>JAPTHN010000011.1:7026250-8291875 GCA_026936325.1 Platynereis dumerilii | reverse complement strand
TGTAATGGACAACAGCTATAGTTGACCGATTGATTTACAAGGATAATACATGGGAGAGGAAATCTGACTTGTTTATTTATAGCTCACATTTGAATAATTCATATCACTCACAATTGCACAAATAAATAGGATGGTTGCCACAAATGCCTGCACCAACAGGCAGGCGGCGGTGCACATCATTGATGACAAGCCTTGGATGCTGATTAATGTGTGAATGAAATGCAATAGGCATAGGCATTGATGCCATGCAAGCTGTTTGCACCAAACGCTTTGATGATAAATTATGAGAGTACTGCGTGCCCTTATCCCTAACAATGTACTGTATCATCATGTTTATCAGAATCCACATTGGCAGTTACCATACATTTTAAAAGCCACTTTGTAACATTGTTAGACAGGAAGTATTACATTGTACTGTATATTGTATGTTTCTAAATTTTTATTATTCTGCCCACAACAGTTAGTAAGAATGAAGATATTCTTTATACAAGTAGACATTAAGGATCTTCTATAGAATTCCATTCAAGATCTGTTGTCTGTAATAAGTGCCATTATTTGAATGATTTGTTCCCAAAATGAGTTTCCTTTTTTATTGCAACTTCCTCATTGGGCATGGCACTCCATGAATTGCACTTGCCGTTGTTTGTTCTCTTGTCAACATGCATCACTTCAAGATAAATTACACAAACCATGGAAATTATGGGATGGCTGTTATGATGAATGGGTTCCAGAGCAGATGATATTACTCCTCTCGGAAAAAATGCTGCTGGTGCAACTATTGTTGGATCCAGTTGGTGTTTTTGCTGTCTAGACCGCATGTCTCTCTTCCGAAAATATCCAATAGATCTGACAGTCAGTCACATCCTGACAGCCATGTAAATATTGTGATCATAAACTGATTTCAAAGCAAGAGTCATTACCACTCAAATGTCCTTTATCATGTACATGTACAACTCAGTGAAAGAGATCCTTTACTAATTTCCATGTTAGATTATCTTGTGAGTGCATTTAAAATCTAAAATTATAAGCCCTTGATGGTAAATTATTCATGACAGCAGGTAGAAACAAAAAATCACCATTAAAATTTTGATTAAATGGAAATGTACATGTATGATTATTTATCTCATTATGGCTATGAAAAGTGGAATGATATCAACCTCATCATTAGGAACTTGATTCGGCCTTGAGATACTTTAATTGGGTTTTTCCTGTCAAATAGTCTTGAATTCAAGGAAGAGGACCCTTTTTAAATAAGGGAAATTCACCCTGAAAGATGAAATAGAAATAACCAGTTAATATCTTTTTCAACGCCTCACCTGCCTTTCTAGAAATATATTTGTTGCAAAACTCTTCTCGCCTTTTTAAATTATGTCAATTGGAAGAAAATTCTGATTAAGAATGTTGGTCAATAAAATATCTCTAGTTTGATATGTATGCTACATTTTACTACAAAATTGTCATTCACCCCAGACGAAAATCAATGTATGCCCTTTTCATGTTATATTGGATGATTTGT
The DNA here is from genome assembly GCA_026936325.1 of Platynereis dumerilii. NCBI lineage: Eukaryota > Metazoa > Annelida > Polychaeta > Phyllodocida > Nereididae > Platynereis > Platynereis dumerilii. The sequence continues at coordinate 8,290,359 of JAPTHN010000011.1, read as the reverse complement.
CGGGTTAAGTTGTTTATTGATCAGTGTGACCATCGCTGCGACACTGATGTTTTGGGATAAAATGAAGTAAGTTTGCCAATAGAGGTCTGATAGACTACCCAATTGCTCTCAATGGTACAGAGTCAATGAAGTAGTCCTGGACTCAACTTTTTATGCCACTGTCAGTATCATCAGCTACAATTTTTTTCCGCAGTCCTTTTCAGATGTCTGTTTGCCAAAATAGTTTTTTATTTTTTATTTGGAACACTGAATTCTTTGTTGTAAAAAATTTCCTCCTTCGGCTGCTATGATCATCAACAAGAGAAGATAAAGAAAAAGAAGATGAAATGGATTAAGTCAATATTTCTTGGTTTCTTACTGCAGATAATAAGAGAGCATGTTTCTTTGGGAGTCTGAGAAACAATTATGTAAAGAATTGCATTTGTTTTCAGTTGTTTCCATTGTCTATAGATCTGGCGGCAAAAAGTACAAAAGCCAGTAATTGTATTGAGCGCATTCTGTTAAAGGTTTTCATCTGGTCTCTTTTTAAAATTCACACACTTTCATGCTGTCTGTCAGAATTTCGGTGATATTGCTCTGACTATAGTATACTTCGTAATGAACAATTCCTGAAGGAAGTATAATTGATTGTAATTATTTCTTTCGGTGGCATTTGTTGCATATTCTGTTGTTCATCAGTTTGCGTTAAATTACTTTTTATGAACAGCCGGAACAAGAGACTGGTGAGCCTAGAGATTGAATCCCACTGTCTCTGTTTGGATGATGAAACGACAAGTGACGTTAAAGGTAGATTTTCAGGTTCACAAAAAAGTGGATTGTTGGCCTACTTTTGAAATTCCATGAAAGCAGTTTAAACTACATGATATGAATCTAGAAGTGAAATGCATGAAAATAAATCCATATCTGTGTGAAACGGAGAAGTTTGTTCTTGAGATATGCCTCGTAAGAAATGTGATGAGATTCATGTGATGTACAATGCAAAAGATTTGCCCCTATTTGATGCACTGTCAGAGCAAGGCTGCGCTGGCTGGTTGATGCGCCCATTTCTGCAGCTACTATTTTCCTTTCCCAAGTGCACCAATGTGAAAGGAAGGCAAAAAAAAAATGAAGGAGGGCATTGCATGCGTGCTGCATTGTTTGTATCACGTGATAAGAGGAAAGGAGGACATGGTAGGACTGACAACAAAAGCTGCTTCTGGCTGATTGCTCGACAAGACACAGGCCCAGAGCAGCACCCTAAGACACCCCTTAAATCAGGGCCATTACATACAGATGATGATGATGTTTCTGCTGATAAAACACAATTGCAAGGGTGTACATGTTTGTTAGATTGAAAATGAATTTTTCCAGTGTCTATATATTTCCTTTTTTTATTCCATAAATTAGTAGGCTACATAATTTGAAGCTTAGTCATGGCAAATAATTGTTTGGCTCTGATATTCGGAAGATTTACTGATGTTGCATTGAAGCAATTTAAAGCAAAGCTGCTTCTGAAGAAGAAAGCAATTATTTCTGATCTGTTTGAGCTGATCAACATGCTTTGTCACAACAGTTTCAGAATATTTGTATATATACCTCTCTGCATCAAGAAATGTAAGGTTTCAGTGGCCAAGTGACAAATCCTGTTACTCAGATCAGCCAAGTAAAAGAGCAATAACATTAAAGTGCCATATCGGTGATATATCAACTTTGGTGATTCATGTTAAAAATGCATTGGCAGTAATGAATCGTCCTTGCATCACTGGTGAACACTTTAAAGCTACCAATTTCCTATACTTACACTCATGCAGAATACGTACAGTGACCAAAATATAATTATAATAATTGGCTTGTACATAAGAACAGCATTATTTTCATGGGCATATAATGGAAGTCTAAAACTGTATTATTGACCATTTTACAATCAGAGATGCTTAGGAGTATTTGCTAATATAAATATATTCAAAAAATCTTAATACATAATGCATTTTCTTTTACAAATATGTCACTATAAAATACTATTACCTTTGTATAGGCTGCCTACACACAACACTATGTATGAAGATTCATTTGTCATTATTTGCGGTTTTAACTTTCAGAAACCAAAAAGTGTTTTTACCCATAAAGGGGAGTAGTCCAGCGGCTAAACGACAATTTTTGGTCATTTTGTGCACTTTTTGTTACAAGCATGAAACTTTCCACAATGTTTCTCTAAGGCATAACAAGTGTTTTTGGATATGGAGCCATCTTCAAATATGGCCATAGTCAATATGGCAGCTGTTCCAAAATGACTACTCAAAAACTTAGCAAACCGACGCTGGAAATTTGCGTCTGTGTAGATATAAATTGATTCCCATCATTCTTCTGCAAGAATAGCTCCACATTACTGATTGACCCACCAAATTAAAGCTTACATTCTCTACATTCATTTTATACCACATTTAAGTGTGCTTGAAGTTTTATTATTGTGTTAAAATATTCTGAATGGGACCAACTTTGGCACCACAAACATCGTCATATAATTTCACGAAATCATTAAGTAAAGTTTACCACAACCTGTGTGTATCTACCAAATCTCCCAAAGTAGTAATATAGTGTAAAGTATATGAAACAAGGGATCATTTGATATCAAAATTGTCCATCTAGGTTCAACAGAAGTCAAGTTATATGGCTTAGGGTCAAGGCAGTAAAGTCAGATTTTTTTATCGTTCTACTAACAACATTACATGTACTATTGTCATTATTTTATCAAAGGTGACAAAAGATAAAGCATCCATTTTCAAACATGACTATAAGCCTTATAGCTAAAGAACATGAACAAGGGATAACCTAAAAATATCTATTTAGTACTAGTCTTGAAAATAGGTATAATCATCAATCATAACCTGTAACCAGAAACACAACCGAACGTGAGTCAATTATTTGGGGTTACCATGTATTTGTCTGCTAGTAGATGATGTACCAAAGAAGACAAAGGCCTTTGCCATGATAGTCCCATTTAGTTTCAATTCTGTGCACTTCAGTGCAGTCTTAATTACTTGCATTAACAACAACAGCATTATGCTACCACAAGGCACAAACTCGATTGTCCTACATGTGGATGAAGCATCTTCCTCCATTGTCCACAGAGGCTTCGAATAATGGGCTTGATTTCACTTACATCACCAATGTCCACTGTCCAGCATCAGGATTTATCAAAAGTAATGAACACCTATCCACTGTAGGTCCAGCTTGGTAAGCAGCTCTATGAATGTTCTAAGTCAAAGCAGTCAAAAGCACCAAGATTTGGGGGAATGGACTTGATGTATCCATTTTTTTTGTCATACAACAGGACTGAAGCACTCCAGAATTTCAGTGTCAGATGTTGTCTTTTGGACATTCCAGAAGGTGGAAATGATGCAGTGCAAATCTCAAATTCAATTCATAATTAATTCATCTGCTTGAAGAATTGCTGCTGTGGACACTGACAACATAACTACAACTGTGTCAATGATGACGGTCAACTTTATGCAGTTTCATTTGTTTGCATTAAAATTGTGCAAAAATAATAGTGGCTTCTACATGTGCTGCCATTTTGACATCCTATATTCTAGGCTTTAAGCACATGTCAAGTAAGATAGATTATTTGAGCCTTTGGTTTTAACCACATGCTTGTGGTAGATAGTTGAGATATCATATCATCTGCCAGTAAGTCTTACAGTTCTGTTTTTATTTGCTTAAATTTACAGGAACCCATTGTATTTTTTGTGCAGGAGTTTCAGGTGGAACTCTATGACAGTCATCTTGCTGTCTCATTTCATGTATAGAAGACTTCAAACAATGTCCAAGTGAAGACTAAGTTGGCCAATGCTCTTCCCAGACAAGGCAAAAACATACTTCTTCGGTAATCCTGACAATTTGCAGGTTCTTAGTGGTAGTATAGTATTATGGACATTTGCTGCTCCATCAATAGTCAGTGCATCAACTCTGGGCATATCTGCTTGTATTTGAGTCTTAAATGCATGGAATGAGTTGAAATTTATGCATGATAAATATGAAGATTACCAATATAATAGAATGCATGCGATAAGATTCATTTTCATGGGCAAAAATATGTATATTCCTCGCATCGACTTCCGATGTAGCAAATTGATAATGGTCTTGCCTGAGCACACTTATTTGGAAAACAGATTGATGAAAGGGATTGACAGTAATTACACTTTGTGGGGTATGACTTTTTCATTCAGTTTCTTGGTCAGGGATCCAATCTGCTGCATGTTGTTCATTTCTTCAGTAGTGATTATGCTAGGAGTCCAAAGACTATTTTAGCATTATATATATATGCCATAGTGAACAAAGTCAGCGTATTGAGCCGGTCTTCTTGACACAATTGACTGGATGCTTTCTGTTATTGCAGGATTAATGTTTTTTGTTTTTCTTGGAAATCCAACCTGATCCTGGGTATGCTCCAGAAAGGGATTGCTGAACAAGCAAATTTGGTTATGAGGGATTAATACATGTACATCTTTCAGGAATGCAGACTGGATGAGGATTGTTCGTATAGTGCGCAGTTTTGCTGCTTGACCACTTTATCATAATTGCTCGAGAGATGATTCAGAATCTTGAAAAGCATGGGCTGTACCTCAGAACAGCCAACTGGCCATGTATGTATAAATTGCATGTACCCAAATATGCAGGGTTTTGCCGATAGCCCAAATATATTTCTTATTTTGTTCTCGGGCAATGGGCACCATCCAATGGAAGGGCTGAAAAGTTCCCAGAGTATTTTTCATAATGAAGTTTCCTTATAGGTACTCTTTTTTTTTTAGTTTATACCAGTAGGAGTAACTTAATGCATATTAAACATTGTCTTCCAACATTGAAAAGTTGGAAACTTAGACATCTGTTGCACACACCATTTGCTGATTGCAAGCACACTCTCAGCATTTTAAGATATAATAGTATGCCTTGTAAGTTTCCCGAAGGAGTATGTATACTGTAGAGGGATCCCTGAAGGAGTGTGTACATACTTTAAGGAAGGACTCTCCTCAACTACATTGTATATAGGGCACGGTCAGCATCGATAAGACGTTCTACCCATCTGCTTCCTTCTAGCAGCCACTGGCCTGAAGCTTTCTACACATGCATGCTTTCCCAGTTTGATAATAAGTTAAGATTCCTCATATGATTCAGGGAATGACCAATGAATCTGTTTTACTCAGGGGAAAGGTTGTTGGTTTGCTGCCAGCACAGGAACCTGCATGGCCGGGATTTACCAATTCTGCTGATCTCTTTTTTAAACTCATATCATGGACAATCACGACAGCTAGTTTACAGTCATCTGGAAACAGCAGTAGGAAGGACAGAATGGCAAGTGTTGACATCTTTTTGAGCACTCTGGGAGGCATGATATGCTCCCAAGAAGATGTCAGAAACTGCTTCTTGAGAGCCCTTGGGCCCCTTGGCCATTGGTGCCAGTAGGTCATTTTCAGGGGACAGGAATATAAGTTTTTCAGCATCCCACAGACTACGTATCAAGAATTGCAAACCATTACAGCAGAGTGACTGGGCTTGCCAACACTATATCATACCCACACAACTTCTCTAACATTCAAGAATTCTACTCTAACCCGTTATATCAAACACAATGTCATTAGCTATTTCACCACATGTCCAATCTGATGCGCATCACTACGAGAAGGAATTCAAGTTTGTTGAGGCCCAGGTTATACAAAGCTTTGCTGCAAGTATCTTTAATTTTTACTGATTATCTTCTGAGCTCTGTACCTAATGCAGTGAGCTTAATTATTTTATTGCGGGTGGCTCAAGAAGCGTCAGTTGATAGTGTGTAGCGGGTCTGAACAATATTGTCAGTCACTAAGACATCATCACACAATTTTCACTGGAACTATGGCGCCAGTGATTCAAATCAAGCACATGCTTAATTGGTTACCTCATTTGATATATGACGAATTTTGTCATACTGCATTGATATTCCCAAGAGAGATAAGCTATCAATAACATGATAACATTTTGGCTGTTGTGCTGCTATGACAGAGTAAGCAAAATGATATTCAAAGAAATAGGTGAATCTTCCACAATACAGCATCTCCAAAATACTGTAGATGAAAAGCATATCCAATATCACCAATGCACAGCAAATGAACAAGATTTTGCCAGACTTAATGGATATTAGCTTGGTTTCAAAAATCCAATGGCAATTGACTTGCACAAGAGACTCAATTTAACATATCGAACAAACCTACAGGATGACACTCACATTTAATGCATCAAGGACAATTCAATGTCCTTGCAGTTATTTACTTGCCATGTCCCTCCCTCTGTTCCACTGATTCTTCCTTATAGGTTCCAGTGCAGGAGAAACACACCATTAGATGTTTGTTACTTTTCATTGATAATGATTCATCCTTGTCCTTATCATTGCAACAGCAGATTCATTTGGGCATTGTTTCATACTCAGTTAAACTTGCTAATCATTGTAAACTGAGTCAGTTTACAATGATTAGCAAGCTGGAACTTCTCCTATCTTAGTTAAATGATGAGTTATCAACAAAATGACTACAGAAATGGATTTTGCTGATACAAAAACCCCAAAATTGATGTGCTGCATGATGTGGTAGAGCTGAAGAATAGCATGGTATTATTTATACGATAAAATCCAAGATGGCTACCAGCTGCCATCTTGAATTACATCAGATACATGTGTCTGCCTTTATAATGTTATCAGTTGATGTTTTCGACCATGTGATGCCACATATGTGACTTCTCAGTTATCATATGGCATGTAATTCACAGTTAATTGAAATTTCATGGTCGCCATTTTGAAATGGCGGCCATTTTGAATTTAGAGATTTTTCAGAATGGCTCCATATCCAATTTTTCAGAGTATATTCAGAAGATCATCTGTGCCAAATTTCATGCTTGTAACACGAAGTGCACAATGGTTTCAGCTATCTGCTGGACTAGAGACAGTTGTTCTAAATTGAATGTGAGAATGTATATCAGAAGTTGGAATTGAAAACAATGGTAATTTAATCTGATGGGTCAAGAAATTAAATCAGATTCCTGAGGGTCTCCCGGGGAGGGTCCATTCTTGATGGAGCTCTCACTTCCCTCATAATAGCACCATTTATCTTTTTTTGGACTGCTTCTTGCTGCTCCAGACTGAAAGATTGCATTAATTTATCTGGAAAAGAATGTAAATGTGTCTACTAGACTGAGTCTTGTTTTCCCCAATATTGCTATAGTGGAGACAGAGCTGATATCTCCCACTTAAGAGTTGAGGAAGTGTATTCTCTGATAATCAAATATCCAATATGCTCGTCAAGATTGACATCACGTCTGTGGTCACTGACAATTATTCAAAGTGTTTCCTGAAGTAATAGTGAAGTAGTGTAACATGAACTTTCAGTAGAGTTTTCTTTTTTTGTTTTTTTTAATCTGTAGTCAAAACCATATTTACTGTCTCAGATGCTTTCTTCTTTTCTATTTAAATCATTGTCCTCGTGACAGAGCTAAAATAGAAGGTTAGTATGGTTGTGTCACTATTATTCATGCACAAACAAATAAATAAAAATTACCTTGACTTCATACACCTAGCATCATACTGGCGACAGTTTAGAATAAGCACACTGCTAACACTTCATAGTTTAAGCACCAGTATTAACCGGATGCGTGTCTACTTAGCTCTCAAATTACCAGCACACAGGAAAATCCTGAAGAAATTTGCAGGGAGTCTATACATGGTCTTGTATGCATGATTGCCCATTTCCAATCAATTTGAACAGCAGCATAATGTTTGGGGCCAACTGGTGCAATCTGAGGAAGGCTGGCGATCACAAATAAATAATTTTGTTGTGCAAGCCATATTCACTTAGCTGACAGGGCAAGTGCCTGAAGAATTGTATACAACATCTTTTACCACGAAGCTAGAAAGTTTTTAAATCAGAATTCCATCGTTGATAAAATATTTTGTAAAAATCTCAGCAAATGAAATGGCTCATATGAGACTGCCTAATCAGCATGCCTGTCATTTTTGAAGATTGATCAATAAACACAGAGCCTCCATGAGTAGCATGCCTGTCTTTATTGAACCTTCATTTCCACAGATTTGGCAAATCAGAACAGATGATACAGATGACATTCAGTAATTGGCATATTTTACATAATTCCTAAACTTGAGCATATCAGTTTATGTAACATCAATAATACGTGTAGACCTATTTCTTATTTGTAAATCATATAAATTTGTTATTCTTTTTCCAATTGAAAATGTCTTTAAATAGATGAAAGTTAGAAAAATCAACCCTTTGCATTTTTGTAGAATTGTGGAAATATTCTGGAATTGCATTTATAACATTAGGATATGATATCAATAGGCCAACATTACTTAATAGATAATGAAATATATAGCTGAATAAGGGTATCTAATGTTGGACCACCATTGTTGTCTCAAGACAAAGACAATGCAATTGGGTCAATGGGAATTCACCTGCATTTTGACTAATCAAGATTAAGTGTTTTGTTTAAAACCTGGTTGAAATATTATTAATAACATAAGAATACCACACTAAACCATGATTTCATAGACATGTGTATCATGAAATATTTTACCTGTGCTGATATTGTATCAATGCAATTTCAACAACACCCCCACTTAAAATGGTCTTTAAATGCCTAATTTAGAATGCAGCCTAACAGGTAATTGTAATTATACATGCACTGTATGCTTTCGGGTGACCGCGCAGGGCTCTAGTGTACATACAATGACCAAAATATAATAATTTGCTTGTAATGTACAGTGTACACGGTCAGAAGATTACGGATTAGTGTCTTGTTCAAACTGCAACAAAGTTAACACAGGAATGTATATACCAGAAGTTGAAATGGAAGGTTGAATAGCAAATCTGGTGAGTCAAACATTGTCAACTCAGATTTATGAGGGTTTCCCGGAGAGGGTCCATTCTCAATTGAGCTTTCGCTTCCCTTATAGTAGCACCATTTATCTCTTTGAGTGCTTCTTGCTGCTCCGGACAGAAAGATGGTGTACATTTATCTGGAGAAGAATGCAAATGTGTCTGCTAGACTGAGTGTTTTGGTCTTATTTTCCCCCCACATAGCCAAGCTGCAGATAGAGCTGATATCTCCAACTTCAGAGTTGAGGAAGTGTATTCTCTGATAATCAAAAATCCAATATGCTCGTCGAGATTGACGTCACGTCTGTGGTCACTGACAATCATCCACAGTGTTTCCTAAAGTGTTGTAACAGTAGTGTTTTCTATTTCAGTTAGTATAATCAAAGTCAAAGTCTAGTATGATTTTTTTATTATCCACAGTGTTTCCTAAAGTGTTGTAACAGTAGTGTTTTCTATTTCAGTTAGTATAATCAAAGTCAAAGTCTAGTATGATTTTTTTATTTTATCCAAGTCATTGTCCTCGCAGCTAACATGGTAAGTTAGCACTGTAGTGCCACTATTATTCATGCACAAGCAAATGAATAAAAATTACTTTGATTTCATCATAAAGATATAGCAGCAACATGACTTAATCCACCTAGCAGTCACAGTGGCAACGATTCATATGCAGTGTGGCAAAACTTCAGAACGGGGTCTTAGCCGGTTGTGTCCACTTAGCTCTCTAATTACCACCACATAGGAATTCATATCTTTTAGAAGTTTGTCTACATGGTCTTGCATGATACCCATTTTTCAATCAATCTGAATTGCAGCGTAATATTTGGGGCCAAATTGACTTGGAGTAATATGTGGAGGGCTGTCGACCGCGAATAAATAATTTTGTTATGCAAGCTTTGTGTGCATTGTGAAAGTCCCTGAAGAATTTTATATTACATCCTTTACCACCATGTTTTAACTTTGCAAAGCATAGCCAGAAAATATTTCAGGTGATATAATTAGTACGCGATTCTTAGGTTCTAGATCCACCAATTACATGCCATTTTTAGTTTTAAATCTGATTGGTTTAGAAACAAAAGATTAGAACGTCATACAGTTGATATATCAATGTAGCAAGCGCCTGTTTAGCATTGATTCCTCACAGGCAAGTGTGAATGACAAGAATCACACGGTAATGAAATCGCCTGAAACATAGAATTCCATCTCTGACAAAAATATTTTGTAAAAATCTGAGCAAATATAACAGCTCTCCCACGTGATTCTGCCTGATTGGCATGACTGTCATTTTTTGAGGATAGATCAATAAAAACAGAGCCTCCGTCGGTAGGATGCTTCTTTTCATAGAACTTTAATTTCCATATATTCGGCTGATAAGAATAGATATATATAAATCACAAAATATGTGAAATTAACCAGCGAGTTATATGAGACCACAGGCCCCTCAATCTCTTCCCTGCAAGCCTGCCCCTTCCAATGCTCTTCATATATTAGTGAGGGATGGGAGACTGTTGTATCAGGGGATGAGATTGAGCGGCCTGTGTATGAGACTACGCTTTCAACATCTTTCAGCCACGATCCTAAGTTTCCATAAACACTGCATAAAACATTGGCATATATGGCCCTTGTCTGTCAATGCATTGTTACTTCTCTGTATGGCCTATACAAATGAATAATTATATAAAAGAGAGAGAGATCTAGACAGAAACATGCTCTTTCTTGATACTTGTTATATCATCCCAGTAGGGGCACTGATGAAGCTTTGCTAATGTTGAATTGCATGTGAATAATTTGACATCAACATCTAGAAACAACTTCACAAATAGATCCAGCTTTGTAGATTCCTTGTAGTAATACTAACATAGAAGGTCTGATGTAGCAGGTTGAATAGCTAAGGAGGCCTAATCTGACAGGCAACAGGGGACAAGTGAGGTAGGTGGTAATTTAGAGCGGATCTCATGAGTACGACGGGGTAAAGCAGGGAGTATCTGTGTCTCCCCATCTAACTGCATTTAATTTAGTAGCCGATGAGACCAGAATGGCCAAACAGTGTCTTAGAGGATATGGCTTCCTTAGAGATGTTGTTGTTGTGAGAGGGATTATGACTAAAGAAAAATAATCAAGACTTAGTGAACATACTTGACATATTATCTTTAAATGCTTTGCAGCAACATAACCTCTATTATGGCATTGCTGTCAGCTTTACTTGAGAAAAACTCCCTTGGACAGCGTGCTCATTAGTGCTTCGGGTATGTGGTCTGGGCTTGCCCTTTGCAAACAGATTACTAAATGGATGCAATCTATTGTACACTCTATCAAATGCATCTACCTGTCAGTTTGCTCTACCAGTGGATTAAATAGAGTAGTTAATGCAGATGATGATGATGCAACAGTTCTCGAAACAAAGGCAAGGTTGTAATTTGTAGGCTTCATGTATACACTATATTATTATTCGGCTCTGATATTCATGAGGTTCACTGGTGTTGCATCGATGCCAATTATAGCAATGATGATTGTGGAGCAGAAAGTAATTACTTCAGATCCGGTTTGAGCTGTTTAACATGCTTGGACACAACAAATTCAGAATATCTGAATGCCTCTTGGCAGCAAGGAATATACAGTTTCAGTAGGCAAAACTACAAATCCTATTACTTAGATCAGCCAAGAGCAATAACATCAAAGTGCTAAGCTGGATCTTGGGTGATACATGTATGTCAAGTTTGGCAATCAATGGTGAAAATGCATGGGCAGTAATAAATACTAGTCATACTGGTCAGCCCTTGAAGGCTTTAAGTTAAAGCTGCCTATATTTAGTACATGCAATGAGAAAAATACAGCAAAAAATAAGTTTTTGCATACAGAAGAGGTAGGAAGATTACGAATCAGTATCATGTTCAAACTATTTAAAAGAAAACAGCTCTGTGCAGTTGCTCCTGGACAAGTTTTATTCCACCACATATTCAAATTACCTTGAAACACAATATATTTTGCTTCATACACCAGTGCATAATATATATAGCTGCTTATAAAAATACCATTTGTGACACTGCCTACACTCAACACAGAGTATGAAGATTAATTTGTTATGACCGGGTGTTTTAAACTTCAGAAGTCAAATGTGTTTTCAACACCGGATTCTTTAATTCACATTACTATTACAGGGTTATGGCTGCTGTAAACTGAAGACTATGACATGAGGCTGAATAGCAAATGAAAATTTATCAGGTTATACGGTGCACAGAGATGGGTCAAACATATTCAACTCAGATTTATGCAGGGTACCTTCTCAGTTCAACGCTCACTTCCTAATACCATAATAACAGCAGCATCTATCTGTTTGACTTCACCCTCCTTGTGCCCCAGACTGAAAGATGATGTTCATTTATCTGGATAACAATGCAAATCTGTTCTGCTAAGCTTGCTTCCCCCACATTGTCACAGCGCAAACAAACCTGATATCGTCTACTTAAGATGTAGAGTAGAGGAAGTGTATTCTCTGATAATCAAAAGTTCAATATTTAAGTACATCCAGACAATTCAAAAGTTGGTCTGTGGTTGCTGACAATCATACGAAGTGTTCACTTTCAGCTGTGTTTTATATATAGGCCTATACATAAGTTTCAAAATGTCTACCAGCAGTGAAAGCAATGTATGTCTGGTAAGATGAATTTCTTCTTTGCGATCAAGGTAATTCTCCTTCCAACAGAGCCAACATGGCAAGTAAGACAGGGAGTGTCACTATCATTCATGCATTAATCCATTTGTATAATTCGCTTCAGATCATTCCTATATTCTCAATTGCCGATAATTAACCGGCACAGTGACAACGGTGCATAATATCAGCGCCAGTAAGAGGGTGTGCCAAGTAAAGGTCACCATATTTAAATGGTGGAGTTGAGAAGGCCAAGGGTGTGGTGCCAACAACTACATAGCAATTAATGCAGAAATTAACATGAAGGCTGGGAACCACAAATGGCTAATTTTTTGTATGAAAGCCACATATATTTCACCTAGTAGGAAGGAGCCTGAGAATAACCATTTTTGTAAAACATCCTTCTACGCCATGTTTTGAGTTCGTAAAAAAAAATTACAATTCCATCTGTGGTATATTCTGTAAAATTCTCAACAAATATGATCATTATTCCACATGATACTACTACCTGATCAGCATGCATGTCATTTTTTGAAGATTCATCTAGAAAAACAGAATTTCCATTAAAAGAAAACAGTTTTTGTCTTTGAAGCTTCATTTCCATTGCATAGATATGACAAAATCAGAATGGACCCAGAGATATGAATAACAAAATATCTGAAATTATTCAAGGAGATCGATTTGCAAATTGTTAAAAATATCTTTGCATCATAGACTTGCGTTGAATTCTTTACAGTAAAAATACTTTGAAATTGCATATAAAGAAATAAGGCAGCTTCAAAATGCATTTCTTCTGCAGAAATATGCATTCAAAGGCTTCAATATCTTGGGGAATGAGTGAAGGTTTTAATGATAACTCATATATAAATAACAAGACACCAATCTTTTTTTTCTGCAAAAATAATTATCAGATATTCTGCCGTTCAGGTCTCACAATTAACAAAACAATTGTCGGGCATGATTCTTCCATGATTAATTTTAATATTCCAAGGATTTTACAGAAACTTGCACATACAATTTAGAGAGTTACACGGTATTTCCAGTTACATCAACACATTGAAACATCCTTACACACAGATCTGTGTAGACTGGTAATCCGCATTGTAGGTCTACTATAGAAGGTCAGATGAAGCAGGTTGAATAGCTAAGAGGACATAATCTGACAGGCAACAGGGGACAAGTGAACTGGGTGGTAATTGAGTGCTCAGGAGTGCTACCGGGCAAAGCAAGGAGTGTCTGTGTATCTCCATCTAACTGCATTAGACCAGAATGGCCAAGCGGTGTCTTAGTTGATATGGTGGCTTTATAGTTGTTGCTGTGAAAGGTAATATGACTCAAGAAACATAATGATGATTTTAAGGGTTGAAGACTTGCAGTTAACATACTTAATATATTATGCAAAAATGCTTTGCAGCAACACAACCTCTATTATAGTATTGCTGTCAGCTTAACTTGAGAGAAACTCCCTCAGACAGCTAGCACATTAATGATTCTGGTCACACCACTTGGTCCATTTATCTGAATGAGAAGGCGCATGTGCCCTGGGCTTGGCGTTTGCAACAGGATTAAGTGGATGCAATCTATTGTACACTTTATCAAATGTCAGAGGGTGGGTTTGACCATTAAGACCGTAATGAGGATAGGTAATACACCACACTTGTTATGCTGAACTAACAGCAACATCAGGGCAATACGATAAGGAGGTACGTTGGTAGCAGTCAATTCAGTTCACAGTTTCACTTAAAATAAAAACTGGCCACATCTTAAAATTATAATTTTATTATATGTGCACCTCTGGGAACTGGGATATGGTCTCATTTGACATACTATTCTGATCAGAAATTACTTACCTGTTTAAATATTATACAAATGATGGATGGTGAGGAGCTCATCATAGAGATATACGGAATAAATACAAGTCATATTGGACGAGGCTCTTGTGATGAGTACGATATATGTTCATAGAGCCCAATGTTTCTCTATGATGAACATATGAAAATATTATTTTCAGAGTTCTGAAATTTCATGGCTAATTTTCTCTTTCTCTGATCAGTTATTTCAATTTCAGTCAGGCATTTTATTTTTGCAAAGATTGTAGAATGTAGATGGATGGTTGCTGTATTTAATAATTTTGGGTTGCATTGTTGGGTCATGCTGAGTTGTGCACATTAAGCTCAATCCAGGAGCTTGATCAATACAAACAGTTTATGCTATGATTCCGAAGGGGAAAGTATGGCCAAGTGGCAAGTGCCATTATAAAGGCATATTATATATTAATAAAGATCATATTGACGTAACCAAGAATATATTTCCATTGTCCATTTGAAGTGGTAAATGCGCATAACTCGACATTGGGATAAACAAGTTTCTGATGGTCTCAAACAATGAGGTCGTTGGTTGTAAATGTACATGTATTCGGAGAAACACCATAAATATTTCAGTTGAGCTTCAACCTTGACAGGTGCCAATTTTATGTCACAGTAGCATTGCTACAAGACACAAAGGACTCAAGGTGATCTAGGAAATATACAACTGTACACAATAAAATATTGAGCCGTCTGGCTATAAAATCAAGGCAAGGTCATAAATCCCAAGTTAAGTAGTCCTTCATATGTCTGATAAAATAGGGTTAGCATGCAAATCACCTGGCAGAGTTAGGTGCAATATATGACCTCCACAACTGATTAAAAATGACTAAGACGCGCAGTCCAAATGCAGGATACTGAGGAACAGCCCTGGAGTCCTCGAGGCCGGCAAACATTAAAAAAAAAAAGTTCTCCAAAACCTCAAACTGGTTCAGATTGTTACATTGTAAAACATATTATTAGCCGTTGCCTTTTTCTATCTATGCAAAGGAAACTTTACATATCCTACTTCGAAATGGCTAACAATCAAAAATCATTTCCATGACCTGCCATAGAAATGCAAAATGCACTGCGATCAGGACGCGCAGTTCCTTGCTCAATAGTTTGTCAATTTGAATTTGCTACTTCGCTGCTACTAAATTGAGTTGATGCAATCCATAAACTTCCACATTTATATCGTAAGGGACATTTTCATTCTGATTTCATACAACTGAGCAGATGCTGTCACCAGACAACACTAATAGGAAATGCTTGCCAATGCAAATATAAGTTATTTCGCACAAGTCAATACCATAGCCCTTATAGATTCAGACAAATGACTGTAAAATATATTTTTTGTCAATCCAGATTAGTTTGGTATAAGTGTGGTCATCAATCTATCCTCATTAGTCTTTTATGAACAAAGAACCCTCTGTAGCCTAATGTTAGAAATTTTATATCAGATTGCACCAAGTCCTGGGTCCCACGGCTAGATTGCACCAGCTTAGCCCAGGGCATAGTACAGCCACAAAGCAGCAGCTCAGTTATTTTGCTTTCTCTCTCAGATAAATAGACCATGTGGTGTGACCATGCAGAAGCGCAAATGGGCAGTCCAATGGACTTTTTCTGAAGATAAGCCGAAAGCTATGACATATATAGGTCATGGAAATACAAAGGTTTTTTTAGGATAATAGATCAATATTACCTTCACTGAGTCTTTAACCCTGCAAGTCATGATTATTTTTCTCAGCTTGTATTCCCTTTAACAACAGCAACATCAATGGGGTGGCTTGAAGCAGCTATATCCTTAGAGAGTTGGTCAGTGAGATACATAGATATACAGGACAGGTACTCCCTTGTATATTACTCATTAGAAACGGATAACTCCCATCTAGCCCTGCAATACTCCTAAGATCAGCATCCAATCAACCCCAAGCTCTATTATCCTTCGTTGCCTGACAGATTGTGTTTCCTTTGCTATTTAACCTACTCCTATTTTGCTTGCCTCTTTTATAAGTTATTTTTTGTGATGGGAAGAAAAATCTCTTTACAAAAAATGATAGCGGAAATTCAAGGGTTAATAGGGTGCGATGACATATATGTAGGATCAAAATTCTTCCTTTGAGCTCCTTGTATTTTATCACGGTCGTATGCATCTACAAGCAACAATGTTAAGAGGTCGGCAACAATGTTGCAGGAAAGATGTGGCGGTAAAATGCAGATCTTTTGATGGATACTCTTGAAGGCACCACACATGTAAGATCCTGAAAGCATAGTCTCGCATCGATTGTAAGAAAAGATACATTGGAGATGCCAACCTTACGAAGCAGTCTGGGAGTAAGGCTGTATATACCATATTACATTGGTAATACAATGTTGGAGGGTCTAATGACAAGGGTAGGATAATTTTTTTTTATTGGAGCATGTATGAAGAAGATATGGCAGCAAAATGCAGATTTTTTATGCAGGCTCAGACACCATGCGTGAGACTGAGAGAGACCTCGAGAGCATTTTAAATAAATTTAGTCTTGTATTGATTCTAGGAAAAGATGCATTGGAGATATCTACCTTCTTAAGAATAATTTTGAAAGTGAGGTTGCTATAATGAATATAATAATACAACAAGTAGAGACCATGATTCAATGACATTTGAAAGGTTACAAATAGATCTTAATGAATGATTTCAAATATATTATGATTCATCTCTGAATCATTCTGTTTGTCAAAAATATGCTTCGATGGAAGGCGACATTCTATTTTTGGGGGCTTGTGTTTCTTTAAACCTGCCAATCATCAAGGAGTTATGCTCCGTTGTGGCAATGACATGTTGATCAGTGTTTGCTTTTCAGGAAAAATCCAATAAGAAATGGTATGCTTCTATTATACACTGGCTTTTTGCAAAGTCAACTTTATAATTGGAATATGAGTAGGAAAGTTTGTTGTCTATCTACATGTATAACTAATGCCTAAAACTGTATATATATCGAATCACAAGGAACTTCATGTCAAAAAACTGCAAGATAAAATCCAGAGATGTTCAAATTCCAAAATAAAGATCCATAAAGGGACTGATTTAGAAAGTTTGGATGGTAGGCGTATGGTGACTAACATGAGACACCATATACGAGATTGTGGTGTGACTCCAAGGATGCTTGACTTCCACCCAGCTTGGTAAGTGACTCATATACCAAAACAAGAGATTTGTGGTTTCCAGTTTGCAGCACAAGCCATTTTGTCCCCCAATATTGCTATCCAGATTACACTCCATCCTGACATATTTAAACAGCTGTCTTGAGGGATTTAAATTTCAATATGAGAGGTGTTTGATATAAAAAAACAATTTTAATGGTTCATTTGTTATGTATGCCCATCAATGCTTGACATATGTGCACAGTTGGTCTGCAAATGTGACATATGGAACTCACACCTGCCAGAATGAGTTTACTGCAACATTTTATTTCACGCCTGTCAACATTGCAGTCCTTAGATTCAGACAAATGTCTGTGAAATATATTTTTTGTCAATCCAGAGTATTTCAGTATATAATAAGTGCAGTATCCTCAATCTATCCTCAATAGTCTTTTATGAGTAAAGAAGTCCCTCTGATGTGTTTGAAATCGCATAGCCGACTGCACCAAGCCATGGATCCCAGGACCAGATTGCGCCAGCTTAGCCCGGGGCACTGCATTATAATTATTTTGCTCTCTCCCTCAGATAAATTGACCAAGTGGTGTGACCTGAAGTGCTAATGGGCTGTCTTAGGGAGTTTTTCTCAAGATAAGCTGAAAGCTGTCATTTAGAGGTAATGGAACAACAAAGGTTTTTTTTCAGGATACTAGATTTATTATTTTTGCTGATGCTTTAACCCTGCAAGTCATGATTATTTTTCTTGGCTCATAATATTATATTCCCTTTCACAACAGCAATATCTGGGCAGCTGAAGCAGCTATATCCTAAGAGAATTGGTCTGCACCAGTGAGGGCAAGTGAGACATATGGAGACATAGATACTCCCTTGTAGTACTCCATCCAATAAACTACCAGCTCTACATGTATTATCCCTCGTAGTGCTATTCAACCTCCTCCGTCTGACCTCCTATTTTGCTTGCTTATTTTATAAATTATCTTTCGTGAAGGGAAGACAAATCTGTATATAACAGATGATACTGGACATTCAAGGGTTAATAGGGAGCAATGACATATCTATAGGGCTAAGGATCAAAATTCCTACTTGGAGATGTGTGTTTTTCTATAGAGGCACACATTTACAAGCAGCAATCAACAATGCACAAAGATGTGGCATTAAAATACAGATTTTTTATGTATACTAATGAAGCCACCATATATGCACGGAAGATCCTGAAATCATGGTGTCGTATTGATTCTTAGAAAAAATGCATTTGGGAAGCCTACCTTCTAAAGAAGCAGTTTTAGAGTGAGGTTACTATAGATTGCATATAGATAGATATAGATAGATAGATGTTTATTTTTCCAATTTCATAAACAAACAGTGCAAGTGTACAAATTTCTCATTATATGTAACATAGAAATTGGCGGAGCTAGCAGGAGCCAATACAGGCTGTAATCGCTGCACCTACAAACATGACAAATTATGTAAAATATTTAAAATATACTAATATATGACGGAAAACTGAATATGATTGATGGATGAAGAACAAATGAGTTATGAATGATGATGAGGGTGGGATGGTAATGGTGTTTTCAACTTAATTTTTGGCAAATATAACAATTTATGAGAGGACAGGTGAGGTTATACATACTTAACAAATATTCTTTGAGTTTGTATATCGAATGGGGTGATCTTAAATTGTCTTTTACATTGTTTGGTAGGTTGTTCCATGCTTGCGAGATCTTAAAACTAAATAATTGCTCTTCTAACTTCGTTCTAATTGGGGGATAATATAAATCATATTGACGTCTTGTAAAATGATTATGCATGTCATTGCGAATTGCTAGTTGCTGGGTATGGTATTGTGGTAGGATTTTGAGTTTATGTTTTAAGAAAAGTTTATTACACTGGATAATGTAAATATCATCTAATTTCAATAAGCCTAATTTTCTGAATAAGGGGTCAGTATGGCTATTGTACTTGGACTTAGTTATCAATCTAATGGCCTTTTTCTGGAGTGTTTTGATCCGCGACATTTCTTTGCATTTGATGTTTCCCCAGGCTACTATGGCATATGAAATATGTGGTAAAATTAAGGCATTGTAGATATTTTTCAGGATATTTATTGATATTGTGTGCTTTAATCTAGAAAGAACTGAAATGATCTTAACTATTTGGTTAGCCTTCAGGGTGATATGGTTTTTCCAATTTAGTTTATCATCTATTTGAACACCAAGGAATTTTGCACTACTTTCTCTATTGATATTTGTTTCTCCGATAGTTATATTGCTATGGTCCGTGATTTTTGTATGGGGGCTGTGAAATATAATGTAACTTGTTTTGTTTATGTTAAGAGATAATTTATTGGCAGAAAACCAGGTTTTGACTAAGAAAAGTTCTCTATTGATGGTTTGTATCAGGGTATTGAGATCTTTATCACTGAATAAGAGGTTAGTATCATCTGCAAATAATATGGCTTTACATTCTTTTAAGTTGTCTACTAGATCATTAACATATACAAGGAAGAGAAGGGGTCCAAGAATGGACCCCTGGGGAACGCCACAGCTTAAAGTACTAGAAAGTGAAGATATTTTGCTGTAATATGTGTACTGACTTCTATTGGATAAATAGCTAGAAAACCATTGAAGAGAGATGCCACGTATACCTAGATGATTGAGTTTCATTAATAGAATGCTATGGTCTAGAGTATCAAAGGCTTTGCTTAAGTCTAATAGAATTCCGATGCACCATTTCTTATCTGCTAAATATTTTACTATTCTATCCTGGAGTTCGGTTATTGCATATTCTGTTGACATGTTTTTCCTGAAGCCATATTGAGCTGATGATAGTATATTATGTTTGTTTAAGAAGTCAAATAGTCTGTTATATATCAAGCGTTCTAATATTTTGGAGAATGCCGGGAGAAGGGAGATGGGCCTATAATTTTCAATTTGGACAGGATTACCCTTTTTATATATGGCAATTACTTTTGCAATTTTCATCCTTTGGGGGAAGACACCAGTAGACATAGAGAGATTAGCTATGTGTGTTAATGGAGCTGCAATATTGGAACATCTTTTAATTAATTTTGGAGAAAGGCTATCGTGACCAGAACTAGTTTTGGGTTTTAATTGGCTAATGATGTTTTGAACTTCAGTGGGTGTTGCAGGACTTAAGTATAGGCTGTTTGGTAATGAAGGAGAAGAGATTAGCTCAGAGGCAGTTTTGTCTGTTTGGGGTATATTTTCTGCAAGGGATGGTCCAATCTTTGTGAAATATTCATTTAGTCCATTTGCTGTTTCAGTGCTTGTTGTATACTTAATATTTCCATGATAGAGATTCTTAGGTGATGTTAGTTTCTCATTGTTCTTATTTAAGAGTTTATTGATGTTTTTCCAGGTCTTTTTGATATCATTTTTAGATTTTTCGAAAATGGCATTCCAATGATGATCTTTTGCTGTTTTGATACATTTATTGTAGGTGGAATTATAAAGCTTGTAATTTTCTAGGTTTTTGGAATATATTTTAGTTTCTCTGGTTTTTATCATTTTAATGTACAGCCTTTCTTTGGTTTTCAGGGAAGTGAGAATTCCTCTTGTGATCCAGGGTTTGTCTTTGTGCTTGAATTTATTAAATCTAACATTTTTCTCAGGAAGGTTATCATTGACAAGCTGTGAGAATTTTTTTTCGAATAGATCATATGCCTCATTGACGTCATCAGTATCATATAGATCATTCCAGTTGTATTCAGCTAATTTATTATTTAGATTTTCAATAAGTTGATCATTTACTAACCGATATGTGATGTATTTCGGGAGATAAGACTCATGACTAGTTGTGATTACAATAAAATTTGAAAAATGATCGCTTATATCAGTTATGAGTGTTCCTGCTACGCATTTTGAGTTATCTATGTTAGTATATATATGATCAATGAGTGTGGATGATTTGTCAGTAATACGAGTCGGCATGGTGATTTTTGGAATGATGTTGTTAATGAGCATTTGATCAAGGAATTCAGTTGTGAGATGATGGCTTGAGTATTTAAGCAAGTCTATGTTCAAGTCACCCGCTATAATGACACCCTTATTTTCTCTTTTTATAACATTTATTTTTTCATTTAAACATTGGGTGAGTTCTGCGACAGAATTAAAACTTGGTGATCTATAGATTATACAAATTACAATGTTCAGAGCATTTAAGTCGATAAATAAACCATCAAATTTATCAGTTATGTGATCATCAAATGAAAGATCATGTCTTAAAGTATGTTGGAGACCCTCCTTTAAAAATGCAGCCAAGCCACCACCTTCCTTAACTGATTTCTTGTGTTTGAATATTGGAACATAATTATCAAAGGCAACCAATTGTGACAAATTGTCATTGAGCCATGTTTCACAGAAGGTGATAATATCAAAATCTATTCCAACATCACAAGAACTCTTAAATAATGGCTGAAACTGACTAACATGCTTTGCAAGACTACGTGCATTTGAATTGAAAATTGATAATGTTTTCTCTGCCTTTACTGCATCACTTACGGTATTCAGCGTTGATGTTTCATAGTATTTTGATTCAGAAATTATTTGCAATGTTTCAGAGTCATCAGTTTCAGCCACTATATCAGAAAGAGATTTTTCTTTTCCTAGGACATCCATTTTGTAGCGATACAGCATAACATCCACATCAGTAGTATACACAAAGGACACAGTTGGAAACAGTTTGGAAAAAACTTGACAAAGTAAGATAATGATAACAACTCAAAGTATTTGAAGTGATATGTACTTGCAATTAATTTTGATAATAATATCATAATGTAGATCCTCTGCAACAGTGTTATGATGAATAAATAAAATAGGAACTCTTCAAGATTTACGACAGTCAGCAATGGGTGAGTGATATGCCTGTAAATTGTGAAATTGGGAAGTTGATGAATGAAGTGACTGTGAAAAGTGCACATGAGGTGAGATATATGACAGTTATGAAATGGAGCTCAATGATCACATTCATGTGTTGTTAACAGCTGATTGTATACCATGGTAGTTTGAGATTATCAGGCATTCTTTAGGCGAAAATAAACTATGACAAAACACACAAATCGAAACAGAAACAATGAAGTAGTGATATTTAAGCAGACAGTTTTCAATGTTTTCATCAGCTTAGTTTAGGACCATAACAGTTCAATCAGTGAGATATCAGCTGATTCAATTGTTAGCAGCAGCAAGCATGCAACATTTTAGGTATAATTCTAAGATTTACTAAAAAATATTAAGGTAACTGGGGATTTGAATTATATATTTATGCTATGGTTATACATTGTCTGCTATATGATATAGCTAATTCATATATATATATATATCTGAAACACATGCTACTTGAGCTACAACAAACTGAACAGAGGTAGACAGTTACACATGCAAATGATGTTATACAAAGTCAATAGAAAATAAGTAATAATAAGCAGTTTCAGACATTGCAAATATTAATATTGTTTTTTAGCAGTTGTAGCAAATAAGTATACACATTGCAAATATTATCATTATTTTTTTTAGCAGTGTAACAAATAAGCATTGATCACTGTTATTAGAATACAAGACGAATTAGCAACAGTTCACCATATAATGTTGGTAATTTAAGTGTTAATAGGTGTAATGACAGGAATATTTTGTTGGAGCTTGGCAGAAAATGAAGTTTCTGGATGCAGACTCAGGAACCATGTCTAGAGAGCATTAATTTATAGTCTCACACTGATACTGAGATGCATTGGTGATGTCTACCTAAGAAGCAGTTTGAAAGTGTGGTTTCTTTAAATAAAACAATAATGTGAGAACTGACAATGATACAACAACATTTGGAACTGGAAGGTTGCAAATACACATCTTGATGAATGATTTCAAATATATTATGATTCATCTCTGAATCCAAATCTATGCAACGGAAATAAAGCTTCAATGAAAGAAGTTTTTCGATTAATTTTATGGAGGCTGGTGTTTGTTTTAAAATCTGTCATCCTGCCAATTGTAAAGGAGTTAAGCTCAGTTATGGCAATGGCATGTATCAAGGGACGACACTTTTATTTGCTCTGATGTTTTGCTATTCAGAAAATATCAGATAAGAAATTACATGCTCTTATTATTCACTGTCCTTCAGAAAAGTCAATTTTGCAATTGGAATAAGAGCAGAAAAGTTGTGTTTATCTATTACTAATGCCTAAAACTGATAGATAGATAGATAGATAGATAGATAGATAGATAGATAGATAGATAGATAGATAGATAGATAGATAGATAGATAGATAGATAGATAGATATATCGTAAGTGCAGCCCTCTAAGCCCACATTTACCCCATGTGAGGAATCTTTTACTTGCCCAGCACAGACACTGCTACAAGGGGCCGCCAATTTAACGTCTCATCAAAAGACATTCCAGCTGGGATTTTGCTCATGAAGGTCCACTGAATATATCGAAGCACAAGGAACTGCATGTTCACAAACGGCAGGATAAAATCCAGACCCTGTCAGCATGCCTCGGCGGTCCAATGTCGGCCCAGCGTCAATCCGATGTCAGCAGCATCGGACCAGCTTCGGGCCGACGTTGGACCGCCGAGGCATGCTGATAGGGGAGATGCTCAAATTCTGGGAATGATTCAGAAAGGTTTGGACAGTATAACTGATACAGTTTGTGAGATTGTTGTATGATTCCAAGGATGCTTGACTTCGACATAGCTTAGTATAAGTGACACGTACACCAAAACAAGTGATTTTTGGCTTCCAGCTTGCGGCATATTACACCATGCCATTTCATCCCCAGTACTACTGCCCAGTGCCCAGTGTACATTATAAATTAAAAAGTAAATAAGTACTTTCCTTTCTGCAAAAATAAGAACAACAGCAAATTAGAAAATATGACTACAGGCTACAGTATAGCTTCTAATTACACTCAATCCTGACTTATTCATACAGTGTTCTTGAAGGATGCCAATTTGGAGAAACTTTTGAAATGGTGCGGTCAATATGCCAAGATGGTTACCGCAGAAAATTGAGACAAATAAGTGAAGCAATGCTCAGTAGTTAACCAAATTAATGGTAGCAGCGTACATTGTATTCTCATTCAGATTAATGGACAAGTATCAATTGGACCCCCCACCAATTTAAGTTGAGTAGTCTCTTATTGCTTTTCACTCTCCTCACCCTGAGAACTTTCTGCCAAACAGTGTAGCACATACTGTGGCTTCTGAAAGCATCAAGAAGCCAGGAAACCTTTGCTCAGTCCATTGATGTAGTGGTCTGGAAAGATGCAGTGGAGTAAATTTGCATTCAGATAAATGGACAAATCTTTCTGTCAGGAGCAAGCGAGAGGAGCTTTAAAAGAGATAAATACTGTGGAGCTCGGCAAACCAGGGCAGTGACGGAATATTTATTGAGTTTTCGAATATATCTTGTGCCGCAAAAAGTAAATTTGCCTTTAGATATATGGACAAATTTTTCTACCAGGAGCCATGGAGAGGAGTGGTAAAAGAAATAAATACTGTGGAGCTCAGCAAACCAAGACAGAGACAGAATATTTATTGAATATTTGAATATATCATGTGTCGCAAAAAGAAATGGGAAAAGAAAATAAGCCATCTTCTTTGTCAATTTTTCCCCATTTATTTTCAGGACGACAGGTTAATGCTGACTAAGAATATG
Source organism: Platynereis dumerilii (assembly GCA_026936325.1). NCBI lineage: Eukaryota > Metazoa > Annelida > Polychaeta > Phyllodocida > Nereididae > Platynereis > Platynereis dumerilii. Next base: position 8,265,158 of record JAPTHN010000011.1, on the reverse strand, counting down.
ACTAAGTTAAAAAATAATGCCATGGATTTGCCTGTGACTTTGTGTGAATTATTAATGACACCTTTGTGAGAACACCACAGCCTTGTGTAATCATTGTTGTCCATGGGGATGTAGGTGTTAGTGACAGCTATGCAAATAATTTCTGCAATTGTCTACAACACTAATAATTCTCTAAGGTAAGCTATAAATAAACAAGTCAGATTTCCTTTTCCCATGCATCAGCTTTGCAGCTAAAGGAGAGGCTTTTTAATGTCCACATCATTATCCAGTGGATAAACCTCAATAGGACATATGTATGTCTTTCTTAAGAAAGACAGACAGACAGACAGACAGACAAAAAGCATATTATTTTCGTGCTTGCCAAAACGATGATTTGCAACCAGCCTTGGATCTGCATCACTGGTAGCTAAAGCAACATAACTGGAAGAATTAGGCTCCACTGGTTTGTAGATGCACCAAGACCATTTCTGCAGTTGCTATTTCCATATGCACCAACATGAAAGGCCAAAAAAATACAAGGAAGGAGGGCATTGCATGTGTGCTGCATTGTTTGTATCACATGATAAGAGCAAATGGGGACATGGCAGGACTGACAACCAAGCTGCTTCTAGCTGATTGAGCAAGAGACACAGGCCTAGAGCTGCACCCTGGAAAATCTCTTCAATCAGGGAATATCTTCTGCCCTACACATCCAAAGAATCTCATCACACTTCTTAGAAGACATATCTTGTGCACCACATTTTCCATTACATAGAGATACAGATTTTGTTTCAAGGATTTCACTTGAAGGAACTTTAAATTGAAGAACTGGTTCATCTGGGTATACATGCAAAATTTAAAAAGTGAAAATCAAGGATAGGGGAGTTAAAATTATAAGAGCTTTAACACTTCAGCTCATCCAACCACTAAGATAAAAGCATTAAATTCTGTCTCATCAAGCTGCTCGTGTGGAAGCTGACTCAAAGGAACAAAGATGCACTTGTTGGCAGATGCACCTGGCCCTTTTCTGCAGCTGTGGTTTTTCCATTTCTATATTAGCTAACGTGAAATAAAACTTAGTAAAGCAAAATGATACTAAATAGGGCATTGCATGTGTGTATCGTTGTTGGTATCACATGCTAAGAGGAAAGAAGGACAAGCAGGACAGACAACAAAGCTGCTTCTGGCTGATTGCATAAGAGACACAGACCTAGAGTCCTGAGTACCTTGAGGCATCCTTACAACCAAGGCATTTCTCGCAATGTACATCTTATAAATCTTGCCACATTCTAACAAGGTATATTTTGTGCACCAAACCATTCAGGAAGAAACACAAAAGAAGAACCTTTATATCAAAATTGTTCATATCAGTGTACGGAACTTGCAAAGTACCAACCAAGAATGTTGGCGCTGTTTCATGGTTTTGAAATTCCCACTGATAGAAATAACTACGTCTTGTTGGTTCATCACCTAACACAGACATTTTGATTTAATGTAGCACCAAAGACACTCATAATTGAGGCGATTTCTCCCCATATATATATATACATATTATATTATAGCGCATCATAAGTCAAAATAAACTACTGAGCAACAGACTATAAAATGAACTATACAAAGCATGCCATCATTATAAACATAATTTACATGTTACTTCCATCAGGATAATTATGAATTAAAGCAGAGCAATTTATCACTAAAGCAATGTTAAATCTCAGCAAACAGCCAAAGTGTTGTGCATTTAGATGCATCTTAAAAAGAGACCAGAAAATAGCTTTTGCTAAAACTGCTAGATACATTACCATTGACATCAGACACAACTCCTGATAGCTTGGGAAATATGCAGCAATGACTTGTGTACCATATATCAGAAAAGCAATTCCTCGGTAAACACACATCTGTCAAAGACAGAAGGTCTGAAACCAAAATAGGAGAAGAAAACAAGACCAGAAATAGATGATACGGATAGTGGCACACATGCAATATCTCGACTCCAGGACAACTTCATAGATCGAGGATCATTGAGAGCAATTTAGTCTGACAAACCTCCCATGGCAAACACCTTGCTTCTTTTATCATGAAACATCAGCATCACAGCAATGGTCACAAAAATCAATACGGACAGCTTAACTCAACCAATCATCCCATGAAACATGCAGAGAGGCAGATATTGACTTGCTTTACATGTGCTGTTTTAAAAGCATTCATACATAACCGACCTGCCACAGAGAATACATAGTATTACATACTGTAGTGAATTATGAAATTATGAAACTGGAGTTTTCAAGTTACATACAACTTTTAATCTGCAACCTTCATGTTTCATCAGGTGACTGGTAAATTCAAGCACATTTCATTGTTTGGTGTAACTGTAGCTGTCACCACATGTGCTGGCCTTCCAGTTTACCATGTCAGTGAAAACTTAGAAAACCCTCAATTCCAGGTGTTAGACATTCCGGTGGGGGATAGTCCTAGTGTTGATATGTATCACTCTGCTCTCGTTGGCCACAGCCAAGTAAGTGGCCACAAAGTTGGCTTTAAAATATAGAGGAGATTTTGTTCAAAAGATGGGTTAAGTTGGACAGGCTTGCCATTAAAACCGCCGCAGACATGGGATTGGACACTTTAATGCAGTCTTTTTTTTACCTGTACAGAAGTATAGTAACGAGTTTTGAATGTGACATGGCATTCATGGTTTTTTGCCTTCTTCTTCGGGACAAACCAAACAAAATAAACAACTGTGATATATTTGAATATTTTTCAACATACATTTTGATGTCAGTATGTCACCCAGTGGCTATTTAATAATAATTTTAAAAGTTCAAATTGATATTGAAAATTATTTTTGAATTTGCTATCTTTATATTAATAGCTATCTTATAAGTCTTGAGGAGAGAAATTTAATCAGCAGTGACTAATGACTATTCATTTTAAAAAAAGCGCTTTGGTGAGAGTGATGCTGGCACAAACACTGTACTTGTATACACGGCACATATTACAGTCTCACAGTCAGGGCAAATACTGTGGCTTCTAAAAGTATCTATAAACTCAGAAACATCAGCTCTTTCCATCTATGTAGTCATCTGGAAAGCCTATTTTTTCTTGTTTGCCAAAAGGATGAAATGCAATCAGCTTCGGATCTGTATTACTGGAAGCTAAAGCGGCATCATATATAACCAAAAGAACAAGGCTATAGGCCTAATGGTTTGTAGATGCACCAAGCCCTCTTCTTCAGCTACTATTTCAATATGCACCAACATGAAAGGCCAAAAAATACAAAGAAGCTGGGCATAGCATGTGTGTTGCATTGTTTGTATCACGTGATAAGAGGAAATGGGGACATGGCAAGACTGACAACGAAGCTGCTTCAGGCTGATTGTGTAACAGGCACAGGCCCAGAGCAGTGCCTTGAGGCATCCCTTCAATCAGGACATATCTTCTGCCATGCACATTCAATGAATCTCGTCTCACTTCTTAGAAGACATATCTTGTGCACCAAATTTTCCGGGAATCTTGTCATTCTTCTAACTAGTCATATCTGAAGAACCAAACTTTCCACTTCACACAGATATAGATTTTGTTTTATGCATTTCACTTTCAAAAACTGTAAAGAGATTCTTCTGAGCATGTATTTCTAGTAACTTTAAACTAATATTGTTCTGTGCGAGGTATAAAACTTCCAATGTACTAATCAAGAATATTTCCACTGTTTAGTGGGTCTGAAATTCCCGCTGATAGACATACATAACTTAGTCTTGTTGGTTCATCGTCCTAATTCAGATACTTTGATTTTATCTTGCGTCAAAGACACTTATAATTGATGTGATCTCTCCCAATTATAGAGCATCATAAGTCAAAATAAACTGCTTAACAACAGACTATAAATAAACTGTATACAATGCATGTCATCATTATAAATGGAATTAACATGGTACTTCCATTAGGATAATTACAAATAAGGAAGTGCAAAATCACTAAAACCATATTAAATCACAGCAAACAGCGTGAAATGTTGTACATTTAGATGCATCTTAAAAAAAGAGATCAGACAATGGCCAGAACACAATGCACCACCATAGACACCAAGCGGCTAAAGAAACATGCTGAGATGAAGGGTGCATTAAGCCTCATCATCTGAGAAAGCAAGAAGTATTGGCTTAATCCATTCCATCTTCTTTTTCTTTCATTTCTCCTGCTTAAATGACACTGGCAAAGAAAGGGATACCGTAGCGATATTTTCACAACAAAGACTTCAGTGTTTCATATCAGAAAAGCAATTCATTGGCAAACAGACATTATGTCAAAGACTGAAATGCAAATCAGAGGAGAAAACAAGACTGGAAATAGATGATATGAAAAGTGGCACAGAATCACGACTCCAGGACAACTTCATTGATCGAGGATCATTGAGAGCAATTTAGTCTGACGAACCTCCCATGGCAAACACCTTTCTTCTTTTATTTTGTAAAATTGGTGTTACAGCAGTGTTCGTAAAAAATCAATAAACAGCTTGAGTCTTGTGTCTAGCGTGATGGTAAGTTCAAATATGTTGCAGTCCTGTATGAGAAAATACAAAGTTAGTGTCAAAAAGTTAAGGGTGCTAGATAGAGAGGAGGATCGGTTAAAAGACGGGGTTAAGGAGGAGATGTGTATGCCCAAAGCATCTATAATCACTCACAAATATCCACAAATATCCACTAAAGACTGTCAGGGATTTTGGCTTAGTCTTTTGACTTTGACCAAAGAGCCTATTTGACCATTAGCCTATTTGATACTAGGCTCAATTTTCATTGGCTACTGGATATTAGATTGGAATCTCATTGAATTCTCAGTGTGTCCAATGAGAATGCAGCTTAATATCCATTGGCCAATCATGGCTCTGTGGATATTAGGGTTGACTCTCATTGGCTAGGATATTTGGCCGAATTCTCATTGGACAGGATATTAGGTGGCATTTTCATTGGACAAACTATTAACTACAGTGCCCCCTTACTGTGGATATTAGGGTGGATTTTCATTGGTCAAGATATTAGGGTGTATTCTCATTGGTCAGTTCACAATTATCCAAAGTTGGATATTTGTCAAAATCCACTATAGCATAAAAGAGTTATTGTGAGTGACTTGGGCATGTATCCAAAGCATAAGATCTTTGCCAAAATCCACTATAGTCGTGGGTGAGCGGTAATGAGTGATTTAAGCATGTGCCCAAAGGACCTATATTTTACCCAAGTCCCTCGTGGATATTTTGAAGGATGCAATGACTTTGGGTAAGTCATGCCAAAAGGAGTCGTACTGCCCAAAGGCCCTATAGTTTGCCCAAAGACCCTATAATTTGCCAAAATACCCTATATTTTGCCCAAAGGCCTAATATCCATGCCCAATAGGCGTATTGGGCACACTACCAAACATTAAACAATGAAATAATTATTACTGGTGATTTCAACTTTCATGTGAATAAACCAGGTGATAACAAAGTCATTCAATTTAACAATATCCTTGAAATGTTTGATCTTGTACAACATGTCTCAGCACCAACCCACAAAGATGGTAATACGCTAGACCTTGTGATTACTCGAGAAAAATCAATACTGAACAACTGCATGGTTAGTGACCTACTCTCTGATCATAATTGCATTCTGTTTGACATTCCAATGAAAAAAGCTAATAAGCCCAAGAAGAAAATCAGTTTCAGAAAAACTAATAAAATCAATGTCCAAAATTTCAAAAAGGACATTGGGAGACATCTGTCTGCAGATGGGCTGGATGAGAAAGATCTCAATGAACCTGTTTGCCTCTATGACTCCATGAAAGCAATTCTTGACAAACATGCTCCAGTTAAAACGTGCGAAGTAACTTTGCGCAAACCTACTCCATTTAACAATGCCGATATCAAGATTCTGAAATCAGCGAAGAGGAAGGAAGAGAGATTATGGAGGAGAACCAGACTTGAAAATGATTGGGAGTCATTCAAAGAAAAACGAAATGCATTGAATTTGCGGCTAAGTCACCTCAAATCGGAAGATCTGCGAGTCAAGATTAAAGATTCTAATGGTGATGCAAAGAAGTTGTTCAAGTTACTGAACTCAAGTCTGAACAGAAAACAGCAACTACCTCTCCCACCAAACACAAATGAAGTCGACTTGGCAAATGATTTTAATAAGTTCTTTGATGAAAAGATTAAAACACTCAGGTCCCAGTTGGACTCTACACAGAATGAGACTGTTGACCACATTGAAACTACCTCTCATAGACTGCGACACTTCAGACGCTTGTCTCAAACTGATGTAAAGAAATTGATTAGGGAAATGCCAGTTAAACACTGCCAACTTGATCCTATTCCCACATGGCTTTTGCTTGAATGCATTGATGAATGCCTTCCAATTATAACTGAGATTGTCAATAAGTCACTCACACTGGGGGAAATGCCTCTTGAATTGAAGCATGCATTAGTGAAGCCTCTTTTGAAAAAATGTGGACTGGATCTAATCAAAAAGAATTATAGACCAGTATCAAATCTGTCTTTCCTTGGCAAACTAATTGAAAGTGCTGTTATTAAACAATACACAAACCATCTTACTGCAAACAACCTGGATGATCCGAAACAGTCAGCTTACAGAAAATTTCACAGCACTGAAACCCTCCTGACGAAGATCCATGATGACATAATGTTGAATATGGCCAAAGGGGAGGTAACGATGCTTGTACTCTTGGACCTTTCAGCCGCGTTTGACACAATTGATCACAAAATCCTACTGAAACGTTTGGAAAACAGATATGGTGTTCATGATTCCGCACTATGTTGGTTTGAGTCATACATTTCTGAAAGGTCCCAGTCAGTGATAATTAATGACAAAACATCAACCAAACTGCCGCTCAAATTTGGAGTTCCTCAAGGCTCAAAATTAGGACCAGTCCTATTTAATTCATACATCGCTCCCTTAAGCGAGGTGGCTGCAAAAAATCAAGTCAAAGACCAAAAGTATGCCGATGACGAGCAACTTATTCTGTCCTTTAAACCAACTTTCCTAGATGAGAGAAATGCTGTGGTTAAAATGGAAAAGTGCATTGCTGAGATCAGGCAATTTCTCCATGAAAACAAGCTCTGTAACAATGGAGAAAAAACTGAACTACTACTCATTGGCAGTCCACACCAACTTAATAAACTCCAAGTATCATCAATCCATGTCGACAATGTCAAAATTAATGCCGCCGATCATGTAAGAAATCTAGGTGTAATCTTTGACAAAAACATGACCATGGAAAAACAAGTCAACAAAATGTGCCGGAATGCCTATTTCAATCTGAGGAATATTTCAAAAATTAGGAAGTCATTGGACAAGGAAACTTGCAAAACTGTAGTAAATGCTCTTGTGACTCCTCACCTAGACTATGGAAATGGTCTTCTATATGGTGCATCAAGTCGGTTTATGAACAAACTTCAAGTGGCCCAAAACTCAGCAGTTCGACTCATTGAAAAATTAAAAAAGCATGACAGTGTAAGCCAGCATAGGAAGCAGCTACATTGGCTGCCGATTCCAGCTAGAATACAATTCAAACTGATGTTAACAACTTGGAAAGCAGTCAATGGACAAGCCCCTTTGTATATTCAAAATCTGATTCAGCCAAAATCTGAACCAAACTTTAATCTGAGAAGCAATAACAAAATGCTCTTATATGAACCAACTTCCTGCAATAAAAACAAGTATGAAAACAGAGCCTTTTCACATGCTGCTCCAAAACTGTGGAACCAACTGCCAGAGATCGTCAAGGCCTCAAAAACTTGTGAAGGCTTCAGGAGAAATCTTAAAACTCATCTGTTTAAGAGTTTCTACAAATAAATCCATCTTGCACAAGCGCCACTGAGCAGTTTACTGGAATTGGCGCTATATAAATGTCTATTATTATTATTATTATTATTATTATAGTGGATATTGGCGGTAACAGGAGAGGATTTACACTGCCACAGACATCTGAATTGGCACTCTAAATCTCTCATAGTACTTATAATACAATTTGTACAGAAGTATGTGTATAATAACAAGTTTTGACTTTGAGACATTGTACCTATCCATTGGTTTGTGCCGTCTTCTTCGGAATAAACCAAACAAAATAAACAACTCATATATTTGAATATTTGTTCGCATACATTTCGACGTCCGTATGTCACCCAGTGGGCATCTGACGGCTTGAGGCAGAGATGCATCTGGTCACTGGAATCCAATTAATCAGGAAACCTTAGCTTTAGCCTTGAGGGGTCACCATTGACACAACAACCATTGATTAATGCCCATGCACTCTTACCATTGACACCAAACATGACACATAACCCATGATACATTGATTAATCTTGGCACTTTGATGGCATTGCCCAAGGCAGATGTAAGTAATAGAATATGGCCCCTGGCCTGTTCAAACCTTGTGTTTCGTATTGCTGAGATGTTTACAGATATTACAAATGTGCTATGTCACAGCAAATATCCTGTCTCTGTTTAGGACTGACAAGTGACAGCAGAATGCTGACAGTCCCTGGAAAATCGAATTGGGTCAACAATAATTTGATCTGTTTTGGACAGATCAAAAGATCAGGTCGCACAACAGCTGTCGATATTACCACGCCAATCTGCTTTCACAAAGCATGGTTGCTGGCAAAGATCCAGTCCAAAGCTTTGAATGAAAATGTTCGGAAATCATGAGACAAAAAGAAAGTTTTGAAACTTTAGCATAAACTTTGCCTGTGAAAGGGATGATTTTACTCATCAGAAGTTTGATGGTATTCAGTCTACTTATGCAATTTAGTGCATGTTAAATTGTGGTCAGAAAAGTGTCCAAAAAGAATGCTCTCTCACTTATTCACATGTCCATACAAAGCCAATGTTTTTGCTTTGTGATATAAAAAATGCTCATTTGTATTTATTCTGTTACTTTATGGAGATTTATTAACTAGGACAACAATATAATTTACAATGTCGTAAAAGCTGTGAAACACTCAACAAAAAGCTGTGTAACACTCAGCAAAATGTCTTGTCCATGCCATAAAGTGGCCCCCTCTATACTGGCATTATATGTGAGCTACAATGTATACATGCTCCATGAAAAAAAAAAGTTCCAACTTATATTGGTATTTACAAGCTGTCTGCTTAAAATTGAAGCCAACCAAAGTCGGATTAGACACTTACAGAGTTTTTGGAAATAAACTAGCCTGGTTTCTTCCAGAGATTGAAATTCTGTTGACCCCTCACAGGAGCTTGCGAATTTTGAACCCTAGGTGGCAGCAAATAGCAGTCAACTTGTAGACAGGCAAATATCTATGTTGTCAGAGTTAGAACCAGATCTAACATAAATACTTTCTACCTCAACAGGCGGCTATACTTATTCCGGCCTTTGAGCATGTCATGCAATATGCACTTTTTGTGTATAATGACATGCCAAAATGCATTGAGTCACATTTCAAAATAGGACTATTTAGTAATTGACATACTTACATACAAGGCACATATTAGAGTCTTAATAACCAGAGCACACTCAAAAGGCTCTTGAAAGCATCTAAACCACATGTAGGAAACACTGCTCGCACAATATGTGTAGAGGTCTGGAAAGCTGCAGCGGAGTAATATTGCATTTATATAAATGGACAAATCTTTTTATCAGGAGCCAGGACGACACCCTATGAAAAAAGACCTTATCACATTTGTTGAGAATGGCCATGTACTAGACCAATCAGATGCAAGTAAGTTGCTGGGTATGGTAATTAGAAAACAAAAGAGGCTGGTCTTTGAGACTCTATGACTGCCCAGTTGTTTCCCCTACGCCAGTGTGTTCTTTTGTTCAGAGATAACTCCTCCCGTGGGAATGTCTCAAAAGTGACTGATTACTGGCCATCCAATCAAAATGTTTTGATTTAAAATTTTCCCATGGATTATGAAAATATGTTATTCTTTACAGTCTTGCATGAGTCTATTTCCCTGAGTGCAGGACGAGGAACAGTGGAAGAGATAAATGCTGAGATATTTCTAATCCATGGGTCGAAGGGGGAGCTCTCCATAGTGGGAGAGAGGAAGAATGTCTATAGAGTATTATTATATGGGTCAAAATTTGGTAAGTCTGAAATTCTTGTCTCCGGTGTTTAACAGTAATTCATGATGATAGAAAGGTACATGCAGGACCACTTGATGTCATTTCTCATAGACAAGGATATTAGCAAAACTTCTGAAACCAAAAATATGTGGATGGTTATTTTTAGCCCATCCAAAAATAGCATTGAAGTGACCAACCCCCCTGAAAATGGCGTGTCTCCACCAACATTTTCTTTGAAAGATTGCGTTACAAAAACTTGTACAGGATCCTGATTCAATTAAACTCTTCCATACATGGAGACTTGACTATCACTCTTCTAAAATATAGTTTTCAATTTCTGAAATAATATCCTGTATAAGAGCAGGAGGTTGTTATGTCAATGTCTCCAATCTTGCGTCATTAGCATCACACCAGTTTGGTCTCTTTATAAAAATGAAAGGGACGCACATTTTGTGAGAAAACCTTGTGTCTGACATTGTCTGAGAACCCAAGAAAATAACTGCACTATCTGTAGCTCTGTATCATTTATGTAAACCAAAATATTTGAGTATTTCTGTTGGCATGTCGGTTGTCCTATCTTAATTTGTCATTAGCAAACGCCTAGCTACTCTATTTTGACTGCATATTTCTGGACCAGAATCAATGTGAACATGCTTCTGGTGTTCATAAGATCATTGCATGCACAAATTGCCCGATTGCCAGTTTTGCATTGGTCCCTACAAAGATTTTTATCTTAATTATCATTAGCATCACGCTGTCATTAGCATCACAACAAAAAATGGCTTCTTTCCTTTAACTCATTTAAATTTTGTTGCAGGTGACAGGAGTTGAAATTGTGTTCAATATATATTATCAATTAATGTTTTAACAAAATATTGCACAGAATTTTTGCATTTTCCTTGCATCCGACATGCTTATTATGAATTTTGATGCTTCTCTGAGATTACTAATCAAATATGGGGTGTCAGTGACATTTTACCATTGTCTAGCACCTGAAATATGGTTCAGCAAAGACATTGGGCACTGGAGGGGTAGTGGAGATCATCTTTGTTATTCAGAATCCAAACTATAGGTGAAAAGAGTATTTTTGTTTCTGTTTGTAAATTTCTAGTTCAAGAAAATGTTCTATCTTAATAAGTATTGGTCGTAGAGACCTGAAATATAGCTCAATGTTTGCAGAATAGCCACTTTCCCATATGTTGGTAATACATTCTTCAGCTCTAAGTAGTGCGGATTTCAAGTTATAGGCATGATGCTAATGACACACATATTCGTCATTTAATTGACCAAAATGCATTATCTCAAAAATAATTGGTGCTAGAGACCTGAAACTTGGCCTAAAATGTGCAAGCTACCTGCCTAATCATTGGCAATAGATTATTTAGCCCTAAGTGGTCAGGATTTTTCAGTTATAAGTGTGATTTTAATGACAGTAAAAAAACATCACCACTGTAAATATCACCTCATTACAGATCAGCAGAGCATTTGGGACCCTTGGACATGACAGTGCAGTGATAGCTGATTGTTTGACCTACCCAATGCCAACTTAAAAAGGCATTTCTGGACTAAAAAAATTTTCAATTTTTTTTCCGCTGAAATTTCAAGGTTTTCAAATTTTGACCCATATCCAGGGCTGCGATGTCTATAGAGTATATATCCTGGGCTGCGAAAAATGTTTTTTAGAGAATGTTGAGGTGTTTTTTAACTTTAATTCCGTTCATTACATGTAGGCATCTTCTTTGTCAATTTTTCCCCATTTTTTTTTTTACCAGCATGTCATAAGTCAAAATATAATGCTGAACAACAGACTATAAAATGCACTATACAATGCATACCATCACTATCAATGGAATTACATGGTGCTTCCATAGGATAAAATATGCATTAAACAGAGCAATATCACTAAGAAAACCAAAACAGAATGCATTCAATTCAATTACTAGCTTTAAAAAGAAGAAGATAATACTATACAATGCATACCATCACTATCAATGGAATTACATGGTGCTTCCATAGAATAAAATATGCATTAAACAGAGCAATATCACTAAGAAAACTAAAACAGAATGCATTCAATTCAATTACTAGCTTTAAAAAGAAGAAGATAATACTATACAATGCATACCATCACTATCAATGGAATTACATGGTGCTTCCATAGGATAAAATATGCATTAAACAGAGCAATATCACTAAGAAAACCGAAACAGAATGCATTCAATTCAATTACTAGCTTTAAAAAGAAGAAGATAATACTATACAATGCATACCATCACTATCAATGGAATTACATGGTGCTTCCATAGGATAAAATATGCATTAAACAGAGCAATATCACTAAGAAAACCAAAACAGAATGCATTCAATTCAATTACTAGCTTTAAAAAGAAGAAGATAATACTATAGACATCAGTCACAATTGAAGAACCATATTCAATTCTTTATATCACTCTCTCCAGTTGCATTAAGAAACGCTGATATGAATGTTTGGGTAAGGTTAGTTGTCTGAGAAAGCAAGAATTATTGACATTTCATCTTCTTTCTCTTTATTTCCTCTCTTATGATACCGGCAAAGGAGGGGATAATATATAAGCACGTTTTCACAACAAAGCCTTCAGCATATCAGATCAGAAAAGCAATTCTTTGATAAACAGACATCTGGGGAAGACTGAAATTGAAATACGAGGAGAAAACAAGACAGAAAAAAGATCATACAAATAGTGCACAAAATCACGACTCCAAAACAACTTTATCGATCAAGCAAAATTGACATTGTTAGTCTGACAAACCTCCCATTGCATGTAATATAATAGAGATCCAATTTACAGACATCATCTCTATCAAAAAAAAGCTTTGTAGACAAAGAATGACCATAAACATTTATACTATTGAGGGTGGGAGATAAATGCGATAAATAGTGAGGTAGTTTACCTAAGACTCTAGAGTTAATCATGCAATGTTATTTTTCACCACACACTGTAAATTTTGAATTAGCTTAATTGATTGAGTGAGATGGTTGCACTATTCCTTTGAGCCAAGATAGCTTGTTGTTTGTAAGTTATAACAACATAAAGATTATCATAACTCAAAACGGCAAGCTATCGTGGCTCAAACAAATTGTGCAACCATCTCACTCAATCATTTGAGCTAACTCAAAATTTCAAATTTTACAGTGCATCTTTCAGTCGCCTGAAAATAATCTTGATATTCCAGTGTCCATTGCATAGTAAAGCGGAAAACTCAAATTGTAGCAGAGAATTTAAAATTAGGACCAGTATAAATGATATTCAGACGCGATCCACAGTGAAAATATCAACCTTGACAAATGGTGCGAATTTAGCCATTCAGTTATTGTTATTTTACTAAATTTAGTGCAAATGGTAGTGCTTTATGCACATAATGTTCTGTCCCCATGTCAGTACATTTTTCCAACTTTTATATTGTTTTTTTATTCCGTGACATCAAGGAAGTGGCAAACTTGGTATTTTCCATTACCCAGAGCCTACAACATACAGTTTTGTTCCATTGTGAATCAGGCTCCTGTCATGTTTCTGGAACATGCAGTCCCCAATCCCATAACAACAGCAAGATGCTTCCAGCAAGTTTTAGGCATCCAGTTTCTTCACAGGTGTGAGCTCATCTATAACTCAGTAATTTGGGTTTATGGTCTAAATATTTTTGAAAACATTTAGTGATCAAGACTTCAGAATTCTCAGCACATTTCTCTTAATTAAATACATTCTTTTCTGACTCAATTTTCAGACTGAAGAACCATAAGGAATTCTGTATATAATTGTCTCCAGATGGTTAAAGAAACATGCTCAGACATAGGGTGTATTAAGCCTTGATGTCTGAGCAAGCAAGTAGTATTGACTTAATCCATTTCATCATCTTTTTCTTTCTTTTCTATGTTCTAAATGATACCAGTAAAGAAAGGAACAACAAAGACTCCAGTGTATCATATCAGAAAAGAAATTCCTTCCTAAACTGACATCTGTCAAAGATCGACAGAAATGGAGATAGCAAAAGAAAAAAAACTGGAATTACACGAAGATAGTGGCACAAAATCACGGCTCCAGGACAACTTCATCAGTCAAGGATCAATGAGAGCAGTTAAGTCTGACAAACCTCCCATGGCAAACACCTTTCTTCTTTTATCCTGAATCATCAATGTCACAGCAGTGGTCAAAAAAATCGATAAACAGCTAAACTCCACCAATCATCCTGTGAAACATGCTAAGGGCAGATATTGACTTGTTTTCTGTGTACTGATTCATAAATCCCCACACGGAGTAATACATTGCGCACTGAATGGAGCTCCACACACAGTCATCAAACACAAGTTAACCAATAACAAATCATTGTTATTTTCACCAAAAAAATAATTCTCTTCAAAATTAGGAATATAGGTTCAAATCATGACAAGTATTGGTGATATTCAGAAGTAACCCTCAGTGAAAATATCAGTTTTGACATCTGATGTGAATTTAGCCATTTAGTTACATGTATGTTATTTTAATAAATTTAGTCTAGTGCAATACATATATATGGGAGTGCTTTATGTGCATAATGTTCTGTCCCCATGTCAGTTTATTTTACAGTCTTTCATATTCCTTTTGTATTATATTCCAAGACATCAAGGAAACGGTGGATTAGGTTAGGGGGGGGGGGTGATAATTCCAAAATGTTTGTGTGCGCACTTTTTGTGTCACCTGGACCTAGTTAGGCAACACGGTTGCCTGCGTTTGTCAATATAAGCCGAAAACCCATATGTACGGAGTAGGGTGATGCAAAAAAGTGAAGTTTTGAAATGTTAATGGGGCACCCCCTGAAGTTGTTCCAATATAAGAAAAAAAAATTCAGTAAAAATTTGAGCTCAATCGGACAAAAATTAGAGGGTGCTACTGCATCATGAAAATTAACATTAGTATTCAATACAAAAATATCCAATATTTTGGCATGTAGCGAGTTCAACTATACCTGGTGCACCAAACCAATGCGGCATGGTCATAATTTTTGGGTCTGGTTGTCAGAACAGCGGATCAATACAAATTTGGATTATTTTTTACTTCTCCATGCTGCTACCACCAGACTAACAAAGATAAAATAGTCAAAATATACAAAATTTGCGGTATTTAATTACATTACGGGTTTTTATGTCACAGAAATGAAAGTTACTTCAATAGATGGAGCATGAAAAGAGCTTTAATTTGAATACCAACACTGCTATATTCTGACCATCTGACCCCATTGAATTAGGTTATTTGTCATTAACAATTATTTGCGAAAATTCCCAATATTCAAGGCAATGCTGTACATAGTAATGTTGGTATTCAAATTAAAGCTCTTTTCCTGCTTAATAAGTAACTTAAATTTGTGTACCTTTATTCCTGGTTATGTTATTCAATACCGCGTATAACCTCAATACTGTAAAAATCGGGCAAAATTTGTTGCTTTAACAGTGCCCTGTAGCCTGAAATGACCAGATATTGGCAAAATATGAAAGGATTTGTGATGAGAATAGTGGAAGGCTTATATAAGAAAAAAATTACAAACACTCTAGTGGTAAGATAACTACCTTCACCGATCACCCATAATTATGGCATAAAAATTGGATTTCGCCCATAGCAATACAATGTCATATTTCAAAATGCGGTAGCACCCTCTAAAATTTTTCCGATTTGACCCAAATTTTTACTGAATTTTTTTTTCATATATTGGAACATAATTGAGGGGTGCCCCATTGAAAATTCAAAAATTTTTTTTTTTTTTGTGCAATCTGCATCACCCTAGTACGGAGCGGTTGAAGGTTGACGCAAGGAAATAATATCGAAAATAACCCCAAAAAAATCATATCTCAAGAACTATTGGTCATAGAGACTTGTGAATAGGCTCAAATTAATCGGAATACCCACTTCTATATCAGTGTTTAATAGTAACAATAGGCCTAAGTGCAATATTTTTTAAGTTATTGGACAAAAACTGTTTTTTTTTCACTCTTTTCCATTAGTATACGGGCATAAATTCGCGTTGCAGGCCGTTAGAACTTGAATAATTGCAAATGTTTATCAATCTTTGTTTACATTACTAAATGCAATAGACAGTTCTATTCCATATCATTGATATTGCATCAAACTATACTAAGTTGTTGTGTACCGTGTATAGATAATGCCTAAATTGATTTGATCAGCGAGATACTTTATTTACTTATTACAATATCATTAATATTTAGTTTCATATAATTGCATTGTAATTTATGTAGCTTTCCTAAAAGTCTATAGGTTTACTGACAAGTTTTTGACAAGCTTATAAAACAAGTAAGATTGACATCACAATAATTCTATCTTCACATGTGAGACAGCAGTAATTGAACGAAATTAGCTTGAAGAGTATAAATATATATTTATAAATTGTACTTGCTCCATTTCTAGATAAATAATGAATCTCTTAATACTAACAGTTCAACACTGGAAAAAGATGTCCCTGATGAACAAGATGCTCTCAAATTCAGTATTAATCATATCCATTTGTTTGCTATGCTCTCTTTTTAGCAATGATGTATATTACAACGTAGCCCTGGGACGCATGCGTAGCATGGGTCATGGGTCGTCCCATTGAAAATCTTGAGATTTTAACAAGGCATCAGGAAAATTGGTCTGTATTAAACAATTCTTATCCAAATTTCATGAAATTTTGGATTTGGGTAGCCCACATATTTTACTGCTGACGGCACTACTTTTGAAAGCAATTCCTGCAGGTTTGAATGACGAAAAATCACTTTAAAGAATAAAAACTCTATGAAAAAAATGAGCAAAATCTCTCTGCTCCATGTACAGCACAATGGTGACGTCATCAGTCTATCCTGTGACGTCACTAGCAGTTTGTTGTGACATCATCAGCACTACCAGGAATCGACCAATCAAATGACGCCATTTTTTTCAATTTATAAAGAAAAAAAAATCACTTCTTCAGGTTCACAGGATGATTATTCCTTCATTTCAGCATGTGGAGAAATAAGAAACAGGTGCCGTCAGTAGCAAATTTTGCACTCTTTCAGATGGTATAATTGGAATAAACTAGCTGCAAATGCTCGAAAAGATATCTTGATTCTCCTGAACCCTCTCTTTCAATTCTCATGATTTTCCAATGGGAGGATTCATGACCCCTGTCCCAGGGGTCAAGGGCTAATTACAACGTCAAAGAATGAAACACAGGATTTTTCAAGAAGAGAAACAAGAAGATGAGACAGGATCTAATCATTTTTTGTCACAAATATGACAGAACAAAACAATTTACAATGTATTGACTGTGTCTAACATCTTAATTCACAAAATCAGTATCATGAATATTGCCACAATACCGTAAAAAATTGGGTTTGCATATACATGTAGCTCTGAAAATAAAGTAAGCTGTTTCTCTGAGGAGAGAATGATTAAGCTGACATCTACCTCTGCCAAGTGACCTTGCACCAATCCCCGGGACTTCTTAAAAGATACAGTTTTCCCCCCAAATACTTTCTTTCTTTCCTTCTCCAACACCCTCTTGCTTAATTGTGTGGTGCATGCCTTTTGTCTTTTGTGACATTGAATTTTCAACCATCTTTTTGAACTGCTGTGTTGCTAGCATTGTTCATCTGATTTTACCAAGCTACTTCGACCATGCAGATTAAGAACAGTTAAACCAAGAAAAGCAAAGTTACACAGACAACAAATGACAAATGATGACCAGTAATAGTCTTACTTGGGAGAACAAGTCATTCAATTTTTTGTTCAGAAAAAAAATTTAGGCATGAAACTGGAACCCTGAGAATCTTTCTTCTCTCAAAAGTTACCAATGCAAGTCAAGACAAGGATTTGTCCAAACTCTCAATACATGTAGTCTAACTGGAGGCTTTCTCCTGCTGAAAGAGAATGTATCAATTGGGTTTAAGGAAAATGTATCTGAAGATAATGGTGAAAAAAAAATGGCCTTGATGCTAAATGGTCTGGGTGCTCTATCAATGATAAGTAAAATTTGAGATGCAAAGTGCCAGAAATACAAAATTATCAATTCCTAAAAAAAGCGACATGTTTCGATTGAAGGTGGCAAAGTATAAAAGCGTTCTTTATTGGGAACTACATATTTCTGCTTACCAATATTACGGGTTAAAAATTAAGATTTGAATTAGTATCTGAATATCTGATTCATCATCACCATCAACAATAGGTCATGATTCACAAGTCTCATTGGACACTTAACACCAACACATTAACAACTTATACTTGATAATGCTGCTTCAGTTTGCAAAGCCTTTCAGTGTCCTCGTGAAAAAAAAAAAAAAACACAACAAAAAAGTTAAATTTCCAAATATAGTGAAATGCGCAGCCCCTAGGAAACTCATTTAATTTTCTAATATACAGATGGGTAAACAAAATTAGCCCTACATTTCTTCACCAAACACAGACCTACTTTAAAACATGAGAAAATGACTGAAGACAAATAAAGCTCTAGTTTTTGAAGTGCTGACGAGGATAAAACCCCAACACATGCATCACCAGGTTATATAATAGAGACAAAGATAGACACTGTCACATAGAAACTATAGAAAGACTGATTTGGCTAAAACTGCAATAACTTTTAAAATGTTTTAGGATGACACTTAAATTTTTAGTTGTTAAGGCTTGAAGCAAGTGGAACATAAATTTTCTTCAGCAGACTTCCTTCAAATCAGGCCCATAACGTTCCAAAAAATCGAAAATATAAGGATTTTGCTAAAAATTAAGGTCTTTTTGGCTTTATCTTAAAAAATAAGGCAGATAGGCATATATTTACTATGGAAGACGAATATAAACTTAGAGATTTTGAAGTCTGTAAGTGCACTGGTTCTCGAGATATGGCACTTTCGGGTAATTTTGCCGTCGGCGCAAAAGGCGTTATCTTCAATGCCTCCGTCCATATGGGTTTTTAAAACCAAATAATGCAATTAAATCATCATTGGGTTTCTTTTGACCTATATTTTCATATTCAATGCGCACAGACATGATTTTCTGACATTTTCAAAATAACACCCCCCTCCTAAATTTAGGTATTTGACATTAAGTCCACCACATAAAGCTTTTTCCATACAGAATCAAGCTCCTGTCATGTTTCTGGAACATGCAGTCCCCAATCCCCAACAAGTTTTAGGCATCCATACTCTTCAAAGATGTAAGCTCATTTAAAACACAATAATTTGGGTTATGGTCTTTAATTTTGTGAAGATATTTAGTGATCAAGAATTCAGAAATCCCAGCCCATTTCTCTTAAATAAAATAAATTCTTTTCTGACACAATTTTCAGAATCCAGGCCTTAAAGAGGAGATGTTTCACTCTTGCATAGTACACTAAGGAGTGAATTGTATAAACAGGCATTTAATAATCTTAATGTCGTGTGTCATTATTATCATCTTAGAACTTGGCAAGTCATAAAGGCACAGGTAATAATGCCCTCGAATTCAAGGCCATTTGGCAGGAGGAAAAAACCAATAAAGTGTTCTCAATGCCAAAACTCTTTCATAATTACATACTAATAGTGTTTTTGGCAAGTATCTTTCTGCATTTAATTTTATTATCTCAAGGCACAATCCGTTCCATTCCATTAATATGGATCACTTGATTGATGAGTGTTTGTAACATAAAATAAAGGTATATGAATACATTTCAATCTGTAACAATAATAAAACCTGACATAGCAAATATGACATTGAGTTCTGGTGAAGAAAGGAGGATTATGAACTGATGTCTAGGCCCAACCCTCACTTAGAAATCGGTGCTTGGTCACAATATGTGCACAGCTTCCAGGACGTGACTGAGTGTCAGGTCCATTAAATATTTCATGTAGTGCCAGAGGAGAGACATTACATCAAGACAGAACAACAACAGTTTCACAGAACAACAGCATCATCTGCACTGTACTAGTGCATTGTAACAAAGGAGACATTACAGCCACAGAGCAACAACAGCAACCAAATTCAAAAACGGGTGCACCAACAACACTTTTCAGGAGTAAAATCATTTGCACTGGAACCCATTCATCATAACAAGTGGCCATCCCATAATTTTCATGGTTTGTGTAATCTCTCTTGCAGAGATGTAAGTGGAATTGTGGATGAGAGAACAAATAACACAAAGTACAATGTATTGAGTGCCAGTCTCAATAAGGAACTCGTTTTGGAAACAAGTGCTTACAGCATGAATTATATATCACAACGTTGTCTTCTTTGTCAATTTTTCCCATTTGCTTTAAGGAAATTTAATGTTGACTTCGTAAAAGTTTGTTATCCAAATATGCTTGTTGGTGCAAATAAACACTATGATTATGACATATCTCAGCATACCATGGCTTTACCTGTGACTTTGCATGAATTATTAATAACACATTACAATGTAGTGAGAATTCAGGGCTCATATAATCATTGCTGACTGTTAGGAGGTAGGTGTTCGTGACAGCTATCCAATTTATTTCTACTGTTGTGAATAACATTAATAATTTAACTGTAAGTTATAAATAAACTGGTTATATTTCATGTTCCCATGCATGCATTAGTCTTGTAGTTGTACATATATCAGGCAGGACTCTTAAGGCTGAACCATAGCCTGAAACAGAGACTTTTTGGTGTCTATAGATATCATCATCAAAACCTCAATAGGACATGTTTTTCTTCTCTTTTCCAGCTTGCCAAATGATAATATGTTTTTAACACCCTTGTATTTGAATTAGGCCTACTGGCAGCATTAACATCGCATAATTATATAAAAAATTATATATCACACAAAAGCTTGAATGCTCCATATCCTGTCTCTGTTCGGGACTGTCAAGTGGCAGCAGAATGCTGACAGTCCCTGGAAAATTAAATTGGATCAGCAATAATTTGATCTGTTTTGGACAGATCACCAGATCAGGTCGCACAACAGCTGTCCATTTTACTACACCAAACTACTTTCACAAAGCATGGTTGCTGGCAAATATCCAGTCCACTGCTTTGAATGAAAATGTTTGGAAATCATGAGACAAAAAGAAAGTTTTCAAACTTTAGCACTTTGCCTGTAAAAGGGATGATTTTACTCATCGGAAGTTTGATGGTATTCAATCTACTTATGCCATTTAGAGCATGTTAAATTGTGGTCAGAAAAGGGTCCAAAAAGAATGCATTCTCACTTATTCACGTGTCCATACAAAGCCAATGTTTTTGCTTTGTGATATCAAAAATGCTCAATTGTATTTATTCTGTTACTTTATGGAAATTTATTAACTAAGACAACAATATAATTCACAATTTCATAAAAGCTGTGTTACACTCACCAAAATATCTTGTCTATGCCACAAGTGGCCCCCTCTATACTGGCAATATATGTGAGCTACAATGTATACATCCTCCATGATAAAAAATAATTCCAACTTATTTTGGTATTTACAAGCTGTCTGCTTAGAATTGAAGCCAACCAAAGTCAGATTAGACACTTGCAGAGTTTTGGGAAATAAACTAGACCATCACTAAATGATGAAACTGTCCTGGTTTCCTTCCACACTGTCCTGGTTTCTTCCAGAGATCGAAATTCTGTTGACCGCTCACAGGAGCTCGCGAATTTTGTACCCTAGGTGGCAGTAAATAGCGGTCAACTTGTAGACAGCTCCATATCAAAAGCTGCACTAGTTAACAGATGCATCTAGCCCATTTCTGCAACTGCTGGTTTTCCATTTCTGTATGTGCTAACGTGAAACAAAACTCAGTAAAGCAAAAAGATACAAAAGAGGGCATTGCATGTGAGCTGCATTGTTTGTATCACATGATAAGAGGAAATGGAGACAGGCGGGACTGACAGCAAAGGCTGCTTCAGGTTGATTGCGAAAGAGACACAGGCCCAGAGCAGCACTCTAAGCTCCTAAGACATCCCTTCAATCAAGACATATCTTCTGCCCTGCACATCTTATGAATCTTGTCATACTTCAAACAAGGCATGTCTTAAGAATTAAACTTTCACTTTAACCAAGATATAAATTTCATTTCACGCATTTCACTTCCAGAAACTTTAAACAGATTCATCTGAGTATGCTGAACCAGAACTTTTAAACCCACATTTTTTTCATATGAGAGTACAAAACTTCCGAAGTACAAACCTATAATATTGGGACTATTTTGTGGGTCTGAATTCTGTAGATTAAGTAAAAAAAAAAATTGGTGAACCAACGAGACTTAGTAGGCCTAATGAGAAGTTCCCTCTCATACACATTACTAAGTCTTTTTGGTTCACCATCCTAACAGAGACATTTTGACTTAGAAAACGTATAATTGTGGTCATATCTGCCTCATTCTAGCATATCATAAATCAAAATATAATGCTCAACAACAGACTAAAATTCACTATACAATGCATACAATCATTATAACTGGAATTTGCATGGTGCTTCCATCAGGAAAATTGTGGATTAAGCAGAGCAATATCACTAAAACCATATTAAATCCCCAGAAACAGCAGTAAGTGCTGTGCATTTATATGCATCTTAAAAAGGGAGCAGAAATAACTTTTGTTAAACTGTTAGATATATTACTATTGAGTCACAACTGAAGAACCATATACAATTCTTCATTTTTGCTGAATCAGATTTAAACGGATATTAAAAGGATTTTAAAATACAGCCTACTGCAAAGCTTTTGATATCCAGAAATCAGTGCGGCTACAGCTGAAATTGGCAGCAAAATGATTACAGCTGAAATTGGTAGCAAAATTAATATTTAATTGAGGTTTATACAACATGGAAATGTTGGCATTAACAGAAATTCAAGGATGACTAGAAATTCAAGCATGATTAGAAACCATAATTCACAGCTTTGGAAGCGTCGATCTCTAAATCGCTCGTACGGGCGTGAATAATAGAGATATATAGTTGGGAATAGGATTAAATGATAGATCTCTTCTTCAGGATCATTTTGATATCCAATATCATGGGTTTTGGTTGATTTTAGTAGCCAAACTCGGGCCTTTGCCAATTACTGTCATTGGAAAAATTGCCCTGCTGTGCCCTAGTGGTTCCTACTGACACTAAAACTTGAGCGGAGCGCCCCTAGCGGTGGATTTTTACACTAATAGGAATCGGCAAGAGGACTCAGATAAGCAAAAATAATTGTGAAATAGTTTGACTTCACAGCACAATTGATGTTTTATTGATGTATAAACAAAGTACAGATCAAAAATCACTTCCATGGTGATTTCTTTGCCTTAAAAGGTGGACAGAGCCTAATTGGCTACAATGGCAATGCTGGGTGAATTCATGCAAACCCAAAGAAGAAATGTAAACAACAGGAAAACAAAGTCAATCTTACCAAATCACATGGATTAAACGTTTTTGAAGAATCCTTTGGAGAATCTTTGCTTTACCAGCAAATCAAATGGTTGGGTTTCCCAGTTGCAGGTGTGATGACAAGTGTTGAAAATTGATACAAAAGGATGAGGTTTTAGAAGATGGGTTTGTGCTGTGAGATAGTTTCCATAATGGAGGAGTGTGATGTGATTGGCTGGTGTGGTCATGTGATTAGGTCACATGGTACAGGAATTGGTTGGGGATTTAAATGTACTTGTTTGACTGCAAAAAACCAATTGTGGAGCCCAATTGTTGTATATAATTATCTTGATAGCTGGAGAAATATGTAGGTTGGAACAAGCCAAGTCATCTGAGAAAGTAAGAAGTATTGACTTAATCTATTTCATCTTCTCTTTTTTCTTTTCTCTTGTTTATAAATCATACCAGCAAAAGAAAGGGATAATATAGGGACTTTTTCACAACAAAGACTTCATTATATCATTTCAGAAAAGCAATTCCTTGTGAAACACTGAGATGAAAATAGGAGAAGAAAAAGACTGGAAATAGATGATACGGAAAGTGGCACAAAATCACGACTCCAGGACAACTTCATCGATTAAGCATCATTGAGAGCAATTTAGTCTGACAAACCTCCCATGGTAAACACCTTTCTTCTTTTATCCTGAACCGCCAGTGTCACAGCAGTGGTCACAAGAATCAATACAGACAGCTTAACTCCACCAATCATCCCATGTATCATCAAAGGGGCAGATATTGACTCGTTTTCTGTGTACTGACTTATGGATAATGTACCAGTCCGGTGGGCACATTGCCCGTGCAGCTATTTAGTGTGTAGATATGATGCTTCAATCTTTGTAGCTACTTTAAGAGCTTTTCAAGGACATCTGACAAAAATTAATATGTCTTGTTAACATTCATTAAATGCTATTACCAAAACATTATACAAATTAAGTTTTAGTTTTGACAAGGCTCATAGAAATTCCCCAAACATGCACAAAGTAATCAGAACACTGAGGCAAAAGCTGACAAAATTCTTATTGTGTAATATCAAGAGATGTCTTTACATCGAATTCAAATGGAAGGCGACAACTCTTGTGAGATGTCTGCAATTGATTTTATGCAAAAAATCATCTTTGTCAAAGAAAACATTTGTGGACATAAACTACAGAAAATACGAGATAAATGTCCTTATCAATGTGGTAGACTGCTTAAGACTCTTGATTTAATCAATGTTATTTTTCACCAAAACAATAGGTCTCCTTATATGGAGATTCAAGTGTGCTTAGCTGTGTTCTGTGGAAAGCTGAAAACACTCCAAACATGGAAGAGAAATTTAAGTTCGGCAGCCATTTGCATTAAAAAATAGCTTTGAGATATCACATGAATTTACTATAACCCCGGACTATAACCCCTTTACTAAGCCATTTAGTCATTCAAGCCAATATTTAAATAAATTTCAATAGAATTAGTGTAGTGCATAATGCTCATATGTTCTGTCCTCTTCATCATGTAATAATAATTTGCCATCTTCCATATTCATCCTCGGATTCCAAGACATCAAGGTAATGGTAGACTTGGATTTCCATGACCTAGAGCCTACCACTCCATTGTGAATCAGGCTCCAGTCATGTCTCTGGAACATGCAGTCCAGAATCCCCTTACAGCTGCAAGATGCCTCTAGCAAGCTTTTAGCGTCAAGTTTCTTCACAGGTGTAAGCTCATCTTTTACTTGGTAATTTGGGTTCATGTTTTACAATTCCGTTAAAGATATAAGGTGATAAAGAATTTAGAATTCTTGGCACTTTTCTCTTGATTATGATAAGTACCTTCCATATACCGATAAACTGTTCAGAATTTGGGCTTTAAAGAGAAGATTTTATCACTCTTGTTATTACAGATCTCATATAAGTGTGCCATGTCCAATGTGAATATATGCAGCGATTATGTCAGTATCTCAATACTGACATCACTATCTGGACACCATCTGTGAGCATTCGAAACCACAGTTCAAGTATTGATTCCAGCTGCTAATAACAAATTAGGCTTAGTGTGAATAACAACTGATTGATGTTTTCACAAGTGTGATAATTATTGTGCATGATGGTTCATTCAGTTGGAGCATGTCAGCAGGGATTAGAATCTTTTTGGTGTCTTCAAAACATCAAACAGAATGATCAGGTCTCACCAATATTTTAGCATTTTCTTGTAGATTTAGAATAATCTGATCAGAGAAGGTCCCAAGTAACACAGCTGAAACTGTGAGTATACCACCGTGAAATCAAAATGCTCATACTGATATCACATGAGCACTGTGGCAGTTGAAAAGAACATGGCACGCTAATATGAGATCTGTAATAACTGTCAAGCTGAGAGTAAGGTCATATACACGTAGAAAGTATATTGGTATGGATTGAACTCATAACATATGTCATTATGATAATCTTAAAATTTGGCAAGTACATAGTAAGTTTCAAGATAATAATGCCCTTGAATTCAAGGCCATTTGGCAGAAAAATACAATTAATATTGTCAATGCCAAATCTCTTTATAATAATATCTTAATGGAGTTTTTGGCAGGATCTGTCAGCATCAATCCTATAATTTCAAGGTACGATCTGTTCCACTCCAAATTATATATCATTTGATGGATGGATGTTTGCAGCTTCCTCTTTTAAAAATTAAGCAATGACTTATGAACAACAAGTGCCTTTTAGAAACGCTTAATTTTTATAGTACACTCACGTAAACATTATTATATCACTGTAGATAAAGGTTTAATCCACCATAACATTTCAAACTCGAACACAACTAAAACCTCACACAGCAAATAAAACATCATTGCGTTGTGGTAATGTAAGTTATAGTGAATATGAACTGCTCAAGAGTCCCAAATCCCACTTGGAAATCAGTGTTTGGTCACAATATGCGCACAGCTTTCAGGACGTGACTGAGTGTCAGGTCCATTAAATATTTCATGTAGTGCCAGAGGAGAGACATTAGATCGAGACAGCAATGACAACAACAGTTTCACAGAACAACAGCATCATCTGCACTGAACTTGTGCATCACAACAAACCAGACATTAGATCCAGAGAGGAACAACAGCAACAAAACTTCATAGCTGGTGCACCGCACCAATAGCATTTTCACTCACTACTGCAGCACTGAATTCATGCAACATAACAAAGGAGACGCTGGGTACTTAGAGCAACAACAGCAACCAAATTCAACAGCAGATGCTCCAACAACATTTTCAGAGGAGTAAAATCATCTGCACTGGAAACAAATCGTCATAATAAGAGGCCATCCCATAATTTTCATGATTTGAGTTTAAGTGGATTGTGGATGAAAGAACAAAATATCGTCAAGTACGATGTACCAAGTGCCAGGCTCAATAAGGAGAGTGCCGTGAAAAAGGAAACACATTCAGGAAACAAGTGCTTAAAGTTGAATCCCACACTTGGCAAGAAATCTAAAATCCATGAGATATTCATGAAACTTTGCCAAAAAGTTCTTCAAAAAGAAAGCTTTCCAATGCAAAAAAAAATAGGTGGGCTATCCAACATAATTTTCGAACTATCATCTTATGTCTTTACATTAAAACATACAGTAAAATACTAAAAAAGTGTGGGATTTATAACGAAAAACAGTGTCACTCGAAAAATATCCATGAGATATTTATGAAAAATTAAAGGAATATAGCCTAAAATACACTTTATTGAAAAACTTGTCTTTGAAGGGGGGTTACCGATGTTTTTTGAGAGTTACTTGGTGTACAATATGAGAAAATTCAGAAAAACAGTTCAACAAAAATAAGTCCCCCTTAAGATAACTTGAATATCTCAAAGACTCCTTCTTCGATTTTTATGAAAGTTGGATTGGATTATAGGTCTGTATATCGACCCAAAATGTGTGCATTTATAGGCTTGTGCCATTATTCCTGGCTGAGCCAGCAGCCTTCGAGTGAGCCTACCCCTGTTTTCAAAACTCTGTGGCTTTTCCAAAGCATATGAACAATTTTACCAAGCGGGGGAGCCACCAGCTGGGGTATTTTTGTTGAACTGTGGAGTACAATAGGTGGAGCAGCTGTACTCTGTGGCATTCAACTTTAATTGTCTGAATATTGAAGCAGGCAGCAATTACTTTTCCCCCACTAGTCCCGCGAGGTCAGAAACTCCATGTGATTTTATGAGGGACAACTTCTTTAAAAATTATTAATTTTGTTTTTTATAGGTGAAGGAGGTTTGCTTTACATTAATTTTTGGTTGGTAAAGAATTGTAAATATGCTCATGTCACAGTTTGGTATTAATGTCATTAGTAAGGATGAGTGAAGGCACTATTTTAAAGTCAACACATGACATGACATTGAGGCAGTGCCAGAAAGTGGGGATAGCTAACTGCTGGGTTGCAACTTTGCACCTTACCGTGACTGCCAAATTTCCATCTTTGCCTCATAAATCTCCCAGGAGCTAGATTGGTGTTGTAAGCTAGAGGCTAGACCTCATTGTAGCAGGATAGAAGAAGCGTCTTGACTAGCATAGTAAGACATAATCTGATGATCTTAGTGGTCCAAATGAGCAGGGTGATGATTGGAGGTTGTTCTCTGGAGTTACTACAAGGCATAGCTGGCAGAATATGACATTGTAGCGTCGCATCTAAGTTCTAACATTTGAGGTGTTGGACTTCATTCAGCATAGTCTTGCTGCCTTATGATATACTGGATGCATGTTGTTTTGGCGAAGAGGATAAATTGTTGTTGACAATTTAGTGAAAGCTTTGACTCACTTTCTACTCAGCCAGTCAGCATGTTCGAACTGCATGAATTCATACTTCTGTCATGCTGACATTTTATATTTGTGTGCCTCCTGAGCATGCATATTTATATAATTGCAAAATTATAATATTCTTCTGGAGCTTTAATTTATATTTTTGTATGGCCACATCAGACATTTTTTTCTGCAATGAAATTGCTAAATGCAATGTAGTCTTTCATTAACATCTACGGCCTCCATATTGAGGTGAACTTGTCGGTATTATTGTTGGGTTGTGTGCATTCAGCACTTCATGGATGTGATGCATTGTGACAGGTGCATGCCTGCTAAGAGCTTTGTCAACACAACCTATATATGCTTTCATCTGATCAAACTTGGCCATAAACACCTCTCAGAATTTACAACCAAGCTATGTCCTTATCGATCCAGCAAAAGCCAAGAGGTTCTAAGCATCAATTGAATAAGTATGGGTTATTCACAACGAAAGAGGGAATATGTGATTTATCATCTTAGGGTTGTAGCCCGAGGTGTGATAAACACATTCCTGATCCCATGGTGAATAACTGGCTTATACTATGAGACAAACACTCAAACAGTCACACATGAGATAATATGTGGACAACAAAGAATATGGGAATTATTGCCCTGAAATGCTGGCACGTAATTGGCTAACAAAGGTGTTGAATGGTATAAGGTGAACAATAATATCCAACCAACACCAACCGGATCTCTTGGCATTTGAGTAGTCCAACCTATCTCTAGTTACTACCAAATTCATCATTACAAATTAGAACAAAATGGGCACATCTGCCTGTGAGGGTTGACTCAATTAAGATGAAACTGCAAAACATGACATTGCAAAAACACATTGATAGCGGCCAATTGTGGAAAAATTCAACATGTGTACACTGAAGGCCTTGAAAGATCTCTAGTTCTCCACCCATCTCTCATTTCTTTTATTGGATCAATTCCATCGCAAGGTCATAGAAGATTTTTGAGATCAGAGCGAGGTCTTTTTGTCTGTGAACTTCAGGTCTTCAACCATTTTCTTATGCAGATGCTGCTATATTTGTTATTCTTGACTTAGTAGAACAAATTGGCCATTCGTGATTTAATGAAAGTCATATTTAAAGAGAAAGAACAACGCTTTGCAATTTTAAGTACTTGCATTCTTGCAACTTGCACGACCTGTTGCTGAAGACAAAATTTCTTGATAATGTATTAAGTCCTCTTCACCCATTTTTCTTCAATTTTTCTTCTGAACATGCTGATGAGGAAAATAGCTAAATACTTGAAGAAGAAAATTAGCAAGTCATTCATTACAAAATCAGGAATCCCACATTTCTTACACATGGCCATTATGAGACGATGAATTTGAAAATCTAATGGCATGATTCCATTTCAAATCAGTAGAAACAACACCTCCTCAGCAAGCCATCTGGTAAAAGAGGTTACAGAAATACAGACTATCAACCAGCCTTGGTAAAGATCAAAGGAGTCATCAACAACTACTGGCTAACAGGTCCTGTTCAGTGTTCACGTCATTGGTGGTCCCGTCCACATCTTTTCCTGTTTATGCAAAGGCAATGCCACCACGGCTTGCCTCCAATCCAGAGAAAGAGACTGTTCTAACTGATATATTTATTTTTCTGAGCTGATTTGCAAAAAGTCTTTACATAAAGAATCTTACCTACTTCTACCTTCAAAGCTTTATTAGCCTCACTAGGAAAAAGCAACCTTAAAATTGGCTGACAGCTGAAAGGACTCTCCTGAGCGTTGATTGGTTTTGTACATTATTGCAGTGAATGTTTTGACCATGAGTAAATGAATATCTTTGTGTTTGTTGTAAACTTGTCATTTGCAGCTTGTTTGTTCTTTTCATTTTTATTGAGTTTTCCATATAACCCAGTGCTCAGAATGAATCCACAAAAACATGGACCTAACGCAAAGCTAGGTTCACTTGACCGGAAGCTGACAAGAAGCTGGAAATAAGCTGGAATCTGGGAGCTGACTTCACATATCTTGCCCTTGCTAGTTGTGTAATGCTGTTTGCTTTCTTAATTAACATTCTTCCCGAGATGTTTTTGGCAAAGTAACTTTTCCCCACCAAGATTTGATGCCATCAATTTCCCAAACACTGTTGTCATTTGTAATTTGCTGGCAATTTATCAAGTCCAGAGATCTCCAAATAATGCCAAGATAAGAATAGTTCATAACAGAGAAAGTTAAACAAAAAATATTTGTTGAACCAAATGACCTCTCCTGTTTGTTATCCTATTGATTCAATTTTTCCAATTTGTGAAAAATGCTCCCCATTTATTTTGGAAAGCAATTGGTCCGCAATATCTATCATTAAGAATTTAAGATATATGGTCTGATTTTGTTTCAGGCTGTTGTTTGTACATTCATATAAGTACGGAAAACACAGAATGAACAGAGGTCACTAGTCACCAAGCAGAACTGACTGGTTCAGGTGCCTGGGCTTCTCATCTCTCCATTAGGGCCACTGCATTGCCAGCTCTGCAATTTGACAAGTCTCAACTTAACGATAGTTTCAAGCTCAATAACCGATTAGTAGAGCAAGATTGCACTGGTTGTGAAGAGCATCTATTTCTGCAGATCTATTTTCCCTATACACAACATGAAAGGAAGGCAAAAAACATGAAAAGAGGGCATTGCATGAGTGCTGCATTGTTAGGAAATCAGGATGTTGCGCAATGGACAACAAAGGCTGCTTCCAGTTGACTGCATAAGAGACTTTGTCAAAATTATCGCAGTTCAGTTATTATTCGGCTTGGGAACTACATTAGGACCGGATATCAACATTGAACTTGTTGTGGTATAATCTTTGGTTCAAGCAGAAGGGCAGATGTATTGCTTGCTAAACAGATAGCTAAACTAGTGAGGCAACCTCCATCTAGCCGAATGCCATCTGAAAACAGCACAACAATAGGCTGTACAATGCATGGTGTAATAAAGTGGAATTTACATTGTGCTTCCATTAGGATTGTTTGTGATGAAACGAGAGCAATATCATTGAAATCCATATTAAATTCCACCAAGCGTACAAAGTGCTATGCATTGATATGTGTTTCAACAAAAAAAATTCAAGCAGAGCTATATTACTGGTTCTAGCTTTTGTTGAACATGTGTTCGAGAATCAACTGTACAAACATGAGCAAAGAAAGGGACGTGCTCTACATAACAAAACCTGAATATTATGTCAGAAACAATTCTTCAGGCAAATTGTCATCTGCCAGAGACTGAATGGAAGATAATCTGGCAGATGAAAGTGACAGTGGCACAGAATCACAAGTCCAGGACAAATTGATCGATCTGGTCCCATTGGGAGTAATTTAGTCGGAGAAACTTCTTTCTTCTTTTATCCTGAAACATCACTGTCACAGCGGTGGTCACGCAGATCAATAAACAGCTTAACTCCGCCAATCATCCCATGAAACATGCAAAGGCCTGATATTGACTTCTTTTCTGTGTCCAAAAAGAAGATCTTTTATAGATCTATAAAGATCCATAAATAATGCAGCTACAGCATTGAAGTACTTCACAGTGTGATACACTGAATTATCAAGATAGTAATAAATGATAATCAAAGCAATGGTTTCTGCAATATGATTTATGTATAGCTCTCGATGTTGATACATTTTTTAATCACTTACTTATGCACCGTTTAGTGAGAGGAATGTCAGTTTGAGTGGAAATTACCACATACCATTGTTGAATACATGTCCCGTTGCAGAAGTTGACACTAACACTGTTCAATGAAGCATCTTCCCTGTTTCTGAAGCCAATATTAAACTAAGCGTTAGTCAGATAAATAGACACTGCCAGGTTTGCCTAAATGAACAGAAACAAATAAAGGTGCCGGAGTGACAAATGTTACACTGTACTCTCACATAAAAACTTTGATTGATTTTTGGGCTAGTACCTCATATTATTCGAATTAGGGTTTGCAGAAATACTATATTGTCATGAATACTGTCAGGGGAAACCAAGCTTTTATGCGAAAAAAAATTCAGTATTTCTAAAAACCTATTTTGTCCACTTATTCTTTAGAGTATGTGACAGATGATATAGAGGATGGCAACACACAGAGCTGATATTAGCAGATGCACAAACAGTGAATGCACAAGACCCACTCTTGCCATTCACAGTTGACCACTGAGGTCAGATATGATGGACATAGACAAGCAGCATCACTGATATATAGACATCAAACATCAGAGGATATGGCAACAACTAGCTCCCGCTGTGGTCAATTTCACTTGCTGATTCCACTGATGAGGATACTAGAGTAACTAGACGCTGAAGCTGCTACAGCAAGGACGGGTTTTCTAAAGGCAAATGTCAGGCTCCAGCTGTCCATGGCGATTCAAGTTCCTCCGCTTGCTGGACTGGCGATTCACAGATCTATACAATTTGGAAAGCTCATGCTTTGGATTTAATAATATGGTAAAGCATATTTCTTAAATTTAGTGAGGTACAAATCAGAATGTCCTCAGCAGACAATAATCTGACACATATTTTTATTGATGCGTGAATGTTGCACTATATTTTGAGTGTACATACCATTCGTCATGCAATGTATGTACATTTAAGATTAGAAGTACAGGTGTAATTCTCACACATGCAGCTCTGAATGACAGTATACTTCTATTTATCCTCATTCCTATTCTTATTAATTTCGTCATCTTCAGTACTCTTTTCGGATTCTAAGACCAGAAAGAATACATGTGACCCATAATATGATACTTTCTATGACCCAGAGCTTACCACATTAGGCTTTTTCTCCCTTTGTGAGTCAGGCTCCTGTCATGTCTTGGGAACATGCAATCCACAATCACCTTATATTATGGAGAGATGCCTCAAGGCACCAGAGCATCTAGATTTATTATCCCATGTCTAGGCACATTTTCTCCCCGATACTGTGATTTTCCCTGGGCAATACAGCAGGGAAAAAGACAGTATCGGGGAGAAAAAGCAGTATATGTCACCTGACCAGTATACTCCCTAATTTGCCAGGGAATATACTGAAAACAGCCAATGAGAGGGCTGCATTTAGACACACAAAAATTCAAATTCAGTATAGCGTCACAATCTCTGCTGATGCTCATTATCTTTTCTTGTAATTTTGCAAGCACAAAAATCGGCGTCTCTTTTGCAATTTGCAAGGGATGTATTGGGGTTAGAAAGAAGCGGTTTGAAGCATAAGATCCAGAAGAAAATATTGCATTAGACTTATGCAGTTTTAACTTTCTATTTTGTATAGAAAAATGTCCAATGCGATTTTTGTAAAACTTGTTTAATTTGTCTGAAATGACTTAGTTGTACAAATACTGATTTATATTTCTAATATTGTTTTAGACAATGTTTCACAACACATGAGTAAGTAATAGCAATAAATTCGGTTTTTTGGTATAGTTTCAGCACTGTGGTTCATTTATTTCGGAAACGTTTTTCTGCATTCCACTTCCGTTTTATTTTTTTTCTCTGAATCTAATCATCCCAGATGTATAAAAATTAGCAGGTAATGTTATCAATATAGTATAGATATCAAATCCAAAATTTCAAGACGATATCTCCAAAACTCTTGCCACCAAAAAATTAAAACTTAAACAAGAAATTTTAGTTCTAGCGTGAAATTACAGATTTAAGTCAATGTATTTTAAAGTTCCATGGCCGTTTAATTTTGTATCTCTAGATCTTATTACAGCAGCTCTATGATATTCTCCAGTCCTTTTTATCATATTCCAAGGGTTATTGATCCAAAATTTCAAGTCAATATCTAAAGAACTCTTGCCAACAAAAATTTATTAGTGAAACAAGAATTTTCAGTTCAAGCGTAAAATTACAAATTTGAGTCAACGTGTTTTTAAGTTCCATGGCCGTTTAATTTTATATCTCAGAATCTAATTACACCAGCTCTATTATTTCCATCAGACCTGTCTGTCATATTCCAAAGGTTGTTGATGCAAAATTTTAAGGCGATATCTTAAAAACTCTTGCCGTAATAAAAATATTACTGAAACAAGAATTGTCAGTTCAAGCTAGAATTATAAGAAGCAGTTATAATACATTTATTTATAAGTAAAAGTTTGATATTATTTTGAAAATGTGCCTAGACATGGGATAAAAAGGTCATACCATGGGTAGGTGCAGTACGTCCCCGTATACTCCCCATCTGGGAGTATACCGGGGATGTACTGCACCTACCCATGGTATAACCTCATATGACGTGTTGAAGCCCATCTTGTAGTTTAGGTTCCAAGAATTCCATAATGATACTGGGTGACACAGTTATAAATATTCCAATTCTAATTGACACTTTTGTCTGCCAATTTGCCAAACATCTTTACTTGATAAAAGATAATTGCTGCTACGTACCATACAAATGCTTCATTTGTCAAGTCAGACTTTAGAACATAAATGACCATGTTCGCGACCACAAGACTTAAACAATATGTAATGGCTAGTTCTCACGGAGACGTAACAGAGGGTTTAAGTGACGGCGTTTCTTATATTTCCAGGAAAGGGCAAAGATTTGAGCATGTTCGCCGTCAATTTAGGCTTTACGGCGCAACAGGAACAGCATGCGTCGCTTTAAGAGGTCTTTCTACGCAATTCCTAGAAATTTGACGATGCAGGAAAAAAAGATTCAACCGGTTGAATCTTTGCGAGGAAAGAAGTGGTGAAGCAAGAAGAAGCGTAAAAAGAAATCAGTGCGCGCCGCAGATTTTTAAAGTTGCGACGCACAAAGAAGAGCTTCGACGCAGAAACAGCAGTGTAGCAGAAAGCTCTTGCTTCATGTCACATGTTTCAGACACGCGTCGCAGAAAGACACATGTTCGACGCACGTGAGAGGGTGCGCGCCGCGTCTTTTGGACCCCCAATGCAGCAGACAGAGTGGCGCCTGAGTGCATGCGTTGTTCTATTTTTAGCATCAACCCTTTGTCTGCGTGTCACCCTCTTTTTGCGCAGCGGCTGGGGCAGCAGCAGCGAAGCAGGGGGGGCGAAGGAGGGGGAAAGAGGCGGTCCGCACCCTGCATATATATAGAGGAGGCCAGTTTAGAGCACCATACCCACTCAGACCTTCGACCAGAACACACCTAGAATCCACGACACTATTATCAACTGCTACATTTGCTGCTACTTTTGTTGCTACAATTGTACTTCAAATTGCTGCTACAACATGGGACCAAAGAGGAGAAAGGGCACCGTCGTCACCAGGGCACCAACCAAGCTCAGCACCAGGTCAACACTCCACACTCCTGGGAGCACTCCAGTGACAACTCCAGCTACAACTCCAGCTGCAACTCCTCTCCATGAACCTTCAGATGCTGCAGTGACTGCCTTCTTTACTACAGCCATGGCAGAACTCTCTCTACCTGGGCTCTACACCTCCACTACAGCTGGCAGCCAGACGAAGACCACCACTTCAACCTCCAAAGCCACTGTCGTCAGCGAGACCATCTTCGAGGGCCGGCCAGAAGACAACACAACAGAAGAAGATTCTTCAGTTGAACTCTTTGAAGAGGAAGGAGACAAGCCTGCTGACAAGCCTGCCAAGCCTGCTGCCAAGCCTGCTGCCAAGCCTGCTGCCAAGCCTGCTGCCAAGCCTGCTGCCAAGCCTGCTGACAAGCCTGCTGACAAGCCTGCTGCCAAGTCTTCCACGGGTCTTCCAGAGCCTACTGCCAGGTCTACTCCAAAGAAGCAGACTCCAAAGAAGCAGACTCCAAAGAAGCAGACTCCAAAGAAGCAGACTCCGAAGAAGCAGACTCCCAAGAAAACAGCAGAGAGCCAGCCTGTTCTTGCTCTAGACAGAGTGGCCATCCATGAGGACACCTTCGAGGAGGAAGAAGACTCTGCTGATGACACCCCTGCAGCTGCTGAAGCCAAGTCCAAGGGCAAGAAGGGCAAAGGGAAGGCCCCCAAGCCAAACATCCGCAACAACCTGGGCATCACAGCTGAACAAGAAGATGACCTCATCAACTGGTACAAGGAGCATCCTGTGCTGTACATGAAGGGGACCAGAGGCTACAAGGGGAACGAGAAGCTGCTGCTGGACTCAGAAAAAGCAAAGGAGCTGGGCCCCAAGTACACCTCCCAGGACATCTTCAACTGGAGGAAGACAGTGCGCACTCACTTCTCCAGACTCGTCAGGCCTGAAGCTTCAGGAGCCGCCAGGAAGGAGAAGCTCACAGAGAGGGACGAGTACATCCTGAACAACTGTCGGTTCCTGAAGGACTCCATCGTCCACAAGCCAGGGAAGGAGCTGTCCGCCATCTCTCAACTGTCTGCCAACCGGCCAGCCTCAGACTCCGATGATGAAAGCTACAACCCTGAGGATTCCCTGCCAGCTTCCTATGACATGCCGGACCTGCCACCTGAACAGCCAGCACAGGACAGCCAGCAGTCCCAAGTCTTCCCTGGAGCACCAAAGCCTGGAGCCGCTGCCAAGGGAACCAAGAGGAAGGCCCCAGGAGATGAAGCCATGCACTCCGCCATGCACGTCATCGCAGGCAGCATGCAAGCCATGTCCTCCGCCAAGAAAATCCTGAAAGGCTCTGGCTGCAAGATGTGCCCCGACCACCAGGAGTTGACACCCGACCAGGAGTACTGGAGGATGAAGTGCCAGGACCTCTACCACGTGGGAGTGCACGCCAGCCATGAAATCAGGAGGCAGATGGTCAGGACCATTGCAGAGGCCGCCCTCTACTGGGATGATGAGGTCACCCGCCAGTCAAGACAGCATCAGGAGCACACCTTCCAGCCTCCTCATCCTCCTCAGCGCCTGCAGATGCCACCTCCTCCTCATCCTCCTCCTTCTTCGACGTATGTGCCATCACACCACCAGCACCATCCCCAGGCTTCCAGCAGCCATCACTACCAGCAGCACCAGCCCAGGGAAGGAGGATCCTCCAGGCAGACTCCCAGCTACACCCCGATGCAGCCCAGCCACTCCACCATGACACTGATGATGGATGCACAGGACAGCCCCGAGAAATACGGCTACCCCCCTGGACCCAGCTTTGGTCAACCGGCCGCCCATCACCAGCACCAGCCTTCCCCTTCGCCCAGTTGGACTTCAGGTCTCCTTTCTCCACGAAAGTAGAAGACCAAAAAACAAAAAACCTTGGCCCTTTTAAGGGCCACCAAATCCTCCCAAAAGGGCAGGCCACGTACACATCTTATGTTGACAAAAAAAAAGAGCTTGTGTTGACCGAAAAGAGCCAAAAAAGAGCAAAAAAAACGTTGACAATCCCCAAAAAAAAAAGTCCCCCAAAAAAAAAGTCCCCCAAAACAAAAGTCCGGTCCTGGCCTTCATTAAAAGTAATCACCTTCATAAAAGCAAGGTGCTAGTTCCCCCTTTCTTTGCCCCAAAACATACCAAGTGCAGCACTAGTACAAGTGCTGCATTCTTTGGTATAAACATATTTTTATTGCACTAGTACAAGTGCATGAATTTCTTAATTAAAATGTAATGCACTAGTACAAGTGCTTTGCTTTTAAAAATTGTGTTGGTTGGTTGCACTAGTACAAGTGCATCACTTTGTAATTTCACTTGTCTAGCTCAAGTGGCAGGTAGATAGCTAGATAGCTAGCTAGATAGATAGAAAGATAGATAGCTAGATAGATAGCTAGATAGATAGATAGATAGATAGCTTGATAGATGGAACACAATGCTCGTTACATATATACACTGCAGCAAAAGAAAAGCAGTTGTCGTCACTTTGCAGGGATTGGACTTGGATAGATAGATAGATAGCTTGATAGATAGCTAGATAGATAGATAGATAGATAGATAGATAGATAGCTTGATAGATGGAACACAATGCTCGTTACATATATACACTGCAGCAAAAGAAAAGCAGTTGTCGTCACTTTGCAGGGATTGGACTTGGATAGATAGATAGATAGCTTGATAGATAGCTAGATAGATAGCTAGATAGATAGATAGATAGATAGCTTGATAGATGGAACACAATGCTCGTTACATATATACACTGCAGCAAAAGAAAAGCAGTTGTCGTCACTTTGCAGGGATTGGACTTGGATAGATAGATAGATAGATAGATAGATAGATAGATAGATAGATAGATAGATAGATAGATGGATGGAGGGATTGATTGATTGATTGATTTTTGGGCTTGTTTTGTCAACATAGGATGTGTACATGGCCAGCTCAATTGGGAGGATTTGGTGGCCCTTAAAAGGACCTGGGGTTTGTTGTTTTGAATGCATCTTCTTCAGATTTTCTCCAACTGCCAAGGGACACTTCCTGCCGGACTGTTGACCCAGTCACGTAGGTAGTCTCGAGCAGCCTTGGCATCTCTGGAGGCATTTCCGTGTCGAAGTGGTTCTCCTAGGTCTCCTAATTGACGGTCTCCCCTCCAAACTCCTTCAGTGACGTCATGTGTCTGTGGATCTTCTCTGTCCATCACTTCATTGTCACGGGCATGGTGGACGCCTACTCTGTCTCGCAGAATGTTGTGTAGAACACAAGCAGCCATTGTGATGTATGTCACTCTTGTAGGTCGTTGGGGCATGGTGGTCAGGAAGCATCTGAACCTGTTTGACAGCAGACCGAAGGCATTCTCCACCACTCTCCTGGCTCTTGAAATCCTGTAATTGTAGACTCTGGAAGGAATGTCAAGGTTCTTTCTTGGCACTGGTTTGAGCAGCCATGTCTTCAGGGGAAATGCCTCGTCACCCACGATGTAATATGGGAAAGGATTGTCTTCTGTGCCAGGTAGAGGTTCTGGAGGTGGTAGGCCTAGATCTTCCTCGTCCAGGAGTTGTCGAAGTACTGTGTCCCTGAAGACGCCGCCATCAGATGCACTTCCTTGACAGCCAGCCTGCACATAGATGAACTTGTAGTTGGCATCAACGAGGGCCATCAGGACAATGGAGTGAAATCCCTTGTAGTTGTAGAACAAGGAGCCTGCAGCCTTGGGACATCGGATTGCGACGTGCTTGCCATCCAGAGCTCCAATGCAATTGGGCAAGTTCCATTTCGTCTCAAAAGCCTTGGCTATCTCCTTCCATCTTTCAGGCTGTGTGGGTAGTGCCAGCTGTCTTTCGAAGGCATGAACGATGGCAAGGCAGACCTCAGGGATGAAGTTGCAGATGGTGTTGGGTGCCACACGGAAAGCATAAGCTAGGGACTTGTAGCTGTTTCCTGTTGCCATGTACCGCAGGGTGATAGCCAACTTCAGACCAGGTTCCAAAGCCCTCCTCATGTTGGTGTCTTGCTTAGCGATGAGTGGTCCAACAGCTTCCAGGATTTCAGCAAAGATGGCAGGGGGCATTCTAGTGTAGTTGTAGTAGCCGGACA
Organism: Platynereis dumerilii; assembly: GCA_026936325.1. Classification (NCBI taxonomy): domain Eukaryota; kingdom Metazoa; phylum Annelida; class Polychaeta; order Phyllodocida; family Nereididae; genus Platynereis; species Platynereis dumerilii. Next base: position 8,225,640 of record JAPTHN010000011.1, on the reverse strand, counting down.
CGTCACGCACTTGCAGTTCAGGCAGCAGTTGATGGAAGTGACCATGTTGTTCCCTCTGCAGCAACCAGTTGCGAATCCACCACCTTTTCTGTCTCCTGGCCCTCCTCCTCCTCTGTCTCAAATAGACAGCTCCGATAGCAACAGCAGCAGCACCAGCCACAACAATAATTTCTTCTTCATTCATCATGCATATGTTCAGTAGGCAGTCGTTGTGTTCTCATTGAAGGGCAATCAGCAAATGAAGCAAGGAGGTCCTCTGTGTCCCTTTTTATAATGACCAAAAGTGACTCCTGCAGCAGCCAAACACACTTTGCCGCAGCGCTGCAACAACAGACGTTCGTCGATGCTTAAGAGACCTTCGTCGCTGCTTAAGGCAAGGACGACGAAGAAGGTCAGCATCGACGCGCCTGTAATGTCCTCGGCGCTTTATGAATGCATGTGCGACGATGAACCATCAAGTTACGCAGTAACAAGTCCCTAAATGCGGCGTTGCATCCTTACAGTCTTCGGCGAGGCTGTCATTTTCAGCGACGCATCTTACCTCGGGTGTACGCCGAAGGTTTCCTGATGCGTCGCAGGTCGCCAATTTCAGACGTAGCTGCCTCACAACCATCAGCGGCGTAAGAGGAAACAACATTGGGCGAAGTAAAAGCAGCCTCGCCGAATTCCAAAACAAAGTGCGACGCGTCTGTTTGGAACTGCGCTGAGGAAAGAGAGGCGTAACGCGGCGAAGAAAGCTTAAGAAGCGCCGCGGACACCTCAAGACTCACCGCGGCTACTAACTTTAAGCGTCGCACATGACACTAATTGATTACGTAATGTGCCAAAACCAACGTTCTACGCCACAACCTTCCAAGAAATGACTTCTCTTGATGCGTCGCTCTCAAATCGCCGTCGTGAGAACTAGCCATTAGAGCATGGATCTAAAGATTGCAGTGCGCAGATAAACATTTTAGTTGTGCAAAAAGAGTGGATTATTGCACTGTGAAAATGGCACTTCATTGGTCATTTACTGATGATTTGTCATGATCATACCAAAATTAATAACTCAATGCTTTCAGTGTCAATTTGATTTATGGAGACTAATCCTGCTTTTGGTTGACAGGCAAGAAAAGAAATATGACATTGTAGCGTCGCATCTAAGTTCTAACATTTGAGGTGTTGGAGTTCATTTTGCATAGTCTTTCTGCCTTATGATATAGTCAATGATGGTAAATCCGCCCAGGAGGGTAAATCCGTCCACCCCCTAATATAGGCATATAAATAGATTAGTTACAGTTGTGTGAGTTGTAAAAGCAAGAAAAAGTGGTCTTTCAACTAATTTTACCGTTTTTATTGTTTTGAAAGCATTTTATAGAGTCAATGATGGTAAATCCGCCCAGGAGGGTAAATCCGTCCACCCCCTAATATAGGCATATAAATAGATTAGTTACAGTTGTGTGAGTTGTAAAAGCAAGAAAAAGTGGTCTTTCAACTAATTTTACCGTTTTTATTGTTTTGAAAGCATTTTAAATGCTTTTTCGGGGCCATTTAAAAACTAAGGACAAAATACAATGAAAACCTGTGACGTCATCACAGCCATTTTGCACACTACAGGTAGTCTTCTTGTTGGTCTATTTCCATCAACAAAACAATTATTGAAGGGAAATAATTGTTGCATGAGACGAAGAATTTTATTTTTGCTATATATGTTTTCTTAAATAACTGATTTCCAACACTTGGAAAGGAGATACAATGGAAATGAGAGTGGACGGATTTACCATCATTATTATGAAATTTACTTGACTGGGTGATTGTAAATCCGTCCACCCACTTCAGATGGTCTATAAAAGTGCTTTTATGACTTTTAATGTTTATAAATTGCATAACCTTGATTAAAGAAATTAGATTGAGCAATTAGACCACTTGATTGGGTTTAAAGGGTTCTTCAATCGTAATTGAGGCAGTCAATTGAAATTGTTGATAGTTAACTTTACCTCTTTTACTTAAAGGCACACAATAGTGCAATTTTTTTATTAGTTGAGAGCTTCAAATGTACCATTTACAGAAACACGACAGTGATCCTTTTGAATTTCTCCCAAAATAAAACCATGAAAAAAATTATTTAAGTTACTGGTTTTGGCCAAATTTTTGGCACAAGCAAAAGCGACTCCTGTAGGGAGAAACTGTGTAAGTGACATAGGTCTGGGTAATGAATAAACAAATAGATGACCTTTTATGACCTCTGGAGGTATGAAAGAATGGTGAGGCCTAGCTGTGAAATGTTTTATGAACAAAGAGATGAAGCTTAAAAAGCTGACAATGTAAATCTGAGACAAGCTGAAACTGTGCAAAATATTTTAAACACTTGTGATAAGGTCTATTGTACTGCCAACTCCTCCCCACCTCTCATCCATATGAATAATTATATATTCTGGGGTGCTGATTGGCGGGTTCTTTTTACTTTATTTGGCACAGGTTATTTTGCCTCATATTTGCCAAGTCCAGAACGCATCTTGTGATGGCAGCAACTGGTATTTTAGATAGACAGAATTTCAAGATGGACACACATGTGTATAAACAGACAGACAGACCAGATAGGCCCAGGTGACCCGGAAAGAGCTGGATTCGAACCCGGGACCAAGTGATTGGCAGCCCAGCACGCTACCACAAGACCAACCCTCCCCCCTTGATAGATAGATAGATAGATAGATGGATAGATGGATAGATAGATAGATAGATAGATAGATAGATAGATAGATAGATAGATAGATAGATAGATAGATAGATAGATAGATAGATATAGTGTATTTTGAATGCTGCATGTGGGTGTTGCTTCATCATTATGTCATACACTTAGTCCCTAATTGTACATTTTGCGATCTGGCCTTCCAAATTGTGGTCCAAATCAGTCACTGCTTACTCACTCAACCTTTGGAAAGTCAACCAATCAGATTTTAGTGCATGGCTGAATGATTGTAAGCAGTAAATTGTTTTATTCTGTTTTTTTAACACCTATTGTCATTTGCACAAATGAGCCTCTTCCCAAGTGCAGCAAATTCACAGCTGGTAATATTATATCAAGTCATATTTCTTAATTCCTTGACAGTTTTTCACAGGCATATCAGGTGGACACCTCAATTTTGTTCAATTAATTGGAGAGGGGGGAGGTACACCCTACCCTACGTCACTTATCAGCTGACTGAACATGCAGTGGGGACACAAAATATTGCTAAAATCCCAAGTTCATCGATTTTTCTTGATCTGTGCTTAAAACCAATTTTTTTAATGTTGACAGGATGCACTTGCAGTAGCACATTCTTTTATAAGGAAAAAAATGAACAAAACTGTCATTTTGATGAGTGTGGCCCTTTAATTCTTCTATTTTAAGTGCAATAAGTAGCCTAATATTCTAAAATCGACAGAAAATGCTTTGTGAATATTGTCAGATTGCAAAACTTGAAAAAATTACAAGATATGACTGTTATGTGCTGCATAATGCCTTGTGGACGGATTTACCATCCCTGTTGGACGGATTTAGAAGCAATCTGGACAGATTTAGATGCCCTAACCTTCAAATTTCGTTGCCATGGTTTCAGCAAAACTTATTTGAATATTTGATTTTTTTTGGCTGGTGATTAAAGTACAGAATGTGCCCCTTCCAATGGACTAATTCATATTTTTGTAACTATTCCCATATTCCTGGAAAGATGTTGTTTTGGAGAAGAGGATAGATTGTTGTTGACAATTTAGTGAAAGGTTTGACTCACTTTCTACTCAGCATGTTCGAGCTGCATGAATACTTCTGTTGTCCTGACATTTTATATTTGTTTGCCTCCTGAGCTTGAATATTTATATAATTGCAAAATTATAATATTCTTCTGGAGCTTTAATTTATATTTTTGTATGGCCACATCAGACATTTTTTTCTACAATGAAATTGCTAAATGCAATGTAGTCTTTCATTAACATCTACGGCCTCCATCTTGAGTTGGTATTATTGTTGGGTTGTGTGCATTCAGCACTTCATGGATGTAATGCATTGTGACAGGTGCATGCCTGCTAAGAGCTTTGTCAACATAACCTATATATGCTTTCATCTGATCAAACTTGGCCATAAACACCTCTCAGAATTTACAGCAAAGGCTATGTCCTTATAGCTCTAGCAAAACCCAAGCGGTTTCAAGCATCAACTGAATAAGCATGGGTTATTCACAACGAGAGAGGGCCATGTGATTTATCACCCTAGGGTTGTAGCCCGAGGTGTGATAAACACACATTCCTGATCCCATGGTGAATAACCGGCTTATACTATGAGACAAACACTCAAACAGTCACACATGAGACAATAGGAGGACAACAAAGAATATGGGAATTATTGCCCTGAAATAATGGCACATGATTGGCTAACAGAGGTGTCGAATGGTATAAGGTGAACAATGATATCCAACCAACACCAACCGGATCTCTTGGCATTTGAATAGTCCAACCTATTTCTAGTTACTACCAAATACATCATTACAAATTAGAACAAGACGGGCACATCTGCTTGTGAGGGTTGACTCAATTAAGATGAAACTGCAAAACATGACATTGCAAAAGTACATTGACAGCGGCCAATTGTGGAAAAATTCAACAAGTGTACACTGAAGGCCTAGAACGATCTCCAGATCGCCACCCATCTCTCATTTCTTTTATTGAATCAATTCCATCGCAAGGTCATGGAAGATTTTTGAGATCAGGGCGAGGTCTTTTTGTCTGTGAACTTTAGGGCTTCAACCATTTTCTTATGCAGATGCTGTTACATTTGTTATTCTTGACTTAGTAGAACAAATTGGCTATTTGTGAATTCAATGCAAGTCATATTCAAAGAGAAAGAACAACGCTTTGCAATTTTAAGTACTTGCATTCTTGCAACTTGCACGAACTGTTGCTGAAGACAAAATTTCTTGATAATGTGGTAAGTCCTCTTTACCAACTTTTCTTTCATTTTTCTTCTGAACATGCTGATGAGGAAAATAGCTAAAGACTAGAAGAAGAAGATTAACAAGTCATTCATTACAAAATCAGGACTCCCACATTCCTTACACATGGCCATTAATGAGACGATGAATTTGAAAATCTAAAGGCAGGATTCCATTTCAAATAGATAGAAACAACATCTCAGTATGCCATCTGGCAAAAGTGGCTACAGAAATGCAGGTTGTCAACCAGCCTTGTTAAAGGAATCAGCAGCAGTCACTGGCTAACGGGTCCTGTTCGTGTCATTGATGGTCTCGTCTTAGAGATAAAGGCATTCCACATCTTTTCTTGTTTATGTAAAGGCAAATGCCACCACAGCTTCCCTCCAATCCAGAGGAAGAGAGACTGTTCTACCTGATATATTCATTTTTCTGAGCTGATTACGAAAAAGTCTTTACATAAAGAATCTGACCCACTTCTTCCCTCAAAGCTTTATTAGCCTCACTAGGAAAAAGCAACCTTAAAATTGGCTGACAGCTGAAAGGACTTTCCTGAGCGCTGATTGGTTTTGTACAAAAATTGCAGTGAATGTTTTGACCATGAGTAAATAAATATCTTTGTCTTTGTTGTAAACTTGTCATTTGCAGCTTGTTTGTTCTGTTCATTTTTATTGAGGTTTCTAATAACCCAGTGCTCAGAATCCACAGAAACATGAACACAATGCGGAGCTGGGTTCATTTGACTGGAAGCTGGAAATAAGCTTGAATCTGGGAGCTGACTTCACATATCTTGCCCTTGCTTGTTGTATCTGGTATAATGCTGTTTGCTTTCTTAATTAATATTCTTCCCCATTTTTGGCAAAGTAACTTTTCCCCACAAATACTTGATTTTAGCCAACAGTTTTCCAAACACTATTGTCATTTGCAATTTGCTAGCAATTTGTCAAATCCAGAGATCTCCCAATAATGCAGAGATGAGAATAGTTCATAACAGAGAAAGTGAAACAAAAAATATTTGTTGAACCTAATGACCTTTCCTGTTTGTTATCCTATTGATTCATTTTTCAATTTATGAAAAATGCTCCCCAAATATTTTGGAATACAATTGCTCCCCATATTTTTCATTATGATCAGATTTCGTTTCCTGGTGTAGGGCCTATTCGCTGTTATACACCAATCATCCAATTATGGCTATTGTTTGTGCAATGTACATTGCTAGAAGTATGGAAAACACAGAGTGGACAGAAGTGGCCATCCAAAATTGACTGGTTCAGGTGTCTAGGGCTTCTCTTCTCTCCATTAGGGCCACTGCCAGCTCTGCAGTTTGACTTGTCTCAGCTTAACTGGTTTCAAGCTCAATAACAAAGTCAGAACTGGACAGCCTAAGCTACAGTGTGCTATGAGGTGGTGGGCTGCTAGCGGCTTTTCAGTGCCTGAATCATTATCCACACCTCAAGGGGACATACATATATCTTTCCTTTTTTTCTCCTTGGCCAAAGGGCGCCTTGCATCCATATCACAACAGCATTAGTACCATCAGCATCTGCATCCTCTGAAATTGCTCCATTAAATGTCTCCCTCAAGCCGCTCTGATAGAAGCTGCACTGGTATCATGGTAGAGCAATGTTGCACTGGTTGCGAGGAGCATCTATTTCTGCAGCTGCTGTTTTCCGTATACACAACATCAAAGGAAGAAAATAATGTGAAAAGAGGGCGTGGCATGAGTGCTGCATTGTTAGGAAATTAGGACACAGTGCAGTGGACAACAAAGGCTGCTTCTGGCTGATTGTATGAAAGAGACTACGTTTTAAAATAATTGCAGTTTCATTATTATTCGGCTTGGGAACTACATTAGCTTACATTCAGACCACAAATATCAACGCTGAACTCGTTGTTGTGTTATCTTCGGTTCGAGCAGAGGAGCAGATGTATTGCTTGTTAAACAGATTGCTAAACAAGTGAGGCAACCTGCAGCTAGCCGTAAGCCTCTGAAAACAGCACAACAATAGGCTATACAATGCATGGTGTAATAAAGTGGAATTTACATTGTGCTTCCATAAGGATTGCTCGTGATGAAATGAGAGCAATATCACTAAAATCCATATTAAATTTCATCAAGCGAACGAAGTTCTATGCATTGATATGTGTTTCAACAATAAAAGCTTCAAGCAGATTGATTAGCTATATCGCCGGTTCTAGCTTTTGTTGAACACATGCACGAGAATCAACTGTACAAATATGAGCAAAGAAAGGGACATGCTCTCCATAACAAAACCTGTATATTATGTCAGAAACAATTCTTCAGGCAAATTATCATCTGCCAGAGACTGAATGGCAGATGAAAGTGACAGTGGCACAGAATCACACAAGTCCAGGACAAATTGATTGATCTGGTACAATTGGGAGTAATTTAGTCAGAGAAACTTCTTTCTTCTTTTATCCTAAAACATCAGTGTCACAGCGGTGGTCACGCAGATCAATAAACAGCTTAACTCCGCCAATCATCCCATGAAACATGCAAAGTGCTGATGTTGACTTGTTTTCTGTGTCCAAAAAGAAGATCTTTTATAAATCTATAAAGATCCATAAATAATGCAGCTACAGCATCAAGTACTTCACAGTGTGACGCACTGAATTATCAAAATAGTGATATATAATTATCAAAGCAATGGTTGCTGCAATATGATTTATTCATAGCTCTCGATGTTGATACATTTTGAATCACTCACTTGTGCACGGTTCAGTGAGAGGAATGTAATTTCAGAAATTACTACAAAGCATTGTTGAATACATGTCCCGTTGCAGCATAAGTTGACACAAACACTGTTCAATGAAGCATTTTCCGTTTCTGAAGCCAATATTAAATTAATAAATTAAGCGTTTAACAGATAATAGTCAATGTCAGGTTTGCCTGAATGAACAGAAACAAATAATGTTGCCGATGTGACAAATGTTACAGTAAACATAAAAAATGGTTTTTGGGATAGTACCTGGTACCATTTGAAATAGGTTTGCGGAAATACCATGGTGTAATATTGTCATAAATGCTGTAGGTTTTTGGGAAAACCAAGCTTTTAGGCAAAAAACCATTCAGTATTTCAAAAAACCTATTTTGTCCATTTATTCTTTAGAGTGTATGACAGATGATATAGGAGATGGCCACACACTGAGCTGATATTAGCAGATGCACCAACAATGAATACGTCAGACTCTTGCATTTACGGTTGACCACAGAGGTCATATTTGCTGGACATCAGCAAGCAGCATCACTGATAGACATCAAACATCAAAAGATATGGCCTCAGCAACAACTAGCTCCTGCTGTGGGCATTTCAGTTGCTGATTTCACTGATGAGGATGCTAGACACTGAGGCTGCTATAGCAAGGGCAGCTTTCTCAAAGCAAATGTCAGGCTCCAGTTGTCCGTGGTAATCACAGACCTAAAATGTCACAGCCAACCAATTATTGATATCGTCCAACTCCTGATTCTTCAACAGCATATGTCTAAGTAGGTTGGCTTATAGAACTTCCTGCTTTACCAATTTTTCTGGTACATCATATAACTTCAACATATTGGTATGTTCCATGGCCTGGATTGTACCAAATAAAGCTTCTTCTTCCTTTATGACTTGTGTCATCTCTTTTGCTCATGCAATCCAGAATCATCTTGCAGAGAAATGTCTCAAGACAGTTTAGCACCTGGATTTATTACATGTTTAAACCATCTTTTAAGGAGTTTACTGGAATTGAGGTTCTAAGATTTCTGTGAAATTACTGTAGGCCACAACCTTAGACCCAGAAGTTGTGGAGGCCGCTATACATACACTGTTAAAAATTTTGCGTACAGGTACAGAAAGTTCTGTTAGACTACAGAAAAACCTGTTGGATATCTGCAAGTTCAGTAATGCTTACAGACTCGTCTCTGTTGGCACATAGCCAACAGAACATTTCTGTAATGAGATTAACTACATGTAAATCTGTACAAGTACTGGCTTGACAAGTAAATGCACAGATATGTGAAATGCCTCATCCATTGTTAATGAGGTGTTGTTGTATCACAATTTAATAATCTCTGTGACAGTTTTTTCAATCACACCACTGAATAGTAACACTAAAAAGGATAATAAAATAAATATTGGAGGAATTCATTTGTACTTAACAATCTGAACAGCTGAGAACAGTGAAAGGTAAGAGATGATTTCTTTATTTTAGAAAAAGATACATGTAATGCAAATGTAGTATTTTAGATTCACGTAATTACCATGCAAGTGCTAATTTGTCGGAGCAGGTGCTTAAATGAAGCTTTGAAAAATGATATAAACGATTTAGAAGTAGCCAATCAACATCTATAGGGGAGATTGGGGTAAGTTGTGCCACCCAATGTTGCAGTGAAAAACAAGAGTAAAGAATGTTGTGACATCTGTGCCCATTATTATGCAACATAATAAAAGCTGGCAAATATTATAATGCAAAGCAAAAAGCATAATTAAAAAATTGAATTTATTGTTGAAAACTTGATGTGCTGAGAAGTGAGGATCAACAATAATATTTGTCATTGCACAATATACACTACCCTCCAAAAGTTTGAATACACCTGGATAGGTGAGGTTTCTTTTAAAAATACTTGATTTTGAATGGAATTTTTGCTTAATATTTACTTCAAACAATAAAGGAAGTCACATTGAAGTCAGAAGTTGTCTTTATTTTGTCAATTTGGTTGAAATTTATGGCCTTTCTCGATATCCCAAATTTTGGTATTTTATAAAAAATTGTCACAGTCGAGTTATCTTCTAGATTTATGAAATTTAATCATATTTAAGTATTTCCAGAGTTGTAACATGATCGTAACAGTTATTTTAAACCCCAAAAAGACAGTTTAAAAATTGGACATTGACCACTCAAAAATACAAAATTTAGAAGATTTCGGGTCACCATGAAGTATAATCATGGATTGTATCTTCTCTAGTGAAAATTATTTTATTTGAGCTGTTTCAGCATTGTTTTGACCAAAAAATAGCCAAAATCAATATTTTTGTCCGATTTTCAAAGGCCATTTTCTTGTCTGAAACTACTTGTAAAATCATCACAAACCAGTGGAAATGTGTAAAAAATGATTAAATGTCATAAATATGGAAGATAACAGTGCTTTTGTAGCTTTTTATAAAAAATGAAAAAATTGGATATCGAGAAATTTATATAAATTTATACAAAAATGATCTAAATACATGAAATATGGACACCATATGGTCTGAATACAATCTCCATATTGTTTGATGTAAGTATAAAACAAAATTTGTGTTGAACATTAGGTATTTTTGAAAGAAATCTAACCTTTTCTGGCGTATTCAAACTTTTGGAGGGTAGTGTATAATGATTAATACTATCAAGTTATATCGTTCTGGCTCATTGTTGATAGCATAGGCCTATCTGAAATTTTGTGTTGTCAAAATTAATCTAGGATTTTTGGCATGATTTTAGTGGCAGCTTATTTAGTATGATTTATTTCTCACAATATTTTTGCTAACTGCTATGACTTGCCTTAGGCATGATGTGAACTGGGTGAGACTAAAAAGAAATTGTGTCAAATGTGTTATTCAACCGTCCAAAGAAACTCATAATTCTAGTGTCAACCACATTTGATTCTATTGTTTGTACATGGCCTCATTGATTGATAAGTTTCAAGTAATATATCAGCTTATCAAAGAAAAATTATACAAGTTATGGGCATAAATTAACAGGTACAATACAAGATTTTTTTCTTAATTAAATGGGTGGAACAACTTGCCAATGATGTGGGACATATTAACCCACCCCATGACAAGTTGTGAAACAATCGCACCTATTAATGCATGATTAGGCCTATGGCCAAATCCCTTGCTCTTGATTACTTCTAATTTACTTTACGTATTTAGACAATGCTGTAATTGAGGCAGTATGGTGAAAATGTTAAAAATGGAACAAGACCTCAATCTCCTCTATCCATAGGGGTAGGAGGTCATTTAATTTTAGAGTATTGCCCAAAAAATATTGCCTAAATTGGCCCAAACAAATAAATCTCCCAAAATTTTCTGCTTAAAACTGCATGAAAAATCGACCTCCCCCTATGGCTATGCTCCAATCCAAGAAGCAAAAATTATGACCTGAGAAACAATGAAGGTTTGAGTTATAATGTCTGAAAACAGAGTTAATGTAACTTTCCTACACACTGTTGCCCAACAAAAAAATCTTCACATTGAAATAGCAATTGTCATTACTGGTTTTTCTCTTCTATGATTGACTAATAGCAAATTTTGGTATATAATAATGTTTGCTCGCGTGCAAATAGACTTGGTGATTGATATCTTGGAAAGCAGAAGCAATTATTGAGCAAGGAAAAAAAATCACTTTTTAATTTGTTAACTACTTTGTAACAATATAGTTATTTTTTTTCCTACTGGACTATCAAATTATGTTAATACCAAAATTTTTAAGTATGATTTCTATCACAGTCAAAGAGGGCCTATTTGAAGTGTTACCATAAAAATCATTTATAAGATTGGTTGTGTAGTTATTATTTACGGTTTTATTTCTCTTTTCAGAGATACACCAGAAGTACCACGACAATGGATGATTGAGGCTTTACGTCCTGTATTTATGGGAAAACATTGGAATAAGGATAGGAACATTGTAACTGCTTGCAAACATAGATCCAGGTGACCCAGCCACTGGGCCAGCCAGTATGCGAATCAAACCCAGGACCCAGCGTCCTCTTCCCAGACTCAGAAATGGCAACACAGCAAAAGAAACTGACAGTTGATATATATGATAATGCTGTCCCAAGTGTCTTGCAGGTTCTATCAATGTCATGCAATTGATGATTTGTACATTGTGTTATTATTGAGAGTGACTATGTGCACTGTGCACTGTTTTTTACAGAGTATTCAAAAATATAGATTTTGAGTAGAAGCTTCATACATAAATAACCTAATTTCATACTTACTCACCTGCATTATTTTTCAATAAAGTCTTACAAAATATTTTTACACGACAAGATATTGTATGCTTCTGCGTTTTGAGGTGTATGTCATATAAAGATGTTAACATGTTTATCTTGATGAAAGTTGAATTTATAAGAAATGGAAAATGCTATGGAGCATGTGAGTCCCATCAAAGGTTGTGTGTGTCAGTATTGTCAGAAATTTATGATTGATGACTCGGATGGTTTCTGTTATGTAAACTGAGTTGGAATACATGAAAAAAAAACTACTTTTGGCAATAAATATGCCATTTATGCCCAGTAGACATCACGTTTTTATTTGTTCTACCATTAATTTTTGCTTGATAATGAACAAACTGATCTACCAGAACTTGCAATTTGTTGCTTAACTTCCTGGGAACTGATTAAACAGTAAGTTTTGCAGAGTTGGTTGACTGAGTGGTTACAGTCCCTTGCTCCACTGAAAGTCCTGAAAGCAGTGGCGTAGCTAGAAAATTTTTCAGGGGGGGCAAAATATTCAAGTCAGTGATGGAAATGAAACATTTTTGTCGGAGGAGCTATTATCTCTGTTGCGGCTGAAGTGTGCCATCGGCAAAATGCAAGGTTTGATGACAATGTAATCATTTCTTTCCTGGTCAGGACGGAGCCAGGGGGGGGCGACTGCCCCCTGCCCCCCCCCCCTGTAGCTACGCCACTGCCTGAAAGTCCTAAAAGTCTGTTGAGGTTTATAAATATTGTTAAAATCAAAAATCTATTCACCACCATAAGCACGAGTTTACAAATGGCTATTGAGGCCTACAGCATATTATTTATGAAACTGCAGTCAAATATTTGAGATGCACTTCATGCAAAATATGCTGTCATGACGCAGAAGTCCCAGGGGTCCAGGCCAACAAATATGAATTTCCCCTGGTCATCCCATTACGTATAAATTTATAGTTTCAAATCCAAAACTAACATGGATAAGTTGCTAATCATCCTGGATGTGAAAAAATCCCAAAATTGTTTCAATTTCTTAAACCATTGAACTGTTTGCAAACAATCCTTTTGCAAAGCAAATTACAGCACCTTTCCGTTCTCGTTGAATGGTTGAGCTTTAGGTTGTGTATTTATGCTTGGTAGGCTAAAAAGGATATGATGTGATACAGGAACACAGTAATGAGGTGAATGGTGGTTGAAACTGCTGTCCACAGTATGTCCTGGTGATTCAACAGAAAAGGAATCAAACCTGGGACCAGCAGGCACGGGGGGGGGGGGTGTCAAGAAAATTCTGCTTGGAATAATAATGTCCAGTCACCCATGCCAAATTAATGGTATTTAAGTGTGACCAAACTTTTCTGTCCACTCCATAACTGCTTACAGTGGTATTTATAGTGGCATAAAAAAGTCCAATCTGTTCCACCACTTTCCGTTCCGTTTAGTACTGGATAGTTTGAAGGGAAATGTGTCTCGACATTTAAGAATAACACATAAAAACTTTTTTTTTAAATTTCTTCTAGTGGGGGAGGGATGCAGGGAGATGCAATTGCAAAATATTTTCTTTTCATTTGTTTGGAAGCTTTATTTGATTACTATAACATAACACCCGTGAAGACATGGGAGGGGAGGGAGGAAATCATCACTTAAAATTCTTTGACTGTAGGCTAATTGCAAACACCAAGCCCAGCTAAGGACCTTGTGGGCAGAGCAGGCAACCTGCTTGCAAGTTTTCATAACTGAGCAATCAGTACTTTGGCTGGAGTAGCGTAGGGGGTCCATGAATTCATAGTATGATTTAATAAATGACAAATTTCATTAGTACTAGTTCAAGTATTGGACCTGTGTACTAAAAGTAAATTTCAAAATATTAATAATTCATTGAAGAATGCCAGAAAGATGAATTGAAAGCAGGGTCTCCTTGCTATTTTTTTTTCAGTGCCTCAGTGGACATTGTTTTAAAATCCTAGAGTGTTTTGTTATGAAAAGTATAATATAGAGCCTTTAAACTTCTACAAGTAGATTAATGTTTGATTCCATGGTGAACTGAAGCACAAATTAAACTGCCAATCTCAGTTTTGGTATTTGTGACACCTATCACAAGTCATTGATGTATAACTGATTTTTCTGTAATCCTACAGAAAATTCACTACAGACACTGCCTGTGTGATTACAGAAATATCCAGTATACACACAAATGGTTTTCTGTAATAATACTGAGACCTCTGGAAAAAAAATTTCCCGAAATATCTGTAATCTGACAATTATTTTTTAACAGTGTAGCGTGATACAGGTAAAGCATGACGTGCTCAGACATTCCCAACAACATTGGAACTGCAAACTCTCTACCACAGGACTAATAGTGAAACTTTTTTTTTCAACCAAGGACCAATTAGGAATTGGTTGAAAATATTGGTGTGTTGGTTGAAATATCTATACCGACCTCTACCTACATTTCATAGTCTATGCTTAATATTGCTTATGGTTCTAAAATAACAAATGTTGGGGACAAAATCCCAAATTCTCATTTTACCTACAAAACATCACCGCTTTAACAAAATTGATTGCTATATTGTGCAGATAGATATAGACTTATAGAGTGGTAAATATGGCAAGTGTAGCCATCAGCATTCCAAAAGCCTTTAGATTTCGATGCAAGGCCCTATAAGGGCCAAGTATGGTTCCACAAAATTCCTTGAATTACTGTATACTGCAGTTTGGAACATATATATATAATTAAGGTTATATGCCAGAATGCAGTATTATGTCTGCATGGAAAAGATGGACAGGGTTATGAAGAGCCCAGGCTCCAGCTTGGCATCCGAGTTAGCCGCAATATGTACACAGCTTTCTAGATATGACCAGTGTCGGGTCTACTAAATATTTCATGGAGTGCCAGAGGAGAGACATTTGATCAAGACAGCAACAACAACAACAATCAACAGTCATGGAGCTTACAGACTATCCAAAATATCATGATTTAAAAAATAATAATTTTAATGCATTACCTATCTCTTCCAACAAATATTATCTGTGCGATGCAATAGATGTTTTTGTTTTAAATTACCTGTAAAACATAAATGAAAAGTGCAACGGTGGTGAAAGAAATATTTCTTACGGCAATATATATAGACAACATGCCATACTCCTCACTCATAATGTATGTGCCAAAGATTCGTATGTTGTGGTTGGAACATCAAATGTGCCCTTAGGCCTATCCTTCTCCACTTATGCTTCATTTCCCCCACAATCAACTTGTCCTTGGCTCCAAGACCTCAACTCTCAACTGAAATACGTCATTCTCATTTTTGTAACCTTGTCTTAATATAATTGCTACTTATTCGGTTTCAGTTTGCCTTAGTGAATTCTGAAACACATGTGGATCAGCTGGTATACTGAGTAGAGGTTATGCATGCAGCAACATGCTGTGCATCATTAAATCCTCCTACTCAAAATAACAATTTTAATTTCTCCATGGAATTTCAACTTCTCTGCTTGCCACCCTCAACATGCCAGTGTATTTAGTAATTTTAATTGTCTTAATGTTAAAGCAGGCAGTAATTATTATACCCACACTAGCCCTGCCAGATTAGAAACTCCATGTTTTTTTATTTGGGATACCTTCTTTTAAAAACAATTTATTAATTATGCGAACCAAGAAGGTTTGTTTTCCAGTTATGTTTGGTAGTAAAATAATTGTAAATGTGACAAATCACACTGTGGTATCAATGTTATTGGTAAGAATGACAGAATGCACGCTTTATCGGACAGCACCACATTATTGAGTTGAAACATGCCAGAAATTAAGCGGAGACAGCTAACGACTAGCTGCATGTAACTTTGTATGATACCTCGAAATTTCCATCTTCATCTCATAAATCTCCCAGGGGCTAGATTGGTGTAGTATGCTAGAGGTTAGACCTCATAGTAGCAGCATAGGAGAAGCGTCTTGAATGACATAGCAGACATAATCCGACAATTGTTGCAGACCAATTGTGCAGGGTGATGATTGGAGGTTGTTCCCTGGAGTGCTAAAAGGCAAAGCGGGTAGAACATGTGTCTCCCCATTTAACATTTGACCATGTAGAACAACTTTGGACTTCAATCAGTCTTTCTGCCTTATAAATGGAGGTTGTTATGGTGAAGGAGGATAAATTGTTGTCAACAATTTAGTGAAACCTTTTGACTCACTTTCTACTCAGCATGTTCGAGCTGTAAGAATACTTCCGCCATGCTGTCATTTCATATTTGTGAGCCTCCTGATCTTGAATATTTATATAGTTTTATAAAATGATGTGACAATGGCCACATCAGACATATTTTCAGCCATGAAATTGCTAAATGTACTGTACAGTCTTTCATTAACATCTACGTCCCCCATATTGAGGTGAATCTGTAGGTATTATTGTTTGGTTGTGAGCATTCAGCACTTCATGGATGTGATGCATTGTGTCTGCTAAGAGCTTTGTCAACATAACCTATATATATGCTTTCACCTGATCAAACTTGACCATAAACACCTCTCACAATTTACAGCCAAGGCTATGTTCTTATCGATTAAGCAAACCCAAGAGGTTCCAAGCATCAACTGAATATATGGGTTATTCACGACGGGAGAGGGAATATGTGACTTATCACCTTAGGGTTTTAGCCCGAGCTGTGATAAACACACATTCCTAATCCCATGGTGAATAACTGGCTTATACTATGAGACAAACACTCAAACAGTCACACATGAGACGATGGGTGGACAACTAAGAACATTGGAATTATTGCCATGAAATTCTGGCATGCAATTGGCTAACAGAGGTGTCGAATGGTATAAGGCAAATAATGATATCCAACTAACACCAACTTGATCTCTTAGCATTCGAATAGACCAACGTATCTCTAGTTACAATCAAATACATCATTACAAATTAGAACAAGATGGGCACATCTACCTGAGAAGGTTGACTCAATTAAGGTTAGGCAAAACATAAAACATGACATTGCAACAATGCATTGATAATGGCCAATTGTGTAAACTTTCAATATTGGCACATTGAAGGCCTTGAATGATCTCCACCCATCCCTCAATTCCATTGGAAGGTCAGAGAAGATTGTGCAGGTCTAAGTGACATCTTACGCAGGTCCTTTGTTACCTTTGATATTCTGAGCAGAACAGATTGGCTGTTTGTGAATTTAATGAGAGTCGTATCAAAAGAGAGATTACCAGGCCTTGTACTTTTACTTTGTAGGCATTTTTGAAATTTGCACAACATGTTGCTGAAGACAAGATTTCTTAATTACCTTACGGGTACTCTTCAACCACTTCTCTTTCACTTTTCTTCTTAACATGCAGATGAGGAAAATAACTAGGCGTAAAGATTTGAAGAAGAGGATTGAAAAGTTGTTCATTAATAAATCACGGTCCCAGATTTCCACACAGGACCATCAATGAGCCAATGAATTTGAAAGTCTGATGGCATCTTTCAAATCGATAGAAACAACACCTTCTCAACAAGCCATCTGGCGAAAGTGGTTACAGAAATGCAGTTTGTCAACCAGCCTGAGTAAAGATCCCACAAAAGGAATCAGCGGCAGACACTGGTTAACGGGCCCTGTTCATGTCTTCTCCTTAGAGATGAAGGCATTCCACACCTTTTTCTGTTGATGTAAAGGCAAATGCCACAAATTCTTGCCTCCAAACCAGAGCTTGAGAAACTGTTCAGACTGATATCTTTATTTTTCTGATTTGGAAAAAGTCTTGCATAAGGAATCTGACCTACTTTTACCTGCAAAGCTTTATTAGCCTCGTTAGGAAAGAGAGTAACCTTTAAAACTAACTGACAGCTGAAATGACTCTCCTGAGCATTTGTTAGATTATGTACATGCAGCAACATAGAGAGGTACTTTAACAATTTCTGATAGTGAACTTCTTATTACATTTCCCACAAAATATTACAATGGGAATTTCATCTTTTTTACATGACCAAATCTTTATTTTCAATGACCAACGCTTTGCTCATCGAGGTCGAGAATTATCCCAAAACAATACCAAATTGCTATGAATGTTTTGCCATATCTTTGGAGTTAATTAACACGTTTGTCATTTGCAGCATGTCAGTTGTTTTCATTTTTATAGAGGTTTCAACATATCCCAGTGCTCGGAATGAACCCAATGACCTTTCTAGTTGTGTAATGGTGTTTGCTTTCGTTATTATGAACATTTTAATCTAGGACGATTTTAGCAAAGTAACTTTTCCCCACAAAGATTAGATTTCAGGCATCAGTTTTCCAAACACTGTTGTCATTTGTAATTTGCCGGCAATTTGTCAAATCAAGAGATCTCCCAATAATGCAAAGCCGAGAATATTTCATAACAGAGAAAGTGAAACAAATAATATCTGTTGAATCTACTGACCTTTCCTGTTTGTTATCCCATTGACTCATTCTTTAATCTACAAAAAATGCTCCCCATATATTTTGGAATGAAATTGGTCCCCAATATTTAAGTATTATGAGGACAAATTTAGAACCTACAAAAAGGATATCAAAAATACTTGGATTACCATAAAAGAACTTATCAATCAAACCAACAATAAGAAAAATCTTCCTAAATTTTTCAAGGTCAATGATGAAAACGTAACTGACCCGCAAGAAATAGCCAACAGATTTAACCAATATTTCAACGATTTAGGTCCTGGACTAGCAAGAAAAATAAAGCATCCAAATTGTAACACAAGCTTCCGAAATTTTCTTCCAAATTTGACACCTCAAACATTTCAGTTTCATAACATTACAGAGGAAAATGTTTCTCGTATCATTGACAAATTACCGAAAAAGACTAGCCGTGGTGTAGATGGACTCTCTACAAAATTCTTAAAAGAAATGAAAGATGTCTTGGTAGCCCCTCTTAAAACTATAATAAATCAATCAATTAACACAGGTCTGTTCCCACAGAAGCTAAAAATTGCGAGAATTGTTCCTGTCCATAAAAAAGATGACAATACTGTCATAGCAAACTATCGCCCAATTTCAGTACTACCAGCGATATCTAAGGTTTTTGAAAAGGTTATGCACCACCAATTAAATGCCTACTTTGAGTCCCTAAGCTTAATATTTCCCAGTCAATATGGATTTAGGGAAAAACACAATACAGAATATGCAGTCATTGAAAATATAGACAGAGTGGTCGATGGCCTAGAAAATAAAGAAACGCCTCTGAACGTGTTCCTGGATCTGTCAAAAGCATTTGACACTCTCGATCACTCTATACTACTAACCAAACTTACTCACTATGGAATAACAGGAAATGCATATAAACTATGTCAATCTTATCTAACTGACAGACAACAATTTGTTGAATACGATGGTTTAAAATCTGAATTGCTATCTATAACAACGGGTGTGCCTCAGGGCTCCATATTAGGCCCACTTTTCTTTTTAATTTATATGAATGACTTTGGCAGGTCCACGAACATGTTTCATTTTGTTATGTACGCAGATGACACAACCTTATTAACCATGTCAGTTCGGCAAACGTCAAAATACGGCCACGCTGCCATTTAAGGCATCCCCCGATGCCATTTTCGGCAACCGTTGCCTTATACGGCATCTGGGAGATGCCGAATTCGGCATCCCCGTAATTCAGATGTATCTCGGCAGGTGGCGCAAATGATCGGGGATAGGATATGTGCTGCCGCCTTGAGACAATATGTATTTCTATTGATCTATCCAAGGAAAATGAAATCTATCCCAGCCTTTTTGATTTATTTGCAGTTTTATAAGACTTAGTGAACAATTTCAAAAATATTTGATAAAAAGCTGCACACGAATGTTTCATAACACAACAGTTTGGTCCAGCATCATCCAATTTTGATGATTTTTGCACCATTGGAATCGTCTCTTTGAGACGAATCCAACGATATCAAATATAGGCCTAATGGGGTGCGGCTGGCTTGAAACACAAATGACCACTTGGATTAACAATTGACCAGACTTTGAACAGCATTGCGGTTTTTGTCGACGGCTCCAGGGTCTAATTGGTCCCCCATCTATATATAGGCTTATCTCCTCCCCCCCCCCCCCGAGCGTATACCTTTATTGCTGCTAATTTTTTGCCTCCTCCCTAATTCTTGCCTTTTCTGTATACTGTGCCTTCCCCCAGTGGCGTAGCTAGTGGGGGGGGGGGCAGGAGGGGCAAGTTGCCCCCCCCAGACAACTTTTTGGGGAAAAATGGGGAAATGGAGAAAAAAAAGGGGAAATTGAGAAAAAATGGGGAAATGGACCAATAAGGGGAAATTGAGAAAAAGTTGTGAAATGTCAGTGGGAAAATGAGGGGAAAAGATAGGAAAATGGGAAAGAAAGGGGGAAAACAGAGAGGGGAAAAGAAACAAAAGGGCAAATGACGTTTTAAGGAAATCCGGTTGAAATTCTCACAGACACTTTATTTGAAACTTCGAAGTATGGCAACTTGATAAGTAACAGGAACCGGTAGGAGAGACTTGTATAGTGCATACTAGAGTGAAAAATGAGGTATTTATTATCTATCTAAATAGTATTATTAGTAATGTATATATATATCCAGTTGGTCTGCATGGTCCAACAGTCCGCAAGATTTAACTCCTAACATTAGAGCTAATGAAGTCCGAATAATATTTTGGCCAAAAACAACAAACAAGAATGAAGATTTTAGTAGTATAACTTTTGGAATCAACAGTCAATTTGAAGAATGACCGGAGAAATGCTGATGATGAACTGGAACATGTGAAAGGTGGAATTAGAATTCATAAACAAAATTCACTGCTCCGCATGATGGAATCAAACAGGAATTTTCAGACCGATTTTCTGATCTTAATTGCTGTCAATTAATTGAACTTTTGACATTTTTTCCCGGCTTATTGCTCATGCTCACAACACCTTGGCAAAACTCTTTCTTCTTTTAAAACTGGTCATTGGTTTTTCAAGGATGTCTCTGCCAGGGCCGGATTACTAAATAGGCTGAAAAAGCTGCAGCTTAGGGCACCATGCTAGCAGGGGGCACCATGAGCCCTCCAAAAAAACAAAAAATAAAATGTTAAAATGACTGAAATGAAACAGGAAAAAAAAATTGCCCCAAACCTTAAGGTGCCCCCACTCCTCAGGGTGCCCTTCTCTCAAGGGGCCCCACCCCTCAGGGGTGCCCTGCCTCCAGGGTGCCCCCACTCTTGAGCCCTCTAAAAAACATTTCATTGAAATGACATAAATAAAACATCAACAAAATTGCCCCCAGGCCCCACACCTCAGGGGGCGCAAATCATGGGGGGGGGGGGCACTCATCAGGGGGCCCCACTCATTAGGGGGGCCCCAAACCCTAAGGGTGCCCCCCACCCCTGGGCTCTTCAAAAAAAAAAAAATCATTAAAATTTCTGAAATAAAACATGAATAAATGTACCCCCACCCCTCAAGGTGCCCCTGCCTCTAGAATGTAAAATTTGTAAGCTAAAAATGCAAAATTTCTATGTGCATGGTAAATAAAGTATGGATACAGTTGCCAATGGGAAAAAACCGCCCTGAGCCTGAGCGCCTGTAAAAATCGGCGGGTCTCATCTGGAAATTTGTAATGTAGCTTTGGCTGGTGGGGGGGGGGGGGTACCAACGCGGCCGGCAGCTTAGGGCACCATCAAGGGTTAATCCGGCCCTGGTCTCTGCCTGCCTTGGCTTTTATCTGAATCAGGTCTACAGCAACTTTTCCTAATATTTTACAAACGGTTATAACTTGCATCATCATATTCAAAGGGTTTTCAATGTTATGTGTGCTTTATTTGAGATTTTACAAAAGTTTGTCAAAAGTTCCGAACTTTGTCGAACGTATGCCGTGTTGTCCAGTGGCGTCCCTATGGGGGGGGGCCTGGGGGGCACGTGCTACCCATATTGGACCAGGGACGGACGCAGGGGGGGGGGGATGGGGGGGATGCATCCCCCCCCACCAGACCAAACTTTTAATATTTTTACATGTTAATTTTATCATCGCGCGGTCGCGTTATGTCGCGAACTATGCGTTCCGTGACGCGATAGCCCGATAGACCCCCCCACCGGAATTTTCTGGATCCCCCCCTGTATTGGACCTGTGCCCCCCCCCAGGTGCCCCCCCATACGAACTTTCCAACTCTGGCTAAAATATACAATAATAATTATCAGTATAGTGGGTGCCCCCCAGAGAGTTGCGTGCCCCCCCCCCCAGGTGCCCCTAGCTCGAGACCCCCCAGTTACGCCACTGCCTATAATAATAGAAAAAAGATGCAGTTGTTTGTTTTAGTGCACAAATGGTTGTTCAACATCAGAATGATCTGCAGAAGGCAGCAGAAGGAATTAAAGTGTAAAGGCTTCATGCTATTCAAAGTTTGTTGGTTTGTTTCCGAACTGTTTATCCTTGGTTGAATTTGTTGGAATATTGTATTCCCGAACCCTAAAAACCACTAAATGGACTCATATTCAGTTTAACAATTTCTTCAGAATGACTTCTGTTTGTTCTGATAGCTCAGCGTTGAGATGACCTTTGTGTAAGGTCAAATAAAGAAAAAAGTAAAATTCATTGTTACCATGGCAACTGTTACCATAGACTCTGGCATAGAGATCTGAAATTTTGCTCAGAGACTATTTGTTTTAGCTAAAACAAGCAGTAAACTTGTTTGACCTCCAGCGCTTGCAGGAATTCTACTATTTCATGCAAAAAGATATGGACAGATAGAAAGATATGGTAGGGGGAACGGGGGCACATTGGGACGCGGGGCACTGTGGGACGGTGGGGTTTTCTTGGATCCTGGCAAGGTATAGGATATGGTAGTGCCATCATATCTTGTAATTTCACATCCTGCTGTTTCCATGGTTTTATAGACAAATTACAGCCACATGCAGAAGTATGGCGAGCAAAAGTTTGTTTTCCTACCACTAAAGTAAATACGGAAGGGTTCAATTCGAACCATTCTGTGGACAAACTATGAACAATGAGGCTTTCTCAGCGCTTGTATGAATTTTATAAATCGTAACGAACAGTTATGAATTGCTATCGTGATAAACACACTCACTTGTGTCCGAGAAATTAGCATTTTGGTGTAAAAGTCATATCGGGGCTCGTTGGGACAGTGAATTTGGGGCACATTGGGACGCCCTTAATATGGCAGAATTTAAGTGTCCAAGGCAACTGAATGACCTGGGACAGCACACAACAGGTATTCAGGCCACAGGGAATGGATGCATAGTGGATTACCATGCTCTGTGAACAAATTTTTTGCAAAGCACTGTGTGTTACTTACATAGATGTCCGCACCCAGGACAGTGTATGTTAAATGTTTAAAACTGTTTAAAGTTATGAACTATTGGCACTACAAAGTGTTAATGCACTGTATATTATCTTACGCACTACTTATATGTGATATCTATTGCATGTGGAGTGTTAAAATGATTTTTTAATTGATGTCCCAATGTGCCCCAGCTGTTTTAGCCGGGGCACATTGGGACAGTCATTTTTATGACTCTCTGGCTGCGAAAGGGTAGGTGCAGTCTAGTTTATTATGCCTTGCATTTAAGCTCAATAGTATTGGTGATATTCATGCAAACTTCTGAGTTCTTCAGTGCTTTCAGCATTGAGCAAAATTAGTAGACGTTAAAAGCGTCCCAATGTGCCCCCGTTCCCCCTATACATACATGTGCAGCCCTCTAAGCCTATAGATGTTGGTGTTCACAGTCAGGTGTTAATCAATACAATTTACACAGAGAGTTGGGAGTCCACAATATATTTTTACAAATTTACCTAATGTGAGGGATCTTTTACTTGCCCAGCATGACACTGATACAAGGGGCCGCCAATTTAACATCTTATCCGAACGACAGCCATGCAGCTGGGATTTTGCTCATGAAGGCCCACTGAAATTTTGGGTTACCCATCCAGGTTTTGAATCCATGCAGGCAAAGACCTTCAGCTGGGCAGGCAGAAATCTTAATCATGCATGCACTCTGCTACTTAGTGACGGGAATTCTGTGTAAAAAGAGGAACTCTGCAATTCTGAAATTTCCCGCAGGGATTCTGTATACCCGGTATAGTTCTGCAGGAAATGTGACCAATTTCTATCAGATTTATGCAATTCTGCGCAGTTTAAATAGAAGTCTGACCTATTATGCCAGTTTGGTGCAGACACTCAGAGTCGCCAACTCAGGTGTTGAAGTTTGGGACTAGTGGCGTCCATTATGGAGGCATGTGCACACGAACCCCACTTAGGAACGGCCCCCGCCCCGGCGGTGCCCCCCCCCCTCATATATGTATAGGCCTACCCCTCGAAAATTGGCCATATATCAGGGTTTGGATGACTCTTATTAATCTCTGAAACATGGAGCCAAGCCTAAATTGAATATAAAAATGTATTATATGTCATGAGCAGTTTTGAATTTTGATGTATACAAGACACATAGATATGGGCTTGTTGAACAAGTTACAAAATGTCAGAAATATTGAACAGTGACTCTCATTTCCGTTCAATACGAAAAAAGCAAATTGCAAATTTAATGCAAAATAAATATAGTTTTATAGGAACTTTTGCAAAAATGCTTGATAATATAGGAAATACAAGGAACAAAATATATAGGGAAATATTGGAATCTGGGAGCCCTGAAATAATTACAGTATTAAAGGAAAACGTTATAAACCAAGAATGAATCCTTGTTAAGTTGTTATACACATTCACCAATACCTGACAGGGTAAAATTTCACGGGTCAACTTGACCAGCTCACACTGAACAATGCTTTACACACACAAGTTCTTTTCACCTTGCCCTATGTATAATAACAGCCAACAGGATTTTTATCGTGTTAGATTTGATGTTTTGTACTGATTTATCACTGAAAAGGTCAAAATATGGCAACAGTTGCCTTAAACAGCAGCGGGGATGCCTCAAACGGCAGCGGGGATGCCTTAAATGGCAGCGTTGCCGAATTTTGACTTTTGCCGAACTGATGTTATCTGCAAACAAAAATGAGATTAACACAGACGACGAGAGTCTATGTTAAATATAGAACTAGAAAAGATTAGTTCTTGGCTGAAGCTAAATAAGCTATCTCTTAATGTTTCTAAAACAAAGTATATGCTTTTTCGCCCCAAAAACAAGGTAATTACTGACTTGAATTTATTCTTAGACGGTGACAAACTAGAACGAGTGACAACTTTTGATTTTCTTGGCATTACTGTGGATGAATGTCTGACTTGGAATGAGCATGTTCATAAGATTCAAATGAAAATAGTCAAAACATCGGGGGTAATGAATCATCTCAAATCATACCTACCATCTGAAACCTTGCTGATCATTTATAATTCCCTTATTTACTCATTGCTATTATATGGCATTTCATTATGGGGAGTAAGACACAATAAACTTGTTAAAATTCAAAAAAAGGCAGTAAGAATTATTAGTAAAAGTAAGTACAATGCCCATACCGACCCTATATTTAAAAGAATGAACATTTTGAAACTAGAAGACATTCTTTACATTCAAGAAATGAAATTTTACTATAAGATAAGAAATCGAGATGTCCCTAGATATTTTCTTGCCATGGATTTCCCAATGCAGTCAGACATTCATCCCTATCCTACCAGAGACCGACACAACTTAGTTGTACCACGACTGCACTACCATATTTCTGACAGCTCAATCAAAAATAGAATACCAAAAATTGTGAATGAAACTGCTCCTGGAATTCTAGATAAATTGCAAACCCACAGTCTTTGGGGACTGAGTTTTTATATTAAAAGGATACGAATCAATTCCTACCAAACAGAATGTACTATTCAAAATTGTTACATTTGTGGTATAAGGTAGCCCACTGATATATATGATATGATATCAAAAATGTATACTGGTAATTATTATATAGTTGACAAAAAGATGAGTTTTTGTATTGTGCCCATCATGTAGTAACCTATCAAACCCACATTTAATATATCTTATTCCATCCTAGCAGCGCGTACCAGATGTATATTGTACCTAATTTGATTTTGTGTAGTTAAAAAAAAATCCTTATATTTGTATATTTATTATTACATTTTTTGTCTCCACTTATTTGCCAGTAGCGCAGCATAATTCCGGAAATGTATGAAATACTTTAAATTTGTAATTGTTTATATAGGGGGTCATACACGATAGAGGCACGAGCCAAGGTGTATGCCTCCTAGACCAATTTTATATCAATAACTTCTTATAATTGCTGTAATCTTTATCTGGGTCAAAATAAATTAAATCTGTCTGTCTGTCTGTCTGTCTATTTATCATTAAGATATAAGGTCTGATTTTGTTTCCTGGTGTATTTGGTGTTGCATACAGATCCTCCAATTCAGACTGTTGTTTGTACATTATTACATTAGAAGTACAGAAAACACAGAATGAGCAGAGGTCACCACCTAGAATTGACTGGTTCAGGTGCCTGGGCTTCTCTTCTCTCCTCTCCATTAGGGCCACTGCCAGCTCTGCAACTTGACTTGCCTCAGCTTAACTGGATTCAAGCTCAATAACACCGCCAGAACTGGACCGCCTAAGTTACAGTGTGCTATGAGGTAGAGGGCTGCTAGCGGCATTTTAGTGCCCGCATCATCATCCACACCTCAAGGGGACATACATATATCTTTCCTTTTTTCTCCTTGGCCAACGAGAGGCCTTGCATCCATATCACAACAACATTAGTACCATCAGCATCTGCATCCTCTGAAATGGCTCCATTTTAAAAATGTCTTCATCAAGCCGCTCTGATAGAAGCTGCACTGGTATCATGGTAGAGCAATGTTGCACTGGTTGCGAGGAGCATCTATCTCTGCAGCTGCTGTTTTCCGTATACACAACATAAAAAGAAGGCAAAAACATGAAAAGAGCGCATTGCATGAGTGCTGCATTGTTTGGAAATTAGGACAGTGCGCAATGGACAACAAAGGCTGCTTCTGGCTGATTGCATGTAAGAGACTGTTTTAAAATAATTGCAGTTTCATTATTATTATTCTTGGGATCTACATTAGCTTACATTCAGACCACAAATATCAACGCTGAACTTGTTGTGTTATCTTCGGTTCAAGCAGAAGAGCAGATTTATTGCTTGCTAAACAGATAGCTAAACAAGTGAGGCAACCTACAGCTAGCTGTAAGCCATCTGAAAACAGCACAACAATAGGCTATACAATGCATGGTGTAATAAAGTGGAATTTACATTGTGCTTCCATTAGGATTGCTCGTGATGAAATGAGAGCAATATCACTGAAATCCATATTAAATTCCATCAAGCGCACCAAGTGCTATGCATTGATATGTGTTTCCACAAACAAAATTCAAGCAGAGCTATATTACTGGTTCTAGCTTTTGTTGAACATGTATACGAGAATCAACTGTACAAAGAAGAGCAAAGAAAGGGACATGCTCTCCATAACAAAACCTGTGCATTACATCAGAAAACAATTCTTCAGGCAAATTGTCATCTGCCAGAGACTGAACGGAAGATAATCTGACAGATGAAAGTGACAGTGGCACAGAATCACACAAGTCCAGGACAAATTGATCGATCTTACACCATTGGGAGTAATATAGTCAGAGAAACTTCTTTCTTCTTTTATCCTAAAACATCAGTGTCATAGCGGTGGTCACGCAGATCAATAAACAGCTTAACTCCACCAATCATGCCATGAAACATGCAAAGGGCTGATATTGACTTGTTTTCTGTGTCCAAAAAGAAGATCTTTTATAGATCTTTTAAGATCCATAAATAATGCAGCCACAGCATTGAAGTACTTCACAGTATGATACACTGAATTATTGAAATAGTAATATATAATAATCAAAGCAATGGTTGCTGCAATATGATTTATGCATAGCTCTCGATGTTGATACATTTTGATTCACTTACTTATGCACGGTTTAGTGAGAGGAATGTCAGTTTGAGTGGAAATTACCACATACCATTGTTGAATACATGTCCTGTTGCAGAAGTTGACCCTAACACTGTTCAATGAAGCATCTTCCCTGTTTCTGAAGCCAATATTAAATTCAGCGTTAGTCAGATAAATAGACACTGCCAGGTTTGCCTAAATGAACAGAAACAAATAAAGGTGCCGGAGTGACAAATGTTATATTGTACTCTCACATAAAAACTTTGATTGGTTTTTGGGCTAGTACCTCATGTCATTCGAATTAGGGTTTGCAGAAATACTATATTGTCATGAATACTGTAAGGGAAAAACCAAGCTTTTATGCGAAAAAAAATTCAATATTTCTAAAAATCTATTTTTTCCATTTATTCTTTAGAGTATGTGACAGATAATATAGAGGATGGCAACACACAGAGCTGATATTAGCAGATGCACAAACAGTGAATAAACAAGACCCACTCTTGCCATTCACAGTTGACCACTGAGGTCAGATATGATGGACATAGGCAAGCAGCATCACTGATATATAGACATCAAACATCAGAGGATATGGCAACAACTAGCTCCCGCTGCGGGCAATTTCAGTTGCTGATTCCACTGATGAGGATACTAGAGTAACTAGACGCTGAAGCTGCTGCAGCAAGGACAGGCTTTCTAAAGGCAAATGTCAGGCTCCAGCTGTCAGTGGTAATCGCAGACCTAAAATGTCATCGCAACATCAAATGTCAATGGAGGATTTGCTTAATAAGCAATCTAAGAAATCGCCTTAGGAATGTTCGGCGGTCCATTTGACCACTGCCTTTATTTCTGTGTTATCCGTCTTCGAACATGCTATTAATAATATTATTTAGAGCACAGAAAAGTAACATAGCTGTATATATGTATACAATTTATATACAATGGTATTCTTATCTCTGCATATTTATATCTTGATTAGCATAGCGTTCTGAATCCTGACTGTCAGAAATGTTGCTTGTATTGAAGTTCTTTGCAAAGTTTGCCAAAGTTGCCTTTGACATGTTGTCTGACTCGTAATCCCACACACAGCTGGTCCAGTTGGGTGTATCTTTTACACAGGTCAATAAAGAATTTTTAATGGAGGTGTGTACACATCTCCATTTATGCAGTCACATTGACAAAATGGACAGTTTTTGGCGGGAAATTTGAAATTTGAGCATTTTCAGAATGTCTTCTGGGCCATGTCTTGGCTATTTTGTTTGGAGTTGTTTGGGTCAAGAGATGTGGATAACTTGATTATAGAGCATGCATCTGGCATAGGAATGAATACCAGGCATGTTGAAATCAGGACGTGACTTCCTTTTATATCTTGCTCTGATCCACTGGGGGCGGCTGCACACATTGTGTATTGGTCGCTGTGCCTAAATTATTGCACTTGTATTATGTGATATTTGGCACATGAATGGGTCTTACAGCATGTATGTGCATTTTAGTGTTCGTATTCAAGCAACTGGTTTTTGTAAAATATTGAAAATTAGAAAAAAAAACTTTTTTTTTTTCGTTTCCGGAGCAGAACTCTGAAACGGTTACACCTATGGGCATGAAATACTGCCATCATATGCATTAAATACCCTTAATGTTCCTTTTGTAGGTCTGAATGCTCTTGCAAAAATTAATAACATTAAATTCAGCAAAAATGTGAAAAAATTGTTATTTTTTCAATGCTCCACGATTCGGTCAATTTTGGAGTTACACTGCGGAAATTTTGCATTTAGATGTCTAAATTATACCTCATTAAATGACTAAACTCGTTTTGAGGGCCAATCTTACGAAATTTTCATAAAAATCAAGAAACTGGGGAAAATGAAGATTTCTGATATTTTTCTCAAATTTCGGTTTCTCAAAGATTAATGGTAAACAATAAATTGGTAAACTTCAACAAATATTTGCCTAATCATATTAGGAAGTTACTTTTGTAGCCACATATATAGTTTAGTGTAAAAGTTTTTTGAAATGGATTATTTTGAAAATTCTGATATTAAGCACACAATATAAACAGCACCTAGTTCTGGCCACTCGGGGAAAGTCTTTTTCGGGGGATATGAAGTAAGATACTATACCACCTCCATTTTGAACCCCTGGGTTCTTGTTCTGTCTGGCAGTCTGTCTCCAATAATATGATGTAAAAGATATCCTTTGCAAAAATAAAATTGCAGATAAAGAAGAATTATAAAAAAATATCCATGCAAGAAGGAGCAAAATATAAAGCTCTCGTCATTAGTCGTCAACTTGAAAAGAGTTAAAAGCTCGTTTTCATCTAACTGTATTTTTCCTCAAATCGACACATTGCGATTCAAGTTCCTCCACTTGCTGGACTGGTGATTCACAGATCTATGCAATTTAGAAAGAACATGCTTTGGATTTAATAATACAGTAAAGCATATTTCTTAAATTTAGTAAGGTACAAATCAAAATGTCCTCAGCAGAATGAGACAATAATCTGACACATATTTTGATTGATGCGTGAATGTTGCACTACATTTTGAGTGTACATACCATTCGTCATGCAATGTATGTACATTCAAGATTAGAAGTACAGGTGTAATTCTCATACATGCAGCTCTAAATGACAGTATTCTTTTTCTTATCCTCATTCCTATTCTCATTAATTTTGCCATTTTCAATATTCTTTTTGGATTCTAAGACCCCAAAGAATATATACGACCCATTATATGGTACTCTATGACCTAGAGCTTGCGACCTCAGGCTTTTTTTTATTTATCTTTGTGAGTCAGGCTCCTGTCATGTCTTGGGAACATGCAATCCACAATCACCTTACAGAGACATGCCTCAAGCCAACAAGCATAGATCTACAGATTTATTACGTGTTGAAGCGCATCTTGTAGTTTAGATTCTAAGAATCCCATAATGATACTGGATGACAGAGTTATAAATATTCAAATTATAATTGACCAGTTTAACTGCCAATTTGCCAAACATCTTTACTGTGCACATTCTGAATTCTAGACATTAGATTGAATTTTTTATTACTATGGGTTGGATATCAGCTGAATTGAAGAGGTAGTAGAACATTCATGAAAGAGATGGTATAGGTGTGTATCAATTCATCCACAAAAATTATGTGTCTCCAACCCAATCAACCAAACCAACCAAAACCAGCCAACTCACAAACCAACCACAAAACACCACCCTACCAACACACGGATGACCAAAAAGCGTTGATCTACATGATATACATATATCTGTCACTTAATGACACACGCAACGCCCACATTTTCCGAGAAGGAAATCATTTCGCTCTTCAAAGCAAGCAATTTCCTGTCCTCATGCTGTCATCAGGATGTGGTTAGCACACATGTAGAATTTATATGAAGGCTTCACAGAGAGCTATATTACAGATTTGCAGGGATTCCCATTATAAGACAGATAGACAGAAAGATAGATAGGCACAGTCCTCTAAGGCCAGTTGTGACAGATAAGTGCAGCACTCTAAGCCTAGTTGTGATAGATAAGCGCAGCCCTGTGTGTGTGTGTGTGTATGTGTGTGTGTGTGTGTGTGTGTTTGTTCTTTACGTCTCATCAGCACCTTGTTGGGCTATTTAGAGACATCCTTGGTTTGTATCAAGGGAGTTAATAATTCAATTGGATTGGTGTTTGGTAATTATTTTGTGTTTCCTGTCTTTGTCTTTATGTTCGTTTGTCTTTGTATTTGTTCTTGTATCACTTTCAAAGCAACCGACAAAAAATCATGTTGAATCAAAACAATAAGGGCTCCATAAAAATCGTCTGTGAAATCATACTGAGTGACTAGATCAAGTACGTCTTTTTTTGTTGCATAGGTGTCTGGTGGCCAACAGTACATCTTTTGTTTAGTTCGCTCAGTCAGTTTGTCAGACATTTTTTCAAAGCCAGGCATTGGTAGAAGATATGCAGCTGCCAGGTTCAGGTATTTTTGTACAAACATTGGTCGTTGAATGTCTCCATTTGGTACTCTTCCTTGAAGGAAGCGGAGGAGATATTCTCTGTAAGTGATCTGTTCAGAGACTGGCTTGTCTTTTCCTTTGTCAACTGGTTGTCGTTCCTTTTCGATAATTTCTTTCTTTCGTTCTGGTTCCTTGTCTGGTGAATGGTCTTCCCTTTCTTCCTTCTGTGGATTCTTTGGACCCTCTTCTTTTTCTGCTTCCTGTGGAACCTCCGGAACCTGTTCCTTTTCTGCCTTTTCATCTTCTGCTTCCATGGATTCATTGTCGGGTGTTGTGCTTCTGTCATCGTCGGGGTTGTCATTTTCCTCATTTGTGTCTGTTGTAGTTGTGTGTTCTTCGGCCATTGCTACCTCATGAGGAGCTGTGGCTCCAGCTGATTTGGTTGTTCAATGTCTGCCTGGGATGTAGGCCGTTGTGTGGTGGTTGTTGTCTGTGGAGTGGATGTTTCAGTTGTTCTTCCGGAGTGTCTGTTTGTGTCTTCTATGTTGTCTGTGTGTTGTTTGTGTGATCTGTTGATGCTGTGTTCTTCGAGTTGTAGCCTTCGTCTGGGTGTTGAATGATGTTGAGGTTGTGGATATCCCGCCATGTTCGCATAGCTTGGAAATCCTTCTCGCCTCTGGAAAAGATATCGCTTGGGTTGTCTTCAATGTGAGGATTTCTTTTTCTTTTGTCCACTGTTTACACGTTTTGCTGTAAGAGGGGTGATCCTCCTTACAGTTAACACAAAGAGGAGGGGATGAGCAAGGTTGATCTTTTGATTGGGTGTGGTCCTGGGATCCACAGTGTCAACAAACTTCTTGTCTTTGGCACCACTTGCTCAGATGACCGAAACGTTGACATTTAAAACATCTTCTTGGGTTGGGAATATAAGGTTGTACCTTGCACCGTTCCCATACAACTCCAACACTCTCAGGAAGAGTAGTGTCTGAAAAGGTCAAGATAAGAAGTTCTCGATGATCCCTCTGCGGGATGCGATGAAAATGTACGACATCAGTGAAGGTTTCAAACCACTCTTGTAAGTCCTCGTCAGAATTTTAATAGCTAAGTGAGGAGAAAACCACCCCCTTACAAGTGTTTAATGTGCGATGTGGCTCGACTATAGTCGGAGTTCCTGCAATACTTGTCAGCTCAAGCAGTCTTTGTGTTTGTTGGTCATTTCTTGTTTTAAATAAGACAGTTCCATCTCTTTGTTGTGTGAATTCTGCAGGTTCTCCAAATATTTGAAGAATTGTCTTGTAGATCGCAAAGGGAGAAAGTTTGCTTGTTGGATTTAGCACAATGTATCGGTGTCGGTATTCTGACTTCCACGTGGTCGTTGGTCGATTTAGAAGTTCCGGGTCGATGCAGTCATCCGAGGATGACCGCTGCCGTTTTAGTCTGGACTGTGAATTTGAAAGAGAATAGGCCATAGGATATTTGGTGATTCATCCCCCATGCTCCCCACCCACCAAGGAGCCCAACAAGGGGAGACCAATATGGGTAGGGCTGAGCCCAGTACCCTAGTCCCAGGGATACATGGGGGATATACTCGTAGAAGGCTAGGTAAGAAATACAGCTGCAATCATATTTAAAAACATGGCCAGCATGTAGACTTGGTCAAAACCTTCTTTGATTGACCCATCAGCCATGGCCAAATAGGACCGAAGTCCTAATGACAACATGACAAGCCGATTGACTGGACCGGGCCAATCCAGCCTCCCGTCTAGGAGAAATCCAGGCAAAAGTAGTGTAGGGCTATTGTATGGGAGGGACCAACTTAGTCCCATCCAACTCAACTACCAGGACCCCTTCATCCTCCGGATAAGCACAGCCCTAGAGTGCTTAGAGTAAGGCCAGTTCTGATATAATATATGAGTGCAGCCCTCTAAGGCCAGTTCTGATAGATAAGTGCAGCAACCTAAGCCCAGTTCTGATAGATAAGTGCAGCACTCTAAGCCCAGTTCTGGGTGCTCACCAGGATTGATTGATGAGATGGGAGAGAAAGTAGGAATCCTCAGCATGTTACACATGTACCCCATGTGAGAGATCTTTTTACTTGCCCAGCAAAGACACTGATACATGGCAAACGCCATCCAGCTGGGCTTTTGCTCATGCTCAGCATGGCGTCATGCTCTCTATAAATGAAGCACATTTGAAAGAATAGTTATAAGATGGACAATAAAATCAAACATTTCCAAACATTTCTAATCGTGACTCTAAGCAGTCCAGTGACTAATTTCCCCCCACTCCTCCACTGTTCTCTAAAATTGTATGAAACTTTATATTTCTAGATAATGTCTGAGTTGAAAATGAGCAATTTCTTATAAATATGCCAAGTGGTAGTTTTAATTACTTCAGGGAAATCAAATCAAACGAACCAACACACCTTTCGTATGAAGACGCTTATACATTGCTACATGTAAATTTTGTTTTCTTCAGACATTTCGTGGAAATTTTGCTAGAGGCTACAATAATACATTTCCTGCACGACATTTATCTCTTCACAGGAAACATTTCCTCACAAAACTCAAATTAGCATCGCTATTATGCAAAGAGAATAAATTGTTCTTGGAAGATGAAGTATCTTATTTTAGCAGCAACACAACCACATGTTATGGCTTGTTGAATTTTGAAGCAATTTACCTGTCCTGCATTGTACATGAGCTAATGTCTTTGATTGAATAAAGATTGAACTCATTCCAACTTTAAGATCTGGTGAGGGCTGCATTTTCGTGCTGTGGGCAATTGATCTGGAGCAAGGGTCTCCTCAATCTCTTTTGAGGTTTCTAAAACACACTTTTGTCATTTAGTGACAAAATAAAATGTTAGAGCCAAGAAAGTGGCTCGCTTTTGGTGTCTTCCAGAAGTAATTAACCAAAATCCAATATATAAAAATAAAGTCATGTGTTTTTTACTTTTTATTTTATGCACTGCATGGTGCATATTATATTCTAAATTAAAAGGGTGGTCTCTCACTAAACAGTTCAACAAAAAATGTCCGCCTTTATATAAACTCGAATATCTCAAAAGATTCCTTCTCTGATTTTTATTGAAATTGGCTGGATTATAGCCTGTATATCGACCCTAAATGTGTGCATTTGCAGCTTAAAAGCATTGTTTCCGGCTGCACCAGGAACCCTTGAGTGAGCCTATTCCCTTTTTTAAAATATATGTTGCTTTTCCAATGGATATGACCAATTTGACCTTGCAGGGGAGCCAGCTGGGCATGCTTCATTCACTGGAAAAAAAATTGTCTCTCAATCATATTTAGTAGACAATTGAGGATTTCTTTCATAACATTTTTACTGTTTTGGTTCCTTGGATGACATTAGAAATAATTTGAGTGAAGTTTGAGCACATTTTGTCTAAAAGATTTTTGGACAAACCAAAATTTCAATTTTTTTTATAAGAGGGGTATAGGCTACGTGCTCAGGGTTTTCTGGCTGCCACGAAAATGAAGCGATCAAACTACAAATACACAGGCACAGTGCCAGTATACAGGCCTACAGACTGCTCAACTTTCATACATATCGGAAAAGAGGTCTCTTGAGGTATTCAAGTTTTCATAAATGGGGACTTATTTTTGTTGAACAATTTTAAAAATTGATGATTCCAAGCTGTGGAAAACTGGGATCTCACCGATAGCTTTTCATGTCAATGCTTTGGTGCAAGTAGTGCATAAACTTTACTTACTATTGGAACAAAAAGTTTTTGTATAGAAGATGATCTAAGGTATTTGTTTATGTGATATCTAATGCACATGTATGGAATGTTAAAATAGTTTTTTTTTTTTACTGATGTTGCTCCCAAGACTCTGTTCTAATGTGACCCAGAAGTGGGGCACATTGGGACACTTACATGATTGAGGCACAAAAATGTCTAACATTTTGTTGTCAGACTAGAAAATATTAGGTGCAGTCTTATCAGTCGCATGCGTTGGATACAAGCTCAATATTATTGATGATATTCACGCATATTTCTGAGTTGGTCTGTGTTTTCAACATTGAGTCAATAAGTATAGAGTCTGTTATATATGTGTAAATCTGTGCTCAGTCAACTTTTGAAGTGGATCAATTGATCAGATACTTGCTGTGCACAATCAGTAAATGATTTATACCTCTCACCCACTTACCATTGAGTAGGGTGTCCCAAAAAAAGTGAAAGTCTGAAATTCATTGGGGCTAACCTCTAAATGTGTTCTACAGCCCCTCTCTGACTCCCATGTAAAATTTCAGCTCATTTGAAGGTGTTTTAGATGTTGCTCAAGAGCCCCAAAGATACATTGAATTTTCATGCGAAAATGGCTATTTTGGCCAATATCTCGCTAATTATCAGTTTCAGTCCACCTAAACACATGGATAGTTGACACAAAGATGTATAAATTATTCTGCACATTGTGGTACCAATTTGGAATTTTTACTTGCTTGGGCATTGAGAAAATCTACATATATGGGATATACTTATTTACACAATTTTCTGTGATTTAAAAAAACTTAAGATTGTTTCAATAGTCTGAAACAGATTGTAAGAAATTTCTTGATGTTCTTGTGTCTCTGTCACACGGTGGAGCCAATATGTGATTGCCTCATGTTTAAATATAAAATTAGATTGCAACTAATCTTCATTAAGAAAGGAGCTTTGCCTTGGCGTCAATTTTTTCATGTAAAATAGTATATATTTGCCAATAACACAAGAACCAAGTGAGGTACACATATGAAATTGGTACCACATTGTGCAGAATAATTTATACATCTTTGTATCAACTATCCATGTGTTTGGGTGGACTGAAACTGATGATTTGCAAGCTATTGGCTAAAATAACCATTTTCTCATCAAAATTCAATGTTCAACCCCTATTTATCTTTCGGGCTCTTGGGCAACATCCAAAACACCTTCAAATGAGCTGAAAGTTTACACACGAGTCAGAGAGGGGCTATAGAACACATTTAGAGGTTAGCCCCAATGAATTTCAGACATTTACTTTTTTGGGACACCCTACCATTGAGGTTGTACAAACATGTTTCCCCTTTAGAAATTGATCACTCACTTCAAAAGATAGGACCAGTAGTGACATCATTGATGTCTTCTAATTAGCTGGATTTTAGTAATCTTTCATCTGTACGAAACCATAAATTGGGCTATGGTTGTGTCATGTCGCTCACTTTTAATCTATTTCCCTCTCTGCACATGTGTCATGTGTACATATACACCGATTTAACTTCCTATAAAATTCCTAATAAGAAGAATTTATACATCTGACATAAATTTCACATTTGCTTCAATTCTCACATTTTGCTGTGAACTTCAAATCTTCAATGATTAAAGACAAATCTAAGTGACACTAAGTGTATTGGTGCCTCTCAGAAATTTCCAGTGGGAATTTTTCATCTTGTGTTTTTGATGCCATAGATCTACTAAAAAGCTGCACTTGAAGTTCTGAATTTCTGGCTTCTCAAAATCCATCTTTTCATCTCTACATATTTGGCCTACACCCTCTGGTATCAATTATTCAATGCTTCCCTTGATGATTGTGGTTGTAGGCCCTCCACACAGTGCCATATTAGCCCTGTTAAAAGTAGGTTTGCCTGTTAGAGTGTTAAAAATCGATAAAATATATCAGTGGGTTGGGCTGAACTCATCACATCTCGTGTTAGAGAGTGTTCTGGTGTAATAAGTGCAGCAGTAACAGGTAAAACAGGACTATAGGAGTATAATAGGACTAGAGAGAGGAAGGCAGTCTGGATGGAAATCAGGGATGCCTTAATTGCACCTCTATTGTAAGCTTGCCAAGAACTCAACATCCAAAAACAGCTCGTCTTAACACAGTCATACAAAATTTATTTCCTGACGATTAACAAGCGGAACAGTGGAGAAACCGATCAGAGAGACCGATCAGTGTATTGATTGGCTTACAACAGTTGATTCGTGGATGAACTGAAAGCAGTTCTGGGAGGAATAGTCTCTCCTTGTTCGACTCCGTTTGGTTTAGACCGGGCTAAACTGGATAACTTGGCATAGAAGTAGAAGCAATTCTACAGTTTATCACATTAAGGGTAACACAGCATAAGAATATATAGATGTATCGATTATCCAAATATATATATATTATATTATATTCACATATTCATTATATTCATGTATATACAAATCATCCTGGCGTAATATTTCACTTCTCCCATGCAGACCAGATTGGCATAGCAGCCACACCCTGTGTTGAACATACTGACATTATTTACAGCATTAATTGCATTTCTTACAAGTGAAATACTTCAAAGTATTTACAGCCTAAGTTTGTGGACACAAATACATATATCCGGTTTTCGCACCAATAAATTGTCAAGTTCAGGCATTCAAGCTGATGGCATCGGTCATATTTGAATAATAAACATTATTGGCCAGTATCCGTAAGTGACCATGGTTTTATCATGGCGACCAAAAAAATGGTCTTCAACGATCACAATTCCGAATTGGTGTACTGAAGATATAGGAAGTACGAAGGGCCAAGCACATGTGATTATATTACATTTATGTCACATATATACAATTATAATTTACAAATGGTGTAATTTTATGTTGCTCCTATGACTTGTCAATAGACAGAGATTTCAGCCAACGGATGCATTTCTCCCTGGCCGACACATTGTAATTCCCATCAGCGCGTTGTTGTTGTTGCTTGGCGTCCTTGACCTCGGGAGCAGGTCCCCCTTGCTCCTTCTTGTCATTGTTGTTGTGACGCTGCTCAGGGGCATCGGCCCTCGAGGGGGTGGTCACGCCGTCCGGTGTGTCATCACAGATATCCGAGTAAAGGGGTAAATTTCCATTGTGCGAATCCGGGGTGTAGTCCTCGCGTAACTCCGGAATGAGATCCGGGAAGTTCTGAGTCGGTTCGATCGGGAGGTCCGTGATTTCCTCGCCATCGAGATTAACGTCCCTCTCCTCTCCGGAGGGTCTCAGCTGGAAGTGGGAGCCAGAGCGACAGGTGAGCATTGGATAAGCCATGGAAGGGCAAGAAGTGGACCGGGCGGCCAGATTGTCCGTAGTAGCATCACCACTGGGAGATAAGAACCTAGATCCAGAGTTACTCGAAGCTAAAGACCGATCCATGTGCACTAGACTGTCCACCGTACGGGCGCTCATGCTCCGAAGCAACCCGACATTTCCGGCCAGGGAGAGCTGGTCGGTGTCGAGCATGAGGTCGCTGGAGCTGAGCATGGCGGAGGCCACGTGGATACGAGGGAAGGCAAGGGGAAGCGCAGCTGCTGTCATGGGCGACGACTGGTTGCTGCCGGTGCTGGATAGACGGGGAAGGCTGCGGCACTTGTGCATCTGTGAGGAGGAGGAGCGGCTGGATAAGGGCGATGCTCCCCTGGCAGACGGTGACCCCCCTCCAACGACCACCACGTTGCTCTTGAAGGCGACACTGCGGGGGTTGTTGGTACTTCCCAGATCCAAGGAGCAGGGACCGGGGGTGGGCGACGAAGCTGGTCTCGTCCTGCCTGCAAAACTAGCAGCTGCTGCTCCTCCCGAACCACCAGCAGCTGAGGCAGCATCAGAGCTGGATGCAGGCTGCTGGGAATGGTAGTCTGCCGGAGCTGTTGTGAGGACACCTGGCATCTTTATAGGCCCACCGTTGACAGCCAATGCTGGCATACCTTCCTGGCGGCCGCCCATCTCCTTATTAAGAAGCAAACAGGTGGAACTGGTGGTCAGCTCATAGCATCTTCATAGCATCTTCATACAGCACTGTCAGTGTGGCCAGTCAACATGGCCAGTCCGCATCTGCCGTCATCTTCGCTCTGTATGCTTGGGTCAGCAGCCAACTCTGCAGCCAGCTGCCTCAACTCTTCTGCTATGCAACGCTCAGCTCTGCTAGCCCAGTCAATAGCGCCGCTTCAACCCCCCCCCCTTCCCCATTCCACTTGCACTGATAAAATCACTGCCATTGCAACTGCCCTCCTGCCAGGATATATCTGCTATGCATTTGGAGGAGCCATGTTGCTCACTATATGCATTGCTTCAGAGTACTGCTAACATGGCCTTCTCTCACCCTATAGAGATATAGGCTGTATTTGGTCCTTCCACTCCATCTATTCCCCTCATTTACACCTACCTCATCCTCTATTGTCCATTCCCATCATATATTCGCTTAATGTAGTCCCATCCATTCTCTTTACCTATTCCTTTCATTTTGCTCTCACTGAACTTCCAAAACGCGTGGGAGGATGCAATAACATGCTATTAGCATGCAAAGGCAACGAGACCTTTGCAACGACATTACGACAAGGTCATATTATTACAAAGAAAATCTGCTGTGTCAGCAGTCTCAGGCTCTCAGCTAATACACAGGTCTCAGAGTTACACACAGGATATGAAAAGTGGACAGGTCTCCTTTCTTATGAGAGACACACTCAGGTGTGAGCTGCATGATGTTGGCCTGGATCACTATAGTGTATATCTGCCTTGTTTGTCCTATTCCATTATTCCATTATTCATCTTTGATAGAACCCAATAAACTACAATGTAATAACTCTGGAATAAATTAGGATAATCCATTGTTTATCTATCAATTTGTCCACTCACCGACAGACAAAATACTCATAGTGCTTGAGGAGATCTTGATTATTGTTAAAAGGGATGCTCAGCCTTGGAATAATTCCAAGCTCAGACAAGCTGCTTGTTGTCAAAACTTGTTAGTTATCAGCAGTGCGTGGGACAACACATCTGTAGGGTTAAAAAGTATCTCAGCCAGGATGTCAGTGCATTTTATTAACTTTGCTCATATTTTACTTCATATTTTGCACATTTTTAGAATTTTATGATATTTAGATCATAAATAATCTCAAGTTCAGACTTTTGTTATTATTTCTGGCATTTTGAGTAGCAGGTAGTGTACAGGTTGAGTGTCTTTCAGCACTTTCATTATCTACACGAATGACTTAATCATTTACACCTCAAACACATAGTCGCACTAGTGAATTTCTGTTGACTACACATCCGACCGCATCAAGAGAAATTGCATGACCGTGATGAGTGATGCAGTGACAGAATGCATGTATATAAATTTCCTATTAACATAGCCATTCGTGTAAAAGAAGATAAGGATGCAATGAAGTTACGTATTGCCAATTAGGGAAATTGGCAATTATGCCAGCTGCATAACAGTGGCCAATTGTGGGTTAACAATTTGCGGGTTGGCAATTTGTCCATGGTCATTCAGTTATTACAGAGAAGGTAGTGTTCACTCTTCAGAGTGCACAGTCTAGCTACCAGTAGGGGATACCAGGGCAAAACGGCCCCTGGGCAAAATTGTCCTTTGCATTTCTGGCATGTGCAGTGCCCCGGTTTTTTGTATGAATATTGATGTCTATTCCTGTTTCAGGTTGTCTGCCCAAAACACCCGATAGAAGGGTCCTTTGGCAACTCATGTTTTGAGAGATTTCGTCTAAAGAAAGCACTACTTACAGTGCTGCCTGTAAGTAAGTGAAACACATGATATTGTGCCATTGCATCAATGCTAAACATCCTCAACCAAACTGCTTGTTGAAGCATGAATTCTCATCCAATGAGAGGAAAATATATTTTATTTATATATTTAATATAATATACACTCCTTTTTCATCTAGTCAACTGTGGCATTAGTCCTATTAAAGGTTTCTGTGATAAACCTATAAGACCCAACTTAACTGACAAAGCAGATGGTGTGTACCTACTATTGCATTAATATCATGCATTTCACTTACTTACAGGCAAAACTGTAATTGTTATGTCAAACCATTTTCGATTACAAATCAGGTTGAAATGGATTTAAAGCAGAACAACTCAACTTTTACACAGTAAGGGACAAGGACTGC
The DNA here is from genome assembly GCA_026936325.1 of Platynereis dumerilii. Classification (NCBI taxonomy): domain Eukaryota; kingdom Metazoa; phylum Annelida; class Polychaeta; order Phyllodocida; family Nereididae; genus Platynereis; species Platynereis dumerilii. The sequence goes on along the minus strand of JAPTHN010000011.1, from coordinate 8,184,039 downwards.
ACAGTTCAGTCTAATTGCCATTAGACATCACCAAGATACTTATAGCTTTGGAAAAGCTGGTATCTAACTGACAATTTCGCATGTTAGCGCACAGCTAGGGATTAACACTGTTAACAACAGCAAACAATCCGATTATTGTTTATTTTGCAAAAACTTTTTTAAGTTAAAACGTATTATAGAAGAAGGATATGATGTCTAAGTCAGTTAGACACCTCCTTGTTGGGTTCTAACATGCATTTTTGTCAGTCTTGTTAGAACCCTCCAAATCGGTGTCTAACTAATACGTAAAGACAATAATATCAATTTAAAGACCATGGGCCAAAACAGTCCAATTCACCCGGGGTAAAACGGTCCCGGGCCATTTTGCCCCAGAGATTAACAAATTTGTAAATAATGAGGACAGGAAGGACCATTTTTCCCCGTGGAGGGGACCATTTTGCCCCATGGAGGGGACCATTTTGCCCCCTGCACGGGACCATTTTACCCCATGGGGGGGGGGGGAGGCGACCATGGGCAAAATGGCCACTTGCTGCCAAACCACACACTTTAGCATAACCCATATTCTAGCAAAAGCATGCACGTTACTTGCACATATTCAAAATATTCTTCAAGATATCCAAGTTTTTGCAGCCACAGTGAGCTGCTACCGGCCAAGTGAAGCACACGAAAGACCATCCATTTTTCTCCCCCATACTGGATTGTTTCAATGCTTAACATGGGTAGGGGAGAGTGGGGTCAGTTGAACCAAATTTTAGAAATTGCTCTGCTGTGTGCATACCTTTACAGCTTTCAAGGAAAGATGGAAAAGTAGTTTAAAAAAGTAATTTAAACATCCAAACTTTAGGTTCTGGTGTACACCTTACCATGGCCGACATATGAACCTTCAAAGAATAAAAATTAAATGGTTCAACCGGCCCCACTGGGGCCCCATCCTTTAAGGCCAGTTGAACCATCCCTTGGGGCCAGTTGAACCATTGGAAGGATAATGGATGAAGTGTGGAGCTGCAGTCCCTTATTTTTGCTAACAAGTTCAGCTGGGACCATGGCATGTTTACTCCAAATTTGACAGGTCCCACACATTTCTGTCTATTAAAAAAAAACCTTGGTGCCAGTTGAATCAGTCGACGGTTAAACTTTCATATTACATTTTTCTATGTATTGTAATAGATTGTAATGGGCCACATAGAAAAACAGTTTTATTGAACAGTGTCTCTCATTCAAATAAATTTTATCAAAAATTTGATTAAAAAATAATACTAAACTGCCATCAAATCCTCTGGTTCAGCCGGCCCCATTGTTACCTCCATGTATCTATATATAGCCTGGCTGTACCCTTGCTGTGGGACGCCATTTAAAGGAGGTGGGTTACAATCTATACATAACACATCCTATGAAGACATGACAGTGATGACACCCCTGCAGATCAAGTAATTCAAATGCAATGAAAGCTTCAATTTCATTGTGACAAACAAAAATTTACATGCGAAAAAAGTGTGATTGTTTGATTATATATATACTATGTGTCTCGGAGCCAAAAGATCCACATGGAAAAGACTAGCCTAAAAAAGGCCTAACACATGGTTGTGTGCATGTTCGCGTGCCTGCTCTACCCAGTGAAAAATCAAGGGTGGTTCAACTGGCCTGCCGGTTCAACTCGCCCCACTCTCCCCTAATCCTAATGTGGTTAATTCAAATAATTTACGTCAGACATAGAGCCGCTGTATCTCCAAAATCTCCACTCGTAGTGCAGCAGAACAAGCCAGAATTACGGCTTTAAATCGTACATCAGGCAACACGTCGAAAGCCAATATCTCATTTGAATACCATGAGCCTGGAGTTATATCCATGCAGAAATTTGTAAAAGTCACAACTTAATAAACAATGACAATTATTAAAACAATCACTTTAATACAAATAGCCAACATCTGTAACATTTCACAACAAACATTTATATCAACAGCAAACAACATGTTAATGAAATATAATAAGTTACACACATATTTAAGAATAATATACTCCAACAAAATTACAGCAATCCTCATTATAAATCTTTACCAAAAAGTTATCTGCAAAGTCAGAACTCACTAAAGTTGAATTGGTCAGTTCAATGCCTTAACGAAGTCCGATAAATAAGCTTAAAGGTAATTACCCATGTACATGTTGTACATTGTAGACATATGCACCAGAATTGAGATGCAATTTGGTTCAATATACATGTACCTTACAGATGGAAAGCCAGATCTCTGGCCTTATGTGCTATCACGTGTTATACCCCTTGCTTGAACAAAACTTAAGAAACTGCACTTAATGTTGGTTAGGTCTTTTTTTACAACGATACTTCATTAGAACACTTATGTTAAACAACATTAACTAAATAAACTTACATAGGATTTCCTTGATGTTTATGAAAACTTTCCACAGTCATATCACAAATGACCGTCCTCATGACTTATTCTAACAGTTTACATGAGTTATAGAACAGTTCTGAAAGAAATTTCTTCCTGAGAATATGTCTACCCAGGTCTGTAATGCAACCTGCGTTTTTAGTCAAAGGCTTAACTCAGCTTCCAACGCTGTCAGTAGTGAGATGCAATGTGATATTTCACCGTCGAATTATTTGCATAACGTTTTCCATAAATAAAACATTTGTAAGGCTTCTCTCCGGTGTGTGATCTCATGTGGCTATTAACAAGTCCATTTGTGGTGAATTTCTTCCCACAAAATGAACATCCATATGGCTTCTCTCTAGTGTGTGTCATAACATGGCCATTGAGGTGATTTTTTTTTCTGAACGTTTTACCACAAAATGAACATCCAAATGGTCTTTCTCCGCTATGTATTCTCATGTGTTCTGTAAGTCCTCTTTTGTCATAGAATTTCTTTTCACAAACTGAACAACCGTGTAGACGCTCTTCGCTATGTATCCTCACGTGTGTTGTGAGATGTCCCTTATCTTTAAATGCTTTTCCACAAATTGAACATTTGAACGGTTTCTCTCCGGTGTGTGTTAACACATGTAAATCAAGATGTTCTTTTCGACTGAACGTTTTCCCGCAAATAGAGCATCCATAAGGTCTATCGCCACTGTGTATTTTCATGTGTATTTCAACGCTTCTTTTGTCAACGAACATTTTTCCGCAAACTGAACACTGCTGCGTTTTCCTTCCATTGTGCGTTCTCATGTGCAAGTCAAGATGATGAGTTCTTCTGAACATTTTGCCACAGACGGAGCATCCATATGGTTTTTCGCCAGTGTGTGTTCTTGTGTGCGTCTCAAGATTAACCTTCTGACTAAACCTTTTTCCACAAATAGAACATTTATGTGGTTTTTCACCCATGTGTGTTTTCATGTGTTTCTGGACGCTTCCTTTGCAAGTAAATGTTTTGCAACAAACAGAACATCCATACGGCTTCTCTCTAGTGTGTGTTCTTTTGTGAATGTTCAGGCTTCCCATTATACTGAACCGTTTTCCACAAACTGAACATCCGTACGGCTTTTCTCCAGTGTGTGTTCTTGAATGTACATCAAGACCTCCTTTATAATGAAACCTTTTTCCACACAAAGAACATTCAAACGGTTTATCATCAGTCTTATGCACCCTTCTGTGGTTGTTTAAGCTTGTTTTTGCACTAAACATTTTTCCACAATCAGAACATCCATATCCAGTGTGTTTTCTTGTGTGTCTATCAAGAATTCCTTTTGAACTGAATCGTTCGCCACACACTGAACATCCATATTCCTTCACTTGAGTGTGTCTTATTGTATGTTTATCTCGACTTCCTTTTATCCTGAACAGTTTACCACAAACAGAGCATCCATACGGCTTATCTACAGTGTGAGTTGTTGTATGTGTATTCAAATTGTCTTTTAAACTGAACCGTTTGCCACATATTGAGCACCTGTATGGCTTCTCTCCAGTGTGTGTTCTTGTATGTCTATCAAGATTTTCTTTTTGGTGGAACATTTTCCCACAAATAGAACATCCAAATAGTTTTTCATTGTGCAGTCTCATGTGTTTCGTGACACTGCCTTTGTGGCTGAACATTTTGCTACAAACAGAACATCCGTACGGTTTCTCTCCAGTGTGTGTTCTTTTGTGAACCGTGAGATGCCCTTTTGTGCTGAACAGTTTGCCACAAATAGAACATCCATATGGCTTATCTCCAGAGTGGGTTCTCTCATGAATTAATAAAGCACTTTTTCCTTTACATTTTAAACCACAAGTTGTACATTTCAACTCCTTGTTTCTTGTTTCGTGAGGTTCGTTCCCAGGGCAACTGTTTGACATCTTGGCAGTTACATTTGTCGCAATTAGCTTGGCAGCCATTTTAATAAATTGTACAATACTTTTAACTTCACCTAGCGTAAAATGGAGGGTATATAATATATAACTGAAATTCTAATGGTCCAATTCAGACACATATAAAATTAATCCTCCTCTTCAAGGTGAGTCAATTAGTTTCCAAAAATAAGTACAGCGCAATCCGATGAGTAATTGAATAAATGTCTTTTACCAGATATCCAAGCGTCCAAAAAGTCAGGTGAAGCAATTACGTTTTTCATCCTTCGAAAGCTGTGTCACCACTGGAACAGATAAGGCAACAAATACATTATGAATGCCATAGTGGAGTGGATTAGTCCACTTAATTTGACTGAGGAACACATTTTCTCCAGTAATTAAACATGATGAAGCATATGGGCAAGGCTTCGGTGTCATGACATTTTTGGTTACATCATCAGACATCATGTTTTTGCTGATTTTAAGGGGTTTCTGATGTAACAACTTCCATGGTGTCAACTAACATGCAATGTCTTCCCTCCATTTTATAATTTCATTGTGTTTTTAAGTGCATAGTATGTATGCGTACTGGGAAAATTGCAGTGAAAGTGTTCAGGTAGGTGGACATTCGTGGTGTCCTACTGCTACTTTTGGGTATTATTATTTTTATCCCAGCTGTAAAATAGGTCCTATAGTGCAGTTCTGGCAGGTTTTAGTTACTGAGCAATCATGAGATAATAATGAATGACTTTCCACAGCCCATTGGTGGTGATGTTGGTAATCAGAACGAAATGAATTTTTACCCACTTTTCGTGTCTTTTCCGTTACATCATCAGTCACTGTCAATTGCTCCCAGATACCTTGGCACAATCCAAGCATGAACAAGTTCAGTTTTAGCGCAATTAGCATGGAAATTAACTGGAGTGACTTATAATGGGACATACTCCCTTCAATAATCAAAATAACCCTTTCGTATAGTTGATGTTGTAACTAAGCCAAAATGTTACATCATAAGACGGATATCAATTTTTGATATAATTTCATTCTCCAACATTTTACAAATAAATTTGAAGAAGTTTAGTGACATTTCATCATAATTGCAGACTTTTGATTTAGAATGGCTGTATTCGGCTAGACGAGTAAGAGCCAGTGAATCAAAATTGTTACTGCCCAAGTGGCTCTTTTCTTTGGTTACATCATAAGATATTCTCATACTTGACGGTTTAGAGTTGGTTTTCCCGAGTGCACACTATCAGACACAGTTCATAGTGTGCAAGAATCAATGTAGAAAGGACAAATTTACCTGATTTCTCTACTTTTGTTGGAAAATGTTAAATGTGGATATTATAAAAACGTGTTGAACGTTCAGTCTGTTACAATACTTTGGTGTCATGTTACATCATCAGATTAATATTCCTGTTTGTCTGTTATGGTCTGTTCCAATGTCGTTCCGCATGAGGCACATAACAGAAATGAAAACAAGTATAGTATATATCCGTTTTATCATTCATAAGTTAAATAACTTCCTTGATTTCTGGATATTCTTTCTTATTATGTAACATGGACACAATTCCATGATTGCCTGTTTTGTGTCATGGTTACATCATAAGGAAATATTACCGTTTTCCTGGGAAGACTACACTTCCGGGAAGTAGTTAATTTTTTTAAGAGACGAGTTATGAGATTGATATCTGGCATAGCTTTTTCATAAAGCTCCTGGAGGCAGATCCAGCTGAAATGTCTTTTATAAATTTTCTTTTGAGGTAACAAAGACACCACAAACCAGGTTATGATCTACAGATTCTTCTTTGAGCATCATTGCCACAGCTAAATTATGATATAAATTTTAAAATCAAAGCTCATCACAAAGCGGTACATGTCTTTTATTATCTGGACAGAATTCAGGCAGTTTCTAAGGATTGCTTCTTTAAAAAAACTAAATTTGCGTTATACTTTCTGTTCTGATGATGTAACTTAGACACAAAAATTTTAAAATTGAAAATTAACCAATGATGCAATGACAATAAAAAGTGTGTTTCAAAATAGAAAATATCTGCAGGTGCTACTTTAATCAAAAACAGCAGTAGCAAGTCATATTCAGTCCAAGATGAAGACACAGAAGCAAAATAAAATGGGTTTCGTGTCCTCGTTACGCTTTGCAACTTCTAACCTTCTTATACAGAAGGATAATACGATTTTAATCAAACTTGGATGTTGCTTTCATAAAAACTCCCATACCCTATCAATTCAGACGTTGATTTGTAATATTAAAATGGTATTTATACTAAAAAAGATGGCTTTAAGGTGAAATTTGTGTCCTCGTTACATCATAAAAAATATTGCTAAATTTTAATTTTACTTCTCTTCCAGTACATGTTCAGCCAAAGTGACGATGTGAAAAAATGCCAAATTCTATAATTATTGGCATCATGCAAAAACAAAATTGATGTTTGCTACTTTAAATTGCAAAAATGTTGAATTTTGAGGTCTTATGACGTAACCAAAAATGTCATGACACCGAAACCTTGCCCATATCCAGCTTGCTGATGGCTCCCTTGTATGGAAAAATTGGCCAGGTCCACTGAAAAAGTTACAGAATTTAACAAGGGTTGGCTTTTAATTAAGCGAACTGTCATAAAAATCAGGGATATTCAAGTTTATTTAAGGGGGGTACTTACTTTTGTTGAACCCTTTGTTTAGAACTTTTTTTTCAAAATGGGCTATCATTGTTATTAGTAGCTCATCACTGAGCCTGTGCAACTTAAAATTAGGGCCAGTTCTAAAATTCTACAATTCAATAAATTTGCATGAAGGAAATTGATATAACGGAATTCTAAAATTAATCACCCAGAGAATCTACCCTAGACGAATCCTGCCTTCGCCGCTTCTTATCATAAGTTTTGCGTCAGAGCGTCACAGCCAATCAGCGCCTAGGATTTCTCTCCACTTCCAAAGTTTACCGGCAATTTGCGAAGCAACTATTAACTCCACAGAGACGTACTGCCTACCATTTTAAAGGTCTCAGAGAGATCTATCTATTGCAATTAGAATGGTATCTGTACGACTGAGGGAAATGTATGAATAGACGTAATCGTCCTCATTTGCATAACATGCTTGAATTCATGTTCATTGGTCACCCTTGGGGGCGTGTCTGACTTTATCACTGAAGGCTTTGCTGAAGTGAAATTAATGAATAAATTGGAACAAAAACTTCCCCCATAACTCATAACTGGGTGTATAAAGCTACGGATTAATAGTATAAAAAAAATTATCTATATTCTACTTAATCTTGATCTTCCAGAAAAAGTTATTGCTCATGGAAAATCATGTAAGATATGCATTCAGAAACAGCAACAAAAACAAGTACCTGAAAGCTCAATAGTATGATACATTAATGAAAATATTAATATGCATCTTGATTAACCACCTTGCTTCTTCCTCCACTTAATCCGTCACTAATCAAAAGCTGGTCAACTTGGACTTGCTTGAAGTTGCTTCAGACGAAGATTGTGTGAAGACTGACCAAGTGCTCATGAGCAATAAACGATGTCTATTCATAACAATTTATATTAAATGTTACGTTGTGTGTTCCCTTAAGAAACATGGCTAATAGATAGCTACTAATCCACTTGATTGCCAAAGAAACAAAACAAAGTTCATCCCATGGTATTATTTAAACTTATAAACAATCAACTGCCCTACTCAAATTTCTACTTAAATGCAACTAGTGTAGCGCTAAGGACACCATTTAATATCAAGGGGGGGGGGGGGCTTGGAGTTTTTTTTAAATAAATAATTTATTGCTCAGTTTTGGTGAAATAAATTCACTTTGGGCAGTTTTCAAATAAACAATTTCTGGTGAGGGTATTTCTTGAGGAGGTGATGCTTGATTTCAGAATGAACATTTGGCACCTTATGAAAAAAGACCTTATCACATTAGTTGAGAATGGCCCTGCCCTAGACCAATCAGATGCAAGTTAGTTGGTGAGTATGGTAATTAGAAATCAGAAGGGGCTGGTCTTTGAGAGTCTGTGACTGCCCAATTGTCTCCCCTAAGCAAATAGGTTCTTTTGTTCAGAGATTAAACTCCTCCCGTGGGAATGTCTCAAAGGTGACTGATTACTGGCCATCAAATGAAAATGTTTTGATTTCAAATTTTCCCATGGATTATGAAAATATGTTATTCTTTACAGTCTGGCCTGAGTCTATTTCCCTGAGTGACATTTGGAGATTTGCACTTGAAATAAAAATAATTAGAGCTGCCATAACCCTGAAATAAATAATTTCCCGCCGAGGAAAACTCCAAGCCCCCTAGAAATAAAATGGTTGCCCCCTTAGTTATTGTACGAGGTCTTTAAAATCCATACCTGCACCAGTCTCCATGACACTGCTTATGTGTTAGAGGCAGTGCAAGCATTGCACTGCAGTCTCCGGGAACTGGCCATGCAAATGAGCACAAGCAACATGCAAATCAGCAAGATGTGGCAGAATGAACTTCAAACAAAATTGTTTTCTTTAGAGTGTGGGAATTTTTGATTTATTAGATAACAAGGTATTTGTTTATAATTTCAGTTATCAGTCCCAACTGCAAGTTATAAGGTGACAATAGCAGAGATGAAACAAAGTGACAAAACAGATTTATAGACAATTAATCACGCAAGTGTTTTTGGACATAAAAATTCAAAACAAAAGCCAATGTTTATGAAAAGTTATGCAACCAATCAATAAACATTTTTGAAAAATAATCATTGTAAATGAAAAGTTGTATAACCAAATAGTCTACATTTTATCAACATTTTTGGACAATACAATATCTGGAGTCCCTCTGACACTTATTGTCATCGGCAAAATAGGGACTCATGGAGTCTGTACCTGCACCATCATGATATTAAAGTGGAATTTTGTCATTCATATAGGCCAATGTCCATTTATCACACTGTCCAGAGTACAATACCAGTTTTTATGGCACCTATGCGCCATAAAACTGATATTGCACGAGATGCTGAAAAACGTTGAAATTTTGCCATCCAAAGTTAGTCTGTGTTCTTTGGCCCACATGTCTTGAATGCATCTTATCTTCAATCAAAAACGATTTCACCCACAAAAAAATCACACTTATGGAATTCACAAATGATACAGCTGATCATAGGTTTTTTTTTTTTAATTCTCAAACTTTGTAGCTGACTTTAGATGACAGAAATAACATAAGCAGTTGAAAGCCCCCGAACCCTTTGATACAGCATGCCTGATGAAATTATGCATGTCGCGTTTTCACATTAGCATGGAAACTTTTTGGACCCAAAAACTTTTCCCTTTCACATAATCACTGGATTGTGCTTGGAAATGGTCCATGTAACTTTCATTACAGCCAGGAAATTTGATATGCAAAAAGAATGGACTGTTGCACTGTGAAAATAGCACTACGTGACTCACGAAAGCTGATGAAGTGTCATCTTCTCTACATAACATGGGAAACAGAGGCTGTTTGATTAGTGATGATCAAGAGAAGGCCATTTGATTTGTCATAACTGATTTTATAGTAAAAATCAGATGCATAATCCTCTTGTTTGCCTATCACCAACCAGCGGGATTAGTCTCCTTAAATCAAATTAACACTGAAAGTATTGGGTTTCATCATGACAAATCATCAGCATGATGACACATGAAGTGCCATTTTCACAGTGCAACAGTCCACTCTTTTTGCATATCAAATGTCCAGGCTGTAAGTTTCATTGAGGGTTGTTTTTCAATCGGGTACATAGTTTTGTCTCAAGGGGGTAAAAAATAAAGGTCTTTTTTTTCTGGCCAAATTGACTTTTTTCTGTTGCTATATACCTTACCATGGATTTCTGAACATTTTAAGGCTACAAGTATTCTGAATTTTTTTTTATTTGACTTTTTGATGATTTGACACAGTGTCCTTAACCGAGGTTTAGGGTTTAAAAAAATGTACAAAGAATCTGTCAACGCAGCATTGTAGTACGTGGTCTCAGCTTCGATTTGATGTTAAGATCAAAAAAATCTGTTGGGAAAATTTTGAGAAAATTTAAATTTAAAATTTTTGGTTTTTCACACCCTTGTTGCATGCAAAATATCTGTTATAAATATATAAAATGGCAGTTCAGTGGTACTGAAACATCATAATTTATTTAGTTTTACATTAGGTCACTCAATCAGGTAAAAAAATCAAAGAAAAGCCTTTTATTTTCAATTTTCACATCATTTCTAATAGTTAGGGGTGTTGCAAACTCACGAATATTATAATGTGCTTAAAACATGAATAAATATGACCATTTCCGCTTTATCATTTCTTGAACTAAGGAAAAGCGTCAAATGAACCACCAGCGTGTCAGAAAATGCCTTGTTAACTTTGTTTGTGATGTAAAGTGAGATTTTTAGCATTTCACCAGTTGATGTTTTTCAAAAGAGATTCACAAAACATCTATAAAGTTATCAAACAATAAACAGCAGACACCTGTATTAGTGTATTAATACCTAATGCTGGATCTGACAAATTTGTATCATCGCCATAGCTCTGCATTTAAGTTGTATTTGATATTTAAGGAAATTACATATTTTGATTAAAAAAAATTCTAAAATCAATACAAAAAGCCATGCGAGTGGGCTAATGAACATAAAAGATGGCCAATTCCAAGTTATATTACAGTGTCTTTATCCGTATTGAAATATAGGTAGCAATTTGTGGTCTTCTCACGGATTTTAAGTGCTTTGTTTACCTGTTTTTGCCAATTATTAAGATAATTTCTTGGAATTTTGTAGTTGCAGACTTCCAAGATCCAGTTGTTTAGCAGTATCATGCAGTTTGTGCAATCAACATATTATTAAACTATTAGTCAACAGATTCTAATCTATAGTCACACAGTTAATATCGGTTATCTGTGAACTTTCCATACAAAATAAAGAGTTATCAGCATTTGTAACGAGTTAACTTCACACCAGAAGTTCTAAAACAAATAATCATTGGCGAAATTACTTATTTTTCTTTCATAGTCAGAATGATAACACTCAAAAATGTATCTTATACATATTTTCTTGCCAATTCATTGCATTAGTGATGCAAAATCTATGGAGAAAGTACTCATTAGAGAGTTCGGCTCAATTGAAGAAAATCTATAACATATCTCCTAAAATAAAGTACCTGAACACAAAAATCATATTTAAGGAATGGACAATTGAGAAAGTCATATTTCTTCAGATTAGGATGAGAGGTTTTGATATTAATATGGAGAGATGCACTCTGAAAGTGTTGCGACATATGTCTGATGTCTCGGAATATGGGTATAAAAATTCCATAAAATATCTAAATATGTCTTAATATTGACTATATTGCTACAGTGTTTGGCTACTTAACTTAGGCACTCAATGAATTAGTAAACCTATTCAGGTTCAGTTGATGAGATGGTTTAAAAATGTGCTCTGAGAATGCAGGATGTAGTCTAGGAAGTTTGTAACACTTTCTGAATATATTCCTTTAAAATCCACTTAATCATAATTCTGAATTTGTTCAACTGTCAATATGAGCACCAGGGTGGTCAAAGAAAGCATTTCTACATTCAGCTCATTCCAATAGATCGTTGTCAAAATTCTATAATGGATATTTTGCATGCAACAAGGGTGTGAAAAATCAAAAATTTTTAATTTCAATTTTCTCAAAATTTTCCCAACAGATTTTTTTTATCTTTACATCAAATCAAAGCACAGACCACATACTATAATGCTGCGTTGACAGATTCTTTGTAAATTTTTTTTCAACCCTAAACTTCATTCAAGGACACTGTGTTGACCAAAGTCAATATTCTGCTCATCCCTCTATTACTTGATGTATAGAACACCCAGTTGTATCGGCTTGTGCTGAGTGGATAGATATATGTCTGACAATGAAAAATCATCTTACTAGCTTAATTTTGGCCAAGAACTTTTGTGCGTGTCAAGGAAAATAGATATTTTCGGAGAGGACGGAGAGGACGGAGAGGACAGTTTATTTGACGAGCTTTTTTTGGTGTTTTCAGCTACGAGCATTGTGCAGTTCATACAACTGAAGTGAAACACTTACCAAAACTTTGTCTAATCTATTGAATGAGTATTTCTATAAAATGAAAATCCTCTTAATTTAACGTTATTTACTGTTTTGCTGACCCTATTTCGGAGAGGACAATATTTGACGGATTTGACCTTCATGTGTTCAATGCAGGATTCTGAAGAGACTAATCATAGCTGTTGCATGTAATTCTAATATTAAACTCTTGGGACCATGTTGAAAAGTTAAAACTTACTGTTAGGTCAGGACTGAAAAATCTGAAGCAATATTTGCCTAATTTGCAAATGAGACAGTCAATTTTGGTCAAAATGACACAAATAAATTTTTTTCGGGCAGTTATCAACCGATTTGAATAATTTTTTCGCTACTGTAGGTCCGTCTCAGTACGTTTAATCTTTCTGTGTAACGTTTTTTCCAAATATATGCATGGTATTTCTGGTATATTGGATATCGTGTGACTTTCCAGAGCGTATCCCGATTGAAAAACAACCCTTGAGGCAAAATTGAGCTATGTCATATATTCAAATATTTTTGTGTCGGACGAAATTACACAAAATCCACATGTAATGTGGAAGGGCCTTGAAAACGTAGAAGTTTCAAATTCTTTCGCTTCAATCAATAGCATTCTATCACAGTGGAGAATATTTCATTCAGACCTTTCAAAAGGCACTACTAGACCAGTTTAGGTTCTGGGATCTCAACACTATGGATAGTATGGATGTAATGCACCAATTTGTATAGTGTCTTTTCTCTTATAATTTTATATGCAATATAACACCTTTGTTGTTGACCCTAGGTGAAATGAGATGAATTAAGCGATGTTTTTCAAACTTCCATGTATAAATGCACAAGCACTTCCCCATTCAACAAATCTGCCCAACTATTCAAGCCACAAATGCCTTAAATATATGAAATATCTCAGAATTGAAAGAATATTTCTGTTGGCCGTGAGGCCGTGACTTTGTGGAGGTATATACGAGGGGTGTTCAGAAAGTTTTGACCAATTTTTCTGAGAGATGGGCAATTCCGTAAAGTCTGATTCACAGATTTGACACTTTAGCAGCTTGTGTAGCCCTACCATTATGCCTCAGCTATTTCATTGTTAAACAGGGATGAGGCCAGGTAATAGGGGTGTCAGACAAGCCACCAACCAAAGCTCCAAGTGTAACAGGAGCTGAGCTACAAAGCAAATATCATGGTGTCGGACGTACATCACACCGTGTACGTCCGACACCATGATATTTTGCCATAGCTTGACTCCTGTTACACTTGAAGCTTTGGTTGGTGGCTTGTCTGATACCCCTATTACCTGCCCTCATGCCTGGATAACAATGAAATAGCTAAGCTATAATGGTAGGGCTAAGCAAGCTGCTAAATACTCGATTATCCCGATAGTCGGGATTCTTGAAGAGAATACTTACCTGAGCCCTTCGTTATTAACGATATGGATAACCTTCTTAATACCCTCGAAAACACTGCCTCCCCTCATCAAAAATGGACTCTCCCACTGGCGTGACGTCACTTCCGCTTGGACGCCTCCATTCCAGTTTCCGCACTGAGCACCGACTCGGATCTCAATGTTTGCTGCTGGGAGGATGGGGGGGAAGCAAGGGCTCAGGTAAGTATTCTCTTCAAGAATCCCGACTATCGGGATAATCGAGTATTCTTACTCGTTCATACTTACCTGAGCCCTTCGTTATTAACGATATGGATAGAGTGCCAAAGCCTATCCCGGAAGGTGGGAGGCTCAGCAAACACCAAAGCAAAACTTACGTCTCATCTCAATTTGTGTCCCTCACCCAGGGAGGCGGGTGGGTAACCACTTAAGAGAAATTTTGTAAAAAATTTGTGTCCCTCACCTCACTGCTCAGGAGGGACCTTCAATCCTTCATGACCGCCCGACCGAAGGAAGCCGCCGATGAGCGCCACACATCTAAACCATAATGTCGTATGAACGTGGAAGGACGACGCCAGTCTGCAGCCTTGAGGATAGAGTCCAGAGGAGCACCATTAAACAGAGCCCAAGTAGTGGCCTGGGCACGGGTGGAGTGTGCCTTCGCAGAAGGAGCAGGCTTGCCGGCATCCACATAGGCAGCCTTAATGATTTTGACCAACCAACCCGCCAGGGTACGTTTGCAAACAGGTTTCAATTTGTTTTTATGACCATAGCAAATGAACAGATGATTATGACTGATATGCTTGATGGACATTAGTGCATTAGTAATTCGTAAATACTGCTTAAGGCAACGAACGACACACAACTTGGAATTAGCTGGGAAAGAGGGCAGAAAAATATCCTCGCCCAGGTGCGTAGGGTTAGCGGTTTTAGGCAGAAAACCAGGAACAGTGCGTATTCTAATGCCTTCACTCTCAAACCGAATATAAGGAGAGGAGCGGGCTAGTGCCTGTAACTCGGAACAACGCCGGGCCGAAACAAGGGCTACAAGAAAAACAGTTTTAAACGTCAGAGCCTCTAAACTCGCCCGACCTAAAGGTTCAAAGGGAAACCCCTGCAAAAATTTCAGTGCAACCTTAAGATCCCAACTGGGAATTAGAGTGCGCGAAGGCGGGTTCTTATGAAACAGCCCCTTCATAAACCTACAAACGGTAGGGTGTTGCCCCACCGGTACCCCCGATACCGGTATATGAAAATGTGAAATTGCTGATCGGTACACACCAATAGTCCGATACGCAAGACCTTGACTCACCAGGGATTGCAAAAATGTAAGAATTTCAGCTATAGAACTTGAGCTAGGAGTGGTCTGTCGGCCACCACACCAACGCACAAAAATCTGCCACAGTCGCTCATATTGCCTAGCTGAGGAAGAGCGAATTGACTGTTGAATTGTGTGAACAACCGCGTCCGGAAGGCCCTCTGACAAGAGGCGTTGCCGCTCACCTTCCATGCCAGAAGGTTCAGGAAATCTGGGCAAGGATGGTGGAGAGAACCGCGGAACTGAGTTAACAGAAACGGCAGGTGGGGCAGCACCAGTGGAGGTTCGATCACCAGGTCGAGCAGCTGGGGAAACCAGGATCTCCTGGGCCAGTTGGGAGCAATGAGTATCAGGGAACACTGATACCTGACCACCCGTTCCAACACCAGAGGAACCAAACACACTGGCGGGAACGCGTAACCAAACACATGCGTCCAATCCATCGACAGCGCGTCGGTTTGGACTGCTAACGGCTCTGGTCGGCGGGAGCTGTAAACGGGGAGCTGACGGTTTGCCTCCGAAGCAAACAGATCGATTACCGGAGTCCCCAGTATCTGAAATATTTGACGTACCAGCGGGGGGTGGAGTTGCCACTCCAGAGGCGAGGCCATCTGGCGACTGAGCCGATCGGCCAGAGTATTCTCGATCCCGGGAACGAACTCTGCTCGGAGAGTCATACAAAGGGATTGGGCCCAACGGAGGAGACGCCAAGTCGCCATACAAAGGGTCGGGGACCGCGTACCGCCCTGTTTGTTGATGTAGTGTACTACGGTGGAGTTGTCGCAACGGACCAGCACTACCTTGGCCTGCAGCCAAGATCGGAAATGACACAGAGTGCGCGAAACCACCTCCAACTCGAGGAGGTTGATAGGTTTGGTGATCCAGGGGCCTTCCCAAGTCCCTTGAACACTCATTCCCTGAATATGACCGCCCCAGCCATGAAGGGTGGAAGCATCGGTGGTGACTATGGCTTCGACTGGGGGAGGATTGAGGGGACAACCCTTGAGGAGATTCTCGCGGCAATGCCACCAAGCCAGGTGGTCCAGCAACGGCTGGCGGATTGGGATTCTGGCAGACAGATCCCGGGACTGGGCCCTCCAAAAACTGAGCAGATACAGCTGGACTGGGCGCATGTGAAGGCGACAGAGGTGGACTACAGATATCATCGCCGCCATGACTCCCAGAAGGCGAAGGAAATCGCGTGCCGTAACCTGGGCGCCCAGCTGAAAACGTTGTAAGGAGCTGAGCAGCCCGTCTAGGCGAGCGGGTGGCAGACAGACCAGATTCCTGGTGGTCTGAAAACGCCCCCCGATGAAAACAAGGTCTTGCGTCGGACGCACCGACGACTTTTTGTAATTTATTATAAAACCGGCATCCGTCAGGATGCGAATAAGCTGGGTCAACTGGGTTGAAACCACCTGTGCACTTGGGCCGCGCAGTAACCAGTCGTCCAAGTAGGGGTAAACGTGTATGCCCCTCATCCGGGCCAGAGCCGCAAGAGGTGCCAGAACTTTGGTAAACACCCTTGGAGCCGCCGAGAGGCCGAAGGGTAGTACTCGAAATTGGTAAGACTGGTGATGGAGTTTGAACCTCAAAAACTGCCAATCCGCCGGATGGATGGGGATGTGGAGGTATGCATCTTTCAAATCGAGGGATACTAGCCAATCGTTTGGCTGTACCGCCTTGATGACTGCCTGGAGGGTTTCCATTTTGAAATGTTCCTTCCTCAGGAACTTGTTTAGGAAACTTAGATTGAGAATTGGCCTGAGATCCCCAGTCTTCTTGGGAACCAGGAAAAAAGTCGAGTAATACCCTTCGGCCTCCTGGTGAGGAGGGACTGGAACGATGGCCCCTTTGGACAGTAAATCCTGGACTTCTGTCTGTAAGGCTGCGGCATGCCGCGATGGCACTACAGTGTGCCTCATTGTGAACGGCGGAATTCGCAGAAATTCCAGTGTGTAACCCAAGTGCACGATGGTTTGAACCCAGTTGTCCCGAACATGGGACATCCAAAAGGGTTTGAAAAGAGACAGCCGGCCTCCCACTGGGATGTCGGCTAACAAACGGTCCGGGGGCAAGGGGGACAGGACAGGACCAGTTACCCTGAGGACTGGTGGTTGTCGGATTTGCGAGAAAAATTGTTCCTCTGGCGGCCCCGATGACCTTGGAACTTAGGGGCCCCGTGACCTCCCCTGTCATGCCGCCACGGGCGAGAGGGGTACTCATTCGAACGCCGCGGCTGTTTCGCGGGTGGCCCCATTGAACCAGATCCCTGCAGGGAAGGTCGCTTAGGAGGACGAGGTTTTGGAGCGGCAGCCGACGTGGCATCCAAAGCCTTACTGGTGAGGCGGTAGGACTCTAGCTTTTCCTTCAGAAGCGGTCCACAAATCGAGCCGTCACCGACCGCGGGAAAACGCTTTACCGAGGTCTTCACTGTGGAAGGCCAAGCCGTTTGATCAACCCAGAGGGAACGACGAATCCACTTGGCCTCAGCCGACACACGGGCATGGAGATCGATATTATCCATGGCTGCGTCTTGCGCAAGGATTGAGACATCAGCGAGGACGGGAAAATCCAACTCATCGGACACCGTATTGTAATCACTAGATGACAATTTGGTTAATAGGACGTGATCAACCGCCTGCAATTTGGTGGTTAAATAAGTTAGCATCCAACTCTGGGCCACGGAACAGGCAAGACCCAATTGGCTCTGGGCCCCCAAAACCGTCAACACCGTCAAAAAACGTCTTCGTAGGGTAATTTGTGATAACACAACCGCACTTGCATTTTTGATGAGGGGAGGCAGTGTTTTCGAGGGTATTAAGAAGGTTATCCATATCGTTAATAACGAAGGGCTCAGGTAAGTATGAACGAGTAAGAAGTGTCAAATTTGTGAATCAGACTTTACGGAATTGCCCAGATGCTTAAATATGAGCTAGAGTCTTCAAATTTTCAGGAATGCATCTTCAGGTATCAAGGAAAAAAATGGCCAAGCATCTTTGGGACACCATATATATAAGCTGTTATTTTGTTGCCATGGAAACGGCAAGATAGGGAACCCAGCGCAGCTCATTTTTCCAGTGAACTTGGCATGGTGTTACCCCTGAAATCTAGGGTCAAATTATGTTGAAAAGGACGGCAGACATGTGCAGGGCATATCGGCAATTGTGATTGTAAATTTATGATGTCACAATGCTGTGCCAATCCAGTGTTTAGCCATTTAGACCTGATTTTTGCACAGTGAAGAATGATTTTGGAGGAGCATTTTACATCGACCTGAAACGCGATCTGAGAGCTTCAATCAAATTGTGTGTTCTCACAGGAAAGAATGGTACACAAACCCAGGATCTCATCAGGACATCATTTTAAGATACCTTGACAATAACTCCGCACCATGTGACTTTTGTTTATTCCCTAATCTAAACGATAAGCTGAGAGGTAAAAGATATGCTCCAAATTAGGACATGTGACATACCATTTCCCGGGCTTTTCTAAGTTAGGACTTCAAAAATTGCTTCACCAAGTGGATTGAAGGGATATAAAAATGTGTTTCATATGCCACAGAGAGTACTTTGAAAAATTTCGAAGCTGTTAATGAACATCTATGTTCACAATTTGATTGTGTTTATGCAATAAATTTTATGGCGATTTACACACCTAAATTGTAGAGTTTAGTATGAAAAATTTAGTTGCGCTGCCTACCCCAAGGTGTCGTTTCCATCGCAACAGAAAGGTAAGTTAAACATCGGCCATAGACGTGATATTTTCAGAATCAATGGCTATACACCTGAATTTTGTGCTGTGAAAATTTCATTCAAGTATGTCAAAGAGAAAGGTCTGCTATAACAAGAATCCGCGGATTCAAAGCCTGGCTCAAGTGGCAGTGATGACGGCAAAATATGCGGCAGTGATGACAGAAAAATATGTAGCAATGCCGGTGAAATAGTTAAGTCTACTTTTTTGGAAATGGCAGAGAAAGGTGGTTCAGAATTGTGGCAAGTGAAGTGCCGTTATTGTGGTTGTTCCATGAACAAAATAATATCCAAATAACCACGAAAAGTATGTGTACGATTTTTTTAAATCTTGAAGTCGCCCAATTTCCTCTTTGAAAATATTGGAGAAATTGAAAAAAATTTGGAACAAAAAAAATTGTTGTTTTTTTTAATCTAGGAAATCAATTTGTTTCTTTTTTCTTAATTTAGGAAAAAAAAAATTTTAATCTTGGAGCAAAAAATATTTAAATTTTGAAAAACAGAAGTTGCCCGATTTCCTTTTTTTGAAAAAAAAAAATTAGTGTAATTTTAAAAAAGTTGAAATTTTTTTTTTTTTTTAAATCTTGGAAAAAAAAATTTTGGGAAAATTTTTGAAATTGGAAAAAAAAAGTAATTTCCATACATCTAGCTATCCTAACAAACCAATAAAACACAAAAACAGATATATTGAACCTGTAGTTATTGAACAGCAGAGTTGACAGACAATATTTTCAGACCATTACTCCTGAATTAGCCTGGTGAGCCAGGCTAAAAATTGGTCAGAACTTCCTGAACACCCCTCGTATTTTTCAATTTTTTGCATGTTGACGAAATTGTAAACCTGCAAAAACGAACATAAATAATATACACAAATTTGTCATTCGTGGAAGTGTCAAATATTGCCTTTCACGAATTTGTGGAGGTGTAATTACGAACATTCTAACCCTGAAACTAACTCTAACCCTAAACCCTAATCATCTAGCACTTCCATGAATGTTAGCAATGGCAGTTACACAAGTGGTAAATGCAGCATTTAGACAAATGTTAGTTCTTTAATACACACAGACGAGAAACATGCTCGTTTTTGCATGTCCACAAATTTGTTCATGCTCGTTTTTACACCTGCACACATTCGTGTATGTGCCAAATGTTGAAAAATATATACATGCTTTGTGAGTTGACAGATGTTACAGCCGATAGTTCTACATGCCCAATTTGCAAATCGGGCTGCCTTTTGCATGCCAGGCACTAAAATAGGTTTTTGTCAGAATATCTACTCCCCTGACCATGCTTTGCCAATATCTCTAACAAAATATCCAAAAAAAGCAACCAAGCCAAATTTTCTACTGATCTTTTCCAAATGTTCTAATGTGCTATGTTAGAAACTTTGTCACAATATATATGACAGCCATCTCTTCTACATCAAATAGTCACCAAATAGTGTCTCATGGTTAGGAACTATTTGGGACACTATTTCGTTTGATCTTTGGGCTGTCATGGACTGCCATCTCTTCTATGACACAAAAGGGCATTGAAAATCGCGATCTTTTACGCTTATAGAAACGGCCTTTTTGACTGCTTAAAAAAATAGTAGATAAATTCTGAAAAGCAGATGAGAAAATTAAAGTGTTGACTGGGGTATCTTTCAACTTTCATAATTTTCCTATACACCGTTTTTGAGTTTCAGGCATCTGAACATTGCATGTTTTGCAAAAAAGTTAGCAGCATAACGCAAATGAAAATCGCGATCTTTTATGTTTATAGAAACGGCCTTTCTGACTGCTTAAAAAATCGTAGATGCATTCTGAAAAACAGGTGATAATATTCAAGTGTTGACTAAAATATCTCCCAACTTTCGTAATTTTCCTATACATAGTATTTGAGTTTCAGGCCTCTGAACATTGCATGTTTTGAAAAAAGTTAGCAGCAGGACACTAATGAAAATCGCGACCTTTCATGTTTATAGAAACGGCCTTATTGACTGCCTAAAAAAATCGTAGATGAATCCTGAAAATCATTTGATAAAATTCAGGTGTTGAATGAAATATTTCCCAACTTTCATAATTTTCCTATTCATAGTATTTGAGTCTCAGGTCTCTGAACATTGTATGTTTTGCAAAAAAGGTAGCAGCATGACGCACATGAAAATCGCGATCTGTTATGTATTCAGAAACGGCCTTATTGACTGCTCAAAAAAATCGTAGATAAATTCTGAAAAGCAGGTGATAAACTTCAGATATTTACTGAAATATTTTCCAACTTTCATAATTTTCCTGTTCATAGTATTTGAGTGTCAGGTCTCTGAACATTGCATGTTTTACAAAAAAAGTTAGCAGCATGACGCACATGAAAATCGCGATCTTTTATGTTTAAAGAAATGACCCTAATGACTTCCACAAAAACCGTAGATAAATTCTGAAAATCAGGCGATAAAATTCAGGTATTTACTAAAATATCTTCCAACTTTCATAATTTTCCTGCTCATGGTATTTGAGTGTCAGGTTTTTGAACATTGTATGCTTTGCAAAAAAGTTAGCAGCATGACGCATGTGAAAATCGCGATCTTTTATGTTAAAAAAAAATGGCCTTATTGACTCCTAAAAAAATCGTAGATGAATTCTGAAAATCAGGTGAAAAAATTCAGGTATTAACTGACATATCCCCAAAGTTTCATAATTTTCCTGCTAGTCATAAGCGAGTGTCAGGGCTGCAAACATCACACGTTTTTCCTGAAAAAGAACAGCAACTCTATTTCATAGCATGGTAACGTCACAATAGGACCAAGAGAATAATTGGCAGCAGCAGCCAAAGTACCATACGGTCAGCCAAAGCTTCAGATGGTAAGGCAAAGCATCTGATGGAATATCATCTGATGAAAAAGGGTCTGATGAAATATCCAAATAGCATCTTGGGGGATATTTGATCTTTTCAAATATCCTCATAGTGCTATTTGGAATATCCAAAGTCTTTTGAAAAGCACTTTTTGCTATTAGACACAATGGCAGTAGAGACATTGTCACAAGCAACAGATAGAAATCTTGTTACAGGACTTGATCCTAAGTAACAGAAGCAGACATACAAACAGCTCCCAGTTCTGACATGAAGAAACATCTTCCAACAAATCCTAGTAAAAGAACTATACCGCTACAGGTGAAAGCCTCGTAGTCTGAACAACGGACTAAACCACTAAAACCAGAGGTCGAATACGGACATCAAGTAACGATTGGGAAAACTAACTCACCAGCAAAACATTTATGGCCTTTACCACAGAGCAACCCGAAATTACACCCAGAATTTGATGATCGTCACATGCCCAAAATGGACATTTTAATATTCTTCGTATTTCAAAATCTGAAGTCTAGTAACATGCAGTATTCCGATAATATAAAATGTTATTTATTTGTAACAGAATATATACAATATATTGATTTGGGGACTGTACAGATCAAATACAAAAATATGAGCACAGAAATTAACTTTCACATTTCTATGCAATGAGTAAGCATGGACTGCAGGTGAAAAAGAGTTAGTTTATGATGCATATACGAAAGCCAATATGAAATTTAGCTATTATGAAATTCAGGCAATATGAAAATTTGCCAAAATCAGGTTTACATGAGTCTGTATAACATCTTTCTCTGCATGCGGTGCTGGATTTCTCCTCTTCTGAGCATAAGGGTTAACACTTTCTGGACAGATCTTTCTGGGTATTTCTGAAATGCAAATAATTCACATGTAAAACGTTTACGACATAACATCAACTGAACACTTGATTCTATATTCTGAGATTATTCTCCATCTCAAAAAATACATTTTTAAAATAGAACACTGATAGAAATTTTAGTCAGGACAATCTTGTATTATAGGTCTAATTAAAATTGTCTAAATCCTAAAACTTTTCCACTGAAATCCTGCTAATTTATTATTTTTAGTAACTGCCTTTTTTAAGAAGTGGCTTGTGTTAAATCATCACGCTCATCTACTGACCTGCTTGACAAAATCCTGGATAATGGCGTGTTCCGACACCTGTGAACCAATCACGAATCTCCTCTTCAATTGTTTTTCTATCCTGTTCAATAATTCCTGATCCTCTTCTGTGGTGAACCCTTCAGCACCTATAATGACACAATTTGATATTCAGAATTCTAATATTTTCAAGTCAACTTTTTCTAATACACAAGAATCTAGCATATGGCCACTATTATGGCGACACTAAGCATTAGCAGTAGTTGCCTCTTCTTTGTACACCAAAGGCTATGCACAACCATAAATGTCTATACATTGCAATTAGTATTACTTGAGCAGAAAATAATCCGATTAACCAACCTGCCAAGTTGCCAGAGAGGGCAGCAGCCAGAGTGGACACCTGGAACAACCGGAGTGCCTCTTCAACGTCAGCTTCCCCAGCAAATGGAGCCAACCTCATTTTGGCTATCGACTCGGACATTCGGATAATGGCTTCCAGTTGTCTGAAATCACAATATACACCACTTAATGATACGTCAGCAAAATACACCATGTTCAATAACACAATCTCTGCACCACTATTTTCCATTGCTATTATCACTGGAGCTTTGCAGAAAATTATATTACTATTAATTATGTACTTGTTATCTTATCTATAGTCTTTCTGTTGGGTGAAAAATGAATTGTATGCTAAACTTTGTAATAACGGAATCAGAGAATGGTGCCAATTCACAGGATTCTGTTGTAATACTAGAACATATAGATCTATGTTCTGAAAAAATGATTTTGGATTTTTGCAATCCCACCATTATTATACTTGCATGACATCTTTTCTCACCCACACAAGGTTTTAGGCCGAGTTTTATGTTCAAAATGCATATTTCATTCCCCCCCCAACCCACATTTAACGGGTATCATGCTAGTTTAAATTTATGATTCAAAACAAGAGAATACTTATTATAAATGAAATTCCTTCAATGAATCCTCATACCGGACAGTGATGGGAATGGGAGTTCTCTTCCCAGTTTCTTTCTCGTGTTCTGTTGCTCCATTTCTCATCAGTACGTATCTGTTCTTCAGTTTCTCGGCTGCTGATTCTGACAAGCGAGGTCCGCATTTTGACTTGCAGAAGGCGACATATTTCTTCAGAGTCAGCAAATCAAGTTCTCCCTCCCTCCTCTCGTCGGCAGTTTGCAGGGCGTTCAGATGGACATTCATGACGTGCTTGGCAAGGGTCTGAAATTCAAATTAATCCCAATTATGCATTGCTTGCAAAATTCCATTACTTTGACAATATTATGTGTCAATTACAATTTATATCATCTTTTAGGGAGGGGGCCTCCCAACCACTACTTCATCTGGAACTAAAATGCTACCAAATACTCACAACAGCTGGAAACACTGTTAGCTTGATCTGATGCCCTGAGTACATGTATATTTAGACCAATTAATACCAATACTAATTAAGGGAAGCAAGGTAGTCTAGTTCCTTGGAAACAAAAAGTAAAATATAAGAATCGAACGTACCATATCCCTGTTCTCATCATGCTCATCCTTGACAATGAAGATCATGTCGAACCTGGACAAAATGGTGGGCATGAAATCGATGTTCTCCTCTCCTTTGGTGTCGTCCCATCTTCCAAAGACGCTGTTGGCAGCCGCGAGAACGGCACAGCGAGAGTTGAGGGTGGTCGTGATACCTGCCTGCAAAAAACAATTTAGGAATGAGAGAAAATAACGGATTTAATGGGCTTATTGATACAACATAAGACATGACGGCAGCCACTACCACAACGAATATTGCAATTTTATATGAGTTAGTGGGAACAAGTTTAAATCAAAATTTCATAGTAGTCTGACTTTAAGCAAGCCATTAATCTGAGATCATTCACTACTTGAAGGGCAACTACTCATCATAACTTAGAATCACTTTTTTTTTTGCAATTCTGAACAATACAAGAACCAAGATTTGTTATTCCTCATTGCCTTAAGTTAACCCTTACTTGACTGAGCAGTCCAAAAAAAATCAATCCTGTGCTTGTGACGACACTGGGGACAACAGCAGATTTTAGGGACATAAATGGCCCAACAGGCAGTAAGCTGGGGATGCACATAAATGTCCCTTTAGTCCAGTAAGGGTCATAAAAATCATTATAAATGAAAGATTGAAAGTCTTAATTTGTGTAACAACTAAATTGGAGATTACGTACCTTAGCAATAGAGATAGTCTGCTGTTCCATAGCTTCGTGGATGGCAACTCTGTCGTCCTCTCTCATTTTGTCAAACTCATCAATACACACAACTCCTCCATCCGCCAACACCATGGCTCCTCCCTCCATCACGAAGTTCCTCTGCGAGAAACAAGAATATTTTTGGGTTAGAACAATGAGAAATATCATAAGTAACTGATATAATGCGCTGGTAAATGCAACATATACAAATAAGTACTCTATCATGAACAAATTCAAGGTGTCCAAAACTGTCCATTTACATAAAGTTCCGTTTTCGAGGTACTTAAAACTTATTAAGTTTTAACTTTTTCATCCTGACATATCAAACAACTATAGACACAGGTAACGATTAACCAAATAAGATGAAATTTCACAAAACAAGACACATACGGTAGCAGGATCCCTAGTAACGGAGGCCGTTAGACCAGCGGCACTGCTTCCCTTTCCAGAGGTGTAGACAGCAATGGGAGCACAGTTCTCTACAAATTTCAGAAGCTGAGACTTGGCTGTTCCTGGATCTCCCAACATGAGGACGTTGACGTCTCCCCTTCTTGTGAGACCATCAGGCAATCTGGATTCATAACAAGGAAAATTAAGGTCAATGCTCGCCAATAACATCTGGATATCGATTATTGTAAATATGTAAACATTACTAACAAATTTAAATTCAATGATACATGTATTCTTCCAGGGGGCAATCATTCAGCAGTGCCTTTCGTAGGTACAAAATTCTATTAGCCAAAACGGCCAATTTTGAGTGAAATGTGGTAAAATAGATATATTTGGGGCTAATTTGTGGCTAAAATTTGCAATTTTCATTAGCCACTTGGATGATGCATTAACCAATGCTACTGTGGCTAATTGCTAGGAAAAGCACTGATTCAGAATGGGACAACAACCGCAAGGTTTCGTCCCCAAACATCTACATTAATATCATGAACATGACAGAAGCCAAAATTAGGCTAAGGACTTATAATTTCCATTTTAAGGAGACGAATCATGAAACTTTCCGACCACATCAATGCTAAAACAGCACTTTCTACATCAACACCAAAGCTGCAGTTTTTTGTACAAAATTACCTTTTTCTAGATCCACCAAACAGTAAGCAGGCAATAGCCTTCTTCATGTCAGCACCACCGAAGATAGAGGGAGCAATACTGGCGGAAACCATGTTGTAAATGTTGGGGTTGGCCGCCAGGTGGCGGAACTCTTCTTCTTCAGTTGGCAAAAGGGGTGCACCTGTGCTGCGTCCTGGTCCCTCGGTGTCAACTTGGATACCGAGCACACGTAAGTACGGCTGGCGGATTCCAATGTTCACTTTGTCTCTACCGGACTTCTACAATGACAATGCACATAAAATTCAGTCCGTATCAAACTTCACAAATTTAGCCATTTTTCATACTTTCTTTCATACTACACTTCCGAATTATGATTCCTCTACTTCTAATATTAGAATTTTTTTATTAAATTATCTTTTTATAAATAGACTTACCTCTGGGACATTTTAGCTTATCAATGCGGAGCGATTGATCTGGCCCCAATAATAAAAAGAAAAACCCCACAGCGCCTCACGTGTGATCACGTGACCTCTCTCGACCAATAGCGCGCTCTGGCGCGAACTCCTCTCAATCATCATATTCAATTTTGAAAAAGCAAAGTCCACTACCTCCGAAGCGGGGAGGCGGGTGGGAATTAAATAAATGTCCCAGAGGTAAGTCTATTTATAAAAAGATAATTTAATAAAAAAATTCTAATTTTTATTACATTGTCGACTTACCTCTGGGACATTTTAGCTTAATTCAAAAAGACAAGGAGGTGGGTCTGGAGAGAGAGGTAAAATAAAGACGGAATCAACCTGCCTACTCAATGGGCCAGGAAGGTTATCATCGGCCGCTATGCCCTTTCCACGCTATCATTTAGAGCCGCTTCCGGGGCACAGCTACGCTGGGGGTTATACCAACCAATGATTGCGATCCCAAGGGTCCTCTCTGCAGTAGGACAACCACCTAAGTCGCATGCCCCCCCCTTTTTCCTGCCCCCGGCACAACTGCCCGGAATCCTCCCAAGGGGACCAGAGCAGAGCACACCGGACAGCCGGAGGGGCCTCAAAGACAGCCAAGCGAAGGAATGTACACCGCCTGAAGTCTTGACAGCTTACTGGAAGGCAAGAAGTAGAATTAGTGCAGTAACTCACCCGACGCTGAAGAGAAGAACCAGAACCGTAACTCACTTCCTTGATGGCCACCCGCCAGAGCAAGGCGGCCACCGCCACTGTCATCTCTGGTCAACGGACCACCCCTCCGTGTCCGTGTCTGTCACACCAAACCAAGAAGGGGAGAAGACTGTCACTTCCGCCCCCTCGACGAGCAAGAAGACAAGTCTGTCCAGGGACCAGTCCATAACGTAGTAAGGAACCCCGATGTAACCCAGTGAATCATTCCAGTCTATGTACAAGGTTGTGCAGGAAACCAACCGCAGCTTAACCGTAGTACCGTCCGCCAACGGTGTGCTATCCCAAAGAGTAAGGGTGTAGATACAAGCGGAACACAGGCAAAGTATTAGTTCAGATCCGACCCACCACTGACCCGGTGGTCATCCCTGTCCGACTCACTAGACGTTCCGGGGTCCTCGCTGGTAACATCTCCCTTGGAGGTGTGGGCATCGCTGGTTGACCCATCACCCTCCGGGTGTTCCTCAGCAGATGACTCGTCTTCGTCCCGGTGGCCATCCTTGTCTGACCCACCGCTGTCACGACGAGCTTCACTGTCCGACATCCCACTGCACTGATGGTCATCACTGTCAGACCCACCACTGCCCGGGACATAGTCTGATTCCATGCAGTCTTCTCCCTGCTCCTCAGAGGAAAAGGACTGCTGGTTCAACTGAGCAATCGCCTTGCTGGAGTCGCGCCTTGCTCTTATGTCTGCAAACGACTGCAACTGCCCAGCGAACAAGCGTTGCTCAGAGTCTGTGGGCGGAGCAAACCTTAACAGATCAACGTCCTCAGGCTTCAGCAGAGCCGGCTTCAGCACCTCCTCCCTCTTGGCCTGCAGCAAGGAAAGGTCCAGCCCGGCTAAAACATAACCCAAGTCCTTGAGACTTTTGGTCTGAATGTCCACAAAGTCAGCAATGGAGTTCACCGTACTCAGAATCCGGTCGTCCGAGGAGGTGATTAACGAACCCAGAAGGGTCTTGACAGCCTCACCAAAGAACATGGTCTGGTTTAAAATGCTAACGGCCCTGCCACAGTCATCCAGGA
The DNA here is from genome assembly GCA_026936325.1 of Platynereis dumerilii. Lineage (NCBI taxonomy): Eukaryota > Metazoa > Annelida > Polychaeta > Phyllodocida > Nereididae > Platynereis > Platynereis dumerilii. Next base: position 8,155,777 of record JAPTHN010000011.1, on the reverse strand, counting down.
AATCGTCCAATCGAGAGCGCTTGGGCTTGGAGATCCCCAGAACTGATGATAAGTTGCCATCCAATATCGGAGCTTTGATGGGCCACATCGCAGGGGTTTCAAACAGTTTTTCATGTAGAACACAGTAGTGTTTCATCTTTGGTTTGTACTTCGCCACACACTTCGAACCCAAGGCAACACCGTCCGCTGGGGGAGCGAGTTCAGTCGACCAAGAGTAGTTTTTGGAACGGGTTGCCCCCTCCCACGTATCCCCAAAGGCCTTATCAAGGTCTTGGGAGAAAGGAAAAACCAACAAAGGCGGCCTGGGCTTCTGTGGCCGGAGGAACAAGTGGCTGTCATCGTCCGGATCCGGCACTGGATCTATACCCAAAACCTCATGTGCCAACCGAACCTGATGGCGGTAGTTGGAATCGGCGATGCGGTCCTCAACCGTATCCCAACCTGCAAATACAGAAAATGAAATTAATTTCGTGTCACAATGACATGTAGATCGAAATATTCACGTATTATCAACCACACGAAAGACTCGGTCGCCATACGGTCGACCACGCCGTTCCAATAAAGGTTAGACCATTCTGCCCCACAGCACTGACATCTAACCAACAAATAGAGGGTGTTTACTAACCGGAGTGAGGAAAGAACCTCCATTAAAGACCTGAACTGGTCAAAAACCTCCTATCCTGACAATCCAATTTGGCGCCGGCCGCCATTTTGTATGCCGACCTCGCCGAACTAAATCGCCTAAGACGAAGGAAAATGTAGCCAAACATGGTCATAACCCAAGAAATACAAAGTGTAAGTGTAACAAGAACCACCATTTACACAAATAAAAGGTTATAAGAGACCGATGGCTCGTTAAAGCTCGTAAATTAGCTAAATATCGGCCCGAAAAAAATATTTGTTTTCGGCCGGACTAAATAGCCGTGTAAAGCGCCCGTCGCTGACACGTGTTAAGTGACCCAGCAAACACAGACGCAATCGAAACGAGCACTTAACTTGTGGATTCTTCGTTGTATCTTCATTCTTCCTTGTATCTTCATCATAGTTGTCAAAATCTTCCATTATTCTGCCAGATCGCAAGCACGTGTGGACCGTGCTGCCCCAAAATTGAATATGATGATTGAGAGGAGTTCGCGCCAGAGCGCGCTATTGGTCGAGAGAGGTCACGTGATCACACGTGAGGCGCTGTGGGGTTTTTCTTTTTATTATTGGGGCCAGATCAATCGCTCCGCATTGATAAGCTAAAATGTCCCAGAGGTAAGTCGACAATGTAATAAAATTAACATTTCACAGTTTCCGCTTCAGCAATATCAATACACAGCATAAACTAGACCTTTATTTTGGGAAAAATTATTGGATGCTTTACATTAATACTTGAATCTTAGGCATTATAATTTTGGGCATTCTAATTATATTGTCTGCCACCAGCAATAATTAATTAAATCTATTTCACATCACATATATTCACCAAAATAGATGCGAATCATAGAAACAGCAAATATCAAACATCCCAAATCCTACCTTGCTCGGCTTGACCATCTTCTTGATAGCATAGACGCCCACAATGGTAACCCGGTTGCCGGGGACAACCTTCTCGCACAAGTAACGGTCGCAATATAACTGGAGATGTCTTGGCATTTCTCCTGTGGGTACGGCTTCTGGGGACTCCTGCAGTTTGATCACTTGGAAATCCACACACTTGCATTTGTCGGGAACAACGAAGAAGGGGTCAATTGGACAATTAGGGCGTCCAGCCTGGTCTCTGAAGTACACAGGAAAAATATTCAAAGTAACAAAAGATTCAGATTTTGTGCAGTTTTAATTTAAAACGCAACTAAATGCCATTACAGGCCTCCCAGCAGCCCCGTCAAAACATATAGGGAGAATAAAGGACTTAACGGATTCAAAAGTATGGCAAATTAATATGAAACTAGACGGGAGCATATTTCCATATGCAAGACTAGCAGGGGGTCGATCAGCAGTTTGTTCACCTCATCACTGACTGACATTACTGGCTGACATCATCGGCTGACATCACCGGCTGACATCATTGGCTGACTTCATCAGCTGACATCATCATATAACCGGCTGACATCAGTGGCTGACATCAGTGGCTGACATCACCGGCTGACATCAGTGGCTGACCAGTGGCTGACATCACCGGCTGACATCAGTGGCTGACATCACCGGCTGACATCAGTGGCTGACCACCAGCTGACATCACCGGCTGACATCACTGGCTGACATCAGTGGCTGACATCACTGGCTGACATCAGTGGCTGACATCAGTGGCTGACATCAGTGGCTGACATCAGTGGCTGACATTAGTGGCTGACATCAGTGGTTGACATCAGTGGTTGACATCAGTGGTTGACATCAGTGGCTGACATCAGTGGCTGACATCAGTGGCCGACATCACCGGCTGACATCAGTGGCTGACATCAGTGGCTGACATCACCGGCTGACATCAGTGGCTGACATCAGCGGCTGATATCAGTGGCTGACATCAGTGGCTGACATCACCGGCTGACATCAGTGGCTGACATCACCGGCTGACATCAGTGGCTGACATCACCGGCTGACATCACCGGCTGACATCACCGGCTGACATCACCAGCTGACATCACCAGCTGACATCACCAGCTGACATCAGTGGCTGACATCAGTGGCTGACATCACCGGCTGACATCACCGGCTAACATCAGTGGCTGACATCACCGGCTGACATCAGTGGTTGACATCACCGGCTGACATCAGTGGCTGACATCAGTGGCTGACATCACCGGCTGACATCACCGGCTGACATCAGTGGCTGACATCAGTGGCTGATATCAGTGGCTGACATCACCGGCTGACATCACCGGCTGACATCACCGGCTGACATCAGTGGCTGACATCAGTGGCTGACATCAGTGGCTGACATCACCGGCTGACATCAGTGGCTGACATCAGTGGCTGACATCAGTGGATGACATCACCGGCTGACATCAGAGGATGACATCACCGGCTGACATCACCGGCTGACATCACCGGCTGACATCTGTGGCTGACATCACCGGCTGACATCAGTGGCTGACATCAGTGGTTGACTTCACCGGCTGACATCAGTGGCTGACATCAGTGGCTGACATCAGTGGCTGACATCACCGGCTGACATCACTGGCTGACATCACTGGCTGACATCACCGGCTGACATCAGTGGCTGACATCAGTGGCTGACATCACCGGCTGACATCAGAGGCTGACATCACTGGCTGACATCAGTGGCTGACATCAGTGGCTGACATCACCGGCTGACATCAGTGGCTGACATCACTGGCTGACATCAGTGGCTGACATCACTGGCTGACATCACTGGCTGACATCAGTGGCTGACATCACCGGCTGACATCACCGGCTGACATCAGTGGCTGACATCAGTGGCTGACATCACCGGCTGACATCAGTGGCTGACATCACCGGCTGACATCAGTGGCTGACATCACTTGTTGACATCAGTGGCTGGCATCACCAACTGGCATCAGTGGCTGACATCACTTGTTGACATCACCGTCTGACATCAGTGGCTGACATCACTGGTTGATATCACTGGTTGATATCCCGGCTGACATCACTGACTAACATTGATTGACATCATTGACCATATAACTATCAATAGGGGAGCTCCAAAACACAGGAGAGAACTCCCAATAAGAAGAAGAAGAAAGTGTAGCCACCTTGTGTAAATAGACAGTACTACTACTGTGGTTGCCATGGAGATGGTAGACTCGGAACTGGACGACACCTAGTATCCCTAAAGACTAGCCCTGCTAGTCTAATTAACTGGCCGAGTGTTCGATCGGCATATCCAGAGACTATGACCCAACTTCAGCAATGTTGAGAAAAGATATGCCGGCTTGATCACCCAATTAAGAAGCTGAGATCCCGAAATTTTTATTTAAAAAATGCTTGGAACCATAAGAAATGCTAAACAGTAACCATAATTCTAATTTCACATGAGTAAAGTCAAACTGCAAATTTAATGCCATTAAAATATAGGGTTTTATAGGGATTTTCGGCAAAAATCCTTGAAAATATAGGGAGCAAAAAATATATAGGAAAATATAGGAATTTATAGGAAATATAGGGCCGCTGGGAGCCCTGTCATTACGATGCACTATCACATGTCGACGATTGGCTCAATTCATCATCAAGCAATATCATTAACATTCCATTAAATTCATAATCGATAGAACTTTTTTTTCAAAGCTAGAAGCAATCACTTGGTACATTGTACTATCATATCATTGAAATGTATGTTCTATTGCAATTCAGATCAGACAATTAATCGAGAAATACTTCAAAAGCACTTACGTAGGGCACTTCCTGGGCAGGGCATAGCCTTCAAGACCTGGCTTGATGGGGATATTGTTCATGAAGGTCCGGCAGCTGCGACATTGGATGCTGATGCGAGTTGCCTTGGCTCTGATGGCAGATGCTGCGATGACAATACCAGGGATCTTCACAAGATGGGACATCTGGTCTGACTGAAATTTACAAATAACACAGCATAATAAATACATATGAAACTTCACAGAAGAAGACAGTCAAAAGATGATGAAGTTTGCTATTTTTGGGATAATGCTGAAGACATCTGTGACCTGTTCCACCAAAATGAGTTCAAAGTAGGCAATCTGTATTTTCCAGAAATGAGCAAAATTTGTCAAAGGGTCACATTTTGATGATTTCTAGCTGTTGGTACCACATTTTAACATAAGTAATTTGCATTGATAATTTAAGACCATCTTCACCAAAAACTTATTTTCTTAGTTTTTTCATTACAATGGTGGGAAATTCAAATGCCATTTTCTTAAAGTTTGACATTTCATATCATCAATGTTTGAGGTGCCATATCATTGGATTGGGTGGATTCTAAGCTGCTAAGTCCAATATATATAAATAATCATACATTTCTCACTTCATTTAAAACAGCAAAATTGAGGTTATCTACAGATTTTTTTTGCACAATTAACATGAAATTCTTAAGGTCAAAGAATACACTTTAATAACTTTCTCCAAGATATAAAGTAGCTAATGCGAACTTTTAGACGAAGGGAATTTGACATTCCTAAATGGATACCTTGAGGGTTCGCAGAGCAGCAGGATTTGCGTTGGACTGGAGCATGATCTGAATATCCTGCACATCGCTCTCTCCCTCTGGACGAGGTCTGGTGATTTCATCTGCAACTTCTTTCGCCGCATCTTCAAACTGGAAAATATATTTGTATAACAATTAACATGCTGACTGCTGAGTAATGTTTTACTAGCCTTATGGCTAATGTTTTGTCTTGTATCTCACACAAGTGACACAACTATAAATAAATTGATTTGATTTAGCACAAATTAAGCAGAGTTAAATCTTCATTTTACAATTTAATTGAAAAAAAAAATAACACAAGCAAATTCACATTACACCATAGAAGCCCACAGAAATAATACTTTTTCTGCTGAATCAGCCTGAAAGCATCACTCACCAAGGGTAGGATTTCTGTTGGGGTCTTGGTAAGTTTCTCAGCTATTTCTTCGTCAAAACTGGCAAGGTCTTCAACATGAACCTCCAACCAATACTGACCCAAATTGTAGTGTCTCTTCAGCTGGTCTCTACAAAATTTACCAAGACAGAATTTAATGTGGAAATGGTATCTGACACTCAGTCTCACTGACTCTCAGTGACAGCAATCAAAGCAAAACCTGACGCTGTCTTTTAGGCCTCCATCTATACTTTTTTTTTTATTAAACAGGGTTCGAAATTAGCATGAATTTGATGGGAGTCAGTCGGACTCCTATGTTTCAGATTTTGGGAGTCCGTCTGAAAATTTAGGAGTCCAAATATTTAGTATAAGTGTTTGGATTGGCGGATTTTTCTAAAGATTTTTAATAAAATATTTCTTTACCTTATTTCTCAAAAACATCAGTCTATTACTTAAAATAGATGAAGGAAATATGAAATTGTTTACAATTCTCCACATAAGACAATCTGCCATCAATCTATGTATATGTATGTTGCTTATTGCATTGTACAATTTGCACCTCTGTTATGAAGAATTTCAACCTTATTGAAGGTATGAAAGTTAATTGCACTTCAGGATGACACTTTAAACATGATTCCAATGCAAATTCAAATGACCCTTCGAGAGCAATCCTAAAAACCTACACCCTCATGAATTGGTTGAATGATCTATCTGAGTGGCCTGCAGAATTAATTGGCTGTAGAATCTTGTCAGTCACACAGGCTCCTTACATCTTAGCTAAAGGCAGTCCGTGGACAAACATAGGAGTCTTTGTTTTAAATAATTTGGTAATGAATTTGTGTTTATATAAGTAACCCAAACTCTGATATCATTTATGCCAATGAAATAACCCTACTACCACATGGACTTGCAAATTCCGCATGCTTTCTAGTTTTTGTTACAGTGTTTTGGTGAGTGGACATTCAAACTTGAAGTGAGCAAAGAAGTCCAATCAGCCATTCACACCTCTGATGCTTGCTGAAAAGTGATAATTTCAATTCAATTGATGACATATGTGTACCCCCATCCCATGTGTTGATCTCAATTGGATTGACAGGTGTCAATTGGATTGGATAGTCAGATGACTGACTGGGCTGCATTCAAGGGCAATTGCCATTATTTAATTGCCGTGAATTTGGCTGCATTTCAAGTGTAGGAGTCCCACGGACTCCTTGCTGCTCATCATATGGGAGTCCGTGGACAAATAAAGGAGTCTCGGACTCACGGACTCCCGCTAATTTCGAACCCTGTTAAACCAACGAAAGTGTCACATCTGACATATTTGTCATATTACAACTTAATGTCATGAAAAACGATTAAAGCCAGAGTCCGCGAAAAGTGCCGGTTTGCCGGTCAAAAAATAGCGTATGACCGGCAAAAGTAGAGTGTTTACCGGCCCAAATGTCCGACAGGTACGCTACAAAGTCAATGGGGGTGACATTGCAGCCAATGCAATCAGGACAGGCCATTGAAGACTCCAGTGCAATAAACAAACCTTAATAACTCAAATTGGACTCAGGAGTGTCACATGGATTGCAATTAGATATAACAAGAGTCGATACCTAAGCTAATTGCAATTAGCGATGTTCAGCTTCAGCTGGTATAGGCCCTACATATATCTGTGCAAGATGTGAGGCTCAGCAAGGTGGCAAACAACTAGCTGGGTTAGCAGGGGTCCTGGCGGGTTTTCTGTAGGCCTAAAGCAGTAAATCACACCACTTGTACAGCTTGGGATCAATTAAATGATTAAAGTCAAATATAATCATTATGAAATAATCCTACCTGGTGCAACACAAGAGTTTTCGAAATTATATATATATATGAAAAAGTCTTATTAGCCTCAATGGGTCAATAAGCATTATACAGAGGGGCTCATGGTATTAAACTTCACATTTTTTAAGGAAACTGGTTGAAATTTTCGAAATTAGAACTTCGGGCAGATAAGATTTCATTCGGGCAGATAAACTTCAGAATTTACCTGCCCGAATGTCCTGTGGGTCAAAAGCACTTTTCGCTGACTCTGATTAAAGCACATACTTCCAACAGTGACCACGAGTACAAAATGCAGTTGAGATTCCTAGCAGCTTTAGATAATCATGGGAGATGCAGGAATACACATCATGATCATGGACATGACATAGACAACCAACAACAGACTGAGTCTGTGACTGTGACATTTAGTTTTACTTTGTCTTTGACCAAAGCATATTAATTGACAAGGTATAAAACATAAAGAAATCATAACATTGATACAGATGGTGATACAGCTGATCTATACAAGGCAAGTGACAGGCAGACAAGACAGTACTTAGTGTTAGTTGCACTTCACTCCTGGCCCTTCTTTCAGTTTCAGTCTTTGTTGATTCAAGTCATTCACTCATTGTGGTGTCAGAAGTCTTAATGTAAACAGTGTCAATTATCTAAAAACTTGCTGTTTAACAAAGTTTATTTAATCACCAAGAAGCCTGGCTTCTTGACCAACTGTACAGATCATTGGGTGCAGCAAATAGTTGAGTCAACTTGGTTTAAAGTGTCAAACTTCGAAGTGAATTTTAACAGAAGGGAAGCCATTTTTAAAGGTCTGAAAAACGCACCTGTAACGGTAAGTGAAGTTTCCCTCGTGAAACTGACGAATGAACTCTCTGAATCTGTTCTTCAACTGCTGCCTGTTGGTCTGCTGTTCATCTGCCCCATCATCGTTGCCGAAATTGTCACTAAAGAAGACGCCAGCATCGTCAAAACCAGTTGCCATTTTCGCTTTTCACTTTGACAGCTCTCAACAACAAAGTGCGTGCTTTTTGGCGCGAAATCTTTCGCGCGCTGTTTTCCGCCATCGGGTTTATTCGCCAAGAAAATTAAACAATTTTATTTTTCAGTACTGCTGAATTTGACAAATTAGAGTAAATCATTTAAGTCGTTTATTCAAAAATTGATAAAAAATATGAACAAAAATTGGGTGTGTGAAGTGCATAACAAAACGCCCCGTTCTGATTGGCTCAGCGTGACACACCTCCAGAAAACCACGTGGAACTTGCTGGAACCAGTGTCAAAACAACAGGATCTGCAAGAGAAATCACTTGAGATCTGCAGCATAAATCAGGGAAGTCCAGATCCATGAAGGCTTGCTCAACATGATAAGTGGAAGGTTTTTGCTGTCTTTAACAAGGTTCCGGGCATTGGGGAAACAGTCAATCAGAAATGTACACAGGGCAGTTGGTGTTATTGGGGTACCTTTCAGCAAAGGCCAGGTGAGTACTCACAGGTCATTGCAACACAATAGCTCACCATCATGTCCACTGGTGTGTCATGTACCAGAGCAGTAATTTGTTATAATATGATTATATGCTTGAAGTTTACTTCAATCAAAACTGACAAAGGTGATATCCAATTAATAAGTGCCATTATAATCAGTTTTCTATAATAGGTCACAGGAATGATATTTTGTATGATATACTTGGAACTTTATGGAAAGCGATCACTGATTAAAAAAAAAAGAAACCAAATTTTCTTAATTTTCAAATCAATCACTTAATTAATAGCTGGAAGAATTAAGGATGTGGTGGTTATTTTTAATTGCTTGAATTTCTGCTATAGAAATTTTATTTTTCTTTAAAGTTGATCATTCATTACATGATCAGCATCATAAAGTACATATTTGATTTGATTTTTCAGCCTCGCGGGGGTGTCGCCCAGGCCCCTCAGTATTTGAGGGAAGCAGGGATGCTGAGGAAGTTGGAGGCCATGGGTGAGTAGCTATTAATATTCGCGCAGCGAAACGGCCGAAGGCCGTTGAGCGAAGCGAATTGAGTGCAAGAGAAGACTCAAAAATCTGTGCAGTGATGGTCTCAACATCAACAGTCCACAGTTTGGAATTAGGTCAAGTGGGTCCAGCTTCTTATCAATGATTTAGTTTCGTCTTTAACAAAACATAACATATTCATCTTCAAAAGTGTCTTAAAAATTCAATTTTCTCTAGTAATATATCCTGTACCAATAATTTTTATGAAATAGTTAATTATTAGCATTGACAAGCTAAATCAAATTATCAACATGTGATTCATTTAATTTCAATCAGACAACAAGAAAACATAACAAAATTAAAGTTACATAATGTTATAAACTGATGATTATGTAACAGTGAGATAATCTACATGCAATGTTATTGTTTTTGTATTACTATATATTTATACTATTATGTAATATCAACAATCTAACGTAGACTTGACTTTGGCAGCTTTCAGTGCTGTCTGCCATTTTACCATTTATTTAATATATATATCTATCTATCAATTTATCTATCTATCTGTCAGTCATTATATCTATCTGTCTATCTGTCTATCTATTTATCTCTATATTTATCGATATATTTATCTATTTATCTATTATATTTTTTGTCTAGTTTATCTTGCTATTCTACATTTTTCTCTGTCTTTCCATGTATCTGTCTTTCTAATTTTCTGAAACAGTTACATAACTCCTTTCTTACATTGAATATGAAATAAACATGAAAGTTATGGTAAAACTATAAGTCCTACAAAAACTTTTTAAAGCGCTGCGCGAACTTCATGGCAGTGCCATTTACATATTAGCACTTTGATCTTTTATCAATATATTTCTTATGTTGTTAGCAAGGTTTATTGACTGGTGTTGAATTATCGTAGTATAATGCTTTATTATGTAAAATATTGTAGCAGTGTGTAAATATTTATATTATTCATTAAGAAACATTTTGAACAAAAAGGTGAAAAAATCAATAATGTAGGTGTATATGTATATTAATGTTGTTATGTATATCGAATAGATTAACCTTATGTTTGATATATATTAGTTGCATTCAATACTGATAATGATAAATCTTACAGGCCGGCCTGAACAATATCATGCTGAAGCTGTATTTCATACAAAGCAAAAAAAAAACGATTTTATTGAACACGCAGGATGGCAAAGCCAACTATCATATTTATTTAGGTTGTCTTGTGATTTAATTGACTCTGTAAGGCAAATATACGGTTGAACAAAAATATGCTACTTTCATAGTCTCATTTAACAATTATAACAAAACATTAATATGTAAATGGCACAGCCATGAATTCGCGCAGCTCTTAATAAGTTTTTTTAGGACGTATGGTTTTACCATAACTTTCATTACATTTATTTCATGTTCAATGTATTAAAGGCAGTTTATATGCTACTGTTTCAAAGAAATTGAGAGACAGATATATATAGAAATTTAGACTAAAAACTATTAGAAAGATAAAATTAATGTATCAAAATATAGATAGACAGATAGATAGATAGATAGATAGATAGAAAGATAGATAGATAGATAGATGGATTGATTGATTGATTAATTGATTGATTGATTGATTGATTGATTGATTGATTGATTGATGATTGATTGATGATTGATTGATGATTGATAGATTGATAGATTGATCTATAGATAAATAGGATAGGATAGCAAATAAATAGGATTAAGAATAAATAGAATTGATAGATAATCAGCTAAATAGTAAAAAAGAAGACAACACTGAAAGCTGTGAAATTTAAGTCTATGCTAGATTGTTGATATTACATAATAGTGATAACAAAAACAAAAACATGATTTGCTTGTAGATTAATTGCTCACTGTTACATAATCATCAGTTGACAAAGAATATGTAACCTTAATTTTGTTATGTTTTCTTGTTGTCTGTTTTGAAATGAAATTAATCACATTTAATAATCTAATTTAGCTTGTCATGGCTTATAATAACTATTTCATAAAAATTATAGATCTATACAGGGAATATTACTGAAGAAAATTGAATTTTTAAGACACTTTTGAATATGAATATGTCATGTTTTGTTAAATTTGAAACTGAATCATTGATTAGAAGCTGGTCCCACTTGACCTAATTTCCTGCCATCAGCCATTGATGTTGGGGCTCAGTGGTGTATGGTTAGCACGTTGGACTGCTGCACCAGCGGCCCGGGTTCAACTCCCGGATGCTCCTGAGTTCCTAAATGACAGTTCAGTGCTGGTTGATTGCTTAATTGGGTACTGTTGCCTGCAGTACTAGCCCAGTCTGGATGTCGGGGAGGTAAATGACACGTGCCGTGGGCTCAACTGGAAATAAGTTGTTCCATCTACTCCAGGTGGGGATTTCGTAGGCTACCCACGTCAAATAAGAACTCCTTTGCCTTTTACCTTTTTATCACTGCACAGATTTTTGAAACCTTTCTTGTGCTCAATTTGCTTCGCGAATATTATTTATGGTATTATTTATGCGTTAATGTTATTTATGGTCGCTGGTCATAATTACATTTACAGTAAAAATTGACTTCTGACAATATGGAAATCAATGATTCATGAAGGCAAAATATATGTTACTAAGTCAGTCAATATCGACATACGTATCGGAGTCATTCAATGCTGTTCAATAATCGGATGGAATGTCATTGCGCAATGTATTTCTTTTGTGCTTCTAATGTACTCCAATACCATGGAATATGCTGATTTTGTACTGTTTCTGTGCTGCGAACGTGCTCTTTTTTTCCTCTGAGAAGGCTGGCCCATGCAGACACTGTAGTAGCTATGCCTCTCTTGAGAAAATTAAGTTGCTTGAAGTGTATTGATGACATGTGAATGGCACCGCCATTAAATTCGCGCAGCACTTAAAAAGTTTTTAGGCCTAACAGTTTTGCCATAACTTTCATTACATTTCAATGTATGAAAGGCTGTTATGTTACTGTTTCAAAGAAATTGAAAGATGGATATATAGAAAAATAGAGAGAAATTTAGAGTAGAAACTATTAGAAAGATAAACAAGGGTGCTGGAAGGAAACGAGGGCAGCAGGGTCAGTTGGTCGAGAAAGGGCAAATCTAAATTGCGGGTCAAAAATTTAATGTAGCTGCAATACTAATTTTGAATTTTTACTTATAAATATTTGCATAAATTCACTGTAAAGTAAGGCCTTATAATGTTTTTTCATTGAGATCAACAGGGCAACCTTGCCCCCCCCCCCCTGCCCCTCCTGGCCAAGGGCAGGAGGGGCAATTGTCCCCCCTGGCCCCCCCCCTGTTCCGGCACCCTTGAAGATAAAATAGATAAAAATAGAATAGATAGATAGATAGATAGAGTAGATAGATAGATAGATAGATAGATAGACAGATAGACAGATATGATAGCAAATTAATAGGATAAAGGATGAATAGAACTGATAGATGTATTAGTTAGATACCGATTTGGAGGGTTCTAACTGACAAAAATGCATGTTAGAACCCGACAATGAGGTATCTAACTGACTTAGACATCATATGCTTCTTCTATAATACCTTTTAACTTTTAATTTTTGCAAAATAAACAATAAACTGATTGTTTGTTTGCTGTTATTAATAGTGTTAATCCTTAGCAGGATGCTAACATGCAAAACTAGCAGTTAGATACCAGCTTTTCCAATGGTATAAGTATCTTGGTGATGTCTAAAATCAGCTAAATAGTAAAATCATAGGCTGCGTAGCAGCAAACCTTCAGCGAATAAAACCTTTAGAAGATTACAATTACATAATAAAATTGTTGCATTGACCAAATTGCATATATGCAGTAGTGGCCTATTATCTCTATTTGGCTGCTGCCGTGACATCTGCACGTTTGCTTGCCAGGGTTTGTAAAAGCAGCGAAAGGCCTTATTAAACTAATTTACTGATATTATGGCACGGTTTTATGCATGTACAAAATATAGATCGGTTGGAAACCAAAAAATATAAAGCTGTTATATTTTTCTCAAACTTTTCCAATCATTCAAAAAGTGTTAAATAAACATCAAAAAGCACTGCTACATTGTATAGGTGATATGTGTTGGAAATTTCATTGCTGTATAATTATGCAATAGTGGGCGAGTTTTGGGTCCAGTAAGAAAAAAAGTGTTTTTAATATTTTTTTCTCAATATTACAAAAAGTATTTTTGTATATCAGTCAGACCATGAAAAGGCACAACTAGACCACATAAGTCATATGTGTACCAAAGTTTATCCGTGTACATGCTATAGTGACAGAGTCTTGGGCCAGAAACAAAAAAACATTTTTTCTCTTGTTTTTTTTTTTTTTCAATCTTTCAAAAAGCATTTATTTTCCACAGACCTTTCAAAGGGCACAACTAGACCATACGGGCCATGTGTGCACCAAACTTTATCCATTTACATGCAATATTGACAGTCTCAACTCTGAAAACCAAAAAATACATATTTTTCTATTTTTCCAAATTTTTAGAAAAAGTATAGAACATCTATCAATGAGACCATCAAAAGGCACAACTAGACCATATAGGCCACATCTGTACCAAATTTCATCCTTGCACATGCATTGGTGAGTTTGGCCCAGAAACAAACAAAAATTTTTTTTATATTTTTTAAATTATTTCATAAAGTATAAAATATCTATCAATCAGACCACCAAAAGGCACAACTAGACCATACAGGCTATATGTGTACCAAACTTTATCCATTTACATGCAAAATTGACCGAGTCTTAGCCCAAAAACCAAAAAATACATGTTTTTCTATTTTTCCTCATTTTTAGAAAAAGTATAGAATATCTATCAATCAGACCATCAAAAGGCACAACTAGACCATACAGGCTATATGTGTACCAAATTCCATCCTTGCACATCCAAACGTTACTGAGTTTCGGCCCGGAAACGAACAAAAATAATTTTTATATTTTTTTAATTATTTCAAAAAGTATAGAATATCTATCAATCAGACCATCAAAAGGCACAACTAGACCATACAGGCCAGATCTGTACCAAATTCCATCCTTGCACATCCAAACGTTACTGAGTTTCGGCCCGGAAACGAACAAAAATAATTTCTATATTTTTTTAATTATTTCACAAAGTATAGAATATCTATCAATCAGACCATCAAAAGGCACAACTAGACCATACAGCCTATATGTGTACCAAATTCCATCCTTGCACATGCAATGGTTACTGAGTTTCGGCCCGGAAACGAACAAATATAATTTTTATATTTTTTTATTATTTCACAGAGTATAGAATATCTATCAATCAGACCATCAAAAGGCACAACTAGACCATATAGGCCAGATCTGTACAAATTCCATCCTTGCACATGCAATGGTTACTGAGTTTCCGCCCGGAAACGAACAAATATAATTTTTTTAAATTATTTCAAAAAGTATAGAATATCTATCAATCAGACCATCAAAAGGCACAACTAGACCATACAGGCTATATGTGTACCAAATTTCATCCATGTACACTCAACAGAGGCCGAGTGCTGGCCCGTAAACAATTTATACGCCCGCCGCCCGACTGCCCGCCCGGCGGACGGACAACTTTTGACCAAAGTGAAAACAATAACTTCTTCGAACTTCTTTCGAAGAAGGTAATAAAAAGGAAGACAACACTCGACACTGAAAGCTGCCAAATTTAAGTCTATGCTAGATTGTTGATGTTACATAATAGAGATTACAAACATAGGCTGCGTAGCAGCAAACCTTCAGCGAAAAAACAACATTTTAAAAGGACACCATTCCCCCATCAAACTGATGTGAACCACATTGCATGTAATATTTGCAAAAGTGGCCCGATCTTGGTCTGAAATAATCTATATGCCCCACCATATGCCCACCTGCGTGCCAGGGTATGTGGAACGATGGAAAGACCTTACTAGACCAATATACACATAATATGGACCAGTCTCATGCATAAACAAGGATAAGTTTTGAGGTATGGGTCAGAATGTTTCAAAAAGCATTAAGAGGAACTACGAAGCAGACCAACAAAGGGCACTAAAATATTACATAGGGAATGTATATAAACTTTCATCTATGGACATACAATGATGGCTAAGTTTTGGCCTGGAAAAAAAATAAATTATTTTAATATTTTTTGTCAATATTTCGAGATGTATAGAACATCCATGAATCACACCCACAAAAGACACAAATTTATCATTTAGGGGACATGTGTAACAAATTTCATCCATGTACCTGCAATTGTGACCAAGTTTTGGCCCAAAATTAAAAAAAAAATTAATAAATTTTTCTCAATATTTCAAAAAGTATAGAATATCAATCAATAAGACCATGAAAAGGCACAAGTAGACCATATAGGCAACATGTGTCAAAGATTTGATCCATGTACATGTAACAGGGGCCGAGTCCTAGCCCGGAAATGAAAAAAAAAAAGTTTTTAATATTTTTGTCAATATTTCAAAAAGTGCAGAATGTCTATCCATGAGACCATCAAAAGGCACAACTAGACCATTACCCTTGTGGACAATTTCCTTTGAGGAACGTTGCTCTAAGGTAGTATTAAACCTCCCATCCACATCGGACCAAACGTTGGAAAACTACGTATTTTGTCGACAGCTGGTTACGAGATTACTACGTACGTATATATCGTAAATAGTGCGTATTTGTCCAACCTCCCTTGACAACGTACCCCCCACGTTGAAGCAATGGTCGTTATACGCCTCTGGGGCGTCAGGCGTGGCAGGCCAGCCCAGCGCGTCATATCTTGCGCATGCGCAAACATCGGGCAAGGTGGCGGCCATGGCTGTCCACGCTTGTGTGTATTAGATTTATATCGGTCCAGAACACCCTCAATTCCGTCGTTACGAAGTATTTAACCATGGGATCTTGATTCTAGGATGTATCTTAGTTAAATGACTGATTCGGATGGTTGTGGACGCTGTTTATGCTTCAGAATCAGCCGGTCTAGTCGGCGATGTGAAGGATGTGGATTCTCAATTAGCGCTCGCACTTCAGAATTAAATGGACTATATCTTGCTAAATATGACCTGGAATTTGGTTTTAAGAATGGAATCTGACACTAGACATTTTTGGGAAACATATATATCAGTTTTACAGTGGAATACTCGTGTTCTGGACCGATTGCTGGTGTGCACGATGTATATATGAATTTGACTTCTCAACCAGCAGCAGGGAGGTGCCGGCCAGGGGCGGAGCGGTCGGATGGCCCGGGGGACTGCCGCATTGCTTCAGGCGGACCCAGCCACCCGGCCTGCCTTGCCCGCCCCCCCTCAGAAAAAATAAATTAAATTGAATTAATAAAGCCCTTGAATATTGGCCCTCATTACGGCTGAATAAAGAATGCTCTCATATTTTTTTTGGGGGGGGGAGATTTCAAGAATTTTTTTTTTTTGGAGGTCTTGAGGGGATGGGTGGTTGGTGAATTTTTTGTCGGAGATCTGCAAGTAGAAAACATGAATTAAAGCAGTGAAGACAGATGAGAAAAACAGAGAGAGATAGAGAGAGCAGAGCCAGGCAGCAAGCACTGGAGGTGGCTCCAAAATAAGCAGACTTTTCTTCCTTGTTTTACCAAGCAGTCTACAGTCCATTTAAGGACTACAATAAATAAAAAAATATCAAAAATCACTTACCTTGTAAGGGATTAATACTGCAACTCTGAAGAGTTGGAAAAATCCCAATCCAAATTGGCCTGCTGGATAGGTGGCATTCCGATGCAAGTATGCTCAGTTCAACTACGGTCTTAACTGATTCTCTCTTGCTCGTTTGTGATTGAGCAGTTCTTCAGATTTTTTTTTGGCCTATCTAATCTTTCATATTTTAAGAGATATTTATTTGGCAGTTTTTGTTACTGGTGATGCTACTATTTCTTAATTGCTTCATCCAATTATCACCAGCAGGCATCCTGTTGGAGGTTTTATACACTCAAAGTTACCAGATACATTGGAATAGGTATGGAATAGATGGCGCTACAAGGCTCTCTGAGACTTAGGATCCCAGGTTCTGCAACTTTGTGCAAACCTTCAACAAACCTTTGGCAGATACGTATGATCAGACGTTTGCCCTGAACATTACTTTCAAACGTTGTCCATACATATCAAAAACACGTTGGAGAAACCTTGGAACTTACGTATTTACAAATGTGCGACCATACCTTTGATCAACCTATGAATCAAAGGTATTGTCATACGTAATAATCTAAAGTTGTAAAAACCTCTCAAATGAATGTTCTACAAACATATGAATCAAAGGTACGGTCATACGTAATAGTCAAACTTTCTTCAAACCTCTCAACCAAAGGTATGACTTACGTTATAGTCTAAGGTTTTAAAGACCTCTCAAATGAATGTTTGACAAACCTATGAATCAAAGGTATGGTCATACGTAATAGTCAAACGTTCTTCAAACCTCTCAACCAAAGGTATAAGTTACGTTATAGTCTAAGGTTTTAAAGACCTCTCAAATGAATGTTCGACAAACCTATGAATCAAAGGTATGGTCATACGTAATAGTCAAACGTTCTTCAAACCTCTCAACCAAAGGTATGACTTACATATGACTGACACGTTTAGCAAAACGTTACAACCAAACGTTCTTCAAACCTCTCAACCAAAGGTATGACTTACGTGTGACTCTAACGTTAGGCCAAACTATAAAACAAACTATCTGCCAACCTCCTACTAAGGTTGCGACCTACGTTTGGTTTTCCATCTGAGTGCAACGTTTGGAAATTACCTTTGCCCTACCTTTGTCATACGTTGTTTGGCCCAACGTTTGATTCTAACCAAAATAATTACGTAGTGAAAGGTTTGATTTACGTAGCTGCTCGGGAGGGTAGGGTGTCCCATTTTTCGAAAATATTTTCGGATCAAGCTCTTTTTGGGCTCAGTTGTGCTCCCATGTGTACAAAGCCCACACACCAAATTTCAGCCAAATCCATTAAGGGTTAGACCCCCCCCTACCACCATCTTTGGGGGGCCCCTCAAGGGCCCGAAAATGACCATTTTCGAGCACAAAAAGTGGCTATTTTCCTGTCTTAAATCATCCCAGTGCCACTAAAATTGTTCATATGGGTGTTTTTGAGAGTGCTGAGTCCATCTATAATGATGATAAATTACCCAGAGGTCAAGATGACGTCATAACATGCTATAATTGGTCAATTTAGCCCTCGGATTACCCGAAAATGGCTATTTTCGAGCATAAAAAGTGGCTATTTTCCTGCCTGAAATCAGTTAATGCCACTGAAACTGGTCAACTAGGGTTTTGTAGGGTGCTGAAGTCATCCATGATGAAACTGAATCACAAGGACATTATGCTTACTTCATAACAAGCAATATTTGGTTAATTCAGCCCTCGGATTACCAAATTGGCTGTTTTAACATGATTTCCAGTAGTTAATTAATGCAAAGCACCAATATCTGTGTTTTAGGGATTGCTGGACATGAGCATTTCATAATCCATTAATTTGTGTCATTTGGAATTGGAAGGCATATATTTCAACATTTGCAGTGGGTCAGCTTTTCCTTAAAGATATCAAACAGATATGTAAATGCACATAATAAGTGGTATAATCTTTGCAAGATGATCAACATATTTAATATAGCAATTTTGTAACATATAGCCCTTTTTGCAAAATCTTGGGAAGCAATATTGATGATGGATGATTGACCTTTATTTTCTGTTTTATGCATTTGGTTGCTAATTGGGACAGGATGCAATTAAGCAAAGCGTTACGGAGACTGCTCCCCATCATTAGCCCAGGTGACCCAGCCAGTACCCCCAGTGATTGGCAGCCCGGCCCCTCTTCAGGAACTGACTGCTAACACATTTGTACAGCTCAAATGTCAATTAACATAATATCTTATACTAAATACAAAAGGGTCTTTAGTAAGTGCAAATTTCATCTTGGTGTACAAATATTTTGTCTTCATTCTGTGTGAGCGGGACACCAAGACAATGCAATCACAATTACCACATTTGCAAAGTTCTAGATGCTCCCTCTGACTGAAGCCTTACACTAGCAATGTGCTTGATGATGTTGGACATGGCTGCATATTGTGTTCCTGTTTTTCCACATTGGTGTGGCAGGGCCAGCTCATGTTGATATGCTCAAATAGTGGCACTACCGAAGCTCTAATTGATGAAAGATTAGAGTTAAATCATAAATGTCATCAGGAGCTTAGCAAATTCTTTATTATGTTTTATAGTATTTGATGGAACCTCTGGTTTTGCTCAGCTTTTTCTACACTGCACTTGAGCCAGATGTTACAAGTTCTTGCTCAATAACTGAACATAATGCCTCTCAACCTGATGCAATAGGCCCGAGTTAAAGGAAATTATGACCTTTGACTTGAGTCATTGGTTAGACCTTCGTCATGACAAGAAATTGATTGTCTTGCCACCAGACATGTTTACAAGACACAGGAAAAGAATATATAGCCATATTGTAGTTGTTAGTGATTCTGTTAAGAGGGGCATCATGGACGTCAAGTATAACTGACTGAAACCAGTTTGCTACAGGCAGACAAATGGAGTGAGGTGGCAGACTGGTGCAATCCATGTAAAATTTCCTATTGGATTGGCTTAGGGTACTAAGAAAGCTGTCTCTCAGATCTGCATCCAGCAGAACCCAGTAGAACTATCCTAAGAGTTTCTTAGAAATACACCTTTGCTATGAATGGATGTGAAATGAAACACTTCTGGTGAAATGTTGAATTCTGTGGCTCAAGATGGCACTCTTCTGGAATGCATTGTGTTGATGTCCCATTGACACAAAATGAAGATGCAGCAGTTCAAGAAGACACTTAAGATACCTTTGTCTAAGATTGTTTCTACAATATGAATTCTGATTTTGCATGTGTCAAAACGGATCTTGCAATGACAGTTTGTAAAATGTGTTTTTGTAATGGATTGAGAAAATTCTGAGAGCGTAATCCAGTCGTCATGATAATATATGGGCTGTGTAGATGTGATCTATTTATTGCCTATGACATTGTGAAAAAAAGTAAGCTAACTTAGCTAAGCTATGTAAGTAAATTGGTGAAGTGTAATATAATCATGTATCTTACGCAGGTAAATTTTCACTTAGTGTGTGCATAAAATTTACATATTTATTTTGTACTGTATTAATAATGAAAAGTTACCAATTGTTAATGTTAAATTTCGTGGTTCCAACCTCTAATTGATACATGCTAATGTATAATGAAATGCTCATGTCTAACAGTCCCAAAAACACAGGTATTGGTGCTTTTAAAAAAAATTAATTAACTACAGGAAATCCCGTCATGGGTAATCCGAGGGCTGAATTTAACTAATACTGCTTGTTATGAAGTAAGCATAACCTCTTTGTGATTCAGTTTCATCATGGGTGACTTCAGCACCCTAAAAAACCCCCAGTTGACCAGTTTCAGTGGCATTAACTGATTTCAGGCAGGAAAATAGCCACTTTTTATGCTCGAAAATAGCCATTTTCGGGTAATCCGAGGGCTAAATTGACCAATTATAGCATGTTATGAAGTCATCTTGACCTCTGGGTAATTTATCATCATTATAGATGGACTCAGCACTCTCAAAAACACCTATATGAACAATTTTAGTGGCACTGGGATGATTTAAGACAGGAAAATAGCCACTTTTTGTGCTCGAAAATGGTCATTTTCGGGCCCTTGAGGGACCCCCAAAGATGGTGGTAGGGGGGGGTCTAACCCTTAATGGATTTGGCTGAAATTTGGTGTGTGGGCTTTGTACACATGGGAGCACAACTGAGCCCAAAAAGAGCTTGATCCGAAAATATTTTCGAAAAATGGGACACCCTATAGACCATACAGGCTACATGTGTACCAAATTTCATCCTTGTGCATGCTGAGTCCTAGCCCGGAAACGAAAAAAATTTTTTTTCTTTAATTTTTCTCGATATTTCAAAAATTACAAAAGTTCCATCAATCAGACCATCAAAAGGCACAACTAGACCTTACAGGCTACATGTGTACCAAATTTCATCCATGTGCATTCAATAGGGGCTGAGTACTGGCCCGGAAACTATGTATCCGCCCGCCGCCCGGACGCCCGACCGCCCGGACGCCCGCCCGGCGGACGGAAAACTTTTGACCAAAGTGATAACAATACCTTCTGCAAACTGATTTCTTCAATTAGAATACACTAACAAGCTCCATGCGCATTATATCTCTTGCATGTGCATGCAAAAGGTGGATATGCACACATGAACATGCTTCTCTGCACACTATGCACAGTTCACACCTTTTACACGTGCAATACCTCTCCCATGCATACATGCACACATTGCATGTGCGCATGCAAACGTCTGCACATGCACATGTATGTACCTCCATCATCCTGCACCAATTAATTTAATGCAGTTTAGATTGTTGAGTAATGCACTCATGTTTGCATTGATGAAATTTATATTTCCTGCAAAACAACATCTTTTACACATTATTTTTACTCGTTCTTTCAGGTTACACCGTTCATGACTACGGAGATGTCCAGTTTAATGAAATTCCTAACGACCTTCCCAGCTTTAATATAAAGAACCCCAGAACTATTGGGAGTGCAACAAAAAGAGTGAGTGAAAGTATCCGTTCAATATTGTTCACTGTTCTGCCTGTTTGACAAGAAACATTTTTGGAAAGAAATATAGGCCGATTTGGAGTGGTGGAATAGCCAGGCAAGAAGATCGAAAGTAGCACAACTCCAGTATGTGGACTTACTCAGTGACAATCGGTGTACTAAACAGTTCAACAAAAATAATTCCCCCTTAGCATAAACTTGAATATCTCAAAGATTCCATCCCTCATGTTTATGACATTTGGCTGAATTATAGCCTCGCATATCGACCTCACATGTGTGTATTTATAGCTCAGTGGCTTCATTCCTGGCTGAGCCAGCAGACTTTGAGTGAGCCTACCCCTGTTTTCAAAAATCCCAGGCTTTTCCAATGGAAATGAACAATTTCACCATGCGAGGGAGCCACCAGCTGGATAAACTTTATCATGTGTCTGGAGAAAATTTGTTTTTCAATCGTATTTAGAAGACAACTAGGGACTTCTTTTGTAAATTGTTTACAGTTTAGGTTCCTTAGAAGCACTAACAAATAATTTGAGTGAAGTTTAAACACCTTTCAATATAATATTTTTTTTGGAAAAGCCAAATCTTTGTATTTTTTTAAATTAGGGGTACCTGCACCCAGGGTCTACTGGCTCAAACAAAAATAAAGGAATAAAGCTACAATTAGCCGCACACACTGTCAATATGCAGGCCTACAAACTGGGCAACTTTCACAGAAATCGGAGAAGAGGTCTTTGAGATATTCATGCTTTCGTAAAGGAGGACTCTTTGAGATATTCATGCTTTCGTAAAGGAGGACTTATTTTTTTTGAACTGCTTACATGATAATGATGGTGTAGTTTTGTGTCTCATCACAAAGTGTCTGAGGTTGCACAGAATTACAACTTTTGTGATTCTTTTCCAGATTTCTGAAACTGTCTGTGATATAGTGCGGAGGAATGAAACATGCCTTACTTTAGGAGGAGACCACAGCCTTTCTATTGGAACCCTCCATGGCCACGCTCTGGCCGAACCCGACATGTGTGTCATTTGGGTGGACGCCCATGCAGATCTCAATCCTCCGCTAGCTTCAATGTCTGGAAACATCCATGGAATGGTTTTATCTTTCTTAATGCATGGCTTGCAGGAGTATATCCCAGTTATTCCTGGCCTTGAATGGGTCAAGCCGTGCTTGAAACCACACAATTTGGCCTACATCGGTCTGAGGGATGTGGATCCTGGAGAAAAGTATGCATAATACCTTCACAGGATTCTCTTCAGGCCTATAGTCTACATATCATGTATAAGGAGCTATCAATTTTTGAAATTTATCAGTGTCTCTCATATTCACTTTAAACCTCTGTGAATCCAAAAAATATTCCAAATTCCATGTAGAAGTAAGCACAAAAAATATTTGATGTCTTTCAATATTAACTTATTCATTGTTGTCTACTTTATCATTGTTGAACAATAAATTTTAAATGTTCTGAACATTATGCGAGTTATTGAAAATTGTTTGAAATTAATATTCTGCTCTATCTTTGCAGACATATCATTCAAACCATGGGCATCACCTGCTACACCATGCATGACATAGACAGACATGGAGTGGACTATGTTCTTGAGCATGCTCTGGATGCTGTTAACCCAGGGTGGGTTTATGCTTTAAATTTCTCTGACTTTATTAATCAAATGAATGCCATTATCATGATTATGGATAATGTAGAAGGAACAATTACATCTATTTTGATTTGTACAATATTATTTCGGTGTGTAATGATGACATGTATACCATAGTTATTATGCTATAATTCCTTTCTCAGCATTCTCACTCATTTGAAGTAATTTCGGTAATAACCCTCGAGTTATGATTTATAAATGTATGTCTCCTTTGCAGGTTAAAAAAACCTATTCACCTAAGTTATGATATTGATGCCTTGGATCCTGCGGTCACTCCAAGCACTGGAACGCCAGGTAAAAGGAATAAAAGTAACACTGTGATACTTTTCACTGTTTACCTTTGTAATGTTCAGACTGATGGTTATAAAAGTTACTGGTAAAGGCCTATCTTTTTTTATTGGTATACCTTTCTGATTTTAACTGCCATTTTCTTTTTATTTCTGATGTACCCATTGTAGTATAATTGTACAGTTTGTATAGTGTGATTAATTTTCTAATTGCAGTTCCAGGTGGCCTCACTACAAGAGAGGGAATGTTCATTGCTGAGGAAATCTCATTGACAGGTGGGTCTCATATCAATATAGAGTTACCTGATGAAGAAATTGAAATGAGGATGTATTCAGATTCTTGATCCTAGATGTCAAAAATAAGGTAGCAGTAACCAATGCAGGAAAAACATTTTAAAGAGGTTATAAATCGATAGAGTAATCGTAATCCAATATGGCAATGAAGATTTTTCACTTGAAGTTTTATGATTATTTTTATGTCATAGAAATAAAATTTTGTCATGAATGATTGTTTTCACGCTTCCCAGTGCTTCACCATTGGAATGGGCTTATTCAATTCTGTGATTCGTAGAAATAGATAAGCTAAATTCTATTCATATTTAAATTGCAGATCGACTGACAGCAGTGGATTTTGTTGAGGTGAACCCACTACTTGGATCAGATTCCGAACAAGCGATCACTCTCGCCACAGCAGTGGAGGTCATGGCTGCTTGCTTTGGTAAACGAAGGACGGGTAATAGTCCTGGAGGTTACGAACTTCCAAGGCCGAATATTTCGATGGCTGACATAGCAGCAGAGAAAAAGTAATGTCTAGTATCTAGAAATGTTTGAAACAAATTGGGATTCTCTTTTACTGTTGAGTTGATAAATATTGATCATGCTGATTGCCTGAATTGGTGATAATGTTTTGTTGTTTTTACATGATAATGTTTGCTATGTTTGTTCATCATGATGTTTGTTATGTTTTGTTCATGATAATGTTTGTTATGTTTTGTTCATGATATTGTTTCTTATGTTTAGCTGATGGTTAACTCTGTTGTAGCTATGTTATTCCATGATGATTTCTGCTATACCATAGTTAGTTTCAATGTTTTTTAAAGTATCTTTTGTTGTATAATTTGATGTTGTATACACATTCTTGTTGCTATAAATACTCAAGTTTACATTAGGGGTGATCCCTAGCTGCTATATTGTGACATTTTACAAGGTTTTATTATTTTGATAATTATTCTCTTAATTCTAAATGAGGATGATTTTATGGAGAATATTTAAGGACTCTACTTTTGGAATGGTATATACAATTTTTAGAATAAAAAGATGAAGTATGTTAAAAATTTTGAATATGAGGGACCAACTCTTTATAGAACGAAAGGTGAAAGTATGACTGTGATGTGTGATGATGATACGGTGGTAATAATTGTTGATGCCCTTTGTGATTATTGATGATTCCTTGAAAGTACCTAGTGATGTCTCGATGATTGATGATTAATGATAACATGTTTAAATTGTTGTTGGCCTGAATGGTGCTTAATATCATTTTTTAAACTTTTTTGAAATGCGCATATTGCACTAAGATGCAATGCAGTTTGCCTCCGGCGAGAAGAGTATTTTGTTAAGATAGATTTATGTATAGATGCAGGGGATTGTAGGCCTTCAAAGTATGAATTGTTTTTTTTTTCTTTGTTCTTTGTTCTTTGCGTAACATTTGTCAGTGAGTGAAATTGCCTTTCTCCTTCACAGAAATCTAGTAGCTTAAAAGCACAACATGTACGGGTGTCCGGCCTGAATCGGACCTAATTTATTTTCACAACAGCAGTATTAATTTGATATTTAATAATTGTTACAAAGATCAAGAAGCATTTTTGAGACAATTTTTCCTTTATTATTTTGCTAGCAGGCAATTAATTGATGTGCTATGTAGTTGATTTAGTGTTACAAGGCTAAGTTTTCATTATCACTTCTAAAATAAATAAACGCAGATATTTGTGTTTGCAAATCATCTCTCATCAACTTGATGGTCCAATGACGATGGAATTAAGAATGAAGGTGGTGTTAGAATTCTATAATGATGTAAAGTGCCGAGCAGTGATGGCGTGTGAATTTTGTTTATTGAATTAAGGTGGTGTTCGAATTCTATAATGATTTAAAATGCTTAGCAATAGTATTTGAATTTCATCGTATGAATTCAGGTGGTGTTTTAATTCCATAATGATTGAAAATGCTGAGGAGTGATAGCATGTGAATTTCATCTAAAGAATTAAGGTGGTGTTAGAATTCTATAATGATGTAAAGTGCTGAGCAGTGATGGCGTGTGAATTTTGTTTATTGAATTAAGGTGGTGTTCGAATTCTATAATGATTTAAAATGCTTAGCAGAAATAGTATTTGAATTTCATCGTATGAATTCAGGTGGTGTTAGAATTCCATAATGATTGAAAATGCTGAGGAGTGATAGCATGTGAATTTCATCTAAAGAATTAAGGTGGTGTTAGAATTCTATAATGATGTAAAGTGCTGAGCAGTGATGGCGTGTGAATTTTGTTTATTGAATTAAGGTGGTGTTCGAATTCTATTATGATTTAAAATGCTTAGGAGTGATAGCATTTGAATTTCATCGTATGAATTCAGGTGGTGTTATTATTCCATAATGATTGAAAATGCTGATGAGTGATAGCATGTGAATTTCATCTAAAGAATTAAGGAGGTGTTAGAATTCTATAATGATGTAAACTGCTGAGCAGTGATGGCTTGTGAATTTTGTTTATTGAATTAATGTGGTGTTAGAATTCTATAATGATCTAAAATGCTTAGCAGTGATAGCATTTGAATTGTGTTATAATTCCATAATGATTGAAAATGCTGAGGAGTGATAGCATGTGAATTTCATCTATTGAATTAAGGAGGTGTTAGAATTCTATAATGATGTAAAGTGCTGAGCAGTGATGGCGTGTGAATTTTGTTTATTGAATTAATGTGGTGTTAGAATTCTATAATGATTTAAAATGCTTAGCAGTGATAGCATTTGAATTTCATCGTATGAATTCAGGTGGTGTTAGAATTCCATAATGATTGAAAATGCCGAGGAGTGATAGCATTTGAATTTCATCTATTGAATTAAGGTGGTGTTAGAATTCTATAATGATGTAAAGTGCTGAGGAGTGATGGCGTGTGAATTTTGTTTATTGAATTAAGGTGGTCTTAGAATTCTATAATAATTTAAGATGCTTAGCAGTGATAGCATTTGAATTTCATTGTATGAATTCAGGTGCTGTCAGAATTCTATAATGATTAGAATTACTGAGCAGTTATAGCATGTGAATTTCATCTGATGAATTAAGGCAGTGTTGCAATTCCATAATGAATGGAAATGCCGAGCTGTGATAGAATGAGAATTTCATCTTATGATTTAAGGTGACCAGTGTTAGAATTCCACAACAATTGAAAATTCTGAGCAGCGATAGGAATTTCAATTTGGTTATGAATTTAGTTGGTATTGGTATGAATTTAGGTGGTGGCACTGCTAGAATGTACAATGGTTTAAATTGCTGAACTGCAATAGCTCAAGAATTTCATCTAATGAATTAAGGTGGGATTAGAATTTAATATGCAGATCTTGACCCGAACAATTGAAAACTGGTCTAACTATTTATTGATGAGTATAATTTCCTTGATCTTTTCAACTTCTGGTGGAAGTTGAATATTTTAAGTTTGTAATTTTTTGCAACTAGTCTTTATAAATTGATTGATCTTCTGTTTTGTTCGTTTTTTGTTGCTGTTGACCCCACATATTTTCTGTCAGCAGATGTTGGCCAAAGTGCCCAACAATTTATTTTCCAGCATCCTCATTTCGGCTGCACTGCAACCTGGTGCCACGGGGAACCTTTGGATGCATTCCTTGATAGTTTCAATGTTCCTGTAACACAAAATTGATTTAGAGTTATTGACAATGTTTAAGGTAGAACTACACATTTGAGGGGGAAACTCAGTGTTGGGAGGGCCTAATTGAGCTGTATCCCATCCTAAATACGGGTATACTAGGATGGATGTCCCTCCCATTTGGGTATGATTTAAGCCTATTTTACTGGTTTGTCACCCGCTACCAAGATGACACTACTGGCTGTTAAAAGAGCTTTGACATAATGATTGATATACATTTTTCAATTGATCACCATTTTCATGCAAAGAATTATAGATGGGGCAGTATTTTGTCTCCTTCTCTGTATATTGATGACCCATCTTCTGACGGTCACCTTGATATATCATAAGACTGATACTCTGGAATTTTAGACCACGGTAGAACAACCATGGGGATAATAGGCAATGGCATTCAATTTCATAATTATAATATCACACTTTAAGAATAATTTAGTGACAAAATTGCTGTTCGTCTTTGTTTGACTTCAGAACTTACTGGCAAGTTTCTTCTGAAGTTCTGCCATCACTGCAAATTTCGAAAAGTCTTGTAGGATTTAGGCTGCACCGGTTGTATGTCACATATTCTGGAGGAAAAAAATTATTATATTAGCAGATTACGCCTACACTACTATATAAATATACATATTGCCCTGAGTCATCTATAATATTCAAATGGCTAAATATGTGGGGGTCAAGAGTTTCATTTGGTATCGAATATATGGGGATTGACTGAGCTGATGACAGGGGACACTCAAAGATATCCTACTTTTGACAATATATGCCTAATTAATGGGGTTGATGATGAGTGCACCTCATTGATTGTGCATCACGGTGAAAGAATGTGAAGAAGATATCGAGTGGTATGAGTTGATAAAATTTGATTGGTACGCTGAGCTCTTTTTCCCATAAAATCACAGAAACTTGCAAGTGCAGTTTAACTTCTAATGATTTAGATTTAAGCTTAACAATATTAGTGATATCCATGCAATTTATAATGCAAACTTCTGAGTTGTTTGAAAAAGGTCCGATCTCGAGTGTACCTTGGTTCAACTATGGTGATACCATATCCAATTGTCTTTTATATGTTTACCTGGTATTATTTCCTGCTCTATAACTGGCTGTGGCACAGTAGTGGCTGAAACAAAGAATATATTTATTAAATCTTATTTATTCACTCAAGATGCAAATGACATTTATGAGCTTCAATTGGAAGAATCAGAAACTTACTTTCACAGTTTGCTTCAACAGAAGCCAGATAACTCTTTCTGGCCTTATTGAGTTTGTGCAGAGCAGCTGTGTCTTGACAAATCTCAACTTGAGCTTCGCAATTCGCCGCCAGAGTGCGAAACTGATCCCGCCTCCTGGAGAAAATACCGGAAATAACGCATTTGAAATATTTCATTAATCATTACAGTGGCCGATATCTGACCTGTTTTACTTGCAATTGATTGTTATAAAGTCCTGGGCAAAACAAAATGGACCTTCGAAGAAAATCACACTGTTACAATGCAGAACAGCAAAGCTTAATTCCTGTCAGTCAGTCAATTGCAATATTCTTTTAGTATGGAAACGTTTTCCTTTTGACTTTTGAATTTAGATCTGAGAGGACATAAACACAGAGAAGCCTTGGAAATCCGTGAAACGTTAATGGGACTAGGCCTATATAGACATTTTTGGTGCACAAAGTTGCCAAGAAGTGTAGCCGAAAGACTGTGATGTTTAAATATTCAAACGGAAACACAATTCCAAACTAAGATAATATAATATAATGCCACTGTGGGTAGACTGACAGGGAGTGAAACTTCCTTGTTGTGTATTTCCCATACTATAATACCCATGATAATGGGAATAATGAGAGTAAGAAATACTAAGAATGGCAGAGAGAGAGAGAGGGAATTGTAGGTATAGGCGTATCCTTGTGTCCAGTGGGATGCGACCGTCTGCAGGCAAAAAAATGTCAACTCCACAGCAGTGGGAAGAGAGTGAAGGGTGAGATTTGATGGAAAGGGGTGGAGTTGAAATGGAAGGGAAGGTTGAGAGGAGACATCGATATGGTTGTTGTAGATAAGCTTGATAAGTTGCATGCAAGTTTTTGAGAATGTGGCTAGCATAGTTTTGGAGGAGTATAGCGTAAAGCATCCATGAATTTATATGAGATACAGCAATCAAAGCACATTGAAATGAAGTGAAATGAAGCAAATTTTACTAACAACCATTTTTAATCGTATTGTTTTTAGCTAAATGATGGCAGTCTGACTGCTGCAAAATAACACAAATAATCATACCCACAAATTGCTTCAACATCTGGAGTTCCATCTTCAAGAACGAACTGTCCAAACATGGAAAGTTCGCTTGTGCAGATCATTACTTCTACTTCGTCACATGCCTCACCTGTATCGAGATAATTGTTAAGCATAATGAGCAAGGCTAGAGATAAGATTAAATCGTATAACCATTACTTATTTTGCAGAACCATGACATATGTTTGTTTTTGAGGTTTGCTTTCAAAATTATTTTGAGGAATAGTTTTCCAGACAATAATTACAGTTAATTGTCTTAGCCATGACCGAACCCTTTAATTGAAATATGTTAAACAAATAAAGTTAATAAGTGTCTGAACTACTTACCCGGACTGACAAAAATCAGCACAGCGATAAAAACAGTTACTCCCAACATTGTGTGAATCTCTGGAATATCAAAATGGAATTAGAAAATCATGCTGTATTGCAGGTTAGAAAAACTCTTGGTGGGAAGTTTCGTGTGCTGTCATCATCGTTTGGTAACATTTTGAATTTACATAACGCATGACAAAGAAGTTTTCAACGTTTTCTGGCAAGACCATTGGTGCTTTTATTTATTATTGCGACATGCATCAAAATAAAATGAATTGATGGTCTTATATGTGACCAAACAATGGATGAAAGTGTTTTTTTTGGGTAATTTTCATGTTTACACTGAAACTTTGATTCACAAAAAGCAGGTTTTGGCAGGGGTGCAAGAACGAAATGAGGGCGGCAGTGACGGTCAGTTGAAAAAAGGGCAAATCTAATTCGCGCGACAAAAATTTAATGTAGCAGCAATAAGAATTTTGAATATACTTCTAAATGTTCACTTAAATTCACTTTAAATGAAGGCCTAATAGTGTGTTTTCTTTGAGATCAAAAGGGCAACCTGCCCCCCCCCAGGCCCCTCCTGGCCAAGGGCAGGAGGGGCAATTGCAACGAATTTTTTTTATAACTACAGAGAGCTTACTAGCTAGAAACATTTTCAGGTGTTTATTTGACTTGACTATAATAAAGAGTGTTCAAAGATTGATCCACGCATTTGTTAAAGTAATTGATAAGCACAGATTCAAAAAAATAATGCGTTTGGCGAAATACGTATTTATGTTAATATGATGGTGGTTTTGTAAGTTAACTGAAAAGTCTAAATAGAAAGAAAATACTTACTTCTAAAACTTGAATTGTGTGATGTTATCTGCTCTTTGATGATGTTGTTGACAAGATTAATAATAATACAATAGACTGGTCATTTACTGATAGTCCACTTGTACCATATATAGTCCACTTGTGTGATCTGATTAGGTGAATACTGTGTTTTGAATGTAACTCATTGTTTGGGCAGTTAGGACTAAAGGCCAATAGGATGCTGTAACTCTATATGTAAAAAAAATTCACTGACACGTATTCATTGACATTGATAATGATCATGATATATCCTGACAAGTGAAAGTGTGCACACATCAACTAGATCCAAGGCATGCCATTATCCTGTCAGTGTCAGACTTTTCAAGGATTAAATGATGCAAGAATGCAACAAATGAAATATGGAGGACACAAATTCTGACAATGGAAAAATCAGACAACAGCATACAAGGATGCAGAAGCGTGTCTGTCCATGTACCGCAAAAACTAGTATAAAATACAACGACAGTTTTTAAAAATATTATATGATAGTAAACACTAAATGCACAAATCTTGTACTCTAAAATATGATATTTTTTGCTTGAAACTAATTAATGATACTGTTGGAAAAATTGCTCAAATAATGATACTGTTGGAAAAATTGCTCAAATAAGGATGTTTCTTTATAAAAAAGAATTTGGTTAAATGTGGAGATACAAATTTGCACAATAGTTTATTTAATGTTTGTCAATCTCCAAAGAAAATAAAAATCCAATATAAGCTCCATAAAATAAACCCTTTTGTGCTATGTGTACAAAGAAACTTGTTAGCCAGACTTGAATCTTACCTTCATCTGGCATTCAGAAGTACCACAGGGGAGATATGTGTTAGAAGTGGGTCTAAGTATACAGGCATTTTTCCTTCTTGTCCGTTCCTGCTCTTGATGCCGTGTTTTGTTCCTTCTGTTCCTAATATAAGGAATTCTTCTTTCGGTCCTTTTGTTCTCAACATGCACAAACTCTTCTTTATGTTCTTGCATGAGATGGATTGTGACAATTTCATTGAGAATGATATATTTGTCTGAATATAAGTGAAACGCCAGTTTTTAGATTAACATTTTATTCTGGTGTATATGCTTTCGGTAGCGGCTTAAATTTCTTGTTTTCGAGAACTTTTCCAGAATGAAGTGACATGTTGAAGTATAAATATTGTAATTTTAATTGTATACATAGTGAAAGAGTTTATCATTTATGCACTTTATTGTGAATTAATTAATAATTCTATTAGTCTGTCTGCCTTTCAGTCTGTTGCTCTTCATTGCATATATAAATAAATATTAGATAATCTGTCTGATTTGCAGGAAACAAATAGACAAAATTGCATGATTGTTACACCGTGGACAGGCAGATCAGGTTCACCATGCCATGTTGCATGAGCTTCCTGTTGGAGTTGAGCATTATAACAAATCCGGGTCAACTGAAATATTAAATCTCCTTTATCCACCTTCTTTCTTTTTTCTCCGGATATTTCCTCATCATGCTTCAAACACCAAACCATCGGAATAAATGACACAAGTATGATGTGGGAAAATTGGATGTGAAAAATATTTTTATTGAATTAAATAACTTGATTTAAATGCGGAGACACTGAGTGACAGGTTTTCCCATATTTTACAAACAGTACAGTAGTATGGGGTGAATATAGGGACACGGGGTGAATCGGGACAGAACAGGAAAGAGTTTTATTTCCTCCAATAACTACATCTTCTACTTGTCTCAGAGTAGTGGTTTTTGACACATATATAATACACAACGTAGCTGATATTGTGGTGAAATTTCATCCCTCTAACTTGGCCCTGCAGAAATTGATTCTCGCAAGTTGGTAAAAACTTTCCTTCTATCGTAAAAAGTAAAACTACAAGAGCCATGAAATTCACAGTAAACTTTTTTCAATTTAAGATGGTTCCAGGGGATCAGGAGAGTAAACTAAATATGGGATGGGGACATTGGGTTCAGATCCAGGTCAATGGCAAATTTTCGGGAGTAATAAAAAATATACTTTACCAATTTCATTTGAGTGTACTGGCGTGGCTTTTTGATGAATATTATTGATCTTGGCATCATTTATTATTGATTGAGTCCAGAATTATTAACTGCCAGCAAAATTAACAGAAAACATCAGTATTTGATAGTTTTATGTCATTTATCACACTTTTTAAAATCTGGATATTATCAATGGAATTGATTTCAGATTTTCCAAAAAATATATATTATGCATATTGAAGATGTTTTTCTTAAAAAAGCAGGGAAGTATTGATTGTGGAAATAGTGGAGTGTCCCGATTCACCCCAAACTGTGGGGTGAATTTGGGACAGTGGTTTTTTGGGCCCTGAGCATTGGCAATTTAAGACGACTGCAATGGTGATGTACATAGACTGACAGATGTAGTAACATCTTATATAGTGTTTTGCAGAGAACTGCATATGGAGAAAAAACAAATTAAGATCTTCCAAAATAACAAACCCTGGATAACATCTGAGCTGAGAAAGGCCATTGTCCATAAACATAAATCTTTTGGCACAGCTGATTACAATGCATGCCAGAGGTCATTGAACTGTGAGATCAAAAATGCCAAAGCGGCATACAGAGAAAAGATTGAACAACTCTTTAAGACTAACAATATGCAGGACGCATGGAGAGGGATTAAGACTTTAACAGGAATGGTTAAAAAACGTGCACAACCTGCAATTTTGTATCCTAAGGGCTCTGCTGATCGACTAAATCATTTCTATGCCAGGTTTGACAATAAAGATTTTGCTCATGAACTTTTAAGACCACAGTATGTGTGTACTAACTTTGAGGTGTCAGGTGTTCTCACCCTCAATACTGGCGCACCACAGGGCTGCGTCCTATCACCAGTGCTCTTTATAATTTACACAAATGACATGAAATGGAATTCGGGTGAGACGCATGCGGTGAAATATGCTGACGACACTGCAATAATTGGTTTAATCAGGAATAATGATGACAACGACTATCTTACTTGTATTGAGCACATCAGCACTTGGTGTCGTGACAACTTCCTGGATCTTAATGTAACTAAAACTAAGGAAATGTTATGGGATTTCCGTAGATCAAGGTCTGTCACACCTCAGCCTATTGTGATAAATGACATGGATGTTGAAAGGGTCCACGACTATAAGTACCTCGGAGTCTACTTGGACCACAAGCTGAACTTTTCTAAACATGTCGAGGCTCAGATTAAAAAGGCAAACAAGCGTGTCTATTGCCTTCGAGTTATGAGAAGTCTCAGTGTCAGCAAGGAGATCATAGCTTTATTCTTCAACTGTATGATAGCAAGTGTACTCATGTATGCTGATGTGGCATTCTACAGGTCATTAACAAAGAGACAGTACCAGATCCTTGATAGACCCAGGAAAATCTGTGTAAGGTTAATTGGCCGAACAGAGCAACATGATATAGACTCTAATGAACAAATATTTTTATCAAAGTTAAAACAAATGGCTAAAAAGGTACAAGAGGACGAAAGCCACCCACTGAATCGCTATTTTGTGCTCCTTCGAAGTGGGCGCAGGTTCAGAGTACCTAATATGCGAACTTGCAGATTCAGCAAAACTTTCATTCCAGCAGCTATCAATTTCTTAAATATGTATGCTTAAATTATGTATATTGTTACTCATTGTCAATTACCAAAACAAATTTCATGTAACTCACATTCATGACCAATAAACGATCTGTTATCTGTTATCTGTTATCTGTTATTTAAGATATCATTTCAAACTCCTATGTAAACTTGAATCTTCTGCTCAGACACAATTTGACACCATATTTCGATTCCTAGGTTGAGTTTTGTCCATGCCATTCACAGAAAAACGGCTAATTCTGTCCCGATTCACCCCATATTACGGTAGCGTATTTCCATTCTGCAGACTGATCTTTAACCAACTCTGGCACGATTTCTCATATATTGAGCAACAGTTACTGTCCTTTCAAGTTCTTGGATATAAATGGGTAAGTAAGTCACAAATCAGTCCTTCCAGTGACTTTCTTTGATAACCCTGCTGATCCAGTCTGTTATTGTTGCAATTCTGGTGTATCGGTGAAAGTTCCATTTGCAATGACTTTCGGCAGAAATTCCCAGGAGTGACCATCGACCATCAGGTTGAAGGCAGACTAGTGGTCCTCCAATTTCATCCTGCAGATGATTGAAGGATCAGGTAAAACATGGCTTAAATTCTGCACTTTATGAGTCATAGGTATCAATTGAGCTGACAGAGTGTACCAATCATGGTACCATAAACTTAATCTTTGCTTTGCTTACCAAGCATTTTTCTGTTGGTCCACTTTCGCTGTTTTCGCAAGTGATGAGCTGACCATCGTTATTGTGGGAATGTTGACAGGAGTCTACATCAATTCTTTGTTCCTTCAAATATTCCACCCGGTTTTGAACTGCAAAGGAGGAAAGAATCCAAAGTTCGTATTATAAAATGAACTACTACAATAAAAATAATACAAAGCAGGGACACATACGCTAGGAAAATGCAATTACATTCATTCCAGGTAAGTGTCAGGCAAAACGAGAATCAGGTCCAGATGCTGTTTTTCAGTGATGTCTTACCTGCACCAACATCAGATTCGGCATTCCATCCCATAGTGAAGCAAACTTTAGTGGAGCTCAAGGAGGAATTCTTGTCTTCTTTTGGTAAACAGATGGGTCTGACATGTTCAGAGAAAGTTATTGCTGAGCCCAGTCTGAAGAGAGCTACTTTTGGACTGAAAGGAAGAAAAAAATATATATATACTGCTTCATTGATTCTTTGTGATCATTCACAGAATTTCATAATTTTGACGGCTTCAAAATGGGATGTAGATGTACAATTTACCTGTAGAAAAACACTTATTACCTAAGATATTTGTTTAATCTTGGATGGATGTAAGTTGCAGCCAAATATTTGAATACTTTGTGGGGATTGTCTTTGATTCGGTTGCCACTTCCCAATATAAAACGGAAATCATCTGGATCTGGATCATCTCTGCAAACAAAGAATGTGCATATTTTTTGAGGTACATTGTATTTTAAACATCTTAGTAATTGTTACGAAAGCTCTTAAACGAATTTATTGCCATTGTGTGATAAGTTTCTGATAATTAATTTGATATGAGGTGTAAGGACAAAAGGACAATTGGATTAGAGAATTCCCATATTTGGACATTTGGAGGATAGATTTTATGACCCTGTAGACGAGTCTCAGGTTCCTTTGTTTAAATTCTCTTGCTTTCCAAACATCTTTTACTTAGGTTTTTTTTCAATTGGATGACCCGAGGAGCTTACTCCTTCCAAAATTATTTACCCAACACAATGAGAATCTGTTAGAATCCAGTATCTGTCGATGAGGACTCCGCTGCACCAGCTCTTTCCTTTGTGAAGAATATCGACGTGCCATGGCCACGAGTGAATTGAGGTAAATGAAATATTCAAATTCCCAGCTTGGTTGCCAGGTCCTGATGACCTTCTGCCACATTCTGCAATAAAAAAAATTTTTTTGGATGTTTTTTCAGATTGACATTTTTGTTGTCTGTTTTGCATCATGGAGGTCTTTAGCTTACCACATCCATTTTCTTTATTGAATTGCACATATTGATCACACTCTGAAGGGTTCGGACAGGGTCTTGTAGTAGATATGCAGGAGTTGTTGCATAATATCTCATCCACCTGGCATTTACCTGAAAAAGAAACGCTAGTTACTCAGCTTACTGGCAAAAAAATATATACATGTAATAGGATATATATAATATTTGAATTGATAAATAGTGCATTTGTGTTGAATATACAAGCAGCTGCTGTAATGGATTTCGACCTTACAGAGACCCACAATGTAAGCATGTCTATCGGCAAGTGGATGGAGAGGACTAAGGGCAGCACTGTCGAGTATGTTGACAAAACAGATGCAGTAATTATCTCTGGTCGAGCAGACCAGGTCAGACAGGCAGCGATGCGAGTAGACAGACTGACTAGTGACTCTACACCAACACCAGAGCCGACTGCCAAGAAGTTCAAATTTTGATGGCGAGGGCCGCAGCGACAATTATTTTCAAATGACAAACGATACCGACCTTTGTACATTTTTCATGCATTAAACATAACAGCAACTAAAACAAACCGTTTTGTCTCCTGTTTTTCTGCTAATTCGAGAAAAATATTAGTCCCTGCTGCTGCCCTTCCAAAGGTTGTCGAAAACCCCAATCTAAAATCAGTGAGCTTAAAGCAAGTGGATGCTAAAGCTAAAAACCGTAGGCCAAAAGATGAAACTCTCAAAATCGGTCTAGTGAATGCCCAGAGCCTTCGAAACAAAACTGAACTCATAACGGACTATCGTATCGATAATGACATTGATGTCTTCTTCTTCACAGAAAGCTGGCTCAAATCCAGTGATATTTTGGAAATTGGACTTCTCGAAAATCACGAATGTAACTTTATAACCATCCCCCGTGAAGGCAGAGTTGGTGGGGGCGTGGGTTGCTTGTCAAAAGTGGGCCTACAAATCAACAAACTTGACTCCAGTCCTAAGTCTACTTTCGAACATATGGCTGTCTCCATCAACTGCAAAGGCAAACGTATCAGTGTTATCACCATCTATAGACCAGAACCAACCAGCAAACACAGATATCGCCTCTCAGATTTCTTTGATGACTTTTCTCGGCTCCTATCTTTGTATCAAGACACTAATGAGCTGCTCATCATTGGTGATTTCAATTTCCATATGAACAAGCCAAACGATGCTCATGTTCAAAGATTTAATGAAATACTTGACATGTATGATCTGGTACAGCATGTGACGGAAGCCACACATAAAAATGGCAACACGCTAGATCTTGTGATCACCCACAAAAATTCTCTTCTGAGAAACTGCGTCGTGGATGAATACTTGTCAGACCACGCAGCAATAATTCTTACTCTGCAAATCAACAAACCTCGCTTGACCAAGACCCTTCGTTTCAGACGCACCAAAAACATTGACAAAGTGAAATTTAGATCTGACCTCAATCAGCATATATCCGACAAGATTAGCAATAGACACTTGGATGATATTAGCATAGATGAACTGTCCGATATTTACACCTCCTCTACAGCCGTGCTTGAAAAGCATGCACCTCTTACTGAATGTACAGTGATAGTTAGAAAGCCCACTCCTTGGACAAACAAAGACATTAATGCAAGCAAATTGGCTAAAAGACAGGCTGAAAACTCCTGGAGGAAATCAAAGGACAAAAACGACTATAAGATTTTTAAAGACAAGAGAAATGCTCACAACAAACTGCTCGCTGATCTCAGGGCAAAGGATATCGAGGCCAAAGTTAAAGTGCACAAAGGCAACTCTAAAGCCCTATTCAAAGTTGTCAACTCTTGCCTAAACAGAAAACAAGAATCTCCGCTCCCTCCACACAATTGTGCAACCGCCCTCGCGACTGACTTTAGCAAATTCTTTGAAGACAAAATTGAAAAAATCAGATCCAAAATGCATTCAAACAGCACTCCCCCAGATGACCACAACATGTCCGCCAACAAATTAAGTAAATTTGCACTAGTATCAAGAGACCAAGTGGAAAAACTTATCAAAGACATGCCCACAAAACATTGCACCCTGGATCCAATTCCAACCTGGCTACTCAAGGACAATCTGGCAGAGATGCTCCCCATCATTACTCAAATTATCAATGCATCGCTTCAATCTGGAAAGATGCCTTCAGCACTCAAACATGCACTCATCAAACCCCTTCTCAAAAAACCAAATCTTGATCTCATTTTCAAGAACTATAGACCTGTATCCAACCTATCTTTCATTGGTAAGCTCATCGAGAGTGCTGTCATCAAGCAATACACCAAACATTTGGAAATAAACAACTTGCATGACTCAAAACAATCAGCATACAAAGTGTTTCACAGCACCGAGACGCTACTTACCAAAATACACAGTGACATCATGCTAAACCTTGATAGAGGTGAGATAACCATGCTCATTCTGCTCGACCTATCTGCTGCTTTTGATACCATCGACCACGAGATCTTAATCCAGAGACTAGAGCGCATGTATGGCCTAACTGGCTCTTGCCTCCAATGGTTCGAATCTTACCTTAGCAACCGTACATCATCAGTCGTAATAAATGAAAATGTGTCACCTGGATCCTCCCTCAAGTATGGCGTCCCACAAGGATCCAAGCTTGGGCCTATTCTTTTCAACTCCTATATAGCCCCGGTGAGCCAAATTGCTCAAAAACATGGAATTGAGGATCACAAATATGCGGATGACCAACAACTTGTACTCTCTTTCAAACCGAAGCCTATCATTGATCAAATTGAGGCATCAAAAAAGATGGAGCACTGCATATCTGAAATCAAAACCTTTCTACTAGAAAACAAGCTGTGCTGCAACAGCGAAAAGACAGAGTTGCTCTTCACAGGCTCAAAAGCCAACCTGAGAAAGCTCGATATAGAATCAATCAAAATTGACGATGTCAATATTACAACCCAGAACAACGTCAGGAACTTGGGAGTTATTTTCGACCAATGTATGTCTATGGAACGACAAATTAACAAAATTTGCCGGAGTACGTACTACAATATTAGGAACATTGCCTTTCTTCGCAAAAGTCTGAAGACAGAGGACACGAAAACAATGATCAATGCCTTAGTAATCCCTCACCTCGACTACGGTAATGCTTTATTATATGGAATATCCAAAGGCCTGTTGAACAAACTGCAAGTGGCTCAAAACTCTGCGGTACGACTTATTATGAAGCTGCGGAAATACGACCACATCACTGAACACCGCAAAAACCTTCACTGGCTTCCTATACAGGCAAGAATTGAATACAAAATCCTGTTATTAGTATGGAAGACACTCAATGACATGGCTCCAAACTACCTTAAAGCTTTAATCAAGACTGTCCCAACCACACACAACCTACGAAACCACAAAGGCAAACTGCTTGACATCCCAAATCTCACCAACCAAACCAACTTCGGGACACGGGCCTTCGCAAGAACAGGTCCTAGCCTTTGGAATAAATTACCAGTGTCAATCAGAAATCTTGAAAACATGGATTCCTTTAAACGAAAACTTAAAACACATCTCTTCACAATCCATTACTCCTAACACCCACAAGCGCCGATGAGCAAATTAGATTTTGGATATGGGCGCTTTAAAAGTTACTATTATTATTATTATTATTATGGATTGCATTTGGTGTAACATATAATAGCATCAATATCCGCATTCAGATTAGCATGATTACTTTTCCTCATTTGATAAATAATAAGTTAATTTAAACATTTTTATGTACCTGGAAATGATTTTTGGCAACTATGTTCGTCTTCCGCAAAGTAACAATCAGGATAACCATCACAGAGGAAGGTCTTGTCAATGCAGTTTCCTGTTCGGTTGCATTTTACCATCCCGTCTTTACAATCTGAGAAAAAAAAAACACCAGTGTATTAGGACTTAATTCTTCATGGAATAAATATAGGCTAATTTATTGACTAAAGATAATAGGCCTATTTATCTGTCGACTTACCACATCCCAGTTCATCCGAGAGATCGCCACACTGGTCCAAAAAATCACATTTTTGACTTAAAGGAATACAAGCACCATTGCTGCAGGGGAACTCATCATCTTTGCATTCTGTAGAAGAAATGGAGTAAAAGGACAAATTACTTAAACTAGTGTAAGAGCAACATTGAGCACATCATGTCATCTCAGAATATGATGTTCAGGTCGTTCAAAAGTACAACTCTGACAGGCAAACTGGAGGATTTTGCTGTCAGGTGCAGATTTACTCTAAATGTTGTACATTCTGCAAGCCTGTCTTGAAATATGGTCAAAGTTGGTGAAAATCTAAAATCTAGTGTAGATTCTCGATTTTCAAATCAATTTAGTAGATGAAGTTACCTCCAGAAGGTCAATTGGATTTGTAGCAATAATTTTTGCCGATGTCTCGTCATGTCCTGACATGTGGGTAATCTACTAGTCTATGCAACCGTAGTCTAGTAGACTATGATTTTTGCAACATTACATTTTGTTCATGTATACCAATGATGAAACATTAAATTATTTATTTTTTTGACTCACTGCAGAAATGCTCGTCCTTTCCGCTGTTGCACTGTTGCCGATGATCACAGACGAAACGCTCCATGATGCAAGTT
Source organism: Platynereis dumerilii (assembly GCA_026936325.1). Classification (NCBI taxonomy): domain Eukaryota; kingdom Metazoa; phylum Annelida; class Polychaeta; order Phyllodocida; family Nereididae; genus Platynereis; species Platynereis dumerilii. The sequence goes on along the minus strand of JAPTHN010000011.1, from coordinate 8,114,378 downwards.
CCGTCAGGACACTGTTTTTGTTCACAAGTATCTGGGGATAAAAAAGGAGAAGAAAAAAAACCTGTTACTGTAGAGATGTAGATCTATGACTATTGCAGACAATTCTACTTCATGACCTCACTAAAAATCTATTCTAACTTGTTATACAAACTATAAGGAACTGATAAATCAACTTCATGCATAGAACATGACTTAGGGAGAATTGATAAATACATAAAAATAACTAAAAAGTAATGAATTACTCAAGAAAAAGGCCTAAGTTACAACTGAATTAAATAAATTATTGTGCACTCTACTGACCACAATTAAGTTCATCCTGAAAGTGTGCACAATCTGAAATTCCATCACAACGCTTTTCCATGGGAATGCACCGGTCTCCACAATCAAATTGGTCACTCTGACGATCTGGAAATTAATTTGCAGAATAACTAAGAATGAGATGAGATTGATATCATGTTAGCAAAAGAAATTCAACATAGAAAAAATATTCTTTGAAACAATTTACTTACGGCAATTCTCTGGTTCATCGCTAGCATCAAAACAATCTTGAATCTGGTTACAAAACTTGGAGTTGTCGATGCATCTGCCGTCAGCGCAGTCAAACTGGCCGAGACCGCAAGCTGAGAAAAAACCATGTCAAGTCCATTAAATTTACAAGTCTAGTACGATATAAAATGTATTGTTGCTCTCAGGTATTTTTTAATCTTCTACTTTTCATAAATCAACTAGATATAAAGAACTCCCACATATAAGTTGTAATAGAGGGCCGGCACGGGCCTCCCCCAAGGTCACAGCATGTGCGACCTGTCAATCAGTTGGTCCAGCCTATGATCTCATTTAGGCCTATTTGGTTCATGTTTTTGAGGGGTTTATTTATAGCACAATGCTGTGACGTCACCAGCAGCAACCAAGCTTCTAGCGTCAACATCTGAGAGCAGTAATGTTGACAACTTGGAAAAAATCTACCTCTCTTTTGCAATTTGCAATGGATGTATTAGGGTTAGAGAGAAGCAGTTTGAAGCATTAGATCCAAAAGAAAACTGTGCATTAGACTGATGCAGTTTTGACTTTCTATTTGGAATAGAAAATTTTCCAATGCGATTTTCATCAAACTTGTTTAATTTTTCCGAAATGACATAGTTATACAAATACTAATTTATATAAATTTCCAAAGTGATGAGGACCCCTTTTTATTTTTTTATTTTGTTTTAGACAATGTTTCACAACACATAACCAAGTAATAGTGTTAAATTCTGTTAATTGGTATAGTTTCAGCACTGTGGTTCATTTATTTCAGAAATGTTTTTCTGCATTCCACTGCCGTTTTATTTTATTTCTCTGAAGCTAACCATCCCAGATGTACGAAAATTAACTGGTAAGGTCATACATATAGTATAGATATCAAATCCAAAATTTCAAGACAATATCTCAAAAACTCTTGCCACAAAAAAATTATAACTGAAACAAGAATTTTCAGGTCTAGCGTTAAATCACAGATTTAAGTCTACGCATTTTTAAGTTCCATGGCCGTTTAATTTTATATCTCAGGATCTAACTACAACAGCTCTAAAATATTCTTTAGTCCAGTCCATCATATTCCAAGGGTTTCTGATAAAAACTTTCAAGGCAATTTCTAAAAAACTCTTGCCATAAAAAAAATTATTAGTGAAAGAAGAATTTTCAGTTCAAGCGTAAAATTACAAATTTGAGTCAACGTGTTTTTAAGTTCCATGGCTGTTTAATTTTATATCTCAAGATCTAATTACAACAGCTTTATGGTATCCACCAGTCCTGTCTTTCATATTCCAAAGGTTGTTTATCCAAAATTTCAAGGCGATATCTTAAAAACTCTTGCCGTAATAAAAATATTACTGAAACTGTCAGTTCAAGCGATATTTATAAGAAGTAGTCATAATAAATTCATTGATAATGTTTGTTGATGGCAACAGGCCAACAAAATTATGAAATCTACTTCAGAATTTCACAAAAAATGACTTTGCCTGTGATTTTCATTGAGTATTTGGTGATTTTCTGATAAAAGTGTTGTCAGTCATCAGCCATTCTTGGAAAATGCCATAATTACTCAAAACTAGTTAAACAATTGTGTATACATGTATTATTTTCAGCGCCGAGGCGCAGCCGAGATGATAAAAAATTAGCTACTATATGATATCATATAATATCAAGACTTTGTTAAAATTTACCTCTCGGCCCTCTACACTAGACATTGTCTACATAATTATATTATTTACATTTAAATTTGCCAAAGACCAGAGAAGTAAATTATTTTTCGAATTTAGATACTTACTTTTGCACATGATAATGAGATTTAACATTTTGTATTAATAATATACAGCCTTTTCTTTAAAAGATAACACATTTTATTGTTTTATTTAGATCAAGTTATCTTTCTGATGCGCTAATATTTAAAGATGACTTTTTGTCTGTTTCTGCAAATAAAGTTTTTACGTACAACAATTTTGCTCGTCTGAAGCATCCAAACATTGCACTTTCAAGTCACATCGCTGGGTTTTATTTATGCACTCGCCACTTCCACAGCGGAAGTGTATATCTTCAAAACAATCTGAAATTTAAAAGTATGGCCATTCTCTGTAATTGAAATGAACTATCAGTTAGTAAAATCCTAATTTATTATCTTTTTTGTCGTACATAACTAAGAATTAAATTATGCATAATTAATTGTTAATATCTGTCAATATAAGTAAAAAGATTACCAGTTGTAGCATTGTCATAAAATGTAGTTATAAATTAATTACCACAAACTAAAGGTTCATCAGAAGCTGGATAACAGTCATCTTGTTGATTGCAGTAGGTTGAAATATCTCGACATTGCCCATCATCACAAGTTAATTTGTCTCCTCTGCAAACTGAAAGAGATGAATATAGAGAAGAGAACCCCAAAAAAACTTCTAAAAATGAAGGATGTAAAGGAAAATCCCTGACACCTATTGTCTCTTCTGGGAAAGATCAGATCAAAGCTGAAATGAAGTATGACAAGGGGCATCTCTGACACCTATTGCCTTTTGTGGGAAAGATCAAATCAAAGCTGAAATGAAGTATGACAAGGGGCATCTCTGACACCTATTGCCTCTTGTGGGAAAGATCAAATCAAAGCTGAAATGAAGAATGACAAGGGGCATCTCTGACACCTATTGCCTCTTCTGGGCAAGATCAAATCAAAGATTAAGACTGAAGTAGGAGCATGTATGACACCTACTGTCTCCTGTGAAAAAGGTGAAAATATAAATTTCAATGTGCAATCGAGATTTATTGCAAGCAGAATTGCACCCATTACTAAGAATCAACAAAGGAACAAACCTCAGATGAAGTTTTTTTTATTTTGAACTGATATACTAATCCTTTCACTTATTACAGTCCAACCTTGCAATACCTTTATATTGTACAATTGTTACTTATCACCAAATTAGGTTGCTAGTTGTCAGTCTTAAAATATATTCACACTGTTGTTATGAAGTCCTATATAAATGTGTCACTTGTAAAGTTATAAAAAAGTATCACTATAATTTATATGGTAGAATATATCTAGAGGAAGATACTTTGACAGAAAAACACATAAGTAAATTCATATAATCTTACCACACAGCTCATCCTCATCCTCCTGGTTTGGACAGTCAATAATTTTGTCACAGTACCGAGCCCAAGGAAGACAGAAACCACCACAAGCAAAACCAGGACAACCTAAAATATACACTTCAAAAATAACATTTTCAGCAAATTCCTTTACCTGAAGTTCTGTAAATAGTATTGAATCACAGGTTCTCAAATCTGTACATTACGCTTTACTGTAACTGAGCAGGGAGTTGGTTATTCGGTTAACACAGACAAGATGTCAATTTAGCAGATTTTGCATCTGATTCAGAGATCTAAACACTAAATGTACAGATGACAGAAATACAAACTTACCTCCAGGGATGTTTTCAATCTGAGCATCTTTAGAATTAGGACAGAAAATGTTTCCATTGCCAAGGTGATGCTTCTGTACACAGTAACCAGTGTCACACATCACACCATTGCAAGCTGAAGTTGATTGGATAATGTGAGCATTGAAGTTAGAGTAAGATCATTCATTTTGTTTAAATTGCACAAAAAGAGATAATGTGTCCTATTGTATTACAGAGGAGAGCAAGTAAAACATGCAAGACAGAAGTATGAAAAGAAGTTTGCAAATTCATGTCTAATTATCTTGAGGAACAAAACTGAAACGAATGAATGAGAAGTACATTTTATGACACAGGATCTCTTATGACTTACTCATTGATTGGCAGCCTACTTCATCTTCTCCTCCCTCACAGTCATCCCAGTGGTTGCATTTATTCCTCATGCTGATGCAGTGGCCATCTTTGCACATGAACTGGTTAGGTCTACATGCTGAGGAAATTTTGGATATCAGAAAATACAAATCTCAGATCAGTGATTGAACAAGAAAATTTTTTCAAAAAAAAAATAGGGCGATTTTACTTTGCCACCGTGTATTTTTGACAAATCTAAATTTCATTTTATATGATTTAAGTATATGTCTTTTTATTACATATCAACCATCAATCCATATCTATACATGCAATAAAATCTGTCTGTATACATTTATTTTGCTTTCTGTCTATCTCATCAGAGCTGCAAGTTAAGTTCTGGTGGATTTCCTACAACACATTTAATTCAATAGTTTCAATTCTGAATTACTTTAATGCATACAGGGATATGCAAAAAAGGTTATCAACATCACTTGCTTGGTTGTGTTTATCTCAGAATTGCATTGTGTGCCCAATTAATGGGCAATTTTTTTTGAAAGGATCTAAAGAGCTCCTTTTTAATAATAACCAGAATGGAGTCAACTTGCACATTGACAGTAGGCATACTGATCATTTCTCCGAGATTTGGCAGCATCAATTTATGAGGCTTTATGTGTATTACAAGCCATTGAAAAAGCTTGAAATACAGAAGATGTACCCTTAAGCAGAGAGCTTTAAATCTCCCACTGCCACGCTTCATTGCACAGAGAAAAAACTGGGTCACATGCTCAAAAAACAAAAACTGCTAATACAGTAGTGAAGTGAGACTAAAAAAAATTTTTTGGTGCTTTTATAGCCCAGTTAGCAGCACTAACATTAGAGGGGTCTTATTCAGCATAAACGAAAGATAATGTATCCAGTTTCAGGTCTGCATGCCCTTAATTGCATAAAAAGATGTGGCCTTAAATTGTGATTATCCTGTATTTCTTGGAAGTGCTTCTGCCCATACTTTGATGACGTTTTTGCACACCTGTTGGCAGATTTTCTTTCAGGGGTGATGAACATACTGAGGGCTCCTTGCAAAGAAAGAAAGTATAACAATACATAACGGCGATTGGCCAGTGCATCGCCCTAAAAATTAGAAAAAAAGGGGGCGATGGGTACTAGGGGAAGCTGAGCTCCCTCAGTAAAATAAATAATAAAAACACCTTGGGGGAAACTGTGCAGTATAACAGCTCCCCCAATGATCAGTGATGGAAGTACCATTATCTTGTCTGGCTCTGGGTGTGCATGCCAAAATGACCTGCATAACACATGGCAGGGGTTTACATTACACTATTCAGCCTTCTTCGGACAAGTTCTGTTTGTCACACCATTTCCATTCAACTTATTTGCATATTTATTAAAAACTTTTGAATTTACAATGATATATGCAGCCCAGCGAACAGGCACAGCCAAGAGCTACCCTGACCAAAATTGTCCATTTCCATCTCTTCCTCAAACATGATGTAAGGACATTTATCATTGCTACGAAATTATAAAAAGAAAACCTTTTTGGCACAATGATTCCATGACAAATGCTTACAGTAAGAAGTTGAATAAAAACGAACGTTAAGTCATTGACACATATTTATGATGTTCTGTTTTGTTGAAAACTACAAACCTGAACCAATTGGAAGCTTTCTTTCTGTTGCTGGTTGTTCTTGATTGTTGAATGTTGGTTTAGAAGGCATCACTGACCATTCTACGAAATGAGGTGAAAGTCCAAAGTTAGAATACTTGCTTTAATTCTTCTGTATTAACATCATTAATTACATTTTAGTTGTTTTCTTTTAGGATCCAGTAAAGTTGACTTGACCCGAATACTTAATATTTTCTTCTGAACTAATACGAAATATTGCTTGGTTACTTTTGGAGAGATGGTTTAGTTCTTGAGGTTAATTTTTTTAAACATTTACCTGTTTTACAAGTTAAAAGGCACTTTATAATTTAGGCCAATGGGCTGCTACAAATGAATGTACAATTTTGTAGCAATGAAGAACTCACTGCAAAGCTGAACACCCTCGTCCTTCCCTGATCCACAGTTCCACTGGCTGTTGCAGACGAGGGATTTTGGGATGCAAGAACCATCACCGCAGCTGAATGTCGCAGTAGGACAGTGGTCTGCAATACAGTTCAAAGTTAATGGCAAACAATATTCAGAAAAAAAGTTTGAAATTGAAAATTCAATTTGAAGAACCATGGTAGAATCATCACCTAAATTAGGGCAAGCTGAATCCAAGAAGACAATGTCATCCAGAGCAAAATCTCCCCTGTTGGTGAGACCTCGTCCTGCAATGAACTTGATCTCTGATGAAGATGAAGAGAGATCAATCTGAAAATGGAGAAATGTGAAAAAGACGATTTAGTATGAATCTTGTCAACGATTAGATAGATCTCCAAGAAATTAATGCACAAATTGCTTCTCTCCTACCTGAGCAAAATTCCAACCAGACTGTGATAACCTCCCTTCTGAGTCTAACCATGTTTGAGAAGCTTGAACAGACCAGATATTGGTGCCATCAACTGAGAGGGATAAACTGGAGTCCTGAAAAAGTTAACCAATTCGATTCATGGAATGTAATTATTAATGAGATGACATTCATGAAAGCCATGAGCGAGACTTACCTCGTCTCCAACTGCACTGTAGTGGAAGCGCATGCATTTTGCAGAAGTATTGAAACGGAGAACGGCTTGGTCTCCTGGCTGCCCCCCTGACATCTCAGCATAGACATACTTCCCATTTCTCATTTGAGGTATGCTGAAATCTAAGGTTCTGATATTTCCCAGTCTAATACCCTCAAGGGGCAACAGGGACAAGTGGGGCAGGTGGTCCCTGGACATCTGGGGTCCTGTTCCCTCAGTTGGTGTGTTCCCGGAAGTGACTTGCCACAGCAAATTGCCAGAAGTACCTCCCAAGTTGCCATTTGTGAAATCATGGTAATTCTCTGGAAAAGAAAAAATTCAATTGTTTGAGTCAGATATGACATACATTTTCAGATATCTCATCAAAATGAAAAGGATAATTGAAGTCATAAGCTACCTGAAGCGCAGTCCCACTCATCAGAATTGTCCATGCAAAAAGCCAGTCCATTGCATTGCTCTGATTTTGGATAACACTGCTGTGTTAACTTGCATTGCAAGAAGCCATCATGACATGGTTCTGAAATATCAATGATCTCGCTTCAGTATCATCAGTTCATCATCATATCAGGTATTTAATTAGACCTTTTAAACTCGTTGTTGCTTCCTTTTGCTAAAATGCTGTATTGCTGTTACAAAAGTACACTAACCTTGTGATTTCGCACACTGGCTCTTAGATATGCTGACATTTGCAACATGTATTTCATTTCCTTCGGTTGTGGCTGCTATGATAAATGCCATCTCAGCTTCCTCAAAGAGGGCTACTTCAGCTGAAGAAATAATATATAGTAGAATAAAATAAAACTGAGTTCAATATTGGAATGATCAATTGCAAAATATCACATTGAAAGGACTAAATTGAAATTGATTCTCCTCTATTCACCTGTGTGCCATTGTGGGTCTGTTGTGCTAAAAACCTTTATTGAAGTCGAATTTTCTCCAAAAAATCTTGAGTTGAAAGGATTTCTTCTTCGAATGTCCAATCCACCAGCAAGGATGAACAATCCATTTGCCATTCTGTATTTGAACTTGAGGCATTTCTTGTTGAAGATCTCTCTGGTCATAATACTCAGGGGTCTGGTGTGGTTGGGAGTTGTAGTCATGAAGATTCCCTCTTGAGGTACCTCTGCAAAACATATTTCTCAGATTTTCATTCCAGGGTCTTGTGTGGGAGGAGATGTAAGGTTGGACGTCCTTAAAGGCCTTAACATCACATGTGAGTCCTAAGTCTCGCACCTCCTTACACCTGACTCTGGTTTGTTTTGGTTTACTTCCCCTGCCCTTTGCCAGGTCAGGTTCAGGGATCTCAACACTTTGTAATGCACCATACAATTTGTTATATTTTTTTCTCTTGTAATTGTATTTGTAATATAACTAGTAGCTAGGTCATATTCATATTACTGAAGTAAAATTTAAAAAATATATATAGTCATACAGAAATAGCATCATATCTTTGAGGATTTATTTACCTCTTTCATCTAGTTTTCCAAAGCAGTCGACCCCTACATCTTCCTTGTGGTAGCAGATGCCTTCATTGACACGATGTTTGCATTTAAGGAAATCTGTTTCGGTCGAGTTACATTCCATGTAGACCCAGTGCACAGTTCCTTTACCGTAGCCATACTGAGCACAACACTTTATAGCTCCATTGCTGAATAGAGAATATTTATAGTGTACAACATTGATAATAATGACTCCTGGTTCAATGGTGCTGGAGTAAAGCAGTTGTTGAAGTATATTTCAGTTGTTGCTTAAAAATAGTTTTTCCTATGTTTAGGTTGAAGTTGCATACAAATTCCAGTAGCGGATCCAGGGTGGTTTAGGGGGTTCAAACCATAGAAATACATTTCTATGGTTCAAACCTCCCCCCCCCTCTTGGTCCCAAGCCAAAAAGCCAAATAGACAACTAGTACACACGCACGTGGCATAAAGAGCTAACACGCGTGTTTGACACTTTAAAGGAGAGAAGGAATACCCCGGGAGGAATACAGACCTTGCACTCACATGGGGGTTCTGCTCAGAAAGACGTTTCAAAATTTTCTTTTGTTTCTAATTTGAAGAGAATAGTTGGTGATTCTACAGTGCACCAAATTTAGAGGCACACACTAGTACTATTAATGCTATCAGTAAAGTGACACATTAAAGTCCTGACAATTGTTACCTTACTAGCTGCAATACAGCAGTTTGGCTGGCCTGTCTACAACATTAAAAAAAAGGCAGCTGTTTCGATGGTTGGGATCCAATAGGAGAATTGCCCTAAGTTCATGGTAAACATACGAGTAACAGTTTACTTCTTGAAATTAAAAAAGTGAGAGCGAGTTTGCCAAGAATTCCCTGGCTGGGTAAATAGCACTTGGCAGTCCAGCTGTGACACCTGAATTTGATGCAATGGATAATATCGCACCTTGTTGTGTCACGAATGTGTCTTCTGTGCCAGTCCTCTGTTCTGACAGCTGCAAACTCAAAACTAAGGACATCGTTCAAAACTCTGTAAAGCCAATATAGGGACACTTTTCTACCAATCCACTTCATTTGACTGATTTAGCTTTTTGACAATTTGATATTAATCTGTAAATCTGGACTGTAAATTCCATACTGCCCCATTACTTATCAATATTGGCTCATCCATGTTTTAAGCAATGTGACTTCTCATAAAAGTAGATAGATAGATGGTAAGTGCAGCCCTCTAAGCCCAGTTTGGGCGCTCATGAGGGTTGATTGATGAGATGGGAGCGAGAGCAGGAGTCCTCAGCATGTTACACATTTATCCCATGAGAGGGATCTTTTACTTGCCCAGCACAGACACTGATACAAGGGGCCGCCAATTTAACGTCTCATCTGAACGACATCCAGTTGGGATTTTGCTCATGAAGGTACACTGAAAAGTTTGTGGTGTCTGCTCTTCATATTAGTTTGTAGCTGAACATTAACTAGTAGAGAGGCTTTGCTGCACATTTCTGTGTGACGTGTACGTGTAAAAGTGCTATCTTATTACATTGTTATTGTTCACAGGACCTGAAAACATGTAGCAAACCTCTCCAATTTCTGACGAAACACCAAAACAATCTATTGGAATAAGCGGCTAAAACAGCATTCAGGTTGCTCAAATTAATCTCAGAGTACGTAAAATCCATAGGCTTCTGGGAGCCTTCAGCCGTCCCAAGACCCCTCGCCTCAAAAGCTTCAGCCCTTCGGGCTTCGCATCCTGTGGTAGTCCCATCACTGAAATTGAATCCCCTCTTCCCAAATTCCTTGATCCGCCACTGAATTCTGATAGGTTCGTACATTTTCACCCGAGACCCTGTATTACACGAGACCCCGTATTACCCGAGACCTACAAAAAGCCCTCCTTTCATTCCCAAAATGTTCTGCAATGTTCCATGCATAAATATTAAGTGTGACAAGTCATCGATAAATTCTGAAAATTTCGTTTTTTTTGTATGTGTCATTGTCCAGGTGTTCCAATTGCAATAATTATTATCAACTGAAAGTTTGCTCTCGATAAAGTTTTCATTGAGAAAAGTTCAATTTCATTGTCTTTCCCATTGATTGGTGCCTTGAGTATCATTCTTGTTGGGATATAAAAAGAAAGAAAATAAGTGTAAGATTACTACCTGTATCCAAGAGTTCTGCAGGCCACCACTGCATCTTCATGTGTGAAGCCATCATCACAGACACTCCCCCAAGAACCGTTGACAAAAATCTCCAGCCGGCCCCTAGATGTTGATGGGCCTGACGCAAGTCTGATGTTGCCTGAAGTTATATGTAACAAAATGAGATAAATTTTAGAATTGAATTTCAGATAGAAGCTAAGGAATATCGTTTTTCTAAAACTTACGACTGCGATTCTGGATCCATCCAACAAATATAAATCCACACTCATGGCTCAGAAAACTGCACCAGATATCTTCATTTTCTGAAAAACAATGACAGAAGGATATTAAAGACATGATTTTTCCCGGAACACCATATAAGTGGAATATATAAATATCATAATGTGTTCTCTGTATTTCATTGACAGCAAAGTGGATGCAGAATTGCATTTCAGTCATAGAACTAGAAGTTAATATTTTTGAAAGCCTCGCACCTTTTGGACAGACACCGGGAATGAGGGTGAGATCATCTAACATGGAGTAGATTGAAAGTTGGATTCCAAAAACCTGATGCCAGGGTCGAATCACTTTGAGAGTGACTTTAAACCACCGCCACACTCCAGCGGGGGCATTAATTGTTCTGCTTGTTTTGAAATAATCTTCAGTGATCTTGAAGGTATCCTGAATGTTGTTCATGATTCGAAAACTTAGACATGACGTTGATTCTATTGGCGCCAGTTTTATGATTTTTTCAAAAGTTGTTGATAGGTAGTAAACTGAAAAGGAGAAATTGTAGAATGATCAATTAGACTATTGAAGTGAATGATATTTTCATTATTTTGTTGGTAAAACATGAAGAAAACTAACATTTAGAAGTGTCTCAATCATTACAATCTCGAAATTTACAATTAAAACATTGTTCTCTGGAAATGTTGCATTGTCACAAGTACTTACACTCAGTAGTCCCTTGATGGAGGCCATACCTGTCAAAATGAGGCCAAAATGTCTCGCGATTGCAGAGATGTCTGTCATTGAATGTGCAGATTACACCTTTAGTCAATGTTGGTTTGCAATAAACAAATAAAGAATATTAAGCCTGCATTTCTGCTTTTGTCCGAATATGAATGATGTAAATAATGAAGTTTACCAGCAAATTCAACTTTGCTTAATGGGTCATTCTCTAAACTATTGTCAAAGTACCGTTACTGATATATGTATGACATCAAAATCTAAAAATACCTAAAAAATAACTATGCTGTGAGTATCAAATCAACAATTCTCATGAAAATCTATGATTGGACTAATTTTTTAAAAAATTTTTTTTGCATTTTTTCCATGTTTTACCCCTAAAATGGGCCTTTTTGAGTGTTACTGGGTCTAGGTTGTCAAATGTCTCAGACCAAAACTCACATTTTACTCTATAAAATGTTTAAATTAAAATTGGTATGTATGTATCACACTCTGGTATTTGCACTGGATGGAAAAACCACATTACATGGTTTTTCCTGCCATTTACGCCAGTTTTTTCATGTGTTATTGCATTTGCAAAATTAATGTCAACTCCAGAACTTTTAACATGTTTGGGGTCCTTGTATCAATACAATTTAATAAAAACTAATAATTCCTTCACAATGTCAGCTTAACATCCTTATAGCAGTAGATTGTCTTCCTGTTTTTTTTAATTTTTTATTTTATTTTAATGCAAATCGCTAGAAACTTTTCACTACATCTTGAGTATTTTTATTAAGCATCAACTCCGGAACCACTGTCAGAGGGTGAAAATATGTCTTGATTTCATAATTGTTTGGTCACCAAGTCGGTTTTGAGTACAACTTGTGAACTGAACATTTTTTATTCTATCAGCTGCTTCCATTTTTCTTATTTTACATAAAACATACAAATTTTTCAACTCCAGAACTGTCAACTCCGGCACCAAATTGAAAAATTTCCGGAGTTGACGCATAATCTTGCAGGACTTTGCATCATCAGGTTAAATATATACTTAAACAATGAAAATCAATTCAGATTCCACAAATTTTGTTGGCAGGAATGAGAAAACGCTTGTATTTTGCAACTTTATTGATTTGTTTATAATTTTTCAACTTCCATTTTTGATTAGATATATGAAGTTCTTTTGGTGCCGGAGTTGACAACTGTCTGATGTATGTTAGAAAACAATGTTCAGGAGAAATGATGATTCCACAACAAAATATATATTTCAGATACCATTAGCAAAAAAATATGCATTAAATTATCACTGCACCAAAAGTTGCTTAAAACCCATGTTAAAACATTAAAAATAAATGCTGAAAGGTGCTAAATGGTAAAAAATGCTGATAAAATTTTCAGCCCAAAAAAATATGCAAAATAAATAGAATTTGAATAATGATTAATTGAAAGAATTATTTGCTACCAAACAATCAGAATAGTGATTTTATATCATCAGTTTATAGTTCTTTTGGTGCAATTTTAATCCTTACACAAAAATGTAAAATTCCTTTAGAACAAATGTCAACTCCAGAACCATTCCTTTATGAACTTTATACTGCTTTTAAGAAATATTGGCCAAAATTATTATTTTTTGGTGCAATATATTTCGTATTGCAACTTCACAAAGCTATTTAAGTGTTTTTAATATATTAATTAATTTTTACACAATATTGATGCATTTAAGAATATAATATTTGATTCAGGAGCTGATAAAATGTCAACTCCGGCACTTTGCATCAAGTCAGAAAGTTGTTTTTGTAAAAAAAACTGTATTATTCCATGGTCATTCATTTAAAAGGTATACCATACCAACGAAAGCATCCAGTTTACACTCTTTTAAGCACCTCAATTATTTTATGGTAATCATGACCCATTTTATATGTGTTGAAATGTCTCAATGTCAACTCCAGAACCGTTTAATTTTTTATAATATTAAAAATGAAATAAAATCAGTGAAAATGATTCAGATTTTTGGCTAGGCATTTAGTAACTCTCTTTAGAGCCATATCTAACAATACATTTAATTAATGAAGACAAAAGATACAATTTTTATTTATTAAATGCAGAGCATCCACTTTGACAATAATTTAGAGAATGACCCTAATATGTTAAAATTTCAATTTATTGATATCAACATAATTATGAAAATATCCCAAACACATACAATCTCTTTCGTCTGCTCTGGTTTGCCAACATTGTGGGGTCCCATCACATACTTGCGACTTTCCGATGCAGTGCTTCTCATCTTCTCCCGGGCAAAGGAATTCGCAATCTGGAGATACATAATGACATAGAAATATTTTGATAAATATTTACATTCAGCCATGCCAAGGAAAAATTTTGAAGGTGTATATTTCTGGAACAGAGCCTTTACAATAACAATACTGCACTGCATTGTCACTGGATCTCACTTCTAACATATCTTACTCTATACTTTAGGCTGACAGTTACAGTAACTTTGCAAGCTTGTGTTGCAAGGATTGCTATGCCTCCAGCAAAAGCATTATATTACTCATGTACATGTAATGATAGATATCTTACTTGAACCAGGGTATAAAATAAGCGTGCAACGATCCCAAAATGTGCAGTGATCAATCTGAAATGTGCAGTGATCAATCTGAATTTGTGCAGTGATCAATTTCACCCTTCAATGCTAAATTATGGTGAACTGCATAAACTTTGATAAAGCTCAAAATATATGTTCGACAAATGTCATACTTTTGCCTGCCTGTTGATAGTTTTGGCAATTTGTACTGCTTGATAACTCAAAGACAGTCCTTAGTCATTGGTTTGTCGTTCATCAGATTTTCTAGGTCATGTCATGATGTAAGAAGTATATTCTTGCTCATGGATAGCTAAATATATAAATCTTGAAACACTGCCTCAGAGCACAAGCATTACAATTATACACAACATTTCTACATAAGACTCCTGTGAATGGTGCTCATCACCACTACAGACACATCAAGGTTGGCAAATCCCCTGAATCGATAACACTGCTGTAATGTTGTACTTATGGGGTACAGCCATGCAGGGTTGTTTATTGCCCAGACTTACCCACCTTCCTTTCATTGTTTAAGGAGGTAAGCATCATGCAGGCCACAGAGTGGGAGGGCTGGCAAATGATCAGAATGCCTGTGCCTGAGAAGCGACTCGAAAGATAATTTTATCTGATTCTGGTTCAGTAGGTGCAACTGCCTTGAAACAATTCTCCTAAAAACTATGCGTTTGAGAGTAAAACCATCCAGTTAAGGAATTTTAAAATCGTCATTAGCCAACCGCATTACTGTTTCTTATTGATCAGCTGAGGGGCAACATGGCAAGCTTAACATATCAAAGGGTTCCGCATAACATAAAAAATTAAGACCCCTCAACACAACTTCATGTGACACAAAACTGTGATTTCTCTGCATTTGTTGAAAATTTGTATTGACTACAGATTTTAGTCTCACAAACCAAAGCCGGTTGCCCAGTTCGCCACTTCATTCCAAATCAATTTAAATTGTGACAAAATTTGGCCATGTTGAGACAGACCTCACATTGCCCCCTAAAAATGTTTGATCACTTGCCATGTTAATTGCAATTTTAAATTGCTAACAGACTTGAAATTTTATTGAAACTTTTGGTAGGCATTAAAAATTGATTTCCTGATTCAGGAAGCCTTGAAAATTTACCAGAATCAAGGTCTCTCACCAGAAGGCACAAATCCCAAATAATACAATCTTGGAAATTTCAGGATACAAATGTAATAAACTGAAATTTTCAGATATTTTTGACAACCTGTGGAATGGATGCAAATGCACTGAGGTGGCTGAAACAATGCTCTATGACACTTGGACATTAAAACTTGTTTTGGCTAATTGCAAATCTCTAGGTTTTACACTGATTGAGTTACTTGCCTCAAATATCTGGACTTACAAAAATTTCACAAAAATCTCAATTTTTTGTCAGAGAAACTATTCAAGATATCACTGTATAACTTGGGATTTTTGCTTTCTGCTGAGAAACGTTTGTTCTGGTAAATTTTCAAGGCATTCTGAATCAGTCGAGTGGGAAAATTTTCTGAAATTTAATTAAATGACTCAGAATTATCTTTAGTCTTTCAATGGCTGCAGTAACATATTTTGTTATTTCTCTGAGCTTCCAAACAGTTTCATAAATAAATGTGTCTCCTCAATTTGTACTGGAACAAAGGGTGATCAATAGACTTCATTTCAAATTATTCAACTAAAGTACTACTGTCATGTTCAATTTTGGACTGACATTTAATTAACTGCAGAAGAAA
This sequence comes from Platynereis dumerilii, assembly GCA_026936325.1. NCBI lineage: Eukaryota > Metazoa > Annelida > Polychaeta > Phyllodocida > Nereididae > Platynereis > Platynereis dumerilii. The sequence goes on along the minus strand of JAPTHN010000011.1, from coordinate 8,098,560 downwards.
GACAGTTTGTTGTTTGTTTACTTCAGAAGTATAGAAATGTAAGCAGCAGAGCTCAATCGGACACAATTAAAAAAAATAAGATCTTCAAAAGCCCATCAATAAGCTGTTTAGACACATGTGCTGATATTTCATTCCACAATTTTAGATGATAATATTTCATTTTTCAATTGAGCCTTGCACGAACGCTGGCATTTGAGAATGCCGACTGGTCACCCTAAGTTTGCACGAAACAATATGTGCAGTGATCAAATTTTCTTATTTTATACCCTGACTTGAACAGTTTCTTTCATCGGACCAGTCACGACACTGTGTTGTTTTGTCACAAACTAAGTGTGGAAGAATACAGGCACCGTTGTGGCACTTGAACTCCCCAGGCTGGCAATCTAAATTGTGAAACAATCATAATGGAAAAATGAATTACCAGCAAATTCAACTTTGGTCATACAGAGAGCATGCAATGCCTCCAGAATATTAAATATGTTGTAATTCACCCCAAGAATGTGAAATATGTTGCAATTCACCTCAAGGAATATCAAATATGTTGCAATTCAGCCCCAAGAATATTAGCTATGTTGCAATTTACCCCAATGAATATAAAATATGTTGCAATTCAACAAAAGGAATATCAAATATGTTGTAATTCACCCCCACAGCCCTGTTCGTCCGAGAAATCCGGAACATCACAAGAAGGTAATCCATCACATCTGCTTACTCCGGGTATGCAGACTCCATTGGCACACTGGAAATTGTCTTTCACCTTGCACCCTGCATTGGAGTAAATAAATTGTAGAAAGAGATGCAGACCCATACATCAAAAACACATAAATGATAATGCACAGAAACATGTCACTAATACATAGTACATACCACATCCAATTTCTTCAGAAAGGGTGCCGTTGCAATCCTGAACATTGTCACAGATCTTGAAACTTGGGATGCAGGTGCCATCGCTGCACTTGAATGAATCACCTGGACATTCTGAAATATAAAGTAGATATACACTACCCTCCAAAAGTTTGAATACACCTGGAAAGTGAGGTTTCTTTTAAAAATACTTCATTTTCAATGAAATTTTTGTTTTATATTTACATCAAGCAATATCAGAAGTCACATTGAAGTCACAAGTTGTCTTTATTTTGTCACTTAAGGTCATTTTGGTTGAAATTTATGGCCTTTGTCGATATCCCAAATTATGGTATTTTATAAAAAAAATGTCACAGCCCAGTTATCTTCTGGGTTTATGAAATCTTATCATATTTAAGTGTTTCTAGAGTTTTAACATGATCGTAACAGTTGTTTTAAGCCCCAAAAAGACAGTTTAAAAATTTGACATTTACCACTTAAAAAATACAAAAATGAGATAATTTCGGGTCCCCATAAAGCATAATCATAGAATGTATCTTCTCAAGTGAAAATTACTTTATTTAAACTTTTTCAGCATTGTTTTGACCCAAAACTAGCCAAAATCAATATTTTTGTCAAATTTTCAACGGACATTTCTGGTCTGAAACTACTGGTAAAATCATCACAAAACAGTGGAAATGAGTAAAAAATGATAAAATGTCATAAATATGGAAGATAACTGTGCTTTTATAGCTTTTCATAGAAAATGATAAAACGGGATATCGAGAAAATTATATTATTTTGTACCAAAATGATATAAAACCATGAAATATGGACACCTAATGGCCTGAATGTGAATTTCTATATTGTTTGACATAAGTATAAAACAAAAATTATGCTGAAGATGAGGTATTTTTGAAAGAAATCTAACCTTTTCTGGTGTATTCGAACCTCTGGAGCGTAGTGTATTTATACAAATATAGTTGCATAAAGGGTCCTTGATGTATACTTTTGGTAAAATTGGTTCCACATTATCATATAAGTCCAATGATCATAACTGCGCTAGGGTTCAAAAACTCCAGAATGAGATTTCGAGATCAGTTTATATAATTCATCTGCATGATCAGTTGTCACATCTCTGGGGTTGTGATTCTGTCATTGTTTCCATAGCACAAGTAACTTCAACCTGAGCATTAAACTATGTTGGTTAGTCTTTAGGGTGTCATATGGTCAGAAACTATATCAGCTGTCTTTAGAGTCAGCAATTAATTAAGTTATCTTAGAAGTAATCCTCACCTTCTCCACAATTATCAGTGATCTCAACATCATCAATTGCCACATCTCCTCTATTGTGGACCCCTCTGACAGCCTCAAAAGTCACCCACGATGTTGCACTTGGCTTGAGTTTAAGGATGGCCACCTTCCAGTGGCCAGAATCATAAGTCTGATGGAAGGTGCTGAGTACGCGAGTCTCACTGGTGGTCGATTGGAAAACCTGCAGAAGAGATCCTCCAATTCCCCGCAGGTTGTAAACGAATCGTAGACATTTGTTAGTCGAGTCAAATTTGGGACTTGAGATGCGGGCAGAAAAGCCTTGTTTACTCGGGCTGGATGCCTCAAAAAGGAGATATTTGGCTGAAAATAAATAAGTTATATATAGGCTGTTACAAGAACCTTACCAATGTTTACAGCAGTTTAATAACCATACAACTCTGGTCATTCAGCCCCTACTGTGTGTATAAAATGCAAACTGCGGCATTACTGCTTTTTATACATTCTTTCTGTGCAGTGTGTGACATTCTAGGTGTTCATAATAAACAAATCATATTAGGCAAGAGTGTTAAGTAGAATGATAATTAAACTGCTGTAAGGGAAAATCATAAGAAAATGCAAGAAGCGTTGACTCTAACCCACCATTGGTCCAATCACGAAGACGGCTGCCATGATCCGGTCCTGTGTAGAAGCTTCGTGGGTGCATATTACGATAATCTTCTTTTGTGCTTTGTATAATATGCCATTCCTGATTGTCATCATGACTTTGTTCATATCCACAAAAGCCCTCTTCAAAGTCACAGCCAGGAGCCCGCAAAGCTTCAGTAAGTGCTGGTAAGATATTTTTACATTGTAATGACATATTCAGTGATCGAATGATATAGTTTTGTAATATATATATACTAGAAATACCCATTGGTAAGAAGCATTACAGAAATGGATGTATTTGTAATGTAACAGTTATGCAAAAGAGTAGAATTAAGGTAGGCCTGTGGTTGATGAGTAGGGGTTTATATAATGTTGTGATTCAGTTGGCATTTGAATAAGGATGGTAAGGAGTGGTGTTAAAAGGGGAATATTTGAAAGGGTTTATAGAATGGTTCATTTTGAAATGACAGCGGTGTGAAAGTTTGTAAGACCACAGATATTGTTGAAGAATAATTATACAAATGACACATGTGGGAGTGCAATAGTAATGAGACAGTGATGAAGCATGTGAAGCGTGTCATGAAAAAGGAAGCATAATTCAGTAGTGGTTTGATCATAATTGATAGTGCTGCCGTGATAGTTCTTTTGATGGTTATAAATGTATTGGTACTGAAGCCTACTTGGAAGAATTAAAGGAGGAGAAGAAGTTTTCTGAACTTGTGCATGACTTGTCATGACAGATAATTGTGAGTGTTGTGCATTTCCACCAGAGGGCAGATATAGGTTTGTTAATTTTGGTAGAAAATGAAATCAAAATAAACTTGCATATAAGCATGTAAATTTGGTAAATAATATGGATTTCGTAGCGGTTTAGAGGTGAACAAAGTATTACTGTTGTACTTGGAAAATTGGAAGCAGGAGAAGAAGTTTTGTAAAAAAATTTCGTGACTTGTCATGACAGATTCATGCAATCCTGGATTTTAGACAGAGGTGAAGTTAAAATTGTGAATAAAAGAGTAGTCAGGAGGTTGTTTGCCCTCATAAGAAGGATAGTATATAAAAAGAGGGATAGGTGGATAGTTCCAGTGATTGGGATGCCTGTGAGAGGCGTTAGCAGTGTACAATGCTCAGGTCATGTCAGCTGAAGTTTAGTTTGAATGTAAGAAGGATATAGCTTCATAACAATAAAGGACCTACCTGAATAGTACTTAGTTGTACATGAAATCCATGTTTTATGATAACTTAAGATTTGCAGTTTAGCACATACTGTGCCATTGAATGTTTGTGTACATATTGTTCCATAGTCCTTATCATTATCAAAAAGTGGTCTTATAGGCCCTGCTGAGTCAAATTTGCTGCTGCAAATAAAACATTTATTCACAGACAGACAAACAGCTAGTCAGACAGACTGGCATATAGTTAAGTGTTTATTTTTGAAAAAATGGTATGTTACACAGAAAGTATACATTCAGAAGGTGAAGTTAGCAATTGTGATTTTGGAGTCTTACAAAGGTAAGTTTAGGTTGGTCACCACAAAGAGGGAATATGTGATTTATCACCTTTGTGACTTTAAATATGATAGCCTGAGGTGTGATTAACACATATTCCCGGACCAATGGTGAATAACCGGCTTTTACCATGAGACAAACAGTCAAACATGAGACGACAAGTGGACAACAAAGAATATGGGACTTATCGCCCTGAAATACTGGCATGTGATTGGCTGACAGAGGTGTCAAATGGTATAAGCAATGTTGCTGAAGTCTCCTCCTTTGTCACTTTTTAAAAATCAAATTGAGGCACAATACTATTATCACTCATACTTAGAAATTCTGAAGTTTCAAAAAACAGTCGACACATAGAGTACTTACCTTCTGAAAAGGTATTGGCAGATAGCTTCAGCGTCATCGGTAGTCACTGTCTGCACAAATTTGTCTACTACAAATATCTCCAAGTAACCCTGTCCAGGCATGTCACCCTCAGCTAGTCTAATTGTTGGTTGTTCTGTGGAAAAACCACAAACCTTTTTTTAAATTTGGTGTATGCCCAGCTAATTAACAGTTTACATAAAAACACTAATGTCCTTATTATATAATTTGTAATGGTCAACTAAGCAAAGACACAGTCTGGGTATAAACTCTTTACGAGAATACTATTAATTACTGGCTAATTTTGCTGTGAAGTGTGTACAAGCTACAGTAATGCTGCACACATCTAAATTGATTATGATTTATTCCCCTTATCTTGCTGAAATTATTATAGAATCAATGCTTAACCTGTGTGACAGGTCAGTGTGACTATGTTGTACGCGTAAAGACAGCAGTCAGCACACTTTTTCGAGAAGGAACATTCCTTCACATTCGTTGCGTCTTCTGGGCAGCTGATGGAAGCTCGCAACAAAGGTACATCAAGGTCAAGATGCGACGTTCCAACGGTCACTCCAAATCTGAAGAGAAAGAGGTTATGTGTCATAGGCAACTTTGCAACCTGGTCCAGTCATGATAGAAAATACACTCTTGCTCATAAATATGGAATATAGGCAAACACGAAAACTACAATTGAATTTTGGCTATCCCATTTGAATCCAATGGTTAAAATAGCACTTTTAAGAACTTAAGTGGATTCCTGAAGAGCTATTTGAAGTCCTCACTTTAATATTTGGTTAAATTTTTGAAAATTTGGGAGGCTGGAGGAAGTTGAAAAAACGGTGCAAAAAAAGTCAAAATATGAATTTTGTTTAGGGTTAGAAATCCATCAAAAATTGTTTATTTGTGAAAGTTGCTGGCATCAAAGGAAAGATTAACCTTTAAATGAATCAATTCAATGGTCATTAGCATGTGGAATCTCCAAGACAAATAATCACAGCACAGACAAAATGGGTCTATTTATGCTTGGTCCAATGGAACAGTTTTTTACATTTTCAAACTCCAAGACTGCATGATAACCAGGAACGTTTTATTGATATAGGTGTATACACCCTATGTGTGCTCTACCAAAATGTACTATAATTTCAACTAGAAATTGTTTTGACTGCTAGCAATTGAGAGTTTATCACAATAAACAAGGTTGGTTTATCACCATTGTTCATGACAACCTCAAAATATGAAAAATCCACTCCAGCCATTCATATTTGGCTAGTTGAGCCTCTTCTCAGCACGTTGAAGTTAATTTTCTGAATCTGGACTCACCCAAAAAAAGGGTAAAAAATACAACAAGGATCGTGGTTATTTAGGTATATTCCATATTTATGAGCAACAGTGTAAATTAAGACACTTATCTAAATACCAAGGGTCTGGGATGGTAATATTGATTTTGGGGGATGATAATGCCATGTGACCAACACCTCAGATCATTCACTGATAAAGGTCACAACCAAGTGCATGCCTGGATGTTGGGGTGTGCCTCGCACAGCTAGCATCAGATGGGAGCTGCAGGGTAGTGAGCTATTTATAGACACACAGATAAGCCATGCAAACTGACAGTACAATTCCGCCACAATTTGCTGGAGAGAACTAATTGACATTACTAAAAGTAGGCCACAATGGAATAAACTAGCTTGTTATTGTTACTCCTCTAGTATTCTGATACTCACGTCAAAGGCCAGTGTCCAAGCTGTCTGCAAACTGCCTTGTTGAAACTTTCTGGATTTTCTTCTGTGCAAATTTCGTGCCACATGTCGTTAAATTCGATCTGGAGTCTCCCTGACCGCCTGTTGTCTCCGCGGTATAGTCGCACATTTGTTGGTTCTGGGGAAAGATGACAGTTTTAAAAGAAATGTTATAATGAAAGTTAAATATCTAATCAAAATTATATACCCAATCACCCAACTTCATGGTCCTGTTCGATATAGTGAATTGTTCATATGTCATAATACTAATCCTTCAAGAGGGAATCCTTTATATGTGGTTAGGCTCTGTGGAAACAAGCATTAATGGGTATTTTCTATCAAAAATTATCTGAACTACTTATTATCAATCGAGCATGATGTTATGTTGAGACCAGTTGCGGATCATCTTTGTGGTGGCAATTCACATTTAAAGACTACTAACATAAACTGCAGTGATTAATTGTAAAAGGTTAAAATGATTGTTTTCACTGGATGCATTGTAAGCCAGTGTGTTCTTTAATTGCCAAACACAAGGATGATCCACAAACAGCTGAAGCATGACATCATGTTCTCAGTCAATGGAGCAAATTTGAAGGATATACAGTTATTGGAAGGATAATGATGTTTTATAATTTTTTGCTAATTGATTGATCTATGTTGTGACTGTTTAGGCTTATCATTTACCAAATGGACATTGCTTGTGTGTAAAGACAATAGAGTCCATCGCAACAAAGAATTCCTGGTTTTCGATTTTTGAAATTGCGGTTATGATGATTCTGCTCGGATGTGTGACATTTGTCATGTCCACTTGTTCCGACAACCATTTGTTGCTCTTTAGATCGTGTGTCCAGACCAGAATTGCCTCATCAGTTGGTTGTTGTGATTCTAAGCTGACTTCTATAGATGCATCTCCTTTCACCAGGAACTTGAAAGACAGACAGTACGCTGAAGTTAACTTGATGTCCATGTCTTTCGAGACAAGTGCAAATCTTCCAGGTTGATTGTGTTTTACAAATGCAAATGTGCCTGAAACGACGGACAGCATCTCAGTTAATATGGCATATCAATGAATAAAATATAAATTTCCACTTGAATATCATATAATTTCATGCTCTAATAATCTACCTGGAGTGAAGTCATCATTTGTACCAAGCCCTTCACTCACTGTTGTGCCAACACTCCACTCAACTCCTGAACTTGTAGGACAAGAACTGATCCAGGAGCACATTGAGCCTTCATCGAAATCACACTTCAGGGCCTTATCTAAAAAAGAGATCCAAATTGTTATATATTAACAAGACTTAGCTGTTGGCAAGCTGTTTAATGACTGACTTATATACATAGAAAGTGTCTGTCTTAGAATGAGGCTGTAACATGACGTCATATCAATCTTCCCTCACAAATAAAATTTTTAATGTATATGATAAATTCTGTGATAATAAATATCGAAATAAATATAGAATATCAATGTAGTGAAAATCAATTACCAAATTTTGAAAACAAATATTTAATAAGATAAATATTACGATTTATAATATTCTAAGTATTTCGGAGGTTGCTTCTTTCTGTTTGATCTTCTTGGCACAATGACATCAGCTTCAGAATGTGTGTCAACCTCGGCTTCATTTGGAGAAGGTGATTCAGAATCTTGGAATGCTTCTACTTCAGATGATGTTGGAGTTTCTGGTATATCAGCAACAGCAACTTCAGGAATGGCATCTGCTTGAATGGGTACCTCTTTCATTGTCTGCCTTCTGTTCATGATTAAATCAAAATTGATGTCTGTGTCAGCTGAATAGGCTGGCTCCTCCAGAAGCTGACCATCAAGACTTCTTAGCTGATCGATATGTCTTTTCCATATCAAGTCTCCCACTTGTATAGTATAAGTACATGGACTGAGTTTCCTAGTAATAACACCACTGATCCAGGTCTCTTTCTTCTGACGATAATCACGTGCCAGGACCGGTTCTCCAACTTCAATAATACGACAAGACTTCTTTGGAGAAGATTGTCGCTCAATACGAAGACCAATATTAGGATGAACTGCATCTAATCTGGTACGAATATTCCTTCCAAACATAAGTTCTGCTGGTGTTCTTCTTGTCATGGTGTGTGGAGTGGTTCTGTATGTAAGCAGGAACTCCGTAATCTTCAAATTCCTTGAAAGTTTGAGGTTTCTCCTGGCTTTCATTGCCTTCTTGAAAGTTTGAACAAAACGTTCAGCTTCCTCATTTGTACTTGAATGAAAAGGTGCAGCTTTCAAGTGCTTGATATTATTCAACTTCAGGAATTCCTCAAAAACATCAGATGTGAATTGGGGTCCATTGTCAGACACCAATTCCAGTGGTATTCCATGTTGTGCAAACACCCATCTCAAAGTTTCTATAGTCTTTTCCGTTGTAATGGACTTCATGAAGTCTACCTCTGGCCATTTCGAATGAGCATCAACGACAACCAGAAAATTTTCACCCTGGTAATGTGCGAAGTCTTCATGAATTCGATGCCAGGGATGTGTTGGCCACTTCCAAGGATTTGCTTCTGCTTGTGGTGCCCTTGGTTGTAATTCCTGACATATTTGACATCCTCTAACAGTCTTCTCAATGTCTTTGTCAATTGAAGGCCACCATACATGCATCCGAGCCAGGGCTTTCATACGGACTATGCCTGGATGACTAGTATGTAATTCTTGAAGAATATAATAATGCCTTTTCTTGGGAATTATGGTTCTGGTTCCCAACAACAAACATCCTTCTTCTACAGACAATTCCAACCGTCGATTGAAGTAAGGCTGCAATTCAAGACTGAGATCCAAGCGTTCCGGCCAACCAGTCTGTGTGAGGTAAAGTACCTTAGAGTAGCATCCTTTCCCATTTCTTTGCTAATAGCTTTCGCCGTAATTGGCAAACAACCTACTTGTTCTTGGACATTATGGACAATCTTCGTAGCTTCTTCAGTCCAGTTAATTAAACCATCTGGCTGCTCCATGCTGTTGAGAGGTAATCTTGAAAGTGCATCAGCATGGCATTCGGGTATATGTAAATAGCCCTAAATGTGTATTAATTGCAACATATTTCTTAGAATCTTCATTCAGTTCAACTTGTTGGTATGAATTTGACAAATCCAATTTCGAGAACTTTTCACCTCCATTCAACGTTTGAAATAGTTCCTCGGGTCTTGGCATGGGATGTTCAGGTATTTTCAACACCTGATTACTTGTCACTTTATAATCACCACATATCCTTATGTCACCATTGGGTTTGGGAACAGGGACAATCGGAGCTGCCCAATCACTGTACTTAATCTTCTCAATAATTCCTGCCTTTTGAAGTCGGTCAAGTTCCATTGCAATGCCTTCTTTCATAGCAAATGGAACAGGTCTGGGTTTGAAAAACTTGGGAACTGCATCAGATTTTATCACCAGTTTAGCTTCAACATCTTTGATTTTTCCAAGACCTTCTTTGAAAATCTCTCTGTACTTGTGAATGATATCTTGCAGTTTACTGTTTTTTGTTCGTGGCTTTGTATCAGTTTTCAAAGCACAAATGTTCTCCCAATCAAGACGAATTTGGGACATCCAATTTCTTCCAAATAAAGCTGGGCCCTTGGTATCAATGATGTAAAGTCTTAAATTCGGGATTGTTTGTTGTCCATATGTCACATCTACATTACATTTTCCCAGGACTGCTACTTTTTCACCTGTAACGGTCTTTAGTAGGATATCTGATGGCTTTACTTTCAAGTGAGGGAGTACTTCATCTTTCATGCATTTTGGAATCAATGTAACTGATGCTCCAGTGTCAAGTTCCATGGTAATAGGCTTACCATTTAGCTTTAAATTGCCAGTTATCTCGGAGTCTTACTTGATATTTTTCGAACATTTGAAAGACTTAATATCGTTTTTTCTGTTTCCTCATCAGAGTCAGAAAAAGAATTTGAACTGTCTTCACTGTCAAGTACACTTTTCACTTTGGAAGACTTTTTATCATATGATTTTTTTCCATATTTGTGTGGCTTTGATGGTCTGGGTTTGCTATCTCTTTCTTTAACATTCCTTCTTTTAGGGCATTTTGAAGCAAGGTGTCCAGTACCATCACAGGCATAACACTTGGGAGTTGCGGTGAATGCAACTGTCAGGACTGCGATTCTTCTTCCCACATCGCACACATGCCTGCCTGTCCACTCTTCGAACAGCTTCATTTTTGCCATGCATTGTATCCATATGATGGTTGGATAATTCGTAACTTAGAGCAGTTTCATATGCCGCTTTTACAGTCAGTTTCGACTTCCCAAGCAATTTCTTTTGTGCTGTGTGATCACATAGACCAATAACGAACATATCACGAAGCACTTCATTTAGGAAATCCTTAAAATCGCAAGTTTCAGACGTTTTCCGCATCTCTGTTAAAAATTTCGTGACTGATTCTCCACTTTTCTGTTTACGATGGTAAAACTTGAATTGTTATGCTATAACAATCAGTTTCAGAGAAACGTGCTGTTCCATCAACTCACATATTTCCTTGTATGTTTTCGTGGAAGGTTTTGATGGGGCAAGAAGGGCCTTCAACACACTGTAAGACTGGCTCCCAATTTCTTTCCACTGTATCACTGTCGACGACATCATTGGCAATACAGAATTGATCAAACCTGTCAATGTAGTCATTCCAGTCATCACCCTCAGTGAATTCGCCGATGGACCCAAGTCGAGACGCCATTATAAATGAAAGTAAAAATTTCCTCGAAGACGGCTGGATTACGTAGCTTCAAAAATATATATTCAGTCGGAATGTAAGGGTTGAATCATCCTCGTCGCCATTTGTTATATATTAACAAGACTTAGCTGTTGGCAAGCTGTTTAATGACTGACTTATACATAGAAAGTGTCTGTCTTAGAATGAGGCTGAGTTACATGATACCAGAATGAGGCTGTAGCACGGCACCAGAATGAGGCTGTAACATGACGTCATATCACAAATTATACATGTCATGTAGGTTTCTTTAGTGAAGTTATGAGGAAATTCTTGGATCTTGCTTTTATCGAATTACCTGTGCTGGTCTGATTGTTGGGACAGGAGCCAGATGAAAGTCTTATTCCATCCAAACCTGCTTCTTCAGCCTAGAATACACAACAATAAGATTATTATGCAGATGAAAACTGTTCTAGTGGGTTGTCAAGTGGGTTGTCTGAGAAAATTATAGAAATAAGCCTGACTCACTAATTTATTTGGAAATTGGCAAAGTAGAAGTGACCCAATTAGGCCAATGATGGTAATTTTTTCAAGATGATGACCTAGGCCTACTTCAACCATTTTTGAAAGACCATGCACTCAACTTGATCAGACCTACTTTGCTGTTCATAGCTATTCATACTAGCTTGTGTCATCTATATCTATTTGTAGCTATCTGTAGCTATTCACAGCTCTCTATATTCATTAATTTTTTTCTTTGTATCAACAATGCAACAAAACCTATGACAGCAGTAATTAAAATCGACAAATACCTGTGATGATTCAGAGACGAAGATGAAACTTATAGCATTGATACCGGTGGGAAGAGAGATGGCAACCTGCAAATGTGAGTCCTCAGATTAGTGATGCAGATGGTTTGTATTGACTGGTTTAAATATTTAGAAATCAGATTTATCCCCACCTCTCTCCAGGTTCTGGCATCTTCTCCACTGACCCACCATTGCAAACCAGTTGTTGATTCTACAAGCAATCCTGCCTCATGTGTTTTTTCCATGAACACAAAGAATTTCAGACAAGCGCGGTCTTCTACTACGACTTTCGGAGAGGTTATCTTAGCCGCCTGAGTGTTTCCAGCCCGATATTGTTCAGCGAGGAAGAGTGGAAATTTGCCATTGTAAATATCCGTCACCTGGATAGGACTGGGTGGTAATGTAACATACAGGTATCCTCCTTTAAATGGAAGAGAATTTTAATTTGTAGAATTACGCTTACATCCAAACAGTAATTTGGTAGTTTCATTTTGGCAGCACACAATTAACTGAGGAGAATCCATTGCTTTTCGATGTGTGACCCCTTTTTGTCATTTCAGATTTGGCCTTACACTGCTTTGCCGGGCTTTTCAGTTGGGCAGATCGGCAAGTACCTCAGGCGCCAAAGGCACCACTGGCAGCCAATCGGGGGCAAACGGTGTGCCGTGGCATATTTTAAATGCGACTGCAATCGAGCGCTGCCAGAGATAGTATATAGGTCAGCCATGCTCCTGCTTTGTCATCAATCAGCGTTACCCAGAACAAAAAAGAGCACACACATATGAAGTGCTAGAATTATTTCAACTACCAAATGTATTCCGATTGTACTGCAAAAATGCATATACTTTTCTGCAAGGGAGCGTATTTGAAGCATATGGATTTACACATAGGGAGTATAAATGAAGCGCAATTTAAATAATTCAAGAGCTTCAAATGTACCCCTTTTTCTGCTGGGTATAGTAAAAGCCAAGGACAGAGGCTTGACTGCTGGTCTGTGTTTGAGATTTCTTATCTGATATTCGCTTTAATTTTACTTTCAAGGAGGGACTTATCTGTGTTGAACTTTTATAATATCGACAAATGTATTATTTAGCTGACCTTGTGAATTTCCAGAACTGTCTCTGCATGGACCGGTCTGAGATGTGGTGTCAAAAGTTTTGATAGTCCATTGGCCGTGTTTAAACTCTATGTTAGTGAAATTGCAGTAATCTCCACTTTCAAAATCACACTGCAGCTTTTGAACATCTAAAAAGCAAGCAAAAAGGACAATTTGAATAAGATTTCCTCTAATATTTTCTTCTTCTTGTTGTGTGAAAAGAATCTGTTGTCCTATAGAAGTTGCCAGATCTATTATATACTCATCACTCATCAGCCATAACTTACATTTGTCCTCATCAGTGACAGAAACTTCTATACCGTCTAGAGCAAAGACCCCATAAGTAACATCAGCCACAAATGCAACTTGTAGTAGAAGCCCTGATGGAATCATCACCTCCACTGCTGTCCACTGGTCAAGCACAACCTCTTGACTCAGCTTCCACAATTCTTTAGTGACACCATTGTTGGATCTTGCCTGTAAAATAAGATGAATAAAATTAACATGGGGTAATAATTAATTGATTGATAATTCATTTTGATAATTTATTTTTCATTATATCATTGCCTTGCATAATTTTTTAATTAAGTAATTTCTTTGCTAGTTTTAGTTAAATAATAAATCATTTCTTTCTGGCCCTAGAAATAAACAATTTCTGAAGGGGATATTTCTTAACACAGAGTTGCTTGATTTAAAAACAAATAATTGAGGATGTCACACATACGAAATACATAATTATTGCCACCTTTACCGCAAAATATATAATTTGCCGTCGAGTACAAGTCAAAGCTCCCCTGGGTATCTGATTGTTAACCACGAGCAGAAGTTATAAGCACTGACTCAAACGTGGTAGAGTAAGTCACCATGATATACACATAGTGTGATGCAGTAAAGCATGACATGCTTTGTCATTTCGGAGTCGATGTTTATGACTTTAGCTGTAAGACGCTCTTAAGACAAACACGAGAAGGGTTAAAAACTGAAATGTCTTTCACCTCCACTGTCACATTGGGCAGCGTGATCCTAAATGAACCTTGAGTGAAGAAATAGTAAAATTTCAGAGTGCTAAAATCCTCCAACTTCATCTGCGGCAAAGCGAGGTAAGACCATGATCCTTCTCTTCTTGCGCCTTGAAGTGACATCACATACCCTGAAAATAAAAAATCACCAGCATAGCTTTTCAGTATGTTGTCAGGATCAATATAGCTTTATAACATTGGGATGTAGTTCATGAGAGGCACCTTAGTCGTATTTATATTATACAAATACGGCATGATAAGAGTGCAATATGAAAATTTATTTGCACGAGGAAATTCATATTGAACGAGGGCGCAGCCCGAGTTCAATATGAATTTACGAGTGCAAATAAATTTTCATATTGCACGATAATAAGTGCTGTATTTGTTTTATTACATGACCACTATGTTCCAATATAATGTTCCATTCCGAAAAAAAAAAATTTTCGGATTTTTTTTTTTTTTCAGTCAAAAAACAAAAATGAAAAAAACGATTTTTTTGAATTTTTTTTTTAATAAAAACTCATATTGCACTCTAACCATGCAATATGAAAAAATCCGAAAAAAAAAAATTGTAAAAAAAATTTTTTTGGGAAAAATCTCATATTGCACCCGAACCATGCGATATGAGTTTTTATGATGTCGTCATGTGACTGATTTAGGCCAATCAGCATCGCTCTAGCATAGTGGTCATGTAATAAAAAGTGATATTGTTTCAATATATCACTGCTTCAATATATACTGTGTTATCCAATATATTTATTTTCTTTGTTATATTCTTACAAAAGTCTGTTTTACACTAGTTTCTTGTTGTGAACCAGTATTTATAATGAATAACATACCCTGCAAAAAGAAAAGGACCTTGACCTTGAATTGGAATTTTTGAAATAATCGATGGACAGTAAATTTATACACTCGTTGAGCCAGCAAAATGTGGTCTTTAGTAGGCCTAATGATCAATAATGCGCTTATTTGGAAGTACTAACCTAAATACGATCTGGAAGTGAAATCATTCTGCATTCCATACACTTCCCTAGCTTGTTGTCGTTGCCATCTAGTCCTGTAGCAAGACCCAACCGACGTATCACACCATCCTTCGTCAAAAGTACAGGTGAAATCTGTCCAGTGGACATAACTTTATTCATGAGCATATTGTATTAGCACAACAAATTCTCACCATATAATAGAAGTCGGATAGATAATATATTTAGAGGAGCAATGCATATCTGGGCCCACCTCTCTGGGTTCTATGCTTATGATTTTAATGTAATCTAAGATATTTAAAGGAACTCATGCATAAATCAACTCTGCAAATATAAAATGACACACTTTTTAAGGGGGGTTGTTTTTTTTTCTGTTCTTAGACCTTTCAAACGTTGGGGAGAGCCGGGCACTGTGAGTCACTTTTTTTTATTTTCAGGCGAAGCAAATGTTGCTTCGGATTTATGACAAAAAGCTATTTGGCAAAATTATAATTACTTTTCTCGGCTAAAAACCAGAATTTTGGAATTTAATTTGCCCTTTGCTGTGATACTTTAGCGGGTTTAGGACAACCTTTTGCTTATATATTTTTGTTCAACATAAAAGAGGACAGTTCTGTAAACAGTACCACTTTGATGCTACGGGCTCTGCCTCACTGTGCCTGCGGTCTCACTGTGCCCTGCCCTCCCCTACTGGTAAACCACATTTTACTAAAACTTACTATTTTTTGTAGGACATGGTCCATCGTGTAGCATTATATCGTCCAGAGCGATATTTGGAGAAGAAGCTTCTGCTTCGAAAACGAGGCTAAACTCTCCTGCGGGTAGCGACTTCTGACCTATCCACCACATGTCCCCCTGGTGGCCAGAGGCGTCCAAGATATCCTCAGTTCTGTTGACTCCATTATCGCTGTAGTTTGCATAGACCTTAAGAGCAAACGTGCCATTCCCGCTCATATGATAACGGAAAGAAAGACAACATTCTTTCTCCGTGTAGAACTGTTTACTTTCTAAAATACCAGGTGTGGGATGACTTCAATAGTCACTCGGTTTTATCATCATGAAATGTCCGTGCCCTATCGTAAAATTAAACCAGCCAATTCAAAAGGCAAATTATCAAAATTAGTCAAAACAAATGAGTATCAATTCCACACCCCACTGATTTTACTGAGTACACAAAAAAAACCTGTTGCGCCACTTAAAAGGCAGCAACCACAATGAATACAAAAAAGGTGTCATTTAACGGTAGAAAACTGTTGTTTTAGCAGTAACTGCCACAAAAGTAATGGGAGCTGGGTTTACAGTATACTATGGTATGGAAGTTTAATGAAAAGATATGACTCACTTTCATTTAAGGTGTTGTCCATACAGGGTCCCCTGTGTTCGTAATACCAGTACCCTTGTTCCAGATAAAACACGTATTGCATTGTGTGTATGTTGCGAAGAGGGCAGGATTTTGAGCCAAAGGATGGTTGCGACTCAAAATCACAGTTCATCATGGAGTCCTCTAGAATTAATAATTAAATTTTTCCAATTTAAAGACAATGCTAAAACAATGTGTCCAGTCCGGAGGTAGGGTACGTAGCATTCCAAAATACACTCTTGAGAGAGAGAAATATTTTATTAGACCAATTCCAGTTTACATGATAGTTATATTTTTTTCATATGTTTAAATAAGATATAATAAAAATTATGGTCAAGGAGGCAGCATCTAAGTCACTTGTGTAACGCTGCCGATGCTGCCACCTTTTGTATATCACATAATTAGTGTAAAATATTCATGCAGGCATGTTTCAGACGGGTCACTTCATAGTATTTGAATGTTTAATAGGTCAGAATTTAAGAAAGTGTAGTTTGTGAAGATATTGGACAAGGGGTAGACTGGGACGAGTGAATGAAAAGATGATAAAATGTGAGAATGAGTGAAACCATGAATGAATGTAGTGATTTTAGGAGTTGGCTTGCTATGTAGAAGTCGCTCAGTTAAATCAGTGTAGACCTTAAAGGAGAATGATAAAAAATATAAGTAGATAAAAACATAGGCTGCGTAGCAGCAAACCTTCAGCGAATAACACCTTTAGAAGATTACAATAATATCATAAAATTGGTGAGTTCCTGAAATTGCTTATAGGTATGCAATAGCGGTCGAGTAGTGGCCTTCCATTATCTCTATTTTTCCAATGATTCATAAAGTGTTATACGCATCAAAAAGCACTGCTAATTAATCGCATAGGTGATTTGTTTAGAAAAATGCATTACTGTATATGCAATAGTTGGGAAGTTTTGGCTCCGATGTAAAAAAATTCTTTTAAATATTTTTTCTGAATATTACAAAAACTATAGAATAGCCATCTGTCAGACCATGAAAAGGCACAACTAGACCATACAAGCCATATGTGTACCAAACTTCATCCATGTATATGGAATAGTGACCGGATGTTGGGCCAGAAACAAAAATAATAATTTTTATGTTTTTTTCAATATTTGAAAAAGTATAATATTTTCCATCAGACCTTTCAAAAGACACAACTAGACCATATTGACCATATGTGTACCAAAGTTTATCCATGTACATAGTGAGCGAGTCTTAGCCCAAAAAACAAAAAAAATATGTTTTTATGTCTTTTCTCATTTTTTCAGAAAGTATAGAATATCTGTCAATGAGACCATCAAAAGGCACAACTAGACCATATAGGCCACATGTGTACCAAATTTCATCCATGCACATGCAATAGTGACCGAGCCTTGGCCCGGAAACGAAAAAAATTTTTTTTTTATATTTTGTTAATTATTTCAAAAAGTATTTAAGATCTATTCATCAGACCATCAAAAGGCACAACTAGACCATACAGGCTAGATGTGTACCAAATTTCATCCCCATACATTCAATAGAGGCTGAGTGCCGGGCCGGAAACGATCTATCCGCCCGCCGCCCACCCGCCCGCCCGCCCGCCCGCCCGCCCGCCCGCCCGCCCGGCGGACGGACAGCATTTTTACCCAAGTGATTACAATACCTTCTTCGAACTTCGTTCGCTGAAGGTAAAAATAAAATAAGAGTAAGGAGACACAAAAATAATTAAGATAATTTTTGATGGTATCAAGAGTTATTACACACATAACAATTAGGAATGGAACACTGACTTGTGTATAGATTGATTAGATGCCTTTTGACATAGAAAGTAAAACCATATTCACTATGAGTACTTACTTTATCAATGATGCTGATTTCATTTTTATTGAGGAGTAGGGGGAGCTGATATCTAGAATGGCGCGTCAGATGGGTACGGGTAGGCTGATTAAGATAATCAGTATCGAGAAAGTAATATGGCAATGTGTTATTAGCATAACAGTAGAGTCAAGGAGGGTAAATCCGTCCACTTTTGGCTAAAATTGTCTTTCCAGGAATATGGGAATAGTTACAAAAATAAAAATTAGTCCATTGGAAGAGGGATATTCGGTTCTTTCATCACCAGCCAAAAAAATCAAATATTCAAATAATTTTCACTGAGACCATGGCAACGAAATTTGAAGGTAAGGTCACATAAATCCGTCCACCCTCCTGGTAAATCCAGTAAGGATGGTAAATCCGTCCACAGGGAATTCTACAGCAAATAACTGGACATCATATCTTCAAGTTTTGCAATCTAACAATATTCACAAAGAATTTTCTGTCGATTTTAGAATAGTGGGGTACTAAAGCACTTAAAATAGAAGAATTAAATAAAAGAGGTACAGTTAACTATCAGCAAATTCAATTGACTGCCTCAATTACGATTGAAGAACTCTTTTTAACCCAATCAAGTGGTCTAATTGCTGAAACTAATTTATTTCATCAGTGTTATGCCATTTATAGGTATTAAATATCATAAAAGTACTTTTAAATCCCATTTGAAATGGATGGACGGATTTGCAATCACTCAGTCAAGCCAGATTTACAAATAATGATGGTAATTCCGTCAACTTTTAATTCCATTATATCACCTGCCCAGGTATTGCAATTAAGCCATTGAAAGAATCCTGCACGAAATATAAAATCCTACTTCTTATGCAAAACTTTTTTTTTATTTTCAAAACGTTTTTTGATGATTGAAATAGGCAATGAGATGCCTACAAGAAATTCACAAAATGGCTGTGATGACGTCACAGGATTTCATTGTATTTTGTCCTCTGTTTTTAAATGAACCTGAAATGTCATTAACATGCTGCTCGCATGATAAATACGGGAAAATTAGTTGAAAAACTAGTTCATCTTTTATTTAAAACTCACACAACTATAATAAATTTAATTTCATGCCTATATAAGGGGGTGGACGGAATTACAATCCTGGACGGATTTACCATCCCTCACTCTAATAGAATTTATAGAGCTTTCTGGTAACAATGTCGGTAACTTTAAGAATATTGAGGTTTTTGAATATGGGATCAGTGTGTGCATTGTATTTACTGTTATTAATTATTCTAACTGCCTTTTTTTTGCGAAGTATTTAGCCTGTTATGTTTAAAGCCCCAGCACAATATTCCATAATTGAGATACGAGTTTAACAAACTGTCATAGATTGTCTTTAGTGTGTACACTGGGAGGTAATGTTTCGGCTTATTCATGATGCCGATGGTTTTAGAAATCTTCTTAGTAATTGACTCTGAATGGACTTTCCAGTTTAAATGACTGTCGAAAATTATACCCAGGAAGTTAAAATTTTCTACATACTCAATAATTTGATGGTCTATTTGAAGTTTAGGTGGATTTACAGTCTTGTTATAGGTTCGGAATATCATACATTTTGTTTTATTTGCATTGAGAGATAATTTGTTCAAATTCAACCATTGTGTTACATTCCTAAGTTCAGAATTCAATTTTTCATCTAAACCTGCAGGGTTATAGGTTCCTTGATGAACAGAATCCAATGTAACACATAAGGTGGTGTCATCTGCATAGGTTAAAAATTTAAATGTATCAGATGATGAGCTTATGTCATTTATGTAGATGATAAATAGTAGTGGACCAAGAATAGATCCTTGGGGAACACCAGTTGTTATCGGCAAGAGATTAGATTTGCTATTGTTAAATTCTACATACTGTTTTCGGTGACTGAGATAGCTGTTGAGAAGTGAAAGATATTTATCTTTGAAGCCATAGTGTCTCAATTTATGTTAAAGTATTTGGTGATCAATGGTGTCGAAACCTTACTTAAATCCATAAAAACATTTAATGGTGTTTTTCCATTATCCATATTGAAAGCTATTCGGTCTACTAATTCCATTGCTGCTAACTCAGTCGAATGACCGCCACGGAATCCATATTGTCCTGTGTAATGCAGTTTATGTGAAATAAAGTATTCATTAATTTGTTTGTGCATAATTTTTTCAAATATTTTTGATATTGTGGGAAGGATGGAAATTGTTCTGTAATTGTCTAGTACATTTTTGTCATTCTTTTTATAAACTGGTATCACCTTAGCAATCTTAAGATTGTCTGGGAATGAATTCCTGCAGTCAGCGAGAATGGGTCCATTCACAGTGGTAAAAATTAATCAAACATTTATAAATAAATTATTTTCACCCAGACTTTTCTGTTAAATTTGTATAAATGACACATCATAATAACAATATGAACATTCAAGGTAGTATGTTAGATAATGATATTTCGCTAGTAGATCTCATTGATGAAAGTGGTTTTGGTACTGAACTTGACTCTGGTGAACCTATGCTATTCCAAAATTCTTCATATTTTGAAAATTCCGATTTTATTAATTCATTAACCGATAAGAATGATATTTTTTCTGTATTCTCTCTAAATTGCCAATCATTAAATGCAAAATTTGAATTGTTAAAAACTTACATTCAATTATTTAATGCTAACGAACATAAGTTGTCTGCTATTTGCTTGCAGGAAACGTGGCTCACAGCAGACAGTGATACTTCTCAACTTCATCTTAATGGATACAATTTAATACATAGAGGTAAGTCATGCAGTGCACATGGCGGAGTAGCAATTTATTTACACGAAAATTTTCAATATGAAATAATTGACATTAAAAGTAATTCAAATATCTGGGATGGTATATTTATCAAAGTTTCAACAAATTATGGTAACATAAAGAAGAAGATAATTATAGGTATTATTTATCGCCCACCTAGGCCAACAGTTGAAAATATATTAACATTCATAAATGAGATTGAAGCAGTACTAAATAATCTGAGAAATTTTAAAAATGTTCTTATTGCTGGAGACTTTAATCTTGACTTACTAGCATTTAAACAAAATAATAGTATAAATGAATTTCTTGACCTTATGATATCCAATAGCTATGTTCCGAAAATAACTTTTCCAACACGCTTAACCCAAAGAAAGGGAACTTTGATTGATAATTTATTTGTCAAAATAACTGATAATTTTAACAATTCAACATCTGGTATTATTCTGAACAGCTTATCCGACCATTTGCCATATTTCATTACTCTTGATTATTTTAATTTTTCTGTAACATGTAAGAAGCACATAAAGTTGTCTTCATCCAATTTGTCAAATTTAGAAAAATTCAAAACCGATCTGCAGAAAGAGGTTTCTGGTGACAAATTTAATGCAATCTTGGCCAATAATTCAAATGAAAGTTATGATAATCTTAATGGAATTCTACAAAGACTGGTAAATGTCCATTTTCCACAGAAAAATGTCCGATTTAATAAATATAAACACCATAAATCAAAATGGATTACAAATGGAATCATTAAATCAATTTTATACAAAGATAAACTTTATGTTAAATTAAAAGCAACTCCTGTTGACAGCGATGAATATGAAAGTAGATCCATAAATTTCCGTACATATTCCAGAATTCTTAAACAATCAATAAAATTAGCCAAGAAAAAATATTATTTTAATTGCTTTGATAAATTCAAATGTGACATGAAGAAAACTTGGTCAGTAATAAATGAAGTTATAAACAGAGGCAAATGTAAAAAAGATTTTCCTGAGTACTTTGAAATTAATGGTGTTAATGTTTCAAATGAACGAATAATTGCTAATGAATTTAATAAATACTTTACTGAAATTGGACCAAAGCTTGCAAGTGCCACCAAACCACCTGACAATAGATCTTTCTCTGACTACTTACAGAATCCAATACCACCATCCTTTCAGTGTGAGCCTGTTAATATTGAATCTGTTGTTAAAGTCATTGATAGAATGAAACCAAAAACTAGCACCGGCTTAGACAAAATATCAAATAAACTTTTAAACATGTAAAAAGTGAAATTTCTCCAGTATTAACGAGTATATTTAATCAATCTATTCAACAAGGTATATTTCCAAATCTCCTGAAACAAGCCTTTTTTCTAATTACAGACCTGTTTCATTATTATCTAGTGTGTCAAAAGTCTTCGAGAGGATCATGTTCAATCAAATGTATGATTATTTCACTCATCTTAATTAAGGCTTAGTATTTACTAAGAGCGATTGAGTGTACAAACCATGTATTTCGGTCTAAGTGCACTTTCCAGTTTTGACACCTCCCCTTCCTTCCTCGGTTGTTGGCTGTTGTTGGTGCGAACAACTCTAATCCTCACTTCTTATAAATACTCCGGACACGATTATCAAGTGTCGCATTGTTAAACGAACGCTTGCACGGAGCTCTGCTCGTTTGACAAGTACACCCGCACTGCACTGCACGAGACCACGCTGCCTAACTTCACTTCATTCATCACGTCATCTTCATAGTTCTTCATCTCGGTAAGCCTATTCGGGCCACTTGAAGTCAATGAGCTGATTGCCTGCTGTTTTAGCGCTGTTTACCCGTCCTGGAGAACTTTTGTCATTCTAGCCACGCTGGCAGTCTGACACGTGTTTCTACTGACAGCCCGACCAAACTGGGTCACTGTCTAAATATATAAGCCGTTAGTGTTGTTTAGCACTGAATGAACTATTTACCGTATTGTTACGATTAAACGGCAAGAAGAAGAAAATTTCTATGAAGTTGTGAGAACAGAGGCTATAGGAGACGAGAGAAATAGAGCTCGGTGGTCTGAATGGACAACAGTGATATCTACTAAGTGCAGTGTTTAAGCAGGGGAGTGGGTCTAACGTCTGGACCTGTTCCACGAGCGACAACTTTACTTCCACTACTCGTAACGTGCCTGTGGGAGTGATTTAGGGCTAAGTCTCCGGCACCTAAGACCGTGGGAGCATAGAGCCCAGGACATTTGAAATGGGGAAAAATAGAACACACTATTGTTCTGTTTGCCGTCGGCCAGTCAGCGGCCACGAGGGGCCAACCGGGAAAAAATGTCAATTCGGCCCCCCCCCGAGGAAAATTTCAACATGTATTCTTCCCGGAGAAGACAACAAGACCCCCAGCCCCACCCGGGTAGTCAGATGCCTTCCATGGCCGGGACGAGGCCAAACGTCCAGACAACTCATATGGGATTGCGCTCCCGGGTGCCCCCGGGGAGTGAGCAGGGCTCGCTCATCGACCTCAGTCCGGACAATTCGTGGCTGCGACGCCATCAACAGTCTCCATCTGTTCGATTCGCCCCGACGTCCCCCCGTTCGCCCCGTGGGGTCGACAGATACGGACATGACCAGAGTTCATCAGCCTCGGCGAGGCCGTTATCCCCACCCGGAGTGCTGAATTTCGACGGGGGAATTTCGCAGCCCCCCCCCCTCTACCTACGTTACGTCATCCCGGCTATGGCGAGCATGGCCTTCCCCCCCCACTGTGGCGTCGAGAAGTGCCACCGCATGCAAGGGATGGTTTCGATACTAATGGACGTCATGCAAGGGATGGTTTCGATACTGGACGCTACAACGACGGCCGCGATGGCCTGGGACCCCCCCGTCGGGACTCACCCCCCTGGGAACCAGTCCGTACCGTCTACAACGGCAGCTCGGGAGTTACCAGTATGAACTTTGGGAGTACGAATCCTCCTACCACTTCGAGTCGTTACCATGCTGGGCGAGACCCAACACTGAACACTAACTCTATCCCATTGGAAGTTGGCATGGAATTTCTAAGCCAAAGAACAGCAGCAGCTGCAGTGAATGGTGAGTTCGCTTCATTAAACGAATTCTTAGACTGTAATGCTTAGTGCGATGAGATTCGCTCATTTGTCGATTCAAACGGGAATGTGCAGGTTAAATCAGTTAGATCATCCCGTGCTATTGTATCTCTGTACAAATGGCTTGAAGCCTGGTTGGTTTACATGATGTTGCTAGCAAAAATATACGGATTCAATGTGTTCTATCAGATGGCCCGGTACATGGGTTTTATTATAAATATCGCCCAGAAATTCAAAATTGCGAGTGTACTCTCGTATGACGTCAGACATCGTCAACGCCTGGCTCAAGCCAGAAATCTAGAATTTAGTAAACTGGATCATGAGTTGTTCGTGACAACATTTGACGTAAATGCTGCTAAGGTATCTAAATGTCAGAAGTGTGGTTCCACTGATCACGTCACCATTGATTGTTTTCGTAAATCTGGTTCAGGGAATAGGGCTTCAGGTTCCAACTCCAATTCCAATTTTCGTCCCCAACAGAAGTCAGGGGGGGACAAAACAGAAATCTGCTATATGTTCCAATTTGATAAATGCAGATGGGGTGAAAAATGCCGCAGACAACATGTCTGTGCTTCCTGCCAAGGCCCAAAGCCCCAGTGCACTTGCCCCAATGCAAAGTGCAAGGCAGCTACCTTTAGCTCAATGGTACCCAAGCCTTAATGTCGCCTTCTGGGAGAAGTATCTCCCACTTGTCTATCCTCATACTCAAGCTAAGGGAATTCTAAATAGTATAACTTCTGGGGTCAGAATAGGCAGGCAGCCTACCGATTGTACTATAATTAGCCCTAATTGGCCTTCGGCCCTTGAGTTTAGAAAAGAGGTCAATGACATTATCCAGGCTGATTTGGAAGCGGGTAAGCTTCATGGTCCATTTACTGAGCCACCTTATGATAGGTTTATTGTTTCTCCATTAGGGGCATTTCAAAAAAGGAACTCGAGTAAGGTCAGAGTAATACATGACCTCTCGTACCCCAGCATAGGTTCTGTCAATTCCTTAATTGATTCGGATGAATTTACCCTTACCTACGCATCGATTGACGACGCAGTCAATTTTATTGTCAATATGGACAGTGAAGCTATCTTTCTTTCAAAGATGGATCTAAAAGATGCGTTTAAATCGGTATTTATCGACCCAGTGGATTGGCCACTAATGGGGTTTTCTTGGATGGATGCTGCGGGATGTACTCAGTATTATTTCAGTAAGACCCTCAATTTCGGACTTAGATCCGCCCCATTTCTATTTGATTCCATTGCAGATCCATTGTTGCAGATTATGTTTCATAGGGGGCTTAGACCCACAGCCATACGATATGTAGACGATTTTCTTATCATGGCGCCCTCTGCCGAGGATTGTGCAACTAGTCTAGATTTGATGCTTTCTGTAGCCAGAGAGGCTGGCTTTGTCATACAGCAGTCTAAAGTTACTAGTCCGTCCAGAATAGTTGAATTTCTAGGAATAGTGATAGATACTTGTAGAGGTGAACTTAGGATCTCGCAGGATAGACTTGATGAACTCAAGACTGAGGTCACTCACTGGTTAGGTCAAGGGACTTTAACGAAGAGAAAATTGCTTAGCATCATCGGAAGATGCGCATTTGCCTCAAAAGTCATAAGGGGTGGAAAACCCTTCCTAGCTAGGTTATTCGCTGCAGCCAGGTCAGCAAAAAAGCTCCACCATAAAATTAGGCTCCCAGCTGAAGCTAAGCGGGACTTCGAGTGGTGGGCAGCATGCATCACCGCACATAATGGTGTAACACTCTACAAGCCTAATTGGTTGGGGCGAGTGAGGCATATCCATACGGACGCCTCCAATCAGGGGCTAGGAGCTTGTTTAGATAACTGTGAATGGTTCTTCCTCTCTTATACAGGGTCTCGGTCTTGGATGCTGCAGGAGTCGATTAATTGGCGGGAGATGCATGCCGCTGTTCTGGCATTGCATACCTGGGCTCCAGCGTTAAGTGGGTCTAGTGTGATCTTTCATATAGACAATACCACTACTTGTTATATTTTGAATAGCGGTTACACTCAGGTAGACGCCCTCATGTTCTTTGTTCGCCATTGGTATATGATCTTGGAGTGCTATAGCATAACCGTGGCCCCTGTTTATATATCGACTCATGAGAACACTAATGCGGACGATTTGAGTCGCTTGAGAGTCGATAGTTTTTTGGATCGTAACCCCTCAGCTGATAGGGTCATGACCTGGCCCGATGAGGGATTTATGGATTCTAGTTACTAGAATGTTCTATCTTTCGATTTTCAGGCCTTGACACCAGGGCATCTGCGCTCATCGCATCTGGCTGGGCCCCACGCACTAGAATGGCGTACTCAGCGGCTGTCTCACGGTATCGTAAATTCACCGAGACTTATTCTCTCCCTTCACTTCCCCTCATTGAGACTAATTTACTTAGATATGTTGCTTATTTATCTTCTCAGGGTTTGACCAGTTCTACAATTTCAAATTACTTGTCTGGCCTACGGGCTTGGGTCATCGCGCTAGGGGGCGTTGAACCCACCATCTGGACGCCAAGGCTCCGCCTGGCGGTGAGGGCGGTATCACGTACTGATTCGCCACCAAGACAAGTTAGTCCCATCACGTTTCCTATTCTATCTGATATCATACATTCATTGGTTTACGGTCATGATAGCTTAATGATTTCCTCTGCATTGTTGATTCACTACTTCGCCTGTTTAAGGGCGTCAGAGATATGCATCGACCCAAATACTGGCTTAGCCCCCCTTAGGGACTCTGTATTATTTCCATCATCTGACAGGATGATATTTAGGGTCATCTCTTCGAAGACAGCCTCTAGAGGGTTTACAGTTCATATCGGGTGTTCTAACCACCCTATTTGTGCACCATGCACTCTTAGATATTTTTTGTCTCAGTTTCCAGCCCCTTCTACTTCCTATTTATTTTCAACTTCAGAGGGCGTGCCGTTGGATTACCCAACGTATAATAACTCCATAAAATCTTTGGTGGCTAGAATAGGATTAGACCCCCAACTTTATTCTACTCATTCCCTCAGGGCGGGTGCAGCAACACAGGCTGCCCAATCAGGCCTTCAGGAGACCCAGATTCAGAGGCTGGGCCGATGGAAATCGGATGCTTACAAATTGTATATGAGGCCCGAACCCTCATCCTATTCACACTTCGCCCCCCACCTAGTTCATAACATTCACCCAACTTCATTCACAAGTAACAAATAGGCAGCGTGGTCTCTCAAAACAGGTCTTTCGACCCCACCCGCCTCACTTCACAGCTCTTGGGTGTTTGGCTCCACCAAATGTTTGGGCAACCCCAGAGCATTTATCTATCTATGTTTTCTATCTGTGTGTTAGTCTTCTCTTGTTTTATGTCTAGTCTCTGAGTGTGCTTGTTATGGTCTCCGGACATGTGTGATTGGTTTGTCTTGTCCTTCTTGCGTCTATGTTTTGATAATAAACGCACTGCGACCATCTTTAAATTTACACCCTGTGTTTGTATTTACTCAATTAAGGCTTAGTATTTACTAAGAGCGATTGAGTGTACAAACCATGTATTTCGGTCTAAGTGCACTTTCCAGTTTTGACACCTCCCCTTCCTTCCTCGGTTGTTGGCTGTTGTTGGTGCGAACAACTCTAATCCTCACTTCTTATAAATACTCCGGACACGATTATCAAGTGTCGCATTGTTAAACGAACCCACCCGCCTCGAATCCCAAAAGGGAAATTTTTATAATTTAAATATTTCAAAATTTCACCCGGTTATCTGATAGTGTCATGTGAATCCACCATACTCAAAATACAATTATACTGTATAAAATTGTTGTTAAACCTTTATTTTTTATTATTGTGTAAAAATTTACATTCATACAGTGTCACAGGTTTGTTAAAAATTTAGTAAATATTATTACTTTAATGGTTACAAATATGTAAGGTAAAAATATATACCTAGTAAAAAGGTATAAAAAATTCCTAAAATATGTCTCAAAATAATGATTCATCTGTAACCGGTTCCATCTACGATTGGCTGCGTCCAATATATCCTGTTCTGTATACCCTTTCGGCGTCAAATATATCCTGTTCTGTATACCTGAAATCACAATAATTATTGATCATGTCTAAGGCTGTGACCTTAAATCTCATCATTTACCTACTCTAAAAATTGTAAAAAATTAATTTAATAATTTCAAATCATGGACATTGCCAGTGGGGCAACCCCAGAGCATTTATCTATCTATGTTTTCTATCTGTGTGTTAGTCTTCTCTTGTTTTATGTCTAGTCTCTGAGTGTGCTTGTTATGGTCTCCGGACATGTGTGATTGGTTTGTCTTGTCCTTCTTGCGTCTATGTTTTGATAATAAACGCACTGCGACCATCTTTAAATTTACACCCTGTGTTTGTATTTACTCAAGGTTTTTTATAAAAGTCAATATGGTTTTAGACAATTTCATTCTACTGAATTGGCTACCCTGGAATTAGTGGATCGCATAACCTATTCTATGGACAATAATGCACTTCCTCTTAACATATACCTTGACCTCTCGAAGGCTTTTGACACACTGGATCACAGTATACTCATTTATAAATTGAGATATTATGGTTTCAATAACAGTTCATTAAATCTTTTAAGGGATTACCTGCATAGCAGGACACAACAAGTGGAGTATAACGATATTCTTTCAGATAGTCTAGAAATCAATTGTGGAGTCCCACAAGGCTCAATTTTAGGCCCTTTACTGTTTTTAATTTATGTAAATGATATCACTTCTGCAACTAAATACTTTCATCCTATTTTGTATGCGGATGACACAACTTTATGTGCTACTCTGAATCATTCATGGAACCAAACTGATTGCTTACATTTAAATAGAGAACTCGATGAAATTTCAAACTGGATGAAGCTAAATAAACTTTCATTAAATATTGCAAAGACAAAAGCTATTCTTTTTCATTCTTCACATCGAAATGTCCAATTCCCATTGCTAACAATCGATAATGTTCAAATAGCATTTGTAGAAAATTTCAATTTTTTAGGGATACATTTAAATCAAAATTTAAAATGGAACACTCACATTGATTTGATTACAAAGAAAGTTTCAAAAACAATAGGAATTATGGCAAGAGTTAAAAATTATTTACCTTCACAGGCTTTGCTAAACATTTATCATGCGCTAATTGGGCCACATCTAAATTATGGAATAACTATCTGGGGTGGGAATGTCAACAAAATTTTCAAACTTAAAAAAAAAGCAATTCGGATAATTACAAAAAGTAGATATAACGCTCATACTAGTAAACTATTTGGACAACTTGGAATACTGAAAATACATGACCTATGTGCACTGCATGACTTGAAATTTTGCTACAATTATGAAAACAATAACTTGCCTGAATATTTTCTTTCTGAAATGTTACAAAGAAATA
Source organism: Platynereis dumerilii (assembly GCA_026936325.1). Taxonomy (NCBI): domain Eukaryota; kingdom Metazoa; phylum Annelida; class Polychaeta; order Phyllodocida; family Nereididae; genus Platynereis; species Platynereis dumerilii. Next base: position 8,069,141 of record JAPTHN010000011.1, on the reverse strand, counting down.
CTCGTATTCACAATATCAGTTCAAGAAACCAACAATATCGTCTGCCTGCTGTGAGCCACGAATATGCAAGGAATAGCATTTCATATAAATTTCCAAAAACTTTTAATGAAATGAGTGAGAATTTTAGGAGTAAAATATATAGTCATAGTTTGAATGGTTTTAAAAATTACATTAAGCAAATTTTCCTTAATGCTTATAACGTTGAATGTGAAGTCGAAAATTGTTACATTTGCAATAGAGTAGGTTAGCTGGTGTTAGTTGTTTCAGTACTTAGCATATTATAAATATAAGTATAAACTTGAAATTATTTCTTCCGTACTAAATATCTAGATACAATAAAAAATAAATTAAAAAAAAGAAGAAAAAAAACAAGATTACCACTGTGATATGTCCTTCCTGATGGCTGTAGGAATTTACTTATTTTTTTTAGTGTATTAAAATTATAGAACCATCTGGTTGACCCCTGGGTAGCGATACTGGCAGTATCATAAAGGGGTCAACCATCATAAAGCAGCATATTGCGACATGATGATATTGATTAGAACCATTTGTATTTTTGATGCTTTATGTGAATAAAATGTCTGAATCTGAATCTGAATCTGGGAATATCCCTGTGCTGATGGATATGTTGATGAGATAGGTGATGGGTTTGCATAGTTCATATTTTATATGTTTCAGTCAATTGGATGAGATTTCATCGATACCAACATCTAGTCTTGTTTCGTAGTTCATTGATGCTCTTCATTCTTGCTCATATGGAATATAGGAAAACACAAAAGCTACCATTGAATTGTAGCTACCCCCTTTGAGTATAATGGTTAAAATCTCACTTTTAAGAACTTAATTGGATTCCTGAAGAGTTATTTGAAGCCGCACTTGAATATTTGCTTAAATCTTGGAAAATATGGGAGGCTGGAGGAAATTGAAAACACGATGCAAAAAGGCCAAAATATGAATTTTATGTAGGGTTAGAAATCCATTCAAAATTGTTGATTCGTGAAAGTTACTGGTATCAAAGGAAAGATTAACCTTTAAATGGGTCAATTCTATGGTCATTAGCATGAGGAACCTCCGAGACAAAGAATCATAGCACAGACAAAATGGGTCATAAAATGCTTGGTCCAATTGAACAGTTTTTTACATTTTGAAATTCCAAGGCTGCATGATAATTCTCGAGCTAGCAGACCCCGAGTGTACATACCGTATTTTCAAAAATAAGAAGTTTTGGATTTTCCAAAAAAAAAATTTGCGAAAGGTGTTTAAACTCCACTCAAATTACTGTTATTGCATCCGAGCAACCTTAACGGTTAAACTGTTGCAAAAGAAGTCACTAGTTGTCTTCTAAATACGAATGAGAAAGAAATTTTCTCCAGACACATGATGAAGTTTATCCAGCTGGTGGCTCCCTTGCATGGTGAAATTGTGCATATCCATCGGAAAAGCCTGGGATTTTTGAAAACAGGGGTAGGCTCACTCGAAGGCTGCTGGCTCAACCAGGAGTAATGCCACTGAGCTATCAATACACACATGTAAGGTCGATATGTGGCTATAATTCAGCCAACTGTCATAAGAATCAGTAATTGAATCTTTGAGATATTCAAGTTCATCCAAAGGGGGATTTATTTTTGTTGACCATTCCATCTGGACAACCACACACTCTTCCTCCAGGAATTGACAAACAGAAATGGCTGCATCCACCATTCTTGGACTTATTTTTGTTGAATTGTTTAGTTAAATTGATTTATTATTTGGAAGAAGCAATTTTAGGGCATTAAATATACATCAGGTTTAACTATTCTACGGATAAATCATGCAATCATTTTAACAAGAGACAATCTATTAATCTAGATTTATATTACTTACTAACTAAGAACTGGCCAAAGAAGGCAATGCCACCCATATATACCCACTTGGTCCACATCATTAGGCACCAAGAAAAAAACTACCAAATATAGTGGTATGAAAAGCTAAACTCATAAATTCAATTTTGTTGCTGAAAACTTAAAATGCCGAGGACTAACATTCTTGTTTCTCGGTCATTTGGTATTTGTAATAAGATGAAGTCCCTCTGGTAGGATGGAGTTAGGAGGTATATCTAAACATTTTTGTTGTTAGGTCTCATTTCGCATTGTTTGTTTATTTTTGACGACCAGTTTCATCCAGAAAATCAATTTGGGGTAAGTTGTGCCGTCTTGATAGGGGTGAGTTGTGCCAATGGTATGACATAGGAATTAATTTTTTATTCATCTTTTTTTGTTTTAATTTTAGGCAAGGCCTCAACATGTTGTGAAATAACTTACACTGAAAGGAACATGTGTTAAAAGTATTATACCACCCTCTAAACAATAAATAATTCAAGTTTTTTCAGCATTTTTAAATTTTGTATAAAATGGCTCATAAATGTCTGATCAGTTTCATGTAACATGTCAGTCAGACGTTAAAAACATGATACAAATGATCTACCTTAAGAAACGGGTGGAATACCAGGTTTCTTTGGAATAAGGTAAGCGGAACAACTTACCCCGTCATGCGGCACAACTTACCCTGGCACCGCGGCAAGTTGTGCCACTTGACTACTTTTTTCAAATGCCTACCATGACCTTCCCAATGGTCGGAGTGCCCTGAAACTTTGGTCGATTCTGGCCAACGTATTATATTTTAATGTCTGATTTTCAGATTACATGATTAAGCTTTGGTTTTTCAGAAAATCAGCCTGACGCAAAAAATGGCACAACTTAACCCGTCTCCCCTGCTCCATAGTGTTGTAAGGGGGAAGGGAATACATTATTTTAAATGTCAGAGAGTGATATGTTTTCCTAAAACCCCCCTCTTCCAGGTAGGACATGTCTGTGCTCTCTTAATAACAATATAGGTCCATTTTCTTGCTTTGCTTATTTTATATAACATATAGTATAAAGAAATGAAAATTGATCATACTTGACACCTCCTCCTCAGAATTTTCACCCAGCATTGTTGTTAGGTGGGGCCACCCTGCTGGTGACGTCATATCATTTCCCTTGCTTCTGCTGTTTGATGGACTTGACTCTGAAAAACATGTAAATAATCAAAATTTACTATAATTTCAGGCATAATCTGATAGACGCAGTGTTAAATACCCAATCACTGATGAATAGTTACCTTTCAAACATGTTGTGTCATTTGCCACCATTCCATCTGGACAACCACACACTCTTCCTCTAGGAATTGACAAACAGAAATGGCTGCATCCACCATTCTTGTTTGAACAATCATTCCTTCCTGAAAACGGAGAGGGGTGCAGATGGGGAACTTGGTAACACAGCAATAGAATAAAGAATAAACAATAAAAAACGTTATTTAAAGTTGATAGGTTTAAAAACAACAATAAAACAAAGTGTCAAGCGCTTTTCACGGACAGGCGAGAGAAACTAACAAACCTGACTAGAAAGAAAAAATTAACATTACCTGCATTATGGATTTGTGAAACACTTGGTTATAACTTCATAGACCGACTTTTATCACCTGAGTGCTTCCCTGCGGTATGCGCGCTATAAGTGGTGAAAACTATTTAAATTGATTTATTATTTGGAAGAGTCATTTTAAGGAATTAAATATACAGTGAGGAAAATAAGTATTTGACCCCCGACCGTATTTTCTGGTTTGGGCACTTGCGCTTGCTCCAATACTCTGAAATTTCTCAGGTAGATCTGGTCCAACACTAGAAAATAGGTAATGCACACAAATTTAGTGAAAGACGCATTGTGTAATATATTTGCAGAAAAATAACAATAGTCTTCGGAAATAAGTATTTGACCCCTTCATTTGCAAAGGGTTTATCACCAGACATCTGCAAAACGAACACTTGGAAAATTATTATAACCAAAAATTATTGCAATAAAAACCTATTTTAATTGTTTCTCCAATTTTATTCAGCCCTCAATAAAACCTCCTATAATTTTTTGATAATTTCTTCATGTTTGATGATGCGAGGTTGAAAAAAAAATCACAAGACACCAGAAACTTAATTTTTTGACTGACACTAGTCTGGTGTTGGTACACAGACCCAATGTTATGACCTAGGAGTGAAAATTTCAATAATTCATTCCATTGTGTGTAAGTAAACACAGGACAAACTTACGACCGGGTGATTCAGATCTGCAGTGCTTCTGCAATCTCACCTACACTGGAGTCCATGAGTGCCCGAACCATATTAGAAAGTCCTAGACTAACCAAGGATGATTTAGCTAAAGCTCTGAAAGCTGTTTGCAATTCCACCAATAAGAGGAAGTGACCAGTACAGTACGTCTCAATAGGCTGAGATGTTGCAGTGTGACCATAGTGCCTCCGTTGCAGAAAAATCAAGCCAAAGCTTGCTTAGAATTTACACTCTTGCTCATAAATATGGAATATACCGAAATAACCACGAGCCTTGTTTTATTTTTTACCCTTGTTTTGGGTGAGTCCAGATTCAAACAATTAACTTCAACATGCTCAGAAGAGGCTCAACTAGACTAATATGAATGGCTGGAGTGGATTTTTCATATTTTGAGGTTTTCATGAACAATCTTGATAAACCAACCGTGTTTATTGTGATAAACTCTCAATTGCTAGCAGTCAAAACAATTTCTAGTTGAAATTATAGTACATTTTGGTAGAGCACACATAGGGTGTATAAACCTATATCAATAAAACGTTCCTGGTTATCATGAAGTCTTGGAATTTGAAAATGTAAAAAACTTTTCCATTGGACCAAGCATAAATATGATCCATTTTGTCTGTGCTGTGATTATTTGTCTCAGAGATTCTACATGCTAATGACCATTGAATTGATCATTTAAAGGTTAATCTTTCCTTTGATGCCAGCAACTTCCACAAATAAACAATTTTTGATGGATTTCTAACCCTAAACAAAATTCATATTTTGACCTTTTTTGCATCGTTTTTTCAATTTCTTCCAGCCTCCCAAATTTTCAAAAATGTAATCAAATATTAAAGTGAGGACTTCAAATAACTCTTCAGGAATTCACTTAAGTTCTTAAAAGTGCAATTTTAACCATTGGATTCAAATGGGATAGCCACAATTCAATGGTAGTTTTCGTGTTTTCCTATATTCCATATTTATGAGCAAGAATCAGTGGCGGAGCTATGGGGGGGCCTGGGGGGGCCAGGGCCCCCCCAAATGGATAAGTGGCCCCCCATCGGCCCCCCCATTTGAGATTTGAAAATTTTGAAAAAATTATTGGAGCAGCAACAGTCGCTGGAACACGTCCGTCTAAAGTTGTGGCGTTCGCTAGCGCTCACTTAAATACCCATTTTCTCTGGAATGATAGTTGCCCTTTGAAAAGTTCTCAGGCATTTGATAATTTGTAATATCCTTATTTGAATATATCTAGCAATATGTACCACAGGCAAACCTTTTAACAGGGTGAGCGACATTCAATGTTTAAATTCAATTATCTGCCCAAATTGTTTTGGCTTTTTGCCCAAACCTTAGTGTTACCCAAGATTATCGGGGGAGGGTGACTACTCCCCTTTCCAGTTCGCCTACGTTTCTGGAGATTTCATGCAATATCTAAAATCAGGGTGTTTTGAGAAATCTTTCTGTCGCCATTGCTCAGTTAAAAAAACAATGCTCCTTTGAAAGTTTTCTAATTAAAGGTAGTATGTCCGCATACTTAATTAACTGTAGCCTATGTGGATAGATTTCAGTCATATTTAACACATTCGAGTTGAACAATTTACCTAATTGCTATTTTAATGGCAGTATTTGAAGTTTATTTCCTTGAAAAATGTAAACAAATAGTTTTTCATGCCGTGAAAAAGTCCTGCATTGTTTACAAATCAAGCAATGCAGGGCTCTCCTTAAGTAATTTAAGGCCTTACAATCAATTAAACTCACTTAATTATAGAAAACACGCAATTCTGTCAATGAGAAGTGTATAGTATACTTAAAATCTATTAATTTATGATCTATAACTACAAGTTGAATTTTACATAGAATCGGCGGACTTACTACCTTTAAACAAATCTGATTTATCAGAGTGATTTGTACAAACTGCTCAATTTTTCATACATGCATGGAATTTCCCTACATTTTTGGTATATTTCTGTCATTTGCACAAATTGCTACTACCTTTTAGGCCTATTTGAGGAGTTGGGTAGATTTCCATCAAAAAGTCTTTTCGATTTAGACCTATGTGTAAAAAAGAGGGCATTCTAAGTCGGAATATACTCAAAACTTGCAAAGATAGTTATGAAAAAAAAACAACAACAAAAAACAAGAGGACCATTTCATTGCAAAAGATACTCTTTGTGACTCATAATAATTGATGACATGTCATTGTCATGTTTTCAATATCGGAACCATAGAATCTGTTTCATTATTTTTTGATAGTTCAAAACAGATTTTAGTGTGAGTATGAGATGTAGGCTATGGTCATTTTGTTTATTAGTCACAAAAGATAAGACGTTCAATTCTAATTCATTCGTAAAGAAGTCTTGTAACGCAGTGTCAATTTTTATCCATGTAATGCCGCATAAATGCCGCGAAAGGTTGGCCCCCCTAGTACGGACCCTGGCCCCCCCTTGGCCCCCCCACTCATGGATTCCTGGCTACGCCACTGGCAAGAATGTATAATTGATCATGTGGGACTATTTTGCTGATGATTGGGGGAAAGTCTAAACGAGCTTTGACATGATTCTTCAGAAACAGAGGCACTATGTCAGTAGTGCATCACGTCGGCCTACTGCAACATATTGTACTGGTCATAACACTGGTCAACGATGATTTTTCTACCCGAGGAAAAATACCTAATTCGAGCATGCTGATTCCAAATCTGAAATCAGAATTGCTCTAGAACCTCTAGATTTTGAGTTATACTAAGCTATTAAAATTTAGATATAGAAATTATCTTAGCATTTGTAGAGATAAGTTTGATTTCCTGAATCAAAATATGACCTAATTGTTTACTTAGACTTCTCCAACTACAAATATTTGGGGGTGAGAGGTGCCAGAAATTGGCGATTTTTACTAAGTAACTTCTGGTTGGTTTATAACTATTTCAAGATATGAAAATTTTGTATGAGGTGCTACAGCCAGTAATTGAGCTGCCAAATTTTTGAGCTGCTAAGGGCCTACTTTGCCCAAAAAAATGTATTGATAATTTTATATTAACAAATTTGACGTAAAAAATATTCGGAAAATTATGCTTTTTCCCAATGTGATTTTGAATGTCCGTTTTTTAAATGCCAGGGAGAATGTATATGCCCAAAGTTATGTCAATTCATACTCCACCTTCAGTAGCTTCAGTAGCTCAGACTCTGAAGGGACTGCTTTATCATAATTAAAGAAGGGGCTATGTGAACCACATAAATTGTTGCAAATTTGATCATTTAATTCTCCATGATTTGATTTCTTCTTAACAGAAATTATTGGTTTAAGAAAAACATTATGGAAAAAAGTTAAAACAATGTCAAATTTTAGGCACTGGTCTACAGTGGCTGAGCTGTCTCTGTTCGGGACTGTCAAGTGGCAGCAGAATGCTGACAGTCCCTGGAAAATCGAATTGGGTCAACAATAATTTGATCTGTTTTGGACAGATCACAAGATCAGGTCGAACAACAGCTGTCCATATTGCTACACCAAACTACTTTCACAAATCATGGTTGCTGGCAAATATCCAGTCCACTGCTTTGAATGAAAATGTTTGGAAATCATGAGACAAAAAGAAAGTTTTGAAACTTTAGCATACTTTGCCTGTGAAAGGGATGATTTTACTCATCAGTCGTTTGATGGTATTCAATCTACTTATGCCATTTAGTGCATGTTAAATTGTGGTCAGAAAAGGGTCCAAAAAGAATGCATTCTCACTTATTCACGTGTCCATACAATGCCGATGTTTTCGCTTTGTGATATCAAAAATGCTCAATTGTATTTATTCTGCTACTTTATGGAGATTTAGGAACTCGGGCAAAAATATAATTCACAATTTCATAAAAGCTGTGTTACACTCAGCAAAATGCCTTGTCCATGCCACAAGTGGCCCCCTCTATACTGGCAATATATGTGAGCTACAATGTATACATCCTCCAAGATAAAAAATAGTTCCAACTTATTTTGGTATTTACAAGCTGTCTGCTTAAAATTGAAGCGATCCAAAGTCAGATTAGACACTTGCAGAGTTTTTGGAAATAAACTAGACCATCACCAAATGAAGGAACTGTCTTGGTTTCTTCCACACAGTCCTGGTTTCTTCCAGAGATCGAAATTCTGTTGACCGCTCACAGGAGCTCGCGAATTTTGCACCCTAGGTGGCAGCAAATAGCGGTCAACTTGTAGACAGGTGGCTGAGGCTGGCTCAGCAGGCAGTGTAGTTGCATTTGAGTGTGCATTTGGAATTATATCTGCATTACTTGAACCTTCCAACCAGAACATTTAAATTAAAAATTCATTGCATCTCATTTTCCATCAATTTTCTTCATTTCCTTCATAAAAAAATCCAATCATCATAAGAAATTACTTAGACATGTTTATATTACACCCAGAAACTACAATTTTTCAGTATGAGTTGCATATTACCCATTTCATTTCTCCAAATGGGAATATATTGAACAATAACAATTTTGCAAAAAATCGCCCATTTCTGGAGCCTGTCACCCTAAAATTTTTGTATTTAGACATGTCTGATTGAAATATTTTGGCTATATATTGTTTCAGCATAGTAAAATAACTTATGTAAATACTAAGATATGCCTACTTTCCAGTATTTAGCAGTGCAGAGTGCATTTCTTTTACACGTGAATTGCTCTCACGCCTGATTATTGCCAAATATTGACATGGCCATAACTCTTCTTTTGTTGACCAGTGTAATCTCATGCTGGAAAACATACAATGACATAAATCATTGAAATTTTCACCCCTGGATCATAATATAGGGTCTGTGTATCAACACCAGACTGGTGTCAGTCAAAAATCATGTCTCGAGTGTCTTGGGATACTTTTTTTCAACCGCGCATCTTAAAACTGAAGAAATTACCAAATTATTTTATAAGATGTTATTGAGGCCATTCAAAACTAAATAAAATTGGGGAAAACAGTTGAAACAGGTTTTATTTCTATTATTTTTTGTTTTTATACTTTTCCAAGTGTTTGTTTTGTAATAGTCTGGTGATAAACCCTTTGCAAACAAAGGGGTCAAATACTTATTTTCGAAGACTATTGGGATTTTTATGCAAATATATTACATAATGCTTCTTTCATTTAATTTTTGTGCATCACCTGTCTTCCAGTGTTGGACCAGATCTACCGGAGAAATTTCAGAGTTTTGGAGCAAGTGTAAGTGCCCAAACCAGAAAATATGGTAGGGGGTTGACCATTTAGTTTTCCTCAGTGGCAAATTATTTATTTCACGGTAGCGACGCCAGTATTTATTTATTTCAAGCCCTCGAAGTACCCGAATATTCATTCCTAAATCAAGCAACACCTTGTTGGGAATACTCCCACCAGAAATTTATTTCAAGACTGCCCTAACTTTTTCTTATTATTTCATTGAAGCTTGGCAAGAAATCTATTTTCGAAAAACTCCCATATATTTATCTAGATTTATATTGCTTACTAACCTGGTGTTCGGTATGGTGATGCTAAAGCCAAGCCGTACAGGAGTGATCTGCCTCTGGACTTCTCCCCCACCTGTTCAAGATGTGTTGCTCCAATTGTGTCTTTCTCCATACGAAGGATATAACTGCATTTTGTTCCAAAGAATTATTTTGACTCAAAAATGTTTTTATTTAAATGTTCAAACCTGTTTATCAGCAAATTTACATGTATAAGAGTGACTGAATGAACCATTAATTACCATGAAGGTACTTACTTATGCCTCAATGTAGTCAGGTAAATGTATGTTTCATCAACTTCTATGCCAACGAAGTTGTAGGTTGCATCGGATGTTGAGAAATGGGTTTTCCGGTCAGTTCCATCTAATCTTATCGACTCCACTGTCCTGGGGCTTCGACTTTCGCAAAAATACAATCTTCCTGCTGATAAAAAGAAAACAACATTGTTAAAATAAGGGTTTTATCCTAACACCAAGCATCTTGACAGGTGCAGTGAATGACATCTTTCTTTTTAACATGAATGTTAAATTCTATACCTGGCATGTCCAAAGCGAGTCCTGCGGGATCGTTCAAACCTCTTGTGAGCAATTTTTTACGACCAGTTCCGTCCATTTTTGCTTTTTCGATGTCAGCTGAGTCGCCATCGTTTGTCCAGTACATCCATCTGCGAAGTAATATTTTTATGTTGCAGTTTAATAACACTTTAGTATGCTCAATTATGTTCAGTTTTGGTTGAAATATTACATGAAGTCATGCAGAATTCAGGGCAAGAATTTCTGAAAATGTGATGCTTGATTAATGCATGAGATTAATTCAATAGACGTTCGGTCATTTTGGTTAATTAATAAAACTGAAACATTTTATAAATTAGTAATAATTCCTCGTATTCAACATACGCAATGTTCTTGTTGGTATAACTCACCCACTTTCAGGGTCCACTACTAAGGCGTCTGGCCACAATGACCCTGTTTGCACCAAAGACTTTCTCGTCTTCTTGTCGAAGTCTATGACCTTGATGACTTTGTTGGCACGGTCAGCCACATACACAAGATCGGAAATGTAATCTATTGATATTCTATTTGCGATTGTGTCTGAAACATTGTTATTGATTATACAAAATTAGATGCACACTCATTTTATGTTTCACATTTTAATGACGAACAACAGCTTTTGGATAATTGGATTGTCTCTCTAAGCATCTTAAATTGTTTTCCATTTTAGTCTTGGTCTTTACTCTCTGTTTACAGTCACAACATTACTGAAGCTTGGTTAACTGGCATGTCGAGCTGCCAGGGGCTGGTGTAATGATGAAACAAGGCTGTGAGTCCAATATTGATGCTTCCTAAATGTTAACTTTAGTACAGGGGAAAATTGTGACAGATATCAATATTATGCCCATGAGACATGACTGTTCAAGCATATTGAACATTATATTCCTTTTTATTTTTAAACTAAATTCATTACTTCAAATTTGTTCAGGTCTCTCACATGTCAGCAGCGGAATAGTTTCCTTTTCATCCGACAAAAGTGACAACCGTCCTAGAATATTTGATCTGCCAGCCAATGCCGATCCTGTCCAGTAAATGAATTTTCTGACGGGATCATAAGTAATGCCATAAGTTTCTTCGAGTGATCCGTTACTCACAGGAATGTGGGGCCCACCGGAAGTTGACATCCGAAAAATGTTCTCGCGAATAGGGTCAATAAAATAGAGAAATGAATCGTCTGAAGAAAATGATAATAACTCAAAAATTTGTTTATTTACACATGATCAAATAAATAATAACATAATAATCTTAATAATTACATAACAAAACAAACAATAATTGCATAACAAAACAAACAATTAATGTAAGGCGGCAGTATAAAAAGAATGTTCACAAAACAAAAAATAATACTAAGTACCTTGGCAGACATAAAAAGAAAAAAAAAGAAAAAGAAAGGAAAAAGGTTAATGACAGAATCGGAAGATTAATTTTTCTTTTTTAACGAGGCAATGTTTAGATGATGATCATGTGAAGGAGCTTTCTGAAGACTGGAGTGTCGCTACCGGGAAGCACCCTATGATAGATGAGGATGAAAATGATCTATGAGAATATAAGACTGAAATGGAACCTGTTGTGAGTTTCATCCTATTAGAATGGTAACTAACAACCTGATGTCGAGAACAAAGGTATTACCCTGTTAGAGAAATGTCAATAATAAAGGTATTACTCTGTTAGTCATCTGTTACAAATGTAACACTGGCGATTACTACATGTCGCATTATAGTTATCTCTGATAAAAACTAATTTAATATACTTTGCATAGTGCATACCCATGGTAACTATGAGTGAAAATTTTGAGTTGGGACAGATATTATAAATTAGTGGAATTCTATAACGTATAGCTTGCTTGGCAAATGAACGTCTTATAATTGGAAATTGAAAATTTTTAGCACCTCTGGTGTTGTAGGAATGAACACTTTGTTGAACATTAAAAATTTCATTCAAAAAATATGAAGGTAAAGTCCCATTTTGGTATTTATAACAGAACTTATATTCTTGCAGCAAGCCAATATCCATCACCTTTAATAAGTTCAATTTCTTGAAAAGGGGGTCAGTATGAGAATTATAGGCCGGATTTGTAATAATCCTGACAGCTTTTTTCTGTAATTTAAACAGTTTATTGACTTTTAAACCCCATGCTAGTAATCCATAATTTAAATGTGGGGTAATCAGTGAATTGTATATTGTCAGTAGTATATTTTGAAGGACTACATGTTTTAGTTTACACATTACCCTTATTGTCCTAGAAATTTTCTTTGAGATTTACGATGTATGTGAATTCCAATTAAGACCTTTGTTTACCATAATTGCAAGAAGTAAAAATTATCTTCATATTTAATAACTTCATCATTTATTTTCAAAATTGGTTGAGTAATTCTTTTTTGGGGCGGATGAAATACCATGGCTTTTGTTTTGCTACTTTTTAAGGACAATCTATTTAATTTAAACCAATCTATAACATTCACTAGTTCTGCATTTATTGTTTCAGAAGAATAATAATCAGCTTATCTTAGCAGTATTTTAATTAATTAAGAAATAAAACACATGGGCCATGATCTGAGGGACTTCATGGCATGACCAATGGTGGATCCAGACCGCGAAGATGTAAGGTACATGTTGAAGAAATATGCAACAACACGGGGCAGCAAATGCCAAAAAAGGGATCCGCCATCGTTGACAGTTGAATCTCACCCATATTATAACATGAAACCCCCACATCTTGGTTGTGTTTGCAGTTGTGGACACCCCAGCCTCTGTGAGAACAGTCAAACACTGATTTGTCTCCTGGCTTGCAGTCCAAGTTGTCCAACCAAATCACTCCTGATCCACTTGGTGGGTTTTCGAGCCTGAAACCTGCGTCGCTGAAAATATCAACTTGAGAGTTAAATATTTTATATAAGATAGTGTTATGAAGACTTGTGATTCTCGTTTGGGACTCATTTGTGTTGGACACTGTGAATGGAGCAAATATTTGAATTTTTTAAAGTTTGGTTTGATTTACAAAATTTTACGTACTAGCCAAGCATTTTGCAGACAATGGTTGAGTCAGTCCGTTCAAATCCATTATCGCAGATTGTTCCCCATTCCTCTTCGTAAAATACCTCCACTCTACCAGATGATTCAGTGCCTCCTATGAGTCTGACAGCTGTTCCTGAAAGTCATGTCCCATCCTGCTTATAGACCTGTCCTCTTGAAATCCACTGCCGAATGCCAAATATAAACAAAAATAAGAACAAATAGTAAAAGCCTACCAAAGTGTTCAAGACAAGTGACTCCAGCAATTTCATTTCCCTTGCAGTTATGCTTGCCCCAAGGAAGATGGCTGCAGTGGCGAAGGGAGGTCATTGTGTCATCGCAGAGGACGTCATCCAGGGCAAATTGGACCCCACCAGGGGTGGCTACGGTTATATTTGTTTGATTATGGAAGTACGACCCAGTGTGTGCTATGGCCATATCTCTGAAGTAGAGTAAGTTTGAATAAACATATGCGTATTTATAAATCAACCACAAGTTTTCAGTATTTATATATATATTTTTAGCTGAATATCATTTTGCATTATAAATTTGCATGTAGGTTCCAGAACTAATATTTACCCATAGCCAAGATCCTTGCAGACCAAACCAGCAGCTCTTGTATTCCAGTAATCATCACAAATGTACCCCCAAGACTTGTGGAGACCAGTTCGAACTTGGACATGACCTGATTTTGCATCCTTGCCGTCAACAAGTCTTAATTCCCACTTCAGTGTTGCTTCTTCTGTGATGGATGGCAATATATTTTGGTAATTTCAAAGAAAACGGCTTTATTAAAGTGATATCATTAATCGGTAAAATGATGACATACCTCTACAGATCAAGCTGACGTCTTCATTGTGCCGACAGTTGTGGGGTTGGTACAAAGTGCAGCCGGCTATCCCCAAGTCAGGAAAAAGGCATGTCACATCATCATAATGGATTGGAGAGTATTCTGGGGCACCACCGAAGATTGCTCCACCAAAAGCTTGTGGCTTGAAACTACAGCATAAAGATTTGAGTTTAAAATAAATATATCAATAAGTTAGATGAATAGAGATAGTCAACTTATACCTCAAATGAAATTTTCTTCAAGTAATGTACCCTTCCTCTTTTGAAATACCAAGCGCATCACAGAAGACTTCAGCAATAGTGTCATTCACAAAATCATCACACATCGAACCCCAAACATCGTCAACCAAGATCTCCAATCTTCCGGCAAAAGGTGAGTTCCCATCTGTCAGCCTTAATTTACCTGAAAGTACAACATGTACAGGTCTACATCATTTTATCATCATTGTCAGAACGCCATGGCTATTGACCAGCATTGGTCTACAGCAATTCAGAGTGCTATGCTCCGCAATCTTCGTCTATAGCAACAGACTTATATATATATTGATTCAGCTTATAAGCATAATTATTAGCAACTGCAACGTCGTGCCGCTATGTTATTTGTCGAGAGTGTCACAAATTCCTTCAAATGATTACAAGACAGAAACTACTTTTACAGCGAAACACTTTGATATAGAATTACAGCGAAACACTTTGATATAGAATTAAAGTGGACTATGGCACTGTGAAAATGGCACTTCGTGACTCATGATAGCCGATGAAGTGTCATCTTCTCTACTTTTAACATGGGAAACATAGAGGCTGTTTGATTAGTCATGATCAAGAGTAAGCCATTTGACTTTTCATAACAAATTTTAGAGTGAAAATCAGATGCATAATCCTTTCGTTTGGCTGTCACCGTACTAGACACCGATTTGGAGGGTTCTAACACGCATTTTTGTCAGTTAGATCCCGACCGAAGGGAATCTAACTGACAAAAATGCATGTTAGGACTCGACAAAGAGGTGTCTAACTGACTTAGACATCATATGCTTCTTCTATTACTTGTTTTAACTTATAATTTTAGCAAAATAAACAATAATCCGACTGTTTATTTGCTGTTGTAAACAGTGTTAATCCTTAGCAGGGCGCCAACATGCAATATTGTCAGTTAGATACCAGTTTTTCCAATGGTATAAGTATCTTGGTGATGTCTAAAACAAGTGGGATAAGTCTCCTTCAATCAAATTAACATTGAAAGTATTGGGTTTGATCATGACAAATCATCAGTATGATGACACATGAAGTGCCATTTTCAGAGTGCCACAGTCCACTTTAATTCTATATCAAAGTGTTTCGCTGTAAAGCCAGGAAATTTGATATGCAAAAAGAGTGAACTGTTGCACTGTGAAAATGGCTTTTCGTGACTCATGATAGCTGATGAAGTGTCATCTTCTTCACATTCAACATGGGAAACATAGAGGCTGTTTTATTAGCCATGATCGAGAGAAGGCCATTTGATTTGTCCTAACTGATTATAGATTAAAAATCAGATGCATGATCCTTTTTTTGCCAGTTACCAACAAACAGGATTAGCCTCCTTAAATCAACTCTACATTGCAAGTATTGGGTATGATCATGACAAATCATCAGCAAGATGTCACACGAAGTGCCATTTCACAGTGCAACAGTCTGCTCTTTTTTTGCATATCAAATTTCCAGGTACAACATCACCTCTGTCTTCAAGTGGACTGCTCTTGCATTGCCACAGATCAGAACATATGCTGTCTTGTGTTGCCACCTAGTAACTAGTGTGCTATTCCGCGAGCTCCTGCGAGCGTCCACATACTTTCAACCAGAGGAACACACACAATTTTGTCTGGAAGACACCGGGGCTGTTTCTGAGTGTGCTGATGGCCTTGTCTACTTCCTTAGAGAATGTGATTGCCGAGTCTGACTCTGGTATACATCGATGTTGAATAGAAATTTTGTGAATTTGCAATGAAATTGGAACTATTTCTTGGGAGAGCAATGCTGCAGCATAGAAAATCAACTTTTGTGCCAAGTGGCAGCAGCGTGCAGTTCTCATTTTCACCAGACTGACATCACCTATTATCAAGTTTGTGCATTGTCAGGCTGAGATCCAGAGTGAACTATGTTTTCAAGTTGCAAAATCATTGTCAAGACTCAAGACAACCAATGTTGCTAGGATGAGTAAATACAGCTGTATCATATCTATTATTTATTTCTCCAACCTACCTTGAAAACTGGTTTGTACTTCACATCTCACCCCAACATCTTCCGAATGTTCGCAGTCAGTTACACCCCAATCTCGATGTTCACATTGGAAAATGTCTCTGTCATCAGGTGCACAAGCAACATCATCAAGCCAGACTGGACCTTCCCCCTCTCCGAAATATGCCTCTGAGAATTCAACACCTTTCCTGAATTTTAATGTACGCTTTTTGTTATGCATTATCATTTCGTACACTTATTATCAATCCAATAACTATGTATCCTTCAATTTTTCTTCTATCCTGGAGAGCACGATGTCATGCTATTTCTGGTTGTGGATCAACCTCGTGTTTGGCAATTCACAGATCGCTAAACTAAACTGTAATAACCGATAATAGTCTCAATGTTCTTCATATTGGATGATTGGAGTTCTTGTCCTAAAAGCACCAAAAAAATTGACAATGGCATGGTCCCACACCATACATATGGAATTCACAGTTACATTGGCGCACTCCACTGAACTGAGGTTCGAAACAGGTGATTACGACAAACAGTCAATGCCAAACAGTACTAAACAAGATAATCCAACCTGCTATTTTGTAAAAGGGCCCCTTAAAGCTCCGTCAGATTATAAGAAAATGTGACATAGCCAGGGAGTATTTGCCCAAGAATTTATGATTGCAAAATTTGAGCATCCATTTATCCACATGGAGTTGTTCATGGAGTATATATAAAAATATTATCTATATTGCGTGGGATTATTATTTGGAATGGCTAACAGAACAAAACACAGGATACCAATTTACAAAAGAAATTAAAAGAAATTCTCCGATGGCCATGTCAACACAGAATTTTTTGCCAACTCACATTGAAACTTCGGAGGCTGTTAGTCAAATATCAAAGTTGTTGCAAGGTTACACTTTGCATAGGTTTTGTCCAAGGCGACTACATACACGTACAGGTCTAAGTGGTTTTCTATAGCTGATAGCAATTTGATTTGATATGAATTGACTTTTTTTGAAACATGTGCTTTCGCCTAGCCGATGTTTTGATATCTATATTGCATGGGATTATTATTTGGAATGGCTAGCAGAACAAAACATAGGATACCAAATTACAAAAGAAGGTAAGAGAAATTCTCCTATGGCCATGTCAATACAGAATTTTTGGCCAACTCACATTGAAACTTCGGAGGCTGTTAGTCAAATATCAAAGTTGTTCCAAGGTTACACTTTGCATAGGTTTTGTCGAAGGCGACTACATGTACACGATAACGATAACGATATTTTTATTGGTCATAATCTACAGAGAATGAAATTTTTTGTCACATGGTATTTGGCTGTGAGTTATTACAGTTAGAATTAGAGAATTTTACTGAAACATGAACAAAAGTGCCTTGTAGACGCTTTGTACGAGCCCTAGGGACTCTTAACCTCCTACCACTAGGTAACAGTTCAAATTCATAAAACAGTGGGTGTAATCTGCATTTCTGGACCTTCTTAGCCAGAGCCATAGTTCTTTTTCTAAAGAGATCTTTATTCGCCAACAGTGCCTCTGCACAGTCATGTCGTCGCAGCAGACGCTTGCAGATTCTACGAGGTCGTTCAAGGTCCTTCACAAGTGCCCCTGACAACATGCCAAAAAAGGCCGGACAAGCATACAACAATAATGATGTAACAGCAGCATTGAAAAAGAGACATACAATGGTTGCATACTTTAAGTTTACACATACTACGAACGCAGTACATCTTCTTCTGAGCTTTCTTGATCTGGCTACTGACATGTGTTTTAAAAGAGAGTTTGTTATCAATCCATACCCCTATGTACTTGTCATTAATTTTGACAGGAGACATAGACATTTTATTCCTACGAAAATCAAATTGTAACTCCTTGGTGAAACACAAGTTCGTAAAATATCACAGTCATTGTTACAGTTCTAAGTGGTGTACAGTTCTAAGTGGTTTTCTGTAGCTGATAGCAATTTGATTTGATATGAATTGACTTTTTCTGAAACATGTGCTTTCTCCTAACCGATGTTTTCATTAAACAGAAAGTCATGTACAGCATGTACAGTGCTGCCACGTTGTTGCACCATGAATAGGATCAATGACTGTGATATTTTACGAAATTGTGTTTCACATACCCGTATCCCAGTGATTTGCAAACGACAGTTGCAGTGACCGGTCCAAATCCATCGTCACAAACAGATCCCCAGACATCTTTGTGTCGAACTTCCAATCTTCCCTCTGAAGGACTTTTGCCACCAACCAGTCGAATGTGCTCTGTACAGTACAACCCAAAATAAAGTATGATTACCCAAGCAAGAAGGAAGAATCAGCCACTTCTTTACCCTTTCACATCTTTTGACTACCTCTGAATCACTTCCTACTTTTACGTATTTGAAACTACCTTCTAAAATTACATTAAAATCATATTTAAACAACACCAATTTAAACTAAATCACCCCCATTTTGTTTGATTTACTTTATATTTTGGAACTCTGCAAATTGCAGTTGCATTGGTAGCTGTCTAAATAGAGTTCTTAATGTGGGCTAAGGTTGTTGTAGGGAGTCAAAGGGAGTTGTAAGGAGATTTGGGGTGGAGAGGAGAAATAGGCAAACAGAGGACATCTGACAGAAACTTTTCTTACTTTATTTTGGGTTGTACTGTAGTTATCAGAGAGAAAAAGTGTACACTCCTGCTTATAAATGGATATATATATACTCTATGTGAATGAGCCTATATCTTTATGCATGATAACTAAAGAACTTATAGTTTTCAACAGGCAACATGCCTAAAAAAGCAATGGAGTCCGTAACGATAGTCCAATTAGAAATTCTACATAACAGCGATATTTCTTCATGACAACAAACTACGAACCACCAATTAGCAATGTAACACCAAGTTGTGCCTCTTCGAAAGAATCGTATAATATGGTGGCATCTTTGACAAAATTGAATTCTGATGTAAAAAGTCAAAGTTTACATGTACATGAGAAGGAGGAGGGTCTTATCTGTTGTCATACATTTCAATCCTTCAGCAATTTACCCACCTGACACAGTTGGATCTGGAGGATTGACCGCCGGCAGTACTTTGGAGACCGTTGTTGTTTCTATGTTTTCATTTTCCAGTTCCAAGCCTTCAAATGAATTATGTAATTTCATGAGACATATTTGACAAAATCAAATCAAGAATTAAAACCATGCAAGCAATATAATTACATTTACCTAAAACCTCATCCTTGGTCTGGATATTTTTCCACAAACTTTTTTCTTGAATACTACTCAGCAACTCCTCCAATAATCTCTGTCTGTCAGTGGAATTTACTGTTAGTTCAAATTTTGCCTTTACCGAACCCTTCCTGGAGCATAAGATAAAGGCCTCTATTATTTTATGCTTGCATGTAATATAATGCAATATGTACGTTTTTTTTTTTTTTTACGTAGGTGATTGTCATTGGCAATGTCATATTTTCTGATAGTGCATTGAAATCAATTTGTTAAATAATATTATTATTTTGCGATTATGTTCAACGGATGATTGTTTATAAAAAGTGCAAATCATAAATGTCTTGGATTATCTTACCGTAAATCAGTCACACTGCATTCTATCCTTGCTCTTGATTCTGTTATCTGAAGAATATATTACTGCTTTGTTTGAGAGCAATTCATGACAGCCGTTTACCATGCACAAAAAAAGTCAAAGGGACAATACCAGGTAGGGGAGACCGAGGCTACTTGAAGCGCGGGGTTATATGAAACATGGCCTAAATTCGACTTTTAAATTTTTTTTCTTGCCAAATCGGTACTTTTGGCAGATACTTTGTTTATTGACACACGTTATCACACCCTTAATCATTCAAATTTCCAAAAAGCTAATTCTGTAGGCACGAAAGTTTGTTTTTAGGGTGTCCAATAACTTCTTTGCACCAATTTCGATTGGAGTTATTGTATAGTAAATACTTATATCCAGGTGAACTAACCCTAATTCCAAAAGAGCAAACCCATTCCTAATTCACACTCAGAAGAATTTTGTACACACATTTGATAAGACTGAAAAATAAGACAATATTGTGTTCCAGGTGTGATGGGGTTAGTTGAACCGCGCATGATGGAGTTAGCCAAAACATGATTTTTCTTGTTCAAATTGCCTTGCAACCCATTGCAAGTTTGAGTCATTGCAATTAAGAAGTAACACAGTGGATATTTGCATTGCAGAATTTTTTTTTGAAAAACCGGCTTTTTTTTTTTTTTCGGGACAAAACTGGTTTTTTGAAATCAAAATTGGTTTTCTGAAAAATTCATGTTGGTTTTTGCAGGGAATTTTGGTTTTTCAATAAACCAATTTCCATCTAGAAAGCCAGTTTTGTCCCGAAATTTTTTAGAGTGTACAGTATCCCCAGTAAATGAGTACACCCCAGCAACTCCTGGATTAATTTGCTCAGAGCTCCACACTCAAGTGAAATAATCCATCAAGTTCATGATATGATTGAGCCTAGACCTAGCAGAATGTCCATGTAAACTTTGAGTCTTTGACAGATGGCAGTTTTACGGTATTTGCACTCTGCTG
Organism: Platynereis dumerilii; assembly: GCA_026936325.1. Lineage (NCBI taxonomy): Eukaryota > Metazoa > Annelida > Polychaeta > Phyllodocida > Nereididae > Platynereis > Platynereis dumerilii. Next base: position 8,048,355 of record JAPTHN010000011.1, on the reverse strand, counting down.
ATTTTTCATATTCAGGCAAATATTACGAGAAAAGTATGATAGGTACAGAGAAATTTTTTATGTTGGCAGTCTTGTACTACATTGAAATATATATGTGTGCCAATTTTTTTGAAGCAGCAAGCGATTTAGGACCAATTTTTGCGCATTTTTGTGTCTCACGGGCAGTTTTGCTCATTTTAACACACACAAATAAATGCAGGCAGTTGTGATTCATGTTGATGATTCCTCTCTGGACCTATGTCTTGGGTGTAAATTACAAAAGATTTCATGTGTATAAGTTAAAAACAAAATGAGTTGGCTCCTAAAATGTAAAAAATGGTATGCGTCAAATATTTTGTCTTTGAGAGACCATTTATTACTATATATGCTGTGGTGAATAAGCATTTAAGGGTGTGTCTACTGTTTGTGTCAATTTTGTGGCTGGAGACATATCTGAAGGTAAAGCAACACCATTTGTTTCAATAACTTTACTCGGTTTTCGGAATTTTAGGCTTGAATATGATGTCAAAAAAACATGTCCTCTCCAGCACATCGAAAAAAACACTCAGGGTTTTGAAGGAAAAACAAACAATTTGTGTTTTCGTCGCTCATTTGTGTGGTTCTACATGAATGTGACAAATACAAGTTAAAAAAATATCCAGGCTATGTACGTCGATTTTCTTAGAAATTAAAATCCTAAATGTGAAAAAAATGTCCTCTCCAGCCCATCAGACTTTTTGCTATGATTTAAGTCTTTTAACAATGGATTCGTCAAGGAAAAGGCAATGCTGTATAAAATAATTTATTCTGGATGTCTAGAAAGCATATTTAAAAATATTGTAAATTTCAACATATGTTTTTTCATCATCAAATTGCACAATTATGAGAAAACCAAACTTGAGAGTATAAGTTAGTTATTTTATGTAATATATCAATATAACTGCATTTTTTTGCAAAAACTGAATGAATTTACAAGATAATACACAAATATCTTGTTTATGGAGCAATTAAAGTTGATTTTTTTCTGAGCATGTGATTTTGGGTGATTTTCGGAGATTTTTCTCTCTGGAACATTATCTTTGACACAAGGCAAACCCAATGAGTTTCAATTTTACAGCAACAAAACTTGGCACAGCGTTTGTAGGAAACCTAGGGATTATATACAGTACAAATTTCTAAAAGTGGCTCGTCGTTTAAAATCTAGCCTTATACCCTGTCAGTATGCCTCGGCGGTCCAACGTCGGCCCAACGTCAGTCCGATGTCAGCAGCATCGGACCAGCTTCAGGCCGACGTTGGACCGCCAAGGCACGCTGATAGGGCTATAGCTATCTATCCATAGCCATTTTAAGCTAAACCTAGCTACACTTATCCATATCTATCCATAGCTATCCACAATAACTATTGTTTAAACAAGGAGTAAAGAGCTTTTAGTGTATACAAAAGAATACAAATGGATAGCTATGGATAGATATGGATAAGACTAGTAATGAATAGCTATAGACAGCTAAGTTGAGCCACATTTAGAAATTTGTACTGTACCTTGGTAATGATGGGTCTATTGAGACTAAAACCTTACTAATGAGTCTGATGGTTCAATACAATCAGATGGCTCTATTTCCATTAAAAAATGGTTCAAATTGTATTCCTGTGGATGCATTTTCTCATTAACTTTTTTTTTTTTTCAAAAATTCCAACCTTGCATACTTTTAGGAGTGGTGATTTTGTTATAAACAAACAAATCACTTCTGTTCTTGTTGATTTACGAATCAGTATTATATGTTCATTTCATGATGATACAAAGGAAATTCTCATCTACAAAACTTTATTTTGACCCCCCGTGAGACACTTTGAGTGCAAATACTGTAAAACTGCCCAGATATGCAATCAATTATTTTTACTGACAAATATTAAAAGGTAAAAGTGCCACCAAATAAGTGAGTACACCCAATGCAAAAGAGACATTGGCATGACCTGAGAAATGAGTAATTATTGCTTATAAGTGGCAGCGAAATTTTTTTATTTTGGAAAATGGCATTGTCAGTGTACATTACATCACATCCACTAAATTTGTAGCAAAGGACAGCCAATTTCTACTGCCAAATCACGAGTGGCAGAGGGTGCATCATATTGTGATGCAAAGGAATCTCTCCATCCATTGAAATAGCATTGCTGATTTGGGACAACTACGTTTGGATATGTTTGCCGCTCCACGGCATCTACAGTGGCCATAGGAATTTCCTGCTCTTTTTGTGAGATAAAGTTGATGTGATCAGGAGCGTATCTAGAAATGGCCTGAGGGGGAGTGGTTCATTACATGGGGTGAATACGGGGTGCTCCGCAGCTTTTCCTATCTCTTCCATGTTAATTTTTGGCCTGGGGGCGGGGGGGGGGGGCATGCCCAACGGCCCCCCTTAAATACGCCACTGGATGTGATCTATTTTATAATTACATACTTTGTACAAAATTTCCATGATGTTAACATGTAAAACTTGCCAATTTTTAGATCACCCCCATGTATATTTTGCATCAGGTGTGATCACTTATTTTGCAACACAGTTATTTTTAACACTCACAACGTACAAATATGTAAGTCTGCACCATTGAAATTTTATAAACACATTTTCTTAGGTCCAAAGAATATCATATGCTGGTTAAGTTGGATTACTTAAGTTAGTTCCTGACTTATAAGCAAATTAGTCAATATGTCGCTAGGGTGTACTCATTTACTGGGGATACTGTACATCTGATTTTTACTCTAAAATCAGTTATGACAAATCAAATGGCCTTCTCTTGATCATGACAAATCAAACAGTCTCCATGTTTGAATGTAGAGAAGATGACACTTCGCGGCTATTATGACATGCAGAGTGCCAAAATCTGTGTGAAGCAACACTCATTTTTTGCATATCAAGTTTACAGCCTGTAAAAACTATGAAGTTATTTCCAGTGACCAGAAGCTGTTTTCAGTGATGTTTACTATTTAATCACAAAACAATATAATTAGCTTGAATTACCTTTTTAATACCAATGCTTCAATGATTTCAAAGACTATTAGACCACTTCTATAATACACTTACAGGTTCACATATTTCTTGGCTGATTTCTTTAAATGCCGCACTACGGTTGTCTTTCATATCTTCAGTGAATTCTCTGTCTATGATTGTGATAGATCCGTAAAGTATCCCTGCTGTAAAAATGAGAATGCAATAGAGCTGGGTGACTGGGGGAAGATGAAAGGAAGTTAATTTTAAAAATTGTGCTTATAATAGAAATCGATTTTGTTAAAATTAAGTCGATAATATGAAATAATAAAATTCGACATTTCTAAATCTTACTGTCTTGTCTTTGATCCAAAGCTATGTTTGCATTCTCCTTTTTTTCTGAATAAAAAATAAAATAAGATAGGCTACTTCTGGAAATTTATAATGAATAATTGTGATGCAATTGAAATTTTTGGAGTGTGTTGGGTTAAATTAATTATGCTACTTCTGGAAATTTATAATGAATAATTGTGATGCAATTGAAATTTTTGGAGTGTGTTGGGTTAAATTAAAAATTGATTGATAATTATTTACAGTAGAACAGTCAACTTACTTGAAAAGACTACAGCTACAACGATGATCAAAATAATAATGACACATATTCCAGCAATAATCCCTTTCTTACAACAAGTGTTCTTTTTGTTATAGCTGCAAAATTAAAAAGAAGAAATTAGAAGTTTGTTGCTTAAAATATAAGGTTTTTTTTTTTTTTTTAATTTTGAGGTCTTTCATAGAAGCTTACCTTTTGAACCAGTCCGGTCTTAAGAAAGCAATCTGGAATTAATGGAAAAAGGATCTGAGATTCTGAATTATTTTGTAGCATTAATAGGAAGTGCATCTGAGATTCCCAATTATTTTGTAGCATCAATAGAAAATACATCTTTGATTCTGAATTATTTTGTCACATTAATAGAAAATGCATCTGGGATTCTGAATTATTTTGTGGCATTTTGAAAAATGGATCTGTGATTCTGAATTTTATTGTGGCATTAATAGAAAATGCATATTGATTCTTAATTGTTTTGTGGCATTAATAGAAAATGTATCTTTGATTCTGAATTATTTTGTAACATTGATAATAAAGTATGTTTGTGATTCTGAATTATTTTGTAACATTGATAATAAAGTATGTTTGTGATTCTGAATTATTTTGCGGCATTAATAATAATAATGCATCTGGGATTCTGAATTATTTTGTGGCATTAATAGAAAATGCATCTTTGATTCTGAATTATTTTATAACATTACTAAAACATGCATCTGTTATTCTGAATTATTTTTTGGCATTTATAGAAAATGCATCTGGGATTCTGAACTATTTTGTGGCATTGATAGAAATGGCATCTGTTATTCTGAATTATTTTGTGGCATTGATAGAAATGGCAGCTAAGATTCCAAATTATTCTGTAGCATTTACAGAAAGTGCATCTGAGATTCCAAATCATTTTGTAGCATCAGTAGAAAATGCATCCGGGCTTCTGAATTATTTTTGTGAGTATATAATTGTGACATTAATAGAAAATGCATCTGTGATTCTGAATTATTTTGTGACATTCATAGAAAATGCATCTGTGATTCTGAATTATTTTGTGACATTAATAGAAAATGCATTTGGGATTCTGAATTATTTTGTGACATTAATAGAAAATGCATCCGGGCTTCTGAATTATATTTGTGACATTAATAGAAAATGGATCTGTGATTCTGAATTATTTTGTGACATTAATAGAAAATGCATCTGGGATTCCGAATTATTCTTTACATGTAGCATCAATAGATAATGCATCCGGGCTTCTGAATTATTTTGTAGCATCAATAGAAAAGGCATTCGGGATTCTGAATTATTTTGAGGCCTTTGAATGGCTTCATTCAGAAAATTATATAAAGTTGTACCTACTCAGAAAATGTATAAGCTTCTCCTTTATGTACATATAGTTCATTGGTCAAGTACAATATATTATTTGTCAATTGTGAAAACTGTGTTTGCATGGCAACCATCAGGATTTTCCACAAACTAAGGGAAAACATTTCTGTTTAGTTTTTTAAATATATATTTGAAAATCAGTTGGCCGACTCACCTGTGAACTTGGTCGACTTGTTCCTGTATCTTCAACTATTTCGTCAAATGTATCAAATTTCATCTAAAAGGCATCAACTTTCATAGAAATATTCAAATTTTGTCATCAGTTTCATTTCGAATCTCCTCTTATGATAAGGAAAAGGGATCTTTACAGGGTGACCAAATAAAAGTTTTCACTTGTTTTAGTGGTCAAAAGATAATCAATTTTTGCCTCAGGACTTTGATTTATGGCTCATTTTGTTGGTAATCATCAACACATTGCATTTGAAAGGCAAAAACGACAGACATGCCTGCATAGCCTTGCTGCTATAACAAGGCATGAGTTGTCCCTGATTTTTGCTGTGCCGAGTTGAAGAAGATGTATAAATAAGGCTGTTAAAAATGTCAATATGATTGGTCTGAGATAAAAAAAAAGCTGATTGATGTTTGTTGACTGGTGTGTGAAGAAGGTTGAAACTAGAAAATGTGGTCCTCGAAACATCAGAACCTCTTAAAATAATGTTAAATGGTCACGAAAGGTAAATGTGCCAGATCTAAGGGAGATTATTTCACATCAGCAGGAAATATTTGAAAATTAAGGTAAAAATGTGTCATATATTGAAGTTATAATAAAGTATGGAGACCTAACATATGCTTTGGTTCTTAAGAATGAATTGCTATTTGTCTGACTCTGAAATTGTGGCACATGAAATGGAGATGTGAGGACTTGATTGGTCATTGTGTGCCACCAATCTCTCCTTTTGTAGATAATCACTGAGGATGCTTTAATCCAAGTATTGTCATGATGTAGACAGAAAATGTAGTTGACATACTACAAAAAACAAAAAATGTTGTTTCAGGACCATTTACATTGTATTAATGGAATTTGGGCAATTACCACCCTGGTGGCTGACAGAGAGTCCATATATTTCATTATACATAAAGTAGCTGATAAAATGTATTGTCAACCTGGATGAATAATATATCAAGTCACAGCTAGAGGTGCACAGACTATGTTCTGAACATAAATAGACATTCCGGCCAGTTTAAACCCATGTAGGCCTACAGGATCTCAAAAGTGGTCAATCAAAATTTTGGTAAATTTCGATCAGAAGTAATCTGTTCCATCCAAGGCTTGACTACCCGGTCTACCCGCGATATAACTAAATCACAACGGCAACTATAGATGGCCTTTCCTTTAAGACAGGTAACTTATCAGCTGACTTTAAAAAAAAAGTTATACAAGAAACAGACAAAAACTTCATAGGATATCAATTTCAAGGATATAGGTTATATTAAGAGTCACTGTGAGGTCCATTTTGCAACTAGAACAAAATGACTTTAGCAGTGTTTTGTCAATATGCAGGTACATCCCTGTTTGTAATTTTATGAAGATTGTGTACTTTTCAGCTTCAGTGTACATTGCTCAAGTTATTTTACACAAGTGTAAACTTTTTTTTGATTCACCCTGTAGGCCTATGTATGTGCCTAATTTGGAGCAAAAAACAAATATTTTTCAAAATCAGAAGCAAATAATCAAAATGGCAAAATTTAAACAATTAGTTATCGACCACCTAGATATGAGAATGAGATGATTTTATTGTGTTCCTTTTTGCAATGTAACCCAACAAAATTATGATGTACTTAAATTTTGACCTTGCCAGAGGCCAACGCCAAATTATTGTTGAACTGTTTACGATCATAGAAATTAGTGAATGGGTGTGTACATTGCTCTGCTATCTAGATATTTAGCCTACTTTTGTAAATACTCCAAAGAAGCACAGCAATGAATGAGGGGATCCTGTTCAAGATTATTTTCGTTGTGAAATAAATGTAAATGTAGACTTTTTTTATAGTCCATTATACCGACGAAGTCAGTCTCAACAGACTTTTACGATTACACCCTTGGCAGGCCTGTTCAAGTATGAGCCTTTCTCAACTCCCTGGGGAGTATACAGCCAGGCAGCCATTTCCAGCGCACACAATGCTAAGTCACTCTACAATCGCCATCACTGCCTATAGCCAAGTACCCATTTACACCTGGGTGAAGTGAAGCAAAGAGTTATGGAGGATCTGCTCAGTTCCTCCGTGCCATGGGTGGGAGTCGAACCTGCAACGTCTCAGTTACCAGGCGAACACCTTATGCACTAGGCCACGACACATCTTATAGGCCACGGCACCTCTTTTTGATAAATGATGGTCAAATTGGAGGTCATTAATTACAGAAGTTTTAAAAAGTACAGAATGAATGGATATTATAAAGGTGTTTTTTTTTCTCTTACGGTCATAACTTGGCTTGTTTAGGGTGGCTCCATCACAACACTATCTTTAATTTTATTTGGGCATGCAATGGTAGAGTAATAACTCAGATTAGATCATAGCCCAGTGCCATTGCTAAATAATTTTCTATATATATAATATTATTTGAAATAAACCGCATTATAGACAATGACATAATCAGACCATTCTTCATTGACATTTTGATTCAGTTTGATAGTTTGATAGATAGATAGATACAGTAGTCAACTTTCGAAGTGGGTCAAGAATTTACTTCATAGCAATTCTGACATCAGTTGTTATTCCTGCATAGTTTTGCGTGAAATGTTAACTTTGATATATAAGTAATGTGCTTGAACGAGATTGTTAGGCTTCAGTGACTTTGATGGTCACCAGACACGATTGTTTGAAGCAAGGTGCAAAAAGACTTGTCACACACTAGTGAATACACTGCAGCACCAAAAAAGAGTGGTGATTTCAGTGGTCACTCAAACAATGTCGAATTGGACCGAAGGAACTTAAACTGTGAAAATGTTAAAAAAAGAAGTCCTCAATTGTCTACTAAATCTGATTGAAAAACAAATTTTCTCCAGTCACTTGATGAAGTATGCCCCAGCTGGTGGCTCCTCACTTGGGTGAAATTGTTCATATCCATTGGAAAAGCCACAGATTTTTGAAAACAGTGAATGTGGAACGTCAAATCAAAAGTTGAGCTCAATTGAGTTTACAAAACAATGCCTTGTTTATTGCACAGTTACAAAAGAAATGAAAACCTGTTTTCAATTAAGGTGGCCATTGCTTATTAGTGTTACAGACTATTTCGCACCTTGTGACAAACAATCATCGTTTTGAAGGGTAAAAAATTAGTGAAGCATGAAGTTTTGTCAGCCAAAATATTGCCAAGACATCACACCAACATACTGCACTAAGATTATTTACTCATACTTTTTTGTGTTAATATATATTATGTGAAAAATTTTGATCCACTTCGAAAGTTGACTACTGTAGATAGATAGATAGATAGATAGATAGATAGATAGATAGATAGATAGATAGATAGATAGATAGATAGATAAATAGATAGATAAATAGATAAATATATAGATGGAGAGATTGATTGATTGATTGATTGTTTGATTGATTGATTGAAATGGTGAGTGCTCTATGTTTGTGGTTAACAGTACAGCTTCTCTAAATTGCGATGGTCTACGTTTTTGTCCGCCAACCGTAAGTAATCAATTGTGAGTCTTGATTATGTTACACACAAGTGTAAACCCCATTTGAGATACCTTCTTGATTTTGACATGGGTTTTTTTTTCCAATTGCTGACTGAAGAAAAACAAAGAACCAAAAAGAAGTCATATTATGCTGGGCAGGAAAAAGTTTTCTCAGAAAAAGCAGAAAAGTTGTTTTGAGAAATTGGATTTGGCAAGTGCATTTACTTTTATTTGCATTTTGTTTTTGTTTTTTTAAAGTGACCTTTATTCATATTTTTAAGTGGATATTCTACCAGATACCAGAAGCCGAGAAGGTTAACTAGACTGCATGACACATGAATAAAGAAATGAAATTTCCATCGACTATATTAAAACTAGAATTTTGATAATCTAAATGAGTCGAAAAATAAGAAGTTGCCAGGAGTTTCAAGGTGCAGTGTTTAATGCTCACATTACATCATGTGCTTGTTTCAATGGTTTAAAAAAAAAGGTTATTATACGAAAAATAACAAAACTGGTCCTTATTGCGTAATTCAATTGTGAAAAAATAATGTTAATGGCTTGTTGTTTTTTTAAACTATGTATCCTTCCATTCTTTCATTGCTTTTCCTTCCCGCCATTGTTCATTCCTTCCTTCCTTGTTTTCTTCCTTCCTTCCTTCTTTCCTTTCTTTCTTCATTATTTCTTTCCTTTCTTTTTTCCCTTCCTCACTGTATTCCATTCATTTTGCCTTCTATTCTTTCTTCATTTCTTAATTCTTCTTTCCATTCCTCTTTCATTCCCTTTTTTATTTGTTTCTTTCTTTCTTATTTTCCTTGCTTCCTTCCCTGATTCCTTTCTTGCTTCTGAATATAGATCACAGACCTATAATTATGTTAACTCAGGATTTCCAAAAATCTGTCAGCAAGTTTAAATTGAATTACTTGGAAGTGCCACTGACTGCCCCCCTTCACTCAGTCCTCACTGCTGCCATGCTCAGCCCCTTATTTATTTTTCTTTGAGATGCGCTTGGAGTGCCAGAAATAGTAACAGTGATCATAAAGAAAATAATGGTGCTGGTAGATGAAGAAATGGTTTTCTCACATCTTAAGAGGTCACACAATCAGCATGCAAAGTTACAGACCCCAGTATGATGCCTAATTATGATTGAAAAGAGCTAGTATATTTTCTGGCTAATCATTAAAGGAAGTGGCCAGGGTGCAACTTCCTAATTAGTATCATGCTGAATGTCCAATAACTTTATGCGTAGGTATTGACCAACAAATAATGTTTAACAGAATACATACCTTAGCATTTGTGCTTCAGGTTGTGTCATGTAGTGGATGTTGTGTTTATGGCATGCAAACTTTGTATAACTACGAGCTGGATATACCCTATCTGACACATTAAATTGTGTTGTTTGGCACTATGTCGTTCACTGCAGAACATGGTACTCTACCATAAATTAAGTTATGCTCCACTTATTTTGCCTGAATCTTTCCAAGAAAAATTGTTTAATGCAGTCGTTTTCTTTGCAGGTCAAAAAAACCTATTCACCTAAGTTATGATTAATGATGCACACCAGACCGCCTTTTAGAGGGTAAACGCAGGACAGGTAATAGTCCTGGAGGTTATGAACTTCCAAGGTCGAATATTTCGATGGCTGACATAGCAGCAGAGAAAAATTGATGTCTAGTATCTAAAATTGTTTGACAAAAAATTGAGATTCACTTTAACTGTTGAGTTGAATTGGTGATAATGTGTTGCTGTTGTTTTTTTTTTCATGATAATATTTTCTATGTTTGTTCAAGATAATGTTTGCTATTTTTAGCTGATGGTTATATCTGTTGTATGTTTTTCCATGATGATTTCTGCTATACCATAGTTAGTTTTAAGTTTTTCAAAGTATCTTTTGTTGTATGATTTGATGATGTATACACATTTTTGTGCTAAATACTCCATTTTACATTAGGGGTGATCACTAGCTGCTATGTGGTGAGATTTTACAAGGTTTTATCATTTTGATAATTATTTTTTCTTGATACTAAATGAGGATGCTTTTATGGAGAATATTTAAGGACTGTACTTTTGGAATGGTATATACAATTTTTAGAATAAAAAGATGAAGTATGTTAAACATTTTGAATATGAGGGGCCAACTCTTTATAGAACAAAAAGGTGAAAGTATGACTGTGATGTGTGATAATGATACTGGTGATAGTAATTGTTGATGCCTTTTGTGAGTATTGATGATTCCTTGATAGTACCTACCTGGTGATGTCTTGATTATGACTCAAGTTGATGATTAATGATAACATGTTTAAATTGTTGTTGGCCTGAATGATGCTTCATATCAATTTTTTAACTTTTTTGAAATGCGCATATTGCATTAAGATGCAATGCAGTTTGCCTTCGGCGAAAAGAGTATTTTGTTAAGATAGATTTATGTATAGATGTAGTGGATTGTAGGCCTTCCAAATATGAAATGTTTTGTTTCTTTGTTCTATGTGTATTGCGTAACATTTGTCAGTGAGTGAAATTGCCTTTCGCCTTCACAGAAATCTGGTAGCTTAAAAGCACAACATGTACGGATGTCCGGCCTGAGCCGGACCTAATTTATTTACACAACGGCAGTCTTAATTTGATATTTAATAATTGTTGCAAAGATCAAAAAGCATTTTTGGGACAATTTTTCTTTTAATATTTTGCTAGCAGGCAATTAATTGATGTGCTATGGAGTTGTTTTAGTGTTACAAGGTTAAGTTTTCATTATCACTTCTAAAATAAATAAACGCAGATATTTGTGTTTGCAAATCATCTTTCATCAACTTGATGGTCCAATGATGATGGTTAATCTGTATATAATTTTTCTCATATCTGTAATATGATTGCAAAATGCTGAGCAATTATTACATATGAATTTAATCTAACGAATTAAGTTGGTGTTAGAATTCCATAATGATTGAAAATGCTGAGGAGTGATAGCATGTGAATTTCATCCAATGAATTAAGGTGGTGTTAGATTTCCATAATGATGGAAAATGCTGAGGAGTGATAGCATGTCAGTTTCATCTATTGAATTAAGGTGGTGTTAGAATTCTATAATGATGTAAAGTGCTGACTAGTGATGGTGTGTGAATTTTTTTTATTGAATAAAGATGGTCTTAGAATTCTATAATAATTTAAAATGCTTAGCAGTGATAGCATTTGAATTTCATTGTATGAATTCAGGTGGTGTCAGAATTCTATAATGATTAGAATTGCTGAGCAGTTACCTATAGCTGGTGAATTTCATCTGATGAATTATGGTGGGGTTGCCATTCCATAATGAATGGAAATGCCGAGCTGTGATAGCATGAGAATTTCATCTTATGATTTAAGGTGACCAGTGTTAGAATTCCACAACGATTGAAAATTGTGAGCAGTGATAGGAATTTCAATTTGGTTATGAATTTAGGTGGTATTGGTATGAATTTAGGTGGTGGCACTGTTAGAATGTACAATGGTTTAAAATGCTGTACTGCAATAGCTCAAGAGTTTCATCTAATGAATTAGGGTGGTTGTAAAGGATTGTACTTCGATCATTTGGATCTGGCAATTTGGATCTGTTTGCCTGGATAAAATCTAATGTCAAACTGTAATTTTAAATGTCACTTCTAATAACTGTTGTAACTGTAATCATGTCACATTTGTATATCATGCTTTATTCTCACACTGTTTCATTTCATTGTCTTCCTTTCCTTTTGTCTTTCTTTACACATTGGTTTTTCTCTGTTTGTATCTGTTTGTCTATCTTATGTTTCCTGGTAAATTCCTCATAAAATATTGTCATTCAGGCTATTCTTCTCAACAAGTAAAGATGTTTTATCTCATGCTCTTCTCATACAAATGAATTGTAAGTACTTTTCTATATTGTATTTTAATGATATTTATATTGTGTAGACTTTAATAATTGTGAGTTTGTATATTTATTCATTGGTCTCACACTAGTCTTCAGTTATTTCAACTTTAATATTTATTGGTTTAACTGTAAATTATTGTAGTCATTTCTACATTTAGTCTTTGTATCATTTATTCTCATTTAAATGCTAAATATACGTAGTTAATTTCTTACTTGTTTTGCTTAGTTTAATTACTTTACTTGGTTCATTTCTATACTTTGTTCTTTCTTTACTTAGCGTTGTTCATTCTTTATATTTAAGCTAACCATCATCATCTATGTTCATCTCATGACATCATCACTCAAGCTTCAATTCAATGGAATAAATTTCTTATGGACTTATGATGTGTTAGAGTTGTATGACTCAATTACTACAATTTATTTCCTCTTGGAAAATAGTGGTATTAGAATTTCATATGGAGTTAAAATGATGGTCAGTTGGGGCACATGGTTTTCAGCAAATGAATTCAGGTGGTGTGTAAATTTCAAGGTCTTGATAGCATAGATTTATTTGTTTAATATCACAGATGTTGACCCGAACAATTGAAAACTGGTCTAACTATTTATTGATGAGTATAATTTCCTTGATCTTTTCAACTTCTGGTGGAAGTTGAATGTTTTAAGTTTGTCATTTTGTGCAATTTGTCTTTTATAAATTGATTGATCTTCTGTTTTGTTGGTTTTTTGTTGCTGTCGACCCCACATATTTTCTCTCAGCAGATGTTGTCCAAAGTGCCCAGTAATTTATTTTCCAGCATCCTCATTTCAGCTGCACTGCAACCTGGTGCCACGGGGAACCTTCGGATGCATTCTTTGATCGTTTCAATGTTCCTGTAACACAAAATTGATTTAGAGTTATTGACAATGTTTAAGGTAGAACTACACATTTGAGGGGGGATATTCAGTGTTGGGAGGGCCTAATTGAGCTGTATCCCATCCTAGATACGGGTATACTAGGATGGATGTCCCTTCCATTTGGGTATGATTTAAGCCTATTTTACAACTTTTACTGGTTTGTCGCTCGCTACCAAGATAACACTATTGGCTGTTAAAAGAGCTTTGACATAATGATTGATATATACATTTTTGAATTGATCACCATTTTCATGTAAAGAATTATAGATGGGGCAGTATTTTGTCTCCTTCTCTGTATATTGATGACCCATCTTCTGATGGTAACCTAACTTACCTTGGAATATCATTTATAATAGAGATACTCTGGATTTTCAGACCACGGTGGGAAAACCCCGGGGATAACAAGCATTCAATTTCACAATTATAATACCACACTTTTAAAAACAATTTATTGACAAATTGCTGTTTCTCTTTGATTCAGAACTTACTGGCAAGTTTCTTCGGAAGTTTTCCCATCACTGCAAATTTCAAAAAGTCTGGTAGGATTTAGGCTGCATCGGTTGTAGGTTACATATTCTGGAGGAAAAAAAATTATTATATTAGCAGATTAGGCCTACAGTATGCCACCTACTATATAAATATACTTGCCCTGAGTCATCTATAATATTCAAATGGCTAAATATGTGGGGGTCAAGAGTTTCATTTGGTATCGAATTTATGAGGATTGACTGAGCTGATGACGGGGGACAATATATGCCTAATTAATGGGGTTGATGATGAGTGCACCTCATTGATTGTGCATCACGGTGAAAGAATGTGAAAAAGATATCGAGTTGTTTGAAAAAGGTCCGATCTCGAGTGTACATTGGTTCAACTATGGTGATACCATATCCAATTGTCTTTTATATGTTTACCTGGTATTATTTCCTGCTCTATAACTGGCTGTGGCACAGTAGTGGCTGAAACAAAGAATATATTTATTAAATCTTATTTATTCACTGAAGATGCAAATGACATTTATGAGCTTCCACTGGAAGAAACAGAAACTTACTTTCGCAGTTTTCTTCAACAGAAGTCAAATAACTTGTTCTGGCCTTATTGAGTTTGTGTAGAGCAGCTGTGTCTTGACAAATCTCAACTTGAGCTTCACAATTCGCCGCCAGAGTGCGAAACTGATCCCGCCTCCTGGTGAAAATACCAGAAATAATTTGTTTGAAATATTTCATTACAGTGGCCAATATCTGACCTATTGTACTTGCAATTGATTGTTATAAAGTCCTGGGCAAAACAAAATGGACCTTCGAAGAAAATCACACTGTTACAATGCAGAACAGCAAAGCTTAATTCCTGTCAGTCAGTCAATTGCAATATTCTTTTAGTATGGAAACGTTTTCCTTTTGACTTTTGAATTTAGATCTGAGAGGACATAAACACAGAGAAGCCTTGGAAATCCGTGAAACGTTAATGGGACTAGGCCTATATAGAAATTTTTGGTGCACAAAGTTGCCAAGAAGGGTCGCCGAAAGACTGTGATGTTTAAATATTCAAACGGAAACACAATTCCAAACTAAGATAATATTTATATAATGCCGCTGTGGGTAGACTGACAGGGAGTGAAACTTCCTTGTTGTGTATTTCCCATACTATAATACTCATGAAAATGGGTATAATGAGATTAAGAAATACTAAGAATGGCAGAGAGAGAGAGGGAATTGTAGGTACAGTCTTGATCAAAATGCTGGAATAATTTTGATTTTCAAGGCGTCAGAACTTCAGAGTTCTGAAAACGGTGATTGAATATGAGGAATTGAAAAGATTTCTTCCTCAGACATTCGATTCATGTACAAATGATATTACAAGCCATTTTTAGTGGCTGAGAATTATTTGATTATTTTCTTTGGGTGACCTGGAAAAATTGACCATTTTTAGTAAAAAATTATCAGAAATTGCGTCATATGTAACTAAACAACATAGACACAAAATTTCAATACCTGCAAAAAATTGCAACTTAATCTTGATGTGTACAACCTAAAAACATCACAATATCATGTTGAATGCCACATGCATTGACCTCTGCCTTCACCTGACTTGACATAGATTCCGCCAATTTGGCCATTCTTCGCTGAAAGTCTCTTGCTCCTGTCTGGATCAGTTGGCTGAACCTCCATATAATGGAGGATTTGTGATGCCCTACAAGCTTGAGCATAGTCATCAATGAATCAAATGTTTCATCTGAAGTGTTTTCTACGCTGAGGTACCATTTCCTCTTCCAAAAAGTGTACACTCTTGACGAAAATGCTGGAATATTTTGAGAATTTTTCAAGTAAATTCAATCTCAGTCAATATTTCCCGCTACATGTTTCACAGAGCTTATGGAGAGATTTTTGTGTGATGCAATTTTCATCCAATGGACATTGTAATCGGTGAACAAAGCTATTGCTGTAACGAACAGTTCTATCAGTCAGAAAAAGCCAAGTGCTTTAATGACCATGATACTGCAAAGAAAATAATGGAAACCTCCGACCCCTACCTCCAACAGTCATTAGGCAAATCAGTTAAGGGCTATCAGTCTGATGAGTGGATGCAATATGCAGAAGCGTGTCTTGAGGAAGCAAACCGGGCAAAATACACACAGAATGATAGAGCAAGGGAATTATTGCTGGCTACCGGAGATCGAAATATTGGGGAGGCATCTTTTGATAAGACTTTTGGTATAGGTCTTGCCCTACACAACAAAGATGTATGCAACACAGAACTATGGGGTAATAACTTGATGGGGAAAATTTTGACTAAAGTCCGAAATGATCTTACAAACAAACTGCAAATTTCATAAAATTGATTACTTATGTTTATTGTCATGATTATGTGATTCTCTAAATTTAATACCTGTATTGTTGTGGACTTGTTGTGCTTCACATAATGAACTAACTTTACTTAATGATTTGATCCATTTTAAAAACTGTGATAAACCATATTCTGAAACAAGGCAGTACAGGCAGTACAATAATGCTAACTTCATGGGATATAGGTTGGTCTATAAGCATAATCCTTAATTGTTTGATGTGTAAATGGACTTATGTTTATGTTGTAGTTGCTATTGTTTATTACGCTATGATGTTATTTATACTCATGCACTTGTCTGATAAAACTGGCTGCAATTATTATGTGTTGGACATTCGTGAGAGACTTTTGATGTAAATACTGGTGAGTTTGATGCCTGTTTCTTTTTTGATACTTTGCTCAGAATTTCTCTATCGTAGTGATATAAGACTTATGTGAGTTGTGAGATTATTACCTGTATATTAACTATTTCATTGCATTCAATGACCTAATTCTATTTGCTCTTGCTTTGTTTTGTTTTTGCAAGTGTGTACTGGTTGAATGTGTAACTGAAGTATATTAACATTCAATTTAAACATAATCTATATAACTGAAAATGAAAAAGGTAACACAATGTGCCAGGTTACAAATCTATGTGTATTCCATGAACTATCCCTGCACTTCTGCATGGTCTTACCATGGCTTTAAATGATTATCGAAAAACTACTGTTTTAATATATAATTTCATGCATTTATACGTATTTCAGAACTATTTGAACCACTTGTTGAATAATATGGTTGATTGTGGTATATTTTCGTTGAAAACTCCTCCTCCCAGGGATCCAAAGGCAGAAGGTGCAGCTGACTGGTACTGTAGGTGCTCTGTTAATGTTTTTTCAGTGAAAGAGTTATAATGGCAAATGAAGGTAATCTGCTTGATCTGTTAAATTTCCAGGGTAACATAGAAAATAATGATGATGAGGCTCCCAACCTATTTAGACATTCTCCCTATTATGAATTAGATGACCTGACTACTTTATTTAAACAAAAAAAACACATTTTTAATTTAATGAGTCTGAATATTCAATCTTTGAATGCCAAGATCAATGAGCTATTGATTTATATTGAGCATCTCAAAAATAACGATTGTCACATAAGTGCTTTGTGTCTCCAAGAAACGTGGATTAATTCTCACACTGATGTTTCACTTCTTGAAATTCCAGGTTATAACTTAATTTCCCAGCCGAACTCCTGCAGCACACACAGAGGAATTGCCGTTTATTTAAGAAACATTTTCAAGTATAAGGTACTTTCAATTATAAGTAAAAACCCTCAGGTGTGGGAAGGACTTTTCATTCAAGTAAGTCTAAATAAACATGTTTCTAATTCAGAAAATAAATCAATTATAATTGCAAATATTTATAAACCGCCTGTGGACTTGCTCGAAAATTACAGAATATTTATTGATGACTTTGAACAGATATTAGGCAGCCTTCAGAGTAGTAAATGTGAAATTATGTTTGTAGGCGATTTTAATATTGACTTGCTAAGAATACATAATAAACAAATTTTTAATGAATTCCTCGAAACTTTTTTGTCCTATGGATATATCCCCAAAGTAACGTTTCCTACAAGAATTTGCGAAACAACAAGTACTCTCATTGACAATATATTCATTAAAATGTCAGAACACTTTTCCTCCTCAAGTGCCGTCATTTTTAAATGTAACATTTCTGACCATATGCCATGTCTTATTTTTCTTGATTACCTTCGACTTGGTGATACATTGGACAAGTTTATCCGAAAACGGTTAATTACATCACATGCATTAGCATCATTTAAAGAGGAGGTTGACATGAAATGTAAAATGAATATATTCAGTAGCAATCTTGAAGGTGATCCGAATGAAAATTATGACATTTTGAAAAACGTTTTACACAATGCTCTTGACAAACACCTTCCTGAAAGAAATTTTCGTTTCAATAAATATAGAGACAAAAGGCAGAAATGGATTACTAGAGGTATTATTAACTCAATTAGATTTCGAGATAAATTATACAAAAGATATCGAGCAACTAAGCCAGGTGATTCCCTTTATGAAACTCTAAAAATAAATCTACAAACGTACAACAGAATTTTGAGGCAAAATATAAGAATTGCAAAAAAGCAGTATTACGAGAGTTGTTTTTCTAAATTTCGAAATGATGTAAAAAAGACCTGGATGACTATCAAAGATATAATGAACAAACGAAACAACAATAAGGATTTGCCAAATTATTTCTTAATAGACAATGTCAAAGTTGCAGATCCCACACTGATTGCAGAAGAGTTTAATAGATATTTTATTGATATAGGCCCCAAACTTGCTTCTGCCATTGTTCCTCCCCCGAATAAGTCCTACAAAGATTATTTAACAGATGATATAACTCATCAGTTCCATTGTTTTCAAAGTGTTAATGTGCAGGAGGTGGACAAAATTATCAAAGATCTTAAGCCAAAAACAAGTTCAGGATTTGATTTTGTATCTAATAAGCTTTTACAACTCATTAAAGATGAAATTTCGGAGCCACTCACATTAATTATTAACCAGTGCTTTAATACAGGTATCTTTCCTGATAGTTTAAAGATTGCTAAAGTAACACCTCTACATAAAAAAGAAGAAGACTTTTTACTATGTAATTATAGACCTGTATCGGTATTGCCTAGCATTTCCAAAGTTGTTGAGCGTATCATGCATAATCAGATTAATGAATATTTCACAAATTTGCAGTTATTTTATGAAAGTCAGTATGGTTTTCGTAAGGAGCATTCCACTGAATTTGCAGCAATAGAATTTATAAATAGAGCTATATATGAAATGGACAAAAACAGAATACCTATAAACATATTTCTTGATCTTTCAAAAGCGTTTGATACTTTGGACCACAATATTTTGTTATATAAGCTTAAACACTATGGAATTTCAGGAAAAGCACTAAAATTATTTGAAAGTCACCTACATTCACGGAAGCAATACGTCTCTCTTAATAATATAAATTCTAAATTACTAGAAATTAAGACAGGTGTACCACAGGGATCTATAATTGGACCGTTGTTATTTATCATATATGTAAATGATCTTAAAAATGCCTGTACATTTTTCCATCCAGTTATCTACGCTGATGATACCTCTCTAACCACCACTCTCAACAGCTTTGGAAATGCTGCTCATCTAAAGGCTTCTAATCATAATAATTTCAATGATGAAATTGTTCATAATATTAACAAGGAATTGAACGATGTGTCAAATTGGCTTAAACTTAATAGGTTGTCCCTAAACGTCAGAAAGACTAAGGGAATGATATTACATACTCCGAATAAAAGAATTGATTATCCCAGACTTACTTTAGATGATACTGTTATAGATTATGTGGATGAATTCAATTTTTTAGGCATTGTATTGGACAAGCATTTGAGTTGGAAAAAACATATAACGCATGTGCACTTGAAAATATCAAGAGCTATAGGCGTGATGAATAAGTTGAAACATTTCCTGCCCAAGAAAGTTCGCCTTACCTTGTATAATTCACTTGTGTTACCATATTTTAACTATGGTATTTTAGCCTGGGATCACAGAGCCAAAAGCTTCTCAAAATTCAGAAAAAGGCAGTAAGAACTGTAGCTCTAGCCAGTTATAATGCCCATACTGAGCCAATTTTTAAAGAATTAAAACTTTTGAAAGTCATGGATCTGTGTGTGCTGCGGGAGTGGAAATTCTGCTATAAACTGGAACACAACCTTACCCCTGTTTACTTCAATTCAATATTTCGAAGAGGTGCTCAAATTCATAACTACAACACCAGAAATACAAGGAATTTTCATATACCACTAATTAAACATGAATACGCAAGAAATTGTGTAAGATACCTTATTCCTTTAGCATACAATAATTGTCCCAACTTAATACGAGAAAAAATATATACCCATAGTTTCTTGGGTTTTTCTAATTATGGAAAAAACTACTTGCTCAATTCATATTCTGAGGAGTGTCTTATTGTAGGTTGTTATATCTGTGGAAGAAGAAACTGATATTGCTTTTTTTTGTCTTTTTCTAATCTTTTTCTGATTAATTACTATTTTTTACTCTTGTTACCATTTGTAGCATGGTGCGGTGGCCTGTGGCATGGGGGGCAGCAGCCGCGGCGCATGGTGCCATGGTGCTGCCGCACCATTGTCTACCATTATAGAGGGTATTTAATAATTTGGCCACAACGCCAGTTAGAGCTTTCTGTGGGAGTTGGGAGGAGGAGTTTTCATTTCATTTCGGGGCCATCAATTAAGCGACACTTTTTTGTCTTTTTGAGGCCCCTCACCAATGAATATACCAATTGGTTTCAGCTGAAAGATACCGAGACTGTATTTTATTGTTTATTGGTGAAAAAATAAAGTTCTGAGTTCTGAGTTCTGGGAAGGAGGCCAGATACTGTCCGAATACTACCTCATGGCCACAAGGGCTCAGGGTGGCGGTTCAGTGCCTGTTTGGTGTGTCATCCATTATGACAGAAATTTGTGTCGGGTTGTGCAGAATGGAAACGTCCCGGCTGTCTCCTATCTAAGTTTGTTGGAAGAGGAAATGGTACCGCAGTGTTGAGAACACTCCAGTTGAAACATTCCATCCATTTATGGCTATGCTCAAACTTGTGGGGCACTACAAATCCATCAAAACCTGGAAAATTGAGAAAATTTAGAATTTGCGGTTATTGGCAACTTGAACCTAAATTACACTTTTGGGACATCTTTGACCATATTGTGCATAAGATGGAGGTTCAGCCAACTGATCTGGACCAGGCGCAAGTGACTTTCACTAAAGAATGGCCATATTGGTTAAGAAGAAGCAAAAAACAAGTTGATGGAATCCATGCCAAGTGAAGTGAAGGCAGAGGTCAATGCATATGACATTCAACACGAAATTGTGATGTTTTTTGGTTGTAAATATCAAGATCAAGTAGGCATTCTTTGCATATGTTGAAAATTTGTGTCTATGTTGTTGAGCCATGACGCAGTTCTTGATAACTTTTAACTAAAAATTTTCAATTTATTCCGGTCACCCAAAGAAAATTTTCAAATAATTCTCAGCCACTAAAAATGTTTTATAATATCATTTACACACAACTCTAATGTCTCAGGAACAAATGCTTACAATTCCTCACATTCAAACACCAATTTTTTAACTTTGAAGTTCTGACACCTTGAAAATCCAAATTATTCCAGCATTTTGGTGTAGAGTGTATAGGCGTATCCTTGTGTCAAGTGGGATGTGACCCTCTGCAGGCAGAAAAATGTCAACTCCACAGCAGTGGGAAGAGAGTGAAGGGTGGGATTTGATGGAAAGGGGTGGAGTTGAAATGGAAGGGAAGGTTGAGAGGAGACATAGATATGGTTGTTGTAGATAAGCTTGATAAGTTGCATGCAAGTTTTTGAGAATGTGGCTAGCATAGTTTTGGAGGATTATAGCGTAAAGCATCCATGAATTTATAATATGAGATATAGCAATCAAAGCACATTGAAATGAAGTGAAATGAAGCAAATTCTACTAACATCCATTTTTTGCCCAGAATTGTATTGTTTTTGCTAAATGATGGCAGTCTGACTGATGCAAAATAACAAATAATCATACCCACAAATTGCTTCAACATCTGGAGTTCCATCTTCAAGAACGAACTGTCCAAACATGGAAAGTTCGCTTGTGCAGATCATTACTTCAACTTCGTCACATGCCTCCCCTGTATCAAGATAATTTCAAAAGACAAGGAGCAAGGCTCGAGATAAATTGAAATCATATCACCTTTACTTATTTTGCTGAACCAAAAAAAAAAATTTGTTTTTGTTTTTCAGGTTTGCCTTGGAAATTATGTTGAGGAATAGTAACAAAAAAAGGAAAATAATTACAGTTAATTATCTTAGCCATAACTGAACACATTAAGTGAAATATGCTAAACAAATAAAGTTAATAATTGTCTGAACTACTTACCATGACTGACAAAAATCAGCACAGCGATAAAAACAGTTACTCCCAACATTGTGTGAATCTCTGGAATATCAAAATGGAATTAGAAGATCATGCTACATTGCAGGTTAGAAAAACTTTTGGCGGGAAGTTTCGTGTGCAATCATCATCGTTTGGTGACATTTTGAATTTATGGAAGAATACTTTTGCATGAAGCATGACAAAGAAGTGTTCAACGTTTTCTGGCAAGACCATTGGTGCTTTGTTATTGTGATATCAAAATAAAATGAATTGATGGTCATATGTGACCAAACAATGGATGAAAGTGTTTTTTTTTGGGTAATTTTCATGTTTACACTGAAACTTTGATTTACAAAAAGCAGGTTTTGGCAAGGGTGCCAGAACGAAATGAGTGCGGCAGTGACGGTCAGTTGAAAAAAGGGCAAATCTAATTCGCGCAACAAAAATTTAATGTAGCAGCAATAAGAATTTTGAATATACTTCTAAATGTTTACTTAAATTCACTGTAAATGAAGGCCTAATAGTGTTTTTTCTTTGAGATCAAAAGGGCAACCTACCCCCCCCCCCCCCAGGCCCCTCCTGGCCAAGGGCAGGAGGGGCAATTGGAACGAATTTCTTTTATAACTACAGAGAGCTTACTAGCTAGAAACATTTTCAGGTGTTTATTTGACTTGACTATAATATAGAGTGTTCAAAGATTGATCCACACATTTGTTAAAGTAATTGATAAGCACAGATTCAGGAAAATAATGCGCTTGGCGAAATACGTATATACTATATATGTTAATATGATGGTGGTTGTCCAAGTTAACTGAAAAGTCTAAATAGAAAGAAAATACTTACTTCTAAAACTTGAATTGTGTGATGTTATCTGCTCTTTGATGATGTTGCTGACAAGACTATAATAATACAATAGACTGGTCATTTACTTATAGTCCACTTGTACTATATATAGTCCACTTGTGTGATCTGATTAGGTGAATACTGTGTTTTGAATGTAACTCATTGTTTGGGCAGTTAGGACTAAAGGCCAATAGGATGCTGTAACTCTATACGTAAAAAAAATTCACTGACACGTATTCATTGCCATTGATAATGATCATGATATATCCTGACAAGTGAAAGTGTACACACATCAAACTGGATCCAAGGCATGCCATTATCCTGTCAGTGTCAGAGTTTTCAAGGATTAAATGGTGCAAGAATGCAACAAATGAAATATGAAGGACACAAATTCTGACAATGGAAAAATCACATCAGACAACATGCAGCATACAAGGATGCAGAAGCTTGTTTGTCCATGTACAGCAAAAACTAGTACAAAATACAAAGGCAGTTTTAAAAAATATTATATGATAGTAAACACTAAACACACAAATCTTTTGTTCTAAAATTTGACATCTTTTGCTGGAAACAAATTGATGATACTGTTGGAAAAATTGCTCAAATAACGATTTTTCTTTATAAAAAGAATTTGGTTAAATATGCAGTGGCGGATACAGGGGGGGGCTTAGGGGGCCCGGGCCCCCTTAGACTCCTGAGATAAATAATAGTATTTTGAAGCAAATACGCGCCAACGCGGCCCGCGAACGCTGAAACACGCCTGATGTTTTTGAAAATTGTGATGTTTTTGAAAATTGTGATGTTTTTATAACTGAAATAGACCAAATTTTTCACAGTTTACAATCAAATAATAAAGAAGTTGTTGTTGCAGGTGATTTTAATGTAGATCTCCTGAAGATAAAGGAAAAACGTTCTTTCAATGATTACTTCGAAACTGTGATAGGAAATGGTTTTGTTCCCAAGATCACACTTCCCACAAGAATAACTGAGCATAGTAACACCCTCATAGACAACATCTTCCTTAAACTTTCAAATGATTTCTCCTCGACCACTTCTGGGATCTTAATGACAAATATATCAGATCACCTTCCTTGTTTTATCTCTTTAGATTACTTGAAAATTCAAAAATGCTCTTTTAAATATGTCAGGAAGTGGTCAAGAAGTAGTCAATCCTACTCAAACTTTAAAGCCATGATCTCTAATGAGTGTAGTCAGATGGACAAGTTTGATTCTGATTTAGCTGCTGATCCCTATCAAAATTACAATAAAATAGATGAAATTATTCAGAGAGCATACAATGAGCATATTCCTGTCAAAATTGTAAAGTTTAAAAAACATAGACACAAATTGAATAAATGGATAACTCAAGGTATCCTGGCTTCGATTAGATTCAGAGACAAACTTTACAAAAGGCTCTATGAAACAGATAGGGGATCAGAGTTATATTTGACTTTAAAGACCAATCTGTCAAATTATAATAAAATTTTGAGAAACTTAATCAGAAGTGCCAAGAAAGCCTACTATGAAATGTGTTTCAACAAATTCCGAAATGACATACAAAAAACATGGAAAACAATTAAAGCTATTTTGAATAGAAATAGCAACAAAAAAGACTTCCCCAAATTGTTTTTGGTAGATGGTACTTATAAGTCTGATGTAAATTGTATTGCTAATAAGTTCAATGAGTACTTCATTAATGTTGGTCGTAATCTTTCTTCACAAATAAGTGCACCTGAAGGCCAAACATTCATGAACTACTTGCAGTCACCAACTATGCAGACCTTCTCGTTTGAGTATGTTACTCAGGAGACTGTGTTGAAAATTATTGGAAATCTTAAACCTAAATCTAGTTGTGGTTGTGACTATTTGTCTAACAAATTATTGAAAATGATCAAAAATGAGATTTTGGCACCTCTTACCCTTGTGATAAACCAATCAATTCATACTGGTGTTTTCCCTGACAAACTGAAAATTGCAAAGGTTGTTCCCCTCTTTAAGAAAAATGAAGATTATCTTTTTGAAAACTATAGACCTATTTCTGTCTTGCCCAGTTTATCAAAAGTCCTGGAAAGAATCATTCACTCACAATTAGTAGACTATTTCACCAAAAATAATTTGTTCTATGAAAATCAGTATGGCTTTAGAAGCAACCACTCAACTGAATTGGCTGCTTTGGAACTTATAAATAGAATAATTGACACTATGGACAAGAACGAAACACCCTTGGCAATATTTCTAGATTTATCTAAAGCTTTCGATACCATTGACCACAACATTCTGTTATCAAAGTTACAATATTATGGTATAAGAGGAAATTCTTTGGAGTTGTTGAGAAGTTATTTAAAAGATCGCCATCAATACATTTCATTTGATAGACACAACTCATCTTTACTTCCAATTACAGTTGGTGTCCCCCAAGATAAGATACGTAACATTGAAATTGTCAAAGGTGGTTGCAATTATGTCCAAGTTGAAGAATATGCTACAGAGTAAAATTATTTTGACTTTGTATAATACCCTCTTCCTACCACATATAAATTATGGAATTCTTTGTTGGAAACCAAAAATCAACTCTGTAATAAAATTACAGAAAAAGGCAGTTAGAAATATAATTAAAGAAAAATATAATGCCCATACTGAACCAATTTTCAAAAAAATTGAAGCTTTTAAGGGTGGAAGACCTCTGTTCACTTCAAGAACTAAAATTTTGTTACAAGTTAGAAAATAGAATTTTACCAGGTTACTTTCTTGGAAACCTCTTTGTAAGAAATGCCAGCACCCATCAGCATCATACTAGAAATGCTAATCAGTTCAAAATCCCAAGATCAAAGCATGAATTTGCCAAAACTGGCATAAGGTATGTGATTACAGTGGCTTTTAATAACTGCCCTCAAATTATCAAAGA
Source organism: Platynereis dumerilii (assembly GCA_026936325.1). Lineage (NCBI taxonomy): Eukaryota > Metazoa > Annelida > Polychaeta > Phyllodocida > Nereididae > Platynereis > Platynereis dumerilii. The sequence goes on along the minus strand of JAPTHN010000011.1, from coordinate 8,022,432 downwards.
CAAGTTCTCTACCCATAATCTCCATGGTTTTACTAAATATGTGAAGGCATATCTGACTGATAAGTACAAATACGAATGTACTATCAGAAACTGTTATATATGCAGTTAAATAATGCACTTTTCTGGTTTCTTCTTCATTTTGACTCTTGTTCAATTGCCGAATCTCATAAAAATGCTTCAATAGCCTGTGATTCTCATCAAATTGCTTGTAGGCTTGGGACGAGAGCTTCGCATACTTCTTACTGGAAATGTTTCTGCTTTAATTTTTGACACCTGATCAACTGCCATATCTCATGAAAATGCTTTATTAGCCTGTGGTTCTCATCAAATTGCTTGTAGACTATGGACGATCTCAGTTTTTTCTAGTTACTTGAACTACATAATCTTATTTGTACTGTTAATGTTGGACTCCGTTTGAAATGAACGTCCTTGACAATGTATAGGGGGAATACAGACACTACTGTGATTTAATGGAAGCCTGCCTTTAATGTGATAAATAGTGGAATTATTATATCTATGACTGTTGTCTATGAGGAGTGGTCAAAGATTTCTTTGCTGAAATTGCCAAATGCCTAGGGCATGTGAATTTCATTGGACTTATGAAATATAATTATGTTGTTTAGATATAATTATATGTGTGATCTGCTTTCTAAAACTTGGGCCTTCCATGCTATTTTTCTGTCTCTATCCATAGGGGCAATTGGTTTTTTGGAATTCAGATTTCATCCTACTGGGGTTACTATTTAAAACAAACTACCTACTTTCTTGTTAATCTAAAATGTGTCGTTATTTGCAAGCAACGAATTCTTTAAATTTTGAAATATGTGGTTATATGTGTCTGGGCTCAGGAGGTTCCTAAAAAAGTTGTATTTATTTTTTTATCTTAGGGTGGTTCCTCGATAGCGGCCACTTTTTGGCCTTAGAGGAATCTCCCTGCATAATGAAAGTTTTTTGTCTCTTTTCTTTTGCATATATGTGTGGTCCTATAAATGAATGTGTATATATTTATTTTCATTATGTAAATAAACGTCTATTGTCTGTCTGTCTGGCCCCCGATGACCCTGTCTGGATCCGCCACTGCAGATGGAGATACAAATTTGCACAATAGTATATTTAATGTTTGTCAATCTCCAAAGAAAATAAAAATCCAATATAAACTCCATAAAATAAACCCTTTTGTGCTGTCTGTACAAAGAAACTTTGTTAGCCAGACTTGAATCTTACCTTCATCTTGCATTCAGAAGTACCACGGGGGAGATGTGTTAGAAGTGGGCCTAAATGCCCCATTCTCACGGGAGATGACGGTAAGCTTTTTATCAACGGCGGCGCAGAGCCAGACGAATTCTTGCAAGATTTTCAGTTAGGACGGCGCGAAGGGCAATTATGTAATCAATTAAGGCTAATCGATAACCATGCAACGAAAGCCACGGCGGGGTTCTTTTTGTTCCCTGCGGGGAAGAAAAGTTGTACGCCGTCATCAAAAGTTTGCCGGGGGGAAAGAAATTTCCTCCTCCTGCGGGATACTTTTATATCGCCCCGTGATATAAAAAGTACTCCGCAGGGAACCTATAACTGCCCCTCAGTGAACCTATTTCACCGCGGCGGACTATATTTTCACAACGCCGGGGATTGCTTTTACGACTGCGGGAATGGTTTTGTTCTCCACGGGGATGTCTGTAGGCCCGAGGGCACATCGCCGGGAATGAAAAGCATGACGCCGTTGTCAAGGGCACCGCGGCGGAGGAGGGCGCTGCGAAAGCCAATAAAAAGGGCCGCAGAGGGCCGCCTTGCTTCACTTGCTGCTTGACCTTTGAAGGGGACACTCCTGGATGCTGGACAGACATGATGGCTGATGAAGATGCTGGGGAAGACCTTGACGTTGCTGTTGTTGCTGCTGTTGCTGGTGCTTATTATCTAAGAAGAATACGGAGGAGGAGGAAGATGAAGAGATGGTGGATTCGGAATTGGCTGCTGCAGAGGGAACAACATGGCCATTTCTACCAGCTGCTGCCTGAATTGGCCAACAATGATGTCTCTGGCTACTACAACTTCTGCAGAATGCCTCCTGACATTTTTGCTGAAATCCTGGCTGCTGTGGCTCCTGCAATTACAAAACAAGACACCAACATGAGGAGGGCTCTGGAACCTGGATTGAAGTTGGCAGTCACCCTACGGTACATGGCGACAGGAGAGAGCTACAAGTCCTTGGCCTACGGTTTCAGAGTGGCTCCCAACACCATCTGCAATTTTATCCCCAGTGTCTGCATTGCCATCATGCGAGCTTACGAACATCTGCTGGCCCTGCCAATGGATCCAGCATCCTGGAAGGAAGTTGCCAAGGGCTTCGAGAAGAGGTGGAACATGCCCCATTGCATCGGAGCACTGGATGGGAAGCATATTGGCATCAGATGTCCTCGGAAAGCTGGGTCAATCTACTTCAACTACAAGGGCTTCCATTCCATTGTGCTTATGGCTTTGGTGGATTCTGACTACAAGTTCCTGTACGTGCAGGCTGGATGCCAAGGAAGCTCATCGGATGGAGGAGTCTTCCTGGACACAAGGCTGAGGGACCTGCTGGATGAAGAACGACTTGGGCTACCCCCTGCTGAACCTCTACCTGGCACAGTTGGGAATCCTTTTCCATACTTCATCGTTGGAGATGAGGCCTTCCTTCTGAAGAGCTGGTTGCTGAAGCCTGTTCCAAGAAGAAACCTTGACATCCCCTCCAGAGTCTACAACTACAGAATTTCAAGAGCCAGGAGAGTGGTGGAGAATGCCTTCGGTATCCTGTCCCACAGGTTCAGATGCTTCCTAACTACGATGCCCCAGAAACCCGGCATCACTCTGGCAGCCTGCACTCTACACAATCTTCTGCGAGACAGAATAGGAATTCATCGAGCCATGGACAACGACGTAATGGACAGAGAAGATCCTGCAACCCATGAAGTCACTGAAGGACTGTGGAGAGGAGACCCCTTGCATGACCTTGGATTCGCTCCAGCATATGGAAATGCCACAAGACAAGCCAAACAGTACCGAGACTACCTACGAGACTACGTGAACAGCCCAGCAGGAAGTGTCCCCTGGCAGATGGACAGAATTTGAAGATGAAGCAGCAGCAGCAACAGCAATTCAATGCCCCCCTTAAAAAACCCCAAATTAACCCAGCCCTTGTAATACCCCTTTCACATTGACGTAATAGCACGCAACAAACAGCAGACTTGTGCAGTATTAAATACGCAGGTCAGTACGAAAATGAACTGGAATAGAGCTGCTAGTGAATGGTTGATGATTACTGATGCACTGACCACGTTCTGAATGACGTACAGGCTCGTACAATGTCGTTTAGAACTCGTACTATGTCGTCCAGATCTCGTATCACTGTGTACATTTCGTGCTCATTATGCAGAGTATTGTGTGATTATGTATAACCTCGTATAAATGATCCGCCAGCATCCGCAGAAAAAAATTAAACATGTTTAATTTTTCCAAAAATGTTGTCGTACTGCTGCTGATGATTGCTGATTGATTATGTACAATCTCCTAGGCCTTCTCGTAGGGTTACTGACTTAAAATTGGCTCATACGAGGCTGTACGAGCCTTGGTGTGAAAGGGCTATAAGGGCTTACCACTTCCTCCAGAAAGAGCAGGCCTTGTACACATCTTTATGTTGACAAACCCCCCCCCCAAAAAAAAAGCCCTCCCTGCAACAACTACATATTTTGTGACGTACATAAAATAGCAAATTTTTAGCTTTGCATCTATCTGTACAACCCATTTAAATCACTTTCACTTCCTCTCTATCTGCCTATCTATCTAGCTATATATCTGGCTATCTATCTAGCTATATATCTGCCTGTCTATCTGTCTATCTATCTGCCTATCTATCTATCTATCTATCTATCTATCTATCTATCTGTCTATCTATCCAAGTGCAATCCCTGCAAAGTGACGATAACTGCTTTTGTTTTCTGCAGTGTATATATGTAACGAGCATTGTGTTCCATCTATCTATCTATCTATCTATCTATCTATCTATCTGTCTATCTGTCTATCTGTCTATCTGTCTGTCTATGTGCCTATCTATCTATCTATCTATGTGCCTATCTATCTATCTATCTATCTATCCAAGTGTCATCACTGCAAAATGACGATCACTCGTTTTTCTTTGCTGCAGTGTATATGCGACGTCCAAATATTTTTCTTCTATCTACCTATCTATCTGTCTATCTATCTGCCTATCTATCTGTCTATCTATCTGCCTATCTATCTGTCTATCTATCTGCCTATCTATCTGTCTATCTATCTATCTATCTATCCAAGTGTCATCACTGCAAAATGACGATCACTCGTTTTTCTTTGCTGCAGTGTATATGCGACGTCCAAATATTTTTCTTCTATCTACCTATCTATCTGTCTATCTATCTGCCTATCTATCTGTCTATCTATCTGCCTATCTATCTGTCTATCTATCTGCCTATCTATCTGTCTATCTATCTATCTATCTATCCAAGTGTCATCACTGCAAAATGACGATCACTCGTTTTTCTTTGCTGCAGTGTATATGCGACGTCCAAATATTTTCTTCTATATAGCTATCTATCTGCCTATCTATCTGCCTACCTATCTGTCTATCTATCTGCCTATCTATCTATCTATCTATCTATCTATCTGCCTATCTATCCATCTATCTATCTATCTGACTATCTGTCTGACTATCTATCTATCTATCTATCTATCTATCTATCTATCTATCTATCTATCTATATTAATTAAAGTGGTGAAAAAACTTTAATTAAGAAAGCAGAAATGCCACCTGTACTGGTTAAGCAGAAAGTGAAAATGGGCCAAAAAAAAAAGAAGGGAAATAGCACCTTGCTTTTATGAAGGTGTTTAAAATGTACAAGGGCCAGGACCGGATTTTTTTTTTGGGGGAATTTGTCAACTTTTTTTTTTGGGGCTCTTTTCATTTTTGCTCTTGTTTGTCATCGCAAGAGTTTTTTTAGTCAACATAAGATGTGTACGTGGCCAGCTCTTTTTGGAGGATTTGGTGGCCCTTAAAAGGGCCAGGGTTTTTTTTTTTTTTTTCAGACGACTTGAACAGGCATCACTTCCTTGGAGAGGGCAGGTTGACTTGGCTCCACTGGAACGACAATGGAGTTTGCCGCTGGTGGACAACTGTCGGCTGCTGCTGCTGCTGTAGAGACTGCTGCTGCTGCTGTAGAGACTGCTGCTGCTGCTGTAGAGACTGCTGCTGCTGCTGTAGAGACTGCTGCTGTAGTGGTGGCTGCTGCTGCTGTAGAGACTGCTGCTGTAGTGGTGGCTGCTGCTGCTGTAGAGACTGCTGCTGCTGTTGTGGCTGATGCTGCTGTAGAGGCTGGTGCTGCTGCTGCTGCTGTAGTGGCTGCTGCTGTAGTGGCTGCTGCTGCTGCCCAAAAGAGGGTCCGGGGAAGCCAAGCTTCTGGGGGCTGTCAAGCATCAGCTGGCTGAAGCTTAAAGATGACTGCTGCAGGGCTGGAGTCTGGCTTCGAATTGGCTGCAGGGACTGGAACTGGCTGCTGCTGCTTGGCTGGGACTGCAACTGCTGGCGTGGAGGCTGGGACTGCATCTGAAGACTTGTCGAAGGCTGCTGGGGCTGCTGGGGCTGCTGCTGAGTTGTTGGAGGCTGCTGCAAGTCCTCGTTGACAAAGGATGGAGCTGGACCAGGAGGAGGGATGTATTGGTGCTGCTGCTGCCCTAGGATCATCTCCACATTCTCTTGCTGCATCATCAGGATTTTATCTTGGACGGCCGCCTGTACAAAGTAGTGGTCCGTCTGGCTCAAGGAGTGCAGGAGGCGAAGTCTCAGGGCACGGTTCATGTTCTTCCCAGATGTGAAGATACTCCTGCACATGTTCTGCAACTGGTGTACTTCTGGATCCAGCCTGTGAGCAGTTTGTGGGCACATGTCACAGAATGGTCCTGCCGGCTGAGGTGGTGCTGGTTTCCTGGGCCTGTCGGAAGTGTAGTGACCAGCAATTGAAGTCAGGGCAGAGGCCATCTCCTGGTCTGTGTCCTTCCTCTTCTTGGATGGCTTTCGTCCTGGGAAGACCTGCGACTGCTGCTGGGATGGCTGGAGGGACTGCTGGGACATCTCCTGGGAGGACTGCTGCTGGCTGGCTGGGAGGCTGTCATCAAGGTCGGGCATAGGATTGTAGTCCATGGGGGCATCAGAATCGGATGACAGGCGGTTACTTCCTCCTGGTCCAGTGAAGCTGGAGATTTCCACGGCACCCTTCGGAATGATGGAGGGCCTCAAGAATTCACACTTCGCCAGGATGTACTTGTCTCGGTCGGACAGCTTCTTTCTGCCAGCTCCAGAAGCTTGAGGTCTGATGCACTTTGAGAAGGTAGTCCTGATGTTGCTCCTCCATTTGGTGACTTTAGCTGCTGTGATTTCCTTCCCCACTAGCAATGTAAGTTCTGCTGCTTTCTCTGCATCCAGTCTGTCCTTCTGTCCACTCTTGAAGGTGGTGGAGCCCTTGGAGTACAGCTGCTTGTTTTCCTGGTACCAGTCGATCAGCTCATCCTCCTGCTCTTCTGTGATGCCCAGTAGGTCCCTGGAGTTTGCCTTTCTGTAGCCCTTCTTCTTCTCCTTGTGGACAAACTGGCCATCGGCGTCCTGGATCAGCTCAACCTCAGATCCAGTGTTGTCAGAATCTTCCTTTGGCTGGTTCTTCCCCTTGCTGCCCTTGGACTTGGCACCCTTCTTCTTGGGAGTATCTTCCTCTGTGGTGGCATCGTAGTCGGAGTCCAGGGTCTGCTGGTGGATGATTGCAGCTGTCAGAACTGGTACACAGTCATCATCTTCATCATCAGCAGGAGTATCATCTGGAGGTGGAGGTGGAGGCTGGACTGCAGTCTTGGCTCGGGTCTGGGCTGGAGTGACAGGCTTGACTGGAGGCTTGACTGGAGGCTTGACTGGAGACTTGGCTGGAGGCTTGACTGGAGACTTGGCTGGAGACTTGGAGGTGGCGTGACGCTTGGCTGAAGGAGACTTGCCAGGAGTGCGAGGCCTTCCCCTTGGAGCAGTCTTGGTGGGAGTCTTGAACAAAGCAGCATCATCCGACTGGGTGCGCTTGGTGGGAGACTTGACAGAAGCAGCAGCATCAGCAGCATCAGCAGGCCTGCCACGCTTGGTTGGAGACTTGACATCAGCATCAGCAGACTTGGGACGCTTCTTCTTGGCTGCAGCAGCAGTGGCAGGCCTGCCACGCTTGGTTGGAGACTTGACAGCAGCAGTAAGCTTGGCCAGGACTTGATCTTCAGCTTCTTCATCATCATCTTCATCCTCCTCATCAGGTAGTTGCAGCACTTTGGGTGGTGGGGCGCCCTCGAAAATGGTCTCACTGGTCACTGTTGATGTAGCAGTGGTCACTGCCACGATGCTGTCTTGCAAGCTGAACATGCTTGGAGACAATGTAACAGCTGTGTAGTCTATGAAAGGAGCTGGTGAACCAACTGGAGTTGAAGATGGAGTGGTCAGTGGAGTGGTGGCTGGAATGATGCCCTTGCTTGGTGCCCTCAAGGTCTTCTTCCCTCTTCCTCTGGGTCCCATCTTGAAGCAGGATCAATCAGAAATGAAGCAGGATGAATCGGCAATGAAGCAGGATCAATCAGCAATGAAGCAGGGATTCAGCAATGAAGCAGCAATTCAGTAGGCTGTGAAGCAGAGTGTCATGGAGTATAGATGCGTTCGTCTTGAAGTTCAGAGTGGTTATGGTGCTCTAGTGGCTGCTCTTCTATTTATATGCGAGGCGCGCGCCAGTGCGTCTCCATGGCTGACCCCCCTTTCCCACCGTGGCACAAAAGGTCGACGCCGTGATGCTTTCAGTACCCCGCGGACAAAGGATTTTGCTAAAAATAGCCCCTCTGGCGCCACTCTGTCTGCTCCAGGAGGGGGTCCAGACGACGGCGCGAAGGTTTTGCACACGTCCCGGAGCATTTTCCTTGACGGCGGAGTGCAGAAGAACCGCGGGGTCGACCTTTTTGGCGCCACGCAGAGAATCCCGCTTGTTTTCCTAATCGGCGGGAAACTTTTTGCCCCTCAGTGGCGCGAAAACTTCGACGCGGTCTTACTTTTCTGATCGCGGCGTCGAACAATTTATCTGGTCTGCTCCCCCGTCGATTTTAATAAAATTTGTACTGGTTGAAACTTTTTTTCTGCTCCGTCGCGATTTGAAGTGACGGTCAGAAGCAGGATTCTCGACGGCGCGCAACCAAAAGATGTCCGGCGGGAAGCTAAAATGCCCCTGCGCGATACGTAAAAAGAGGAAATATTTTTCCGTCTCTCCTGAAAATACTTCTCCGCCGATTCAAAAAGTTCTCCGGGAGCTGCCGTGAGAGTGGGGCATAAGTATACATGCATTTTTCCTTCTTGTCCGTTCCTGCTCTTGATACCATGTTTTGTTCCTTCTGTTCCTAATATAAGGAATTCTTCTTTCGGTCCTTTTGTTCTCAACATGCACAAACTCTTCTTTATGTTCTTGCATGAGATGGATTGTGACAATTTCATTGAGAATGATATATTTGTCTGAATATAAGTGAAACCCCAGTTTTTAGATTAACATTTTATTCTGGTGTATACGCTTTCGGTAGCGGCTTAAATTTCTTGTTTTCGAGAACTTTTCCAGAATGAAGTGACATGTTGAAGTATAAATATTGTAATTTTAATTGTATACATAGTGAAAGAGTTTATAATTTGTGCACTTTATTGTGAATTAATTAATAATTCTGTTAGTCTGTCTGCCTTTCAGTCTGTTGCTCTTCATTGCATATATAAATAAATATTAGATAATCTGTCTGATTTGCAGGAAACAAATAGACAAAATTGCATGATTGTTACACCGTGGACAGGCAGATCAGGTTCACCATGCCATGTTGCATGAGCTTCCTGTTGGAGTTGAGCATTATAACAAATCCGGGTCAACTTAAATATTAAATCTCCTTTATCCACCTTCTTTCTTTTTTCTCCGGATATTTCCTCATCATGCTTCAAACACCAAACCATCGGAATAAATGACACAAATATGATGTGGGAAAATTGGATGTGAAAAATATTTTTATTGAATAAAATAACTTGTTTTAAATTCGGAGACACTGAGTGACAGGTTTTCCCATATTTTACAAACAGTACAGTAGTATGGGGTGAATATAGGGACACGGGGTGAATAGGGACAGAACAGGAAAGAGTTTTATTTCCTCCAATAACTACATCTTCTACTTGTCTCAGAGTTGTGATTTTTGACACATATATAATACACAATGTAGCGTATATTGTGGTGAAATTTCATCCCTCTAACTTGGCCCTGCAGAAATTGATTCTTGCAAGTTGGTTAAAACTTTCCTTCTATCATAAAAAGTAAAACTACCGGAGCCATGAAATTCACAGTAAACTTTTTTCAATTTAAAATGGTTCCAGGGGATCAGGAGAGTAAACTAAATATGGGATTGGGACATTGGGTTCAGATCCAGGTCAATGGCAAATTTTCGGGAGTAATAAAAAATATACTTCACCAATTTCATTTGAGTATACTGGCGTGGCTTTTTGATGAATATTATTGATCTTGGCATCATTTATTATTGATTGAGTCCAGAATTATTAACTGCCAGCAAAATTAACAGAAAACATCAGTATTTGATAGTTTTATGTCATTTATCACACTTTTTAAAATCTGGATATTATCAATGGAATTGATTTCAGATTTTCCAAAAAATAAATATTATGCATATTGAAGATGTTTTTCTTAAAGAAGCAGGGAAGTATTGATTGTGGAAATAGTGGAGTGTCCCGATTCACCCCAAACTGTGGGGTGAATTTGGGACAGGGGTTTTTTGGGCCCTGAGCATTGGCAATTTAAGATATCATTTCAAACTCCTATGGAAACTTGAATCTTCTGCTCAGACACAATTTGACACCATATTTCGATTCCTAGGTTGAGTTTTGTCCATGCCATTCAGAGAAAAACGGCCAATTCTGTCCCGATTCACCCCATATTACGGTAGCGTATTTCCATTCTGGAGACTGATCTTTAACCAACTCTGGCATGATTTCTCATATATTGAGCAACAGTTACTGTCCTGCTGTCCTTTCAAGTTCTTGGATATAAATGGGTAAGTAAGTCACAAATCAGTCCTTCCAGTGACTTTCTTTGATAACCCTGCTGATCCAGTCTGTTATTGTTGCAATTCTGGTGTATCGGTGAAAGCTCCATTTGCAATGACTTTCGGCAGAAATTCCCAGTAGTGACCATCGACCATCAGGTTGTAGGCAGACTAGTGGTCCTCCAATTTCATCCTGCAGATGAATGAAGGATCAGGTAAAACATGGCTTAAATTCTGTACTTTATGAGTCATAGGTATCAACTGAGCTGACAGAGTGTACCAATCACGGTACCTACTTAATCTTTGCTTACCAAGCACTTTTCTGTTGGTCCACTTTCGCCTTTTTCGCAAGTGACGAGCTGACCATCGTTATTGTGGGAATGTTGACAAGAGTCTACATCAATTCTTTGTTCCTTTAAATATTCCACCCGGTTTTGAACTGTGAAGGAGAAAAGAATACAAATTTCATATATATTAAAGAGGAGGACACATAAAGTGAGAAAAAAACACACAATGCATGTCAGTGGCAATCAGCTATTACTTCATGCTTCTCAAATTACAAGCAATAAGGTTATTCACCACGGGAGAGGGAATATGCGAATTATCAACCAAGTGGGCCACAAAGGATATAGGGATTATCACTTTCATACGATTTGCTGACAGAGATGTCACATGGTATAATTACGCTAATTGGGCCATTCTCAACAACAACAAAAGGAGAAACAATAAAAAAGTTGATGTAAATATCATTTTCAGAAGTACTTTATCTCGTATCAGTAGATTTTTTAGTCCAAATGTCGATTTCTTGCTCATGATCTGGTAACGGAGTGGACGGTAACAGAGTGGAATGATTTTTTTCTTTTCGCTCAATAGTCAATACTGCTTTTTATTTTGGAGTTTAGATACAATAATTGCAGGCTGTTAAAAACTGTCACCCTCAGCAATATATACATGAAATCACTCTTTAAAACTATCATTGGTAAGCTTGGAAATTAAGGAAACGGAGTGGACATTTTGGTGAGACCAAAAAATTTTCTATGAATATTATGTCTTAATTTATTGAATACATGTTTTATGAAGTCTGCAAGGCAGTTGTACTACGGTGCACATGTGTCTGATGATATTCAGTGAAAATAGCTCATAAAAAACAACTAAGAAACGAGCTATGGCAAGTAACGGAGTGGACAAAAAAATTGATAGAAATTAGTGACACGTCTATTGTATCAATTTAATCAATGAAATTACGTATACCAAAAAAAATTGAATGTGAACTAGATATAAATTCAAGCCTATATTCTCATTAATTGTGCAAAGAAACTTTGAAAATAATGGTACATTAGGAGGAAAATGAACACTTGATTTTGTCATGTCAGGTCCAGTGACAGGGAAAAACCATTGATTTTGTACGGATTACTGGACATAATACACAAAAAAAAGGTTTAATGAATGACTTTTTGTTCCAAATGCAGTGGTTCTAAATTGAAATATGAATAACAGATGTAGAGTGATGCTTCAGACATTAATCGCATTCAAATTATTGTCAGGGAACTGGAGTGACGCAAACTGTCCTGAAATTTGAGAATGACCCAATTACAGCTATGTCTCAGGCAAACCCAGAATCAGGTCCAGATGCTGTTTTTAGTGATCAATATCTTACCTGCACCAATATTAGATTCGGCATTCCATCCCATAGTGAAGCAAACTTTAGTGGAGCTCAAGGAGGAATTCTTGTTTTCTTTTGGTAAACAGATGGGTCTGACGTGTTCAGAGAAAGTTATTGCTGAGCCCAGTCTGAAGAGAGCTACTTTTGGACTGAAAGGAAGAAAAAATATATATACTGCTTTATTGATTCTTTGTGATCATTCACAGAATTTCATAATTTGACGGCTTCAAAATGGGAAGTAGATGTACAATTTACCTGTAGAAAAACACTTATTACCTAAGATATTTGTTTAATCTTGGATGGATGTAAGTTGCTGCCAAATATTTGAATACTTTGTGGGGATTGTCTTTGATTCGGTTGCCACTTCCCAACATAAAACGGAAATCATCTGGATCTGGATCATCTCTGCAAACAAAGAATGTGCATATTTTTTGAGGTACATTGTATTTTAAACATCTTAGTAATTGTTACGAAAGCTCTTAAAAGAATTTATTGCCATTGTGTGATAAGTTTCTGATAATTAATTTGATATGAGATGTAAGGACAAAAGGACAATTGGATTAGAGAATTCCCATATTTGGACATTTGGAGGATAGATTTTATGACCCTATAGAAGAGTCTCAGGTTCCTTTGTTTAAATTCTCTTGCTTTCGAAACATCTTTCACTTTGGATTTTTTCAATTGGATGACCTGAGGATGACCTGGGGAGCTTACTGTTTCCAAAATTACTTACCCAACACAATGAGAATCTGCTAGAATCCAGTATCTGTCAATGAGGACTCCGCTGCACCAGCTCTTTCCTTTGTGAAGAATATCGACGTGCCATGGCCACGAGTGAATTGACGTAAATGAAATATTCAAATTCCCAGCTTGGTTGCCAGGTCCTGATGACCTTCTACCACATTCTGCAATAAAAAATTATTTTTTTTTATGTTATTTCAGATTGACATTTTTGTTGTCTTTTTTGCATCATGAAGGTCTTTAGCTTACCACATCCATTTCCTTCATTGAATTGCACATATCGATCACACTCTGAAGGGTTCGGACAGGGTCTTGTAGTAGGTATGCAGGAGTTGTTGCATAATATCTCATCCAAGTGGCATTTACCTGAAAAAGAAACGCTAGTTACTTAGCTTACTGGCAAAAAATTATATACATATAATAGGATATCATTCTAACATTCAAACTAAACCTCAGCTGACATGGCCTGACTGTTGTGCACAGTAAACGTCTCCCCCAGGCAGCTCTCTCACCCAAAGTATCCACCTATCCTTCTTTTTCTATCCTCTCCTTCTGATGAGGGCAATCAACCTCCTGACTACTCCCTTATTCATCCTTTCGACTACGCCTCTGTCCCAAATCCAGGATTGCATGAATCTGTCATGACAAGTCATCAAAAAACCTTACAAATTATTTTCTCCTCCTTTCAATTTTCGAACTACAGCAGTCATACTTTGTAAACCTCTAAACCGCTATCAAAGGCATATTATTGTACCACATTCACATCCTTACATGCAAGTTGATTTTTAACATATTTCCTACGAAAATAAACTAAGCTATCTACCTGCCCTCTGCTGGAAATGCAAACATTCACCTTTGCCATGACAAGTCACACATTTCAATCTGTGTGACAGATCATGAAACAGTCACATTTTTCCAGTTTCCTACTAGCAGTACATCTACAGGTCTTCAGCGACTCATTGACATGGCCGATAAATATCTGAATGATCATGGACTACGGTTTAATGCCAATAAAACAAAATGTACAATATTTGGTAAATGTTATCTTCAAACACAGCCTAAGTGGAATTTAGGGGATAACATCCTAGAATGTACAGACAGTTTTGAATATCTTGGTGCTGTGATGTCCAACAAATCAAGCCTACATAAAGCTAAACGCCTTAAAGCCTGCAGACAAGGATTCTATAGTCTTCAGAGTGCAGGTCTGCACAGTAGAAATTGTGACCCTTACATTGTATCTCACCTATGGAAGGCCGCACTCCAGCCAACCCTGACGTATGCCAATGAGTGCTTTTCAATGAGAAACAGTGATATTAATGATATGGACAAATTGCAAGCCAGACTTTTAAAATGTTCACTTGGTCTAAGTAAATATTCCTTCACATCACCTCTTCTGGATGCTCTTTCTGTCAAGCGTATTGTAAATATAAATCAAACTAATTGCTTGAAACTTTTAAAGAAAATTATGACAGGTAGTTCAAGGGGAAAACATCTCTATAAAAATAAAATGTCAACCAGTACAGGCTGTGATCTCTTTCATAGAGCTAAAATGGTGTGCGAAAAACAGCAGATATCTATTGTTAGGGTTTTGCTTGATGACTCTGTTGTGATGAAATGTGCTAAGAAAAGTGATGGTGTTATTGATAGTATCAGAATGTGTTTCGGAGATTATGAAAATAAGAGAGACCTAGTCAAGCTTTTACTTTCTCCATTTAATATTTTATGAATTTTAAAAAGTTTTAGATTTGTTTTTATCCTATACTTGTATCAATTTTAATATACTATTGTTCACATTTTTATTAATGTAACTTATTTTTCCTACTTGGAAGCAAAAAAAAAAAAAAAAAAAAAAATAAAGATATTTACAGTTGTATTACAACGGATCCATTTCACACTTCTGCAATATTTGTTCTAATTGTAGAAAAACAAAAGTTCCTATCAACTATAACCCATTCATTCCCTGCTTATCCCATATAACACTCATGTTACCATCATGTTGCACAATGAACTTTCACACACCTGTCATTTTCAAAATTAACCATTTAACAAAATCGTTCACCCTTTTCAGCACAGCTTCTTACCATTCAATGACCACATGTATAATTACATTTTGTTAACCCCTAATCATCTACCATAAGGCTATCTTCTACTCTCATTGCATAATTACCTTTTTACACATGCTGCCATTTACGTAATATATGTTGTCAATGGGTTTTTCTAGTATATAATAATTGAATTGATAAAGAGTGCATTTTGTTGAATATACAAGTAGCTGTTGTAATGGATTGCATTTGGTGTAACATATAATAGCATCAATATCCGCATTCAGATTAGCATGATTACTTTTCCTCATTTGATAAATAATAAGTTAATTTAAACATTTTTATGTACCTGGAAATGATTTTTGGCAACTATGTTCGTCTTCCGCAAAGTAACAATCAGGATAACCATCACACAGGAAGGTCTTGTCAATGCAGTTTCCTGTTTGGTTGCATTTTACCATCCCGTCTTTACAATCTGAGAATAAAAAAAAACACCAGTGTATTAAGATTTAATTCTTCATGGAATAAATATAGGCCAATTTATTGACTAAAGATAATAGGCCTATTTATCTGTCGCCTTACCACATCCCAGTTCATCCGAGAGATCGCCACACTGGTCCAAAAAATCACATTTTTGACTTAAAGGAATACAAGCACCATTGCTGCAGGGGAACTCGTCATCTTTGCATTCTGTAGAAGAAATGGAGTAAAAGGACAAATTACTTAAACTAGTGTTAGAACAATATTGAGCACAACATGTCATCTCAGAATATGATGTCCAGGTCGTTCAAAAGTACAACTCTGACAGGCAAACTGGAGGATTTTGCTGTCAGGTGCAGATTTACTCTAAATGTTGTACATTCTGCAAGCCTGTAGAGTGTAGATTCTCGATTTTTAAACCAATTTAGTAGATGAAGTTACCTCCAGAAGGTCAATTGCATTTGTAGCAATAATTTTTGGCGACGTCCCGTCATGTCCTGACATGTGGGTAATCTACTAGTCTATGCAACCGTAATCTAGTAGACCATGATTTTTGCAACATTACATTTTTTTCATGTATACCAATGATGAAACATTTAATTATTTTATTTTATAGACTCACTGCAGAAATGCTCGTCCTTTCCGCTGTTGCACTGTTGCCGATGATCACAGACGAAACGCTCCATGATGCAAGTTCCGTCAGGACAATGTTTTTGTTCACAAGTATCTGGGGATAAAAAAGCAGAAGAAAAAAAACCTGTTATTGTAGAGATGTAGATCTATGACAACTGCAGACAATTCTACTTCATGACCTCACTAAAAATCTATTCAAACTTGTTATACAAACTATAAGGAACTGATAAATCAACTTCATGCATAGAACATGACTTAGGGAGAATTGATAAATACATAAAAATAACTAAAAAGTAATGAATTACTCAAGAAAAAGGCCTATGTTACAACTGAATTAAATAAATTATTGTGCACTCTACTGACCACAATTAAGTTCATCCTGAAAGTGTGCACAATCTGAAATTCCATCACAACGTTTTTCCATGGGAATGCACCGGTCTCCACAATCAAATTGGTCGCTCTGACAATCTGGAAATTAATTTGCAGAAAAACTAAGAATGAGATGAGATTGATATCATGTTAGCAAAAGAAATTCAACATAGAAAAAATATTCTTTGAAACAATTTACTTACGGCAATTCTCTGGTTCATCGCTAGCATCAAAACAATCTTGAATCTGGTTACAAAACTTGGAGTTGTCGATGCATCTGCCGTCAGAGCAGTCAAACTGGCCGAGACCGCAAGCTGGGAAAAAAACATATCAAGTCAATTAAATTTACAAGTCTAGAATGATATAAAATGTATTGTTGCTCTCAGGTATTTATTAAATCTTCTACTTTTCATAAATCAACTAGATATAAAGATCTCCCACATATAAGTTGTAATATTAACATTTAAATTTGCCAAAGACCGGAGAAGTAAATTATTTTTTGAATTTAGATACTTACTTTTGTACATGATAATGAGATTTAACAGTTTGCATTAATAATATACAGGTTTTTCTTTAAAAGATAACACATTTTATTGTTTTATTTAGATTAAAAAAAGTTATCTGTCTGATGCGCTAATATTTAAAGATGACTTTTTGTCTGTTTAAAGAAAACTTACGTCACTCCACTTTGTTTGGATAGATTTATTAAACGTATGCCTTATCCAGTACAATGCAATCTCACCCACATTATACACAATAATACCAAACAGTATAGACATAATCCAGCAAATATAAAAATTTGCACCACACTAGACTGACATCTATTGGCGTGATCTAGAACTAGATCACGCTGGAGGAGGGACTAAACCTCCTACACAGTAGCAGTGACTACAGTTTAAAGAAAACTTACGTCACTCCACTTTGTTTGGATAGATTTATTAAACGTATGCCTTAATGTAGAGATTTATAAAGCCAAATAATACCTTGAACAGGCAATATCAACAAGAGAACTGGAGATAGAATAGCATGATATATATACTACCCAATATAGACCACCTATAAGAACATGAATCATGAAATTGGCAAAAAAATACAAAATAGAACTGGAGTATACCAATTATATGTAACGACATTGTGATGTCTGAAATACAAAATAGAACGCGTCTGAAATACAAAATAGAACTTGATCTAATTCTAGTGTGATATGTATCAATAAGAACATGGTTATATGAATTATTAACGAGTCCAAAAGAGAATGTTCAATTATGCGTAACTACACATTAACGTAACAATGCATCCACATATGAGTTATCAATTTTATTATGGACATAATGTTCCAAAAAGACTGAAGGAGTTTTCCAGCGACCCAAACGACGCACTTTATCCGGATCGAAGCTATGTGCGACGGCAACACTTGCACCAGTTGGACGAAAAGATTTAGCTGTAAAACCACGACCAGCTAATCCCACAAGTACAATCATGGATGACAATATCTGGCTAACCACACGAGCAGATACGCCTAAATATGGTTTAGTCAAAGTCAGAAAGACGGCTCCATTGGCAGTGGCGCGCATAGAACGTGTACGATCCATGTACACCTGAAGCGCTGATACAGGATCAAGTTGCGGCACTGAACCCCTAGGCAGAAATACTTCGAAACCTGAACGACTGGTGTCATTTTTAATACCCAAGAATACAATTTTAACACCATCATCACAAAATGTAACCTGGCTTTCCTGGAAAACAAGCCTCATACTAATGTTATTGTCACAATCATACTGAACACTTTTCGGAGCAATGTCAGAGGGTCTCAACATCAGAGTCAAAGCTAACAATGTGATACATTTGGCACGCAAATCTTTCAGAGATAAAGTCTGGTTGTCTGGCCATGCAAGAAACAGCTCCGTAAAAGGTTGAATGGGCATGACAGAAGACCGGTTCATGCCCATGGTGGTACCAGATTTCACCAGTGCAGAAATCAGGCGCTGTATTTCAGTTGTACGACTTGGCGAATCCATACCAAGGGCATCGTACAAGGCCGAGATGGCCGAAGTAGCACATTTTAGCAAAGAAGCAGGTCGGTTCGAAGTGTCACTTAAAGCGCATAGGAATTCCGCCAAAATTGCAGTGTCTCTGGGCGGAAAAAGAAACATACGAGATTCACACCAATTTTTAAATTTAGTCAAAATGCTATTGTAGAGCTTGAGTGTAGAGGGTGCCCAACTCAAGGGGAATTGGGAAGCGGCACGATTGGACCAACCTTGGTCCCATAGGCGGGATCTCCACAAACTCTCCAAGCATACAGTTTCCATTCGGGGTTTTTCATTGGCTCTGGCAGCGTCGCAGTCAAAGGGACGACAATGTCGTAAGGGTGGCCAAGAGCTAGAGGGGGGGCGATGGCTAGTTCCTGTAACCGATGAAACCATGTTTGAGCCGGCCACCACGGGGCTATGATGGTAGCAATGGCTTGTTGTTGCATCACAATGTCGAGAATTCGAGGCAGTAACCGAAATGGGGCATTTACGAAATTGTTGTGGTCTGCCCAATCCGTTTGAGCTAGTGCGTTGATTCCAGAAGCCAGTGGATCGAAACCCAGGCTGTTGAAATTGGTCACTTGGTAATTGGTCATAGACGCAAACCGGTCTATGGTATGTCTGCCCCAAATACGGTCGAGGAATTTGAAAATCGCTGGGTGTAGATACCAATCGTGTGGAGAATGTCGTCTTGATAGGCGGTCCGCCCAAACATTTTGCTTCCCAGAAAGATGTCTGACAGTCAGCTTGACGTTGTTTTGATGACACGTCAACCATATTGTTTCTGCTATGTGTGACAGTTCTGTACTTGGACCACCAAGATTGTTGAGATAAGCCACAGTACTGATATTATCACTCAGAACTTCAACATGTTTCGAACGTATCAGACTTTTAAATGATTTCAATGCTGCTAACACAGCAAACATTTCCCGGGTATTAGAAGGCCGATATCTCACATAAGTGTCCCAAATGCCAAAAGCCTCCTTTCCGTGTAAATGGGCACCCCAACCATGGGACGATGCATCGGTGACTAATTGACAGTCAATGGGAGTTTTAACTATTGGACAACCATTCCAATTGTCAAGGCTTTCAAGCCACCAATTTAAGTCTTTAAGCGTGTGTTTATCAAGGAACAAATCTGCATCCCAATTGGTCTTTGTACTTAACAATCGAAAAGCATTCCTCAACAACAATTTTCCTGGTAAAACGGCCCGGGTCATTGCGACGCATTGTCCAAGTATACAAGCTAATGTACGAGCACTAATAACGGATGAGTTCAAGCATCGTCGAATATCTTTCTTCAGTCTCCTAATTCTAGTTGGCGGTATTTTAATATAAGGATCCTCGCCAGATGTTAGGATTTGATAGCCAATAAAATTCACATCTTGACTGGGCACCAAATGTGATTTCTGGAAATTGACGAAAAGTCCCAAATTTGATAACGTTTGCAATAACAAGTCTGTTTGCTGCGAAATCTCCTCCGATGTAGAACACAAAATTAAATCATCAACGTATAATACTAAACGCAGTCCTTGGCGTCGTAAATATGAAACCACTGGTCGTAACACCTTGTGACAATAATAAGGACTAACTTTGGCACCAAAAGGCAACACTTGCCAAACATAATACTTGTCCTTGAACTTCACTCCAAGCAACGTTTGATCCTCCTTTTTCACAGGAATATGTTGAAAAGCTGACTTAAGGTCTAAAGTAACCATATAATCACCTGGTTGAATAATGTCAAACACAGTTCGAATATCTTCATTTGAAAATTTGGGTACTTCACAAAATTGGTTAACGTAACGCAAATCAGTTATAAGTCTGTATTTCTGTTCACCTTTTTTTGGCACAGTTTTTAAGGTAGAAACAACAGTAGGCACATATGGCACTTGACAAAGTGCTCCACATTTCACCAGGTCAATTAGTTCATTTTTAACAAATACAGATTGTGGTCCAAATTTAATTGCATTTGAAAACAATCGTGGATTGTGACGTACAGCATTGTCAGCATTTAACGGCACTCCATGTAAAATCCAATCAATAACATGTTGCGGCGCCCCAATGGCCCGCCAATCATCCACATGGGAAGCAAGATCACCTGCCTTAAATAGCGGAATTGTCATAGTAATAATCACAATACTGAATCACATCACTCATCATAAGTATGATCGTCCTGCCTTGACATAGGAGCGTTTGGAAATCCCTGATTAAGCCAATTACCATACTGGCCACGACCAGATGACCCAAATCCACGTTGACGTCCACGATTAAATCCTTGGAAACGATTAAATCCTTGAAAACGATTGGAATATCCACGATGCTGAAAAGGTCGTCGCTGTTCCGGTTGCATGTACCGACGAATCTGGACTGCATTCCGCAAGTCATCAACACAGTCCCCAAAGGCAGATGTGTTCCTGCGAAAAGTACGAAACAGACTAGCCGTTTCAGGGTCGAAATGTCCAGAAACTAACACAGCACTCAACTCATCCTGAAGATAGCGAATGTGGGCGACCAACACACTAAACAGTTCTTCAAGGGAAATGGCAACCTCGGCATTCAAAGGCTCAATAGTCTGTAAAATCTTAAAGGCAGTCTCTACATAACGGCCACCTTTCTGTAGGGTATTAAAATGTTGCTGATCACGTCGCTTAACCCCTTGACGTGACTCTTGCAGTAACAAATCTGAACGTAGCTTGATTCCTTGATACTTTCTTTTAATACTGTCAAACTGACCCTGAACATCTGCTGATGCAAGTTTCGCATAGTAGCGTGCATCCTCACCTGGATGGCATGGAATTTCTTGGACAGTAGAAAATCCAGGGTTTAATGGGGCATACGCAGCCCTGCTTGTGGCATCAATAGCGAAATTTGGTACTCCAGGTACTTGTCCATTGACATTGTTTACATCATCATAAAGTTTAGCAGCACCAGTACTGGCAGCAGGTTTACTAGGCAAAACAGAGTCACTGCTTACTTTACTAAAGTCTTGTTGCAAATTGTCTTTGGCTCTTGTCTGGTTTGGCTGCAATCCACGTGCTCCTGTTTTTAATGCAGTGTTTTCCTCACTCAACTTTCCAATGAAATCCAAATATTTTTCATTGTCAAGCATTAACTTTGATATTTCCTGCTGCAGTTGATGGACCTCAGTATCAGACATGATTCATGCTGCACACAAATTCGTAATTACATCCGAAATTTGCAAAAATAAACAGTAAATTTCTTCCCACAACAGAATTCAGCCTGCAGGTGAGATTGCACCACACTAGACTGACATCTATTGGCGTGATCTAGAACTAGATCACGCTGGAGGAGGGACTAAACCTCCTACACAGTAGCAGTGACTACAGTTTCTGCAAATAAAGTTTTTACGTACAACAATTTTGCTCGTCAGATGCATCCAAACATTGCACTTTCAAGTCACATCGCTGGGTTTTATTTATGCACTCGCCACTTCCACAGCGGAAGTGTATATCCTCAAAACAATCTGAAATTTAAAAGTATGGCCATTCTCTGTAATTGAAATGTACTATCAGTTAGTAAAATCCTAATTTATTATCTTTTTTGTCGTACATAACTAAGAATTAAATTATGCATAATTAATTGTTAATATCTGTCAATATAAGTAAAAGAGTGACTGTTTGATTAGCAGTTGTAGCATTGCCATAAAATGTAGTTATAAATTAATTACCACAAACTAAAGGTTCATCAGAAGCTGGATAACAGTCATCTTGTTGATTGCAGTAAGTTGAAATATCTCGACATTGCCCATCATCACAAGTTAATTGGTCTCCTCTGCAAACTGAAAGAGATGAATAATTATATAGAGAAGAAAACCCCCAAAAAACTTCCAAAAATGAAGTATGTAAAGGAAAATCCCTGACACCTATTGTCTCTTGTGGAAAAGATCATATCAAAGCTGAAATGAAGTATGACAAGGGGCATCTCTGACACCTATTGCCTCTTCCGTGAAAGATCAAATCAAAGCTGAAACAAAGTATGACAAGGGGCATCTCTGACACCTATTGCCTTTTGTGGGAAAGATCAAATCAAAGCTGAAATGAAGTATGACAAGGGGCATCTCTGACACCTATTGCCTCTTGTGGGAAAGATCAAATCAAAGCTGAAATGAAGTATGACAAGGGGCATCTCTGACACCTATTGCCTCTTGTGGGAAAGATCAAATCAAAGCTGAAACAAAGTATGACAAGGGGCATCTCTGACACCTATTGCCTTTTGTGGGAAAGATCAAATCAAAGCTGAAATGAAGTATGACAAGGGGCATCTCTGACACCTATTGCCTCTTGTGGGAAAGATCAAATCAAAGCTGAAACAAAGTATGACAAGGGGCATCTCTGACACCTATTGCCTTTTGTGGGAAAGATCAAATCAAAGCTGAAATGAAGTATGACAAGGGGCATCTCTGACACCTATTGCCTCTTCCGGGAAAGATCAAATCAAAGCTGAAACAAAGTATGACAAGGGGCATCTCTGACACCTATTGCCTCTTGTGGGAAAGATCCAATCAAAGCTGAAACAAACTATGACAAGGGGCATCTCTGACACCTATTGCCTCTTCCGGGAAAGATCAAATCAAAGCTGAAACAAAGTATGACAAGGGGCATCTCTGACACCTATTGCCTCTTGTGGGAAAGATCAAATCAAAGCTGAAACAAAGTATGACAAGGGGCATCTCTGACACCTATTGCCTCTTGTGGGAAAGATCCAATCAAAGCTGAAACAAACTATGACAAGGGGCATCTCTGTCACCTATTGCCTCTTGTGGGAAAGATCCAATCAAAGCTGAAACAAACTATGACAAGGGGCATCTCTGACACCTATTGCCTCTTCCGGGAAAGATCAAATCAAAGCTGAAACAAAGTATGACAAGGGGCATCTCTGGCACCTATTGCCTCTTGTGGGAAAGATCCAATCAAAGCTGAAACAAACTATGACAAGGGGCATCTCTGACACCTATTGCCTCTTCCGGGAAAGATCAAATCAAAGCTGAAACAAAGTATGACAAGGGGCATCTCTGACACCTATTGCCTCTTGTGGGAAAGATCAAATCAAAGCTGAAACAAAGTATGACAAGGGGCATCTCTGACACCTATTGCCTTTTGTGGGAAAGATCCAATCAAAGCTGAAACAAACTATGACAAGGGGCATCTCTGACACCTATTGCCTCTTGTGGGAAAGATCCAATCAAAGCTGAAACAAACTATGACAAGGGGCATCTCTGACACCTATTGCCTCTTCCGGGAAAGATCAAATCAAAGCTGAAACAAAGTATGACAAGGGGCATCTCTGACACCTATTGCCTCTTGTGGGAAAGATCCAATCAAAGCTGAAACAAACTATGACAAGGGGCATCTCTGACACCTATTGCCTCTTGTGGGAAAGATCCAATCAAAGCTGAAACAAACTATGACAAGGGGCATCTCTGACACCTATTGCCTCTTCCGGGAAAGATCAAATCAAAGCTGAAACAAAGTATGACAAGGGGCATCTCTGACACCTATTGCCTCTTGTGGGAAAGATCAAATCAAAGCTGAAACAAAGTATGACAAGGGGCATCTCTGACACCTATTGCCTCTTGTGGGAAAGATCCAATCAAAGCTGAAACAAACTATGACAAGGGGCATCTCTGACACCTATTGCCTCTTGTGGGAAAGATCCAATCAAAGCTGAAACAAACTATGACAAGGGGCATCTCTGACACCTATTGCCTCTTCCGGGAAAGATCAAATCAAAGCTGAAACAAAGTATGACAAGGGGCATCTCTGACACCTATTGCCTCTTGTGGGAAAGATCCAATCAAAGCTGAAACAAACTATGACAAGGGGCATCTCTGACACCTATTGCCTCTTCCGGGAAAGATCAAATCAAAGCTGAAACAAAGTATGACAAGGGGCATCTCTGACACCTATTGCCTCTTGTGGGAAAGATCAAATCAAAGCTGAAACAAAGTATGACAAGGGGCATCTCTGACACCTATTGCCTTTTGTGGGAAAGATCAAATCAAAGCTGAAATGAAGTATGACAAGGGGCATCTCTGACACCTATTGCCTCTTCCGGGAAAGATCAAATCAAAGCTGAAACAAAGTATGACAAGGGGCATCTCTGACACCTATTGCCTCTTGTGGGAAAGATCCAATCAAAGCTGAAACAAACTATGACAAGGGGCATCTCTGACACCTATTGCCTCTTGTGGGAAAGATCCAATCAAAGCTGAAACAAACTATGACAAGGGGCATCTCTGACACCTATTGCCTCTTCCGGGAAAGATCAAATCAAAGCTGAAACAAAGTATGACAAGGGGCATCTCTGACACCTATTGCCTCTTGTGGGAAAGATCCAATCAAAGCTGAAACAAACTATGACAAGGGGCATCTCTGACACCTATTGCCTCTTGTGGGAAAGATCCAATCACAGCTGAAACAAACTATGACAAGGGGCATCTCTGACACCTATTGCCTCTTCCGGGAAAGATCAAATCAAAGCTGAAACAAAGTATGACAAGGGGCATCTCTGACACCTATTGCCTCTTGTGGGAAAGATCAAATCAAAGCTGAAACAAAGTATGACAAGGGGCATCTCTGACACCTATTGCCTCTTGTGGGAAAGATCCAATCAAAGCTGAAACAAACTATGACAAGGGGCATCTCTGACACCTATTGCCTCTTGTGGGAAAGATCCAATCAAAGCTGAAACAAACTATGACAAGGGGCATCTCTGACACCAATTGTCTCTTGTGGGAAAGATCAAATCAAAGCTGAAACAAAGTATGACAAGGGGCATCTCTGACACCTATTGCCTCTTGTGGGAAAGATCCAATCAAAGCTGAAACAAACTATGACAAGGGGCATCTCTGACACCTATTGCCTCTTCCGGGAAAGATCAAATCAAAGCTGAAACAAAGTATGACAAGGGGCATCTCTGACACCTATTGCCTAAAGGCTATGAAGCTTGTGATGGTCGTTTGCTAGGGACAAAAACATCTTCTTACACTGAGCTTCATGTCTGGCGTAGAGTGATGTAAGCTTGGCCTTTTCAAGACTTTCATTGTAATTCAGGCTCGGGAAAATGATGGCCAAGGCTCGTTTCTGTATTCTTTCAAGATCATTATGTAAGTACTGGGGTAAAGAAGCATGAAATACAGTGCAGCAGTATTCCAGCACTGATCGTACAAGACTGGTATACATTGAGATGAGGTCAGATTGTTTAACACCTGCCCTTTTGCACAATCTCAGTAAATACAGGCGTTTGCTTGCCTTTTTGATGGTCGATGAGATATGGGAGTTCCATTTAAGGTCTGCTCTTATGATTACCCCTAGTAGTTTAGCCTCAAACACTTGTTCTATCTCCGTGTTGTCCATAGTGAGTTTAGGTGGAGGCAACTGATTTCTTCTGAAGTCAAATATGATCTCCTTTGTCTTAGGTGTTAAAACGCATCTTGTTGTCATTCGCCCAGGTGTTGAGATGCTCAATTCCTTGTTGGAGATGGCCCGAACTGTTATCTGAGGGACCTGATGTTTGTAATACGGTTGTGTCATCAACATATTTAAAAGTCTTAAGATCTCCTGGAAGATGCAGGTCATTAATATAAGACACAAATGCCAGAGGTCCCAATAGGGTACCCTGGGGACAGCCTGCATTCATGATGACGACATCCGAGAATGTTGAACCTATCTTTACACGTTGAGCTCTGTCTCTTAAGAAGTTTGCAGACCATCTTGTCAGGGACTCGTGGACACCCAAATCATCCAGTTTGCTAACCAATACATTGTGATCTACCAGGTCAAATGCTTTGGAAAAATCACACAGAAGCATCCTGACAGTTGTGGATGAATTATCAGTTGACTTCAAAATATGGTCTATTATTGTCAGTAATGCCATTTCTGTAGAAGATCCCCGGATGCCACCGAACTGATTAGGGTCCAAGCTGCCTGTTATGCTCTCTTGCATGAACTTAACAGGAAAATATTCCACTGCCTTCGCTGCGACTGAAGTGATGGAAATCGGTCTCAGATCACTTTCTATGGATTTTGGAGGCTTGGTTTTAGGAAGAGGGATGGTATCAGATAACTTCCATTCATCAGGAATGGTTCCTTCTCTCAGTGAGTCATTAGCAATGGAAGCCAATGGTCCCGCTAACACATGGGCAAAGTCACGGAAGATCCACACTGGCAAACCGTCAGGGCCTGCAGCTTTTTTCGTGTTGAGGGACAGGAGACGTTTTTCCATGTCCTTGACACTGATGGAGAATTCATCCGGGACAGGAACTTCTGAAGCGAGAAAGCGATTCTCGAGAGATAGACCATCCAGGTGACTGCCCACAGATTGGAAGAAACTGTTCACTTCTGCTGCAAATCTGTGCATGTTACCCTGTGAAGTTGACATCGCTAAGGACTGCAAGGGTTGCACAGAATTGGACTTCATACCAAGCAGTTCCTTCATGTGTTTCCACCAGTCACGGCAGTTTGATGAACGGAGGCGCTCTACTTTACTGCGATAAAAAGACTTTTCTAGTCTCTTGCTCATTCGGTTAATTTTGTTGCGCAGTTGCCTAAACCTTTCCAGATTACCAGCCTTCAGGGCATGCTGACGTTGAGAGACAAGTGACCGGTAGTAATCTGTAACCCAAGGTTTGTCGTTTGAGTGTCTCTTTACAGTCTTAGAGGGGAAGTAACTATTATATAAATCCTGGACTATGCAAGTAAATGATCTGACTTTTTCATTCAAATTGTTGCACCGATAAAGTTCTTCCCACTTTATGTTGGACAGAGCATGAGCGAACAGCGCCTTCTCATTATGGCCAGATACTCGTGTCACAAATGTGTTCGATTTACCTCTGTCATATGATGTGATGTCAGGATGGGCAATGATGCTCATGTGATCCGAATTACCAACGGGGGCAGCAATATTGCAGTTAGGATAAAACTGTTTCTTGTCTGTGAAGAACTTATCAAGAACGGCTTCCCCTCTTGTAGGTTGTTTGATGAGTTGGACTATCTGAAGTTGAGATGTAATATGATGGCAGGGGAATTGATTAAAATCACCAGTCAGCACCAGGCCAGCATAGGGGTGGATTTGTCTGATGTGATCTACAGCTGAGATGATGTGGCTAGCCATTGTCTGGTGACCATCTCTCGTGTTGTTTACATGGTACACCACGCCAAGGATGATGCGATTGCAATATCGAGGCATGCGATGAGACCAAATTGTCAACCAAAGAGTTTCAACTTCATCAACCTTAAGGTTATTCCACACCTTAAAATGGAAATCCTGGTGGATCCATACTGCAATACCACCTCCTATTCGATCAGGACGGTCATGTCTCTGTGGGGGACTGTAGTTTCCACCTAGGGAAAGGCAGCTGTCATCAATGTCACTGTTTAACCAAGTCTCTACTGCACAGACTACATCTGCCTGTAAGATGTTGACTGAACTGGACAGGTCATTGATCTTATATCGCACAGATTGAGTATTGGAGCAGAAGATGACTGGTAGTCTGCTAGATCGACTGAGGGTGGTTGGACTACCACATACTTGGAAGTCTGGGCCATTCAATGTCAAAGTTTGATTGGGGCCAGGTACGCTGCTGGAATTGGGGCTGCCCACTTGAGAAAGGGGAGGAGTGGAACAATTGGCTGTTGGTATGTGACCCAGAAGGTAGGAAAGGGGGTCTGTAGTTGGCGTACTGGTGCCGTGCATCCTGCACAGCTTGGTCGTAGCCAGCTTTGAAAGTGTGTGCTGAGCGCTCAGGACCTGAATGACGGTTAGCAGGATTCACACTGCGATGTCTATTTGTTCGGGCCCCTCCTTGTTTTCCTTGTGATCTACTTGAAGGACCTTTCCTTGGCGAAAATGATCTCACTTTAATTCCCTTCGACCAGATTTTTGACACCAAATTGTATTTTCCAGCTGGCACTGAGACACGAAATGAAGCATAGTCATCGCCTCGATGTAACTGGGCAATATCCTTCTGGGGTATGTTATATCCATTATTTTGTATATGACGTTTCATTTGTGAAGCCTTGCACTTCGGATTGACATTTCCAATATAGATGTCTTTTTTGGAAACATCAGCAGTGGCTGATGATGCAGCTGATATGATTTTCACAGACTGATTCCTCTTCTCACGATACTTCATCTTGGGCTGCAAGAAGCTCTGTTCATCATCACCATCGTCAGAGCTACTGGATGAAGAAGATTCCACTGGATCATCTGACTGTTCCACGGTGCTGCTGTTGTTTGCACTATTAACACCAGACAGATCGCTGGAGCCTGAACCAGCACTTCGTGGCAAGTTTTCCTCAGATGCAACACATTTGCACTTGCATGTTTGCTGATCTGTTGAAGCACTAACCTGGGATCTAAGTCTTTTTATTTCATTGGCCAACGATCTGATTTGGGTAGCCACTGAAGCAGGGTCATTAGCATCAAAGTCTGGAGACATCAGTTCAACATCGGTTTCATTTGGAGTTTTTGTTGCAAAAACCTTTTCCATGTCCTGGAAGGCACTGTCTCTCAGGATGCTGTTTGCCATACTGATAATATCAGGGATAGCCAGGTGTTTGGCTTTTCTTTTTATGAACTGTCTTTTGGAATATTCAGGGAAGGACTCTTTTATTTTGTCACACAGTGTGCTACGTATACTCAAGACAATTTCCGTGTCTTTACTGTCAAGCAAATCAGAAATGTCTTTCACAGAATACTGGAAGATAACACTGATATTGCAAACAAAAACATCTGCAAATTGTTCATTGTTTACATCTGTCAGCTGATCCATGCTTGTGATTTTTGTTGAGCCCATGATTGGCTGTTGATCACAATGTATCACACCTCGGAGAATAGCACAAAAAGTTTCAATGTTTGTTGAGTGAAACAATTCTCCCAATCCCTCTAATCCCAGGGTATCAAGGGTTTGGCCAATGTCAAAATCGAAATAACTCACTCAAAATACACACACCTGCATATGGTCAGTCCATTAAAATCGATATATATATAAAGTACTTAAAATCCCACAATGGTTTTGTGTAAAATCGTGCATAAAATATGCTTTAAATCCATGTAAAATCCAAAATTAGCTGGAGCAAATAACATGTGTGTATACTCTTGTTGTTTTACATTCTATTTATATTCCATCTCTGACACCTATTGCCTCTTGTGGGAAAGATCAAATCAAAGCTGAAATGAAGTTTGACAAGGGGCATCTCTGACACCTATTATCTCTTGTGGGAAAGATCAAATCAAAGCTGAAACAAAGTATGACAAGGGGCATCTCTGACACCTATTGCCTCTTGTGGTAAAGATCAAATCAAAGCTGAAATGAAGTTTGACAAGGGGCATCTCTGACACCTATTATCTCTTGTGGGAAAGATCAAATCAAAGCTGAAACAAAGTATGACAAGGGGCATCTCTGACACCTATTGTCTCTTGTGGGATAGATCAAATCAAAGCTGAAATGAAGTATGACAAGGGGCATCTCTGACACCAATTGTCTCTTGTGGGAAAGATCAAATCAAAGCTGAAATGAAGTATGACAAGGGGCATCTCTGACACCTATTGTCTCTTGTGGGATAGATCAAATCAAAGCTGAAATGAAGTATGACAAGGGGCATCTCTGACACCAATTGTCTCTTGTGGGAAAGATCAAATCAAAGCTGAAATGAAGTATGACAAGGGGCATCTCTGACACCTATTGTCTATTGTGGGAAAGATCAAATCAAAGCTGAAATGAAGTATGACAAGGGGCATCTCTGACACCAATTGTCTCTTGTGGGAAAGATCAAATCAAAGCTGAAATGAAGTATGACAAGGGGCATCTCTGACACCTATTGTCTATTGTGGGAAAGATCAAATCAAAGCTGAAATGAAGTATGACAAGGGGCATCTCTGACACCTATTGCCTCTTCTGGGAAAGATCAAATCAAAGATTCAGACTGAAGTAGGAGCATGTCTGACACCTACTGTCTCCTATGAAAAAGGTAAAAATATACAATTCATTGTGCAATCGAGATTTATTGTCAACAGAATTGCACCCATTACTAAGAATCAACAAAGGAACAAACCTCAGATGAATTTTTTTTATATTTTGAACTGATATACTAATCTTTTCACTTATTACAGTCCAACCTGGCAATACCTTTATAGATTAGATTAGATTAGAGATTAGATATTCTTTATTGACTTGTGACATGACATGGTTCTCATACAAATATAAACTGTATTATTGTCACCCAGCCTTACAGGCTTATAAGTCAATTTTAAATCTGTTGAAAATAGGAAGCTCGGTACGAAACACACTTAACACAATGAAAATTGTAGATTAGATACAAACAAGTTACCAACAGTCTAGTGAGACGAAGCAAATAATAGTTCAGTTCTTAAAGCTAAAGCTTTCAAAAGAAATTTACCTAACAGCACTTGAAAATTTCTACAAATACAAATAAATTTATCAAACAAATTATATATATATTGTACAATTGTTACTTATCACCAAATTAGGTTGCTAGTTGTCAGTCTTAAAATATATTCACACTGTTGTTATGAAGTCCTATATAAATGTGTTACTTGTAAAGTTTTAAAAAAAGTATCACTATAATTTTTATGGTAGAATATATCTAGAGTGAGATACTTTGACAGAAAAACACATAAGTAAATTAATATAATCTTACCACACAGCTCATCCTCATCCTCCTGGTTTGGACAGTCAATAATTTTGTCACAGTACCGAGCCCAAGGAAGACAGAAACCACCACAAGCAAAACCAGGACAACCTAAAATAGAATATTTAAAAATAGCATTGATATTTTCTTGCGAATTACTTTTGAAACCTGATGTCGTCCTCAGTAGAGAACTTATGTAAATAAATGGAATTTACTCAAGCACTGCAAAATAGGTTATCAAATTCGTACAACATGCTTTGCAGCATCTAAGAATTGATTTGGATAATATAGACACTTGAGCTGTCTATTTGGCATATTTTGCATTATTCAGAGATCTAAACACTAAATGTACAGATTACAGAAATACAAACTTACCTCCAGGGATGTTTTCAACCTGAGCATCTTCAGAATTAGGACAGAAAATGTTTCCATTGCAAAGGTGATGCTTTTGTACACAGTAACCAGTGTCACACATCACACCATTGCAAGCTGAAGTTGATGGGATAATGTGAGCATTGAAATAAGAGTTTACAAGATCATTCATTTTTTGTTTTGCACAATAAAGGTAATATGTCCTATAGCATTACAGAGGAGAGCAAGTAAAAAATGCAATGCGGGAGTATGAAAAGAAGTTTTGCAAATTCATGTCTATTAACTTGTGGATCATAAGTTCAAATCTGAAATGAATGAAAGAGAAAGTACATTTTATGACACAGGATCTCCAGAAGTCTCGACTTACTCAATGATTGGCAGCCTACTTCATCTTCTCCTCCCTCACAGTCATCCCAGTGGTTGCATTTATTCCTCATGCTGATGCAGCGGCCATCTTTGCACATGAACTGGTCAGGTCTACACACTGTGGAAATGTCGAAAATTAGAAAATACAAATCTCAGATCAGTGCTGGAAAAATTTGAAAAAGGGGGGGGGGCTCAGTGGGTGCCAGGTGAAGCTAAGCTCCCTTTATAGAAACAAAAACAAAAAAAAACCTTGGGAAAATGAACAGTGTTGCAGCTCCTCCAATGATCAGTGATTTTTAAAATTAAAAGTACCATTATCTTGTCTGGCTCTGGCCATACATGCCAAAATGAACATCATTACACATATATGGCAGGGGTTTGCATCACACTATTCAGCCTTCTTCTGACAAGTTCTGTTTGTCACACCATTTCCATTCAACTTACTTGCAAATTTTTTACAAACTTTTGAATTTAGAATGACATGCAACGCAGCCAACAGGCACAGCCAAGAGCTACCATGACCAGAAATTTCCATTTCCATCACTGCCTCAGACATGATGTACATGTAAGGAGATTTATCATTGCAAGGTAATTATAAAAAGAAAAACTTTTTTACACAATGACTCCATGACAAATGCTTAAGAAGTTTAATAAGTACGAACATTAAGTCTTTACAGGTGATTTCATTAGAACGGATTTCTAAGGTTTTTGCCACTAAATACATAGTATTTGAGGTTAATCTGATTGGTTCGGGAACAACAGAATGTCAAACATCTGAAATATCAAACGTAGTAAGTGCTTGTTTAGCATTAATTTATCACTGCCAAGTGTGAATGACCAGAATCGCATGCCAATGAAATCACCTCCAACACATACTTATGATGTTCTGAAAGATGATCAATATATGATATTAGTGGTGGTATATAACTTTTGCTGAAAACTACAAACCTGAACCAACTGGAAGCTTTGTTTCTGTTGCTGGTTGTTCGTGATTGTTGAATGTTGGTTTAGAAGGCATCACTGACCATTCTACGAAATGAGGTGAAAGTCCAAAGTTAGAATACTTACTTTAATTCTTCTGTATTAACATCATTTATTACATCTTAGTTGTTTTCTTTTAGGATCCAGTAAAGTTGACTTGACTTAGATACTTAATATTTTTTCTTCTGAACTAATACGAAATATTGCTTGGTTACTTTTGGAGAGATGTTATAGTTCCTGAGGGTGACTTTTTTAAACATTAAACTGTTTTACAAGTTATAAGGCACTTTATAATTTAGGCCAATGGGCCTGCTACAAATGAATGTACAATTTTGTAGCAATGAAGAACTCACTGCAAAGCTCAACACCCTCGTCCTTCCCTGATCCACAGTTCCACTGACTGTTGCAGACGAGGGATTTTGGGATGCAAGAACCATCACCGCAGCTGAATGTCGCAGTGGGACAGTGGTCTGCAATACAGTTCAAAGTTAATGGCAAACAATATTCAGAAAAAAAGTTTGAAATTGAAAATTGAATTTGAAGAACCATGGTAGAATCATTACCTAAATTAGGGCAAGCTGAATCCAAGAAGACAATGTCATCCAGAGCAAAATCTCCCCTGTTGGTGAGACCTCGTCCTGCAATGAACTTGATCTCTGATGAAGATGAAGAGAGATCAATCTGAAAATGGAGAAATGTGAAAAAGACGATTTAGTATGAATCTTGTCAACGATTAGATAGATCTCCAAGAAATTAATGCACAAATTGCTTCTCTCCTACCTGAGCAAAATTCCAACCAGACTGTGATAACCTCCCTTCTGAGTCTAACCATGTTTGAGAAGCTTGAACAGACCAGATATTGGTGCCATCAACTGAGAGGGATAAACTGGAGTCCTGAAAAAGTTAACCAATTCGATTCATGGAATGTAATTATTAATGAGATGACATTCATGAAAGCCATGAGCGAGACTTACCTCGTCTCCAACTGCACTGTAGTGGAAGCGCATGCATTTTGCAGAAGTATTGAAACGGAGAACGGCTTGGTCTCCTGGCTGCCCCCCTGACATCTCAGCATAGACATACTTCCCATTTCTCATTTGAGGTATGCTGAAATCTAAGGTTCTGATATTTCCCAGTCTAATACCCTCAAGGGGCAACAGGGACAAGTGGGGCAGGTGGTCCCTGGACATCTGGGGTCCTGTTCCCTCAGTTGGTGTGTTCCCGGAAGTGACTTGCCACAGCAAATTGCCAGAAGTACCTCCCAAGTTGCCATTTGTGAAATCATGGTAATTCTCTGGAAAAGAAAAAATTCAATTGTTTGAGTCAGATATGACATACATTTTCAGATATCTCATCAAAATGAAAAGGATAATTGAAGTCATAAGCTACCTGAAGCGCAGTCCCACTCATCAGAATTGTCCATGCAAAAAGCCAGTCCATTGCATTGCTCTGATTTTGGATAACACTGCTGTGTTAACTTGCATTGCAAGAAGCCATCATGACATGGTTCTGAAATATCAATGATCTCGCTTCAGTATCATCAGTTCATCATCATATCAGGTATTTAATTAGACCTTTTAAACTCGTTGTTGCTTCCTTTTGCTAAAATGCTGTATTGCTGTTACAAAAGTACACTAACCTTGTGATTTCGCACACTGGCTCTTAGATATGCTGACATTTGCAACATGTATTTCATTTCCTTCGGTTGTGGCTGCTATGATAAATGCCATCTCAGCTTCCTCAAAGAGGGCTACTTCAGCTGAAGAAATAATATATAGTAGAATAAAATAAAACTGAGTTCAATATTGGAATGATCAATTGCAAAATATCACATTGAAAGGACTAAATTGAAATTGATTCTCCTCTATTCACCTGTGTGCCATTGTGGGTCTGTTGTGCTAAAAACCTTTATTGAAGTCGAATTTTCTCCAAAAAATCTTGAGTTGAAAGGATTTCTTCTTCGAATGTCCAATCCACCAGCAAGGATGAACAATCCATTTGCCATTCTGTATTTGAACTTGAGGCATTTCTTGTTGAAGATCTCTCTGGTCATAATACTCAGGGGTCTGGTGTGGTTGGGAGTTGTAGTCATGAAGATTCCCTCTTGAGGTACCTCTGCAAAACATATTTCTCAGATTTTCATTCCAGGGTCTTGTGTGGGAGGAGATGTAAGGTTGGACGTCCTTAAAGGCCTTAACATCACATGTGAGTCCTAAGTCTCGCACCTCCTTACACCTGACTCTGGTTTGTTTTGGTTTACTTCCCCTGCCCTTTGCCAGGTCAGGTTCAGGGATCTCAACACTTTGTAATGCACCATACAATTTGTTATATTTTTTTCTCTTGTAATTGTATTTGTAATATAACTAGTAGCTAGGTCATATTCATATTACTGAAGTAAAATTTAAAAAATATATATAGTCATACAGAAATAGCATCATATCTTTGAGGATTTATTTACCTCTTTCATCTAGTTTTCCAAAGCAGTCGACCCCTACATCTTCCTTGTGGTAGCAGATGCCTTCATTGACACGATATTTGCATTTAAGGAAATCTGTTTCGGTCGAGTTACATTCCATGTAGACCCAGTGCACAGTTCCTTTACCGTAGCCATACTGAGCACAACACTTTATAGCTCCATTGCTGAATAGAGAATATTTATAGTGTACAACATTGATAATAATGACTCCTGGTTCAATGGTGCTGGAGTAAAGCAGTTGTTGAAGTATATTTCAGTTGTTGCTTAAAAATAGTTTTTCCTATGTTTAGGTTGAAGTTGCATACAAATTCCAGTAGCGGATCCAGGGTGGTTTAGGGGGTTCAAACCATAGAAATACATTTCTATGGTTCAAACCTCCCCCCCCCCTCTTGGTCCCAAGCCAAAAAGCCAAATAGACAACTAGTACACACGCACGTGGCATAAAGAGCTAACACGCGTGTTTGACACTTTAAAGGAGAGAAGGAATACCCCGGGAGGAATACAGACCTTGCACTCACATGGGGGTTCTGCTCAGAAAGACGTTTCAAAATTTTCTTTTGTTTCTAATTTGAAGAGAATAGTTGGTGATGCTACAGTGCACCAAATTTAGAGGCACACACTAGTACTATTAATGCTATCAGTAAAGTGACACATTAAAGTCCTGACAATTGTTACCTTACTAGCTGCAATACAGCAGTTTGGCTGGCCTGTCTACAACATTAAAAAAAAGGCAGCTGTTTCGATGGTTGGGATCCAATAGGAGAATTGCCCTAAGTTCATGGTAAACATACGAGTAACAGTTTACTTCTTGAAATTAAAAAAGTGAGAGCGAGTTTGCCAAGAATTCCCTGGCTGGGTAAATAGCACTTGGCAGTCCAGCTGTGACACCTGAATTTGATGCAATGGATAATATCGCACCTTGTTGTGTCACGAATGTGTCTTCTGTGCCAGTCCTCTGTTCTGACAGCTGCAAACTCAAAACTAAGGACATCGTTCAAAACTCTGTAAAGCCAATATAGGGACACTTTTCTACCAATCCACTTCATTTGACTGATTTAGCTTTTTGACAATTTGATATTAATCTGTAAATCTGGACTGTAAATTCCATACTGCCCCATTACTTATCAATATTGGCTCATCCATGTTTTAAGCAATGTGACTTCTCATAAAAGTAGATAGATAGATGGTAAGTGCAGCCCTCTAAGCCCAGTTTGGGCGCTCATGAGGGTTGATTGATGAGATGGGAGCGAGAGCAGGAGTCCTCAGCATGTTACACATTTATCCCATGAGAGGGATCTTTTACTTGCCCAGCACAGACACTGATACAAGGGGCCGCCAATTTAACGTCTCATCTGAACGACATCCAGTTGGGATTTTGCTCATGAAGGTACACTGAAAAGTTTGTGGTGTCTGCTCTTCATATTAGTTTGTAGCTGAACATTAACTAGTAGAGAGGCTTTGCTGCACATTTCTGTGTGACGTGTACGTGTAAAAGTGCTATCTTATTACATTGTTATTGTTCACAGGACCTGAAAACATGTAGCAAACCTCTCCAATTTCTGACGAAACACCAAAACAATCTATTGGAATAAGCGGCTAAAACAGCATTCAGGTTGCTCAAATTAATCTCAGAGTACGTAAAATCCATAGGCTTCTGGGAGCCTTCAGCCGTCCCAAGACCCCTCGCCTCAAAAGCTTCAGCCCTTCGGGCTTCGCATCCTGTGGTAGTCCCATCACTGAAATTGAATCCCCTCTTCCCAAATTCCTTGATCCGCCACTGAATTCTGATAGGTTCGTACATTTTCACCCGAGACCCTGTATTACACGAGACCCCGTATTACCCGAGACCTACAAAAAGCCCTCCTTTCATTCCCAAAATGTTCTGCAATGTTCCATGCATAAATATTAAGTGTGACAAGTCATCGATAAATTCTGAAAATTTCGTTTTTTTTGTATGTGTCATTGTCCAGGTGTTCCAATTGCAATAATTATTATCAACTGAAAGTTTGCTCTCGATAAAGTTTTCATTGAGAAAAGTTCAATTTCATTGTCTTTCCCATTGATTGGTGCCTTGAGTATCATTCTTGTTGGGATATAAAAAGAAAGAAAATAAGTGTAAGATTACTACCTGTATCCAAGAGTTCTG
Organism: Platynereis dumerilii; assembly: GCA_026936325.1. Taxonomy (NCBI): domain Eukaryota; kingdom Metazoa; phylum Annelida; class Polychaeta; order Phyllodocida; family Nereididae; genus Platynereis; species Platynereis dumerilii. The sequence continues at coordinate 7,985,316 of JAPTHN010000011.1, read as the reverse complement.
CAGGCCACCACTGCATCTTCATGTGTGAAGCCATCATCACAGACACTCCCCCAAGAACCGTTGACAAAAATCTCCAGCCGGCCCCTAGATGTTGATGGGCCTGACGCAAGTCTGATGTTGCCTGAAGTTATATGTAACAAAATGAGATAAATTTTAGAATTGAATTTCAGATAGAAGCTAAGGAATATCGTTTTTCTAAAACTTACGACTGCGATTCTGGATCCATCCAACAAATATAAATCCACACTCATGGCTCAGAAAACTGCACCAGATATCTTCATTTTCTAAAAAACAATGACAGAAGGATATTAAAGACATGATTTTTCCCGGAACACCATATAAGTGGAATATATAAATATCATAATGTGTTCTCTGTATTTCATTGACAGCAAAGTGGATGCAGAATTGCATTTCAGTCATAGAACTAGAAGTTAATATTTTTGAAAGCCTCGCACCTTTTGGACAGACACCGGGAATGAGGGTGAGATTATCTAACATGGAGTAGATTGAAAGTTGGATTCCAAAAACCTGATGCCAGGGTCGAATCACTTTGAGAGTGACTTTAAACCACCGCCACACTCCAGCGGGGGCATTAATTGTTCTGCTTGTTTTGAAATAATCTTCAGTGATCTTGAAGGTATCCTGAATGTTGTTCATGATTCGAAAACTTAGACATGACGTTGATTCTATTGGCGCCAGTTTTATGATTTTTTCAAAAGTTGTTGATAGGTAGTAAACTGAAAAGGAGAAATTGTAGAATGATCAATTAGACTATTGAAGTGAATGATATTTCCATTATTTTGTTGGTAAAACATGAAGAAAACTAACATTTAGAAGTGTCTCAATCATTACAATCTCGAAATTTACAATTAAAACATTGTTCTCTGGAAATGTTGCATTGTCACAAGTACTTACACTCAGTAGTCCCTTGATGGAGGCCATACCTGTCAAAATGAGGCCAAAATGTCTCGCGATTGCAGAGATGTCTGTCATTGAATGTGCAGATTACACCTTTAGTCAATGTTGGTTTGCAATAAACAAATAAAGAATATTAAGCCTGCATTTCTGCTTTTGTCCGAATATGAATGATGTAAATAATGAAGTTTACCAGCAAATTCAACTTTGCTTAATGGGTCATTCTCTAAACTATTGTCAAAGTACCGTTACTGATATATGTATGACATCAAAATCTAAAAATACCTAAAAAATAACTATGCTGTGAGTATCAAATCAACAATTCTCATGAAAATCTATGATTGGACTAATTTTTTAAAAAATTTTTTTTGCATTTTTTCCATGTTTTACCCCTAAAATGGGCCTTTTTGAGTGTTACTGGGTCTAGGTTGTCAAATGTCTCAGACCAAAACTCACATTTTACTCTATAAAATGTTTAAATTAAAATTGGTATGTATGTATCACACTCTGGTATTTGCACTGGATGGAAAAACCACATTACATGGTTTTTCCTGCCATTTACGCCAGTTTTTTCATGTGTTATTGCATTTGCAAAATTAATGTCAACTCCAGAACTTTTAACATGTTTGGGGTCCTTGTATCAATACAATTTAATAAAAACTAATAATTCCTTCACAATGTCAGCTTAACATCCTTATAGCAGTAGATTGTCTTCCTGTTTTTTTTAATTTTTTATTTTATTTTAATGCAAATCGCTAGAAACTTTTCACTACATCTTGAGTATTTTTATTAAGCATCAACTCCGGAACCACTGTCAGAGGGTGAAAATATGTCTTGATTTCATAATTGTTTGGTCACCAAGTCGGTTTTGAGTACAACTTGTGAACTGAACATTTTTTATTCTATCAGCTACTTCCATTTTTCTTATTTTACATAAAACATACAAATTTTTCAACTCCAGAACTGTCAACTCCGGCACCAAATTGAAAAATTTCCGGAGTTGACGCATAATCTTGCAGGACTTTGCATCATCAGGTTAAATATATACTTAAACAATGAAAATCAATTCAGATTCCACAAATTTTGTTGGCAGGAATGAGAAAACGCTTGTATTTTGCAACTTTATTGATTTGTTTATAATTTTTCAACTTCCATTTTTGATTAGATATATGAAGTTCTTTTGGTGCCGGAGTTGACAACTGTCTGATGTATGTTAGAAAACAATGTTCAGGAGAAATGATGATTCCACAACAAAATATATATTTCAGATACCATTAGCAAAAAAATATGCATTAAATTATCACTGCACCAAAAGTTGCTTAAAACCCATGTTAAAACATTAAAAATAAATGCTGAAAGGTGCTAAATGGTAAAAAATGCTGATAAAATTTTCAGCCCAAAAAAATATGCAAAATAAATAGAATTTGAATAATGATTAATTGAAAGAATTATTTGCTACCAAACAATCAGAATAGTGATTTTATATCATCAGTTTATAGTTCTTTTGGTGCAATTTTAATCCTTACACAAAAATGTAAAATTCCTTTAGAACAAATGTCAACTCCAGAACCATTCCTTTATGAACTTTATACTGCTTTTAAGAAATATTGGCCAAAATTATTATTTTTTGGTGCAATATATTTCGTATTGCAACTTCACAAAGCTATTTAAGTGTTTTTAATATATTAATTAATTTTTACACAATATTGATGCATTTAAGAATATAATATTTGATTCAGGAGCTGATAAAATGTCAACTCCGGCACTTTGCATCAAGTCAGAAAGTTGTTTTTGTAAAAAAAACTGTATTATTCCATGGTCATTCATTTAAAAGGTATACCATACCAACGAAAGCATCCAGTTTACACTCTTTTAAGCACCTCAATTATTTTATGGTAATCATGACCCATTTTATATGTGTTGAAATGTCTCAATGTCAACTCCAGAACCGTTTAATTTTTTATAATATTAAAAATGAAATAAAATCAGTGAAAATGATTCAGATTTTTGGCTAGGCATTTAGTAACTCTCTTTAGAGCCATATCTAACAATACATTTAATTAATGAAGACAAAAGATACAATTTTTATTTATTAAATGCAGAGCATCCACTTTGACAATAATTTAGAGAATGACCCTAATATGTTAAAATTTCAATTTATTGATATCAACATAATTATGAAAATATCCCAAACACATACAATCTCTTTCGTCTGCTCTGGTTTGCCAACATTGTGGGGTCCCATCACATACTTGTGACTTTCCGATGCAGTGCTTCTCATCTTCTCCCGGGCAAAGGAATTCGCAATCTGGAGATACATAATGACATAGAAATATTTTGATAAATATTTACATTCAGCCATGCCAAGGAAAAATTTTGAAGGTGTATATTTCTGGAACAGAGCCTTTACAATAACAATACTGCACTGCATTGTCACTGGATCTCACTTCTAACATATCTTACTCTATACTTTAGGCTGACAGTTACAGTAACTTTGCAAGCTTGTGTTGCAAGGATTGCTATGCCTCCAGCAAAAGCATTATATTACTCATGTACATGTAATGATAGATATCTTACTTGAACAGTTTCTTTCATCGGACCAGTCACGACACTGTGTTGTTTTGTCACAAACTAAGTGTGGAAGAATACAGGCACCGTTGTGGCACTTGAACTCCCCAGGCTGGCAATCTAAATTGTGAAACAATCATAATGGAAAAATGAATTACCAGCAAATTCAACTTTGGTCATACAGAGAGCATGCAATGCCTCCAGAATATTAAATATGTTGTAATTCACCCCAAGAATGTGAAATATGTTGCAATTCACCTCAAGGAATATCAAATATGTTGCAATTCAGCCCCAAGAATATTAGCTATGTTGCAATTTACCCCAATGAATATAAAATATGTTGCAATTCAACAAAAGGAATATCAAATATGTTGTAATTCACCCCCACAGCCCTGTTCGTCCGAGAAATCCGGAACATCACAAGAAGGTAATCCATCACATCTGCTTACTCCGGGTATGCAGACTCCATTGGCACACTGGAAATTGTCTTTCACCTTGCACCCTGCATTGGAGTAAATAAATTGTAGAAAGAGATGCAGACCCATACATCAAAAACACATAAATGATAATGCACAGAAACATGTCACTAATACATAGTACATACCACATCCAATTTCTTCAGAAAGGGTGCCGTTGCAATCCTGAACATTGTCACAGATCTTGAAACTTGGGATGCAGGTGCCATCGCTGCACTTGAATGAATCACCTGGACATTCTGAAATATAAAGTAGATATACACTACCCTCCAAAAGTTTGAATACACCTGGAAAGTGAGGTTTCTTTTAAAAATACTTCATTTTCAATGAAATTTTTGTTTTATATTTACATCAAGCAATATCAGAAGTCACATTGAAGTCACAAGTTGTCTTTATTTTGTCACTTAAGGTCATTTTGGTTGAAATTTATGGCCTTTGTCGATATCCCAAATTATGGTATTTTATAAAAAAAATGTCACAGCCCAGTTATCTTCTGGGTTTATGAAATCTTATCATATTTAAGTGTTTCTAGAGTTTTAACATGATCGTAACAGTTGTTTTAAGCCCCAAAAAGACAGTTTAAAAATTTGACATTTACCACTTAAAAAATACAAAAATGAGATAATTTCGGGTCCCCATAAAGCATAATCATAGAATGTATCTTCTCAAGTGAAAATTACTTTATTTAAACTTTTTCAGCATTGTTTTGACCCAAAACTAGCCAAAATCAATATTTTTGTCAAATTTTCAACGGACATTTCTGGTCTGAAACTACTGGTAAAATCATCACAAAACAGTGGAAATGAGTAAAAAATGATAAAATGTCATAAATATGGAAGATAACTGTGCTTTTATAGCTTTTCATAGAAAATGATAAAACGGGATATCGAGAAAATTATATTATTTTGTACCAAAATGATATAAAACCATGAAATATGGACACCTAATGGCCTGAATGTGAATTTCTATATTGTTTGACATAAGTATAAAACAAAAATTATGCTGAAGATGAGGTATTTTTGAAAGAAATCTAACCTTTTCTGGTGTATTCGAACCTCTGGAGCGTAGTGTATTTATACAAATATAGTTGCATAAAGGGTCCTTGATGTATACTTTTGGTAAAATTGGTTCCACATTATCATATAAGTCCAATGATCATAACTGCGCTAGGGTTCAAAAACTCCAGAATGAGATTTCGAGATCAGTTTATATAATTCATCTGCATGATCAGTTGTCACATCTCTGGGGTTGTGATTCTGTCATTGTTTCCATAGCACAAGTAACTTCAACCTGAGCATTAAACTATGTTGGTTAGTCTTTAGGGTGTCATATGGTCAGAAACTATATCAGCTGTCTTTAGAGTCAGCAATTAATTAAGTTATCTTAGAAGTAATCCTCACCTTCTCCACAATTATCAGTGATCTCAACATCATCAATTGCCACATCTCCTCTATTGTGGACCCCTCTGACAGCCTCAAAAGTCACCCACGATGTTGCACTTGGCTTGAGTTTAAGGATGGCCACCTTCCAGTGGCCAGAATCATAAGTCTGATGGAAGGTGCTGAGTACGCGAGTCTCACTGGTGGTCGATTGGAAAACCTGCAGAAGAGATCCTCCAATTCCCCGCAGGTTGTAAACGAATCGTAGACATTTGTTAGTCGAGTCAAATTTGGGACTTGAGATGCGGGCAGAAAAGCCTTGTTTACTCGGGCTGGATGCCTCAAAAAGGAGATATTTGGCTGAAAATAAATAAGTTATATATAGGCTGTTACAAGAACCTTACCAATGTTTACAGCAGTTTAATAACCATACAACTCTGGTCATTCAGCCCCTACTGTGTGTATAAAATGCAAACTGCGGCATTACTGCTTTTTATACATTCTTTCTGTGCAGTGTGTGACATTCTAGGTGTTCATAATAAACAAATCATATTAGGCAAGAGTGTTAAGTAGAATGATAATTAAACTGCTGTAAGGGAAAATCATAAGAAAATGCAAGAAGCGTTGACTCTAACCCACCATTGGTCCAATCACGAAGACGGCTGCCATGATCCGGTCCTGTGTAGAAGCTTCGTGGGTGCATATTACGATAATCTTCTTTTGTGCTTTGTATAATATGCCATTCCTGATTGTCATCATGACTTTGTTCATATCCACAAAAGCCCTCTTCAAAGTCACAGCCAGGAGCCCGCAAAGCTTCAGTAAGTGCTGGTAAGATATTTTTACATTGTAATGACATATTCAGTGATCGAATGATATAGTTTTGTAATATATATATACTAGAAATACCCATTGGTAAGAAGCATTACAGAAATGGATGTATTTGTAATGTAACAGTTATGCAAAAGAGTAGAATTAAGGTAGGCCTGTGGTTGATGAGTAGGGGTTTATATAATGTTGTGATTCAGTTGGCATTTGAATAAGGATGGTAAGGAGTGGTGTTAAAAGGGGAATATTTGAAAGGGTTTATAGAATGGTTCATTTTGAAATGACAGCGGTGTGAAAGTTTGTAAGACCACAGATATTGTTGAAGAATAATTATACAAATGACACATGTGGGAGTGCAATAGTAATGAGACAGTGATGAAGCATGTGAAGCGTGTCATGAAAAAGGAAGCATAATTCAGTAGTGGTTTGATCATAATTGATAGTGCTGCCGTGATAGTTCTTTTGATGGTTATAAATGTATTGGTACTGAAGCCTACTTGGAAGAATTAAAGGAGGAGAAGAAGTTTTCTGAACTTGTGCATGACTTGTCATGACAGATAATTGTGAGTGTTGTGCATTTCCACCAGAGGGCAGATATAGGTTTGTTAATTTTGGTAGAAAATGAAATCAAAATAAACTTGCATATAAGCATGTAAATTTGGTAAATAATATGGATTTCGTAGCGGTTTAGAGGTGAACAAAGTATTACTGTTGTACTTGGAAAATTGGAAGCAGGAGAAGAAGTTTTGTAAAAAAATTTCGTGACTTGTCATGACAGATTCATGCAATCCTGGATTTTAGACAGAGGTGAAGTTAAAATTGTGAATAAAAGAGTAGTCAGGAGGTTGTTTGCCCTCATAAGAAGGATAGTATATAAAAAGAGGGATAGGTGGATAGTTCCAGTGATTGGGATGCCTGTGAGAGGCGTTAGCAGTGTACAATGCTCAGGTCATGTCAGCTGAAGTTTAGTTTGAATGTAAGAAGGATATAGCTTCATAACAATAAAGGACCTACCTGAATAGTACTTAGTTGTACATGAAATCCATGTTTTATGATAACTTAAGATTTGCAGTTTAGCACATACTGTGCCATTGAATGTTTGTGTACATATTGTTCCATAGTCCTTATCATTATCAAAAAGTGGTCTTATAGGCCCTGCTGAGTCAAATTTGCTGCTGCAAATAAAACATTTATTCACAGACAGACAAACAGCTAGTCAGACAGACTGGCATATAGTTAAGTGTTTATTTTTGAAAAAATGGTATGTTACACAGAAAGTATACATTCAGAAGGTGAAGTTAGCAATTGTGATTTTGGAGTCTTACAAAGGTAAGTTTAGGTTGGTCACCACAAAGAGGGAATATGTGATTTATCACCTTTGTGACTTTAAATATGATAGCCTGAGGTGTGATTAACACATATTCCCGGACCAATGGTGAATAACCGGCTTTTACCATGAGACAAACAGTCAAACATGAGACGACAAGTGGACAACAAAGAATATGGGACTTATCGCCCTGAAATACTGGCATGTGATTGGCTGACAGAGGTGTCAAATGGTATAAGCAATGTTGCTGAAGTCTCCTCCTTTGTCACTTTTTAAAAATCAAATTGAGGCACAATACTATTATCACTCATACTTAGAAATTCTGAAGTTTCAAAAAACAGTCGACACATAGAGTACTTACCTTCTGAAAAGGTATTGGCAGATAGCTTCAGCGTCATCGGTAGTCACTGTCTGCACAAATTTGTCTACTACAAATATCTCCAAGTAACCCTGTCCAGGCATGTCACCCTCAGCTAGTCTAATTGTTGGTTGTTCTGTGGAAAAACCACAAACCTTTTTTTAAATTTGGTGTATGCCCAGCTAATTAACAGTTTACATAAAAACACTAATGTCCTTATTATATAATTTGTAATGGTCAACTAAGCAAAGACACAGTCTGGGTATAAACTCTTTACGAGAATACTATTAATTACTGGCTAATTTTGCTGTGAAGTGTGTACAAGCTACAGTAATGCTGCACACATCTAAATTGATTATGATTTATTCCCCTTATCTTGCTGAAATTATTATAGAATCAATGCTTAACCTGTGTGACAGGTCAGTGTGACTATGTTGTACGCGTAAAGACAGCAGTCAGCACACTTTTTCGAGAAGGAACATTCCTTCACATTCGTTGCGTCTTCTGGGCAGCTGATGGAAGCTCGCAACAAAGGTACATCAAGGTCAAGATGCGACGTTCCAACGGTCACTCCAAATCTGAAGAGAAAGAGGTTATGTGTCATAGGCAACTTTGCAACCTGGTCCAGTCATGATAGAAAATACACTCTTGCTCATAAATATGGAATATAGGCAAACACGAAAACTACAATTGAATTTTGGCTATCCCATTTGAATCCAATGGTTAAAATAGCACTTTTAAGAACTTAAGTGGATTCCTGAAGAGCTATTTGAAGTCCTCACTTTAATATTTGGTTAAATTTTTGAAAATTTGGGAGGCTGGAGGAAGTTGAAAAAACGGTGCAAAAAAAGTCAAAATATGAATTTTGTTTAGGGTTAGAAATCCATCAAAAATTGTTTATTTGTGAAAGTTGCTGGCATCAAAGGAAAGATTCACCTTTAAATGAATCAATTCAATGGTCATTAGCATGTGGAATCTCCAAGACAAATAATCACAGCACAGACAAAATGGGTCTATTTATGCTTGGTCCAATGGAACAGTTTTTTACATTTTCAAACTCCAAGACTGCATGATAACCAGGAACGTTTTATTGATATAGGTGTATACACCCTATGTGTGCTCTACCAAAATGAACTATAATTTCAACTAGAAATTGTTTTGACTGCTAGCAATTGAGAGTTTATCACAATAAACAAGGTTGGTTTATCACCATTGTTCATGACAACCTCAAAATATGAAAAATCCACTCCAGCCATTCATATTTGGCTAGTTGAGCCTCTTCTCAGCACGTTGAAGTTAATTTTCTGAATCTGGACTCACCCAAAAAAAGGGTAAAAAATACAACAAGGATCGTGGTTATTTAGGTATATTCCATATTTATGAGCAACAGTGTAAATTAAGACACTTATCTAAATACCAAGGGTCTGGGATGGTAATATTGATTTTGGGGGATGATAATGCCATGTGACCAACACCTCAGATCATTCACTGATAAAGGTCACAACCAAGTGCATGCCTGGATGTTGGGGTGTGCCTCGCACAGCTAGCATCAGATGGGAGCTGCAGGGTAGTGAGCTATTTATAGACACACAGATAAGCCATGCAAACTGACAGTACAATTCCGCCACAATTTGCTGGAGAGAACTAATTGACATTACTAAAAGTAGGCCACAATGGAATAAACTAGCTTGTTATTGTTACTCCTCTAGTATTCTGATACTCACGTCAAAGGCCAGTGTCCAAGCTGTCTGCAAACTGCCTTGTTGAAACTTTCTGGATTTTCTTCTGTGCAAATTTCGTGCCACATGTCGTTAAATTCGATCTGGAGTCTCCCTGACCGCCTGTTGTCTCCGCGGTATAGTCGCACATTTGTTGGTTCTGGGGAAAGATGACAGTTTTAAAAGAAATGTTATAATGAAAGTTAAATATCTAATCAAAATTATATACCCAATCACCCAACTTCATGGTCCTGTTCGATATAGTGAATTGTTCATATGTCATAATACTAATCCTTCAAGAGGGAATCCTTTATATGTGGTTAGGCTCTGTGGAAACAAGCATTAATGGGTATTTTCTATCAAAAATTATCTGAACTACTTATTATCAATCGAATAACTATATCCTTAAGTTTTTCTTCCCTGCCATAGAGCATGATGTTATGTTGAGGCCGGTTGCGGATCATCTTTGTGGTGGCAATTCACATTAAAAGATTACTAACATAAACTGCAGTGATTAATTTTACAAGCTTAAAATGATTGTTTTGACTGGATGCATTGTAAGCCAGTGTGTTCTTTAATTGCCAAACACAGGGATGATCCACAAACAGCTGAAGCATGACATCATGTTCTCAGTCAATGGAGCAAATTTGAAGGATATACAGTTATTGGAAGGATAATGATGTTTTATAATTTTTTGCTAATTGATTGATCTATGTTGTGATTGTTTAGGCTTATCATTTACCAAATGGACATTGCTTGTGTGTAAAGACAATAGAGTCCATCGCAACAAGGAATTCCTGGTTTTCGTTTTTTGAAATTGCGGTTATGACGATTCTGCTCGGATGTGTGACATTTGTCATGTCCACTTGTTCCGACAACCATTTGTTGCTCTTGAGATCGTGTGTCCAGACCAGAATTGCTTCATCAGTTGGTTGTTGTGATTCTAAGCTGACTTCTATAGATGCACCTCCTTTCACCAGGAACTTGAAAGACAGACAGTACGCTGAAGTTAACTTGATGTCCATGTCTTTCGAGACAAGTGCAAAGCTTCCAGGTTGATTGTGTTTTACAAATGCAAATGTGCCTGAAACGACAGACAGCATCTCAGTTAATATGGCATATCAGTGAATAAAATATAGATTTCCACTCGAATATCATATAATTTCATGCTCTAATACTCTACCTGGAGTGAAGTCATCATTTGTACCAAGCCCTTCACTCTCTGTTGTGCCAAGACTCCACTCAACTCCTGAACTTGTAGGACATGAACTGATCCAGGAGCACATTGAGCCTTCATCGAAATCACACTTCAGGGCCTCATCTAAAAAAGAGATCCAAATTGTTATATATTAACAAGACTTAGCTGTTGGCAAGCTGTTTAATGACTGACTTATATACATAGAAAGTGTCTGTCTTAGAATGAGAAAGTAACATGACGTCATATCAATCTTCCCTCGCAAATAAAATTTTAAATGTATATGATAAATTCTGTGATAATAAATATCGAAATAAATATAGAATATCAATGTAGTGAAAATCAATTACCAAATTTTGAAAACAAATATTTAATAAGATAAATATTATGATTTATAATATTCTAAGTATTTCGGAGGTTGCTTCTTTCTGTTTGATCTTCTTGGCACAATGACATCAGCTTCAGAATGTGTGTCAACCTCGGCTACATTTGGAGAAGGTGATTCAGAATCTTGGAATGCTTCTACTTCAGATGATGTTGGAGTTTCTGGTATATCAGCAACAGCAACATCAGGAATGGCATCTGCTTGAATGGGTACCTCTTTCATTGTCTGCCTTCTGTTCATGATTAAATCAAAATTGATGTCTGTGTCAGCTGAATAGGCTGGCTCCTCCAGAAGCTGACCATCAAGACTTCTTAGCTGATCGATATGTCTTTTCCATATCAAGTCTCCCACTTGTATAGTATAAGTACATGGACTGAGTTTCCTAGTAATAACACCACTGATCCAGGTCTCTTTCTTCTGACGATAATCACGTGCCAGGACCGGTTCTCCAACTTCAATAATACGACAAGACTTCTTTGGAGAAGATTGTCGCTCAATACGAAGACCAATATTAGGATGAACTGCATCTAATCTGGTACGAATATTCCTTCCAAACATAAGTTCTGCTGGTGTTCTTCTTGTCATGGTGTGTGGAGTGGTTCTGTATGTAAGCAGGAACTCCGTAATCTTCAAATTCCTTGAAAGTTTGAGGTTTCTCCTGGCTTTCATTGCCTTCTTGAAAGTTTGAACAAAACGTTCAGCTTCCCCATTTGTACTTGAATGAAAAGGTGCAGCTTTCAAGTGCTTGATATTATTCAACTTCAGGAATTCCTCAAAAACATCAGATGTGAATTGGGGTCCATTGTCAGACACCAATTCCAGTGGTATTCCATGTTGTGCAAACACCCATCTCAAAGTTTCTATAGTCTTTTCCGTTGTAATGGACTTCATGAAGTCTACCTCTGGCCATTTCGAATGAGCATCAACGACAATCAGAAAATTTTCACCCTGGTAATGTGCGAAGTCTGCATTAATTCGATGCCAGGGATGTGTTGGCCACTTCCAAGGATTTGCTTCTGCTTGTGGTGCCCTTGGTTGTAATTCCTGTCATATTTGACATCCTCTAACAGTCTTCTCAATGTCTTTGTCAATTGAAGGCCACCATACATGCATCCGAGCCAGGGCTTTCATACGGACTATGCCTGGATGACTAGTAAGTAATCCTTGAAGAATATAATAATGCCATTTCTTGGGCATTATGGTTCTGGTTCCCAACAACAAACATCATTCTTCTACAGACAATTCCAACCGTCGATTGAAGTAAGGCTGCAATTCAAAACTGAGATCCAAGCGTTCCGGCCAACCAGTCTGTGTGAGGTAAAGTACCTTAGCCAGAGTAGCATCCTTTCCAATTTCTTTGCTAATAGCTTTCGCCGTAATTTGCAAACAACCTACTTGTTCTTGGACATTATGGACAATCTTCGTAGCTTCTTCAGTCCAGTTAATTAAACCATCTGGCTGCTCCATGCTGTTGAGAGGTAATCTTGAAAGTGCATCAGCATGGCATTCGGGTATATGTAAATAGCCCTAAATGTGTATTAATTGCAACATATTTCTTAGAATCTTCATTCAGTTCAACTTGTTGGTATGAATTTGACAAATCCAATTTCGAGAACTTTTCACCTCCATTCAACGTTTGAAATAGTTCCTCGGGTCTTGGCATGGGATGTTCAGGTATTTTCAACACCTGATTACTTGTCACTTTATAATCACCACATATCCTTATGTCACCATTGGGTTTGGGTACAGGGACAATCGGAGCTGCCCAATCGCTGTACTTAATCTTCTCAATAATTCCTGCCTTTTGAAGTCGGTCAAGTTCCATTGCCTTCTTTCATAGCAAATGGAACAGGCCTGGGTTTGAAAAACTTGGGAACTGCATCAGATTTTATCACCAGTTTAGCTTCAACATCTTTGATTTTTCCAAGACCTTCTTTGAAAATCTCTCTGTACTTGTGAATGATAGCTTGCAGTTTACTGTTTTTTGTTCGTGGCTTTGTATCAGTTTTCAAAGCACAAATATTCTCCCAATCAAGACGAATTTGGGACATCCAATTTCTTCCAAATAAAGCTGGGCCCTTGGTATCAATGATGTAAAGTCTTAAATTCGGGATTGTTTGTTGTCCATATGTCACATCTACATTACATTTTCCCAGGACTGCTACTTTTTCACCTGTAACGGTCTTTAGTAGGATATCTGATGGCTTTACTTTCAAGTGAGGGAGTACTTCATCTTTCATGCATTTTGGAATCAATGTAACTGATGCTCCAGTGTCAAGTTCCATGGTAATAGGCTTACCATTTAGCTTTAAATTGACAGTTATCTCAGGAGTCTTACTTGATATTTTTCGAACATTTGAAAGACTTAATACCGTTTTTTCTGTTTCCTCATCAGAGTCAGAAAAAGAATTTGAACTGTCTTCACTGTCAAGTACACTTTTCACTTTGGAAGACTTTTTATCATATGATTTTTTTCCATATTTGTGTGGCTTTGATGGTCTTGGTTTGCTATCTCTTTCTTTAACATTCCTTCTTTTAGGGCATTTTGAAGCAAGGTGTCCAGTACCATCACAGGCATAACACTTGGAGTTGCGGTGAATGCAACTGTCAGGACTGTGATTCTTCTTCCCACAGCGGAAACATGCCTGCCTGTCCACTCTTCGAACAGCTTCATTTTTGCCATGCATTGTATCCATATGATGGTTGGATAATTCGTAACTTAGAGCAGTTTCATATGCCGCTTTTACAGTCAGTTTCGACTTCCCAAGCAATTTCTTTTGTGCTGTGTGATCACATAGACCAATAACGAACATATCACGAAGCATTTCATTTAGGAAATCATTAAAATCGCAAGTTTAAGACATTTTCCGCAACTCTGTTAAAAATTTCGTGACTGATTCTCCACTTTTCTGTTTACGATGGTAAAACTTGAATTGTTCTGCTATAACAATCGGTTTCGGAGAAACGTACTGTTCCATCAACTCACATATTTCCTTGTATGTTTTCGTGGAAGGTTTTGATGGGGCAAGAAGGGTCTTCAACACACTGTAAAACTGGCTCCCCATTTTTTTCCACTGTATCACTGTCGACGACATCATTGGCAATACAGAATTGATCAAACCTGTCAATGTAGTCATTCCAGTCATCACCCTCAGTGAATTCACCGATTGACCCAAGTCGAGACGCCATAATAAATGAAAGTAAAAATTTCCTCGAAGACGGCTGGATTACGTAGCTTCAAAAAAATATATTCAGTCGGAATGTAAGGGTTGAATCATCCTCTTCGCCATTTGTTATATATTAACAAGATTTAGCTGTTGGCAAGCTGTTTAATGACTGACTTATACATAGAAAGTGTCTGTCTTAGAATGAGGCTGAGTTACATGATACCAGAATGAGGCTGTAGCACGGCACCAGAATGAGGCTGTAACATGACGTCATATCACAAATTATACATGTCATGTAGGTTTCTTTAGTGAAGTTATGAGGAAATTCTTGGATCTTGCTTTTATCGAATTACCTGTGCTGGTCTGATTGTTGGGACAGGAGCCAGATGAAAGTCTTATTCCATCCAAACCTGCTTCTTGAGCCTAGAATACACAACAATAAGATTATTATGCAGATGAAAACTGTTCTAGTGGGTTGTCAAGTGGGTTGTCTGAAAATTATAGAAATAAGCCTGACTCACTAATTTGTTTGGAAATTGGCAAAGTAGAAGTGACCCAATTAGGCCAATGATGGTAAATTTTTCAAGATGATGACCTAGGCCTACTTCAACCATTTTTTGAAAGACCATGCACTCAACTTGATCAGACCTACTTTGCTGTTCATAGCTATTCATACCAGAGTCCGCGAAAAGTGCTTTTGTCATACAGGACATTCGGGCAGGTGGATTCTGAATTTTACCTGCCCGAATGGAATCCTGTCTGCCCGGATAATACCTTGTCTGTCCGAAATTCCAATTTTATTTATTTCAATGTGTATTCCTCACTTTGTGTGTCTTTAGAAATGTAACTTTAATCGCTTAGATGATCATTTAAAAGACAGAAAGAATGCTAAATTATTTGCAAAAAGCTATACCAAATGGAAAACGTCCTTATATTTAAACTAAAAGCTAATGATAACTTATTATCATCCCCCAACTCATCAATCAATCATCTTATTTAAAATTATGTTTATTCATCACCAACCTGTATGTAAATATATGTTTGTCTGTATGTATGTTTTTTTTGTATTTGTAGTCTGGGTGCAACTTGATATAGTTTTTTAGCAGCGCGAAGCGCTAGCTCTTACTGAAGACATTTTTTCCAAAACTTATGACCATAACCATGGGTGCCCCTGCTTACCAATCCCATTCAAACTTAGCATATAGCCTCTCCTGAATTTTAAATCATGTCGATAAACTTTTGGTGCCCAACTGTTACTATAAAAATTAATAAAGAAAACAAATATGCTTCTTTTCACAGGGTCAAAGGTCAGCTGAATTTGCATGCAGCATGTTTGCAGTGCACTTGGCCATGTGGCCTCCTTGTGCATTCAGCTGTGACAGTCTGCATCCACTGTGGGTCTACTGCTATATTTTAGGGAGGGCAGCTTCCCCCTGCTTGGGTAAGCCTAATGTTGAAATTTCGCGCTGCTTAAAGTGCTTGCACGTTATTTTCTAACTCTGTTGTGTCCCGTCTTGTTGTTTTATGTCTTTTGTTTAATTGGTTGTTCACAATATCATTGAAAATGTGTGTATTTCTACAACAAGATAAAATAAATATATCTATATATCTATCTATATCTATCTATATCTATATCTATATCTATAAAGTTACTCCAAACTTCTCCCAATAAAAATAGAGCCTACTAACTGATTGCTGTCAAGCAACTAAAAGGTGTTAATTAATTAAACCAGTATTTTTTGAACCACAAAATTAAAAAAAATGTATTGAATTTAGTTTGACCAGGTATGGTTTATTTCATGCTGATTATATTTAACCGTTTATTTCTAGGTTCATTAGTTTAATCCCTGGGCTAAGCTGTGTATCATTTTGTTGTGTAAAATTCACAGACCTTACTATTATATATAACTGTGCAGGGCCTCAAATCTTGTACATGTATATCAGGCTACAATCCAACATACCAGCTGATGCTGAACATTGCTAATTGCAATTTGCTCATAGATCTATTGACAATTGTTGTGTTGAATTGCAATCCACTTGACACTTCTGACCCCCAATTTGAGTCATTGATCAATGCTTTCATTGCACTGGCGATTTCAAAGGCTAGCACTGACTGCATTGATTGCTGTGTCACGTCATTGGCTCTCCAGCAAATCCAATCGGACGTTTGGGCAGGTAACCACTTTACTTTTGCCGGTCACACGCTATTTTTGCCGGTTTTGACCGACAAACCGGCACTTTTCGCGGACTCTGATTCATACTAGCTTGTGTCATCTATATCTATTTGTAGCTATCTGTAGCTATTCACAGCTCTCTATATTCATTAATTTTTTTCTTTGTATCAACAATGCAACAAAACCTATGACAGCAGTAATTAAAATCGACAAATACCTGTGATGATTCAGAGACGAAGATGAAACTTATAGCATTGATACCGGTGGGAAGAGAGATGGCAACCTGCAAATGTGAGTCCTCAGATTAGTGATGCAGATGGTTTGTATTGACTGGTTTAAATATTTAGAAATCAGATTTACCCCCACCTCTCTCCAGGTTCTGGCATCTTCTCCACTGACCCACCATTGCAAACCAGTTGTTGATTCTACAAGCAATCCTGCCTCATGTGTTTTTTCCATGAACACAAAGAATTTCAGACAAGCGCGGTCTTCTACTACGACTTTCGGAGAGGTTATCTTAGCCGCCTGAGTGTTTCCAGCCCGATATTGTTCAGCGAGGAAGAGTGGAAATTTGCCTTGGTAAATATCCGTCACCTGGATAGGACTGGGTGGTAATGTAACATACAGGTATCCTCCTTTAAATGGAAGAGAATTTTAATTTGTAGAATTACGCTTACATCCAAACAGTAATTTGGTAGTTTCATTTTGGCAGCACACAATTAACTGAGGAGAATCCATTGCTTTTCGATGTGTGACCCCTTTTTGTCATTTCAGATTTGGCCTTACACTGCTTTGCCGGGCTTTTCAGTTGGGCAGATCGGCAAGTACCTCAGGCGCCAAAGGCACCACTTGCAGCCAATCGGGGGCAAACGGTGTGCCGTGGCATATTTAAAAGCGACTGCAATCGAGCGCTGCCAGAGATAGTATATAGGTCAGCCATGCTCCTGCTTAGTCATCAATCAGCATTACCCAGAGCAAAAAAGAGCAAACACATATGAAGTGCTAGAATTATTTCAACTACCAAATGTATTCCGATTGTACTGCAAAAATGCATATACTTTTCTGCAAGGGAGCGTATTTGAAGCATATGGATTTACACATAGGGAGTATAAATGAAGCGCAATTTAAATAATTCAAGAGCTTCAAATGTACTCCTTTTTCTGCTGGGTATAGTAAAAGCCAAGGACAGAGGCTTGACTGCTGGTCTGTGTTTGAGATTTCTTATCTGATATTCGCTTTAATTTTACTTTCAAGGAGGGACTTATCTGTGTTGAACTTTTATAATATCCACAAACGTATTATTTAGCTGACCTTGTGAATTTCCAGAACTGTCTCTGCATGGACCGGTCTGAGATGTGGTGTCAAAAGTTTTGATAGTCCATTGGCCGTGTTTAAACTCTATGTTAGTGAAATTGCAGTAATCTCCACTTTCAAAATCACATTGCAGCTTTTGAACATCTAAAAAGCAAGCAAAAAGGACATTTTGAATAAGAGTCCCTCTAATATTTTCTTCTTCTTGTTGTGTGAAAAGAATATGTTGTCCTATAGAAGTTGCCAGATCTATTATATACTCATCACTCATCAGCCATAACTTACATTTGTCCTCATCAGTGACAGAAACTTCTATACCGTCTAGAGCAAAGACCCCATAAGTAACATCAGCCACAAATGCAACTTGTAGTAGAAGCCGTGATGGAATCATCACCTCCACTGCTGTCCACTGGTCAAGCACAACCTCTTGACTCAGCTTCCACAATTCTTTAGTGACACCATTGTTGGATCTTGCCTGTAAAATAAGATGAATACAATTAACATGGGGTAATCATTAATTGATTGATAATTCATTTTGATAATTTATTTTTCATTATATCATTGCCTTGGATAATTTTTTTATTAAATAATTTCTTTGCTAGTTTTAGTTAAATAATAAATCATTTCTTTCTGGCCCTAGAAATAAACAATTTCTGAAGGGGATATTTCTTAACACAGAGTTGCTTGATTTAAAAACAAATAATTGAGGATGTCACACATACGAAATACATAATTACTGCCACCTTTACCGCAAAATATATAATTTGCCGTCGAGTAAAAGTCAAAGCCCCCCTGGGTATCTGATTGTTAACCGCTTAGAGCAGAAGTTATAAGCACTGACTCAAAAATGTCAAATAGTGTGATGCGGGTGACATGCTTTGTCATTTCTGAGTCTATGTTTATGACTTTTGCTGTAAGACGCTCTTAAAAACTGAATGTCTTTCACCTCCACTGTCACATTGGGCAGCTTCGTAAATGAACCTTGAGTGAAGAAATAGTAAAATTTCAGAGTGCTAAAATCATCCAACTTCATCTGCGGCAAAGCGAGGTAAGACAATGATCCTTCTCTTCTTCCGCCTTGAAGTGACATCACATACCCTGAAAATAAAAAATCATCAGCATAGCTTTTCAGTATGTTGTCAGGATCAATATAGATTTATAACATTGGGATGTAGTTCATGAGAGGCACCTTAGTCGTATTTATATAAAGTGACATTGTTTCAATATATCATTGCTTCAATATTTACCGTGTTATCCAATATATTTATTTTCTTTGTTATATTCTTACAAAAGTCTGTTTTACACTATAGTTTCTTGTTGTGAACCGGTATTTATAATGAATAACATACCCTGCAAAAAGAAAAGGACCTTGACCTTGAATTGGAATTTTTGAAATAATCGATGGACAGTAAATTTGTACACTCGTTGAGCCAGCAAAATGTGGTCTTTAGTAGGCCTAATGATCAATAATGCGCTTATTTGGAAGTACTAACCTAAATACGATCTGGAAGTGAAATCATTCTGCATTCCATACACTTCCCTAGCTTGTTGTCGTTGCCATCTAGTCCTGTAGCAAGACCCAACCGACGTATCACACCATCCTTCGTCAAAAGTACAGGTGAAATCTGTCCAGTGGACATAACTTTATTCATGAGCATATTGTAGCAGCACAACAAATTCTCACCATATAATAGAAGTCGGATAGATAATATATTTAGAGGAGCAATGCATATCTGGGCCTATGATGGAGGTATTCCCCGGGCTTCCCCCACCTCTCTGGGTTCTATGCTTATGATTTTAATGTAATCTAAGATATTTAAAGGAACTCATGCATAAATCAACTCTGCAAATATAAAATGACACACTTTTTAAGGGGGGTTGTTTTTTTTTCTGTTCTTAGACCTTTCAAACGTTGGGGAGAGACGGGCACTGTGAGTCACTTTTTTTATTTTCAGGCGAAGCAAATGTTGCTTCGGATTTATGACAAAAAGCTATTTGGCAAAATTATAATTACTTTTGTCGGCTAAAAACCAGAATTTTGGAGTATAATTTGCCCTTTGCTGTGATACTTTAGCGGGTTTAGGACAACCTTTTGCTTATATATTTTTGTTCAACATAAAAGAGGACAGTTCTGTAAACAGTACCACTTTGATGCTACTGGCTCTGCCTCACTGTGCCTGCGGTCTCACTGTGCCCCGCCCTCCCCTACTGGTAAACCACATTTTACTAAAACTTACTATTTTTTGTAGGACATGGTCCATCATGTAGCATTATATCGTCCAGAGCGATATTTGGAGAAGAAGCTTCTGCTTCAAAAACGAGGCTAAACTCTCCTGCGGGTAGCGACTTCTGACCTATCCACCACATGTCCCCCTGGTGGCCAGAGGCGTCCAAGATATCCTCAGTTCTGTTGACTCCATTATCGCTGTAGTTCGCATAGACCTTAAGAGCAAACGTGCCATTCCCGCTCATATGATAACGGAAAGAAAGACAACATTCTTTCTCCGTGTAGAACTGTTTACTTTCTAAAATACCCGGTGTGGGATGACTTCCATAGTCACTCGGTTTTATCATCATGAAATGTCCGTGCCCTATCGTAACATGAAATCAGCGAATTTAAAAGGCAAATTATCAAAATTAGTCAAACAAATGAGTACCCATTCCACACTGCACTGATTTTACTGAGTACACAAAAAAAACCTGTTGTGCCACTTTAACGGCAGCAACCACAATGAATACAAAAAAGGTGTCATTTAACGGTAGAAAACTGTTGTTTTAACAGTAACTGTCACAAAAGTAGTGGGAGCTGGGTTTACAGTGTACTATGGTATGGAAGTTTAATGAAAAGATATGACTCACTTTCATTTAAGGTGTTGTCCATACAGGGTCCCCTGTGTTCGTAATACCAGTACCCTTGTTCCAGATAGAACACGTATTGCATTGTGTGTATGTTGCGAAGAGGGCAGGATTTCGAGCCAAAGGCTGGTTGCGACTCAAAATCACAGTTCATCATGGAGTCCTCTAGAATTAATAATTAAATTTTTCCAATTTAAAGACAATGCTAAAACAGTGTGTCCAGTCCGGAGGTAGGGTACGTAGCATTCCAAAATACACTCTTGAGAGAGAGATATTTTATTAGACCAATTCCACTTTACATGATAGTTATATTTTTTTCATATGTTTAAATAAGATATAATAAAAATTATGGTCAAGGAGGCAGCATCTAAGTCACTTGTGTAACGCTGCCGATGCTGCCACCTTTTGTATATCACATAATTAGTGTAAAATATTCATGCAGGCATGTTTCAGACGGGTCACTTCATAGTATTTGAATGTTTAATAGGTCAGAATTTAAGAAAGTGCAGTTTGTGAAGATATTGGACAAGGGGTAGACTGGGACGAGTGAATGAAAAGATGATAAAATGTGAGAATGAGTGAAACCATGAATGAATGTAGTGATTTTAGGAGTTGGCTTGCTATGTAGAAGTCGCTCAGTTAAATCAGTGTAGACCTTAAAGGAGAATGATAAAAAATATAAGTAGATAAAAACATAGGCTGCGTAGCAGCAAACCTTCAGCGAATAACACCTTTAGAAGATTACAATAATATCATAAAATTGGTGAGTTCCTGAAATTGCTTATAGGTATGCAATAGCGGTCGAGTAGTGGCCTTCCATTATCTCTATTTTTCCAATGATTCATAAAGTGTTATACGCATCAAAAAGCACTGCTAATTAATCGCATAGGTGATTTGTTTAGAAAAATGCATTACTGTATATGCAATAGTTGGGAAGTTTTGGCTCCGATGTAAAAAAATTCTTTTAAATATTTTTTCTGAATATTACAAAAACTATAGAATAGCCATCTGTCAGACCATGAAAAGGCACAACTAGACCATACAAGCCATATGTGTACCAAACTTCATCCATGTATATGGAATAGTGACCGGATGTTGGGCCAGAAACAAAAATAATAATTTTTATGTTTTTTTCAATATTTGAAAAAGTATAATATTTTCCATCAGACCTTTCAAAAGACACAACTAGACCATATTGACCATATGTGTACCAAAGTTTATCCATGTACATAGTGAGCGAGTCTAAAACTGTCTTTCCAGGAATATGGGAATAGTTACAAAAATAAAAATTAGTCCATTGGAAGAGGTATATTCGGTTCTTTCATCACCAGCCAAAAAAATCAAATATTCAAATAATTTTCACTGAGACCATGGCAACAAAATTTGAAGGTTAGGTCACATAAATCCGTCCACCCTCCTGGTAAATCCAGTAAGGATGGTAAATCCGTCCACAAGGAATTCTACAGCAAATAACTTTCATACCTTGTGTTTTTTTTTCAAGTTTTGCAATCTAACAATATTCACAAAGAATTTTCTGTCGATTTTAGAATAGTGGGGTACTAAAGCACTTAAAATAGAAGAATTAAATAAAAGAGGTACAGTTAACTATCAGCAAATTCAATTGACTGCCTCAATTACGATTGAAGAACTCTTTTTAACCCAATCAAGTGGTCTAATTGCTGAAACTAATTTATTTCATCAGTGTTATGCCATTTATAGGTATTAAATATCATAAAAGTACTTTTAAATCCCATTTGAAATGGATGGACGGATTTGCAATCACTCAGTCAAGCCAGATTTACAAATAATGATGGTAATTCCGTCAACTTTTAATCCATTATATCACCTGCCCAGGTGTTGCAATTAAGCCATTGAAAGAATCCTGCATGAAAAATAAAATCCTACTTCTTATGCAAAACTTTTTTTATTTTCAAAACGTTTTTTGTTGATTGAAATAGGCAATGAGATGCCTACAAGAAATTCACAAAATGGCTGTGATGACGTCACAGGATTTCATTGTATTTTGTCCTCTGTTTTTAAATGAACCTGAAATGTCATTAACATGCTGCTAGCATGATAAATACGGCAAAATTGGTTGAAAAACGAGTTCATCTTTTATCTAAAACTCACACAACTATAATAAATTTAATTTCATGCCTATATAAGGGGGTGGACGGAATTACAATCCTGGACGGATTTACCATCCCTGACTCTAATAGAATTTATAGAGCTTTCTGGTAACAATGTTGGTAACTTTAAGAATATTGAGCTTTTTGAATATGGGATCAGTGTGTGCATTGTATTTACTGTTATTAATTATTCGAACTGCCTTTTTTTTGCGAAGTATTTAGCCTGTTATGTTTAAAGCCCCAGCACAATATTCCAGTTTACCAAACTGTCATAGATTGTCTTTAGTGTGTACACTGGGAGGTAATGTTTCAGCTTATTCATGATGCCAATGGTTTTAGAAATCTTCTTAGTAATTGACTCTGAATGGACTTTCCAGTTTAAATGACTGTCAAAAATTATACCCAGGAAGTTAAAATTTTCAACATACTCAATAATTTGATGGTCTATTTGAAGTTTAGGTGGATTTACAGTCTTGTTATAGGTTCGGAATATCATACATTTTGTTTTATTTGCATTGAGAGATAATTTGTTCAAATTCAACCATTGTGTTACATTCCTAAGTTCAGAATTCAATTTTTCATCTAAACCTGCAGGGTTATAGGTTCCTTGATGAACAGAATCCAATGTAACAAATAAGGTGGTGTCATCTGCATAGGTTAAAAATTTAAATGTATCAGATGATGAGCTTATGTCATTTATGTAGATGATAAATAGTAGTGGACCAAGGATAGATCCTTGGGGATCACCTGTTGTTATCGGCAAGAGATTAGATTTGCTGTTGTTAAATTCTACATACTGTTTTCGATGACTGAGATAGCTGTTGAGAAGTGAAAGAGATTTACCTTTATCTCAATTTATGTTAAAGTATTTGGTGATCAATGGTGTCGAAACCTTACTTAAATCCATAAAAACATTTATTGGTGTTTTTCCATTATCCATATTGAAAGCTATTCGGTCTACTAATTCCATTGCTGCTAACTCAGTCGAATGACCTCCAAGGAATCCATATTGTCCTGTGTAATGCAGTTTATGTGAAATAAAGTATTCATTAATTTGTTTGTGCATAATTTTTTCAAATATTTTTGATATTGTGGGAAGGATGGAAATTGTTCTGTAATTGTCTAGTACATTTTTGTCATTCTTTTTATAAACTGGTATCACCTTAGCAATCTTAAGATTGTCTGGGAATATCCCTGTGCTGATGGATATGTTGATGAGATAGGTGATGGGTTTGCATAGTTCATATTTTATATGTTTCAGTAAATTGGATGAGATTTCATCGATACCAACATCTAGTCTTGTTTCGTAGTTCATTGATGCTCTTCATTCTTGCTCATAAATATGGAATATAGGAAAACACAAAAGCTACCATTGAATTGTAGCTACCCCCTTTGAGTATAATGGTTAAAATCTCACTTTTAAGAACTTAATTGGATTCCTGAAGAGTTATTTGAAGCTGCACTTGAATATTTGCTTAAATCTTGGAAAATATGGGAGGCTGGAGGAAATTGAAAACACGATGCAAAAAGGCCAAAATATGAATTTTATGTAGGGTTAGAAATCCATTCAAAATTGTTGATTCGTGAAAGTTACTGGTATCAAAGGAAAGATTAACCTTTAAATTGGTCAATTCTATGGTCATTAGCATGACACAGCAAGCTTGAACAAACTTTGGGGTTAAAAAAATTGACCAAGAAAACGATTAGCGCAGTGATGTAGAGGAAGGTCAGACGAACATTTTGATGTATCAAACGAAAAAATCTGTTGGGAATTTTTTGAGATATTTGAGTTTTAAATTATTTATTTATCACACCCTACTCTTAACATGGAATCTCCATAGAAAAGTGATCAAAATTGCCCATTTTTGCTGTTAGGCAATATCTAAGATAAAAGTTATTATCCAGAAGAAAAAATATGCAGTCATTGCCACAAGAGCAAGTACATACCACTTCATCAAGACTGACAGAGTGTGATAAACCTACAATAGTGAGAAAATTTATGAAAATGTATAAAATATGTTTATTTGAGTCCTTGTCCTCAGTTTCATCATTCTGGTGAATAATTGTAGTAGAATCTACCTCCCTTTTGAACTCTGTATGGTGTATTATTGACTTATGTGTGTTTTATAAGGAATTTCACCGCAGTGAAACAAGTACTTTCGCAATCATGTAAAGTGTAGCCAGTGTTGAGTGAATCATCAGAAAAAGCTTAGATAGAATGTTTGGAAGCATTTAGTTATGTATGGAGTGAAATACTTTGACATTACAGTCTTAATGTGCAATAGTTGTACATGTTTGTATTAACTACATTTTCACCTAATTTACTGAATTTATGCTATTTTTGCAGTTCTATACAACTAAAGACTGATTGTTTTTGGATGCCAGATAACCTACACCAATATTAAACACCCAGCATCCATTTTAGGCACTCAAAATACATTAAAAATTAATATTACTGTTTATTTATAGCTTTTTGTGTTGTTTTTGTATATTGGCCAATTTCAAAGAATTTTCATGTACTATCAGGAGATTCAACTTCGTAGTGAATCAAATACTTAAAAACATTCTATGCAAGCGCTACCTGATAATTTACTCAATTTTATCTATCCTTTTACACAGTTATGAAATACTTGTTTCACAGTGGCAAAATGTGTGATAAAATGAACGAAAAACTCAACAAAGCCTGTTACAATGAGGTGATGAGGAAAAATTTGCTCAAATTATCTATAAGAATTATGTAACTAGCACAACTTGGTATGGCAAACATTTTCTCAGGCCTTTAGCCAGAAATTTGGCTGTTATTGGTTTATCACACCCCTTCAGTCTGGATGAAGTTTTATATAGGGGAAGAGGGGGTGAAAAGTCACAGGGGTAAAAAGTCACAGGCCTTTTTGACCAACTTGCAGTGATCTAATTATTAAGTTTAAATCATCATTTGGGACACTTTTATGATAAGAAGTTATATAGGGAATGTGAAAATTATGCTCATTATGCAAAGTGGGTTTTTACCCACCTCATGCATTTTTGGGGTCCCAAACAGGTTTTATCGACTCTGAATTTTCCCTATTAATGTCTGGTCACTGTGACATAGGAAGTTGTGCTGCTCTTTCAAGGTCTTTTGGATAATAGTCTTTCATGCTGTGAACCCATTTTTGGCCATATGGTCACCAAGTTGCCGTGATCATTTGTTGAATTTAAAAAACAGCTGAGGGGTGAAATGTCACACTGTGACTTTTCACCCCAGCACTGTGTTATTTTACCATAGGGTACCGTGAATTCAATATTCTGTGCTAAGGAAAGTAAAGTATTCCACACTTGAGGCTTGCAGCGCACAATCATATCATCATCCATCATCAATAATACGTCTGAGAGAGTATTGCAACAAGTTTTCATTTTGCAAACTTTGGGCAATTTCTGACGCAGGCTTTGCTGATGGCGCATTGTCATTGCATGCAGATAGCTTTGGAAGGCTCACTATAAATATCATGCACAAGGATGACTATCTATTCCAGGTCTGCATATTACCTCATATAGTACTGTATGTCCACAACAATTGCATGTGACTTGTTACCCCAGGGTTGTGACTTCTTGACCCTGGCATGGGGTAAAAAGTCACAGCCGACTTTGCCTTAAATAATTGTGAACTGACTAAAGCCTATTTACAGCACAGCAGCTATCATGTGATACAAACATAGTCAACTAAATACTGCATAATTGTGCCAAAGGCCATTCAGATCTAACAAACACCTGCTCTGTTCTGGGTTTTTTTTTAGATTTTGTGACTTCTGACCCCCGCCTCCCCTACTTTCTGCAGAAACAATTACTGCATATTTTTACTTTGGAATAATGACTTTTATCTTAGATATTACCTGACAGGAACAATAGGTAATTCTGAACATTTTTTTATGGAAATTTTATGCTGAGAGTAGGGTGTGATAAGTAAAAAAAATTAAACTTCAATATCTCAAAAAATTCCCAACAGATTTTTTCGTTTGATACATCAAAATGTTCGTCTGACCTTCCTCTACATCACTGCGCTAATTGTTTTCTTGGTCAATTTTTTTAACCCCAAAGTTTGTTCAGACTCGCTGTGATGAGGAACCTCCGAGACAAAGAATCATAGCACAGACAAAATGGGTCATAAAATGCTTGGTCCAATTGAACAGTTTTTTACATTTTCAAATTCCAAGGCTGCATGATAATTCTCGAGCTAGCAGACCCCGAGTGTACATACCCGTATTTTCAAAAATAAGAAGTTTTGGATTTTCCAAAAAAAAATTTGCGAAAGGTGTTTAAACTCCACTCAAATTACTGTTATTGCATCCGAGCAACCTTAACGGTTAAACTGTTGCAAAAGAAGTCACTAGTTGTCTTCTAAATACGAATGAGAAAGAAATTTTCGCCAGACACATGATGAAGTTTATCCAGCTGGTGGCTCCCTTGCATGGTGAAATTGTGCATATCCATCGGAAAAGCCTGGGATTTTTGAAAACAGGGGTTGGCTCAATCGAAGGCTGCTGGCTCAACCAGGAGTAATGCCACTGAGCTATCAATACACACATGTAAGGTCGATATGTGGCTATAATTCAGCCAACTGTCATAAGAATCAGTAATTGAATCTTTGAGATATTCAAGTTCATCCAAAGGGGGACTTATTTTTGTTGACCATTCCATCTGGACAACCACACACTCTTCCTCCAGGAATTGACAAACAGAAATGGCTGCATCCACCATTCTTGGACTTATTTTTGTTGAATTGTTTAGTTAAATTGATTTATTATTTGGAAGAAGCAATTTTAGGGCATTAAATATACATCAGGTTTAACTATTCTACGGATAAATCATGCAATCATTTTAACAAGAGACAATCTATTAATCTAGATTTATATTACTTACTAACTAAGAACTGGCCAAAGAAGGCAATGCCACCCATATATACCCACTTGGTCAACATCATTAGGCACCAAGAAAAAAACTACCAAATATAGTGGTATGAAAAGCTGAACTCATAAATTCAATTTTGTTGCTGAAAACTTAAAGTGCCGAGGACTAACATTCTTGTTTCTCGGTCATTTGGTATTTGTAATAAGATGAAATCCCTCTGGTAGGATGGAGTTAGGAGGTATATCTAGACATTTTTGTTGTTAGGTCTCATTTTACATTGTTTGTTTATTTTTGACGACCAGTTTCATCCAGAAAATCAATTTTTGGGGTAAGTTGTGCCGTTTTGATAGGGGTGAGTTGTGCCAATGGTATGACATAGGAATTAATTTTTTATTCATCTTTTTTTGTTTTAATTTTAGGCAAGGCCTCAACATGTTGTGAAATAACTTACACTGAAAGGAACATGTGTTAAAAGTATTATACCACCCTCTAAACAATAAATAATTCAAGTTTTTTCAGTATTTTAAAATTTTGTATAAAATGGCTCATAAATGTCTGATCAGTTTCATGTAACATGTCAGTCAGACGTTAAAAACATGATACAAATGATCTACCTTAAGAAACGGGTGGAACACCAGGTTTCTTTGGAATAAGGTAAGCGGAACAACTTACCCCGTCATGCGGCACAACTTACCCTGGCACCGCGGCAAGTTGTGCCACTTGACCTAATTTTTTCAAATGCCTACCATGACCTTCCCAATGGTCGGACTGCCTTGAAACTTTGGTCGATTCTGGCCAACGTATTATATTTTAATGTCTGATTTTCAGATTACATGATAAGCTTTGGTTTTTCAGAAAATCAGCCTGACGCAAAAAATGGCACAACTTACCCCGTCTCCCCTGCTCCATAGTGTTGTAAGGGGGAAGGGAATACATTATTTTAAATGTCAGAGAGTGATATGTTTTCCTAAAACCCCCCTCTTCCAGGTAGGACATTTCTGTGCTCTCTTAATAACAATATAGGTCTATTTCCTTGCTTTGCTTATTTTATATAACATATAGTATAAAGAAATGAAAATTGATCATACTTGACACCTCCTCCTCAGAATTTTCACCCAGCATTGTTGTTAGGTGGGGCCACCCTGCTGGTGACGTCATATCATTTCCCTTGCTTCTGCTGTTTGATGGACTTGACTCTGAAAAACATGTAAATAATCAAAATTTACTATAATTTCAGGCATAATCTGATAGACGCAGTGTTAAATACCCAATCACTGATGAATAGTTACCTTTCAAACATGTGGTTTCATATGCTACCATTCCATCTGGACAACCACACACTCTTCCTCCAGGAATTGACAAACAGAAATGGCTGCATCCACCATTCTTGTTTGAACAATCGTTCCTTCCTGAAAACGGAGAGGGGTGCAGATGGGGAACTTGGTAACACAGCAATAGAATAAAGAATAAACAATAAAAAACTTTATTTAAAGTTGATAGGGTTTAAAAACAACAATAAAACAAAGTGTCAAGCGCTTTTCACGGACAGGCGAGAGAAACTAACGAACCTGACTAGAAAGAAAAAATTAACATTACCTGCATTATGGATTTGTGAAACACTTGGTTATAACTTCATAGACCAACTTTTATCACCTGAGTGCTTCCCTGCGGTATGCGCGCTATAAGTGGTGAAAACTATTTAAATTGATTGATTATTAGGAAGAGTCAGATTAAATATACAGTGAGGAAAATAAGTATTTGACCCCCGACCGTATTTTCTGGTTTGGGAACTTGCGCTTGCTCCAATACTCTGAAATTTCTCAGGTAGATCTGGTCCAACACTAGAAAATAGGTAATGCACAGAAATTTAGTGAAAGAAGCATTGTGTAATATAATTGCAGAAAAATAACAATAGTCTTCGGAAATAAGTATTTGATCGCTTCATTTGCAAAGGGTTTATCACCAGACGTCTGCAAAACGAACACTTGGAAAATTATTATAACCAAAAATTATTGCAATAAAAACCTATTTTAATTGTTTTCTCCAATTTTATTCAGCCCTCAATAAAACCTCCTATAATTTTTTGATAATTTCTTCATGTTTGATGATGCGAGGTTGAAAAAAAAATCACAAGACACCAGAAACTTAATTTTTTGACTGACACTAGTCTGGTGTTGGTACACAGACCCAATGTTATGACCTAGGAGTGAAAATTTCAATAATTCATTCCATTGTGTGTAAGTAAACACAGGACAAACTTACGACCGGGTGATTCAGATCTGCAGAGCTTCTGCAATCTCACCTACACTGGAGTCCATGAGTACCTGAACCATATTAGAAAGTCCTAGACTAACCAACGCCAACGATGATTTAGCTAAAGCTCTGAAAGCAGTTTGCAATTCCACCAATAAGAGGAAGTGACCAGTACAGTACGTCTCAATAGGCTGAGATGTTGCAGTGTGACCATAGTGCCTCCGTTGCAGAAAAATCAAGCCAAAGCTTGCTTAGAATTTACACTCTTGCTCATAAATATGGAATATACCGAAATAACCACGAGCCTTGTTTTATTTTTTACCCTTGTTTTGGGTGAGTCCAGATTCAAACAATTAACTTCAACATGCTGAGAAGAGGCTCAACTAGACTGATATGAATGGCTGGAGTGGATTTTTCATATTTTGAGGTTTTCATGAACAATCTTGATAAACCAACCGTGTTTATTGTGATAAACTCTCAATTGCTAGCAGTCAAAACAATTTCTAGTTGAAATTATAGTACATTTTGGTATAGCACACATAGGGTCTATAAACCTATATCAATAAAACGTTCCTGGTTATCATGAAGTCTTGGAATTTGAAAATGTAAAAAACTTTTCCATTGGACCAAGCATAATTATGATCCATTTTGTCTGTGCTGTGATTATTTGTCTCAGAGATTCTACATGCTAATGACCATTGAATTGATCATTTAAAGGTTAATCTTTCCTTTGATGCCAGCAACTTCCACAAATAAACAATTTTTGATGGATTTCTAACCCTAAACAAAATTCATATTTTGACCTTTTTTGCATCGTTTTTTCAATTTCTTCCAGCCTCCCAAATTTTCAAAAATGTAATCAAATATTAAAGTGAGGACTTCAAATAACTCTTCAGGAATTCACTTAAGTTCTTAAAAGTGCAATTTTAACCATTGGATTCAAATGGGATAGCCACAATTCAATGGTAGTTTTCGTGTTTTCCTATATTCCATATTTATGAGCAAGAATGTATAATTGATCATGTGAAACTATTTTGCTGATGATTGGGGGAAATTCTAAACGAGCTTTGACATGATTCTTCAGAAACAGAGGCACTATGTCAGTAGTGCATCACGTCGGCCTACTGCAACATATTGTACTGGTCATAACACTGGTCAACGATGATTTTGCTATCCGAGGAATAATACCTAATTCGAGCGTGCTGATTCCAAATCTGAAATCAGAATTGCTCTAGAACCTCTAGATTTTGAGTTTTACTAAGCTATTAAAATTTAGATATAGAAATTATCTTAGCATTTGTAGAGATAAGTATAATTTCCTGAATCAAAATATGACCTAATTGTTTACTTAGACTTCTCCAACTGCAAATATTTGGGGGTGAGAGGTGCCAGAAATTGGCGATTTTTACTAAGTAACTTCTGGTTGGTTTATAACTATTTCAAGATATGAAAATTTTGTATGAGGTGCTACAGCCAGTAATTTAAACCAAATTTTTGAGCTGCTAAGGGCCTACTTTGCCCAAAAAAATGTAATGATAATTTTATATTAACAAATTTCTTCTTCTTCTTCTTAGTGGTACTTGACAACATCATTGTTGATGGCTCAGTCAAGGGTGCAGTGCGCATGCGTGAGATAAAATCCAGTGATGTTATGGTTATGATATATATACAATGAAGATAAAATCCATGTCTTGAGCGCTATGTACATAGGTGTTTTGTCAGGCGGTCTTTGAAGGTATCTATGGAATCCGCACTGACAATTTCCTCTGGGAGGACGTTCCAATCCCTGATGGTCTTTGGGTAGAATGACTCCTTGATGTAAGCTTTTGATGTTTCTGGGATGTTGAAGGCCATGTTGTTGTTTCTTCGGCGGGATGGTCTGGTGCAAGGCTTCAGACGATCTTTGTGACTTGGCATGTCTACATAATTATTTATAGCTTTGTAGAGCATGCATAGTCTGGCGATCTTCCTCCTTGTCTCCAGCTGGGGCCATTTCAATTCCAGGAGCATTTCTCTGACCGAGCTGCGTTTTTCGTGGCGATTTAGCACATATCTTGCCGCTCTTCTTTGGATCATCTCCAGACTCCTGATGTTCCCTAAGGTGTAAGGATCCCATACTGTGGGGGCATATTTGAGAAGGGGTCGTACAAGTGCCTTGTACGCCCTGTCTTTTATTGTCGGCAGGTTGCTTTGTAGGTTCCGTCTGAGGAATCCCAGATTTTTGCTGGCTTTGCTGATGATGTTGGATATATGAGTGTTCCAGCTGAAGTCCGATGTAATAGTGACTCCTAGGTATTTCGCTTGCTGTACGTGTTGTAATTCGTGGCCGTGCAGTGTGTATTTGTGGTGAATCTTATTTCTGTTCTTGGAGATTGAAAGAACTTCACATTTTTTGGGATGGAACTCCATCAACCATTTTCGTTCCCAGGTCCCAAGGCGGTCCAGGTCCGCTTGCAGCTGTATTGCATCATCTATGCCCTTTACCGCCAGGTAGGCAACGGTGTCATCAGCAAATAAGCGTACGGTTGAAGTCATGTTGTTTGCAATATCATTGATGTAATATATGAATAAGCAGGGTCCGAGGACTGAGCCCTGAGGTACTCCTGAGGTGACAGGGACTTTGTCGGACTTCTCGCCGTCCAGAACCACACATTGCTGCCTCTCTGTTAAGAACGATTGTATCCATCGGTTGGTCTTTCCTCTCACGCCGTAGAAGTCTAGTTTCCTGATGAGATGCCTATGGCTGACTTTGTCGAAGGCCTTCGCAAAGTCCATTATGAGGACATCGGTTTGACGGTTGTTGTCCAGGTTTTGCAGTATGTCATTCTGGAACTCAAGCAGTTGTGTTTCACAGGAGCGCTTGTCCATGAATCCATATTGGAGCTGGTACAGGATGTTATTCGACCGTGCGTGTGTCATTATGTTGCTGGCTATGACATGCTCCAACAGTTTGCATGTGATGCAGGTCAGTGAGATTGGCCTGTAGTTTGAAGGGTCTGATTTCACTCCTTTTTTGTAGACCGGAACTACATTGGCTTCTCTCCACTCCTGGGGCACAATTCCGCTGTCGTATGAAGCCTGGAAGAGTATTCTCAGGATTGGAGCTATCGGCTGGGCCATCTCTTTTAGGATCCGTGCCGTGACGTTGTCTGGGCCTGCAGCTTTATGGGGCTTCAGTCTTTTCAGCATTTTAAAGATGCCATGTGTCGTGATGGTGATGTCTTCGGCCGTTGGGTGAGATGATTCTCCCAGTAGGTCTTCAGGTACGGAGTCGGAAGTTGCTGAGAAGACAGACTGAAACTGGTTGTTAAGTGTGTCTGCTTTGTCCTTGGATGATATGCTGACTTTCCCTCCTGATTTGAGTCGCGGTACTCCATGTGAGTCCTTCCTGTTTGTCTTGATGAAGTGCCAGAATCTCTTCATGCTGTCTATTTCGCTTGAGTCCGCAGAATCTGGGTCGATGATCTTGTCGACGTATTCCCAGTAGGATCGTCTCATTTTCTGTTGGATCTCTCTTTTCAGGAGTTTGATGCTTTCTTCTAATTTGATGTAGCTGTCTGTTGAGTGTTCCAGATTCCGTTGTTTCTCTTTGAGTTGCTGGTATTTTCTATTTCTTTTCCTTATGAGCCTCTTGATTTCTCTTGTGATGTACGGGAGTTTCTGGATCTTTCTTGTCTTTTTGCGTGGTATGTACTTCAGGATCAGCTTGTGTAATTCTTCTTTGAACAGTTTCCAAAGTGCTTCAGGGTTTTGTGCCATTTCACTGTTCGTCATCTTTGATTGTAGTTCTCGGAGGTCTTCTTCCATTTTTGTCCAGTTTGCCTTTCCATATTTTAATATCCATCTTGGTGTTTGTTGGCGTCTGAGGGGAAGGACGTTGATGTTACAGGTGGCTATGTGATGGTCGGAGATGCCGGGTATTACGTCTGCGTTACTGACTCTTGATGGGAAGTTGGTCATGATCAGATCCAGGGTGTTTTCATATCTGGTTGGCTTCGTGATCATCTGTTGCATTCCTGCGTCATCTATTATGGTGTGCAGCTTTTCATAGATGTTGTGATGTTTGCAGGATGGTTTGGGTCTGTTATTCTCCCAGTCCCATCCAGGTGTGTTGAAGTCACCACCCAACAGGATGATGCTGTTTGTGGTGCTGAGTTTTGCTAATGAATCCTCTAGATGTTGCAGACTCTCTTCATCATTTTCATTGGGGCGATAGTAGGCACCCACATAGATTTGTTTTTGGTGCATGAGATGTATTTTGCACCAGGTTATCTCGCAGCAGGTCTCTAGGTCTTCTTCGTGTGTGGCATTAAGGGAGTTCTCGGTCAGGATAAAGACTCCGCCTCCTCTGGTACCTCTGTCTCTTCTGATGACATTGTATCTGTCAGTTGGGAAGACTGAGTTGTTAGAGATTTCGCTGTTCAGCCATGACTCTGTGCCGATGATGACATCCGGGTTGGTGCTTTCAATCAGGTAGGCAAGCTCATGTCTTTTTGCCCATACACTTTGGCAATTTATGTTGAGGATTTTGAGCTGGGCCTTGTTTCTAGCAGTGATGTTCTGTCTCAGGGGCGATGAGCAGTGTAGTGGATTTCCTGGGGATGTTGATAGGTCTATGGAGAGTGAGGGGTTTGAATTTAATGTATTGTTAAATATGGCTGAGTCAAAGTTTCTCATTCCGCAGTTGTTACATAGCCATATCGATGATGTATCTTCTAGTCGGTTGAATTCTTCATTGCTGATGTTTATGCAATTTTTGTGTGACCATTTGTCACATCCGTCGCACTGGATGGCTAAGCTTGACCAGTTGACATCAATTTTGCATAGTTGGCAGGCATCATCTTCATTTGGGCCAGGATTACTTTCTATATCATTTGCTCTGGATATAAGTAGAGCAGTCAAGTAGATGGAAGGGTCATAATTGACTATCATACACTGCAGTGATTCTATTGTTTCCCTGGCCTCTCTTGATGCCTGGGTTGCGCCAGAAATCATTGCAGGGTATTGAGGCTTTAGATACAAACACCAAGGATATCCCATAGCTTCCCTGGCCTCTCTTGATGCCTGGGTTGTTCTGGGAATCTCCGAGGTGTTTCTGGCTGCTTTGGTCCTGGCCTCTCTTGATGCCTGGACTTCAGCAGACAGGGTTGTGATTATTGCTTTATTGCCTCTTGAAGTTCCACGAGTCGCCTGTGGCTCCATCGTTGTCGGATTCTTCATCTTCTATATCTTCGCTCTGCTTGGCCAGGTTCTTCTTGATGATTTTTTCCGCTTGTTGGGCGATGTAGTCTGCCCATTCCTTTTCCAATTTCTTTGAGGGGTGGACTTTGACGTAAAAAAATTTGACGTAAAAAATATTTGGAAAATTATTTGGAAAATATTTGGAAAATTATGCTTTTTCCCAATGTGATTTAAATGCCAGGGAGAATGTATATGCCCAAAGTTATGTCAATTCATACTCCACCTTCAGTAGCTTCAGTAGCTCAGACTCTGAAGGGACTGCTTGATCATAATTAAAGAAGGGGCTATGTGAACCACATAAAATTGTTGCAAATTTGATCATTTAATTCTCCACGATTTGATTTCTTCTTAACAGAAATTATTGGTTTAAGAAAAACAGTATGGAAAAAAGTTAAAACAATGTCAAATTTTAGGGAATGGTCTACACAGTGGCTGAGCTGTCTCTGTTCGGGACTGTCAAGTGGCAGCAGAATGCTGACAGTCCCTGGAAAATCGAATTGGGTCAACAATAATTTGATCTGTTTTGGACAGATCACAAGATCAGGTCGAACAACAGCTGTCCATATTACTACACCAAACTACTTTCACAAATCATGGTTGCTGGCAAATATCCAGTCCACTGCTTTGAATGAAAATGTTTGGAAATCATCATGAGACAAAAAGAAAGTTTTGAAACTAGCATACTTTGCCTGTGAAAGGGATGATTTTACTCATCAGTCGTTTGATGGTATTCAATCTACTTATGCCATTTAGTGCATGTTAAATTGTGGTCAGAAAAGGGTCCAAAAAGAATGCATTCTCACTTATTCATGTGTCCATACAATGCCGATGTTTTCGCTTTGTGATATCAAAAATGCTCAATTGTATTTATTCTGCTACTTTATGGAGATTTATGAACTCGGGCAAAAATATAATTCACAATTTCATAAAAGCTGTGTTACACTCAGCGAAATGCCTTGTCCATGCCACAAGTGGCCCCCTCTATACTGGCAATATATGTGAGCTACAATGTATACACCTCCAAGATAAAAAATAGTTCCAACTTATTTTGGTATTTACAAGCTGTCTGCTTAAAATTGAAGCGATCCAAAGTCAGATTAGACACTTGCAGAGTTTTTGGAAATAAACTAGACCATCACCAAATGATGGAACTGTCTTGGTTTCTTCCACAAAGTCCTGGTTTCTTCCAGAGATCGAAATTCTGTTGACCACTCACAGGAGCTCGCGAATTTTGCACCCTAGGTGGCAGCAAATAGCGGTCAACTTGTAGACAGGTGGCTGAGGCTGGCTCAGCAGGCAGTGTAGTTGCATTTGAGTGTGCATTTGGAATTATATCTGCATTACTTGAACCTTCCAACCAGAACATTTAAATTAAAAATTCATTGCATCTCATTTTCCATCAATTTTCTTCATTTCCTTCATAAAAAAATCCAATCATCATAAGAAATTACTTAGACATGTTTATATTACACCCAGAAACTACAATTTATCAGTATGAGTTGCATATTACCCATTTCATTTCTCCAAATGGGAATATATTGAACAATAACAATTTTGCAAAAAATCGCCCATTTCTGGAGCCTGTCACCCTAAAATTTTTGTATTTAGACATGTCTGATTGAAATATTTTGGCTATATATTGTTTCAGCATAGTAAAATAACTTATGTAAATACTAAGATATGCCTACTTTCCAGTATTTAGCAGTGCAGAGTGCATTTCTTTTACACGTGAATTGATCTCACGCCTGATTATTGCCTAATATTGACATGGCCATAACTCTTTTTTTGTTGACCAGTGTAATCTCATGCTGGAAAACATACAATGACATAAATCATTGAAATTTTCACCCCTGGATCATAATATAGGGTCTGTGTATCAACACCAGACTGGTGTCAGTCAAAAATCATGACTCAAGTGTCTTGGGATACTTTTTTTCAACCGCACATCTTAAAACTGAAGAAATTACCAAATTATTTTATAAGATGTTATTGAGGCCATTCAAAACTAAATAAAATTGGGGAAAACAGTTGAAACAGGTTTTATTTCTATTATTTTTTGTTTTTATACTTTTCCAAGTGTTTGTTTTGTAACAGTCTGGTGATAAACCCTTTGCAAACAAAGGGGTCAAATACTTATTTCCGAAGACTATTGGGATTTTTATGCAAATATATTACATAATGCTTCTTTCATTTAATTTTTGTGCATCACCTGTCTTCCAGTGTTGGACCACATCTACCTGAGAAATTTCAGAGTTTTGGAGCAAGTGTAAGTGCCCAAACCAGACAATATGGTAGGGGATTGACCATTTAGTTTTCCTCAGTGGCAAATTATTTATTTCACGGTAGCGACGCCAGTATTTATTTATTTCAAGCCCTCGAAGTACCCGAATATTCATTCCTAAATCAAGCAACACCTTGTTGGGAATACCCCCACCAGAAATTTATTTCAAGACTGCCCTAACTTTTTTTTATTATTTCATTGAAGCTTGGCAAGAAATAATCTATTTTCAAAAAACTCCAATATATTTATCTAGATTTATATTGCTTACTAACCTGGTGTTCGGTATGGTGATGCTAAAGCCAAGCCGTACAGGAGTGATCTGCCTCTGGACTTCTCCCCCACCTGTTCAAGATGTGTTGCTCCAATTGTGTCTTTCTCCATACGAAGGATATGCCTATTTGTTAATATTGGAAATTTGCAAGGAACTGCATTTTGTTCCAAAGATTATTTTGACTCAAAAATGTTTTTATTTAAATGTTCGAACTTGTTTATCAGCAAATGTACATGTATACGAGTGACTGAATGAACCATTAATTACCATGAAGGTACTTACTCATGCATCAGTGTAGTCAGGTAAATGTATGTTTCATCAACTTCTATGCCAACGAAGTTGTAGGTTGCATCGGATGTTGAGAAATGGGTTTTCCGGTCAGTTCCATCTAATCTTATCGACTCCACTGTCCTGGGGCTTCGACTTTCGCAAAAATACAATCTTCCTGCTGATAAAAAGAAAACAACATTGTTAAAATAAGGGTTTAATCTAACACCAAGCATCTTGACAGGTGCAGTGAATGACATCTTTCTTTTTAACATGAATGTTAAATTCTATACCTGGCATGTCCAAAGCGAGTCCTGCGGGATCGTTCAAACCTTTTGTGAGCAATTTTTTACGACCAGTTCCGTCCATTTTTGCTTTTTCGATGTCAGCTGAGTCGCCATCGTTTGTCCAGTACATCCATCTGCGAAGTAATATTTTTATGTTGCAGTTTAATAACACTTTAGTATGCTCAATTATGTTCAGTTTTGGTTGAAATATTACATGAAGTCATGCAGAATTCAGGGCAAGAATTTCTGAAAATGTGATGCTTGATTAATGCATGAGATTAATTCAATAGACGTTCGGTCATTTTGGTTAATTAATAAAACTGAAACATTTTATAAATTAGTAATAATTCCTCGTATTCAACATACGCAATGTTCTTGTTGGTATAACTCACCCACTTTCAGGGTCCACTACTAAGGCGTCTGGCCACAATGACCCTGTTTGCACCAAAGACTTTCTCGTCTTCTTGTCGAAGTCTATGACCTTGATGACTTTGTTGGCACGGTCAGCCACATACACAAGATCGGAAATGTAATCTATTGATATTCTATTTGCGATTGTGTCTGAAACATTGTTATTGATTATACAAAATTAGATGCACACTCATTTTATGTTTCACATTTTAATGACGAACAACAGCTTTTGGATAATAGGATTGTCTCTCTAAGCATCTTAAATTGTTTTCCATTTTAGTCTTGGTCTTTACTCTCTGTTTACAGTCACAACATTACTGAAGCTTGGTTAACTGGCATGTCGAGCTGCCAGGGGCTGGTGTAATGATGAAACAAGGCTGTGAGTCCAATATTGATGCTTCCTAAATGTTACCTTTAGTACAGGGGAAAATTGTGACAGATATCAATATTATGCCCATGAGACATGACTGTTCAAGCATATTGAACATTATATTCCTTTTTATTTTTAAACTAAATTCATTACTTCAAATTTGTTCAGGTCTCTCACATGTCAGCAGCGGAATAGTTTCCTTTTCATCCGACAAAAGTGACAACCGTCCTAGAATATTTGATCTGCCAGCCAATGCCGATCCTGTCCAGTAAATGAATTTTCTGACGGGATCATAAGTAATGCCATAAGTTTCTTCGAGTGATCCGTTACTCACAGGAATGTGGGGCCCACCGGAAGTTGACATCCGAAAAATGTTCTCGCGAATAGGGTCAATAAAATAGAGAAATGGATCGTCTGAAGAAAATGATAATAACTCAAAAATTTGTTTATTTACACATGATCAAATAAATAATAACATAATAATCTTAATAATTACATAACAAAACAAACAATAATTGCATAACAAAACAAACAATTAATGTAAGGTGGCAGTATAAAAAGAATGTTCACAAAACAAAAAATAATACTAAGTACCTTGGCAGACATAAAAAGAAAAAAAAAGAAAAAGAAAGGAAAAAGGTTAATGACAGAATCGGAAGATTAATTTTTCTTTTTTAACGAGGCAATGTTTAGATGATGATCATGTGAAGGAGCTTTCTGAAGACTGGAGTGTCGCTACCGGGAAGCACCCTATGATAGATGAGGATGAAAATGATCTATGAGAATATAAGACTGAAATGGAACCTGTTGTGAGTTTCATCCTATTAGAATGGTAACTAACAACCTGATGTCGAGAACAAAGGTATTACTCTGTTAGAGAAATGTCAATAATAAAGGTATTACTCTGTTAGTCATCTGTTACAAATGTAACACTGGCGATTACTACATGTCGCATTATAGTTATCTCTGATAAAAACTAATTTAATATACTTTGCATAGTGCATACCCATGGTAACTATGAGTGAAAATTTTGAGTTGGGACAGATATTATAAATTAGTGGAATTCTATAACGTATAGCTTGCTTGGCAAATGAACGTCTTATAATTGGAAATTGAAAATTGTTAGCACCTCTGGTGTTGTAGGAATGAACACTTTGTTGAACATTAAAAATTTCATTCAAAAAATATGAAGGTAAAGTCCCATTTTGGTATTTATAACAGAACTTATATTCTTGCAGCAAGCCAATATCCATCACCTTTAATAAGTTCAATTTCTTGAAAATTGGGTCAGTATGAGAATTATAGGCCGGATTTGTAATAATCCTGACTGCTTTTTTCTGTAATTTAAACAGTTTATTGACTTTTGAACCCCATGCTAGTAATCCATAATTTAAATGTGGGGTAATCAGTGAATTGTATATTGTCAGTAGTATATTTTGAAGGACTACATGTTTTAGTTTACACATTACCCTTATTGTCCTAGAAATTTTCTTTGAGATTTACGATGTATGTGAATTCCAATTAAGACCTTTGTTTACCATAATTGCAAGAAGTAAAAATTATCTTCATATTTAATAACTTCATCATTTATTTTCAAAATTGGTTGAGTAATTCTTTTTTGGGGCGGATGAAATACCATGGCTTTTGTTTTGCTACTTTTTAAGGACAATCTATTTAATTTAAACCAATCTATGACATTCACTAGTTCTGCATTTATTGTTTCAGAAGAATAATAATCAGCTTATCTTAGCAGTATTTAAATTAATTAAGAAATAAAACACATGGGCCATGATCTGAGGGACTTCATGGCATGACCAATGGTGGATCTAGGGGGACCGGTCCAGACCGCGAAGATGTAAGGTACATGTTGAAGAAATATGCAACAACACGGGGCAGTAAATGCCAAAAAAGGGATCCGCCATCGTTGACAGTTGAATCTCACCCATATTATAACATGAAACCCCCACATCTTGGTTGTGTTTGCAGTTGTGGACACCCCAGCCTCTGTGAGAACAGTCAAACACTGATTTGTCTCCTGGCTTGCAGTCCAAGTTGTCCAACCAAATCACTCCTGATCCACTTGGTGGGTTTTCGAGCCTGAAACCTGCGTCGCTGAAAATATCAACTTGAGAGTTAAATATTTTATATAAGATAGTGTTATGAAGACTTGTGATTCTCGTTTGGGACTCATTTGTGTTGGACACTGTGAATGGAGCAAATATTTGAATTTTTTAAAGTTCGGTTTGATTTACAAAATTTTACGTACTAGCCAAGCATTTTGCAGACAATGGTTGAGTCAGTCCGTTCAAATCCATTATCGCAGATTGTTCCCCATTCCTCTTCGTAAAATACCTCCACTCTACCAGATGATTCAGTGCCTCCTATGAGTCTGACAGCTGTTCCTGAAAGTCATGTCCCATCCTGCTTATAGACCTGTCCTCTTGAAATCCACTGCCGAATGCCAAATATAAACAAAAATAAGAACAAATAGTAAAAGCCTACCAAAGTGTTCAAGACAAGTGACTCCAGCAATTTCATTTCCCTTGCAGTTATGTTTGCCCCAAGGAAGATGGCTGCAGTGGCGAAGGGAGGTCATTGTGTCATCGCAGAGGACGTCATCCAGGGCAAATTGGACCCCACCAGGGGTGGCTACGGTTATATTTGTTTGATTATGGAAGTACGACCCAGTGTGTGCTATGGCCATATCTCTGAAGTAGAGTAAGTTTGAATAAACATATGCGTATTTATAAATCAACCACAAGGTTTCAGTATTTATATATATATTTTTAGCTGAATATCATTTTGCATTATAAATTTGCATGTAGGTTCCAGAACTAATATTTACCCATAGCCAAGATCCTTGCAGACCAAACCAGCAGCTCTTGTATTCCAGTAATCATCACAAATGTACCCCCAAGACTTGTGGAGACCAGTTCGAACTTGGACATGACCTGATTTTGCATCCTTGCCGTCAACAAGTCTTAATTCCCACTTCAGTGTTGCTTCTTCTGTGATGGATGGCAATATATTTTGGTAATTTCAAAGAAAACGGCTTTATTAAAGTGATATCATTAATCGGTAAAATGATGACATACCTCTACAGATCAAGCTGACGTCTTCATTGTGCCGACAGTTGTGGGGTTGGTACAAAGTGCAGCCGGCTATGCCCAAGTCAGGAAAAAGGCATGTCACATCATCATAATGGATTGGAGAGTATTCTGGGGCACCACCGAAGATTGCTCCACCAAAAGCTTGTGGCTTGAAACTACAGCATAAAGATTTGAGTTTAAAATAGATATATCAATAAGTTAGATGAATAGAGATAGTCAACTTATACCTCAAATGAAATTTTCTTCAAGTAATGTACCCTTCCTCTTTTGAAATACCAAGCGCATCACAGAAGACTTCAGCAATAGTGTCATTCACAAAATCATCACACATCGAACCCCAAACATCGTCAACCAAGATCTCCAATCTTCCGGCAAAAGGCGAATTCCCATCTGTCAGCCTTAATTTACCTGAAAGTACAACATGTACAGGTCTACATCATTTTATCATCATTGTCAGAACGCCATGGCTATTGACCAGCATTGGTCTACAGCAATTCAGAGTGCTATGCTCCGCAATCTTCGTCTATAGCAACAGACTTATATATATATTGATTCAGCTTATAAGCATAATTATTAGCAACTGCAACGTCGTGCCGCTATGTTATTTGTCGAGAGTGTCACAAATTCCTTCAAATGATTACAAGACAGAAACTACTTTTACAGCGAAACACTTTGATTTCATGATAGCCGATGAAGTGTCATCTTCTCTACTTTCAACATGGGAAACATAGAGGCTGTTTGATTAGTCATGATCAAGAGTAAGCCATTTGACTTTTCATAACAAATTTTAGAGTGAAAATCAGATGCATAATCCTTTCGTTTGGCTGTCACCGTATTAGACACCGATTTGGAGGGTTCTAACACGCATTTTTGTCAGTTAGATCCCGACCGAAGGGAATCTAACTGACAAAAATGCATGTTAGGACTCAACAAAGAGGTGTCTAACTGACTTAGACATCATATGCTTCTTCTATTACTTGTTTTAACTTATAATTTTAGCAAAATAAACAATAATCCGACTGTTTATTTGCTGTTGTAAACAGTGTTAATCCTTAGCAGGGCGCCAACATGCAATATTGTCAGTTAGATACCAGTTTTTCCAATGGTATAAGTATCTTGGTGATGTCTAAAACAAGTGGGATAAGTCTCCTTCAATCAAATTAACATTGAAAGTATTGGGTTTGATCATGACAAATCATCAGTATGATGACACATGAAGTGCCATTTTCAGAGTGCCACAGTCCACTTTAATTCTATATCAAAGTGTTTCGCTGTAAAGCCAGGAAATTTGATATGCAAAAAGAGTGAACTGTTGCACTGTGAAAATGGCTTTTCGTGACTCATGATAGCTGATGAAGTGTCATCTTCTTCACATTCAACATGGGAAACATAGAGGCTGTTTTATTAGCCATGATCGAGAGAAGGCCATTTGATTTGTCTTAACTGATTATAGATTAAAAATCAGATGCATGATCCTTTTTTTGCCAGTTACCAACAAACAGGATTAGTCTCCTTAAATCAACTCTACATTGCAAGTATTGGGTATGATCATGACAAATCATCAGCAAGATGTCACACGAAGTGCCATTTCACAGTGCAACAGTCTGCTCTTTTTTTTGCATATCAAATTTCCAGGTACAACATCACCTCTGTCTTCAAGTGGACTGCTCTTGCATTGCCACAGATCAGAACATATGCTGTCTTGTGTTGCCACCTAGTAACTAGTGTGCTATTCCGCGAGCTCCTGCGAGCGTCCACATACTTTCAACCAGAGGAACACACACAATTTTGTCTGGAAGACACCGGGGCTGTTTCTGAGTGTGCTGATGGCCTTGTCTACTTCCTTAGAGAATGTGATTGCCGAGTCTGACTCTGGTATACATCGATGTTGAATAGAAATTTTGTGAATTTGCAATGAAATTGGAACTATTTCTTGGGAGAGCAATGCTGCAGCATAGAAAATCAACTTTTGTGCCAGGTGGCAGCAGCGTGCAGTTCTCATTTTCACCAGACTGACATCACCTATTATCAAGTTTGTGCATTGTCAGGCTGAGATCCAGAGTGAACTATGTTTTCATGTTGCAAAATCATTGTCAAGACTCAAGACAACCAATGTTGGTAGGATGAGTAAATACAGCTGTATCATATCTATTATTTATTTCTCCAACCTACCTTGAAAACTGGTTTGTACTTCACATCTCACCCCAACATCTTCCGAATGGTCGCAGTCAGTGACACCCCAATCTCGATGTTCGCATTGGAAAATGTCTTTGTCATCAGGTACACAAGCAAGATCATCAAGCCAGACTGGACCTTCCCCCTCTCCGAAATATGCCTCTGAGAATTC
This sequence comes from Platynereis dumerilii, assembly GCA_026936325.1. NCBI lineage: Eukaryota > Metazoa > Annelida > Polychaeta > Phyllodocida > Nereididae > Platynereis > Platynereis dumerilii. The sequence continues at coordinate 7,940,808 of JAPTHN010000011.1, read as the reverse complement.
AACACCTTTCCTGAATTTTAAGGTACGCTTTTTGTTATGCATTATTATTTCGTACACTTATTATCAATCCAATAACTATGTATCCTTCAATTTTTATTCTATCCTGGAGAGCACAATTTCATGCTATTTCTGGTTGTGGATCATCCTCGTGTTTGGCAATTCACAGATCGCTAAACTAAACTGTAATAACCGATAATAGTCTCAATGTTCTTCATATTGGATGCTTGGAGTTCTTGTTCTAAAAGCACCAAAAAAAATAGACAATGGCACGGTCCCACACCATACATATGGAATTCACAGTTACATTGGCGCACTCCACTGAACTGAGGTTCGAAACAGGTGATTACGACAAACAGTCAATGCCAAACAATACTAAACAAGATAATCCAGCCTGCTATTTTGTAGAAGGGCCACTTAAAGCTCCGTCAGATTATAAGAAAATGTGACATAGCCAGGGAGTATTTGCCCAAGAATTTATGATTGCAAAATTTGAGCATCCATTTATCCACATGGAGTTGTTCATGGACTATATCTAAAACTATTATCTATATTGCGTGGGATTATTATTTGGAATGGCTAGCAGAACAAAACACAGGATACCAATTTACAAAAGAAGGTAAGAGAAATTCTCCGATGGCCATGTCAACACAGAATTTTTTGCCAACTCACATTGAAACTTCAGAGGCTGTTAGTCAAATATCAAAGTTGTTCCAAGGTTACACTTTGCATAGGTTTTGTCCAAGGCGACTACATACACGTACAGTTCTAAGTGGTTTTCTATAGCTGATAGCAATTTGATTTGATATGAATTGACTTTTTTTGAAACATGTGCTTTCTCCTAGCCAATGTTTTGATATCAATATTGCATGGAATTATTATTTGGAATGGCTAGCAGAACAAAACATAGGATACCAAATTACAAAAGAAGGTAAGAGAAATTCTCCTATGGCCATGTCAATACAGAATTTTTTGCCAACTCACATAACGATATTTTTATTGGTCATAATCTACAGAGAATGAAATTTTGTCACATGGTATTTGGCTGTGAGTTATTACAGTTAGAATTAGAGAATTTTACTGAAACATGAACAAAAGTGCCTTGTAGACGCTTTGTACGAGCCCTAGGGACTCTTAACCTCCTACCACTAGGTAACAGTTCAAATTCATAAAACAGTAGGTGTAATCTGCATTTCTGGACCTTCTTAGCCAGAGCCATAGTTCTTTTTCTAAAGAGATCTTTATTCGCCAACAGTGCCTCTGCACAGTCATGTCGTCGCAGCAGACGCTTGCAGATTCTACGAGGTCGTTCAAGGTCCTTCACAAGTGCCCCTGACAACATGCCAAAAAAGGCCGGACAAGCATCCAAAAATAATGATGTAACAGCAGCATTGAAAAGGAGACATACAATGGTTGCATTAGGGTGTCCCAAAAAAAGTGGGCTCAAGTTAAGTATCCAACTATTAGTGACCTCCCTCAGTCCCTGGACTGAATAAGTGGCAGGATTGGTTGAAAAGGTGTGAACAACTGTGAATAAGCCAATCCTGTGGCTTATTCAGTCCAGGGAGGTCACTAACGGTTGGATACTTAACTTGAGCCGATAGTTGATACAAAGATGTATTAATTATTCTGCACACTGTGGTACCAATTTCATATCTGTACCTCACTTGGTTCATGTGTTATTGGCAAATATATACTATTTTACATGAAAAATTAACGCCAAGGCAAAGCACCTTTCTTAATGAAGATTAACTGAAGTCTAATTTTGCATTTAAACATGAGACAATCACAAATTGGTTCCATAGTGTGACAGAGACACAAGAACATCAACCAATGTCTTACAATCTGTTTCAGACTATTGAAACAATCTAAGAAGTTGTTTTTAAATCACAGAAAATTGCGTAAATAAGTATATCCCATATACATAGATTTTCTCAATACCCAAGCAAGTTACAAATATGAAATTGGTACTACAATGTGCAGAGTAATTCATGCATCTTGGTATCAACTATCCACATGTTTGGGTGGACTGAAATTGATAATTTGTGAGCTATTGGCTAAAATAGCCATTTTCGCATACAAATTCAATGTTAAACCCCTATCTATCTTTGGGGCTCTTGAGCAACATCTAAAACACCTTCAAATGAGCTGAAATTTTACATGGAAGTGAGAGAGGGGCTATAGAATACATTAAGAGGTTAGCCCCAATGAATTTCAGACTTTCACTTTTTTTGGGACACCCTAGGTTGCATCCACTTTAAGTTTACACATACTACGAACGCAGTACATCTTCTTCTGAGCTTTCTTGATCTGGCTACTGACATGTGTTTTAAAAGAGAGTTTGTTATCAATCCATACCCCTATGTACTTGTCATTAATTTTGACAGGAGACATAGACATTTTATTCCTACGAAAATCAAATTGTAACTCCTTGGTGAAACACAAGTTCGTAAAATATCACAGTCATTGTGACAGTTCTAAGTGGTGTACAGTTCTAAGTGGTTTTCTGTAGCTGATAGCAATTTGATTTGATATGAATTGACTTTTTCTGAAACATGTGCTTTCTCCTAGCCAATGTTTTCATCAAACAGAAAGTCATGTACAGCATGTACGGTGCTGCAACGTTGTTGCACCATGAATAGGATCAATGACTGTGATATTTTACGAACTTGTGTTTCACATACCCGTATCCCAATGATTTGCAAACGACAGTTGCAGTGACCGGTCCAAATCCATCGTCACAAACAGATCCCCAGACATCTTTGTGTCGAACTTCCAATCTTCCCTCGGAAGGACTTTTGCCACCAACCAGTCGGATGTGCTCTGTAGTTATCAGAGAGAAAAAGTGTACACTCCTGCTTATAAATGGATATATATATACTGTATGTGAATGAGCCTATATCTTTATGATAACTAAAGAACTTTATAGTTTTCAACAGGCAACATGCCTAAAAAAGCAATGGAGTCCGTAATGATAGTCCAACTAGAAATTCTACATAACAGCGATATTTCTTCATGACAACAAACTACGAACCACCAATTAGCAACGTAATGTTACCAAGTTGTGCCTCTTCGAAAGAATCGTATAATATGGTGGCATCTTTGACAAAATTGAATTCTGATGTAAAAAGGCAAAGTTTAAGAAGGAGGAGGGTCTTACCTGTCGTCATACATTTCAATCCTTCAGCAATTTACCCACCTGACAAAGTTGGATCTGGAGGATTGACGGCCGGCAGTACTTTGGAGACCTTTGTTGTTTCTGTGATTTCATTTTCCAGTTCCAAGCCTTCAAATCCATGAATTATGTAATTTTATGAGACATATTTGACAAAATCAAATCAAGAATTAAAACCATGCAAGCAATATAATTACATTTACCTAAAACCTCATCCTTGGTCTGGATATTTTTCCACAAACTTTTTTCTTGAATACTACTCAGCAACTCCTCCAGTAAGCTCTGTCTCTCAGTGGAATTTACTGTTAGTTCAAATTCTGCCTTTACCGAACCCTTCCTGGAGCATAAGATAAAGGCCTCTATTATTTTATGCTTGCATGTAATATAATGCAATATGTACTTTTTTTTTTTACGTAGGTGATTGTCATTGGCAATGTCATATTTTCTGATAGTGCATTGAAATCAATTTGTTAAATAATATTATTATTTTGCGACTATGTTCAATGGATGATTGTTTATAAGAAGTGGAAATCACAGATTTTCTGGGATTATCTTACCGTAAATCAGTCACACTGCATTCTATCCTTGCTCTTGATTCTGTTATCTGAAGAATATATTACTGCTTTGTTTGAGAGCAATTCATGACAGCCATTTACCATGCACAAAAAAAGTCAAAGGGACAATACCAGGTAGGGGAGACCGAGGCTACTTGAAGCGCGGGGTTATATGAAACATGGCCTAAATTCGACTTTTAAATTTTTTTCTTGCCAAATCGGTACTTTTGGCAGATACTTTGTTTATTGACACACGTTATCACACCCTTAATCATTCAAATTTCCAAAAAGCTAATTCTGTAGGCACGAAAGTTTGTTCTTAGGATGTCCAATAACTTCTTTGCACCAATTTCGATTGGAGTTATTGTATAGTAAATAGTTATATCCAGGTGAACTAACCCTAATTCCAAAACAGCAAACCCATTCCTAATTCACACTCAGAAGAATTTTGTACACACATTTGATAAGACTGAAAAATAAGACAATATTGTGTTCCAGGTGTGATGGGGTTAGTTGAACCGCGCATGATGGAGTTAGCCAAAACATGATTTTTCTTGTTCAAATTGCCTTGCAACCCATTGCAAGTTTGAGTCATTGCAATTAAGAAGTAACACAGTGGATATTTGCATTGCAGAATTTTTTTTTTTTTTGAAAAACCGGCGCTTTTTTTTTTTCGGGACAAAACTGGTTTTTTGAAATCAAAATTGGTTTTCTGAAAAATTCATGTTGGTTTTTGCAGGGAATTTTGGTTTTTCAATAAACCAATTTCCATCTAGAAAGCCAGTTTTGTCCCGAAATTTTTTAGAGTGTACAGTATCCCCAGTAAATGAGTACACCCCAGCAACTCCTGGATTAATTTGCTCAGAGCTCCACACTCAAGTGAAATAATCCATCAAGTTCATGATATGATTGAGCCTAGACCTAGCAGAATGTCCATGTAAACTTTGACAGACGGGCAGTTTTACGGTTTTTGCACTCTGCTGATTTTTCATATTCAGGCAAATATTACGAGAAAAGTATGATAGGTACAGAGAAATTTTTTATGTTGGCAGTCTTGTACTACATTGAAATATATGTGTGCCAAATTTTACCCTCCTACGATATTTAGTTTTGAAGCAGCAAGCGATTTAGGACCAATTTTTGCTCATTTTTGTGTCTCACGGGCAGTTTTGCTCATTTTATGGCAACACACACAAATAAATGCAGGCAGTTGTGATTCATGTTGATGATTCCTCTCTGGACCTATGTCTTGGGTGTAAATTACAAAAGATTTCATGTGTATAAGTTATATACAAAATGAGTTGGCTCCTAAAATGTAAAAAATGGTATGCGTCAAATATTTTGTCTTTGAGAGACCATTTATTACTATATATGCTATGGTGAATAAGCATTTAAGGGTGTGTCTACTGTTTGTGTCAATTTTGTGGCTGGAGACATATCTGAAGGTAAAGCAACACCATTTGTTTCAATAACTGTACTCGGTTTTCGGAATTTTAGGCTTGAATATGATGTCAAAAAAACATGTCCTCTCCAGCACATGGAAAAAAACACTCAGGGTTTTGAAGGAAAAACAAACAATTTGTGTTTTGGTCGCTCATTTGTGTGCTTCTACATGAATGTGACAAATACAAGTTAAAAAAATATCCAGGCTATGTACGTCGATTTTCTTAGAAATTAAAATCCTAAATGTCAAAAAAATGTCCTCTCCAGCCCATCAGACTTTTTGCTATGATTTAAGTCTTTTAACAACGGATTCTTCAAGGAAAAGGCAATGCTGTATAAAATAATTTATTCTGGATGTCTAGAAAGCATATTTAAAAATATTGTAAATTTCAACATATGTTTTTTCATCATCAAATTGCACAATTATGAGAAAACCAAACTTGAGAGTATAAGTTAGTTATTTTATGTAATATATCAATATAACTGCAGTTTTTTGCAAATAACTGAATGACTTTACAAGATAATACACAAATATCTTGTTTATGGAGCAATTAAAGTTGATTTTTTTCTGAGCATGTGATTTTGGGTGATTTTCGGAGATTTTTCTCTCTGGAACATTATCTTTGACACAAGGCAAACCCAATGAGTTTCAATTTTACAGCAACAAAACTTGGCACAGCGTTTGTAGGAAACCTAGGGATTATATACAGTACAAATTTCTAAAAGTGGCTCGTCGTTTAAAATCTAGCCTTAGCTATCTATCCATAGCCATTTTAAGCTAAACCTAGCTACTCTTATCCATATCTATCCATAGCTATCCACAATAACTATTGTTTAAACAAGGAGTAAAGAGCTTTTAGTGTATACAAAAGAATACAAATGGATAGCTATGGATAGATATGGATAAGACTAGTAATGAATAGCTAAGTTGAGCCACATTTAGAAATTTGTACTGTACCTTGGTAATGATGGGTCTATTGAGACTAAAACCTTACTAATGAGTCTGATGGTTCAATACAATCAGATGGCTCTATTTCCATTAAAAAATGGTTCAAATTGTATTCCTGTGGATGCATTTTCTCATTAACTTTTTTTTTTCTTTCAAAAATTCCAACCTTGCATACTTTTAGGAGTGGTGATTTGGTTATAAATACAAATCACTTCTGTTCTTGTTGATTTACGAATATTATTATATGTTCATTTCATGATGATACAAAGGAAATTCTCATCTACAAAACTTTATTTTGACCCCCCGTGAGACACTTTGAGTGCAAATACTGTAAAACTGCCCAGATATGCAATCAATTATTTTTACTGACAAATATTAAAAGGTAAAAGTGCCACCAAATAAGTGAGTACACCCAATGCAAAAGAGACATTGGCATGACCTGAGAAATGAGTAATTATTGCTTATAAGTGGCAGTGAAATTTTTTTATTTTGGAAAATGGCATTGTCAGTGTACATTACATCACATCCACTAAATTTGTTGCAAAGGACAGCCAATTTCTACTGCCAAATTACGAGTGGCAGAGGGTGCATCATATTGTGATGCAAAGGAATCTCTACCTCCATTGAAATAGCATTGCTGATTTGGGACAACTACCTCTGGATATGTTTGCCGCTCCACGGCATCTACAGTGGCCATAGGAATTTCCTGCTCTTTTTGTGAGATAAAGTTGATGTGATCAGGAGCGTATCTAGAAATGGCCTGAGGGGGAGTGGTTCATTACATGGGGTGAATACGGGGTGCTCCGCAGCTTTTCCTATCTCTTCCATGTTAATTTTTGGCCTGGGGGCGGGGGGGGGCATGCCCAACGGCCCCCCTTAAATACGCCACTGGATGTGATCTATTTTATAATTACATACTTTGTACAAAATTTCCATGATGTTAACATGTAAAACTTGCCAATTTTTAGATCACCCCCATGTATATTTTGCATCAGGTGTGATCACTTATTTTGCAACACAGTTATTTTAAACACTCACAACGTACAAATATGTAAGTCTGCACCATTGAAATTTTATAAACACATTTTCTTAGGTCCAAAGAATATCATATGCTGGTTAAGTTGGATTACTTAAGTTAGTTCCTGACTTATAAGCAAATTAGTCAATATGTCGCTAGGGTGTACTCATTTACTGGGGATACTGTACATCTGATTTTTACTCTAAAATCAGTTATGACAAATCAAATGGCCTTCTCTTGATCATGACAAATCAAACAGTCTCCATGTTTGAATGTAGAGAAGATGACACTTCGCGGCTATTATGACATGCAGAGTGCCAAAATCTGTGTGAAGCAACACTCATTTTTTGCATATCAAGTTTACAGGCTGTAAAAACTATTAAGTTATTTCCAGTGACCAGAAGCTGTTTTCAGTGATGTTTACTATTCAATCACAAAACAATATAATTAGCTTGAATTACCTTTTTAATACCAATGCTCCAATGATTTCAAAGACTATTAGGCCACTTCTATAATACACTTACAGGTTCACATATTTCTTGGCTGATTTCTTTAAATGCCGCACTACGGTTGTCTTTCATATCTTCAGTGAATTCTCTGTCTATGATTGTGATAGATCCGTAAAGTATCCCTGCTGTAAAAATGAGAATGCAATAGAGCTGGGTGACTGGAGGAAGATGAAAGGAAGTTAATTTTAAAAATTGTGCTTATAATAGAAATCGATTTTGTTAAAATTAAGTCGATAATATGAAATAATAAAATTCGACATTTCCAATTCTTACTGTCTTGTCTTTGATCCAAAGTTATGTTTGCATTCTCCTTTTTTTCTGAATAAAAAATAAAATAAGATAGGCTACTTTTGGAAATTAATAATGAATAATTATGATGCAATTGAAATTTTTGGAGTGTGTTGGGTTAAATTAAAAATTGATTGATAATTATTTACAGTAGAACAGTCAACTTACTTGAAACGACTACAGCTACAACGATGATCAAAATAATAATGACACATATTCCAGCAATAATCCCTTTCTTACAACAAGTATTCTTTTTGTTATAGCTGCAAAATTAAAAAGAAGAAATTAGAAGTTTGTTGCTTAAAATATAAGGTTTTTTTTTTTTTTTAATTTTGAGGTCTTTCATAGAAGCTTACCTTTTGAACCAGTCCGGTCTTAAGAGAGCAATCTGGAATTAATGGAAAAAGGATCTGAGATTCTGAATTATTTTGTAGCATTAATAGGAAGTGCATCTGAGATTCCCAATTATTTTGTAGCATCAATAGACAATACATCTGTTATTCTAAATTACTTTGTCACATTAATAGAAAATGCATCTGTGATTCTGAATTATTTTGTGGCATTTTGAAAAATGGATCTGTGATTCTGAATTTTATTGTGGCATTAATAGAAAATGCATATTGATTCTGAATTGTTTTGTGGCATTAATAGAAAATGCATCTTTGATTCTGAATTATTTTGTAACATTGATAATAAAGTATGTTTGTGATTCTGAATTATTTTGCGGCATTAATAAAAAATGCATCTGGGATTCTGACTTATTTTGTGGCATTAATAGAAAATCCATCTTTGATTCTGAATTATTTTATAACATTACTAAAACATGCATCTGTTATTCTGAATTATTTTTTGGCATTTATAGAAAATGCATCTGGGATTCTGAACTATTTTGTGGCATTGATAGAAATGGCATCTAAGATTCCAAATTATTCTGTAGCATTTACAGAAAGTGCATCTGAGATTCCAAATCATTTTGTAGCATCAGTAGAAAATGCATCCGGGCTTCTGAATTATTTTTGTGAGTATATAATTGTGACATTAATAGAAAATGCATCTGTGATTCTGAATTATTTCGTGACATTCATAAAAAATGCATCTTTGATTCTGAATTATTGTGTGACATTAATGGAAAATGCACCTGGGATTCTGAATTATTTTTTGGCATTTATAGAAATGGCATCTGTTATTCTGAATTATTTTGTGGCTTTTATAGAAAATGCATCTGTTATTCTGAATTATTTTGTGGCATTGATAGAAAATGCATCTGTGATTCTGAATTATTTTGTGAGATTAATAGAAAATGCATCTGGGATTCCGAATTATTCTGTACATGTAGCATCAATAGATAATGCATCCGGGCTTCTGAATTATTTTGTAGCATCAATAGAAAAGGCATTCGGGATTCTGAATTATTTTGAGGCCTGTGAATGGCTTCATTCAGAAAATTATATAAAGTTGTACCTACTCAGAAAATGTATAAGCTTTTCCTTTATGTACATATAGTTCATTGGTCAAGTACAATATATTATTAGTCAATTGTGAAAACTGTGTTTGCATGGCAACCGTCAGGATTTTCCACAAACTAAGGGAAAACATTTCTGTTTAGTTTTTTAAATATTTGAAAATCAGTGGGCCGACTCACCTGCGAACTTGGTCGACTTGTTCCTGTATCTTCAACTATTTCGTCAAATGTATCAAATTTCATCTAAAAGGCATCAACTTTCATAGAAATATTCAAATTTTGTCATCAGTTTCATTTCAAATCTCCTCTTATGATAAGGAAAAGGGATCTTTACAGGGTGACCAAAAAAAAGTTTTCACTTGTTTTAGTGGTCAAAAGATAATCAATTTTTGCCTCAGGACTTTGATTAATGGCTCATTTTGTTGGTAATCATCAACACATAGCATTTGAAAGGCAAAACCGACAGACATGCCTAGCCTTGCTGCTATAACAAGGCGTGAGTTGTCCCTGATTTTTGCTGTGCCGAGTTGAAGAAGATGTATAAATAAGGCTGTTAAAAATGTCAATATGACTGGTCTGAGATTTAAAAAAAGCTGATTGATGTTTGTTGACTGGTGTGTGAAGAAGGTTGAAACTGGAAAATGTGGTCCTCGAAACATCAGAACCTCTTAGAATAATGTTAAATGGTCACGAAAGGTAAATATGCCAGATCTAAGGGAGATTAATTCACATCAGCAGGAAATATTTTAAAATTAAGGTAAAAAAGTGTCATATATTGAAGATATAATAAAGTATGGAGGCCTAACATATGCTTTGGTTGTTAAGAATGAATTGCTTTATGTCTGACTCTGAAATTGTGGCACATGAAATGGAGATGTGAGGACTTGATTGGTCATTGTGTGCCACCAATCTCTCCTTTTGTAGATAATCACTGAGGATGCTTTAATCCAAGTATTGTCATGATGTAGACAGAAAATGTAGTTGGCATACTGCAAAAATCAAAAATTTTTTAGTTGTTTCAGGACCAATTACATTGTATTAATGGAATTTGGGCAATTACCACCCTGGTGGCTGACAGAGAGCCATATATTTCATTATACATAAAGGAGCTGATAAAATGTATTGTCAACCTGGATGAATAATACATCAAGTCACAGCTAGAGGTGCACAGACTATGTTTTGAAAATAAATAGACATTCTGGCCAGTTTAAACCCATGTAGGCCTACGGGATCTCAAAAGTGGTCAATCAAAATTTTGGCAAATTTCGATCAGAAGTAATCTGTTCCCTCCCAGACTTGACTACCCGGTGTACCCGCGATATAACTAAATCACAACGGCAACTATAGATGGCCTTACCTTTAAGTCAGGTAACTTATCGGCTGACTTTAAAAAATAAGTTATACAAGAAACAGACAAAAACTTCATAGGATATCAATTTCAAGGATATCGGTTATATTAAGGGTCACTGTGAGGTCAATTTTGCAACTAGAACAAAATGACTTTAGCAGTGTTTTGTCAATATGCAGGTACATTCCTGTTTGTAATTTTATGAAGATTGTGTACTTTTCAGCTGCAGTGTACATTGCTCAAGTTAATTTACACAAGTGTAAACTTTTTTTGGATTCACCCTGTAGGCCTATGTATGTGCCTAATTTGGAGCAAAAAACAAATATTTTTCAAAATCAGAAGCAAATAATCAAAATAGCAAAATTTAAACAATTAGGTATCGACCACCTAGATATGAGAATGAGATGATTTTATTGTGTTCCTTTTTGCAATGTAACCCAACAATATTATGATGTACTTAAATTTTGACCTTGCCAGAGGCCAACGCCAAATTATTGTTGAAATGTTTACGATCATAGAAATTAGTGTAATGTGTGTGTACATTGCTCTGCTATCTAGATATTTAGCCTACTTTTGTAAATACTCCAAAGAAGCACAGCAATGAATGAGGGGATCCTGTTCAAGATTATTTTCGTTGTGAAATAAATGTAAATGTAGACTTTTTTATAGTCCATTACACCGACGAAGTCAGTCTCAACAGACTTTTACAATTACACCCTTCGCAGGCCTGTTCAAGCATGAGCCTTTCTCAACTCCCTGGGTAGTATACAGCCAGGCAGCCGTTTCCAGCGCACACAATGCTAAGTCACTCTACAATCGCCATCACTGCCTATAGCCAAGTACCAAAGGTTGATGACTAAAGGTGTCCAACTTGCAATAGTATAGAACGAAGCATATTCCAGTAGAATTTATTTTTAGAAAAGTCATTAAAGGTCATTTGTTTATATCGGCCAACCAAGTCCCTCACTAATGGACATTTAACCAGACAAGGGCCTGGTAACTTCAAGCCCCATAACATCTTCCTTTGCTGTTATTATTTTTATCCTGGGAAAATGTACCAAATGCTATCAACATCTGGATAAGCATGTGACAAGCAGTTGTAAACATGTCATTTAATTGCCCTCTGTGGTTGGACCAGTCATCCCAAAGATGGCCAGTTGGGGTAAAATGTGAGGATAAAAATAGATTCTACTGGAATCTGTGTGGCACACAGGGTATTGCTGGAGTTGGACACCTTTAGTCATCAACCTTTGCAAGTACCCATTTACACCTGGGTGAAGTGAAGCAAAGAGTTATGGAGGATTTGCTCAGTTCCTCCGTGCCATGGGTGGGAGTCGAACTTGCAACGTCTCAGTTACCAGGCGAACACCTTATGCACTAGGCCACGACACATCTTATAGGCCACGGCACCTCTTTTTGATAAATGATGGTCAAATTGCAGGTCATTAATTACAGAAGTTTTAAAAAGTACAGAATGAACGGATAATATAAAGGTGTTTTTTTTTCTCTTACGGTCGTAACTTGGCTTGTTTAGGGTGGTTCCATCACAACACTATCTTTAATTTTATTTGGGCATGCAATGGTAGAGTAATAACTCAGATTAGATCATAGCCCAGTGCCATTGCTAAATAATTTTCTATATATATAATATTATTTGAAAGAAACCACATTATAGACAATGACATAATCAGACCATTCTTCATTGACATTTTGATTCAGTTTGATAGTTTGATAGATAGATAGATACAGTAGTCAACTTTTGAAGTGGGTCAAGAATTTACTTCATAGCAATTCTGACATCAGTTGTTGTTGCTGCATAGTTTTGCGTGAAATGTTAACTTTGATATATAAGTAATGTGCTTGAACGAGATTGTTAGGCTTCAGTGACTTTGATGGTCACCAGACACGATTGTTTGAAGCAAGGTGCAAAACGACTTGTCACACACTAGTGAATACACTGCAGCACCAAAAAAGAGTGGTGATTTCAGAGCCTTGGTCACTCAAACAATCTCGAATTGGACCGAAGGAACTTAAATTGTGAAAATGTTAAAAAAAAAAGTCCTCAATTGTCTACTAAATCTGATTGAAAAACAAATTTTCTCCAGTCACTTGATGAAGTATGCCCCAGCTAGTGGCTCCTCACCAAAAGCCACAGATTTTTTTAAACAGTGAATGTGGAACGTCAAATCAAAAGTTGAGCTCAATTGAGTTTACAAAACAATGCCTTGTTTATTGCACCGTTACAAAAGAAATGAAAACCTGTTTTCAATTAAGGTTGCCATTGCTTATTAGTGTTACAGACCATTTCGCACCTTGTGACAAACAATCATCGTTTTGAAGGGTAAAAAATTAGTGAAGCATGAAGTTTTGTCGGCCAAAACATTGCCAAGACATCACACCAACATACTGCACTAAGATTATTTACTCATATTTTTTTGTGTTAATATATATTATGTGAAAAATTTTGATCCACTTCGAAAGTTGACTACTGTAGATAGATAGATTGATAGATAGATAGATAGATAGATAGATAGATAGATAGATAGATAGATAGATAGATAAATAGATAGATAGATAGATAGATAGATAGATAGATAGATAGATAAATAGATAGATAAATAGATAGATAAATAGATAGATAAATAGATAAATATATAGATGGAGAGATTGATTGATTGATTGATTGTTTGATTGATTGATTGATATGGTGAGTGCTCTATGTTTGTGGTTAACAGTTCACAGCTTCTCTAAATTGCGATGGTCTACGTTTTTGTCCGCCAACAGTAAGTAATCAATTGTGAGTCTTGATTATGTTACACACAAGTGTAAACCCCATTTGAGATACCTTCTTGATTTTTACATAGGTTTTTTTTTCCAATTGCTGACTGAAGAAAAAAAAAGAACCAAAAAGAAGTCATATAATGCTGGGCAGGAAAAAGTTTTCTCAGAAAAAGCAGAAAAGTTGTTTTGAGAAATTGGATTTGGCAAGTGCATTTACTTTAATTTGCATTTTGTATTTTTTTTTTAAAGTGACCTTTATTCATATTTTTAAGTGGAAATTCTACCAGATACCAGAAGCCAAGAAGGTAAACTAGACTGCATGACACATGAATGAAGAAATGAAATTGCCATCGACTATATAAAAACTAGAATTTTGATCATCTAAATGAGTCGAAAAATAGGAAGTTGCCAAGAGTTTCAAGGTGCAGTGTTTAATGCGCACATTACATCATGTGCTTGTTTTAATGGTTTAAAAAAAAAAGGTTATTATACGAAAAATAACAAAACTGGTCCTTATTGCGTAATTCAATTGTAAAAAAATAATGCTAATGGCTTGTTGTTTTTTAAAACTATGTATCCTTCCATTCTTTCTTTTCTTTTCCTTCCCTCCATTGTTCATTCCTTCCTTCCTTTTTTTCTTCCTTCCTTCCTTCTTTCCTTTCTTTCTTCTTTATTTCTTTCCTTTCTTTTAGCCCTTCCTCACTCTATTCCTTTCATTTTGCTTCTATTCTTTCTTCATTTCTTAATTCTTCTTTCCATTCCTCTTTCATTCCCTTTTTTCTTTGTTTCTTCATCGTTTCCTTTCTCCCTTACTCCCCTTTCTTTCTTTCTTATTTTCCTTGCTTCCTTCCCTGATTCCCTTGATTTCCAAAAATCTGGCAGCAAGTTTACATTGAATTTCTTGGGAGTGCCACTGACTGCCCCTCTTCACTCAGTCCTCACTGCTGCCCCTTATTTGTTTATCTTTGAGATGAGCTTGGAGTGCCAGAAATAGTATCAGTAATCATAAAGAAAATAGTGGTGCTGGTACGAGGGGTTTTCCAAAAGTTCTGTCCAACTTGCCATAACTTTTGCAATATTTAATACAGGAACATGATATTTGGTTCAGACAATATTGAAGCAATTTGCAAATGATCATCAAAAAATCAGATCAAAGAAGCAAAAATAAATGGTTGATTTGTTACCATGGAAACCAGAAGTCATGAAATGCGGCCCAGGGCACTTTTAGAGACACATATTCATTATATCTTGTCAAAAATTTAATTTTTGCCGGGGATACAGAACAAGAAACCTATTAAGAATAATCCCTAACATTTCACAAATTCTTAAAATAATAAACTTGACAACGAGTACATTTCCTCTAACCTTAGATCTCTTAAAAAATCAATGCCTCAAAGTCCTCATATTGAGATCACTGTTGGTGTTTCGCAGACTTTTTGTACTTTACGATGGGTTTTCCATAAGTTCTGTCCAACCTGTCGTTACTTTTACTAGATTTTATACAGAAACATGATATTTGGGTCAGTTGATATTGAAGTAATTTGCAAATGATCCCCAAAAAATCAGATCATAGAAGTAAAAATAAATTGTTGATTAGTTGCTATGGAAACCATAAGTCATGAAATGCGGCTGAGATCTTGTCAACAGACACATACTTGATATTTCTTGTCAAAATATGTAATTATTACTGGAGATACAGAATAGAATATATTCAAAATATTCATAGCCATTTCACAAGTCCCTAGACTTACGACTGGAACCCTGTAAATACATCATTTCATACTTTCTAACCATGTCTGATTAAGAACTCTCAGTCTTCGTGTTAAGGTCGGTTTTGGCATTGTCCAGTCTCCTTTTCTTAGGTTTTCCGATCTGCGTTCTCTTCATTCAGAAAAAAAATTGTACAAGAGAGCTTCACTAGGTTCTGTCACTCATACAGTCTTCCTTGTATGTATGACAAAAGGTTCTTACTTTCTCTGCTAGTTTTTATCCAATTAAATTGAAAAAATACAACAAGTATATGTATGACGTCATTCATACCCCAAAAATCGCTCATCTAATAAAAAATGAAAAAGTACATAAGGGATGGCAAAAAAGTAACTGGGATGTGACAATAACACCATTTTCCATTGTTATTAATGATTTTACAATTAACTGATTGTATTTCAAGAAAAAAATTATAAATATACTCTAATTCAATAAGTCAAGACAGAGATAACGCAAGCAGGTATTCAATTAGTTTTTAGTTTGCACTACAAAGTCTGGGCCGCATTTCATGACTTCTGGTTTCGATGGCAACAGATTAGGCATTTATTTTTATTTTTATGACCTGATTTTTTGGGTGTTATTTGCAAATTACGTCAGTGTTATCTGAACCAAAAATCATGTTTCTACAGCAAATCTAGCAAAAGTTATGACAAGTTGGACAAAACTTTTGGAAAACCCCTCGTAGATAAAGAAATGGTTTTTTCCCATATTCAGAGGTCACACAATCAGCATGCAAAGTTACAGACGCCAGTATGATGCCTAATTATGATTGAAAAGAGCTAGTATATTTTCTGGCTAATCATTAAAGGAAGTGGCCAGGGGCAATTAGTATCATGCTGAACGTCCATTAACTTTATGCGTAGGTATTGACCAACAAATAATGTTTAACAGAATACATACCTTAGCATTTGTGCTTCAGGTTGTGCCATATAGTGGATGCTGTGTTTATGGCATGCAAACTTTGCACAACTACGAGCTGGATATATATACACTATCTGACACATTAAATTGTGTTGTTTGGCACTATGTAGTTCACTGCAAAACATGGTACTCTACCATAAATTAAGTTATGCTCCACTTATTTTGCCTGAATCTTTCCAAGAAAAATTGTTTAATGCAGTCTTTTTCTTTGCAGGTCAAAAAAACCTATTCACCTAAGTTATGATTAATGATGCAGACCGGACCACCTTTTAGAGGGTAAACGCAGGACAGGTAATAGTCCTGGAGGTTATGAACTTCCAAGGTCGAATATTTCGATGGCTGACATAGCAGCAGAGAAAAATTGATGTCTAGTATCTAAAATTGTTTGACAAAAAATTGAGATTCACTTTAACTGTTGAGTTGAATTGGTGATAATGTGTTGCTGTTGTTGTTTTTTTCATGATAATATTTTCTATGTTTGTTCAGGATAATGTTTGCTATTTTTAGCTGATGGTTATATCTGTTGTATGTTTTTCCATGATGATTTCTGCTATACCATAGCTAGTTTTAAGTTTTTCAAAGTATCTTTTGTTGTATGATTTGATGATGTATACACATTTTTGTGCTAAATACTCCATTTTACATTAGGGGTGATCACTAGCTGCTATGTGGTGAGATTTTACAAAGTTTTATTTTTTCTATATAATTATTATCTTAATTCTAAATGAAGATGATTTTATGTAGAATATTTAAGGACTCTACTTTTGGAATGGTTTATACAATTTTTAGAATAAATAGATGAAGTATGTTAAACATTTTGAGTATGAGGGACCAACACTTTATAGAACGAAAAGGTGAAAGTATGACTGTGATGTGTGATAATGATACTGGTGATAATAATTGTTGATGCCTTTTGTGATTATTGATGATTCCTTGATAGTACCTGGTGGTGTCTTGATGATTGATGATTAATGATAACATGATGTTTAAATTGTTGTTGGCCTGAATGATGCTTAATATCAATTTTTTAACTTTTTTGAAATGCGCATATTGCATTAAGATGCAATGCAGTTTGCCTTCGGCGAAAAGAGTATTTTGTTAAGATAGATTTATGTATAGATGTAGTGGATTGTAGGCCTTCCAAATATGAAATGTTTTGTTTCTTTGTTCTATGTGTATTGCGTAACATTTATCAGTGAGTGAAATTGCCTTTCGCCTTCACAGAAATCTGGTAGCTTAAAAGCACAACATGTACGGATATCCGGCCTGAGCCGGACCTAATTTATTTACACAACGGCAGTATTAATTTGATATTTAATAATTGTTGCAAAGATCAAAAAGCATTTTTGGGACAATTTTTCTTTTAATATTTTGCTAGCAGGCAATTAATTGATGTGCTATGGAGTTGTTTTAGTGTTACAAGGTTAAGTTTTCATTATCACTTCTAAAATAAATAAACGCAGATATTTGTGTTTGCAAATCATCTCTCATCAACTTGATGGTCCAATGATGATGGTTAATCTGTACATAATTTTTCTCATATCTGTAATATGATTGCAAAATGCTGAGCAATTATAACATATGAATTTAATCTAACGAATTAAGTTGGTGTTAGAATTCCATAATGATTGAAAATGCTGAGGAGTGATAGCATGTGAATTTCATCCAATGAATTAAGGTGGTGTTAGATTTCCATAATGATGGAAAATGCTGAGGAGTGATAGCATGTGAGTTTCATCTATTGAATTAAGGTGGTGTTAGAATTCTATAATGATGTAAAGTGCTGACTAGTGATGGCGTGTGAATTTTTATTATTGAATAAAGATGGTCTTAGAATTCTATAATAATTTAAAATGCTTAGCAGTGATAGCATTTGAATTTCATTGTATGAATTCAGGTGGTGTCAGAATTCTATAATGATTAGAATTGCTGAGCAGTTACCTATAGCTGGTGAATTTCATCTGATGAATTATGGTGGGGTTGCAATTCCATAATGAATGGAAATGCCGAGCTGTGATAGCATGAGAATTTCATCTTATGATTTAAGGTGACCAGTGTTAGAATTCCACAAAGATTGAAAATTGTGAGCAGTGATAGGAATTTCAATTTGGTTATGAATTTAGGTGGTATTGGTATGAATTTAGGTGGTGGCACTGTTAGAATGTACAATGGTTTAAAATGCTGTACTGCAATAGCTCAAGAGTTTCATGTAATGAATTAGGGTGGTTGTAAAGGATGGTACTTCGATCATTTGGATCTGGCAATTTGGATCTGTTTGCCTGGATAAAATCTAATGTCAAACTGTAATTTTAAATGTCACTTCTAATAACTGTTGTAACTGTAATCATGTCGCATTTGTATTTATCATGCTTTATTCTCACACTGTTTCATTTCATTGTCTTCCTTTCCTTTTGTCTGTCTTTACACATTGGTTTTTCTCTGTTTGTATCTGTTTGTCTATCTTATGTTTCCTGGTAAATTCCTCATAAAATATTGTCATTCAGGCTATTCTTCTCAACAAGTAAAGATGTTTTATCTCATGCTCTTCTCATACAAATGAATTGTAAGTACTTTTCTATATTGTATTTTAATGATATTTATATTGTGTAGACTTTAATAATTGTGAGTTTGTATATTTATTCATTGGTCTCACATTAGTCTTCAGTTATTTCAACTTTAATATTTATTTGTTTAACTGTAAATTATTGTAGTCATTTCTACATTTAGTCTTTGTATCAGTTATTCTCATTTATGCTAAATATACTTAGTTAATTTCTTACTTGTTTTGCTTAGTTTAATTACTTTACTTGGTTCATTTCTATACTTTGTTCTTTCTTTACTTAGCGTTGTTCATTCTTTATATTTAAGCTAACCATCATCATCTATGTTCATCTCATGACATCATCACTCAAGCTTCAATTCAATGGAATAAATTTCTTATGGACTTATGATGCGTTAGAGTTGTATGACTCAATTACTTCAATTTATTTCCTCTTGGAAAATAGTGGTATTAGAATTTCATATGGAGTTAAAATGATGGTCAGTTGGGGCACATGGTTTTCAGCAAATGAATTCAGGTGGTGTGTAAATTTCAAGGTCTTGATAGCATAGATTTATTTGTTTAATATCACAGATGTTGACCCGAACAATTGAAAACTGGTCAAACTCTTTTATTGATGAGTATAATTTCCTTGGTCTTTTCCACTCCTGGTAGAAGTTGAATATTTTGGGTTGGTCAGTGGTTTGCAATTTGTCTTCAATAAATTGATTGATGGTTTTTTTTTTGCTGTTGACCCCACATATTTCTCTCAGCAGATGTTGGCCAAAGTGCCCAATAATTTATTTTCCAGCATCCTCATTTCAGCTGCACTGCAACCTGGTGCCACGGGGAACCTTCGGATGCATTCTTTGATCGTTTCAATGTTCCTGTAACACAAAATTGATTTAGAGTTATTGACAATGTTTAAGGTAGAACTACACATTTGAGGGGGGATATTCAGTGTTGGGAGGGCCTAATTGAGCTGTTTCCCACCCTAAATACGAGTGTACGGGGATGGATGTCCCTTCCATTTGGGTATGATTTCAGCCTATTTCACTGGTCTGTCACCTGCTACCAAGATAACACTATTGGCTGTTAAAAGAGCTTTGACATAATGATTGATATACATTTTTCAATTGATCACCATTTTCATGTAAAGAATTATAGATGGGGCAGTATTTTGTCTCCTCCGTATATTGAGGACCCATCTTTTGACGGTCACCTTGATATATCATAAGACAGATACTCTGGATTTTAGACCACGGTAGAACAACCATGGGAATAATAGGCAATGGCATTCAATTTCATAATTATAATACCACACTTTAAGAATAATTTAGTGACAAAATTGCTGTTTGTCTTTGTTTGACTTCAGAACTTACTGGCAAGTTTCTTCGGAAGTTCTGCCATCACTGCAAATTTCGAAAAGTCTGGTAGGATTTAGGCTGCATCGGTTGTAGGTCACATATTCTGGAGGAAAAAAATTATTATATTAGCAGATTATGCCTACACTACGCCGCCTACTATATAAGTATACATTTTGCCCTGAGTCATCTATAATATTCAAATGGCTAAATATGTGGGAGTCAAGAGTTTCATTTGGTATCCAATTTATGGGGATTGACTGAGCTGATGACAGGTGCTTGTGACAATGTCTCTACTGCCATTGTGTCTAATAGCAAAAAGTGCTTTTCAAAAGACTTTGGATATTCCAAATAGCACTATGAGGATATTTGAAAAGATCAAATATCCCCCAAGATGCTATTTGGATATTTTATCAGACCCTTTTTCATCAGATGATATTCCATCAGATGCTTTGCCTTACCATCTGAAGCTTTGGCTGACCGTATGGTACTTTGGCTGCTGCCAATTATTCTCTGGGTCCTATTGTGACATTACCATGCTATGCAGTAGAGTTGCTGTTCTTTTTCAGGAAAAACATGTGATGTTTGCAGCCCTGACACTCGCTTATGACTAGCAGGAAAATTATGAAACTTTGGGGATATGTCAGTCAATACCTGAATTTTCTCACCTGATTTTCAGAATTCATCTACGATTTTTTTAAGGAGTCAATTAGGCCATTTTTTTAAACATAAAAGATCGCGATTTTCATGTGCGTCATGCTCCTAACTTTTTTGCAAAACATGCAATGTTCAAAAACCTGACACTCAAATACCATGAGTGGGAAAATTATGAAAGTTGGAAAATATTTCAGTCAACACCTGAATTTCATCACCTGCTTTTCAAAATTTATCTACGATTTTTTTGAGCAGTCAATAAGGCCGTTTCTGAAAACGTAACAGATCGCGATTTTCACGTGAAACATGCTGCTACCTTTTTTGCAAAACATACAATGTTCAGAGACCTGAAACTTAAATACTATGATAAGGAAAATTATGAAAGTTGGGAAATATTTCAGTCATCACCTGAATTTCATCACCTGCTTTTCAGAATTTATCCACGATTTTTTTAACAGTCAATAAGGCCATTTTTTTAAACATAAAAGATCACGATTTTCATGTGCGTCATGCTGCTAACTTTTTTGCAAAACATACAATGTTCAGAGACCTGAGACTCCAATACTATGAATAGGAAAATTATAAAAGTTGGGAAATATTTCAGTCAATATCTGAAATTTGTCATCTGGTTTTCAGAAATTTTCTACAATTCATTTTGTGGCCAAAAACGTCTAATGTCGTTTGTATAAACACAAAAGATCGCAAATTTCAGATCCGAAACAGCTTATTTCTCAGTTGCAAAACCTGCCATGTTCAGAGCCATCGAACTCACAGACCATCAATATGAAAATCATGGAAGCACGGGAATACTTGAGTCAATACTTGAATTTTGTCACCTGTCTTTCAGAATTTGTTTAAGAATTTTATAGCAGCCGAAAACTTCATTTGTTTAAACACAAAACATCTCGAATTTCAGATCCGAAAAAGCTTATTTCTCTGTTGCAAAACATATAGGCCTACCATGTTCAGTGCCGTGAAACTCACAGACTATCAATAGGAAAATCATGAAAGCCAGGGAATACTTAGGAAATAATTTTTTGATGAATCTGGACATATATTATCAATATAGATGTACTCCAAGGAGAGGGGACTGTGACTTCTGTACTAGATTGTATCTACCTGTGTTAGTGAATTTCTCTGTTAGTTAACCGGATTTACAAAATTGGCTTGTGTTGTATCAACAAATAACTGGTTAAGGTCTTTTTATTGTTATGAGGGACAATTAACCCAATTTTTACGTTGATTCCCAGGGGTTTCCCAAAAATATTCGCATCATTTGACATGGGAAAAAAAAGACAGAAAAAAAGTATTTCCATGACAGTAAAAATGACCTCGCTCCTTCAATTTTGCAGTTTAAGCCTTGAAATTGATGGAGCACCTTCTTGGTTACTTCTTGCGTCTTCGCTAAACACGGCAGTAATTTCGGGTAAACCGTTTGTATAATACGGCACTCTGACCGCGGAAAAACAAATTTTTCACATGTCTAAATTTAGGGGGCTGGCGAATAAAATTTGTTCAATGTATCTTCACGCCCTTAATTTGCAGCGTAGATGCAAACATCACTTGGCTACATTGTTTAGCAGTTCCATGACGATTGCATTAAAATGCTATTTTTAAGAAATGATTATCTGCACCAAGAATATTTCGGTTTGCGACTTCTTGGCATTCATGAACTGGCCAGCCCGTGACGTCATCAAGTGACGTCATCAAGTGACTTCATGGCCTGACGTCACTTCGTTTGCAATGACTGTTTTGTTTGCAAGCGTTTTCGGTGCATTTGTTTGCTTGCTGGTCAATATTATTGGATTAAGAACCCCTTCAAAAAAAAATTTTCACATCATTTGGGAAATAATTTTTTTATGAATCTGGACAGAAATTATCAATATCTGCTTCACTGAACTAGAACTCAACCCATCCCTGGCAGTTCAGATTGACAATGACTTGACTTCCTTTGAGAAAAGATCAGGAATTTCATGAGACAGGCTAATTTAAGTAAATGTGGCTAAATAGATGTCATTTCACCGCCTGTCACCAGGTGTCTCTCCTGTGCCTGCGCACTTCGGGAGTGCTGCCCCCTTGTGTAGTTAGAAGAGATGGCAGTGCTAGACAGCCATATCTTCTACAAATAGTGTCAAAATAGTTTCTAACCATGAGGCACTATTTGGTCACTATTTGATGTAGAAGAGATGGCTGTCAAATATATTATGACAAAGTTTCTAACATAGCACATTAGAACTTATGGAAAAGTTCAGTAGAAAATGTGGCTTGGTTGCACTTTTTGGATATTTTGTAGGGATATTGGCAAAGCATGGTGAGGGGAGTAGATATTATGACAAAGACCTATTTTAGTGTCTGGCATGCAAAAGGCAGCCCGATTTGCAAATCGGGCATGTAGATCTATCGGCTGTAACAACAGGGGACACTCAAAGATATCCTACTTTTGACAATATATGCCTAATTAATGGGGTTGATGATGAGTGCACCTCATTGATTGTGCATCACGGTGAAAGAATGTGAAGAAGATATCGAGTGGTATGAGTTGATAAAATTTGATTAGTACGCTGAGCTCTTTTTCCCATAAAATCACTGAAACTTGCAGGTGCAGTTTAACTTCTAATGCTTTGGATTTAAGCTTAACAATATTAGTGATATCCATGCAATTTTTAATGCAAACTTCTGAGTTGTTTGAAAAAGGTCCGATCTCGAGTGTACCTATATTCAACTATGGTGATACCATATCCAATTGTCTTTTATATGTTTACCTGGAATTATTTCCTGCTCTATAACTGGCTGTGGCACAGTAGTGGCTGAAATAAAGAATATATTTATTAAATCTTATTTATTCACTCAAGATGCAAATGACATTTATGAGCTTCAACTGGAAGAATCAGAAACTTACTTTCGCAGTTTGCTTCAACAGAAGCCAAATAAGTTGTTCTGGCCTTATTCAGTTTGTGTAGAGCAGCTGTGTCTTGACAAATCTCAACTTGAGCTTCGCAATTCGCCGCCAGAGGGCGAAACTGATCCCGCCTCCTGGTGAAAATACCGGAAATAACGCATTTGAAATATTTCATAAATCATTACAGTGGCCAATATCTGACCTATTGTACTTGCAATTGATTGTTATAAACTCCTGGGCAAACAAAATGGACCTTCGAAGAAAATCACACTGTTTCAATGCAGAACAGCAATGCTTAATTTCCGGTCAGTCAGTCAATTGCAATATTCTTTTAGTATGGAAAGGCTTTGAGAGGACATAAGAGAAGCCTTGGAAAGCCATGAAACATGAATGGGAATAGGCCTATATATATAGACATTTTTGGTGCACAAAGTTGCCAAGAAGTGTAGCCAAAAGACTGTGCTGTTTAAAAATTCAAACGGAAACACAATTCCAAACTAAGATAATGCCGCTGTGGGTAGACTGACAGGGAGTGAAACTTCCTTGTTGTGTATTTCCCATACTATAATACTCATGATAATGGGTATAATGAGAGTAAGAATGGCAGAGAGAGAGAGGGAATTGTAGGTAAAGGCGAATCCTTGTGTCCAGTGGGATGCGACCGTCCTTAGGCAAAAAAACTCCACAGCATTGGGATGAGAGTGAAGGGTGGGATTTGATGGAATGGGATGGAGTTGAAATCTTCTTTTTCTTCTTCCGTTCGTGCTGGGATACCCTGGATCGCCAGGTAGCTCTACCTAGTGTTAATTGATTAATTATCATTACGGAGCTGCACTGTGTATTAGGTTCCATTTGGTGTGGTGATCGCCGTATGATGGATGAGAGATGATAAGGCTGGGAGTCTGGCACGTACTCTTTTCATTCAGAGATGTCCAGGTTCTTTCAGTTGGAAGGGAAGGTTGAGAGAAGACATAGATATGGTTGTTGTAGATAAGCTTGATAAGTTGCATGCAAGTTTTGGAGAATGTGGCTAGCATAGTTTTGGAGGAGTATAGCGTAAAGTATCCATGAATTTATAGTATGAGATATAGCAATCAAAGCACATTGAAATGAAGTGAAATGAAGCAAATTTTACTAACAACCATTTTTAATCGTATTGTTTTTAGCTAAATGATGGCAGTCTGACTGCTGCAAAATAACAAATAATCATACCCACAAATTGCTTCAACATCTGGAGTTCCATCTTCAAGAACGAACTGTCCAAACATGGAAAGTTCGCTTGTGCAGATCATTACTTCTACTTCGTCACATGCCTCACCTGTATCGAGATAATTGTTAAGGTTAATGAGCAAGGCTAGAGATAAGATTAAATCATATAACCTTTACTTATTTTGCAGAACCATGACATATGTTTGTTTTTGAGGTTTGCTTTCAAAATTATTTTGAGGAATAGTTTTCCAGACAATAATTACAGTTAATTATCTTAGCCATGACCAAACCCTTTAATTGAAATATGTTAAACAAATAAAGTTAATAATTGTCTGAACTACTTACCATGACTGACAAAAATCAGCACAGCGATAAAAACAGTTACTCCCAACATTGTGTGAATTTCTGGAATATCAAAATGGAATTAGAAGATCATGCTGCATTGCAGGTAGGAAAACTCTTGGCGGGAAGTTTTGTGTGAAATCATCATAGTTTGGTAACATTTTGAATTTACGGAAGAAAACTTTTGCATAACGCACGACGAAGAAGTTTTCAACGTTTTCTGCCAAGACCATTGGTGCTTTGTTATTGCGACATCAAAAAAAAAATAAAATGAATTGATGGTCATAAACAACGGATAAAAGTGTTTTTTTGGGGTAATTTTCATGTTTACACTGAAACTTTGATTCACAAAAAGCAGGTTTTGGCAGGGGTGCCAGAACAAAATGAGGGCGGCAGTGACGGTCTGTTGAAAAAAGGGCAAATCTAATTCGCGCGACAAAAATTTAATGTAGCAGCAATAAGAATTTTGAATATACTTCTAAATGTTTACTTAAATTCACTTTAAATGAAGGCCTAATAGTGGTTTTTCTTTGAGATCAAAGGGCAACCTACCCCCCCCAGGCCCCTCCTGGCCAAGGGCAGGAGGGGCAATTGGAACAAATTTTTTTTATAACTACAGAGAGCTTACTAGCTGGAAACAGGTGTTTATTTGACTTGACTATAATAAAGAGTGTTCAAAGATTGATCGACGCATTTGTTAAAGTAATTGATAAGCACCGATTCAAAAAAATAATGCGTTTGGCGAAATACGTATATATGTTAATATGATGGTGGTTTTCCAAGTTAACTGAAAAGTCTAAATAGAAAGAAAATACTTACTTCTAAAACTTGAATTGTGTGATGTTATCTGCTCTTTGATGATGTTGCTGACAAGACTATAATAATAAAATAGACTGGTCATTTACTTATAGTCCACTTGTACCATATATAGTCCACTTGTGTGATCTGATTAGGTGAATACTGTGTTTTGAATGTAACTCATTGTTTGGGCAGTTAGGACTAAAGGCCAATAGGATGCTGTAACTCTATATGTAAAAAAAATTCACTGACACGTATTCATTGCCATTGATAATGATCATGATATATCCTGACAAGTGAAAGTGTACACACGTCAAACTGGATCCAAGGCATGCCATTATCCTGTCAGTGTCAGACTTTTCAAGGATTAAATGATGCAAGAATGCAACAAATGAAATATGGAGGACACAAATTCTGACAATGGAAAAATCAGAAAACAGCATACAATTAAGGATGCAGAAGCGTGTTTGTCCATGTACAGCAAAAACTAGTATAAAATACAACGGCAGTTTTTAAAAATATTATATGATAGTAAACACACAACTATTTTGTTTTGTATCTTTTGCTGGAAACAAATTAATGATACTCTTGGAAAAGTCCCCAAAATAACGTTTTTTCTCCTTTTTCTAAAAGAATTTCGTTCTCAACATACACAAACTCTTGTTTATGTTTTTGCATGTGATGGATTGTGACAATTTCATACAGAATGATATATTCCGATTTTTTTAAATGGGTCAAGTCTGAAATTCTTGTCTCCAGTGTTAAACGATAATTCATGATGGCAGGAAGACCAATAGAGGACCTCTTGTTGTCATTTGTCATAGACAAGGATATTAGCAAAACTTATAACACAAAAAATATGTGGCAGAATATTTTTATCCCATCCAAAAATAGCATTGAAGTGGCCAACCCCCCTGAAAATGGCCTGTCTCCCCGGATTTGTTTCTTTATAAAAAATAAAGGGACACACATTCTGTGAGAAAACCTTGTGTCTGATGTTGTCTGAGAACCCAAGAAAATAACTGAACTATCTGTAGCTCTGTACCATTTATGTAAACCAAAATATTAGAGTATTTCTGTCGGCATGTCAGTTGTCCTATCTCAATTTGTCATTAGCAAACGCCTTCCTACTCTATCTTGACTGCATATTTCTGGACCAAAATCACTGTGAACATGTTTCTGGTGTTCATAAGGTCATTGCATGCACATATTGCCAGACTGCCAGTTTTGCACTGGTCCCTACAAAGATTTTTACTGTAATTATCATTAGCATCACGCTGTCATTAGCATCATGTCAAAAATGGCTTATTGCCTTTATATCAATAAAATTTTGTTGCAAGTGACCGGAATTTAAATCTGTTGAATATATATTATCAATAAATGCTTCAACAGACTATTACATAACATTTTTGCATTTTCCTTGCATCTGACATGCTTAGTATGAAGTTTGATTCTTCTTTGAAACTACAAACCAAATATGGGGTGCCAGCAACATTTTACCATTGTCTAGCATCTGAAATATGGTTTAGCAGAGACATTGGGCACTGGAGGGAGTAGTGGAGATCATCTTTATTATTCAGAATACAAACTATTGATGAAAAAAGTATTTTTGATTGTTTTTGTAAATTTCTGGTTCAGGGATTTGTTCTATCTCAATAACTATTAGTCATATAGACCTGAAATATAGCTCATTGTGTGCAGAACAGCCACTTTCCTATTTGTTGGTAATACATTATTCAGCTCTAAATGGTACAGATTTCAAGTTATAGGCATGAAAAATTTCAAGGTTTTCAAATTTTGACCAAAATATAACTTAAACCCAAGTTTTCAGATCTGAAATTTATTCTGGTGTACCCACAGCAAAAAGAAGTATAAAATGAGTACAGCCTCTCAGTGTAGAAGTACAAAATCGGATCAAAAGCAGTATGTGGACCGTCGCTGCAAATGTAATCCATTATACTGATTTTGTGCTTCTATGCAAATTGTATACTGATTTTATACTTCCAGTGACACAATTTAAATAATCAACTACTGCATTTGCATTTTTCTGGCCTACTCCTCTAACTTCCAAATTTCATGTGAACATTGTATGCACAATGTGCACACTGCACATGTATACTGCATTTATACTTCTGTGACTTAAAGTTACCCCGAATGATAGAATTGCTTGCTCAATATTGGTGATTTTATCTGTGTAATGATATGATAATTTACACCCGGATATTTCCAAAACATTTTCCGAAGTATTTTCTTTGGATTTTACACATTAAAATAAATATTAGATTACTTCATTCCCATTTATTTATAGCTCCTCCCTGGAGCAGCCAGTTCATTGGTGATGACGTCACAATAACTATTGTTAAAAATATATAGCTACAAGTTAACAAATTCTTACAATGGTGATGTCACAAAGTAGAAAGCAAGCAAACTAGTGATTTTTTTCCGTGCGTACCCGAAATAAATCTAGGGGCCATTTAGTGCATTTATTGGGCAATTTCAATAAGAAAAAAATGTTGTACAGAAAAGATATTTTCCACACTTATCATCATGAGCAAAATGAACAAGATGTTGTAAAAATTAGAGAAACTTTTGGTCCAATCCCGACCCATCATTCAGGGTAACTTTAAGCTGCTTCGTTTCAATCACATGTATGCGGGTCATGTCAACATCCAGAACTTGGAAAATGTGCAGGTGAGTCTAGGTTGTTTAATAGGGGAGACCGGGGTAAGTTGTGCCATTTTTTTCGTCAGGCTGATTTTCTGAAAAACCAAAGCTTAATCATGCAATCTGAAAATCAGACATCAAAATATAATACATTGGCCGAATCAACCAAAGTTTCAGGGCAGTCTGACCATTGGGAAGGTCATGACAGGCATTTGAAAAAAGTGGCACAACTTACCCCGGTGCAGGGGTAAGTTGTGCCGCGGGTTGGGGTAAGTTGTGCCGCCTAATTTATTCCAAAAAAATCTTGTATTTCACCCGTTTCTTCAGATAGATCATTTGTATCATGTTTTTAACGTATGACTGACATGTTACATGAAACTAATCAGACATTTATGAGCCATTTTATACACAAATTAAAAATGCTGAAAAAAAAAACAGAATTATTTATTGTTTAGAGGGCGTTATAACTCTTTTAACATGTGTTCCTTTCAGTGTAATGGCTAGTTCTCACGGAGACGTATCAGAGGGTTTAAGTGACGGCGTTTCTTATATTTCCAGGAAAGGGCAAAGATTTGAGCATGTTCGCCGTCAATTTAGGCTTTACGGCGCAACAGGAACAGCATGCGTCGCTTTAAGAGGTCTTTCTACGCAATTCCTAGAAATTTGACGATGCAGGAAAAAAAGATTCAACCGGTTGAATCTTTGCGAGGAAAGAAGTGGTGAAGCAAGAAGAAGCGTAAAAAGAAATCAGTGCGCGCCGCAGATTTTTAAAGTTGCGACGCACAAAGAAGAGCTTCGACGCAGAAACAGCAGTGTAGCAGAAAGCTCTTGCTTCATGTCACATGTTTCAGACACGCGTCGCAGAAAGACACATGTTCGACGCACGTGAGAGGGTGCGCGCCGCATCTTTTGGACCCCCAATGCAGCAGACAGAGTGGCGCCTGAGTGCATGCGTTGTTCTATTTTTAGCATCAACCCTTTGTCTGCGTGTCACCCTCTTTTTGCGCAGCGGCTGGGGCAGCAGCAGCGAAGCAGGGGGGGCGAAGGAGGGGGAAAGAGGCGGTCCGCACCCTGCATATATATAGAGGAGGCCAGTTTAGAGCACCATACCCACTCAGACCTTCGACCAGAACACACCTAGAATCCACGACACTATTATCAACTGCTACATTTGCTGCTACTTTTGTTGCTACAATTGTACTTCAAATTGCTGCTACAACATGGGACCAAAGAGGAGAAAGGGCACCGTCGTCACCAGGGCACCAACCAAGCTCAGCACCAGGTCAACACTCCACACTCCTGGGAGCACTCCAGTGACAACTCCAGCTACAACTCCAGCTGCAACTCCTCTCCATGAACCTTCAGATGCTGCAGTGACTGCCTTCTTTACTACAGCCATGGCAGACCTCTCTCTACCTGGGCTCTACACCTCCACTACAGCTGGCAGCCAGACGAAGACCACCACTTCAACCACCAAAGCCACTGTCGTCAGCGAGACCATCTTCGAGGGCCGGCCAGAAGACAACACAACAGAAGAAGATTCTTCAGTTGAACTCTTTGAAGAGGAAGGAGACAAGCCTGCTGCCAAGCCTGCTGCCAAGCCTGCTGCCAAGCCTGCTGCCAAGCCTGCTGCCAAGCCTGCTGCCAAGCCTGCTGACAAGCCTGCTGCCAAGTCTTCCACGGGTCTTCCAGAGCCTACTGCCAGGTCTACTCCAAAGAAGCAGACTCCAAAGAAGCAGACTCCAAAGAAGCAGACTCCAAAGAAGCAGACTCCGAAGAAGCAGACTCCCAAGAAAACAGCAGAGAGCCAGCCTGTTCTTGCTCTAGACAGAGTGGCCATCCATGAGGACACCTTCGAGGAGGAAGAAGAAGACTCTGCTGATGACACCCCTGCAGCTGCTGAAGCCAAGTCCAAGGGCAAGAAGGGCAAAGGGAAGGCCCCCAAGCCAAACATCCGCAACAACCTGGGCATCACAGCTGAACAAGAAGATGACCTCATCAACTGGTACAAGGAGCATCCTGTGCTGTACATGAAGGGGACCAGAGGCTACAAGGGGAACGAGAAGCTGCTGCTGGACTCAGAAAAAGCAAAGGAGCTGGGCCCCAAGTACACCTCCCAGGACATCTTCAACTGGAGGAAGACAGTGCGCACTCACTTCTCCAGACTCGTCAGGCCTGAAGCTTCAGGAGCCGGCAGGAAGGAGACGCTCACAGAGAGGGACCAGTACATCCTGAACAACTGTCGGTTCCTGAAGGACTCCATCGTCCACAAGCCAGGGAAGGAGCTGTCCGCCATCTCTCAACTGTCTGCCAACCGGCCAGCCTCAGACTCCGATGATGAAAGCTACAACCCTGAGGATTCCCTGCCAGCTTCCTATGACATGCCGGACCTGCCACCTGAACAGCCAGCACAGGACAGCCAGCAGTCCCAAGTCTTCCCTGGAGCACCAAAGCCTGGAGCCGCTGCCAAGGGAACCAAGAGGAAGGCCCCAGGAGATGAAGCCATGCACTCCGCCATGCACGTCATCGCAGGCAGCATGCAAGCCATGTCCTCCGCCAAGAAAATCCTGAAAGGCTCTGGCTGCAAGATGTGCCCCGACCACCAGGAGTTGACACCCGACCAGGAGTACTGGAGGATGAAGTGCCAGGACCTCTACCACGTGGGAGTGCACGCCAGCCCTGAAATCAGGAGGCAGATGGTCAGGACCATTGCAGAGGCCGCCCTCTACTGGGATGATGAGGTCACCCGCCAGTCAAGACAGCATCAGGAGCACACCTTCCAGCCTCCTCATCCTCCTCAGCGCCTGCAGATGCCACCTCCTCCTCATCCTCCTCCTTCTTCGACGTATGTGCCATCACACCACCAGCACCATCCCCAGGCTTCCAGCAGCCATCACTACCAGCAGCACCAGCCCAGGGAAGGAGGATCCTCCAGGCAGACTCCCAGCTACACCCCGATGCAGCCCAGCCACTCCACCATGACACTGATGATGGATGCACAGGACAGCCCCGAGAAGTACGGCTACCCCCCTGGACCCAGCTTTGGTCAACCGGCCGCCCATCACCAGCACCAGCCTTCCCCTTCGCCCAGTTGGACTTCAGGTCTCCTTTCTCCACGAAAGTAGAAGACCACATGCAGCAAAGACAACAAAAAACCTTGGCCCTTTTAAGGGCCACCAAATCCTCCCAAAAGGGCAGGCCACGTACACATCTTATGTTGACAAAAAAAAAAGAGCTTGTGTTGACCGAAAAGAGCCAAAAAAGAGCAAAAAAAAACGTTGACAATCCCCAAAAAAAAAGTCCCCCAAAAAAAAAGTCCCCCAAAACAAAAGTCCGGTCCTGGCCTTCATTAAAAGTAATCACCTTCATAAAAGCAAGGTGCTAGTTCCCCCTTTCTTTGCCCCAAAACATACCAAGTGCAGCACTAGTACAAGTGCTGCATTCTTTGGTATAAACATATTTTTATTGCACTAGTACAAGTGCATGAATTTCTTAATTAAAATGTAATGCACTAGTACAAGTGCTTTGCTTTTAAAAATTGTGTTGGTTGGTTGCACTAGTACAAGTGCATCACTTTGTAATTTCACTTGTCTAGCTCAAGTGGCAGGTAGATAGCTAGATAGCTAGCTAGATAGATAGAAAGATAGATAGCTAGATAGATAGCTAGATAGATAGCTTGATAGATGGAACACAATGCTCGTTACATATATACACTGCAGCAAAAGAAAAGCAGTTGTCGTCACTTTGCAGGGATTGGACTTGGATAGATAGATAGATAGCTTGATAGATAGCTAGATAGATAGCTAGATAGATAGCTAGATAGATAGCTTGATAGATGGAACACAATGCTCGTTACATATATACACTGCAGCAAAAGAAAAGCAGTTGTCGTCACTTTGCAGGGATTGGACTTGGATAGATAGATAGATAGCTTGATAGATAGCTAGATAGATAGCTAGATAGATAGATAGATAGATAGCTTGATAGATGGAACACAATGCTCGTTACATATATACACTGCAGCAAAAGAAAAGCAGTTGTCGTCACTTTGCAGGGATTGGACTTGGATAGATAGATAGATAGATAGATAGATAGATAGATAGATAGATAGATAGATAGATAGATAGATAGATAGATAGATAGATAGATGGATGGAGGGATTGATTGATTGATTGATTTTTGGGCTTGTTTTGTCAACATAGGATGTGTACATGGCCAGCTCAATTGGGAGGATTTGGTGGCCCTTAAAAGGACCTGGGGTTTGTTGTTTTGAATGCATCTTCTTCAGATTTTCTCCAACTGCCAAGGGACACTTCCTGCCGGACTGTTGACCCAGTCACGTAGGTAGTCTCGAGCAGCCTTGGCATCTCTGGAGGCATTTCCGTGTCGAAGTGGTTCTCCTAGGTCTCCTAATTGACGGTCTCCCCTCCAAACTCCTTCAGTGACGTCATGTGTCTGTGGATCTTCTCTGTCCATCACTTCATTGTCACGGGCATGGTGGACGCCTACTCTGTCTCGCAGAATGTTGTGTAGAACACAAGCAGCCATTGTGATGTATGTCACTCTTGTAGGTCGTTGGGGCATGGTGGTCAGGAAGCATCTGAACCTGTTTGACAGCAGACCGAAGGCATTCTCCACCACTCTCCTGGCTCTTGAAATCCTGTAATTGTAGACTCTGGAAGGAATGTCAAGGTTCTTTCTTGGCACTGGTTTGAGCAGCCATGTCTTCAGGGGAAATGCCTCGTCACCCACGATGTAATATGGGAAAGGATTGTCTTCTGTGCCAGGTAGAGGTTCTGGAGGTGGTAGGCCTAGATCTTCCTCGTCCAGGAGTTGTCGAAGTACTGTGTCCCTGAAGACGCCGCCATCAGATGCACTTCCTTGACAGCCAGCCTGCACATAGATGAACTTGTAGTTGGCATCAACGAGGGCCATCAGGACAATGGAGTGAAATCCCTTGTAGTTGTAGAACAAGGAGCCTGCAGCCTTGGGACATCGGATTGCGACGTGCTTGCCATCCAGAGCTCCAATGCAGTTGGGCAAGTTCCGTTTCGTCTCAAAAGCCTTGGCTATCTCCTTCCATCTTTCAGGCTGTGTGGGTAGTGCCAGCTGTCTTTCGAAGGCATGAACGATGGCAAGGCAGACCTCAGGGATGAAGTTGCAGATGGTGTTGGGTGCCACACGGAAAGCATAAGCTAGGGACTTGTAGCTGTTTCCTGTTGCCATGTACCGCAGGGTGATAGCCAACTTCAGACCAGGTTCCAAAGCCCTCCTCATGTTGGTGTCTTGCTTAGCGATGAGTGGTCCAACAGCTTCCAGGATTTCAGCAAAGATGGCAGGGGGCATTCTAGTGTAGTTGTAGTAGCCGGACACGTCACGCACTTGCAGTTCAGGCAGCAGTTGATGGAAGTGACCATGTTGTTCCCTCTGCAGCAACCAGTTGCGAATCCACCACCTTTTCTGTCTCCTGGCCCTCCTCCTCCTCTGTCTCAAATAGACAGCTCCGATAGCAACAGCAGCAGCACCAGCCACAACAATAATTTCTTCTTCATTCATCATGCATATGTTCAGTAGGCAGTCGTTGTGTTCTCATTGAAGGGCAATCAGCAAATGAAGCAAGGAGGTCCTCTGTGTCCCTTTTTATAATGACCAAAAGTGACTCCTGCAGCAGCGAAACACACTTTGCCGCAGCGCTGCAACAACAGACGTTCGTCGATGCTTAAGAGACCTTCGTCGCTGCTTAAGGCAAGGACGACGAAGAAGGTCAGCATCGACGCGCCTGTAATGTCCTCGGCGCTTTATGAATGCATGTGCGACGATGAACCATCAAGTTACGCAGTAACAAGTCCCTAAATGCGGCGTTGCATCCTTACAGTCTTCGGCGAGGCTGTCATTTTCAGCGACGCATCTTACCTCGGGTGTACGCCGAAGGTTTCCTGATGCGTCGCAGGTCGCCAATTTCAGACGTAGCTGCCTCACAACCATCAGCGGCGTAAGAGGAAACAACATTGGGCGAAGTAAAAGCAGCCTCGCCGAATTCCAAAACAAAGTGCGACGCGTCTGTTTGGAACTGCGCTGAGGAAAGAGAGGCGTAACGCGGCGAAGAAAGCTTAAGAAGCGCCGCGGACACCTCAAGACTCACCGCGGCTACTAACTTTAAGCGTCGCACATGACACTAATTGATTACGTAATGTGCCAAAACCAACGTTCTACGCCACAACCTTCCAAGAAATGACTTCTCTTGATGCGTCGCTCTCAAATCGCCGTCGTGAGAACTAGCCATAAGTTATTTCACAACATTTTTAGGCCTTGCGTAAAATTTAGACAAAAAAAGATGAATAAAATATTTTTCCTATGTCATACCATTGGCACAACTCACCCCAATCAAAACGGCACAACTTACCCCAAATTCGTTTTCTTGAGGAAACTGACTGTCAAAAATAAACAAACAATGCAAAATGAAATCTAACAACAGAAATGTCTAGATATACCTCTTAACTCGATCCTACCAGAAGGACATCATCTTATTACAAATACCAAATGACTGAGAAACCAGAATGTCAGTCCTCGGCACTTCAAGTTTTTAGCAACAAAATTGAATTTATTAGTGTAGCTTTTCATACCATTATATTTGGTAGTTTTTTTCTTGGTGCCTGACGATGTTGACCAAGTGGGTATATATGGGTGGCATTGCCTTCTTTGCCCAATTCTTCATTTAACCCCAACATTGGGCGGCACAACTTACCCCGCGGCACAACTTACCCCGGTCTCCCCTACAATATACATTGAATTACAGGCATAATTTCCACAGTAGGCCTATAATCAGTATTATATCAAATGTTTTACTGTTAATAGCAGCAAAATGTACATATCCAATGTAAAGTTGTTTCAGCCTTCTTTTTTTCTATAGGCTTAAGTATGTGTAGTTTATTTAATTACAATGAATTGTCTGAAGAACTGATATTATAGGTAGCCTATAAAATTAATGAAGCATTAATTTTTTTAATACTTCAAATGACTCCAATTGTACTCAAAAAGCGCTTCCGCCCGGCATGGGAAGCCAGCATATATGCTCTTTTAATACTCCCTGCAAGGGAGCATTTTTGGAGAGTATGCATGGATTTGCATATCGGGAGTTCAAATGAATTGTTTAATTAAATAATTCGAGCGCTTCAAAAGTGCTCATTTTGTACTGTAAATATGCTGCGAAAATACTGCATTAAATTTTGTACTTCAAATGCCAATTTTATGTGAAAAAGTCTCTCATCGTCATGGTGCAATGTACTTCTTTTGTGCTTATTTATACACTTTTCTTTGCTGCAAATGTACGAGTAGTTCCTTTTTGATCCGGGGAGGCTTTCAGTATTGGCTTAAATTTCTTGGTTTCAAGGAACTTTCCATAATGAATTATGTTGAAGTATAAATATTGCAATTTTGATTGTATACATGAAAGAGTTTCTAATTTATGCACTTTATTGTGAATATAATTTTGTTAGTCTGTCTGCCTTCCAGTCTGTTGCCATTCATTGCAGAAAAAAATATTAGATAATCTGTCTGATTTGCAGGAAACAAATTAGGCAAAAAAATTACATGATTGTTACGCTATGGACACGCAGATCAGGTTCACCATGGTATGTTGCATGACCTTTCTGTTGGAGTTAGGCACAATCAAGAAATCTCGGTCAACTGGAATATTAGATCTCCTTTATCCACCTTCTTTCTTTTTTCTCCTGACATTCCCTCATCATGCTTCAATTTAAACACTGAACCAAGTATGATGTGGGAAAATTGGATGTGAAAAATATTTTATTGAATAAAATTACTTGTTTTAAGTGCGTAGACACTGAGTGACAGGTTTTCCCATATTTTACAAACATGCAGTACCGTAATATGGGGTGAATAGGGACACTGGGGTGAATCGGGACAGAACAGGAAAGAGTTTTATTTCCTCCAATAACCACATCTTCTACTTGTCTCAGAGTTGTGATTAATACACAACCTAGTGTATATTGTGGTGAAATTTCATTCCTCTGACTGCACGCAGTGAGGAGCTGAAGCACTTTTAACTTGGCTCTGCAGAAATTGATTCTCGCAAGCTGGTCAAAACTTTCCTTCTATCATAAAAAGTAAAACTACCAGAGCCATGAAATTCACAGTAAACTTTTTTTCAATTTAAAATGGTTCCAGGGGATCAGGAGAGTAAACAAAATATGGGATTGGGTTCAGATCCAGGTCAATGGCAAATTTTCGGGAGTAATAAAAAAAATATACTCTACCAATTTTCATTTGAGTGTACTGGCGTGGCTTTTTGATGAATATCATTGATCTTGGCATCATTTATTATTGATTGAGTCCAGAATTATTAATCACCAGCAAAATTAACAGATAACATCAGTTTCTGATAGTTTTATGTCATTTATCACATTTTTTAAAATCTGGATATTATCAATGGGATTGATTTCAGATTTTCCTAAAAATGAATATTAGGCATATCGAAGATGCTTTTTTAATATTCAGTTATAAGAAACAATCACTTAAAGAAGCAGGGAAGTTTTGATTGTGGAAATAGTGGAGTGTCACGATTCACCCCAAACTGTGGGGTGAATTAGGACAGTGGTTTTTTGGTCCCTGAGCATTGGCAATTTAAGATATCATTTCAAACTCCTATGAAGACTTGGATCTTCTGCTCAGACACAATTTGACACTATATTTCGATTCCTGGGTTGATTTTTGTCCATGCGATCACAGAAAAATGGCTAATTCTGTCCCGATTCACCCCATATTACGGTAGCGTATTTCCATTCTGGAGACTGATCTTTAACAAACACTGGCACGATTTCTCATATCGAAGAACAGTTACTGTCCTGCTGTCCTTTAAAGTTCTTGGATATAAATGGGTAAGTAAGTCACAAATCAGTCCTTCCAGTGACTTTCTTTGATAACCCTGCTGATCCAGTCTGTTATTGTTGCAATTCTGGTGTATCGGTGTAAGTTCCATTTGCAATGACTTTCGGCAGAAATTCCCAGGAGTGACCATCGACCATCAGGTTGAAGGCAGACTAGTGGTCCTCCAATTTCATCCTGCAGATGAATGAAGGATCAGGTATAACATTGGCTTAAATTCTGTACTTTATGAGTCATAGGTATCAACTGAGCTGACAGAGTGTACCAATCATGGTACCATAAACTTAATCTTTGCTTTGCTTACCAAGCAGTTTTCTGTTGGTCCACTTTCGCCTTTTTCGCAAGTGATGAGCTGACCATCGTTATTGTGGGAATGTTGACAAAAGTCTACATCAATTCTTTGTTCCTTTAAATATTCCACCCGGTTTTGAACTGCAAAGGAGGAAAGAATCCAAAGTTTGTATTATAAAATATAATAAAAATAATACAAAGCAGGGACACATACGCTAGGAAAATGCAATTACATTCATTCCAGGTAAGTGTCAGGCAAAACGAGAATCAGGTCCAGATGCTGTTTTTCAGTGATGTCTTACCTGCACCAATATCAGATTCGGCATTCCATCCCATAGTGAAGCAAACTTTAGTGGAGCTCAAGGAGGAATTCTTGTCTTCTTTTGGTAAACAGATGGGTCTGACATGTTCAGAGAAAGTTATTGCTGAGCCCAGTCTGAAGAGAGCTACTTTTGGACTGAAAGGAAGAAAAAATATATATATACTGCATTATTGATTCTTTGTGATCATTCAAAGAATTTCATTGACGGCATCAAAATGGGATGTAGATGTACAATTTACCTGTAGAAAAACACTTATTACCTAAGATATTTGTTTAATCTTGGATGGATGTAAGTTGCAGCCAAATATTTGAATACTTTGTGGGGATTGTCTTTGATTCGGTTGCCACTTCCCATTATAACACGGAAATCATCTGGATCTGGATCATCTCTGCAAACAAAGAATGTGCATATTTTTTGAGGTACATTGTATTTTAAACATCTTAGTAATTGTTACGAAAGCTCTTAAACGAATTTATTGCCATTGTGTGATGAGTTTCTGATAATTAATTTGATATGAGGTGTAAGGACAAAAGGACAATTGGATTAGAGAATTCCCATATTTGGACATTTGGAGGATAGATTTTATGACCCTATAGAAGAGTCTCAGGTTCCTTTGTTTAAATTCTCTTGCTTTCCAAACATCTTTCACTTTGGATTTTTTCAATTGGATGACCTGAGGATGACCTGGGGAGCTTACTGTTTCCAAAATTACTTACCCAACACAATGAGAATCTGCTAGAATCCAGTATCTGTCAATGAGGACTCCGCTGCACCAGCTCTTTCCTTTGTGAAGAATATCAACATGCCATGGCCACGAGTGGATTGTCGTAAATGAAATATTCAAATTCCCAGCTTGGTTGCCAGGTCCTAATGACCTTCTGCCACATTCTGCAATAAAAAAATTTGAAAGGTTTTTTTGATGTTTTTTCAGATTGACATTTTTGTTGTCTTTCTTGGATCATGAAGGTCTTTAGCTTACCACATCCATTTTCTTCATTGAATTGCACATATTGATCACACTCTGAAGGGTTCGGACAGGGTCTTGTAGTAGATATGCAGGAGTTGTTGCATAATATCTCATCCCCCTGGCATTTACCTGAAAAAGAAACGCTAGTTACTTAGCTTACTGGCAAAAAAATATATACATATAATAGGATATATATAATAATTGAATTGATAAAGAGTGCATTTTGTTGAATATACAAGCAGCTGTTGTAATGGATTGCATTTGGTGCAACATATATAAATGCATCAATATCCGCATTCAGATTAGTATGATTACTTTTCCTCATTTGATAAATAATAAGTTAATTTAAACATTTTTATGTACTTGGAAATGATTTTTGGCAACTATGTTCATCTTCCGCAAAGTAACAATCAGGATAACCATCACAGAGGAAGGTCTTGTCAATGCAGTTTCCTGTTCGGTTGCATTTTACCATCCCGTCTTTACAATCTGAGAAAAAAAAACACCAGTGTATTACGACTTAATTCTTCATGGAATAAATATAGGCTAATTTATTGACTAAAGATAATAGGCCTATTTATCTGTCGACTTACCACATCCCAGTTCATCCGAGAGATCGCCACACTGGTCCAAAAAATCACATTTTTGACTTAAAGGAATACAAGCACCATTGCTGCAGGGGAACTCGTCATCTTTGCATTCTGTAGAAGAAATGGAGTAAAAGGACAAATTACTTAAACTAGTGTAAGAACAATATTGAGCATGCCATGTCATCTCAGGTCGTTCGAAAGTACAACTCTAACAGGCATGTACATGTTGTACACCTGGCAGCAAAATTATTCAACCCCTTTGATCTTTTCTCCGAGACTCCAACAGTAAATAGGTTTTGTAAAAATGAGTGTAGTGACATCAGAATGTATCAAATCATAAAAAGTATGATAGCATCACATCTCAGTTGACATATACTAAATCTGTTGTGAGGTATAACTAGATACGAATGGCAGGCTCCATTTCACATATGGGTCACAACTTTTGAAAAATTATTCTACCCCCCGCTCCAATGCTATTCCAATGGAAGGAAGGGGGTTGAATAATTTCGCAAAGGTCTGACCCCTATCGCCTATGCAAACTGCCTATCAAATCTAAGTCTCCTTCACAGAAGTTTGGCATTATGTTGTCTAATATGTGATGTTATCTTTTTTTTCATGATTTGATACATGCTCATGTTACTGCCGTCATTTTTGCAAGACTTGTCAACTATTGAATTCAATGGGAAAATACGAAGGGGTTGAATATTTTTGCTGCCAACTGTATATTCTGCAAGCCTCTCTTGAAAAATGGTCAAACATGGTGAAAATCTGGAGTGTAAATTCTCAATTTTCAAATCAATTTAGCAGATGAATTTACCTCCAGAAGGTCAATTGGATTTGTAGCAATAATTTTTGCCGATGTCTCGTAATGTCCTGACATGTGGGTAATCTATTAGTCTATGCAACCGTAATCTAGTAGACCATGATTTTTGCAACATTACATTTTGTTCATGTATACCAATGATGAAACATTTAAACATTTAATTATTTTATTTTATAGACTCACTGCAGAAATGCTCGTCCTTTCCGCTGTTGCACTGTTGCCGATGATCACAGACGAAACGCTCCATGATGCAAGTTCCGTCAGGACACTGTTTTTGTTCACAAGTATCTGGGGATAAAAAAGCAGAAGAAAAAAAACCTGTTACTGTAGAGATGTAGATCTATGACAATTGCGACAATTCTACTTCATGACCTGTCTAAAAATTGATTCTAACTTGTCACACAAACCATAAGGAACAGACAAATCAACTTCATGCATAGAACATGACTTAGGGAGAATTGATAAATAAATACAAATAACTAAAAGGTAACAAATTACTAGGCCTATGTTAGAACTGAATTAATGAAATTATTCTGCACTTTACTGACCACAATTTAGTTCATCCTGAAAATGTGCACAATCTGAAATTCCATCACAACGCTTTTCCATGGGAATGCACCGGTCTCCACAATCAAATTGGTCGCTCTGACGATCTGGAAATTAATTTGCAGAATAACTAAGAATGAGATGAGATTGATATCATGTTAGCAAAA
The DNA here is from genome assembly GCA_026936325.1 of Platynereis dumerilii. Taxonomy (NCBI): domain Eukaryota; kingdom Metazoa; phylum Annelida; class Polychaeta; order Phyllodocida; family Nereididae; genus Platynereis; species Platynereis dumerilii. The sequence goes on along the minus strand of JAPTHN010000011.1, from coordinate 7,899,516 downwards.
GAAATTCAACATAGAAAAAATATTCTTTGAAACAATTTACTTACGGCAATTCTCTGGTTCATCGCTAGCATCAAAACAATCTTGAATCTGGTTACAAAACTTGGAGTTGTCGATGCATCTGCCGTCAGCGCAGTCAAACTGGCCGAGACCGCAAGCTGGGAAAAAAACATATCAAGTCAATTAAATTTACAAGTCTAGAATGATATAAAATGTATTGTTGCTCTCAGGTATTTATTAAATCTTCTACTTTTCATAAATCAACTAGATATAAAGAACTCCCACATATAAGTTGTAATATTAACATTTAGATTTGCCAAAGACCGGAGAAGTAAATTATTTTTTTCGAATTTAGATACTTACTTTTGTACATGATAATGAGATTTAACATTTTGCATTAATAATATACAGGTTTTTCTTTAAAAGATAACACATTTTATTGTTTTATTTAGATTTAAAAAAGTTATCTTTCTGATGCGCTAATATTTAAAGATGACTTTTTGTCTGTTTCTGCAAATAAAGTTTTTACGTACAACAATTTTGCTCGTCTGAAGCATCCAAACATTGTACTTTCAAGTCACATCGCTGGGTTTTATTTATGCACTCGCCACTTTCACAGCGGAAGTGTATATCCTCAAAACAATCTGAAATTTAAAAGTATGGCCATTCTCTGTGATTGAAATGTACTATCAGTTAGTAAAATCCTAATTTATTATCTTTTTTGTCGTACATAACTAAGAATTAAATTATGCATAATTAATTGTTAATATCTGTCAATATATAAGTAAAAAAAGTGATTGTTTGATTACCAGTTGTAGCATTGTCATAAAATGTAGTTATAAATTAATTACCACAAACTAAAGGTTCATCAGAAGCTGGATAACAGTCATCTTGTTGATTGCAGTAGGTTGAAATATCTCGACATTGCCCATCATCACAAGTTAATTTGTCTCCTCTGCAAACTGAAAGAGATGAATATAGAGAAGAGAACCCCAAAAAAACTTCTAAAATGAAGGATGTAAAGGAAAATCCCTGACACCTATTGTCTCTTCTGGGAAAGATCAGATCAAAGCTGAAATGAAGTATGACAAGGGGCATCTCTGACACCTATTGTCTCTTCCGGGAAAGATCAAATCAAAGCTGAAACAAAGTATGACAAGGGGCATCTCTGACACCTATTGCCTTTTGTGGGAAAGATCAAATCAAAGCTGAAATGAAGTATGACAAGGGGCATCTCTGACACCTATTGCCTCTTCCGGGAAAGATCAAATCAAAGCTGAAACAAAGTATGACAAGGGGCATCTCTGACACCTATTGCCTTTTGTGGGAAAGATCAAATCAAAGCTGAAATGAAGTATGACAAGGGGCATCTCTGACACCTATTGCCTCTTGTGGGAAAGATCAAATCAAAGCTGAAATGAAGTATGACAAGGGGCATCTCTGACACCTATTGCCTCTTCTGGGCAAGATCAAATCAAGGATTAAGACTGAAGTAGGAGCATGTATGACGCCTACTGTCTCCTGTGAAAAAGGTGAAAATATAAATTTCAATGCGCAATCGAGATTTATTGCCAGCAGAATTGCACCCATTACTAAGAATCGACAAAGGAACAAACCTGAGATGAAGTTTTTTTTATTTTGAACTGATATACTAATCCTTTCACTTATTACAGTCCAACCTTGCAATACCTTTATATTGTACAATTGTTACTTATCACCAAATTAGGTTGCTAGTTGTCAGTCTTAAAATATATTCACACTGTTGTTATGAAGTCCTATATAAATGTGTCACTTGTAAAGTTATAAAAAAGTATCACTATAATTTATATGGTAGAATATATCTAGAGGAAGATACTTTGACAGAAAAACACATAAGTAAATTCATATAATCTTACCACACAGCTCATCCTCATCCTCCTGGTTTGGACAGTCAATAATTTTGTCACAGTACCGAGCCCAAGGAAGACAGAAACCACCACAAGCAAAACCAGGACAACCTAAAATATACACTTCGAAAATAACATCTTCAGCAAATTCCTTTACCTGAAGTTCTGTAAATAGTATTGAATTACAGGTTCTTAAATCTGTACATTACGCTTCACAGTAACTGAGCAGGCAGTCGGTTATTCGGTTAACACAGACAAGATGTCAATTTAGCGGATTTTGCATCTGATTCAGAGATCTAAACACTAAATGTACAGATGACAGAAATACAAACTTACCTCCAGGGATGTTTTCAATCTGAGCATCTTTAGAATTAGGACAGAAAATGTTTCCAATGCCAAGGTGATGCTTCTGTACACAGTAACCAGTGTCACACATCACACCATTGCAAGCTGAAATTGATTGGATAATGTGAGCATTGAAATAAGAGTAAGATCATTCATTTTTTGTTTTGCACAAAAAGAGATAATACATGTATGTCCTATTGTATTACAGAGGAGAACAAGTAAAAAATGCAAGACATGTAGTGTGAAAAGAAGTTTTGCAAATTCATGTCTATTAACTTGTGGATCAAAAGTTCAAATCTGAAACGAATGAAAGAGAACGTAAATTTTATGACACAGGATCTCTTATGACTTACTCATTGATTGGCAGCCAACTTCATCTTCTCCTCCCTCACAGTCATCCCAATGGTTGCATTTATTCCTCATGCTGATGCAGCGGCCATCTTTGCACATGAACTGGTCAGCTCTACACGCTGAGGAAATTGTGGAAATCAGAAAACACAAATCTCAGATCAGTGATGGAACAAGAAAAAATTTTTCAAAAAAAAAAATAGGGCGATTTTACTTTGCCACCGTAAGGTATTTTTGACAAATCTAAATTTCATTTTATATGATTTAAGTGTATGTCTTTTTCTTACATATCAACCATCAATCCACATCCATACATGCAATGAAATCTATTTGTATACATTTATTTTGCTTGTTTTCTGTCTATCTCATCAGAGCTGCAAGTTCAAGTTCTGGTGGATTTCCTACAAAACATTTAATTCAATAGTTTCAATTCTGAATTAGTTTAATGCATACAGGGATATGCACAAAAGGTTATCAACATCACTTGCTTGGTTGTGTTTATCTCAGCATTGCATTGTGTGCCCAATTAATGGGCAATTTTTTTTTGAAAGGATCTAAAGAGCTCCTTTTTAATAATAACCAGAATGGAGTCAACTGCACCTTGACAGTAGGCATACTGATCATTTCTCCGAGATTTGGCAGCATCAATTGATAAGGCTTCATGTGTATTACAAGTACCATTGAAAAAGCTTGAAATACAGAAGATGTACACTTAAGCACAGAGCTTTAAATCTCCCACTGCCACGCTTAATTGCACAGAGGGAAAACTGGGGCACATGCTCAAAAAACAAAAACTGCTAATACAGTAGTGCCTGCATTTATGTGAGACTAAAAAGAGGTTTTTTGGTGCTTTTATAGCCCAGTTAGCAGCACTAACATTAGAGGGTTCTTAATCAGCATAAAAGAAAGATACTATATCCAGTTTCAGGTCTGCATGCCCTTAATTGCATAAAAAGATGTGGCCTTAAATTGAGATTATCCTGTATTTCTTGGAAGTACTTCTGCCCATACTTTGATGACGTTTTTGCACACCTTTTGGCAGATTTTCTTTCAGGGGTGATGAACATACTGAGGGCTCCTTGCAAAGAAAGTATTACAATACATAACGGCGATTTGCCTGTGCATCGCCCTAAAAATTAGAAAAAAAGGGGGGGATGGGTACTAGGGGAAGCTGAGCTGCCTCAGTAAAATAAATAATAAAAACACCTTGGGGGAAACTGTGCAGTGTAACAGCTCCCCCAATGATCAGTGATGGAGGTACCATTATCTTGTCTAGCTCCTGGTGTGCATGCCAAAATGACCTGCATAACACATGGCAGGGGTTTACATTACACTATTCAGCCTTCTTCTGACAAGTTCTGTTTGTCACACCATTTCCATTCAACTTATTTGCATATTTATTAAAAACTTTTGAATTTACAATGATATATGCAGCCTCAAACATGATGTAATTGCTACGAAATTATAAAAAGAAAACCTTTTTGGCACAATGATTCCATGACAAATGTTTACAGTAAGAAGAGGAATAAATACGAACGATAAGTCATTGACACATACTTATGATGTTCTGAAAGATGATCAATATATGATATGATTTTTAGCAGTGGTAAATAACTTCTGCTGAAAACTACAAACCTGAACCAATTGGAAGCTTTGTTTCTGTTGCTGGTTGTTCTTGATTGTTGAATGTTGGTTTAGAAGGCATCACTGACCATTCTACGAAATGAGGTGAAAGTCCAAAGTTAGAATACTTGCTTTAATTCTTCTGTATTAACATCATTTATTACATTTTAGTTGTTCTCTTTTAGGATCCAGTAAAGTTGACTTGACTTAGATACTTAATATTTTCTGCTGAACTAATATGAAAAATTGATTGGATAAACTGTTTTACAAGTTATATGGCACTCTATAATTTAGGCCAATGGGCCTGCTACAAATTAATGTACAGTTTTGTGGCAATGAAGAACTCACTGCAAAGCTCAACACCCTCGTCCTTCCCTGATCCACAGTTCCACTGGCTGTTGCAGACGAGGGATTTTGGGATGCAAGAACCATCACCACAGCTGAAGGTTGCAGTAGGACAGTGGTCTGCAATACAGTTCAAAGTTAATGGCAAACAATATTCAGAAAAAAAGTTTGAAATTGAAAATTTAATTTGAAGAACCATGGTAGAATCATTACCTAAATTAGGGCAAGCTGAATCCAAGAAGACAATGTCATCCAGAGCAAAATCTCCCCTGTTGGTGAGACCTCGTCTTGCAATGAACTTGATCTCTGATGAAGATGAAGAGAGATCAATCTGAAAATGGAGAAATGTGAAAAAGACGATTTAGTATGAATCTTGTCAACGATTAGATAGATCTCCAAGAAATGAATGCACAAATTTCTTCTCCTACCTGAGCAAAATTCCAACCAGACTGTGATAACCTCCCTTCTGAGTCTAACCATGTTTGAGAAGCTTGAACAGACCAGATATTGGTGCCATCAACTGAGACGGATAAACTGGAGTCCTGAAAAAGTTAACCAATTCGATTCATGGAATGTAATTATTAATGAGATGACATTCATGAAAGCCATGAGCGAGACTTACCTCGTCTCCAACTGCACTGTAGTGGAAGCGCATGCATTTTGCAGAAGTATTGAAACGGAGAACAGCTTGGTCTCCTGGCTGCCCCCCTGACATCTCAGCATAGACATACTTCCCATTTCTCATTTGAGGTATGCTGTAATCTAAGGTTCTGATATTTCCCAGTCTAATACCCTCAAGGGGCAACAGGGACAAGTGGGGCAGGTGGTCCCTGGACATCTGGGGTCCTGTTCCCTCAGTTGGTGTGTTCCCGGAAGTGACTTGCCACAGTAAATTGCCAGAAGTACCTCCCAAGTTGCCATTTGTGAAATCATGGTAATTCTCTGGAAAAGACAAAATTCAATTGTTTGAGTCAGACATGACATACATTTTCAGATATCTCATCAAAATGAAAAGGATAATTGAAGTCATACGCTACCTGAAGCGCAGTCCCACTCATCAGAATTGTCCATGCAAAAAGCCAGTCCATTGCATTGCTCTGATTTTGGATAACACTGCATTGTTAACTTGCATTGCAAGAAGCCATCATGACATGGTTCTGAAATATCAATGATCTCGTTTCAGTATCATCAGTTCATCATCATATCAGGTATTTAATTAGACCTTTTAAACTCGTTGTTGCTTCCTTTTGCTAAAATGCTGTCTTGCTGTTACAAAAGTACACTAACCTTGTGATTTCGTACACTGGCTCTTAGATATGCTGACATTTGCAACATGTATTTCATTTCCTTCGGTTGTGGCTGCTATGATAAGTGCCATCTCAGCTTCCCCAAAGAGGGCTACTTCAGCTGAAGAAATAATATATAGTAGAATAAAATAAAACTCAATATTGGAATGATCAATTGCAAAATATCACATTGAAAGGACTAAATTGAAATTGATTCTCCTCTATTCACCTGTCTGCCATTGTGGGTCTGTTGTGCTAAAAACCTTTATTGAAGTCGAATTTTCTCCAAAAAATCTTGAGTTGAAAGGATTTCTTCTTCGAATGTCCAATCCACCAGCAAGGATGAACAATCCATTTGCCATTCTGTATTTAAACTTGAGGCATTTCTTGTTGAAGATCTCTCTGGTCATAATACTCAGAGGTCTGGTGTGGTTGGGAGTTGTAGTCATGAAGATTCCCTCTTGAGGTACCTCTGCAAAACATATTTCTCAGATTTTCATTCCAGGGTCTTGTGTGGGAGGAGATGGAAGGTTGGACGTCCTTAAAGGCCTTAACATCACATGTGAGCAGGGGCGTCAGTTTCATTTTAAAGTGGTGGGGCAAATAGTGGCTACATTTTCATGGAGCATGTCGGGGGGAAAATTAAATTTTTTTAAATTCATAAACATGTATACTTTAGCAAGTGCCCTACCAGCCCCACCTACACTGACGCCACTGCATGTGAGTCCTAAGTCTCACACCCCCTTACACCTGACTCCGGTTTGTTTCGGTTTATTTCCCCTGCCCTTTGCCAGGTCAGGTTCAGGGATCTCAACACTTTGTAATGCACCAGACAATTCGTTATATTTTTTTCTCTTGTAATTGTATATGTAATATAAATAGTAGCTAGGTCATATTCATATTACTGAAGTAAAATTTAAAAAATATATATAATCATACAGTAATAGCATCATATCTTTGAGGATTTATTTACCTCTTTCATCTAGTTTTCCAAAGCAGTCGACCCCTACATCTTCCTTGTGGTAGCAGATGCCTTCATTGACCCGATGTTTGCATTTAAAGAAATCTGTTTCGGTCGAGTTACATTCCATGTAGACCCAGTGCACCTGTCCTTTACCATAGCCATATTCAGCACAACACATTTCAAATCCATTGCTGAATAGAAAATATTTATAGTGTACAACATTGATAATAATGACTCCTGGTTCAGTGGTGCTGGAGTAAAGCAGCTGTAAAAGTATATTTCAGTTGTTGCTTAAAAATAGTTTTTCCTATGTTTAGGTTGAAGTTGCATGCAAATTCCAGTAGCGGATCCAGGGGGGTTTAGGGAGATGAGGCTCTGGCAGATGGAGCAACCAAATCCACCATCTTGGAACTGCCCTGTATCCTGACACAATGGTAACATGACATCACCAATAACAGTGATATCACTTATAACAATGGCATGACGTCACATCATAATTAGTCTATTGTGACGTCATGTCTCAGGGCAGTTCCAATATGGCGGATTTGGTGACCTCTTCTTGAGGTGGCTTCATACAGCCTCAGTTAGGGTAGGTTGATTTCGGAACTTCACCATTGGACAAATTGGGATAGTGACATTTTCATATGAGAAGGCTGTATCCAGAATTTCAGGTCTCTGACATGAAAACTTTTTTGAGGAAATGACATTGAATTTTTGACATTTTGAACATTTTTCGGTTGTTTCTTAAAAGTCGCGGTTTTGTATAACTTTGTCATTTCTCATTATACAGTAATACAACCTGCATATTTGAAAAGATCTCAAAAATAACTACAATTTGAATACCAACATGATAGGTTTCTGATAAATTTTCATCTGCACTTCTTAAAAATTCCACGATTTTGAGAAAAAAAGTCAGATTTGATGATTCAAAGCAGTAATAAAAAGGACACTTCTTGAAAAAAGTTTTCTGCTAGTCCAGGTTTTATTCAACCCTAAGTCAGTCTACTGGATTACACTTTAACAAGCATTGGAGGTCTTATAATGAGCCATAATAGAAAATATGGGGGAGTAACAATTTCATTTGGCAAACCTATGAAACTTTGCAGAGTTTTCCAGCTGTACAGCATAATTTTTGATAAATCAAACGTCAGAAATACAATTTCAATGTGGTATTGATGCACACAAGTTCACAGCCAACATCAAGCATAAAGCTAGGTTAAAATTTGAGATGTAGGCCTTCATATGGCACTGCACAAAATAAAAGCAAATTGTATTTTTTCTCTATCTCATTCTGAGCTAAGCATTGATATTATTTTTGCAATGCAATATTCTCAATGCAAAAGGCATGAAGTGTTCCGTAAAGCTCCAGTGATGACCTAAAGAGCTGTCTAATAATCTATCAAGACCTCCCTTGAGCACCTTAGTTCCATTATGAAACTGTTAAGAAGTGCTTAAATAATGTTTATAGTGCCTTAATTGTCAAAGCAAGCAAGTTTTATGTAACAACTTCCGCGCCCCAGTACAGAATAATACAATTTCCAATCAGGTGGTTGTTCAATTTGAACTTGTTTCTTGGTTAGAATGATGCCCTGGATTCCATTTCTATCTCTATTTTTTCAGGACATCATAGCACTAAACCTAATTCTGAAATGACTCACTGGCAAAATCTAATAACCTGATACCTGTGGTCAATCAATATTTACAAGTTCTTAATTTCTGTTGTTCAATTCAGGATACCTTTGAATATCATTGAATTGATTTATTTTTATTTATTTATTTTATTTTAAAAATATTTCAACTGGGTGACACATCCACAATAGGTTTTTCATGTGGCCCAGAAATGATTAAAAACAAGTACAATATATTGTAATAAATAAAATAAACAGAATGATTAACAAAAAACATTTCTAGCGTTTCTTTTAAATTGTTGCAATGTCCCTGAGTTTTGAGTGGCACCCGGAAGATTGTTCCAAGTTACAGAACCCCTATAAATAAATGACTTTTTCATAACTTCGGTTTTACATTCCGGAACATGAGTATTCATCGTATCATTAATTCTTGTGCGAACATCATTACTTTCACAGGCCATAATAACAGAGTTTGCTAAGTAATCAGGAGCATCACCATGAATACAATTAAACATTTGAACTGATAAAAAGTAATCAATTCTTTGTGAAATTGTTTGCCATTTTAATTCTTTAACAAGGTCAATGCCTCTTGTATTAATAATATCAAAATTTGAGCAAATAATTCTTGCTGCTCTATTTTGCAGCCTTTGGATTTGTTTGATATTAGAATTTGAGCAGCCCCATATGGTACATGCGTAATCAAATATAGGCTGAATGTAAGTCTTAAATGTTAACATAAGTATAGATTTAGGAACAATAGTTCGTAATCTAGATAACCATGACAATTTGGCATACAATTTCTTAATAAGTTCATTAATATGTAATTCAAATTTGAGTTGTTCATCAATATAAACACCAAGGTATTTTGTGTAAAGTACATTTTGAAGACTTGTATTGTCTAAATTAACAGAAAGTTGATTTCTTTTAGAATCATCTATACATCGTCCTATAAGCATAGCATTAGATTTTTCAACATTAAGAACAAGTTTATTTGCACTATACCAATTCAAGACATCAGCTAGTTCATCATTAAGTTTTGAAGACAGATTATTGACATTTTCATCCTGAAAATAAATAATAGTATCATCTGCATACATAGTACAGCGACCATTTTTTACAAATAAAGGTAAATCATTCACAAAAACCATGAAGAGGAGCGGCCCAAGAGTTGATCCCTGCGGCACGCCTATATCAATCTCATTAGGTTGAGAGAGTTCATTTTTATAGAATACACTTTGACTTCTATTTCTTAAATAAGATATAAACCAGTCATGTTCTACATTTTTTACACCATATTTCATTAATTTTTGTAACAGCAAACTATGATTAATAGAGTCAAAACATTTAGATATGTCTAAGAAACAAACACCAGTATAAAATTTATCGTCAATATTCTGCAACCATTCATCTATGGTTGTATGCAAACAATTGATTGTAGAATGAAATTTACGGTAGGCATATTGATCTAATGTTATTAAATCATGATTGACCAAAAAGCACATAAACTGACACTGGACTATATTTTCAATAATTTTGGCAATAAAGCTGAGGACAGAAATAGGTCTATAATTTACAGCGTCGCTCATATCACCCTTTCCCTTGTAAATTGGAGTGATTCTGGCATGTTTAAGATCATCTGGTACAATACCACTACTTAAAGACAAATTGATAATATGACATAGCTGTTTTACAATATGATCAGCTGATATTCTTAACAGTTTACAATCAAAGTTCAAGACATCCATTGAACTACAGAAACTAAGTTTTTTCAATAATTTCAATACTTCACTTTCTAAGACATCATGAAACTTGAATTTGTAGATACTTTCAGGACCTTGATAAAGGTACCTATATTATAGGTCTGGGTGCTTTACCTAGGATCGCTAATATTGCCAGATATCTCAACAGCCAATGGAGTAACATGTACACCTATAGTCATACTTTGATTGGCAAGTCAAGCAAAAAAATTAAAAGTCATCAGATTGTGCAGTTAGAGTAGGTCGGGGCAAGAAGCCCGGGTTAGGTGAGAGGCCCCCCCAGGCTTATATCCAAACTTACATTTTTGGTGCATTTATCTTACATAATATTACACTAGCGCATGTGACATGACGTCATCCCAGCTCACCTTTTCTTTGTGCCTGCAAATCAAGTCCTGCACCTTTCTCTGCACCTACCATACATCTTCCTTCCTAATTTCTGCATACCTTTCATATCTGCCCCCATTCTGATACCTTTCTGCTCCAATTTACTCCTCGATCCCACTGTTCCCTCACAATGTTTACGCATCGTAGTTCCTCTACTGCTCATGTTTTTCGGGGCCGCAATCATCGCCCTTCCCGCCAAAATGATCCACACAGTGCCCATCAACTTCAATCCTAATGGCAGAGTAGTTTGTGTCAACTACTGTTCTCTCAATTACATTGATGATATTCCATAAAAGTTTCTTCATTGCTCTCAACGCCCCTACTCCTCTTTGCCTTTTCAAGTGCACTTTGAACATTTTCACACCTCCCAACACCTATTAACCTAACTGCTACATTGCTATTTCTTTTCATATTGATATTGCGAAGCCTGTTGTCTGTAAGTAATTCTAGGCCTATAGTATTCTCATCTACAGGGTGCTCATTGTTGAATCTACTAATTGCATTTACTGTGCTATTCTTTGTCTTTTATCCAAAAATCACTTCATTTACAGCACACCCACACCATGAAATGCTATATAACTAACTTTCTCACGATTGCATTTTACACAAATCTATCCATCCACAATGCCTCATTTGCTGTGGGCGAAATTTAAGATAACAAATGTTACATTTCCTTACTTTAACCTGACGTCTCAACAAATGTGCCCATTTCATGTCTCCAATCTCAAGTCACTAATTTTATTGTCATTCAGCTGTATACATGTCTGAAATATTTTCCATCTTTCACAACAATCCACACTCCCCAGGTTCCAAGAATGTTTCATCTCTGACAACAATCTGTACCTTGCACAAAGTGTAGGGGGGGGGGGCTTCATTGGCAACAAATAGCCAGCAGATGTGGAGAACCTACATATTTCCCTCAATAACAAAATGCATAAGAAATACCAACACCACCTCCTTATCAATATTCACGCGTATATCTTACATATTGCTAAATGGCAATTTACACGCATGCCAGCAGTTGCTCTGACTTCAGCCCTGTACCATCATTATAAATGCCTCCGTTCAGCAATACCTCAACAATTGTACTGGGACATTTCATGCTTTTTTTAAACACATCTCAAGGCTTCACTCAAATGTACAGCACTTTATTAGTTCTTCCATTCTTAATGGGTATTTTCTAGTCTATTGATAGGATTGAAGCTAGAGGCGTTTTAGGAGACGTCACAAATTTTCAGGGCAAACAGCACCAAACCGTAGTAGAAATTAAAGAAAGAAAGAAATGTGCATGGTTTTTGTAACTTTGACTAATTCTTTGAAAGGGGTTGTCAGAAATAACTTCGGAAATTTTTTGAAGTATACTGGATATCCGCATTGCTTCACTTTATGACTATCACATCAGAATGATTTGGATCATGTTTTTTGCATTTTAGTTCAAAATATAGAGGTCAAATTAAAATATGTGGGTTTGGGGCGAGAGGCCCCACATGATATGGGGCATGAGGCCCCCTTCACTGGGGGGTCGAAGCTGCTTCAGGAACCATTATTAATGTGTACTTTACCTTAAAACTTGATAGAATAGCTAATTAAAATAGAAAAAAAATTGGGCCCAAAATTGAAACAGGGCAAAAAATATTAAAAAATAAAAGTATGAACAGAAAAATTCTGAAATTTAGAAAAAGTGAATAGAGTGCCTTAAAAATGATAGAAGAACCCTAAGAAATAACTTTTAGACTGAATATGCTCGCAAAAAAAATTGCCATAGGATTATAATAGGGGGGCTTCTTGCCCGATGGGTGGGGTAAGAAGGCAACTTTAATTTTTTTACAAAAATGGCCGTAACTCCTTTATTAAAATTGGTAGACATTAGTTTCTCTAGATAAAAGTAGGTCAAATAGCACCTCGAAGTTAAGGGGGGGCCGCATGCCCTGACCTATTCTACTTGCGCCTTCAAATTTGGCGTGGACCATTGATGTTGGTATTCAAAATGAAGGTCTGATTGAGCCCTGTCCAGCCCTACAAGTTTCATTGTCTTTTCTCTTAAATTGACTAAGTTATTAAATACCGCGGATCGGTAAACCTAGCGAAAAATATCTAAAAACTCAAAACTTCAAATGAATTTCCTCAAAAATGTATTAGAGTTAAAGACCTAAAATTTTTGATGTGGACTTTTTAAATGAAAATATCACTATCCCAATTTGTCCAAGATTGAAATTCAGAAATTTTTGCAAAATCAACCTACCCTAAGCCTCATGTCTGATCTATGTATTTCTATGGTTCAAACCCAACCCCCCCCCCCCCTCTTGGGCCCATGCCAAAAAGCCACATAGACAACTAGTACTCACGCACATGGCATAAAAGTCCACGAGAACTTACACGCGTGTTTGACACTTTAACGGAATAAGGAATACCCCGGGAGGAATGCAGACCTTGCACTCACATGGGGGTTCTTCTTAGAAAGTAGTTTCAAAGTTCTCTTTGGTTTCTAATTTGAAGAGATGCTAAAGTGCACCAAAATTTAAAGGCACGCACTGGTACTGTCAATGCTATCAGTAAAGTGACACATTGCAGTCCTGACAATCGTTACCTTAATAACTGCACTACAGCAGTTTGGCTGGCCTGTCTACAACATTGTTGGGATCCAATAAGAGAATTGCCTTAAGTTCATGGTATACATACGAGTAACAGTTTACTTCTTTGAATTTAAAAAGTGAGAGCGAGTTTGCAAAGAATTCTCTGGCTGGGTAAATAGCACTTTGCAGTCCAGTTGTGACACCTCAACTTGATGCAATGGATAATATCGCACCTTGTCGTGTCATGAATGTGTCTTCTGTGCTAGTCCTTTGTGCTGACAGCTGCAAACTCAAAACTAAGGACATCGTTCAAAACTCTGTTAAAGCCAATATAGGGACACTTTTCTACCAATCCACTTTATTTGACTAATTTAGCTTTTTTGACAATTTGATATTAATCTGTAAGTCTGGACTGTAAATTCCATACCGCTACATTACTTATCAATATTGGCTCATCCATGTTTTAAGCAATATGACTTCTCATAAAAGTTAGAGGGATAGATAGATAGATAGATAGATAGATAGATAGATAGATAGATAGATAGATAGATAGATAGATATGGCAAGTGCAGCCCTCTAAGCCCAGTTCTGGGCGCTCATGAGGGTTGATGAGATGGGAGCGAGAGCAGGAGTCCTCAACATGTTACACATTTTACTTGCCCAGCACAGACACTGATACAAGGGGCCACCAATTTAACGTCTCATCCGAACGACATCCAGCTTGGATTTTGCTCATGAAGGTACACTGAAAAGTTTGTGGTGTCTGCTCTTCATATTAGTTTGTAGCTGAACATTAAATAGTAGAGAGGCTTTGCTGCACATTTCTGTGTGATATGTATGTGTAGAAGTGCTATCTTATTACATTGTTATTGTTCACGGGACCTGAAAACGTGTAGCAAACCTCTCTAATTTCTGATGAAACACCAAAACAATCTATTTGATTAAGCGGCTAAAAACAGCATTCAAGTTGCTCAAAATTCATCTCAGAGCACGTAAAATCCATTGGCCCCCAGACCCCCCACCGCACATTGGCGCACAAGCTTCAGCCCTTTGGGCTTCGCATCCTGTGCTAGTCCCATCACTGAACCTGAAACTCCCCTTCCCAAATCCCTGGATCCGCCCCTGAATTCTGATAGGTTCGTACATTTTCACCCGAGACCCTGTATTACACGAGACCCCGTATTACCCGAGACCTACAAAAAGCCCTCCTTTCATTCCCAAAATGTTCTGCAATGTTCCATGCATAAATATTAAGCCATGCATAAATAACAAGTCATCCAAAAATTCTGAAAATTTCATCTTTGTTGTATGCGTCATTGTCCTGGTGTTCCAATTGCAATATTATCAACCGAAAGTTTGCTCTCAATAAAGTTTTCATTGAGAAAAGTTCAATTTCATTGTCTTCCCCATTTATTGGTGCCTTGAGTATTAGTCTTGTAGCGATATACAAAGCAACAAAATAACTGTAGTATTACTACCTGTATCCAAGAGTTCTGCAGGCCACCACTGCATCTTCATCAGTGAAGCCGTCATCACAGACACTCCCCCAAGAGCCGTTGACAAAAATCTCCAGCCGGCCCCTAGATGCTGATGGGCCTGATGCAAGTCTGATGTTGCCTGAAGTTATATGTAACAAAATGAGATAACTTTTAGAATTGAATTTCAGATAGAAGCAAAGGAATATTGTTTTTCTAAAACTTACGACTGCGATTCTGGATCCATCTAATAAATGTAAATCCACACTCATGGCTCAGAAAATTGCAATGGACATCTTCATTTTCTGAAAAACAATGACAGAAGGATATTAAAGACATGATTTTTCACCATAAGAGTGGCATATATATATCATATGTTCTCTGTATTTCATGGACAGCAAAGTAGATGCAGTATTGCATTTCAGTCATAGAAGTTAATATTTTTGAAAGCCTCGCACCTTTTGGACAGACACCGGGAGTGAGGGTGAGATCATCTAACATGGAGTTTCTTGAAAGTTGGATTCCAAAAACCTGATGCCAGGGTCGAATCACTTTGAGAGTGACTTTAAACCACCGCCACACTCCAGCGGGGGCATTAATTGTTCTACTTGTTTTGAAATAATCTTCTGTGATATTGAAGGTATCCCTATAGTTGTTCATGATTCGAAAACTTAGACATGACGTTGATTCTATTGGCGCCAGTTTCATGGCGTTTTCGAAAGTTGTTGTTATGTAGTAATCTGAAAAGGAGAAATTGTAGAATGATTAATTAGACTATTGAAGTGAATGATATTTCTATTGTTTGGTTGGTAAATTATGAAGAAAACTAACATCTAGAAGTGTCTCAATCATTACAATCTCAAAATTTACAATTAAAACATTGTTCTCTGGAAATGTTGCATTGTCAAAAGTACTTACCATCAGTAGACCCTTGATGGAGGCCATAATTGTTAGTTTGAGTCCAAAATGTCTTGAGATTGCAGAGATGTCTGTCATTGAATGTGCAGTTAACACCTTTATTCAATGTTGAATTGCAATAAACAAATAGAGAATATTAAAGATAAGCCTGCATTTCTGCTTGTGTCGGAATATGAATGATGTAAATAGTGACGTTTAGACCTTGCTTAATATGTTGAAAATTTCAATTTATTATGAAAATATCCCAAACACATACAATCTCTTTCGTCTGCTCTGGTTTGCCAGCATTGTGGAGTCCCGTCACAAACTTGCGACCTTCCGATGCAGTGCTTCTCTTCTTCTCCCGGGCAGAGGAATTCGCAGTCTGGAGATACATGATGACATAGAAATATGTTGATAGATATTTACATTCAGCAATGCCAAGAAAAAATTTTGAAGGAACAAATTTCTGGAGCAGAGCCTTTACAATAACAAAACTGCACTGCATTGTCACTGTGACTTCTCACACATCTTACTCTATGCTATAGGCTGACAGTTACAGTAACTTTAGAATCCAGTGTTGTGGGGATTGGTATGCCTCCAGCAAAAGCATTATATTACTCATGTACACGTAATGATAGATATCTTACTTGAACAGTTTCTTTCATCAGACCAGTCACCACACTGTGTTGTATTGTCACAAACTAAGTGCGGAAGAATACAGGCACCGTTGTGGCACTTGAACTCCCCAGGCTGGCAATCTAAATTGTGAAACAATCATAATGGAAAAACGAATCACGAGCAAATTCAACTTTGGTCATACAGAGAGCATGCAATGTCTCAAGAATATCAAAATGTTGCAATTCACTCCCAAGAATATGAACTATGCAATTCACCCCAAGAATATCAAAGATGTTGCAATTCACCCCAAGAATATCAAATATGTTGCAATTCACCCCCAAGAATATTGAATATGATGTAATTCACCCCATGAATATTAGCTATGTTTCAATTTACCCCATGAATATAAAATATGTTGCAATTCACCAAAAGGAATATAAAATATGTTGTAATTCACCTCCACAGCCCTGTTCATCCGAGAAATCCGGAGGATCGCAAGAAGGCAATCCATCACATTTGCTGGCTCCAGGTATGCAGACTCCGTTGGCACACTGGAAATCGTCTTTAGCTTTGCACACTGCATTAAGTAAATAAATTGTGGAGAGAGATGCAGACCCATACATCAAAAAAATATAAATGATAATACACAGATACATGTCACTTATACACTGTTACACTGTACATACCACATCCAATTTCTTCAGAAAGGGTGCCGTTGCAATCCTGAACATTGTCACAGATCTTGAAACTTGGGATGCACGTGCTGTCGCTGCATTTGAATGAATCACCTGGACATTCTGAAATATAAAGTATATACAAATATTGTTACACAAATGGTCCTTGATGTATACTTTGATAAAATTTGTTCCAGATTATCATATAAGTCCAATGATCATAACTGAGCTCAGATTCAAATACTCCAGATGGAGATTTCGAGATCATGCAGTTTATATAATTTATCTGCATGATCAGTTGTCACATCTCCTCGGTTGTGATTTTTCTCATTGTTACCAAAGCACAAGTTACTTCAACCTGAGCATTAAATTATGTTGGTTAATGGTTAGTCCTTAGGGGGTCATATGGTCAGAAACTATGTCAGCTGTATTTAGAGTCAGTAACTTATCTTTGAAGTTATCCGTACCATCAAAACAATTATCAGTGATCTCAACATCATCAATTGCCACATCTCCTCTATTGTGGACCCCTCTGACAGCTTCAAAAGTCACCCACGATGTTGTACTTGGATTGAGTTTAAGGACGGCCACCATCCAGTAGCCTGAATCATAAGTCTGATTGATGGTGCTGAGTAAGATTGTCTCACTTCTGGTCGATTGGAAAACGTGCAGAAGAGATCCTCCAATTCCCCGCAGGTTGTAAACGAATCGTAGACATTTGTTAGTCGAGTCAAATTTGGGACTTGAGATGCGGGCAGAAAAGCCTTGTTTACTCGGGCTGGATGCCTCAAAAAGGAGATATTTGGCTGAAAATAAATAAGTTATATATAGGCTGTTACAAGAACCTTACCAATGTTAACAGCAGTTTTAATAACCATACAACTCTGGTCATTCAGCCCCTACTGAGTGTATAAAATGCAAACTGCAGCATTACTGCTTTTTATGCATTCTTTCTGTGCAGTGTGTGACATTCTTGGTGTTCATAATCATAGAAATACATAGAACGGACATGAGGCTGCATGATGCCACCTCAAGATGAGGTCACCAAATCCGCCATATTGGAACTGCCCTGAGACATGACGTCACAATAGACTAATTATGATGTGACGTCGTGGCATTGTTATAAGTGACATCACAGTTATTGGTGACGTCATGGTCCATTGTGCCAGTATTCAGGGCAGTTCCAAGATGGTGGATTTGGTTGCTTCATCTGCCAGAGCCTCATGTCCCTTCTATGTATTTCTATGTTCATAATAAACAAATCATATTAGGCAAGAGTGTTAAGTAGAATGATAATTAAACTGCTGTAAGGGAAAATCACAAGAAAATGCAAGAAGCATTGACTCTAACCCACCATTGGTCCAATCACGAAGACGGCTACCATGATCCGGTCCTGTGTAGAAGCTTCGTGGGTGCATATTACGATAATCTTCTTTTGTGCTTTGTATAATATGCCAATCCTGATTGTCATCATGACTTTGTTCATATCCACAAAAGCCCTCTTCAAAGTCACAGCCAGGAGCCCGCAAAGCTTCAGTAAGTGCTGGTAAGATATTTTTACATTGTAATGACATATTCAGTGATCGAATGATTTATTTTTGTAATATATATATATATATAGCTTCATAACAATAAAGGACCTACCTGAATAGTGCTTAGTTGTACAAGAAATCCATGTTTTATGATAACTTAAGGTTTGCAGTTTAGCGCATACTGTGCCATTGAATGTTTGTGTACATATTGTTCCATACTCCTTATCATTGTCAAAAAGAGGTCTTATAGGCCCTGCTGAGTCAAGTTTACTGCTGCAAATAAAACATTTATTCACAGAAGGATACAGACAGCTATTCAGACAGACTGGCATAAAATAGTTAAGTGTTTAAAGAAATAGTATGTTACACAAAAAGTATACAATGTCATTTCGAAGGTGATGTTATCAATTGTGATTTTGGAGTCTTGCAAAGGTAAGTTTAGGTTGGTCACTACAAAGAGGGAATATGTGATTTATCACCTTTGTGACTTTAAATATAATAGCCTGAGGTGTGATCAACACATATTCCTGGACCAATGATGAATAACCGGCTTTTACCATGAGACAAACAGTCAAACAGTCAAACATGAGACAAAAAGTGGACAATAAAGAATATGGGTATTATCACCCTGAAATGCTGGCATATGATTGGCTGACAGAGGTGTCAAATGGTATAAGCAATGTTACTGAAGTCTCCTCCTTTGTCACTTTTTAAAAATCAAATTGAGGCACAATACTATTATCACTCATACTTAGAAATTCTGAAGTTTCAAAAAACAGTCGACACATAGAGTACTTACCTTCTGAAAAGGTATTGGCAGATAGCTTCAGCGTCATCGGTTGTCACTGTCTGCACAAATTTGTCTACTACAAATATCTCCAAGTAACCCTGTCCAGGCATGTCACCCTCAGCTAGTCTAATTGTTGGTTGTTCTGTGGAAAAACCACAAACCTTTTTTTTAATTTGGTGTATGCCCAGCTTATTAACAGTTTGGATAAAAACATGAATGTCCTTATCAAATTACTTGTAATGGTCAACTAAGTAAAGACACAGTCTGGGTATTATCTCTTTATGAGATTACTATTAATTACTGGCTAATTTAGCTGTGAAGTGTGTACATGCTACAGTGATGCTGCACACATCTAAATTGATTATGATTTACTTCCCTTATCTTTCTGAAATTATTATAGAATCAATGCTTAACCTGTGTGACAGGTCAGTCTGACTATTTTGTACGCGTAAAGACAGCAGTCAGCACACTTTTTCCTGAATGAACATTCCTTAACATTTGTTGCGTCTTCAGGGCAGCTGATGGAAGCTGGCAACAAAGGTACATCAGGGTCAAGACGCGATGTTCCAACAGTCACTCCCAACCTGAGGAGAAAGAGGTTATGTGTCATAGGCAACTTTGCAACCTGGTCCAGTCATGATAGAGATAAATTAAGACACTTATCTGAATACCAAGGGTCTGGGATGGTAATATTGATTTTGGGGGATGATATTGATAATGCCATGTGACCAACACCTCAGATCATTCAGCTAAAGGTCACAACCAGTAGCCACACAAGTGCATGCCTGGATGTTGGGGTGTGCCTCGCACAGCCAGCATCAGATAGGAGCTGCAGGGTAGTGAGCTATTTTTAGACACACAGATAAGCCATGCAAACTGACAGTACAATTCCGCCACAATTCGCTGGAGAGAACTAATTGACAATACTAAAAGTAGGCCACAATGGAATAAATTAGCTTGTTATTATTACTCCTCTAGTATTCCGATACTAACGTCAAAGGCCAGTGTCCAAGCTGTCTGCAAACTGCCTTGTTGAAACTTTCTGGATTCTCTTTTGTGCAAACTTCGTGCCACATGTCATTAAATTCGATCTGGAGTCTCCCTGACCGCCGGTTGTCTCCGCGGTATAGTCGCACATTTGTTGGTTCTGGGGAAAGAACAGTTTTAAAGGAAATGTTATAATGAAAGTTAAATATCTAATCAAAATTATATACCCAATCACCCAACTTCATGGTCCTGTTCGATATAGTGAATTGTTCATATGTCATAATACTAATCCTTCAAGAGGGGATCCTTTATATGTGGTAGGCTCTGTGGAAACAAGCATTAATGGGTATTTTCTATCAAAAATTATCTGAACTACTTATTATCAATCGAATAACTATGTATATCCTTAAGGTGGCTCGATACTCGTGAACTTTCCAAGATAGGATTTCTTAAAAATAGTTTAAAATGATCCAAAATATAGTTTATAGCAAGGATATATCAACAAAAGTGGTCGCTACCAGCCTTTCTTTCAAAATATTTGAGGTTATGTAAAACAAAGTCAGTCGACGCAAACCTAAAAAACTCGATTTTTTTCTTATTTTTTTTACTGTGTAGTTTTCCCTGCCATTCAGTGGCCATTCATCCTATGTTTTTAAATGAAGCATGGAATTAAAGAGGACAGTTTTATGGAAAAGCTGATTAAAATTCCAGAAAGATATATTTAGTTTAAAGAACTTTTCTGGGGGTTCGGATCAAAAGTTATGATTTTGAAAAAAAATATTTTTTTTAAGAACAATGGCGCAAAAAAAAAATGATGAGATAGGATTTTTTTTTTCTTTGTCATTTGCTTCCAAATGAAGTCAGGAACAATATAATGACACAGACATACGGCCCTATGGGTCTGGAAATTGATATAAACATTTATTTGTGTTAAAGAGTCATTTTTGAGAAACTAGACATGTTTTCCGAAAATCGCCTACAAAAATGTTCTACTAGGAGTAGAGAGCTGAAAGTCTGGCAGCTTATAGTCATCTTCATAGCGCATCTTTTGCTCAAAACGAGAAGTCTCTAACCCCTACAGGAGTGGCGCAAATCGCAAACGAAGCGGCCGACGCACGAAATTCTCAGAAGTAAAAAAGATGCTGAAAAAGTGTCAGCAGAGCTCTGATGCTGTGGTGACGTCACGACAGATAGGGCCTGCCTGGCTGCGCGTGAATGTGCGTTAACAACCATTTCACATGAGTAGCGAGCCACCTTAAGTTTTTCTTCCCTGCCATAGAGCATGATGTTATGTTGAGGCCAGTTGCGGATCATCTTTGTGGTGGCAATTCACATTTAAAGATTACTAACATAAACTGCAGTGATTAATTGTAAAAGGTTAAAATGATTGTTTTCACTGGATGCATTGTAAGCCAGTGTGTTCTTTAATTGCCAAACACAACAATGATCCACAAACAGCTGAAGCATGACATCATGTTCTCAGTCAATGGAGCAAATTTGAAGGATATACAGTTATTGGAAGGATAATGATGTTTTATAATTTTTTGCTAATTGATTGATCTATGTTGTGATTGTTTAGGCTTATCATTTACCAAATGGACATTGCTTATGTGTAAAGACAATAGAGTCCATCGCAACAAGGAATTGCTGGTTTTCGATTTTTGAAATTGCGGTTATGATGATTCTGCTCGGATGTGTGACATTTGTCATGTCCACTTGTTCCGGCAACCATTTGCTGCTCTTTAGATCATGTGTCCAGACCAGAATTGCCTCATCAGTTGGTTGTTGTGATTCTAAGCTGGAACTTGAAAGACAGACAGTACGCTGAAGTTAACTTGATGTCCATGTCTTTCGAGACAAGTGCAAATCTTCCAGGTTGATTGTGTTTTACAAATGCAAATGTGCCTGAAACGACGGACAGCATCTCAGTTAATGTGGCATATCAGTGAATAAAATATAAATTTCCACTTGAATATCATATAATTTCATGCTCTAATAATCTACCTGGAGTGAAGTCATCATTTGTACCAAGCCCTTCACTCTCTGTTGTGCCAAGACTCCACTCAACTCCTGAACTTGTTGGACAAGAACTGATCCAGGAACACATTGAGCCTTCATCAAAGTCGCACTTCAGGGCCTTATCTAAAAAAGAGATCCAAATTGTTATATATTAACAAGACTTAGCTGTTGGCAAGCTGTTTAATGACTGACTTATATACATAGAAAGTGTCTGTCTTAGAATGAGGCTGTAACATGACGTCATATCAATCTTCCCTCACAAATAAAATTTTAAATTTATATGATAAATTCTGTGATAATAAATATCGAAATAAATATAGAATATCAATGTAGTGAAAATCAATTACCAAATTTTGAAAACAAATATTTAATAAGATAAATATTATGATTTATAATATTCTAAGTATTTCGGAGGTTGCTTCTTTCTGTTTGATCTTCTTGGCACAATGACATCAGCTTCAGAATGTGTGTCAACCTCGGCTTCATTTGGAGAAGGTGATTCAGAATCTTGGAATGCTTCTACTTCAGATGATGTTGGAGTTTCTGGTATATCAGCAACAGCAACTTCAGGAATGGCATCTGCTTGAATGGGTACCTCTTTCATTGTCTGCCTTCTGTTCATGATTAAATCAAAATTGATGTCTGTGTCAGCTGAATAGGCTGGCTCCTCCAGAAGCTGACCATCAAGACTTCTTAGCTGATCGATATGTCTTTTCCATATCAAGTCTCCCACTTGTATAGTATAAGTACATGGACTGAGTTTCCTAGTAATAACACCACTGATCCAGGTCTCTTTCTTCTGACGATAATCACGTGCCAGGACCGGTTCTCCAACTTCAATAATACGACAAGACTTCTTTGGAGAAGATTGTCGCTCAATATGAAGACCAATATTAGGATGAACTGCATCTAATCTGGTACGAATATTCCTTCCAAACATAAGTTCTGCTGGTGTTCTTCTTGTCATGGTGTGTGGAGTGGTTCAGTGCCACTGGTTCTGTATGTAAGCAGGAACTCCGTAATCTTCAAATTCCTTGAAAGTTTGAGGTTTCTCCTGGCTTTCATTGCCTTCTTGAAAGTTTGAACAAAACGTTCAGCTTCCCCATTTGTACTTGAATGAAAAGGTGCAGCTTTCAAGTGCTTGATATTATTCAACTTCAGGAATTCCTCAAAAACATCAGATGTGAATTGGGGTCCATTGTCAGACACCAATTCCAGTGGTATTCCATGTTGTGCAAACACCCATCTCAAAGTTTCTATAGTCTTTTCCGTTGTAATGGACTTCATGAAGTCTACCTCTGGCCATTTCGAATGAGCATCAACAACAATCAGAAAATTTTCACCCTGGTAATGTGCGAAGTCTGCATGAATTCGATGCCAGGGATGTGTTGGCCACTTCCAAGGATTTGCTTCTGCTTGTGGTGCCCTTGGTTGTAATTCCTGACATATTTGACATCCTCTAACAGTCTTCTCAATGTCTTTGTCAATTGAAGGCCACCATACATGCATCCGAGCCAGGGCTTTCATACGGACTATGCCTGGATGACTAGTATGTAATTCTTGAAGAATATAATAATGCCATTTCTTGGGAATTATGGTTCTGGTTCCCAACAACAAACATCCTTCTTCTACAGACAATTCCAACCGTCGATTGAAGTAAGGCTGCAATTCAAGACTGAGATCCAAGCGTTCCGGCCAACCAGTCTGTGTGAGGTAAAGTACCTTAGCCAGAGTAGCATCCTTTCCAATTTCTTTGCTAATAGCTTTCGCCGTAATTGGCAAACAACCTACTTGTTCTTGGACATTATGGACAATCTTCGTAGCTTCTTCAGTCCAGTTAATTAAACCATCTGGCTGCTCCATGCTGTTGAGAGGTAATCTTGAAAGTGCATCAGCATGGCATTCGGGTATATGTAAATAGCCCTAAATGTGTATTAATTGCAACATATTTCTTTGAATCTTCATTAAGTTCAACTTGTTGGTATGAATTTGACAAATCCAATTTCGAGAACTTTTCACCTCCATTCAACGTTTGAAATAGTTCCTCGGGTCTTGGCATGGGATGTTCAGGTATTTTCAACACCTGATTACTTGTCACTTTATAATCACCACATATCCTTATGTCACCATTGGGTTTGGGTACAGGGACAATCAGAGCTGCCCAATCACTGTACTTAATCTTCTCAATATTTCCTGCCTTTTGAAGTCGGTCAAGTTCCATTGCAATGCCTTCTTTCATAGCAAATGGAACGGGTCTGGGTTTGAAAAACTTGGGAACTGCATCAGATTTTATCACCAGTTTAGCTTCAACATCTTTGATTTTTCCAAGACCTTCTTTGAAAATCTCTCTGTACTTGTGAATGATATCTTGCAGTTTACTGATTTTTGTTCGTGGCTTTGTATCAGTTTTCAAAGCACAAATATTCTCCCAATCAAGATGAATTTGGGACATCCAATTTCTTCCAAATAAAGCTGGGCCCTTGGTATCAATGATGTAAAGTCTTAAACTCGGGATTGTTTGTTGTCCATATGTCACATCTACATTACATTTTCCCAGGACTGCTACTTTTTCACCTGTAACGGTCTTTAGTAGGATATCTGATGGCTTTACTTTCAAGTGAGGGAGTACTTCATCTTTCATGCATTTTGGAATCAATGTAACTGATGCTCCAGTGTCAAGTTCCATGGTAATAAGCTTACCATTTAGCTTTAAATTGACAGTTATCTCAGGAGTCTTACTTGATATTTTTCGAACATTTGAAAGACTTAATACCGTTTTTTCTGTTTCCTCATCAGAGTCAGAAAAAGAATTTGAACTGTCTTCACTGTCAAGTACACTTTTCACTTTGGAAGACTTTTTATCATATGATTTTTTTCCATATTTGTGTGGCTTTGATGGTCTTGGTTTGCTATCTCTTTCTTTAACATTCCTTCTTTTAGGGCATTTTGAAGCAAGGTGTCCAGTACCATCACAGGCATAACACTTGGAGTTGCGGTGAATGCAACTGTCAGGACTGCGATTCTTCTTCCCACATCAGAAACATGCCTGCCTGTCTACTCTTCAAACAGCTTCATTTTTGCCATGCATTGTATCCATATGATGGTTGGATAATTCGTAACTTAGAGCAGTTTCATGTGCCGCTTTTATAGTCAGTTTCGACTCCCAAAGCAATTTCTTTTGTGCTGTGTGATCACATAGACCAATAACGAACATATCACGAAGCACTTCATTAAGGAAATCCTTAAAATCGCAAGTTTCAGACATTTTCCGCAACTCAGTTAAAAATTTCGTGACTGATTCTCCACTTTTCTGTTTACGATGGTAAAACTTGAATCGTTCTGCTATAACAATCGGTTTCGGAGAAACGTGCTGTTCCATCAACTCACATATTTCCTTGTATGTTTTTGTGGAAGGTTTTGATGGGGCAAGAAGGGGCTTCAACACACTGTAAGACTGGCTCCCCATTTTTTTCCACTGTATCACTGTCGACGATATCATTGGCAATGCAGAATTGATCAAACCTGTCGCTGTAGTCATTCCAGTCATCACCCTCAGTGAATTCACCGATGGACCCAAGTCGAGACGCCATTATAAATGAAAGCAAAAATTTCCTTGAAGACAGCTGGATTACGTAGCTTCAAAAAAAAATTCTTCAGTCGGAATGCAAGGGTTGAATCCTCCTCGTCGCCATTTGTTATATATTAACAAGAATTAGCTGTTGGCAAGCTGTTTAATGACTGACTTATATACATAGAAAGTGTCTTAGAATGAGGCTGAGTTACATGATACCAGAATGAGGCTGTAGCACGGCACCAGAATGAGGCTGTAACATGACGTCATATCACAAATTATACATGTCATGTAGGTTTCTTTAGTGAAGTTATGAGGAAATTCTTGGATCTTGCTTTTATCGAATTACCTGTGCTGGTCTGATTGTTGGGACAGGAGCCAGATGAAAGTCTTATTCCATCCAAACCTGCTTCTTCAGCCTAGAATACACAACAATAAGATTATTATGCAGATGAAAACTGTTCTAGTGGGTTGTCAAGTGGGTTGTCTGAGAAAATTATAGAAATAAGCCTGACTCACTAATTTATTTGGAAATTAGCAAAGTAGAAGTGACCCAATTAGGCCAATGATGGTAATTTTTTCAAGATGATGACCTAGGCCTACTTCAACCATTTTTTGAAAGACCATGCACTCAACTTGATCAGACCTACTTTGCTGTTCATAGCTATTCATACCAGAGTCCGCGAAAAGTGCTTTTGTCATACAGGACATTCGGGCAGGTGGATTCTGAATTTTACCTGCCCGAATGGAATCCTGTCTGCCCGGATAATACCTTGTCTGTCCGAAATTCCAATTTTATTTATTTCAATGTGTATTCCTCACTTTGTGTGTCTTTAGAAATGTAACTTTAATCGCTTAGATGATCATTTAAAAGACAGAAAGAATGCTAAATTATTTGCAAAAAGCTATACCAAATGGAAAACGTCCTTATATTTAAACTAAAAGCTAATGATAACTTATTATCATCCCCCAACTCATCAATCAATCATCTTATTTAAAATTATGTTTATTCATCACCAACCTGTATGTAAATATATGTTTGTCTGTATGTATGTTTTTTTTGTATTTGTAGTCTGGGTGCAACTTGATATAGTTTTTTAGCAGCGCGAAGCGCTAGCTCTTACTGAAGACATTTTTTCCAAAACTTATGACCATAACCATGGGTGCCCCTGCTTACCAATCCCATTCAAACTTAGCATATAGCCTCTCCTGAATTTTAAATCATGTCGATAAACTTTTGGTGCCCAACTGTTACTATAAAAATTAATAAAGAAAACAAATATGCTTCTTTTCACAGGGTCAAAGGTCAGCTGAATTTGCATGCAGCATGTTTGCAGTGCACTTGGCCATGTGGCCTCCTTGTGCATTCAGCTGTGACAGTCTGCATCCACTGTGGGTCTACTGCTATATTTTAGGGAGGGCAGCTTCCCCCTGCTTGGGTAAGCCTAATGTTGAAATTTCGCGCTGCTTAAAGTGCTTGCACGTTATTTTCTAACTCTGTTGTGTCCCGTCTTGTTGTTTTATGTCTTTTGTTTAATTGGTTGTTCACAATATCATTGAAAATGTGTGTATTTCTACAACAAGATAAAATAAATATATCTATATATCTATCTATATCTATCTATATCTATATCTATATCTATAAAGTTACTCCAAACTTCTCCCAATAAAAATAGAGCCTACTAACTGATTGCTGTCAAGCAACTAAAAGGTGTTAATTAATTAAACCAGTATTTTTTGAACCACAAAATTAAAAAAAATGTATTGAATTTAGTTTGACCAGGTATGGTTTATTTCATGCTGATTATATTTAACCGTTTATTTCTAGGTTCATTAGTTTAATCCCTGGGCTAAGCTGTGTATCATTTTGTTGTGTAAAATTCACAGACCTTACTATTATATATAACTGTGCAGGGCCTCAAATCTTGTACATGTATATCAGGCTACAATCCAACATACCAGCTGATGCTGAACATTGCTAATTGCAATTTGCTCATAGATCTATTGACAATTGTTGTGTTGAATTGCAATCCACTTGACACTTCTGACCCCCAATTTGAGTCATTGATCAATGCTTTCATTGCACTGGCGATTTCAAAGGCTAGCACTGACTGCATTGATTGCTGTGTCACGTCATTGGCTCTCCAGCAAATCCAATCGGACGTTTGGGCAGGTAACCACTTTACTTTTGCCGGTCACACGCTATTTTTGCCGGTTTTGACCGACAAACCGGCACTTTTCGCGGACTCTGATTCATACTAGCTTGTGTCATCTATATCTATTTGTAGCTATCTGTAGCTATTCACAGCTCTCTATATTCATTAATTTTTTTCTTTGTATCAACAATGCAACAAAACCTATGACAGCAGTAATTAAAATCGACAAATACCTGTGATGATTCAGAGACGAAGATGAAACTTATAGCATTGATACCGGTGGGAAGAGAGATGGCAACCTGCAAATGTGAGTCCTCAGATTAGTGATGCAGATGGTTTGTATTGACTGGTTTAAATATTTAGAAATCAGATTTACCCCCACCTCTCTCCAGGTTCTGGCATCTTCTCCACTGACCCACCATTGCAAACCAGTTGTTGATTCTACAAGCAATCCTGCCTCATGTGTTTTTTCCATGAACACAAAGAATTTCAGACAAGCGCGGTCTTCTACTACGACTTTCGGAGAGGTTATCTTAGCCGCCTGAGTGTTTCCAGCCCGATATTGTTCAGCGAGGAAGAGTGGAAATTTGCCTTGGTAAATATCCGTCACCTGGATAGGACTGGGTGGTAATGTAACATACAGGTATCCTCCTTTAAATGGAAGAGAATTTTAATTTGTAGAATTACGCTTACATCCAAACAGTAATTTGGTAGTTTCATTTTGGCAGCACACAATTAACTGAGGAGAATCCATTGCTTTTCGATGTGTGACCCCTTTTTGTCATTTCAGATTTGGCCTTACACTGCTTTGCCGGGCTTTTCAGTTGGGCAGATCGGCAAGTACCTCAGGCGCCAAAGGCACCACTTGCAGCCAATCGGGGGCAAACGGTGTGCCGTGGCATATTTAAAAGCGACTGCAATCGAGCGCTGCCAGAGATAGTATATAGGTCAGCCATGCTCCTGCTTAGTCATCAATCAGCATTACCCAGAGCAAAAAAGAGAAAACACATATGAAGTGCTAGAATTATTTCAACTACCAAATGTATTCCGATTGTACTGCAAAAATGCATATACTTTTCTGCAAGGGAGCGTATTTGAAGCATATGGATTTACACATAGGGAGTATTAGGGTGCCTCATTTTAGAAAAAGTTTTGAAATTCCCACTACCTGGTATTTCATGGTGTTACTTATATCAGAATGCAAGTCCATGCCAATTTTCAGCAAAAAATATTGATATCTAAAGGGTGCTCAAGAGCTCTGAAGATAACATGGTTGAAAAGGGGCGTTTTTGGCCATTTTCGTCTAGTATAAATGTTTCTATTCTTATTCTTGTCATTGTAACAACACAAATCATCCAAAATGTCAGTGTTTATTAGTCTGAAAATATAAAAATAATATTTCTAAACTGAAAAAGCATTTTTTCATGGTAATCTTGCCTGTATTTAAGTGTTTTACTGTGTTTTTCGGTGAAAATCGGCCATTTTAATGCTGAAAGGCATTAATACAACGTAAGATTGGATCAGTTCTGCTTTATTTCTACCCTCAAAAGTCTAGGAGACTCAACTATAGATGCTAGGCCCTTAGGTGGTTTAATATCCACCCTTGCAGCAGACTTTGTGGTACGTAGCTTGACCTGTATTCACCGAAAAATCCAAATTCGACTGAATGTATTATCCAACTCTTTTCGTCAACTCGTTTAATAAATATCATCTGAACTTCCTGAATCAATGCTAGCTTAGGCAATTTTTCTGAAATTACCAGATTACAAAGCATTGTACATACACCTAATTCCTGTATTAAATAATCCTGAGGCATAGAACTTAAGAATCAGACACTTACACATTTAATCTGAAGCCTTATTGCCTGGTTCAGCTACACATAAATAACTAATTTGCATAGTTCAGCAGCTTTAAGATTGTAGAAAATTGTATCAAATGGTGACAAAATTAAACGAAGTGATACAAGTTTAGGGAATTCATCTCAGTCACCCATTGACGTAAACATCAAGACTAAATCATCAGTGCAAAATTTAATAACATCTCATTAAATTCACCTATAATGATTTTACCTCTGTGGTCGACAAGTCTTAATATCCCCCCGCCCCCTTTTCTCCATGCTGCTAACTCATCTTCCTACATCTGACAAGTCTATATGAAAAATGTATATTTCATTTTCTTGCACCAAGTCAAGTATGGTTAATCTGTTATGTTGTACAGTAGCTTGTTTTTTTCTTTTAACGCTAACTTTTATATGTCCGAATACCAGCCATTCTGCCATATCTCAACTACCTGTCCATGCTTAGTTTGCTCACATTGCTGAATAACAAGCAACTACAATACATTCAAGGAGGGAAAGACAATGGGATTATGCAACCCTTTCAAATTTCTTTTCTAAGGCATCCACTAATGTGTAAGCAGAACCTTGCAAACATGTATGCTGTAATATTTCATTGCTTTTAATGTGACCAAGCAAGCCTTCAATATTCAATAGAAAAGCTATATCAAGCTGTATCAGGCCAGTCGTGGACCACGCTACACACATTAGTAATTCAATGCAACACATGACATGTTCAAGTCCGGCAACTACTGGTGGTCAACAGTATATTTTCAGTTCTGAACAGTTCTGTATGATAAATTGAGAGTCATCATGAAAGAAAAGAAAACGATGTCAAGGATGTGCTCTAAATAAGAAAAAAAGTATCACAATTTTGAACAAACAATTTTTGTGTGGCCAACAATTCAGTACATACAACAGTCAACAAGATCAGTTTTACCTCTCTTATCAATACTGACCTGGGCTTATTTATGCAGACAGGGACGGACGCAGGGGGAGGGGATGGGGATGGGGGGATGCATCCCCTCCCCCACCAGACCAAATTTTAATATTTTTACATGTTAATTTTATCGGCGCGCAGTCGGGTTATGTCGTGAGTCAGGCATTCAGCAATGCGATAGCCCGATTCCCCCCTGAATGCAGACTGCTATCCTTTTGCCCTGCATTCTACCACTGAACTTACTCTGGTTCAAAAGCATTCAAGTTTTGGAATTTGTTTAAGATCTTCCAAGATTTTTGGGACTTTTTGAATATTTTCAATTTCTCTTTACCTTTAACCAACTGTCAAATTTAACCTGAAGTTATGATGTGGATTAGTGTGGAAGATTGTAGCTAATCCTAGAATATTTATGCCTTACATTATACGCACAGCATGTTGACCTACGCACTTGATCTGCTCAGGACAAATGAATTGTGGTAAATGTGAAATTGAAGACTACGGTATTTTAGCCTCAACGAAGCAATAATATGTTCCCAAGAAAACTACTGAGAAACACACAAATGTTGAAAATAAACTGCAATTTCAGTGTAGTATTACAATTGAGGCATCGCTTATACAATTACGAAGAACTTACTCACTGCTGTGAAGGCGGCTAATGAAGGTGTCAAGCTTTTTCCATACTTTTTGGATATGTCACAATAGTCTGATGAACATTTTCCAGCAGGCAGCCCCCTTACAGATAGATCTATAAATGAGCCTGTTGAGGGCATGGTTGAGGGTCGTTATGTGTAGTACAGCCTTTCAGCATTAAAATGGCCGATTTTCGCCGAAAAACGCAGTAAAATACTTAAATACAGGCAAGATTACCATGAAAAAATACTTTTTCAGTTTAGAAATAATTATTTTTATATTTTCAGACTAATAAACACACACATTTTTGATGATTTGTGCTGTTACAATGACAAGAATAAGAATAGAAACATGTATACTAAACAAAAATGGCCAAAAACGCCCCTTTTCAACCATGTTATCTTCAGAGCTCTTGAGCACCCTTTAGATATCAATATTTTTTGCTGAAAATTGGCATGGACTTGTATTCTGATATAAGTAACACCATGAAATACCAGGTAGTGGGAATTTCAAAACTTTTTCTGAAATGAGGCACCCTAGGGAGTATAAATGAAGCGCAATTTAAATAATTCAAGAGCTTCAAATGTACTCCTTTTTCTGCTGGGTATAGTAAAAGCCAAGGACAGAGGCTTGACTGCTGGTCTGTGTTTGAGATTTCTTATCTGATATTCGCTTTAATTTTACTTTCAAGGAGGGACTTATCTGTGTTGAACTTTTATAATATCCACAAACGTATTATTTAGCTGACCTTGTGAATTTCCAGAACTGTCTCTGCATGGACCGGTCTGAGATGTGGTGTCAAAAGTTTTGATAGTCCATTGGCCGTGTTTAAACTCTATGTTAGTGAAATTGCAGTAATCTCCACTTTCAAAATCACATTGCAGCTTTTGAACATCTAAAAAGCAAGCAAAAAGGACATTTTGAATAAGAGTCCCTCTAATATTTTCTTCTTCTTGTTGTGTGAAAAGAATATGTTGTCCTATAGAAGTTGCCAGATCTATTATATACTCATCACTCATCAGCCATAACTTACATTTGTCCTCATCAGTGACAGAAACTTCTATACCGTCTAGAGCAAAGACCCCATAAGTAACATCAGCCACAAATGCAACTTGTAGTAGAAGCCGTGATGGAATCATCACCTCCACTGCTGTCCACTGGTCAAGCACAACCTCTTGACTCAGCTTCCACAATTCTTTAGTGACACCATTGTTGGATCTTGCCTGTAAAATAAGATGAATACAATTAACATGGGGTAATCATTAATTGATTGATAATTCATTTTGATAATTTATTTTTCATTATATCATTGCCTTGGATAATTTTTTTATTAAATAATTTCTTTGCTAGTTTTAGTTAAATAATAAATCATTTCTTTCTGGCCCTAGAAATAAACAATTTCTGAAGGGGATATTTCTTAACACAGAGTTGCTTGATTTAAAAACAAATAATTGAGGATGTCACACATACGAAATACATAATTACTGCCACCTTTACCGCAAAATATATAATTTGCCGTCGAGTAAAAGTCAAAGCTCCCCTGGGTATCTGATTGTTAACCGCTTAGAGCAGAAGTTATAAGCACTGACTCAAAAATGTCAAATAGTGTGATGCGGGTGACATGCTTTGTCATTTCTGAGTCTATGTTTATGACTTTTGCTGTAAGACGCTCTTAAAAACTGAATGTCTTTCACCTCCACTGTCACATTGGGCAGCTTCGTAAATGAACCTTGAGTGAAGAAATAGTAAAATTTCAGTGTGCTAAAATCATCCAACTTCATCTGCGGCAAAGCGAGGTAAGACAATGATCCTTCTCTTCTTCCGCCTTGAAGTGACATCACATACCCTGAAAATAAAAAATCATCAGCATAGCTTTTCAGTATGTTGTCAGGATCAATATAGATTTATAACATTGGGATGTAGTTCATGAGAGGCACCTTAGTCGTATTTATATAAAGTGACATTGTTTCAATATATCATTGCTTCAATATTTACCGTGTTATCCAATATATTTATTTTCTTTGTTATATTCTTACAAAAGTCTGTTTTACACTATAGTTTCTTGTTGTGAACCGGTATTTATAATGAATAACATACCCTGCAAAAAGAAAAGGACCATGACCTTGAATTGGAATTTTTGAAATAATCGATGGACAGTAAATTTGTACACTCGTTGAGCCAGCAAAATGTGGTCTTTAGTAGGCCTAATGATCAATAATGCGCTTATTTGGAAGTACTAACCTAAATACGATCTGGAAGTGAAATCATTCTGCATTCCATACACTTCCCTAGCTTGTTTTCGTTGCCATCTAGTCCTGTAGCAAGACCCAACCGACGTATCACACCATCCTTCGTCAAAAGTACAGGTGAAATCTGTCCAGTGGACATAACTTTATTCATGAGCATATTGTAGCAGCACAACAAATTCTCACCATATAATAGAAGTCGGATAGATAATATATTTAGAGGAGCAATGCATATCTGGGCCTATGATGGAGGTATTCCCCGGGCTTCCCCCACCTCTCTGGGTTCTATGCTTATGATTTTAATGTAATCTAAGATATTTAAAGGAACTCATGCATAAATCAACTCTGCAAATATAAAATGACACACTTTTTAAGGGGGGTTGTTTTTTTTTCTGTTCTTAGACCTTTCAAACGTTGGGGAGAGACGGGCACTGTGAGTCACTTTTTTTATTTTCAGGCGAAGCAAATGTTGCTTCGGATTTATGACAAAAAGCTATTTGGCAAAATTATAATTACTTTTGTCGGCTAAAAACCAGAATTTTGGAGTATAATTTGCCCTTTGCTGTGATACTTTAGCGGGTTTAGGACAACCTTTTGCTTATATATTTTTGTTCAACATAAAAGAGGACAGTTCTGTAAACAGTACCACTTTGATGCTACTGGCTCTGCCTCACTGTGCCTGCGGTCTCACTGTGCCCCGCCCTCCCCTACTGGTAAACCACATTTTACTAAAACTTACTATTTTTTGTAGGACATGGTCCATCATGTAGCATTATATCGTCCAGAGCGATATTTGGAGAAGAAGCTTCTGCTTCAAAAACGAGGCTAAACTCTCCTGCGGGTAGCGACTTCTGACCTATCCACCACATGTCCCCCTGGTGGCCAGAGGCGTCCAAGATATCCTCAGTTCTGTTGACTCCATTATCGCTGTAGTTCGCATAGACCTTAAGAGCAAACGTGCCATTCCCGCTCATATGATAACGGAAAGAAAGACAACATTCTTTCTCCGTGTAGAACTGTTTACTTTCTAAAATACCCGGTGTGGGATGACTTCCATAGTCACTCGGTTTTATCATCATGAAATGTCCGTGCCCTATCGTAACATGAAATCAGCGAATTTAAAACGCAAATTATCAAAATTAGTCAAAACAAATGAGTACCCATTCCACACTGCACTGATTTTACTGAGTACACAAAAAAAACCTGTTGTGCCACTTTAACGGCAGCAACCACAATGAATACAAAAAAGGTGTCATTTAACGGTAGAAAACTGTTGTTTTAACAGTAACTGTCACAAAAGTAGTGGGAGCTGGGTTTACAGTGTACTATGGTATGGAAGTTTAATGAAAAGATATGACTCACTTTCATTTAAGGTGTTGTCCATACAGGGTCCCCTGTGTTCGTAATACCAGTACCCTTGTTCCAGATAGAACACGTATTGCATTGTGTGTATGTTGCGAAGAGGGCAGGATTTCGAGCCAAAGGCTGGTTGCGACTCAAAATCACAGTTCATCATGGAGT
Organism: Platynereis dumerilii; assembly: GCA_026936325.1. Lineage (NCBI taxonomy): Eukaryota > Metazoa > Annelida > Polychaeta > Phyllodocida > Nereididae > Platynereis > Platynereis dumerilii. Next base: position 7,864,484 of record JAPTHN010000011.1, on the reverse strand, counting down.
CCTCTAGAATTAATAATTAAATTTTTCCAATTTAAAGACAATGCTAAAACAGTGTGTCCAGTCCGGAGGTAGGGTACGTAGCATTCCAAAATACACTCTTGAGAGAGAGATATTTTATTAGACCAATTCCACTTTACATGATAGTTATATTTTTTTCATATGTTTAAATAAGATATAATAAAAATTATGGTCAAGGAGGCAGCATCTAAGTCACTTGTGTAACGCTGCCGATGCTGCCACCTTTTGTATATCACATAATTAGTGTAAAATATTCATGCAGGCATGTTTCAGACGGGTCACTTCATAGTATTTGAATGTTTAATAGGTCAGAATTTAAGAAAGTGTAGTTTGTGAAGATATTGGACAAGGGGTAGACTGGGACGAGTGAATGAAAAGATGATAAAATGTGAGAATGAGTGAAACCATGAATGAATGTAGTGATTTTAGGAGTTGGCTTGCTATGTAGAAGTCGCTCAGTTAAATCAGTGGAGACTTTAAAGGAGAATGATAAAAAACATAAGTAGATAAAAAAATAAAATAAGAGTAAGGAGACGCAAAAATAATTAAGATAATTTTTGATGGTATCAAGAGTTATTACACACATAACAATTAGGAATGGAACACTGACTTGTGTATAGATTGATTAGATGCCTTTTGACATAGAAAGTAAAACCATATTCACTATGAGTACTTACTTTATCAATGATGCTGATTTCATTTTTATTGAGGAGTAGGGGGAGCTGATATCTGACATTGAATTCAGCATACTTATGTTTGATTCTGGGAACTTCATATCTAGAATGGCGCGTCAGATGGGTACGGGTAGGCTGATTAAGATAATCAGTATCGAGAAAGTAATATGGCAATGTGTTATTAGCATAACAGTAGAGTCAAGGAGGGTAAATCCGTCCACTTTTGGCTAAAATTGTCTTTCCAGGAATATGGGAATAGTTACAAAAATAAAAATTAGTCCATTGGAAGAGGGATATTCGGTTCTTTCATCACCAGCCAAAAAAATCAAATATTCAAATAATTTTCACTGAGACCATGGCAACGAAATTTGAAGGTAAGGTCACATAAATCCGTCCACCCTCCTGGTAAATCCAGTAAGGATGGTAAATCCGTCCACAGGGAATTCTACAGCAAATAACTGTCATATCTTCAAGTTTTGCAATCTAACAATATTCACAAAGAATTTTCTGTCGATTTTAGAATAGTGGGGTACTAAAGCACTTAAAATAGAAGAATTAAATAAAAGAGGTACAGTTAACTATCAGCAAATTCAATTGACTGCCTCAATTACGATTGAAGAACTCTTTTTAACCCAATCAAGTGGTCTAATTGCTGAAACTAATTTATTTCATCAGTGTTATGCCATTTATAGGTATTAAATATCATAAAAGTACTTTTAAATCCCATTTGAAATGGATGGACGGATTTGCAATCACTCAGTCAAGCCAGATTTACAAATAATGATGGTAATTCCGTCAACTTTTAATTCCATTATATCACCTGCCCAGGTGTTGCAATTAAGCCATTGAAAGAATCCTGCACGAAAAATAAAATCCTATTTCTTATGCAAAACTTTTTTTTATTTTCAAAACGTTTTTTGTTGATTGAAATAGGCAATGAGATGCCTACAAGAAATTCACAAAATGGCTGTGATGACATCACAGGATTTCATTGTATTTTGTCCTCTGTTTTTAAATGAACCTGAAATTTCATTAACATGCTGCTAGCATGATAAATACGGCAAAATTAGTTGAAAAACGAGGTCATATTTTATTTAAAACTCACACAACTATAATAAATTTAATGTCATGCCTATATAAGGGGATGGACGGAATTACAATCCTGGACGGATTTACCATCCCTGACTCTAATAGAATTTATAGAGCTTTCTGGTAACAATGTCGGTAACTTTAAGAATATTGAGCTTTTTGAATATGGGATTAGTGTGTGCATTGTATTTACTGTTATTAATTATTCGAACTGCCTTTTTTTTGCGAAGTATTTAGCCTGTTATGTTTAAAGCCCCAGCACAATATTCCATAATTGAGATACGAGTTTACCAAACTGTCATAGATTGTCTTTAGTGTGTACACTGGGAGGTAATGTTTCAGCTTATTCATGATGCCAATGGTTTTAGAAATCTTCTTAGTAATTGACTCTGAATGGACTTTCCAGTTTAAATGACTGTCGAAAATTATACCCAGGAAGTTAAAATTTTTTACATACTCAATAATTTGATGGTCTATTTGAAGTTTAGGTGGATTTACAGTCTTGTTATAGGTTCGGAATATCATACATTTTGTTTTATTTGCATTGAGAGATAATTTGTTCAAATTCAACCATTGTGTTACATTCCTAAGTTCAGAATTCAATTTTTCATCTAAACCTGCAGGGTTATAGGTTCCTTGATGAACAGAATCCAATGTAACAAATAAGGTGGTGTTATCTGCATAGGTTAAAAATTTAAATGTATCAGATGATGAGCTTATGTCATTTATGTACATGATAAATAGTAGTGGACCAAGGATAGATCCTTGGGGAACACCTGTTGTTATCGGCAAGAGATTAGATTTGCTATTGTTAAATTCTACATACTGTTTTCGATGACTGAGATAGCTGTTGAGAAGTGAAAGAGATTTATCTTTGAAGCCGCAGTGTTTTTCGATTATCCATATTGAAAGCTATTCGGTCTACTAATTCCATTGCTGCTAACTCAGTCGAATGACCGCCACGGAATCCATATTGTCCTGTGTAATGCAGTTTATGTGAAATAAAGTATTCATTAATTTGTTTGTGCATAATTTTTTCAAATATTTTTGATATTGCGGGAAGGATGGAAATTGTTCTGTAATTGTCTAGTACATTTTTGTCATTCTTTTTATAAACTGGTATCACCTTAGCAATCTTAAGATTGTCTGGGAATATCCCTGTGCTGATGGATATGTTGATGAGATAGGTGATGGGTTTGCATAGTTCATATTTTAAATGTTTCAGTAAATTGGATGAGATTTCATCGATACCAACACTAGTCTTGTTTCGTAGTTCATTGATGCTCTTCATTCTTTCTCATAAATATGGAATATAGGAAAACACAAAAGCTACCATTGAATTGTAGCGACCCCCTTTGAGTATAATGGTTAAAATCTCACTTTTAAGAACTTAATTGGATTCCTGAAGAGTTAGTTGAAGCCGCACTTGAATATTCGCTTAAATCTTGGAAAATTTGGGAGGCTGGAGGAAATTGAAAAAACGATGCAAAAAGGCCAAAATATGAATTTTATGTAGGGTTAGAAATCCATCGAAAATTGTCGATTCGTGAAAGTTACTGGTATCAAAGGAAAGATTAACCTTTAAATGGGTCAATTCTATGGTCATTAGCGAACCTCCATGACAAAGAGTCATAGCACAGACAAAATGGGTCATAAAATGCTTGGTCCAATTGAACAGTTTTTTACATTTTCAAATTCCAAGACTGCATGATAATTCTCGAGTTAGCAGACCCCGAGTGTACATACCCGTATTTTCAAAAATAATAAGTTTTGGATTTTCCAAAAAAAATTTGCGAAAGGTGTTTAAACTCCACTCAAATTATTGTTATTGCATCCGAGCAACCTTAACGGTTAAACTGACGCAAAAAATGGCACAACTTACCCCGTCTCCCCTGCTCCATAGTGTTGTAAGGGGGAAGGGAATACATTATTTTAAATGTCAGAGAGTGATATGTTTTCCTAAAACCCCCCTCTTCCAAGTAGGACATGTCTGTGCTCTCTTAATAACAATATAGGTCTATCTTCTTGCTTTGCTTATTTTATATAACATATAGTATAAAGAAATGAAAATTGATCATACTTGACACCTCCTCCTCAGAATTTTCACCCAGCATTGTTGTTAGGTGGGGCCACCCTGCTGGTGACGTCATATCATTTCCCTTGCTTCTGCTGTTTGATGGACTTGACTCTGAAAAACATGTAAATAATCAAAATTTACTATAGTTTCAGGCATAATCTGATAGATGCAGTGTTAAATACCCAATCACTGATGAATAGTTACCTTTCAAACATGTGGTTTCATTTGCTACCATTCCATCTGGACAACCACACACTCTTCCTCTAGGAATTGACAAACAGAAATGGCTGCATCCACCATTCTTGTTTGAACAATCGTTCCTTCCTGAAAACGGAGAGGGGTGCAGATGGGGAACTTGGTAACACAGCAATAGAATAAAGAATAAACAATAAAAAACGTTATTTAAAGTTGATAGGTTTAAAAACAACAATAAAACAAAATGTCAAGCGCTTTTCACGGACAGGCGAGAGAAACTAACAAACCTGACTAGAAAGAAAAAATTAACATTACCTGCATTATGGATTTGTGAAATACTTGGTTATAACTTCATAGACCGACTTTTATCACCTGAGTGCTTCCCTGCGGTATGCGCGCTATAAGTGGTGAAAACTATTTAAATTGATTTATTATTTGGAAGAGTCATTTTAAGGAATTAAATATACAGTGAGGAAAATAAGTATTTGACCCCCGACCGTATTTTCTGGTTTGGGCACTTGCGCTTGCTCCAATACTCTGAAATTTCTCAGGTAGATCTGGTCCAACACTAGAAAATAGGTAATGCACACAAATTTAGTGAAAGACGCATTGTGTAATATATTTGCAGAAAAATAACAATAGTCTTCGGAAATAAGTATTTGACCCCTTCATTTGCAAAGGGTTTATCACCAGACATCTGCAAAACGAACACTTGGAAAATTATTATAACCAAAAATTATTGCAATAAAAACCTATTTTAATTGTTTTCTCCAATTTTATTCAGCCCTCAATAAAACCTCCTATAATTTTTTGATAATTTCTTCATGTTTGATGATGCGATGTTGAAAAAAAAATCACAAGACACCAGAAACTTAATTTTTTGACTGACACTAGTCTGGTGTTGGTACACAGACCCAATGTTATGACCTAGGAGTGAAAATTTCAATAATTCATTCCATTGTGTGTAAGTAAACACAGGACAAACTTACGACCGGGTGATTCAGATCTGCAGTGCTTCTGCAATCTCACCTACACTGGAGTCCATGAGTGCCCGAACCATATTAGAAAGTCCTAGACTAACCAACGATGATTTAGCTAAAGCTCTGAAAGCAGTTTGCAATTCCACCAATAAGAGGAAGTGACCAGTACGTCTCAATAGGCTGTGATGTTGCAGTGTGACAGTAGTGCCTCCGTTGCAGAAAAATCAAGCCAAAGCTTGCTTAGAATTTACACTCTTGCTCATAAATATGGAATATACCGAAATAACCACGAGCCTTGTTTTATTTTTTACCCTTGTTTTGGGTGAGTCCAGATTCAAACAATTAACTTCAACATGCTCAGAAGAGGCTCAACTAGACTGATATGAAGGGCTGGAGTGGATTTTTCATATTTTGAGGTTTTCATGAACAATCTTGATAAACCAACCGTGTTTATTGTGATAAACTCTCAATTGCTAGCAGTCAAAACAATTTCTAGTTGAAATTATAGTACATTTTGGTAGAGCACACATAGGGTGTATAAACCTATATCAATAAAACGTTCCTGGTTATCATGAAGTCTTGGAATTTGAAAATGTAAAAAACTTTTCCATTGGACCAAGCATAGATATGATCCATTTTGTCTGTGCTGTGATTATTTGTCTCAGAGATTCTACATGCTAATGACCATTGAATTGATCATTTAAAGGTTAATCTTTCCTTTGATGCCAGCAACTTCCACAAATAAACAATTTTTGATGGATTTCTAACCCTAAACAAAATTCATATTTTGACCTTTTTTGCATCGTTTTTTCAATTTCTTCCAGCCTCCCAAATTTTCAAAAATGTAATCAAATATTAAAGTGAGGACTTCAAATAACTCTTCAGGAATTCACTTAAGTTCTTAAAAGTGCAATTTTAACCATTGGATTCAAATGGGATAGCCACAATTCAATGGTAGTTTTCGTGTTTTCCTATATTCCATATTTATGAGCAAGAATCAGTGGCGGAGCTATGGGGGGGCCTGGGGGGGCCAGGGCCCCCCCAAATGGATAAGTGGCCCCCCCATCGGCCCCCCCATTTGAGATTTGAAAATTTTGAAAAAATTATTGGAGCAGCAACAGTCGCTGGAACACGTCCGTCTAAAGTTGTGGCGTTCGCTAGCGCTCACTTAAATACCCCCCAGCTGACAATGCACGTGAACTTCACGTGATAAACACGGGGGGAAACTGGTGAACATGACATAACTGAGAGTTATCACGTGTTTTTGTTCACGTGAGAAAAACTCCACATTTTCACCAGATAACCACGTGATGAATGTCACCAGATTAACGCTTGACCATCTGCACCACATAACTGAGAGTTATCACGTGTTTTTCTTCACGTGAAAAAACTCCCCAACTAGACCCTGAAGTCAGTCAGAGTTAAAACTCTGACTTGCTTTAGAAGAACTTCAACTGACTGGTCAGCTAAGTTGTTGAACCCTGACATCACTACTTCACTTGACTTCAACAAACTTCAGCTGACTTTGTGCAATATCCCAGGGCCCATCTGTTAAATATTTTTCAACAGTATTTTTAACTTCGGAAATTTCAAACTTTTCGGACACGGATTATTGTGTAATACACAAATGTGTAAATTTTCAGGGAGTTTTTATGTTTTATAGACTTTACAAAAGTACTATAATAGTTAGAAATACTTGTGCTCTTTATGCCCTTTTGAATGGTACCAAAACCATTTCTGTGAGATGAAAATTGGCTAAGCTATGCAACTATGGCTTGACTTTAGCTGACTCGAGTCTGACTTGACCAGACTGAACATTAACTTGCTGCTTGGGAACCTAACTATGACTTCACTAGTCGACTTTATAGAGTCGACTTCAGGATCTATCCCCAACATTTTCACGGGATAACCACGTGATGAATGTCACCAGATTAACGCTTGACCATCTTCATGACATAACTGAGAGTTATCACGTGTTTTTCTTCACGTGGTTAACTGGTGAAGATTGCCCCCAAGAAATATAGATGGAGCCATCCGTACTAGAAACACAGCTGTGCACCGAGTTCCGCACTAAGTTTACTTTAACAGAGTTTAAACTAATTAAACAAATGATTATGATTTCTAAATCTGGATTAATACACAGTATATGGTGGAATGATGCTTATTAGCTCAAAAAGGAGCACATATTGGATATTATCACTAAAGACTAGTCATCCAAAATGTGAATCAAGTATGACTACAATCCTTGACTCTGGTAACCCTTAAGAAGACTGAAAAGAGCCTCACTGCATCACACTGGTTGTGACAAATTTTCAGCAAGTTCTTCTGGCTTTTACTTCAGCCCCACAGCTATTGAAAGCCCAAGATAATGCTTGAAACAGTCTGAGTTGACTGGCTCGATGAGGAGCTAAGTTAACCGGTGGGAGATTTTACCTCTTCTCAAATAATTCTAACTGGTGAAGATTGCCACCCTGAAAATCATGTGGGTAACTGGTGAATATATTCACCAGAAAATCACATGGTTAACTGGTGAAGATTGCCCACCAGAAAATCACGTGGTTAACTGGTGAAGATATTCACCAGAAAATCACATGGTTAACTGGTGAAGATATTCAACAGAAAATCACGTGGTTAACTGGTGAAGATTGCCCCCAGAAAATCACTTGGTTAACTGGTGAGAAAATCACGTGGTTAGCGTTTGCAATAACCTATCAGTTTTCCACGTGATAACTGAGGGGCAATTTCACGTGATAACTCTCAGTTAACCATCAGTTTTTGTCAGCTGGGCCATTTCCTCTGGAATGATAGTTGCCCTTTGAAAAGTTCTCAGGCATTTGATAATTTGTAATATCCTTATTTGAATATATCTAGCAATATGTACCACAGGCAAACCTTTTAACAGGGTGAGCGACATTCAATGTTTAAATTCAATTATCTGCCCAAATTGTTTTGGCTTTTTGCCCAAACCTTAGTGTTACCCAAGATTATCGGGGGAGGGTGACTACTCCCCTTTCCAGTACGCCTACGTTTCTGGAGATTTCATGCAATATCTAAAATCAGGGTGTTTTGAGAAATCTTTCTGTTGCCATTGCTCAGTTAAAAAACAATGCTCCTTTGAAAGTTTTCTAATTAAAGGTAGTATGTCCGCATACTTAATTAACTGTAGCCTATGTGGATAGATTTCAGTCACATTTAACACATTCGAGTTGAACAATTTACCTAATTGCTATTTTAATGGCAGTATTTGAAGTTTATTTCCTTGAAAAATGTAAACAAATAGTTTTTCATGCCGTGAAAAAGTCCTGCATTGTTTACAAATCAAGCAATGCAGGGCTCTCCTTAAGTAATTTAAGGCCTTACAATCAATTAAACTCACTTAATTATAGAAAACACGCAATTCTGTCAATGAGAAGTGTATAGTATACTTAAAATCTATTAATTTATGATCTATAACTACAAGTTGAATTTTACATAGAATCGGCGGACTTACTACCTTTAAACAAATCTGATTTATCAGAGTGATTTGTACAAACTGCTCAATTTTTCATACATGCATGGAATTTCCCTACATTTTTGGTATATTTCTGTCATTTGCACAAATTGCTACTACCTTTTAGGCCTATTTGAGGAGTTGGGTAGATTTCCATCAAAAAGTCTTTTCGATTTAGACCTATGTGTAAAAAAGAGGGCATTCTAAGTCGGAATATACTCAAAACTTGCAAAGATAGTTATGAAAAAAAAACAACAACAAAAAACAAGAGGACCATTTCATTGCAAAAGATACTCTTTGTGACTCATAATAATTGATGACATGTCATTGTCATGTTTTCAATATCGGAACCATAGAATCTGTTTCATTATTTTTTGATAGTTCAAAACAGATTTTAGTGTGAGTATGAGATGTAGGCTATGGTCATTTTGTTTATTAGTCACAAAAGATAAGACGTTCAATTCTAATTCATTCGTAAAGAAGTCTTGTAACGCAGTGTCAATTTTTATCCATGTAATGCCGCATAAATGCCGCGAAAGGTTGGCCCCCCTAGTTCGGACCCTGGCCCCCCCTTGGCCCCCCCACTCATGGATTCCTGGCTACGCCACTGGCAAGAATGTATAATTGATCATGTGGAACTATTTTGCTGATGATTGGGGGAAAGTCTAAACGAGCTTTGACATGATTCTTCAGAAACAGAGGCACTATGTCAGTAGTGCATCACGTCGGCCTACTGCAACATATTGTACTGGTCATAACACTGGTCAACGATGATTTTTCTACCCGAGGAAAAATACCTAATTCGAGCGTGCTGATTCCAAATCTGAAATCAGAATTGCTCTAGAACCTCTAGATTTTGAGTTATACTAAGCTATTAAAATTTAGATATAGAAATTATCTTAGCATTTGTAGAGATAAGTTTGATTTCCTGAATCAAAATATGACCTAATTGTTTACTTAGACTTCTCCAACTACAAATATTTGGGGGTGAGAGGTGCCAGAAATTGGCGATTTTTACTAAGTAACTTCTGGTTGGTTTATAACTATTTCAAGATATGAAAATTTTGTATGAGGTGCTACAGCCAGTAATTGAGCTGCCAAATTTTTGAGCTGCTAAGGGCCTACTTTGCCCAAAAAAATGTATTGATAATTTTATATTAACAAATTTGACGTAAAAAATATTCGGAAAATTATGCTTTTTCCCAATGTGATTTTGAATGTCCGTTTTTTAAATGCCAGGGAGAATGTATATGCCCAAAGTTATGTCAATTCATACTCCACCTTCAGTAGCTTCAGTAGCTCAGACTCTGAAGGGACTGCTTTATCATAATTAAAGAAGGGGCTATGTGAACCACATAAATTGTTGCAAATTTGATCATTTAATTCTCCATGATTTGATTTCTTCTTAACAGAAATTATTGGTTTAAGAAAAACATTATGGAAAAAAGTTAAAACAATGTCAAATTTTAGGCACTGGTCTACAGTGGCTGAGCTGTCTCTGTTCGGGACTGTCAAGTGGCAGCAGAATGCTGACAGTCCCTGGAAAATCGAATTGGGTCAACAATAATTTGATCTGTTTTGGACAGATCACAAGATCAGGTCGAACAACAGCTGTCCATATTGCTACACCAAACTACTTTCACAAATCATGGTTGCTGGCAAATATCCAGTCCACTGCTTTGAATGAAAATGTTTGGAAATCATGAGACAAAAAGAAAGTTTTGAAACTTTAGCATACTTTGCCTGTGAAAGGGATGATTTTACTCATCAGTCGTTTGATGGTATTCAATCTACTTATGCCATTTAGTGCATGTTAAATTGTGGTCAGAAAAGGGTCCAAAAAGAATGCATTCTCACTTATTCACGTGTCCATACAATGCCGATGTTTTCGCTTTGTGATATCAAAAATGCTCAATTGTATTTATTCTGCTACTTTATGGAGATTTAGGAACTCGGGCAAAAATATAATTCACAATTTCATAAAAGCTGTGTTACACTCAGCAAAATGCCTTGTCCATGCCACAAGTGGCCCCCTCTATACTGGCAATATATGTGAGCTACAATGTATACATCCTCCAAGATAAAAAATAGTTCCAACTTATTTTGGTATTTACAAGCTGTCTGCTTAAAATTGAAGCGATCCAAAGTCAGATTAGACACTTGCAGAGTTTTTGGAAATAAACTAGACCATCACCAAATGAAGGAACTGTCTTGGTTTCTTCCACACAGTCCTGGTTTCTTCCAGAGATCGAAATTCTGTTGACCGCTCACAGGAGCTCGCGAATTTTGCACCCTAGGTGGCAACAAATAGCGGTCAACTTGTAGACAGGTGGCTGAGGCTGGCTCAGCAGGCAGTGTAGTTGCATTTGAGTGTGCATTTGGAATTATATCTGCATTACTTGAACCTTCCAACCAGAACATTTAAAATAAAAATTCATTGCATCTCATTTTCCATCAATTTTCTTCATTTCCTTCATAAAAAAATCCAATCATCATAAGAAATTACTTAGACATGTTTATATTACACCCAGAAACTACAATTTTTCAGTATGAGTTGCATATTACCCATTTCATTTCTCCAAATGGGAATATATTGAACAATAACAATTTTGCAAAAAATCGCCCATTTCTGGAGCCTGTCACCCTAAAATTTTTGTATTTAGACATGTCTGATTGAAATATTTTGGCTATATATTGTTTCAGCATAGTAAAATAACTTATGTAAATACTAAGATATGCCTACTTTCCAGTATTTAGCAGTGCAGAGTGCATTTCTTTTACACGTGAATTGCTCTCACGCCTGATTATTGCCAAATATTGACATGGCCATAACTCTTTTTTTGTTGACCAGTGTAATCTCATGCTGGAAAACATACAATGACATAAATCATTGAAATTTTCACCCCTGGATCATAATATAGGGTCTGTGTATCAACACCAGACTGGTGTCAGTCAAAAATCATGTCTCAAGTGTCTTGGGATACTTTTTTTCAACCGCGCATCTTAAAACTGAAGAAATTACCAAATTATTTTATAAGATGTTATTGAGGCCATTCAAAACTAAATAAAATTGGGGAAAACAGTTGAAACAGGTTTTATTTCTATTATTTTTTGTTTTTATACTTTTCCAAGTGTTTGTTTTGTAATAGTCTGGTGATAAACCCTTTGCAAACAAAGGGGTCAAATACTTATTTTCGAAGACTATTGGGATTTTTATGCAAATATATTACATAATGCTTCTTTCATTTAATTTTTGTGCATCACCTGTCTTCCAGTGTTGGACCAGATCTACCGGAGAAATTTCAGAGTTTTGGAGCAAGTGTAAGTGCCCAAACCAGAAAATATGGTAGGGGGTTGACCATTTAGTTTTCCTCAGTGGCAAATTATTTATTTCACGGTAGCGACGCCAGTATTTATTTATTTCAAGCCCTCGAAGTACCCGAATATTCATTCCTAAATCAAGCAACACCTTGTTGGGAATACCCCCACCAGAAATTTATTTCAAGACTGCCCTAACTTTTTTTTATTATTTCATTGAAGCTTGGCAAGAAATAATCTATTTTCAAAAAACTCCAATATATTTATCTAGATTTATATTGCTTACTAACCTGGTGTTCGGTATGGTGATGCTAAAGCCAAGCCGTACAGGAGTGATCTGCCTCTGGACTTCTCCCCCACCTGTTCAAGATGTGTTGCTCCAATTGTGTCTTTCTCCATACGAAGGATATAACTGCATTTTGTTCCAAAGAATTATTTTGACTCAAAAATGTTTTTATTTAAATGTTCAAACCTGTTTATAAATCAGCAAATTTACATGTATAAGAGTGACTGAATGAACCATTAATTACCATGAAGGTACTTACTTATGCCTCAATGTAGTCAGGTAAATGTATGTTTCATCAACTTCTATGCCAACGAAGTTGTAGGTTGCATCGGATGTTGAGAAATGGGTTTTCCGGTCAGTTCCATCTAATCTTATCGACTCCACTGTCCTGGGGCTTCGACTTTCGCAAAAATACAATCTTCCTGCTGATAAAAAGAAAACAACATTGTTAAAATAAGGGTTTTATCCTAACACCAAGCATCTTGACAGGTGCAGTGAATGACATCTTTCTTTTTAACATGAATGTTAAATTCTATACCTGGCATGTCCAAAGCGAGTCCTGCGGGCTCGTTCAAACCTCTTGTGAGCAATTTTTTACGACCAGTTCCGTCCATTTTTGCTTTTTCGATGTCAGCTGAGTCGCCATCGTTTGTCCAGTACATCCATCTGCGAAGTAATATTTTTATGTTGCAGTTTGATTACACTTTAGTATGCTCAATTATGTTCAGTTTTGGTTGAAATATTACATGAAGTTGACCATGCAGAATACAGGGCAAGAATTTCTGAAAATGTGATGCTTGATTAATGCATGAGATTAATTCAATAGACGTTCGGTCATTTTGGTTAATTAATAAAACTGAAACATTTTATAAATTAGTAATAATTCCTCGTATTCAACATACGCAATGTTCTTGTTGGTATAACTCACCCACTTTCAGGGTCCACTACTAAGGCGTCTGGCCACAATGACCCTGTTTGCACCAAAGACTTTCTCGTCTTCTTGTCGAAGTCTATGACCTTGATGACTTTGTTGGCACGGTCAGCCACATACACAAGATCGGAAATGTAATCTATTGATATTCTATTTGCGATTGTGTCTGAAACATTGTTATTGATTATACAAAATTAGATGCACTATCATTTTATGTTTCACATTTTAATGACGAACAACAGCTTTTGGATAATTGGATTGTCTCTCTAAGCATCTTAAATTGTTTTCCATTTTAGTCTTGGTCTTTACTCTCTGTTTACAGTCACAACATTACTGAAGCTTGGTTAACTGGCATGTCGAGCTGCCACGGGCTGGTGTAATGATGAAACAAGGCTGTGAGTCCAATATTGATGCTTCCTAAATGTTACCTTTAGTACAGGGGAAAATTGTGACAGATATCAATATTATGCCCATGAGACATGACTGTTCAAGCATATTGAACATTATATTCCTTTTTATTTTTAAACTAAATTCATTACTTCAAATTTGTTCAGGTCTCTCACATGTCAGCAGCGGAATAGTTTCCTTTTCATCCGACAAAAGTGACAACCGTCCTAGAATATTTGATCTGCCAGCCAATGCCGATCCTGTCCAGTAAATGAATTTTCTGACGGGATCATAAGTAATGCCATAAGTTTCTTCGAGTGATCCGTTACTCACAGGAATGTGGGGCCCACCGGAAGTTGACATCCGAAAAATGTTCTCGCGAATAGGGTCAATAAAATAGAGAAATGGATCGTCTGAAGAAAATGATAATAACTCAAAAATTTGTTTATTTACACATGATCAAATAAATAATAACATAATAATCTTAATAATTACATAACAAAACAAACAATAATTGCATAACAAAACAAACAATTAATGTAAGGCGGCAGTATAAAAAGAATGTTCACAAAACAAAAAATAATACTAAGAACCTTGGCAGACATAAAAAAAAAAAAAAAAAAAAGAAAGGAAAAAGGTTAATGACAGAATCGGAAAATTAATTTTTCTTTTTTAACGAGGCAATGTTTAGACGATGATCATGTGAAGGAGCTTTCTGAAGACTGGAGTGTCGCTACCGGGAAGCACCCTATGATAGATGAGGATGAAAATGATCTATGAGAATATAAGACTGAAATGGAACCTGTTGTGAGTTTCATCCTATTAGAATGGTAACTAACAACCTGATGTCGAGAACAAAGGTATTACTCTGTTAGAGAAATGTCAATAATAAAGGTATTACTCTGTTAGTCATCTGTTACAAATGTAACACTGGCGATTACTACATGTCGCATTATAGTTATCTCTGATAAAAACTAATTTAATATAATTTGCATAGTGCATACCCATGGTAACTATGAGTGAAAATTTTGAGTTGGGACAGATATTATAAATTAGTGGAATTCTATAACGTATAGCTTGCTTGGCAAATGAACGTCTTATAATTGGAAATTGAAAATTGTTAGCACCTCTGGTGTTGTAGGAATGAACACTTTGTTGAACATTAAAAATTTCATTCAAAAAATATGAAGGTAAAGTCCCATTTTGGTATTTATAACAGAACTTATATTCTTGCAGCAAGCCAATATCCATCACCTTTAATAAGTTCAATTTCTTGAAAAGGGGGTCAGTATGAGAATTATAGGCCGGATTTGTAATAATCCTGACAGCTTTTTTCTGTAATTTAAACAGTTTATTGACTTTTGAACCCCATGCTAGTAATCCATAATTTAAATGTGGGGTAATCAGTGAATTGTATATTGTTAGTAGTATATTTTGAAGGACTACATGTTTTAGTTTACACATTACCCTTATTGTCCTAGAAATTTTCTTTGAGATTTACGATGTATGTGAATTCCAATTAAGACCTTTGTTTACCATAATTGCAAGAAGTAAAAATTATCTTCATATTTAATAACTTCATCATTTATTTTCAAAATTGGTTGAGTAATTCTTTTTTGGGGCGGATGAAATACCATGGCTTTTGTTTTGCTACTTTTTAAGGACAATCTATTTAATTTAAACCAATCTATAACATTCACTAGTTCTGCATTTATTGTTTCAGAAGAATAATAATCAGCTTATCTTAGCAGTATTTTAATTAATTAAGAAATAAAACACATGGGCCATGATCTGAGGGACTTCATGGCATGACCAATGGTGGATCTAGGGGGACCGGTCCAGACCGCGAAGATGTAAGGTACATGTTGAAGAAATATGCAACAACACGGGGCAGTAAATGCCAAAAAATGGATCCGCCATCGTTGACAGTTGAATCTCACCCATATTATAACATGAAACCCCCACATCTTGGTTGTGTTTGCAGTTGTGGACACCCCAGCCTCTGTGAGAACAGTCAAACACTGATTTGTCTCCTGGCTTGCAGTCCAAGTTGTCCAACCAAATCACTCCTGATCCACTTGGTGGGTTTTCGAGCCTGAAACCTGCGTCGCTGAAAATATCAACTTGAGAGTTAAACATTTTATATAAGATAGTGTTATGAAGACTTGTGATTCTCGTTTGGGACTCATTTGTGTTGGACACTGTGAATGGAGCAAATATTTGAATTTTTTAAAGTTTGGTTTGATTTACAAAATTTTACGTACTAGCCAAGCATTTTGCAGACAATGGTTGAGTCAGTCCGTTCAAATCCATTATCGCAGATTGTTCCCCATTCCTCTTCGTAAAATACCTCCACTCTACCAGATGATTCAGTGCCTCCTATGAGTCTGACAGCTGTTCCTGAAAGTCATGTCCCATCCTGCTTATAGACCTGTCCTCTTGAAATCCAGTGCCGAATGCCAAATATAAACAAAAATAAGAACAAATAGTAAAAGCCTACCAAAGTGTTCAAGACAAGTGACTCCAGCAATTTCATTTCCCTTGCAGTTATGTTTGCCCCAAGGAAGATGGCTGCAGTGGCGAAGGGAGGTCATTGTGTCATCGCAGAGGACGTCATCCAGGGCAAATTGGACCCCAGCAGGGGTGGCTACGGTTATATTCGTTTGATTATGGAAGTACGACCCAGTGTGTGCTATGGCCATATCTCTGAAGTAGAGTAAGTTTGAATAAACATATGCGTATTTATAAATCAACCACAAGTTTTCAGTATTTATATATATATTTTTAGCTGAATATCATTTTGCATTATAAATTTGCATGTAGGTTCCAGAACTAATATTTACCCATAGCCAAGATCCTTGCAGACCAAACCAGCAGCTCTTGTATTCCAGTAATCATCACAAATGTACCCCCAAGACTTGTGGAGACCAGTTCGAACTTGGACATGACCTGATTTTGCATCCTTGCCATCAACAAATCTTAATTCCCACTTCAGTGTTGCTTCTTCTGTGATGGATGGCAATATATTTTGGTAATTTCAAAGAAAACGGCTTTATTAAAGTGATATCATTAATCGGTAAAATGATGACGTACCTTTACAGACCAAGCTGACGTCTTCATTGTGCCGACAGTTGTGGGATTGGTACAAAGTGCAGCCTGCTATCCCCAAGTCAGGAAAAAGGCATGTCACATCATCATAATGGATTGGAGAGTATTCTGGGGCACCACCGAAGATTGCTCCACCAAAAGCTTGTGGCTTGAAACTACAGCATAAAGATTTGAGTTTAAAATAGATATATCAATAAGTTAGATGAATAGAGATAGTCAACTTATACCTCAAATGAAATTTTCTTCAAGTAATGTACCCTTCCTCTTTTGAAATACCAAGCGCATCACAGAAGACTTCAGCAATAGTGTCATTCACAAAATCATCACACATCGAACCCCAAACATCGTCAACCAAGATCTCCAATCTTCCGGCAAAAGGCGAATTCCCATCTGTCAGCCTTAATTTACCTGAAAGTACAACATGTACAGGTCTACATCATTTTATCATCATTGTCAGAACGCCATGGCTATTGACCAGCATTGGTCTACAGCAATTCAGAGTGCTATGCTCCGCAATCTTCGTCTATAGCAACAGACTTATATATATATTGATTCAGCTTATAAGCATAATTATTAGCAACTGCAACGTCGTGCCGCTATGTTATTTGTCGAGAGTGTCACAAATTCCTTCAAATGATTACAAGACAAAAACTACTTTTACAGCGAAACACTTTGATATAGAATTACAGCGAAACACTTTGATATAGAATTAAAGTGGACTATGGCACTGTGAAAATGGCACTTCGTGACTCATGATAGCCGATGAAGTGTCATCTTCTCTACTTTCAACATGGGAAACATAGAGGCTGTTTGATTAGTCATGATCAAGAGTAAGCCATTTGACTTTTCATAACAAATTTTAGAGTGAAAATCAGATGCATAATCCTTTCGTTTGGCTGTCACCGTATTAGACACCGATTTGGAGGGTTCTAACACGCATTTTTGTCAGTTAGATCCCGACCGAAGGGAATCTAACTGACAAAAATGCATGTTAGGACTCGACAAAGAGGTGTCTAACTGACTTAGACATCATATGCTTCTTCTATTACTTGTTTTAACTTATAATTTTAGCAAAATAAACAATAATCCGACTGTTTATTTGCTGTTGTAAACAGTGTTAATCCTTAGCAGGGCGCCAACATGCAATATTGTCAGTTAGATACCAGTTTTTCCAATGGTATAAGTATCTTGGTGATGTCTAAAACAAGTGGGATAAGTCTCCTTCAATCAAATTAACATTGAAAGTATTGGGTTTGATCATGACAAATCATCAGTATGATGACACATGAAGTGCCATTTTCAGAGTGCCACAGTCCACTTTAATTCTATATCAAAGTGTTTCGCTGTAAAGCCAGGAAATTTGATATGCAAAAAGAGTGAACTGTTGCACTGTGAAAATGGCTTTTCGTGACTCATGATAGCTGATGAAGTGTCATCTTCTTCACATTCAACATGGGAAACATAGAGGCTGTTTTATTAGCCATGATCGAGAGAAGGCCATTTGATTTGTCTTAACTGATTATAGATTAAAAATCAGATGCATGATCCTTTTTTTGCCAGTTACCAACAAACAGGATTAGTCTCCTTAAATCAACTCTACATTGCAAGTATTGGGTATGATCATGACAAATCATTTAGCAAGATGTCACACGAAGTGCCATTTCACAGTGCAACAGTCTGCTCTTTTTTTTGCATATCAAATTTCCAGGTACAACATCACCTCTGTCTTCAAGTGGACTGCTCTTGCATTGCCACAGATCAGAACATATGCTGTCTTGTGTTGCCACCTAGTAACTAGTGTGCTATTCCGCGAGCTCCTGCGAGCGTCCACATACTTTCAACCAGAGGAACACACACAATTTTGTCTGGAAGACACCGGGGCTGTTTCTGAGTGTGCTGATGGCCTTGTCTACTTCCTTAGAGAATGTGATTGCCGAGTCTGACTCTGGTATACATCGATGTTGAATAGAAATTTTGTGAATTTGCAATGAAATTGGAACTATTTCTTGGGAGAGCAATGCTGCAGCATAGAAAGTCAACTTTTGTGCCAGGTGGCAGCAGCGTGCAGTTCTCATTTTCACCAGACTGACATCACCTATTATCAAGTTTGTGCATTGTCAGGCTGAGATCCAGAGTGAACTATGTTTTCAAGTTGCAAAATCATTCATTGTCAAGACTCAAGACAACCAATGTTGCTAGGATGAGTAAATACAGCTGTATCATATCTATTATTTATTTCTCCAACCTACCTTGAAAACTGGTTTGTACTTCACATCTCACCCCAACATCTTCCGAATGTTCGCAGTCAGTTACACCCCAATCTCGATGTTCGCATTGGAAAATGTCTCTGTCATCAGGTGCACAAGCAACATCATCAAGCCAGACTGGACCTTCCCCCTCTCCGAAATATGCCTCTGAGAATTCAACACCTTTCCTGAATTTTAATGTACGCTTTTTGTTATGCATTATCATTTCGTACACTTATTATCAATCCAATAACTATGTATCCTTCAATTTTTCTTCTATCCTGGAGAGCACGATGTCATGCTATTTCTGGTTGTGGATCAACCTCGTGTTTGGCAATTCACAGATCGCTAAACTAAACTGTAATAACCGATAATAGTCTCAATGTTCTTCATATTGGATGATTGGAGTTCTTGTCCTAAAAGCACCAAAAAAATTGACAATGGCATGGTCCCACACCATACATATGGAATTCACAGTTACATTGGCGCACTCCACTGAACTGAGGTTCGAAACAGGTGATTACGACAAACAGTCAATGCCAAACAGTACTAAACAAGATAATCCAACCTGCTATTTTGTAAAAGGGCCCCTTAAAGCTCCATCAGATTATAAGAAAATGTGACATAGCTAGGGAGTATTTGCCCAAGAATTTATGATTGCAAAATTTGAGCATCCATTTATCCACATGGAGTTGTTCATGGAGTATATATAAAAATATTATCTATATTGCGTGGGATTATTATTTGGAATGGCTAACAGAACAAAACACAGGATACCAATTTACAAAAGAAGGTAAGAGAAATTCTCCGATGGCCATGTCAACACAGACTTTTTTGCCAACTCACATTGAAACTTCGGAGGCTGTTAGTCAAATATCAAAGTTGTTGCAAGGTTACACTTTGCATAGGTTTTGTCCAAGGCGACTACATACACGTACAGGTCTAAGTGGTTTTCTATAGCTGATAGCAATTTGATTTGATATGAATTGACTTTTTTTGAAAGATGTGCTTTCTCCTAGCCAATGTTTTGATATCAATATTGCATGGGATTATTATTTGGAATGGCTAGCAGAACAAAACATAGGATACCAAATTACAAAAGAAGGTAAGAGAAATTCTCCTATGGCCATGTCTATACAGAATTTTTTGCCAACTCACATTGAAACTTCGGAGGCTGTTAGTCAAATATCAAAGTTGTTGCAAGGTTACACTTTGCATAGGTTTTGTCGAAGGCGACTACATACTCGATAACGATAACGATATTTTTATTGGTCATAATCTACAGAGAATGAAATTTTGTCACATGGTATTTGGCTGTGAGTTATTACAGTTAGAATTAGAGAATTTTACTGAAACATGAACAAAAGTGCCTTGTAGACGCTTTGTACGAGCCCTAGGGACTCTTAACCTCCTACCACTAGGTAACAGTTCAAATTCATAAAACAGTGGGTGTAATCTGCATTTCTGGACCTTCTTAGCCAGAGCCATAGTTCTTTTTCTAAAGAGATCTTTATTCGCCAACAGTGCCTCTGCACAGTCATGTCGTCGCAGCAGACGCTTGCAGATTCTACGAGGTCGTTCAAGGTCCTTCACAAGTGCCCCTGACAACATGCCAAAAAAGGCCGGATAAGCATACAACAATAATGATGTAACAGCAGCATTGAAAAAGAGACATACAATGGTTGCATACTTTAAGTTTACACATACTACGAACGCAGTACATCTTCTTCTGAGCTTTCTTGATCTGGCTACTGACATGTGTTTTAAAAGAGAGTTTGTTATCAATCCATACCCCTATGTACTTGTCATTAATTTTTACAGGAGACATAGACATTTTATTCCTACGAAAATCAAATTGTAACTCCTTGGTGAAACACAAGTTCGTAAAATATCACAGTCATTGTTACAGTTCTAAGTGGTGTACAGTTCTAAGTGGTTTTCTGTAGCTGATAGCAATTTGATTTGATATGAATTGACTTTTTCTGAAACATGTGCTTTCTCCTAACCGATGTTTTCATTAAACAGAAAGTCATGTACAGCATGTACGGTGCTGCCACGTTGTTGCACCATGAATAGCATCAATGACTGTGATATTTTACGAAATTGTGTTTCACATACCCGTATCCCAGTGATTTGCAAACGACAGTTGCAGTGACCGGTCCAAATCCATCGTCACAAACAGATCCCCAGACATCTTTGTGTCGAACTTCCAATCTTCCCTCTGAAGGACTTTTGCCACCAACCAGTCGAATGTGCTCTGTACAGTACAACCCAAAATAAAGTATGATTACCCAAGCAAGAAGGAAGAATCAGCCACTTCTTTACCCTTTCACATCTTTTGACTACCTCTGAATCACTTCCTACTTTTACGTATTTGAAACTACCTTCTAAAATTACATTAAAATCATATTTAAACAACACCAATTTAAACTCAATCACCCCCATTTTGTTTGATTTACTTTATATTTTGGAACTCTGCAAATTGCAGTTGCATTGGTAGCTGTCTAAATAGAGTTCTTAATGTGGGCTAAGGTTGTTGTAGGGAGTCAAAGGGAGTTGTAAGGAGATTTGGGGTGGAGAGGAGAAACAAAGGACATCTGACAGAAACTTTTCTTACTTTATTTTGCGTTGTACTGTAGTTATCAGAGAGAAAAAGTGTACACTCCTGCTTATAAATGGATATATATATACTCTATGTGAATGAGCCTATATCTTTATGCATGATAACTAAAGAACTTATAGTTTTCAACAGGCAACATGCCTAAAAAAGCAATGGAGTCCGTAACGATAGTCCAATTAGAAATTCTACATAACAGCGATATTTCTTCATGACAACAAACTACGAACCACCAATTAGCAATGTAACACCAAGTTGTGCCTCTTCGAAAGAATCGTATAATATGGTGGCATCTTTGACAAAATTGAATTCTGATGTAAAAAGGCAAAGTTTACATGTACATGAGAAGGAGGAGGGTCTTACCTGTCGTCATACATTTCAATCCTTCAGCAATTTACCCACCTGACACAGTTGGATCTGGAGGATTGACCGCCGGCAGTACTTTGGAGACCGTTGTTGTTTCTATGTTTTCATTTTCCAGTTCCAAGCCTTCAAATCCATGAATTATGTAATTTTATGAGACATATCTGACAAAATCAAATCAAGAATTAAAACCATGCAAGCAATATAATTACATTCACCTAAAACCTCATCCTTGGTCTGGATATTTTTCCACAAACTTTTTTCTTGAATACTACTCAGCAACTCCTCCAATAAGCTCTGTCTGTCAGTGGAATTTACTGTTAGTTCAAATTTTGCCTTTACCGAACCCTTCCTGGAGCATAAGATAAAGGCCTCTATTATTTTATGCTTGCATGTAATATAATGCAATATGTACGTTGTTTTTTTTTACGTAGGTGATTGTCATTGGCAATGTCATATTTTCTGATAGTGCATTGAAATCAATTTGTTAAATAATATTATTATTTTGCGATTATGTGCAATGGTTGACTGTTTATAAAAAGTGGAAATCACAGATTTTCTGGGATTATCTTACCGTAAATCAGTCACACTGCATTCTATCCTTGCTCTTGATTCTGTTATCTGAAGAATATATTACTGCTTTGTGTGAGAGCAATTCATGACAGCCATTTACCATGCACAAAATAAGTCAAAGGGACAATACCAGGTAGGGCCTAATAATGCATTTCTGTCCACTTTGTGAATCACAATACTGATGATTTGCCATGATCATACTCAATAATTTCAATGTTAATTTGATTTAAGGAGACTAATCACGCACGTTGGTGACAGGCAAACGAAAGGTTTATATACATGTATACAGTATCCCCAGTAAATGAGTGCACCCCAGCGACTCCTGGATTAATTTGCTCAGAGCTCCACACTGAAGTGAAATAATCCACCAAGTTCATTATATGATTGAGCCTAGACCTAGCACAATGTCCATGTAAACTTTGACAGATGGCAGCGAAAATTTTTTATTTTGGAAAATGGCATTGTCAGTGTAAATTACATCACATCCACTTAGTTTGTAGCAAAAGACAGCCAATTTCTAGTGCCAAATTATGAGTGGCAGATGGTGCATCATATTGTGATGCAAAGGAATCTCTCCCTCCATTGAAATAGCATTGCTGATTTGGGACAACTATGTTTGGATATGTTTGCCGCTCGACGGCATCTACAGTGGCCATTGGAATTTCCTGCTCTTTTTGTGACATAAAGTTGATGTGATCAGGAGCGTATCTAGAAATGGCCTGAGGGGGAGTGGTTCATTACATGTAATGGGGAGAATACGGGGTGCTCCGCAGCTTTTCCTATCTCTTCCATGTTAATTTTTGGCCTGGGGCGGGGGGGGGGCCATGCCCAGTAGCCCCCCTTAAATACGCCACTGGACAATGTACATACTTTGTACACAATTTCCATGATGTTAACATGTAAAACTTGCCAATTTTTAGATCATCCCCATGTATATTTTGCATCAGGTGTACTCACTTATTTTGCAGCACAGTTATTTCAAACACTCACAATGTACAAATATGTAAGTCTGCACCATTGAAATTTTATAAACACATTTTCTTAGGTCCAAAGAATATCATATGCTGGTTAAGTTGGATTACTTAAGTTAGTTCCTGACTTATAAGCAAATTAGTCAATATGTCGCTAGGGTGCACACATTTACTGGGGATACTATACATCTGATTTTTACTCTAAAATCAGTTATGACAACTCAAATGGCCTTCTCTTGATCATGACAAATCAAACAGCCTCCATGTTTGAATGTAGAGAAGATGACACTTTGTCGGCTATTATGACTCGCAGAGTGCCAAAATCTGTGTGAAGCAACACTCATTTTTTGCATATCAAGTTTACAGGCTGTAAAAACTATGAAGTTATTTCCAGTGACCAGAAGCTGTTTTCAGTGATGTTTACTATTTAATCACAAAACAATATAATTAGCTTGAATTACCTTTTTAATATCAATGCTCCAATGATTTCAAAGACTATTAGGCCACTTCTATAATACACTTACAGGTTCACATATTTCTTGGTTGATTTCTTTAAATGCCGCACTCCGGTTGTCTTTCATATCTTCAGTGAATTCTCTGTCTATGATTGTGATAGATCCGTAAAGTATCCCTGCTGTAAAAATGAGAATGCAATAGAGCTGGGTGACTGGGGGAAGATGAAAGGAAGTTAATTGTAAAAATTGTGCTTATAATAGAAATCGATTTTGTTAAAATTAAGTCGATAATATGAAATAATAAAATTCGACATTTCCAATTCTTACTGTCTTGTCTTTGATCCAAAGCTATGTTTGCATTCTCCTTTTTTTCTGAATAAAAAATAAAATAAGATAGGCTACTTTTGGAAATTAATAATGAATAATTGTGATGCAATTGAAATTTTTGGAGTGTGTTGGGTTAAATTAAAGATTGATTGATAATTATTTACAGAAGAACAGTCAACTTACTTGAACCGACTACAGCTACAACGATGATCAAAATAATAATGACACATATTCCAGCAATAATCCCTTTCTTAAGACAAGTGTTCTTTTTGTTATAGCTGCAAAATTAAAAAGAGGAAATGAGAAGTTTGTTGCTTAGAATATCAGGGTTTTTTTATTTTAATTTTGAGGTATTTCATAGAAGCATACCTTTTGAACCAGTCCGGTCTTAAGAGAGCAATCTGGAATTAATGGAAAAAGGATCTGAGATTCTGAATTATTTTGTAGCATTAATAGGAAGTGCATCTGAGATTCCCAATTATTTTGTAGCATCAATAGAAAATACATCTTTGATTCTGAATTATTTTTTCACATTAATAGAAAATGCATCTGGGATTCTGAATTATTTTGTGGCATTTTGAAAAATGGATCTGTGATTCTGAATTTTATTGTGGCATTAATAGAAAATGCATATTGATTCTGAATTGTTTTGTGGCATTAATAGAAAATGCATCTTTGATTCTGAATTATTTTGTAACATTGATAATAAAGTATGTTTGTGATTCTGAATTATTTTGTGGCTTTTATAGAAAATGCATCTGGGATTCTGACTTATTTTGTGGCATTGATAGAAATGGCATCTGGGATTCCGAATTATTCTGTAGCATTTACGGAAAGTGCATCTGAGATTCCAAATCATTTTGTAGCATCAGTAGAAAATGCATCTTTGATTCTGAATTATTTTTGTGACATTAATAGAAAATGCATCTGTGATTCTGAATTATTTTGTGAGATTAATAGAAAATGCATCTGGGATTCCGAATTATTCTGTACATGTAGCATCAATAGATAATGCATCCGGGCTTCTGAATTATTTTGTAGCATCAATAGAAAAGGCATTCGGGATTCTGAATTATTTTGAGGCCTTTGAATGGCTTCATTCAGAAAATTATATAAAGTTGTACCTACTCAGAAAATGTATAAGCTTTTCCTTTATGTACATATAGTTCATTGGTCAAGTACAATATATTATTAGTCAATTGTGAAAACTGTGTTTGCATGGCAACCGTCAGGATTTTCCACAAACTAAGGGAAAACATTTCTGTTTAGTTTTTTAAATATTTGAAAATCAGTGGGCCGACTCACCTGCGAACTTGGTCGACTTGTTCCTGTATCTTCAACTATTTCGTCAAATGTATCAAATTTCATCTAAAAGGCATCAACTTTCATAGAAATATTCAAATTTTGTCATCAGTTTCATTTCGAATCTCCTCTTATGATAAGGAAAAGGGATCTTTACAGGGTGACCAAAGAAAAGTTTTCACTTGTTTTAGTGGTCAAAAGATAATCAATTTTTGCCTCAGGACTTTGATTTATGGCTCATTTTGTTGGTAATCATCAACACATAGCATTTGAAAGGCAAAACCGACAGACATGCCTAGCCTTGCTGCTATAACAAGGCGTGAGTTGTCCCTGATTTTTGCTGTGCCGAGTTGAAGAAGATGTATAAATAAGGCTGTTAAAAATGTCAATATGACTGGTCTGAGATTTAAAAAAAGCTGATTGATGTTTGTTGACTGGTGTGTGAAGAAGGTTGAAACTGGAAAATGTGGTCCTCGAAACATCAGAACCTCTTAGAATAATGTTAAATGGTCACGAAAGGTAAATATGCCAGATCTAAGGGAGATTAATTCACATCAGCAGGAAATATTTTAAAATTAAGGTAAAAAAGTGTCATATATTGAAGATATAATAAAGTATGGAGGCCTAACATATGCTTTGGTTGTTAAGAATGAATTGCTTTATGTCTGACTCTGAAATTGTGGCACATGAAATGGAGATGTGAGGACTTGATTGGTCATTGTGTGCCACCAATCTCTCCTTTTGTAGATAATCACTGAGGATGCTTTAATCCAAGTATTGTCATGATGTAGACAGAAAATGTAGTTGGCATACTGCAAAAATCAAAAAATGTTTAGTTGTTTCAGGACCATTTACATTGTATTAATGGAATTTGGGCAATTACCACCCTGGTGGCTGACAGAGAGCCATATATTTCATTATACATAAAGGAGCTGATAAAATGTATTGTCAACCTGGATGAATAATACATCAAGTCACAGCTAGAGGTGCACAGACTATGTTTTGAAAATAAATAGACATTCCGGCCAGTTTAAACCCATGTAGGCCTACGGGATCTCAAAAGTGGTCAATCAAAATTTTGGCAAATTTCGATCAGAAGTAATCTGTTCCATCCAAGACTTGACTACCCGGTGTACCCGCGATATAACTAAATCACAACGGCAACTATAGATGGCCTTACCTTTAAGTCAGGTAACTTATCGGCTGACTTTAAAAAATAAGTTATACAAGAAACAGACAAAAACTTCATAGGATATCAATTTCAAGGATATCGGTTATATTAAGGGTCACTGTGAGGTCAATTTTGCAACTAGAACAAAATGACTTTAGCAGTGTTTTGTCAATATGCAGGTACATTCCTGTTTGTAATTTTATGAAGATTGTGTACTTTTCAGCTGCAGTGTACATTGCTCAAGTTAATTTACACAAGTGTAAACTTTTTTTGGATTCACCCTGTAGGCCTATGTATGTGCCTAATTTGGAGCAAAAAACAAATATTTTTCAAAATCAGAAGCAAATAATCAAAATAGCAAAATTTAAACAATTAGGTATCGACCACCTAGATATGAGAATGAGATGATTTTATTGTGTTCCTTTTTGCAATGTAACCCAACAATATTATGATGTACTTAAATTTTGACCTTGCCAGAGGCCAACGCCAAATTATTGTTGAAATGTTTACGATCATAGAAATTAGTGTAATGTGTGTGTACATTGCTGTGCTATCTAGATATTTAGCCTACTTTTGTAAATACTCCAAAGAAGCACAGCAATGAATGAGGGGATCCTGTTCAAGATTATTTTCGTTGTGAAATAAATGTAAATGTAGACTTTTTTGTAGTCCATTACACCGACGAAGTCAGTCTCAACAGACTTTTACAATTACACCCTTCGCAGGCCTGTTCAAGCATGAGCCTTTCTCAACTCCCTGGGTAGTATACAGCCAGGCAGCGGTTTCCAGCGCACACAATGCTAAGTCACTCTACAATCGCCATCACTGCCTATAGCCAAGTACCCATTTACACCTGGGTGAAGTGAAGCAAAGAGTTATGGAGGATTTGCTCAGTTCCTCCGTGCCATGGGTGGGAGTCGAACTTGCAACGTCTCAGTTACCAGGCGAACACCTTATGCACTAGGCCACGACACATCTTATAGGCCACGGCACCTCTTTTTGATAAATGATGGTCAAATTGCAGGTCATTAATTACAGAAGTTTTAAAAAGTACAGAATGAAAGGATAATATAAAGGTGTTTTTTTTTCTCTTACGGTCATAACTTGGCTTGTTTAGGGTGGTTCCATCACAACACTATCTTTAATTTTATTTGGGCATGCAATGGTAGAGTAATAACTCAGATTAGATCATAGCCCAGTGCCATTGCTAAATAATTTTCTATATATATAATATTATTTGAAAGAAACCACATTATAGACAATGACATAATCAGACCACTCTTCATTGACATTTTGATTCAGTTTGATAGTTTGATAGATAGATAGATACAGTAGTCAACTTTCGAAGTGGGTCAAGAATTTACTTCATAGCAATTCTGACATCAGTTGTTGTTGCTGCATAGTTTTGCGTGAAATGTTAACTTTGATATATAAGTAATGTGCTTGAACGAGATTGTTAGGCTTCAGTGACTTTGATGGTCACCAGACACGATTGTTTGAAGCAAGGTGCAAAACGACTTGTCACACACTAGTGAATACACTGCAGCACCAAAAAAGAGTGGTGATTTCAGAGCCTTGGTCACTCAAACAATCTCGAATTGGACCGAAGGAACTTAAACTGTGAAAATGTTAAAAAAAGAAGTCCTCAATTGTCTACTAAATCTGATTGAAAAACAAATTTTCTCCAGTCACTTGATGAAGTATGCCCCAGCTAGTGGCTCCTCACCAAAAGCCACAGATTTTTGAAAACAGTGAATGTGGAACGTCAAATCAAAAGTTGAGCTCAATTGAGTTTACAAAACAATGCCTTGTTTATTGCACCGTTACAAAAGAAATGAAAACCTGTTTTCAATTAAGGTGGCCATTGCTTATTAGTGTTACAGACCATTTCGCACCTTGTGACAAGCAATCATCGTTTTGAAGGGTAAAAAATTAGTGAAGCATGAAGTTTTGTCGGCCAAAACATTGCCAAGACATCACACCAACATACTGCACTAAGATTATTTACTCATATTTTTTTGTGTTAATATATATTATGTGAAAAATTTTGATCCACTTCGAAAGTTGACTACTGTAGATAGATAGATAGATAGATAGATAGATAGATAGATAGATAGATAGATAGATAGATAGATAGATAGATAGATAGATAAATAGATACTTAGATAGATAGATAGATAAATAGATAGATAAATAGATAAATATATAGATGGAGAGATTGATTGATTGATTGATTGTTTGATTGATTGATTGATATGGTGAGTGCTCTATGTTTGTGGTTAACAGTTCACAGCTTCTCTAAATTGCGATGGTCTACGTTTTTGTCCGCCAACAGTAAGTAATCAATTGTGAGTCTTGATTATGTTACACACAAGTGTAAACCCCATTTGAGATACCTTCTTGATTTTTACATAGGTTTTTTTTTCCAATTGCTGACTGAAGAAAAAAAGAGAACCAAAAAGAAGTCATATTATGCTGGGCAGGAAAAAGTTTTCTCAGAAAAAGCAGAAAAGTTGTTTTGAGAAATTGGATTTGGCAAGTGTATTTACTTTTATTTGCATTTTGTATTTTTTTTTTAAAGTGACCTTTATTCATATTTTTAAGTGGAAATTCTACCAGATACCAGAAGCCGAGAAGGTTAACTAGACTGCATGACACGTGAATGAAGAAATGAAATTGCCATCGACTATATTAAAACTAGAATTTTGATCATCTAAATGAGTCGAAAAATAGGAAGTTGCCAAGAGTTTCAAGGTGCAGTGTTTAATGCGCACATTACATCATGTGCTTGTTTTAATGGTTTAAAAAAAAAGGTTATTATACGAAAAATAACAAAACTGGACCTTATTGCGTAATTCAATTGTGAAAAAATTATGTTAATGGCTTGTTGTTTTTTTAAACTATGTATTCTTCCATTCTTTCTTTTCTTTACCTTCCCTCCATTGTTCATTCCTTCCTTCCTTTTTTTCTTCCTTCCTTCCTTCTTTCCTTTCTTTCTTCTTTATTTCTTTCCTTTCTTTTTGCCCTTCCTCACTCTATTCCATTCATTTTGCCTTCTATTCTTTCTTCATTTCTTAATTCTTCTTTCCATTCCTCTTTCATTCCCTTTTTTCTTTGTTTCTTCATCATTTCCTTTCTCCCTTACTCCCCTTTCTTTCTTTCTTATTTTCCTTGCTTCCTTCCCTGATTCCTTTCTTGCTTCTGAATATAGATCACAGACCTATAATTATGTTAACTCTTGATTTCCAAAAATCTGTCAGCAAGTTTACATTGAATTACTTGGAAGTGCCACTGACTGCCCCCCTTCACTCAGTCCTCACTGCTGCCATGCTCAGCCCCTTATTTATTTTTCTTCGAGATGAGCTTGGAGTGCCAGAAATAGTAACAGTGATCATAAAGAAAATAATGGTGCTGGTAGATGAAGAAATGGTTTTCTCACATCTTAGAGGTCACACAATCAGCATGCAAAGTTACAGACCCCAGTATGATGCCTAATTATGATTGAAAAGAGCTAGTATATTTTCTGGCTAATCATTAAAGGAAGTGGCCAGGGTGCAACTTCCTAATTAGTATCATGCTGAATGTCCAATAACTTTATGCGTAGGTATTGACCAACAAATAATGTTTAACAGAATACATACCTTAGTATTTGTGCTTCAGGTTGTGCCATGTAGTGGATGCTGTGTTTATGGCATGCAAACTTTGTATAACTACGAGCTGGATATACCCTATCTGACACATTAAATTGTGTTGTTTGGCACTATGTCGTTCACTGCAGAACATGGTACTCTACCATAAATTAAGTTATGCTCCACTTATTTTGCCTGAATCTTTCCAAGAAAAATTGTTTAATGCAGTCGTTTTCTTTGCAGGTTAAAAAAACCTATTCACCTAAGTTATGATTAATGATGCACACCAGACCGCCTTTTAGAGGGTAAACGCAGGACAGGTAATAGTCCTGGAGGTTATGAACTTCCAAGGTCGAATATTTCGATGGCTGACATAGCAGCAGAGAAAAATTGATGTCTAGTATCTAAAATTGTTTGACAAAAAATTGAGATTCACTTTAACTGTTGAGTTGAATTGGCGATAATGTGTTGCTGTTGTTTTTTTTCATGATAATATTTTCTATGTTTGTTCAGGATAATGTTTGTTATGTTTAGCTGATGGGTTATATCTGTTGTATGTTTTTCCATGATGATTTCTGCTATACCATAGTTAGTTTGAAGTTTTTCAAAGTATCTTTTGTTGTATGATTTGATGATGTATACACATTTTTGTTGCTAAATACTCAATTTTACATTAGGGGTGATCACTAGCTGCTATGTGGTGAGATTTTACAAGGTTTTATCATTTTGATAATTATTTTTTCTTGATACTAAATGAGGATTATTATTGATATTTAGGTTACGTCACGAGACTGGCGTCCGTGGCCTGAATGGTGCTTAATATCAATTTTTAACTTTTTTGAAATGCACATGTTGCAGAACAGTTTGCCTTTGGAGAGAAGAGTATTTGTTAAGATAGATTTATGTATAGATGTAGGGGATTGTAGGCCTTCCATATGTGAGTTGTTTTTTTTCTTAGTTCTATGTGTATTGCGTAACATTTGTCAGTGAGGGAAATGGCTTTCGCCTTCACAGAAATCTGGTAGCTTAAAAGCACAACATGCACGGGTGTCCGCCCTGAGCCGGACCTAATTTATTGACACAACAGCAGTATTAATTTCATATTTAATAATTGTTGCAAAGATCAAGAAGCATTTTCGGGACAATTTTTCCTTAATATTTTGCTGGCAGGCAATTAATTGATGTGCTATGTACTTGCTTTAGTGTTACAAGGTTAAGTTTTCATTATCACTTCTAAAATAAATAAATGCAGATATTTGTGTTTGCAAATAATCTCTCACCAATGATGATGGTTAATCTGTATATAATTTTTTCTCATATATGTAATCTGATTGCAAAATGCTGAGCAATTATTGCATCTGAATTTAATCTAAAGAATTAAGGTGGTGTTAGAATTCCATAATGATTGAAAATGCTGAGGAGTGATAGCATGTGAATTTCATCCAATGAATTAAGGTGGTGTTAGAATTCTATAATGATGGAAAATGCTGAGGAGTGATAGCATGTGAATTTCATCTATTGAATTAAGGTGGTGTTAGAATTCTATAATGATGTGAAGTGCTGAGGAGTGATGGCGTGTGAATTTTGTTTTTTGAATTAAGGTGGTCGTAGAATTCTATAATAATTTAAAATGCTTAGCAGTGATAGCATTTGAATTTCATTGTATGAATTCAGGTGGTATAAGAATTATATAATGATTAGAAATGCCGAGCTGTGATAGCATGAGAATTTCATCTTATGATTTAAGGTGACCAGTGTTAGAATTCCACATTGATTGAAAATTCTGAGCAGCGATAGGAATTTCAATTTGGCTTTGAATTTAGGTGGTATTGGTATGAATTTAGGTGGTGGCACTGTTAGAATGTACAATAGTTTAAAATGCTGAACTGCAATAGCTCAAGAATTTCATCTAATGAATTAAGGTGGTAAAGAATTTCATAAGGAGTTAAAATGATTGTCAGTTGGGGCATATGGTTTTCAGCAAATGAATTCAGGTGGCGTGTAAATTTCATTGACTTGATAGCATTGATTTTTTGTTTAATATAACAGATCTCCGAACAACTGAAAACTGGTCTAACTATTTATTGATGAGTGTAATTTCCTTGATCTTTTAAACTTCTGGTGGAAGTTGAATATTTTAAGTTTGTAATTTTTTGCAACTAGTCTTTATAAATTGATTGATCTTCTGTTTTGTTGTTTTTTTGTTGCTGTTGACCCCACATATTTTCTCTCAGCAGATGTTGGCCAAAGTGCCCAGTAATTTATTTTCCAGCATCCTCATTTCGGCTGCACTGCAACCTGGTGCCACGGGGAACATTCGGATGCATTCCTTGATTGTTTCAATGTTCCTGTAAAACAACATTTATTAAGAGTTATTGACAATGTTTAATGTAGAACTGCACATTGGCATGACTTGGGATGATGCACATTGGAGGAGGGACATTCAGTGTTGGGAGGGCCTAATTGAGCTGTATCCCATCCTAAATACGGGTGTACTAGGATGGATGTCCCTTCCATTTGGGTATGATTAAGCCTTCCCTATCAGCATGCCTCGGCGGTCCAACGGCGGCCCGAAGCTTGTCCGATGCTACTGACATCGGACTGACGGTGGGCCGACGTTGGACCACCGAGGCATGCTGACAGGGTATTTTATTGGTCTGTCACCCGCTATTAAGATAACACTATTGGCTGTTAAAAGAACTTTGACATAATGATTGATATACATTTTTGAATTGATCACCATTTTCATGTAAAGAATTATAGATGGGGCAGTATTTTGTCTCCTTCTCTGTATATTGATGACCCATCTTCAGATTGTAACCTAACTTACCTTGGGATATCATTTATAATAGAGATACTCTGGATTTTTAGACCACAGTGGGATAACCCCGGAGATAATAAGCATTCAATTTCACAATTATAATACCACACTTTTAAAAACATTTTAGTGACAAACTTGCTGTTTGTCTTTGTTTGACTTCAGAACTTACTGGCAAGTTTCTTCAGAAGTTCTCCCATCACTGCAAATTTCGAAAAGTCTGGTAGGATTTAGGCTGCATCGGTTGTAGGTCACATATTCTGGAGGAAAAAAAATATTATATTAGCAGATTACGCCTACACTACGCCGCCTACTATATAAGTATACA
The DNA here is from genome assembly GCA_026936325.1 of Platynereis dumerilii. Lineage (NCBI taxonomy): Eukaryota > Metazoa > Annelida > Polychaeta > Phyllodocida > Nereididae > Platynereis > Platynereis dumerilii. The sequence continues at coordinate 7,831,131 of JAPTHN010000011.1, read as the reverse complement.
TATTGCCCTGAGTCATCTATAATATTCAAATGGCTAAATATGTGGGGGTCAAGAGTTTCATTTGGTATCGAATTTATGGGGATTGACTGAGCTGATGACAGGGGACACTCAAAGATATCCTACTTTTGACAATATATGCCTAATTAATGGGGTTGATGATGAGTGCACCTCATTGATTGTGCATCACGGTGAAAGAATGTGAAGAAGATATCGAGTGGTATGCGTTGATAAAATTTGATTGGTACGCTGAGCTCTTTTTCCCATAAAATCACTGAAACCTGCAGGTGCAGTTTAACTTCTAATGATTTGGATTTAAGCTTAACAATTTTAGTGATATCCATGCAATTTATAATGCAAACTTCTGAGTTGTTTGAAAAAGGTCCGATCTCGAGTGTACCTTGGTTCAACTATGATGATACCATATCCAATTGTCTTTTTTATGTTTACCTGGTATTATTTCCTGCTCTATAACTGGTTGTGGCACAGTGGTGGCTGAAACAAAGAATATATTTATTAAATATTATTTATTCACTCAAGATGCAAATGACATTTATGAGCTTCAATTGGAAGAATCAGAAACTTACTTTCACAGTTTGCTTCAACAGAAGCCAGATAACTCTTTCTGGCCTTATTGAGTTTGTGGAGAGCAGCTGTGTCTTGACAAATCTCAACTTGAGCTTCGCAATTCGCCGCCAGAGTGCGAAACTGATCCCGCCTCCTGGAGAAAATACCGGAAATAACGCATTTGAAATATTTCATTAATCATTACAGTGGCCAATATCTGACCTATTGTACTTGCAATTGATTGTTATAAAGTCCTGGGCAAAACAAAATGGACCTTCGAAGAAAATCACACTGTTACAATGCAGAACAGCAAAGCTTAATTCCTGTCAGTCAGTCAATTGCAATATTCTTTTAGTATGGAAACGTTTTCCTTTTGACTTTTGAATTTAGATCTGAGAGGACATAAACACAGAGAAGCCTTGGAAATCCGTGAAACGTTAATGGGACTAGGCCTATATAGACATTTTTGGTGCACAAAGTTGTCAAGAAGTGTAGCCGAAAGACTGTGATGTTTAAATATTCAAACAGAAACACAATTCCAAACTAAGATAATATAATATAATGCCACTGTGGGTAGACTGACAGGGAGTGAAACTTCCTTGTTGTGTATTTCCCATACTATAATACCCATGATAATGGGAATAATGAGAGTAAGAAATACTAAGAATGGCAGAGAGAGAGAGAGGGAATTGCAGGTATAGGCGTATCCTTGTGTCCAGTGGGATGCGATCGTCTGCAGGCAGAAAAATGTCAACTCCACAGCAGTGGGAAGAGAGTGAAGGGTGACATTTGATGGAAAGGGGTGGAGTTGAAATGGAAGGGAAGGTTGAGAGGAGACATCGATATGGTTGTTGTAGATAAGCTTGATAAGTTGCATGCAAGTTTTTGAGAATGTGGCTAGCATAGTTTTGGAGGAGTATAGCGTAAAGCATCCATGAATTTATATGAGATACAGCAATCAAAGCACATTGAAATGAAGTGAAATGAAGCAAATTTTACTAACATCCATTTTTTGCCCAGAATCGTATTGTTTTAGTTAAATGATGGCGGTCTGACTGATTCAAAATAACAAATAATCATACCCACAAATTGCTTCAACATCTGGAGTTCCATCTTCAAGAACAAACTGTCCAAACATGGAAAGTTCGCTTGTGCAGATCATTACTTCAACTTCGTCACATGCCTCCCCTGTATCAAGATAATTTTAAAAGACAAGGAGCAAGGTTCGAGATAAATTGAAATCATATCACCTTTACTTATTTTGCTGAACCAAAAAAAAAAAATTTGTTTTTGTTTTTCAGGTTTGCCTTGGAAATTATGTTGAGGAATAGTAACAAAAAAAGGAAAATAATTACAGTTAATTATCTTAGCCATAACTGAAGACATTAAGTGAAATATGTCAAACAAATAAAGTTAATAATTGTCTGAACTACTTACCATGACTGACAAAAATCAGCACAGCGATAAAAACAGTTACTCCCAACATTGTGTGAATCTCTGGAATATCAAAATGGAATTAGAAGATCATGCTACATTGCAGGTTAGAAAAACTTTTGGCGGGAAGTTTCGTGTGCAATCATCATCGTTTGGTGACATTTTGAATTTATGGAAGAATACTTTTGCATGAAGCATGACAAAGAAGTTTTCAACGTTTTCTGGCAAGACCATTGGTGCTTTGTTATTGTGACATCAAAATAAAATGAATTGATGGTCATATGTGACCAAACAATGGATGAAAGTGTTTTTTTTGGGTAATTTTCATGTTTACACTGAAACTTTGATTCACAAAAAGCAGGTTTTGGCAAGGGTGCCAGAACGAAATGAGGGCGGCAGTGACGGTCAGTTGAAAAAAGGGCAAATCTAATTCGCGCAACAAAAATTTAATGTAGCAGCAATAAGAATTTTGAATATACTTCTAAATGTTTACTTAAATTCACTGTAAATGAAGGCCTAATAGTGTTTTTTCTTTGAGATCAAAAGGGCAACCTGCCCCCCCCCCCCCAGGCCCCTCCTGGCCAATGGCAGGAGGGGCAATTGGAACGAATTTCTTTCATAACTACAGAGAGCTTACTAGCTAGAAACATTTTCAGGTGTTTATTTGACTTGACTATAATATAGTGTTCAAAGATTGATCCACAAATTTGTTAAAGTAATTGATAAGCACAGATTCAGGAAAATAATGCGCTTGGCGAAATACGTATATATGATGGTGGTTTTGCAAGTTAACTGAAAAGTCTAAATAGAAAGAAAATACTTACTTCTAAAACTTGAAGTTGTGTGATGTTATCTGCTCTTTGATGATGTTGCTGACAAGACTATAATAATAAAATAGACTGGTCATTTACTGATAGTCCACTTGTACCATATATAGTCCACTTGTGTGATCTGATTAGGTGAATACTGTGTTTTGAATGTAACTCATTGTTTGGGCAGTTAGGACTAAAGGCCAATAGGATGCTGTAATTCTATATGTAAAAAAAATTCACTGACACGTATTCATTGCCATTGATAATGATCATGATATATCCTGACAAGTGAAAGTGTACACACATCAAACTAGATCCAAAGCATGCCATTATCCTGTCAGTGTCAGACTTTTCAAGGATTAAATGATGCAAGAATGCAACAAATGAAATATGGAGGACACAAATTCTGACAATGGAAAAATCACATCAGACAACATGCAGCATACAAGGATGCAGAAGCTTGTTTGTCCATGTACAGCAAAAACTAGTACAAAATACAAAGGCAGTTTTTAAAAATATTATATGATAGTAAACACTAAACACACAAATCTTTTGTTCTAACATTTGACATCTTTTGCTGGAAACAAATTGATGATACTGTTGGAAAAATTGCTCAAATAAAGATTTTCTCTATAAAAAGAATTTGGTTAAATATGCAGTGGCGGATACAGGGGGGGGCTTAGGGGGCCCGGGCCCCCCCTAGACTCCTGAGATAAATAATAGTATTTTGAAGCAAATACGCGCCAACGCGGCCCTGCGAACGCTGAAACACGCCTGGGCCCCCCCCCCTAGATGACCCTGTCTGGATCCGCCACTGAATATGGAGATACAAATTTGCACAATAGTTTATTTAATGTTTGTCAATCTCCAAAGAAAATAAAAATCCAATATAAACTCCATAAAATAAACCCTTTTGTGCTATCTGTACAAAGAAACTTTGTTAGCCAGACTTGAATCTTACATTCATCTTGCATTCAGAAGTACCACAGGGGAGATGTGTTAGAAGTGGGCCTAAGTATACATGCATTTTTCCTTCTTGTCCGTTCCTGCTCTTGATACCATGTTTTGTTCCTTCTGTTCCTAATATAAGGAATTCTTCTTTCGGTCCTTTTGTTTTCAACATGCACAAACTCTTCTCAATGTTCTTGCATGAGATGGATTGTGACAATTTCATTGAGAATGATGTATTTGTCTGAATATAAGTGAAACCCCAGTTTTAGATTAACATTTTATTCTGGTGTATATGCTTTCGGTAGCGGCTTCAATTTCTTGTTTTCGAGAGATTTTCCAGAATGAAGTGACATGTTGAAGTATAAATATTGTAATTTTAATTGTATACATAGTGAAAGAGTTTATAATTTATGCACTTTATTGTGAATTAATTAATAATTCTGTTAGTCTGTCTGCCTTTCAGTCTGTTGCTCTTCATTGCATATATAAATAATTATTAGATAACCTGTCTGATTTGCAGGAAACAAATAGACAAAATTGCATGATTGTTACACCGTGGACAGGCAGATCAGGTTCACCATGCCATGTTGCATGAGCTTCCTGTTGGAGTTGAGCATTATAACAAATCCGGGTCAACTGAAATATTAAATCTCCTTTATCCACCTTCTTTCTTTTTTCTCCTGATATTTCCTCATCATGCTTCAAACACTAAACCATCGGAATAAATGACACAAGTATGATGTGGGAAAATTGGATGTGAAAAATATTTTTATTGAATAAAATAACTTGTTTTAAATTCGGAGACACTGAGTGACAGGTTTTCCCATATTTTACAAACAGTACAGTAGTATGGGGTGAATATAGGGACACTGGGTGAATCGGGACAGAACAGGAAAGAGTTTTATTTCCTCCAATAACTACATCTTCTACTTGTCTCAGAGTTGTGATTTTTTACGCATATATACTACACAATGTAGCGTATATTGTGGTGAAATTTCATCCCTCTAACTTGGCCCTGCAGAAATTGATTCTCGCAAGTTGGTTAAAACTTTCCTTCTATCATAAAAAGTAAAACTACCAGAGCCATGAAATTCACAGTAAACTTTTTTCAATTTAAAATGGTTCCAGGGGATCAGGAGAGTAAACTAAATATGGGATTGAGACATTGGTTCAGATCCAGGTCAATGGCAAATTTTCGGGAGTAATAAAAAATATACTTCACCAATTTCATTTGAGTGTACTGGCGTGGCTTTTTGATGAATATTATTGATCTTGGCATCATTTATTATTGATTGAGTCCAGAATTATTAACTGCCAGCAAAATTAACAGAAAACATCAGTATTTGATAGTTTTATGTCATTTATCACACTTTCTAAAATCTGGATATTATCAATGGAATTGATTTCAGATTTTCCAAAAAATAAATATTATTCAGCAGGGAAGTATTGATTGTGGAAATACTGGAATGTCCCGATTCACCCAAAACTGTGGGTTGAATTTGGGACAGTGGTTTTTTGGGCCCTGAGCATTGGCAATTTAAGATATCATTTCAAACTCCTATGGAAACTTGAATCTTCTGCTCAGACACAATTTGACACCATATTTCGATTCCTAGGTTGAGTTTTGTCCATGCCATTCACAGAAAAACGGCTAATTCTGTCCCGATTCACCCCATATTACGGTAGCGTATTTCCATTCTGCAGACTGATCTTTAACCAACTCTGGCACGATTTCTCATATATTGAGCAACAGTTACTGTCCTGCTGTCCTTTCAAGTTCATGGATATAAATGGGTAAGTAAGTCACAAATCAGTCCTTCCAGTGACTTTCTTTGATAACCCTGCTGATCCAGTCTGTTATTGTTGCAATTCTGGTGTATCGGTGAAAGTTCCATTTGCAATGACTTTCGGCAGAAATTCCCAGTAGTGACCATCGACCATCAGGTTGTAGGCAGACTAGTGGTCCTCCAATTTCATCCTGCAGATGAATGAAGGATCAGGTAAAACATGGCTTAAATTCTGCACTTTATGAGTCATAGGTATCAATTGAGCTGACAGAGTGTACCAATCATGGTACCATAAACTTAATCTTTGCTTTGCTTACCAAGCATTTTTCTGTTGGTCCACTTTCGCTGTTTTCGCAAGTGATGAGCTGACCATCATTATTGTGGGAATGTTGACAGGAGTCGACATCAATTCTTTGTTCCTTCAAATATTCCACCCGGTTTTGAACTGCAAAGGAGGAAAGATCCAAAGTTCGTATTATAAAATGAACTACTATAATAAATATAATACAAAGCAGGGACACATACTCTACGAAAATGCAGTTCAGAACTCACAGAAAGTGCATGTCAGTGGCTGTCAGCTACCTGCCTCAATTTGCAGAGCAGTTATTACATTCATTCCAGCTAAGTGTCAGGCAAGACCAGAATCAGGTCCAGATGCTGTTTTTAGTGATCAATATCTTACCTGCACCAATATTAGATTCGGCATTCCATCCCATAGTGAAGCAAACTTTAGTTGAGCTCAAGGAGAAGTTCTTGTCTTCCTTTGGTAAACAGATGGGTCTGACATGTTCAGTGAAAGTTATTGCTGAGCCCAGTCTGAAGAGAGCTACTTTTGGACTGAAAGGAAGAAAAATATATATATACTGCTTTATTGATTCTTTGTGATCATTCACAGAATTTCATAATTTGACGGCTTCAAAATGGGATGTAGATGTACAATTTACCTGTAGAAAAACACTTATTACCTAAGATATTTGTTTAATCTTGGATGGATGTAAGTTGCAGCCAAATATTTGAATACTTTGTGGGGATTGTCTTTGATTCGGTTGCCACTTCCCAACATAACACGGAAATCATCTGGATCTGGATCATCTCTGCAAACAAAAAATGTGCATATTTTTTGAGGTACATTGTTTTTTAAACATCTTAGTAATTGTTACGAAAGCTCTTAAAAGAATTTATTGCCATTGTGTGATAAGTTTCTGATAATTAATTTGATATGAGGTGTAAGGACAAAAGGACAATTGGATTAGAGAATTCCCATATTTGGACATTTGGAGGATAGATTTTATGACCCTATAGAAGAGTCTCAGGTTCCTTTGTTTAAATTCTCTTGCTTTCGAAACATCTTTTACTTTGGATTTTTTCAATTGGATGACCTGAGGATGACCTGGGGAGCTTACTGTTTCCAAAATTACTTACCCAACACAATGAGAATCTGCTAGAATCCAGTATCTGTCAATGAGGACTCCGCTGCACCAGCTCTTTCCTTTGTGAAGAATATCGACTTGCCATGGCCACGAGTGAATTGACGTAAATGAAATATTCAAATTCCCAGCTTGGTTACCAGGTCCTGATGACCTTCTACCACATTCTGCAATAAAAAAATTTGAAATGTTTTTTTGATGTTTTTTCAGATTGACATTTTTGTTGTCTTTTTTGCATCATGGAGGTCTTTAGCTTACCACATCCATTTTCTTCATTGAATTGCACATATTGATCACACTCTGAAGGGTTCGGACAGGGTCTTGTAGTAGGTATGCAGGAGTTGTTGCATAATATCTCATCCACCTGGCATTTACCTGAAAAAGAAACGTTAGTTCCTTAGCTTACTGGCAAAAAAATATATACATGTAATAGGATATATATAATATTTGAATTGATAAATAGTGCATTTGTGTTGAATATACAAGCAGCTGTTGTAATGGATTGCATTTGGTGTAACATATAATAGCATCAATATCCGCATTCAGATTAGCATGATTACTTTTCCTCATTTGATAAATAATAAGTTAATTTAAACATTTTTATGTACCTGGAAATGATTTTTGGCAACTATGTTCGTCTTCCGCAAAGTAACAATCAGGATAACCATCACAGAGGAAGGTCTTGTCAATGCAGTTTCCTGTTCGGTTGCATTTTACCATCCCGTCTTTACAATCTGAGAAAAAAAAACACCTGTGTATTAGGACTTAATTCTTCATGGAATAAATATAGGCTAATTTATTGACTAAAGATAATAGGCCTATTCATCTGTCGACTTACCACATCCCAGTTCATCCGAGAGATCGCCACACTGGTCCATAAAATCACATTTTTGACTTAAAGGAACACAAGCACCATTGCTGCAGGGGAACTCGTCATCTTTGCATTCTGTAGAAGAAATGGAGTAAAAGGACAAATTACTTAAACTAGTGTAAGAACAATATTGAGCATAACATGTCATCTCAGAATATGATGTTCAGGTCGTTCAAAAGTACAACTCTGACAGGCAAACTGGAGGATTTTGCTGTCAGGTGCAGATTTACTCTAAATGTTGTACATTCTGCAAGCCTGTCTTGAAATATGGTCAAAGATGGTGAAAATCTAAAATCTAGAGTGTAGATTCTCGATTTTCAAATCAATTTAGTAGATGAAGTTACCTCCAGAAGGTCAATTGGATTTGTAGCCATAATTTTTGGCGATGTCTCGTCATGTCCTGACATGTGGGTAATCTACTAGTCTATGCAACCGTAATCTAGTAGACCATGATTTTTGCAACATTACATTTTGTTCATTTATACAAGTGATGAAACCTTTTAATTATTTTATTTTATAGACTCACTGCAGAAATGCTCGTCCTTTCCGCTGTTGCACTGTTGCCGATGATCACAGACGAAACGCTCCATGATGCAAGTTCCGTCAGGACACTGTTTTTGTTCACAAGTATCTGGGGATAAAAAAGCAGAAGAAAAAAAACGAGTTACTGTAGAGATGTAGATCTATGACAATTGCAGACAATTCACTTCATGACCTCACTAAAAATCGATTCTAACTTGTTATACAAATTATAAGGAACTGATCAATCAACTTCATCCATGGAACATGACTTAGGGAGAATTGATAAATACATAAAAATAACTAAAAAGTAATGAATTACTCAAGAAAAAGGCCTATGTTACAACTGAATTAAATAAATTATTCTGCACTCTACTGACCACAATTGAGTTCATCCTGAAAGTGTGCACAATCTGAAATTCCATCACAACGTTTTTCCATGGGAATGCACCGGTCTCCACAATCAAATTGGTCGCTCTGATGATCTGGAAATTAATTTGCAGAAAAACTAAGAATGAGATGAGATTGATATCATGTTAGCAAAAGAAATTCAACATAGAAAAAATATTCTTTGAAACAATTTACTTACGGCAATTCTCTGGTTCATCGCTAGCATCAAAACAATCTTGAATCTGGTTACAAAACTTGGAGTTGTCGATGCATCTGCCGTCAGCGCAGTCAAACTGGCCGAGACCGCAAGCTGGGAAAAAAACATGTCAAGTCCATTAAATTCACAAGTCTAGAACGATATAAAATGTATTGTTGCTCTCAGATATTTTTTAATCTTCTACTTTTCATAAATCAACTAGATATAAAGAACTCCCACATATAAGTTGTAATATTTACATTTAAATTTGCCAAAGACCAGAGAAGTAAATTATTTTTCGAATTTAGATACTTACTTTTGTACATGATAATGAGATTTAACAGTTTGCATTAATAATATACAGGTTTTTCTTTAAAAGATAACACATTTTATTGTTTTATTTAGATTTAAAAAAGTTATCTTTCTGATGCGCTAATATTCAAAGATGACTTTTTGTCTGTTTCTGCAAATAAAGTTTTTACGTACAACAATTCTGCTCGTCTGAAGCATCCAAACATTGCACTTTCAAGTCACATCGCTGGGTTTTATTTATGCACTCGCCACTTCCACAGCGGAAGTGTATATCCTCAAAACAATCTGAAATTTAAAAGTATGGCCATTCTCTGTAATTGAAATGTACTATCAGTTAGTAAAATCCTAATTTATTATCTTTTTTGTGGTACATAACTAAGAATTAAATTATGCATAATTAATTGTTAATATCTGTCAATATAAGTAAAAAGATTAGCAGTTGTAGCATTGTCATAAAATGTAGTTATAAATTAATTACCACAAACTAAAGGTTCATCAGAAGCTGCATAACAGTCATCTTGTTGATTGCAGTAAGTTGAAATATCTCGACATTGCCCATCATCACAAGTTAATTTGTCACCTCTGCAAACTGAAAGAGATGAATATAGAGAAGAAAACCCAAAAAAAAACTAAAAATGTAGTATGTAAAGGAAAATCCCTGACATCTATTGTCTCTTCTGAGAAAGATCAGATCAAAGCTGAAATGAAGTATGACAAGGGGCATCTCTGACACCTATTGTCTCTTCCGGGTAAGACCAAATCAAAGCTGAAACAAAGTATGATGACAAGGGGCATCTCTGACACCTATTGTCTCTTGTGGGAAAGATCAAATCAAAGCTGAAATGAAGTATGACAAGGGGCATCTCTGACACCTATTGTCTCTTGTGGGAAAGATCAAATCAAAGCTGAAATGAAGTATGACAAGGGGCATCTCTGACACCGATTGTCTCTTGTGGGAAAGATCAAATCAAAGCTGAAATGAAGTATGACAAGGGGCATCTCTGACACCGATTGTCTCTTCCAGGAAAGATCAAATCAAAGCTGAAACAAAGTATGACATGGGGCATCTCTGACACCTATTGCCTCTTGTGGGAAAGATCAAATCAAAGCTGAAACAAAGTATGACAAGGGGCATCTCTGACACCTATTGTCTCTTGTGGGAAAGATCAAATCAAAGCTGAAATGAAGTATGACAAGGGGCATCTCTGACACCTATTGTCTCTTCCAGGAAAGATCAAATCAAAGCTGAAACAAAGTATGACATGGGGCATCTCTGACACCTATTGCCTCTTGTGGGAAAGATCAAATCAAAGCTGAAACAAAGTATGACAAGGGGCATCTCTGACACCTATTGTCTCTTGTGGGAAAGATCAAATCAAAGCTGAAATGAAGTATGACAAGGGGCATCTCTGACACCTATTGTCTCTTCCAGGAAAGATCAAATCAAAGCTGAAACAAAGTATGACATGGGGCATCTCTGACACCGATTGTCTCTTGTGGGAAAGATCAGATCAAAGCTGAAATGAAGTATGACAAGGGGCATCTCTGACACCTATTGTCTCTTCCGGGAAAGACCAAATCAAAGCTGAAACAAAGTATGATGACAAGGGGCATCTCTGACACCTATTGCCTCTTCTGGGAAAGATCAAATCAAAGTTAAAGACTGAAGTAGGAGCATGTCTGACACCTACTGTCTCCTGTGAAAAAGGTGAAAATATAAATTTCATTGTGCAATCGAGATTTATTGCCAACAGAATTGCACCCATTACTAAGAATCAACAAAGGAACAAACCTCAGATGAAGTTTTTTTTATTTTGAACTGATATACTAATCTTTTCACTTATTACAGTCCAACCTGGCAATACCTTTATATTGTACAATTGTTACTCATCACCAAAGTAAATTAATATAACCTTACCACACAGCTCATCCTCATCCTCCTGGTTTGGACAGTCAATAATTTTGTCACAGTAAAGAGCCCAAGGAAGACAGAAACCACCACAAGCAAAACCAGGACAACCTAAAATATACACTTCAAAAATAACATTTTCAGCAAATTACTTTACCTGAAGTTCTGTAGGGGAGAGCGGGGCACAGTGAGACACTTTTTTTATTTTCAAGTGTTCCAAAATGTTGGCACTAACGAGTTAAATGAGATCAGGTCCACATTATAGGTAATGACGTTGGGTATATTGTCTAGTAGTTTCACGTTCCTACCTTTTACAGGTTTGGAGAAATATTGAGTTAAGTCCATGCTCGTTAAGTGTCTCACTGTGCCCCGTGGGCGGGGCACAGTGAGACAGCAGACGGGGCACAGCAAGACAGGGCATCTGCTGCCGTAACTGCCGATCCTCGGGACCTGCGGAATTGTTCTATCAATTGTTGCTACAGAAACTACTGTACTCTTATGAAAAGCAGCTGGCTAGGTGATTTTTTAGGTCCGTTTTTGAGCATGTTTCGAAACTTCATCGCACAGGACACATGCACGACTTATTTAACCTGCCGCACCTGTTACATACTAATCGAATTTCTTTCTGATGCTTCTCTTTGGATATGACCCACTAAAATTAGTAGTTTATCGCAGGCATTTTGTTTTTAATAGTGAATTGTAAGCTATGCCTTACATTCAGGTCGTTTCGAGTGCATTTTATGATGTCTCACTGTGCCCCGCCTCCAACTGTCCCACTGTGCCCCACGCAGCTCTCTTTATAAAATTTTTGAATCCTGAGGACCGGATGCCTGTATTGTGGTTCATAATCTCACTATACTAAGACAAATAATCAAGGTTTGAATCCCTGACAATGGATTTGGCTTATACCATTTTTCTTGGGAATTATAACAAATAGTCGTTTAGCAAAATTATTTACTTTCACTGGCTAAAAACCAAAATATTGAAATTCCACTTTCGCTATGCTGTGTAGGCATTCCGGATATAGGTCAGACTCTCACTTACTTACTTTTTGTGCTATACAAAAGAGGGTTGATCTGTAAACAGTACCAGCCAGACGCTACGGGCTTTGTCTCACTGTGCCTGCTGTCTCACTGTGCCCCACTCTCCCCTAAATAGTATTGAATCACAGGTTCTCAAATCTGTACATTACGCTTCACAGTAACTGAGCAGGGAGTTGGTTATTCGGTTAACACAGACAAGATGTCAATTTAGCAGATTTTGCATCTGATTCAGAGATCTAAACACTAAATGTACAGATGACAGAAATACAAACTTACCTCCAGGGATGTTTTCAATCTGAGCATCTTTAGAATTAGGACAGAAAATGTTTCCATTGCCAAGATGATGCTTCTGTACACAGTAACCAGTGTCACACATCACACCATTGCAAGCTGAAGTTGATTGGATAATGTGAGCATTGAAGTTAGAGTAAGATCATTCATTTTGTTTATATTGCACAAAAAAAGGTAATATGTCCTATAGCATTACAGAGGAGAGCAAGTAAAAAATGCAATGCGGGAGTATGAAAAAAAGTTTTGCAAATTCATGTCTAATTATCTTGTGGATCAAAAGTTCAAATCTGAAACGAATGAAAGAGAAAGTAAATTTTATGACACAGGATATCTAGAAGTCTTGACTTACTCATTGATTGGCAGCCTACTTCATCTTCTCCTCCCTCACAGTCATCCCAGTGGTTGCATTTATTCCGCATGCTGATGCAGTGGCCACCTCTGCACATGAACTGGTCAGGTCTACACGCTGAGGAAATTGTGGAAATCAGAAAACACAAATCTCAGATCAGTGATGGAACAAGAAAATTAAAAAAAAAAAAAAAAATAGGGCGATTTTACTTTGCCAACGTAAGATATTTTTGACAAATCTAAATTTCATTTTATATGATTTAAGTGTATGTCTTTTTCTTACATATCAACCATCAATCCACATCCATACATGCAATAAAATCTGTCTGTATACATTTATTTTGCTTGTTTTCTGTCTATCTCATCAGAGCTGCAAGTTCAAGTTCTGGTGGATTTCCTACAAAACATTTAATTCAATAGTTTCAATTCTGAATTACTTTAATGCATACAGGGATATGCACAAAAGGTTATCAACATCACTTGCTTGGTTGTGTTTATCTCAGCATTGCATTGTGTGCCCAATTAATGGGCAATTTATTTTGAAAGGATCTAAAGAACTCCTTTTTGATAATAACCAGAATGGAGTCAACTTGCACCTTGACAGTAGGCATACTGATCATTTCTCCGAGATTTGGCAGCATCAATTGATAAGGCTTTATGTGTATTACAAGTCCCATTGAAAAAGCTTGAAATACAGAAGACGTACCCTTAAGCACAGAGCTTTAAATCTCCCATTGCCACGCTTCATTGCACAGAGGAAAAACTGGGTCACATGCTCAAAAAACAAAAACTGCTTATACAGTAGTGCCTGCATTTAAGTGAAACTAAAAAAGGTTTTTTTGGTGCTTTTATAGCCCAGTTAGCAGCACTAACATTAGAGGGGTCTTATTCAGCATAAAAGAAAGATAATATATCCAGTTTCAGGTCTGCATGCCCTTAATTGCATAAAAAGATGTGGCCTTAAATTGAGATTATCCTGTATTTCTTGGAAGTGCTTCTGCCAATACTTTGATGACGTTTTTGCACACCTGTTGGCAGATTTTCTTTCAGGGGTGATGAACATACTGAGGGCTCATTGCAAAGAACGAAAGTATTACAATACATAACGGCGATTGGCCTGTGCATCGCACTAAAAATTAGAAAAAAGGGGGGGGGATGGGTGCTAAGGGAAGCTGAGCTCCCTCAGTAAAATAAATAATAAAAACACCTTGGGGGAAACTGCAGTGTAACAGCTCCCCCAATGATCAGTGATGGAAGTACCATAATCTTGTCTGGCTCTGGGTGTGCATGCCAAAATGACCTGCATAACACATGGCAGGGGTTTACATTACACTATTCAGCCTTCTTCAGACAAGTTCTGTTTGTCACACCATTTCCATTCAACTTATTTGCATATTTATTAAAAACTTTTGAATTTACAATGATATATGCAGCCCAGCGAACAGGCACAGCCAAGAGCTACCCTGACCAAAATTGTCCATTTTCATCTCTGCCTCAAACATGATGTAAGGACATTTATCATTGCGACGAAATTATAAAAAGAAAACCTTTTTGGCACAATGATTCCATGACAAATGCTTACAGTAAGAAGTCATTGACACATACTTATGATGTTCTGAAAGATGATCAATATATGATATGAGTTCTAGTGGTGGTAAATAACTTTTGCTGAAAACTACAAACCTGAACCAATTGGCAGCTTTGTTTCTGTTGCTGGTTGTTCTTGATTGTTGAATGTTGGTTTAGAAGGCATCACTGACCATTCTACGAAATGAGGTGAAAGTTCAAAGTTAGAATACTTGCTTTAATTCTTCTGTATTAACATCATTTATTACATTTTAGTTGTTTTCTGTTAGGATCCAGTAAAGTTGACTTGACTTGAATACTTACAGCTCTAGCAATTGATCTTAAGAAATCAGTTTTTTTTCTCAGTGCCAGAGTGGACCTATGATGTCATAGGTGGATACTCCATTGCCAAGCACTAGAGGATATGCAAAATTGGTGCTATCAATGATGCCATAGGTCAATCTGGCCAATAGCATCTGTTGTGGACAGTTTCATCATAGCCTTGCAGTTACATCATTGCTGGAGCGGCCAATAATATCACAACAACAACTCAGGTGCAAGGTTGGACAACTCCTGGGGAGGGGGCACTCTGCTCAAAAGCTGTCAACTGATCCCTATGTCTCCATATTAATTCCTGTGAACTGTGGTAACCAATAAACAATATAGGATTAAAGTAATTGTTGGTAGTTTTATACTGAAAGACGCCACCAACAGAACTGCAAACAGTAAGCAAAATGCTTGACTTGGCAGCTCCATATCAAATCCAATTTAGATCAGAAGCATGTTGGTGAACAACTGTGATTAATTTCCAGTTATCCTATTAACCATGCTTGGTTGAATTTCAGGCACTTTTGGTATCACCAAATAATAAACAATCCCCCCTCCTACTTAACACCTGAGTTTTTGCAGTGGTATCATTGGCTCGTCTGGCCATGACATAATTGCTAGGCTATGATGAAGTTGTCTACATGAAATGCTATTGGCCAGTTGGACCTATGACACCATAGCTTGCACCAAAGTTGTATAGGTTCCAATGGAGTCTCCAGCTTTGACATCATAGGTCCACACTATGAAAATAAATGTATTTCTTCAGAGCAATAGCGAAAGCTGTAATATTTTCTTCTGAACTAATATGAAAAATTGATTGGTTAAGCTGTTTTACAAGTTATAAGGCACTCTATAATTTAATAATGGGCCTGCTACAAATTAATGTACAATTTTGTGGCAATGAAGAACTCACTGCAAAGCTGGACACCCTCGTCCTTCCCTGATCCACAGTTCCACTGGCTGTTGCAGACGAGGGATTTTGGGATGCAAGAACCATCACCGCAGCTGAATGTCGCAGTAGGACAGTGGTCTGCAATACAGTTCAAAGTTAATGGCAAACAATATTCAGAAAAAAAGTTTGAAATTGAAAATTTAATTTGAAGAACCATGGTAGAATCTTTACCTAAATTAGGGCAAGCTGAATCCAAGAAGACAATGTCATCCAGAGCAAAATCTCCCCTGTTGGTGAGACCTCGTCTTGCAATGAACTTGATCTCTGATGAAGATGAAGAGAGATCAATCTGAAAATGGAGAAATGTGAAAAAGACGATTTAGTATGAATCTTGTCAACGATTAGATAGATCTCCAAGAAATTAATGCACAAATTGCTTCTCTCCTACCTGAGCAAAGTTCCAACCAGACTGTGATAACCTCCCTTCTGAGTCTAACCATGTTTGAGAAGCTTGAACAGACCAGATATTGGTGCCATCAACTGAGATGGATAAACTGGAGTCCTGAAAAAGTTAACCAATTCGATTCATGGAATGTAATTATTAGTGATGACATTCATGAAAGCCATGAGACAGACTTACCTCGTCTCCAACTGCACTGTAGTGAAAGCGCATGCATTTTGCTGAAGTATTGAAATGGAGAACGGCTTGGTCTCCTGGCTGCCCCCCTGACATCTCAGCATAGACATACTTCCCATTTCTCATTTGAGGTATGCTGAAATCTAAGGTTCTGATATTTCCCAGTCTATTACCCTCAAGGGGCAACAGGGACAAGTGGGGCAGGTGGTCCCTGGACATCTGGGGTCCTGTTCCCTCAGTTGGTGTGTTCCCGGAAGTGACTTGCCACAGCAAATTGCCAGAAGTACCTCCCAAGTTGCCATTTGTGAAATCATGGTAATTCTCTGGAAAAGACAAAATTCAATTGTTTGAGTCAGATATGACATACATTTTCAGATATCTTATCAAAATGAAAAGGATAATTGAAGTCATACGCTACCTGAAGCGCAGTCCCACTCATCAGAATTGTCCATGCAAAAAGCCAGTCCATTGCATTGCTCTGATTTTGGATAACACTGCTGTGTTAACTTGCATTGCAAGAAGCCATCATGACATGGTTCTGAAATATCAATGATCTCGTTTCAGTATCATCAGTTCATCATCATATCAGGTATTTAATTAGACCTTTTAAACTCGTTGTTGCGTCCTTTTGCTAAAATGCTGTATTGCTGTTACAAAAGTACACTAACCTTGTGATTTCGTACACTGGCTCTTAGATATGCTGACATTTGCAACATGTATTTCATTTCCTTCGGTTGTGGCTGCTATGATAAGTGCCATCTCAGCTTCCCCAAAGAGGGCTACTTCAGCTGAAGAAATAATATATAGTAGAATAAAATAAAACTGAGTTCAATATTGGAATGATCAATTGCAAAATATCACATTGAAAGGACTAAATTGAAATTGATTCTCCTCTATTCACCTGTGTGCCATTGTGGGTCTGTTTTGCTAAAAACTTTTATTGAAGTAGAATTTTCTCCAAAAAATCTTGAGTTGAAAGGATTTCTTCTTCGAATGTCCAATCCACCAGCAAGGATGAACAATCCATTTGCCATTCTGTATTTGAACTTGAGGCATTTCTTGTTGAAGATCTCTCTGGTCATAATACTGAGAGGTCTGGTGTGGTTGGGAGTTGTAGTCATGAAGATTCCCTCTTGAGGTACCTCTGCAAAACATATTTCTCAGATTTTCATTCCAGGGTCTTGTGTGGGAGGAGATGTAAGGTTGGACGTCCTTAAAGGCCTTAACATCACATGTGAGTCATAAGTCTCGCACCTCCTTACACCTGACTCTGGTTTGTTTTGGTTTACTTCCCCTGCCCTTTGCCAGGTCAGGTTGAGGGATCTCAACACTTTGTAATGCACCATACAATTTGTTATATTTTTCTCTTGTAATTGTATATGTAATATAAATAGTAGCTAGGTCATATTCATATTACTGAAGTAGAATTTAAAAAATAAAAATAGTCATACAGAAATAGCATCATATCTTTGAGGATTTATTTACCTCTTTCATCAAGTTTTCCAAAGCAGTCGACCCCTACATCTTCCTTGTGGTAGCAGATGCCTTCATTGACCCGATGTTTGCACTTCAAGAAATCTGTGTCGGTCAAGTTACATTCCATATAGACCCAGTGCACAGGTCCTTTACCGTAGCCATAGCGAGCACAACACTTTTTAGTTCCATTGCTGAATAGAAAATATTTATAGTGTACAACATTGACAATAATGACTCCTGGTTCAGTGGTGCTGGAGTAAAGCAGCTGTAGAAGTATAATTATTTCAGTTGTTGCTTAAAAATAGTTTTCCCTATGTTTAGGTTGAAGTTGCATGCAAATTCCAGTAGCGGATCCAGGGGAGTTTAGGGACATGATGCTCTGGCAGATGAAGCAACCAAATCCACCATCTTGGAACTGCCCTGTATCCTGACACAATGGTAACGTGACATCACCAATAACAGTGATGTCACTTATAACAATGGCATGACGTCACATCATTATTAGTCTATTGTGACGTCATTTCTCAGGGCAGTTCCAATATCGCGGATTTGGTGACCTCTTCTTGAGGTGGCTTCAAACCGCCTCATGTCCGATATATGTATTTCTATGGTTCAAACCCCATCCCCCCCCCTCTCTTGGGCCCATGCCAAAAAGCCACATAGACAACTAGTACTCACACACGTGGCATAAAAGTCCGCGAGAACTAACACGCGTGTTTGACACTTTAACGGAGAGAAGGAACACCCCGGGAGGAATACAGACCTTGCACTCACACGGGGGTTCTGCTCAGAAAGTAGTTTCAAAGTTCTCTTTGGTTTCTAATTTGAAGAGAATAGTTGGTGATGCTAAAGTGCACCAAAATTTAAAGGCACACACTAGTACTGTTAATGCTATCAGTAAAGTGACACATTGCAGTCCTGACAATCGTTACCTTACTAACTGCACTACAGCAGTTTGGCTGGCCTGTCTACAACATTTAAAAAAATGGCAGCTGTTTCAATGGTTGGGATCAAATAAGAGAATTGCCCTAAGCTCATCCATGTTTTAAGCAATATGACTTCTCATAAAAGTGTGTTCCCCCGTGGCCTAACTGGTAAGTGCACTTGTCAACTGGCTTTGAGGGCGTGGGTTCGAATCTCACCCCGGGAACTCACTTTAGTCCGAGCCCATGGGACATTAAATGGAGGCGGGTTGTATCCAGTGTTCTATGCTGGGGCAACTGAAAGACCCTGGGCATCCCTGAATTAATAGGGTATGTGCCAGACTCACAGTCTTCTCATCTCATCATCATACGGCGATCGCCTGCCTCGATATAGCCCACTAAGGTGCTGCAGAGGCGTAAAACACAAACAAACAAACAAACAATCTCATAAAAGTAGATAGATAGATAGATAGATATGGTAAGTTCAGACCTCTAAGCCCAGTTATAAAAGTAGATGGATAGATAGATAGATATGGTAGGTGCAACCCTCTAAGCCCAGTTCTTGAGTCTCAAGAGGGTTGATTGATGAGATCGGAGCAAGAGCAGGAGTCCTCAACATGTTACACATTTACCCCAAGTGAGGGATCTTTTACTTGATACAAGGGGCAGCCAATTTAACGTCTCATCCGGAACAACATCCAGCTGGGATTTTGCTCATGAAGGTACACTGAAAAGTTTGTGGTGTCTGCTCTTCATATTAGATTGTAGCCGAACATTAACTAGTAGAGAGGCTTTGCTGCACATTTCTGTGTGACGTGTACGAGTAGAAGTGCTATCTTATTACATTGTTATTGTTCACGGGACCTGAAAACGTGTAGCAAACCTCTCTAATTTCTGATGAAACACCAAAACAAGCAATTGGATTAAGCGGCTAAAAACAGCATTCAGGTAGCTAAAAATTAATCTCAGAGCACATAAAATGCATTGGCTTCTGGGGGCCTTCAGCGGTCCCTAGACCCCCGCCGCACAAGCTTCAGCCCTTCGGGCTTCGCATCCTGTGGTAGTCCCATCACTGAAATTGAATCCCCTCTCCCCAAATTCCTCCGCCACTGAATTCTGATAGGTTCGTACATTTTCACCAAGAACCTGTATTACACGAGACCCCGTATTACCCGAGACCTACAAAAAGCCCTCCTTTCTTTCCCAAAATGTTCTGCAATGTTCCAAGCATAAATATTAAGTGTGACAAGTCATCCAAAAATTTGGAAAATTTCATTTTTGATGTATGTGTCATTGTCCTGGTGTTCCAATTGCAATATTATCAACCGAAAGTTTGCTCTCAATAAAGTTTTCATTGAGAAAAATTCAATTTCATTGTCTTCCCCATTTATTGGTGCCTTGAGTATTAGTCTTGTAGCGATATACAAAGCAACAAAATAACTGTAGTATTACTACCTGTATCCAAGAGTTCTGCAGGCCACCACTGCATCTTCATCAGTGAAGCCGTCATCACAGACACTCCCCCAAGAGCCGTTGACAAAAATCTCCAGCCGGCCCCTAGATGCTGATGGGCCTGATGCAAGTCTGATGTTGCCTGAAGTTATATGTAACAAAATGAGATAACTTTTAGAATTGAATTTCAGATAGAAGCAATAGTCCAGCAGATAGCTGAAACCATTGTGCACTTCGTGTTACAAGCATGAAATTTGGCACAGATGATCTTCTGAATATACTCTAAAAAAATTGGATATGGAGCCGTTCTGAAAAATTTCTAAATTCAAAATGGCCGCCATTTCAAAATGGCGACCATGAAATTTCAATTAACTGTGAATTACATGCCATATGATAACTGAATAGTCACATATGTGGCGTAATATGGTCAAAAATATCAAGTGATAACATTACAAAGGCAGACACATGTATCTGATGTAATTCAAGATGGCAGTTGGCAGCCATCTTGGATTTGATCACATAAATGATACCGTGCTATCCTTCAGCTCCACCACATCATGCAACACATCAATTTTGGGGTTTTTGTATCAGCAAAACCCATTTCTGTAGTCAGTTTGGTGATAACTCATCATTTAACTAAGATAGGAGTAGCTCCAGCTTGCCAACCATTGAAAACTGTGTATGAACGATGCCCAAATGAATCTGCTGTTGTAATGATAAGGACAAGGATAAGTCATTATCAATACGAAGTAACAAACATTTAATGGTGTGTTTCTCCTGCATTGGGAGCTATAAGGAAGAATCAGTGGAACAGAGGGAGGGACAACTGGTAAGTAAATAACTGCAAGGACATTGAATTGTCCTTGATGCATTAAATGTGAGTGTCATCCTGTAGGTTTGTTCGATATGATAAATTGACTCTCTTGTGCAAGTCAATTGCCATTGGATTTTTGAAACCAAGCTAATATTCATTGAGTCTGGCAAAATGTTGTGCATATGCTGTGCATTGGTGATATTGGATATGCTTTTCATCTACAGTATTTTGCAGATGCTGTATGGTGGAAGATTCATCTATTTCTTCGAATATCATTTTGCTTACTCTGTCATAACAGCACAACAGCCAGAATGTTTTCATATTATTGATAGCTTATCTCTCTTGGGAATATCAAAGTGATATGACAAAATTC
Organism: Platynereis dumerilii; assembly: GCA_026936325.1. Classification (NCBI taxonomy): domain Eukaryota; kingdom Metazoa; phylum Annelida; class Polychaeta; order Phyllodocida; family Nereididae; genus Platynereis; species Platynereis dumerilii. The sequence goes on along the minus strand of JAPTHN010000011.1, from coordinate 7,809,817 downwards.
GTCATATATCAACAGAGGTAACCAATTAAGCATCTGCTTGATTTGAATCGCTGGCGCCATAGTTTCAGTGAAAATTGCGTGATAGTGTCTTATCAGTGAGTCGAAATATTGTTCAGACCCCTTGTCCATTAGTGCCAGTAAGTATAGCTCATCTTCAGGGGATAGGAATATAAGCTTTTCATCATCCCACAGACTATCAAGAATAGCAAACCATTAGGCCTACAGCTGAGTGACTGGCCTTACCAAACTCTATATCATACCTGCACAAGGACTTCAAAGTTCTCTGACATCCAAGAATTCTTCTCTAACCTGTTATATCAGACACAATGTCATCAGCTACTTCACCACATGCCCAATCTAAAGCACATCACTTCGAGAAGGCATTCAAGTTTGATGAGGTCCAGGTTATACAAAGCTTTGCTGCAGGTATCTTTAATTTTTACTGATTATCTTCTGAACTCTTTACTTCATGCCATGAGCTTAATTCTTTATTGTGGGTGGCTCAAGAAGTGTCAGTTGATAGTGTGTAGTGGCTCTGAAGAAGCAGTTTCTGACATTTCCTTGGGAGTATATCATGCCTCCCAGAGTGCTAAAAAAACTGTCAACATTTGCCATTCTCTTCTTTTTACTACTGTTTCCAGATGACTGTAAATAAGCTGTCTTGATTGTGCATAGAATGAGTTTGAAAAAGAGATCAACAGAATTTGTAAATCCCAGCCATGCAGGTTCCTATGCTGGCAGCAAACCAACAATCTTTACACTATGGCATATGTAATGCTAAAATAGTCTTCGGACTCCTGGCATTATCACTACTGAAGAACTGAACAACATACAGCAGATTGAATCCCTGACCAAGTAACTGAATGAAACCATCATATCCAATAACTGTCATCAATCTGCTTTCCAAATTTGTGTGCTCAGGCAAGACCATTATCAATTTGATCAACCACATCCACATCAGAAGTCAATCTGAGGCATATGCATATTTTTGCACATGAAAATGAATCTTATCCCCATGCACTCTATTATATTGGTAATCCTTATATTTATCATGAATTTAAACTCATTCCATGCATTTAAGATTCAAATATAAGCAGATATGCCAAGAGTTGATGCACTGACTATTGATGGAGCAGCAATTGTCCATAATATACTAATCGATTTTCAGCGATTATGTCGGATAAAAGACCAGAAATGATGCAGGCCTTAGGCTCCTACCTCAACATAGTAATGGGGTGATCCAAAAGTTAAGAAAATTAAGTATGGAAAGGTTAAAAATCAGCTTAGAATAAGAAATTTAAAAATTAAGTAAATTAAGGTCAACAAAATAGCACCATTGTAGCCTCTCTAACTGTCGAGCCAACAAGAATTCCTGATATATTTTGTGATGTTATTTTGTGAATTATCTTGTTTGTGTTTACTTCTGACTTTATGGACTTTTTGGGCAAGATTGTACGGCTATTGAGCGGTTCCTGCTGGCCTGTGCCTACCTGCTTTCACAAATGACAATTAAGAGGTGCCGTGGCCCAGTGCATAAGGTGCTCGCCTGGTAACTGAGACGTTGCAGGTTCGAATCCCACCCATGGCACGGAGGAACTGAGCAGATCCTCCATAACTCTTTGCTTCACTTCACCCAGGTGTAAATGGGTACTTGGCTATAGGCAGTGATGGCGATTGTAGAGTGACTTAGCATTGTGTGCGCTGGAAACGGCTGCCTGGCTGTATACTCCCCGGGGAGTTGAGAAAGGCTCATGCTTGAACAGGCCTGCCAAGGGTGTAATTGTAAAGTCTGTTGAGACTGACTTCGTCGGTGTAATGGACTATAAAAAAAGTCTACATTTACATTTACATTTACACCAAACCTGAAAAGCTGTAAAAACTGTGCATTTGATTTTGACAAGACTTTTCTACTTAATTTTATGAACATTTTATACTTATAATTTACATGCATTTACTGAATCTTAAAACTGATTAACAATTAGGACTGGGACCAAAATTTTAACGTCATGTAACTTCTAAATTATGTACTTAAATACTGTATATATCTCTTAATGTATTAGCTGTCTGTAGATGTGGAGTATTTGTCGATTTTCTGTTGTTTACTGACAAATGCATCTGTTTGATGTGTAAATTGTCAATAAAAAAATATATATTATACTACCACTAAGAACCTGCAAATTGTCAGGATTACCGAAAAAGTACGTTTTTGCCTTGTCTGGGAAGAGCATTGGCCAACTTAGTCTGCACTTGGACATCATGTTTGAAGTCTTCTGCACATGAAATGAGAAGGCAAAGGCACTGTCAAGAGTTCCACCCAAAACTCCTGTACAAAAAAATACAATGGGTTCCTGTAAATTCAAGCAAATAAAAACAGAACTGTGAGACTTACTGGCAGATGATATCTCAACTATCTACCACAAGCATTTGGTTAAAGCAAAAGGCTAAAATATTCTATCATACTTGACATGTGCTAAAAGCCTAGAATATAGGATGTCAAAATGGCAACACATGAAGAAGCATATACCAGACTATTTTTGCACAATTTTAATGCAAACAAATGAAGCATCATAGAGTTGACCGTCAAGATTGACACAGTTGTAGATATGTTGTCAGTGTCCACAGCAGCAAATCTTCAAGCAGATGAATTAATTATGAATTGCATTTGAGATTTGCACTGCATCATTTTCACCTTCTGGAATGTCCAGAAACTGAAATTCTGAAGTGCTTCAGTCCTGTTGTATGACAAAAAAATTGATACATCAAGTCCATTCCTTCAAATCTTGGTGCTTTCAACTGTTTTGACTAAGAACATTCATTTAGCTGCTTACCAATCTGGACACACTGTGGAGAGGAGTTCATTACTTCGGATAATCCTGATGCTGGACACTGGTGTTGGAAGCAAAATCAAGCCCATTATTCGATGCATTGAGCTTGTGCCTTTTGGAAGCAAAAAAAGCTGTTGTTGCTGATGCAAGTGATTAGGTTGCACTGAAGTGCACAGAATTGAAACTAAATGGGACTATCATTGCAAAGTCATTTGTCTTCTTTGGTACATGTAGGCCTACATCATCTGCTAGCAGAGGAATACATGATAGCCCCAAATAATTGACTTATGTTCGGTTGTGTTTCTGGTTACAAGTTATGATTAATGATTGTACCTGTTTTCAAGACTAGTACTAATTTTTTTTTTCAGGTTATCCCTTGTTCATGTTTTTTAGCTATCAGGCTTATAGTCATGTTTGAAAATGGATGCTTTATCTTTTGTCACTTTGATAAAAAATACTGACAATAGTACAATGTAATGTCATGAGTAGAACGAAAAATAAAATCTGACTTTACTGCCTTGACCCTAAGCCTTATAACTTGACTTCTACTGGACCTAGATGGACAATTTTGATATCAAATAATCCCTTGTTTCATATACTTTACACTATATTACTACTTTGGGGGATTTGGTGTATATATACAGGTTGTGGTAAACTTTACTTAAGGATTTTGTGAAATTATGTGACGATGTTTGTGGTATCAAAGTTGATCCCATTCAAAATATTTTAACTCAATAATGAAACTTCAAGCACACTTAAATGTGGTTTTGAATAAAAGTAGAGAATGTAAGCTTTAATTTGGTGGGTCAAAAATTAATGTGGAGTTATTCTTGCAGCAGAATGATGGGAATCAATATATATCTAACCAAACGGAAATTTCCAGCGTCGGTTTGCTGAGTTTTTGAGTAGTCATTTTGGAACAGCTGCCATATTGAATATGGCCATAATTGAAAATGGCTCCATATCCAAAAACACTTGTTATACCTTAGAGAAACATTGTGCAAAGTTTCATACTTGTAACAAAAAGTGCACAAAATGACCAAAAATTGTCGTTTAGCCGCTGGACTACAAAGGAATATCGTTTTTCTAAAACTTACGACTGCGATTCTGGATCCATCTAATAAATGTAAATCCACACTCATCGCTCAGAAAATTGCAATGGACATCTTCATTTTCTGAAAAACAATGACAGAAGGATATTAAAGACATGATTTTTCACCATAAGAGTGGCATATATATATCATGTGTTCTCTGTATTTCATGGACAGCAAAGTAGATGCAGTGTTGCATTTCAGTCATAGAAGTTAATATTTTTGAAAGCCTCGCACCTTTTGGACAGACACCGGGAGTGAGGGTGAGATCATCTAACATGGAGTCCCTTGAAAGTTGGATTCCAAAAACCTGATGCCAGGGTCGAATCACTTTGAAAGTGACTTTAAACCACCGCCACACTCCAGCGGGGGCATTAATTGTTCTACTTGTTTTGAAATAATCTTCAGTGATATTGAAGGTATCCATATAGTTGTTCATGATTCGAAAACTTAGACATGACGTTGATTCTATTGGCGCCAGTTTTATGGCGTTTTCGAAAGGTGTCGTTATGTAGTAATCTGCAAAGGAGAAATTATAGAATGATTAATTAGACTATTGAAGTGAATGATATTTTTATTATTTGTTGGTAAAATAAGAAGAAAACTAACATCTAGAAGTGTCTCAATCATTACAATCTCAAAATTTACAATTAAAACATTTTTCTCTGGAAATGTTGCATTATCACAAGTACTCACCATCAGTAGACCCTTGATGGAGGCCATAATTGTTAGTTTGAGTCCAAAATGTCTTGAGATTGCAGAGATGTCTGTCATTGAATGTGCAGTTAACACCTTTATTCAATGTTGATTTGCAATAAACAAATAGAGAATATTAAAGATAAGCCTGCATTTCTGCTTGTGTCGGAATATGAATGATGTAAATAGTGAAGTTAAGACGTTGCTTAAATTTCAATTCATTATGAAAATATCCCAAACACATACAATCTGTTTCGTCTGTTCTGGTTTGCCAACATTGTGGAGTCCCGTCACAAACTTGCGACCTTCCGATGCAGTGCTTCTCTTCTTCTCCCGGGCAGAGGAATTCGCAGTCTGGAGATACATGATGACATAGAAATATTTTGATAGATATTTACAGTCACCAATGCCAAGGAAGAGTAACTTTAGAATCCAGTGTACACGTAATGATAGATATCTTACTTGAACAGTTTCTTTCATCGGACCAGTCACCACACTGTGTTGTATTGTCACAAACTAAGTGTGGAAGAATACAGGCACCGTTGTGACATTTGAACTCCCCAGGCTGGCAATCTAAATTGTGAAACAATCATAATGGAAAACGAATCACGAGCAAATTCAACTTTGGTCATACAGAGAGCATGCAATGTCTCAAGAATATCAAAATGTTGCAATTCACCCCCAAGAATATTGAATATGTTGCAATTCAGGAATATTGAATATGTTGCAATTCAGCCCCAAGAATATTGAATCTGTTGCAATTCAGCTCCAAGAATATTGAATATGTTGCAATTCAGCCCCATGAATATTAGCTATGTTTCAATTTACCCCATGAAAATAAAATATGTTGCAATTCACCAAAAGGAATATCAAATATGTTGTAATTCACCTCCACAGCCCTGTTCATCCGAGAAATCCGGAGGATCGCAAGAAGGCAATCCATCACATTTGCTGGCTCCAGGTATGCAGACTCCGTTGGCACACTGGAAATCTTCTTTAGCGTTGCACACTGCATTAAGTAAATAAATTGTAGAGAGAGATGCAGACCCATACATCAAAAACATATAAATGATAATACACAGATACATGTCACTTATACACTGTTACACTGTACATACCACATCCAATTTCTTCAGAAATGGTGCCGTTGCAATCCTGAACATTGTCACAGATCTTGAAACTTGGGATGCAGGTGCTGTCGCTGCATTTGAATGAATCACCTGGACATTCTGAAATATAAAGTATATACAAATATTGTTACACAAATGGTCCTTGATGTATAGTTTGATAAAATTTGTTCCAGATTATCCTATAAGTCCAATGATCATAACTGAGCTCAGATTCAAATACTCCAGATGGAGATTTCGAGATCATGCAGTTTATATAATTTATCTGCATGATAAGTTGTCACATCTCCTCGGTTGTGATTATTCTCATTGTTACCAAAGCACAAGTTACTTCAACCTGAGCATTAAATTATGTCGGTTAGTCCTGTCCTTAGGGGGTCATATGGTCAGAAACTATGTCAGCTGTATTTAGAGTCAGTAACTTATCTTTGAAGTTATCCGTACCATCAAAACAATTATCAGTGATCTCAACATCATCAATTGCCACATCTCCTCTATTGTGGACCCCTCTGACAGCTTCAAAAGTCACCCACGATGTTGCACTTGGGTTGAGTTTAAGGATGGCCACCTTCCAGTAGCCAGAATCATAAGTCTGATGGAAGGTGCTGAGTAAGCGAGTCTCACTGCTGGTCGATTGGAAAACCTGCAGAAGAGATCCTCCAATTCCCCGCAGGTTGTAAACGAATCGTAGACATTTGTTTGTCGAGTCAAATTTGGGACTTGAGATGCGGGCAGAAAAGCCTTGTTTACTCGGGCTGGATGCCTCAAAAAGGAGATATTTGGCTGAAAATAAATAAGTTATATATAGGCTGTTACAAGAACCTTACCAATGTTAACAGCAGTTTTAATGACCATACAACTCTGGTCATTCAGCCCCTACTGTGTGTATAAAATGCAAACTGCAGCATAACTGCTTTTTATACATTCTTTCTGTGCAGTGTGTGAAATTCTTGGTGTTCATAATAAACAAATCATATTAGGCAAGAGTGTTAAGTAGAATGATAATTAAACTGCTGTAAGGGAAAATCATAAGAAAATGCAAGAAGCATTGACTCTAACCCACCATTGGTCCAATCACGAAGACGGCTGCCATGATCCGGTCCTGTGTAGAAGCTTCGTGGGTGCATATTACGATAATCTTCTTTTGTGCTTTGTATAATATGCCAATCCTGATTGTCATCATGACTTTGTTCATATCCACAAAACCCCTCTTCAAAGTCACAGCCAGGAGCCCGCAAAGCTTCAGTAAGTGCTGGTAAGATATGTTTACATTGTAATGATATGTAATGATATATTCAGTGATCGAATGATATATTTTTGTAATATCTATATTTATAGCTTCATAACAATAAAGGACCTACCTGAGTAGTGCTTAGTTGTACATGAAATCCATGTTTTATGATAACTTAAGGTTTGCAGTTTAGCACATACTGTGCCATTGAATGTTTGTGTACATATTGTTCCATACTCCTTATCATTGTCAAAAAGGGGTCTTATAGGCCCTGCTGAGTCAAGTTTACTGCTGCAAATAAAACATTTATTCACAGAAGGATAAATACAGCTAGTCAGACAGACTGGCAAAAAATAGTTAATAGTATGTTACACAAAAAGTATACAATGTCATTCCGAAGGTGATGTTATCAATTGTGATTTTGGAGTCTTGCAAAGGTAAGTTTAGGTTAGTCACCACAAAAAGGGAATATGTGATTTATCACCTTCGTGGCTTTAAATATGATAGCCTGAGGTGTGATCAACACATATTCCCGGACCAATGGTGAATAACCGGCTTTTACCATGAGACAAACAGTCAAACAGTCAAACATGAGACAAAAAGTGGACAATAAAGAATATGGGTATTATCACCCTGAAATGCTGGCATGTGATTGGCTGACCGAGGTGTCAAATGGTATAAGCAATGTTACTGAAGTCTCCTCCTTTGTCACTTTTTAAAAATCAAATTGAGGCACAATACTATTACCGCTTATACTTTGAAATTCTGAAGTTTCAAAAAACAGTCAACACATAGTCTTACCTTCTGAAAAGGTATTGGCAGATTGCTTCAGCGTTATCGGTTGTCACTGTCTGCACAAATTTATCTACTGCAAATATCTCCAAGTAACCCTGTCCAGGCATGTCACCCTCAGCTAGTCTAATTGTAGGTTGTTCTGTGGAAAAACCACAAACTTTTTTTTAAATTTGGTGTATGCCCAGCTGATTAACAGTTTGGATAAAAACACGAATGTCCTTATATATAATTTGTAATGGTCAACTAAGCAAAGACACAGTGTGGGTATAAACTTTCTACGAGAATACTATTAATTACTGGCTAATTTTGCTGTGAAGTGTGTACAAGCTACAGTAATGCTGCACACATCTAAATTGATTATGATTTATTCCCCTTATCTTGCTGAAATTATTATAGAATCAATGCTTAACCTGTGTTACAGGTCAGTGTGACTATGTTGTACGCGTAAAGACAGCAGTCAGCACACTTTTTCGTGAAGGAACATTCCTTCACATTCGTTGCGTCTTCTGGGCAACTGATGGAAGCTCGCAACAAAGGTACATCAGGGTCAAGACGCAATGTTCCAACAGTCACTCCAAATCTGAAGAGAAAGAGGTTATGGGTCATAGGCAACATTGCAACCTGGTCCAGTCATGATAGAAAATACACTCTTGCTCATAAATATGGAATATAGGCAAACACGAAAACTACAATTGAATTTTGGCTATCCCATTTGAATCCAATGGTTAAAATAGCACTTTTAAGAACTTAAGTGGATTCCTGAAGAGCTATTTGAAGTCCTCACTTTAATATTTGGTTAAATTTTTGAAAATTTGGGAGGCTGGAGGAAGTTGAAAAAACAGTGCAAAAAAAGTCAAAATATGAATTTTGTTTAGGGTTAGAAATCCATCAAAAATTGTTTATTTGTGAAAGTTGCTGGCATCAAAGGAAAGATTAACCTTTAACTGAATCAATTCAATGGTCATTAGCATGTGGAATCTCCGAGACAAATAATCACAGCACAGACAAAATGGGTCTATTTATGCTTGGTCCAATGGAACAGTTTTTTACATTTTCAAACTCCAAGACTGCATGATAACCAGGAACGTTTTATTGATATAGGTTTACACCGCATCTGACAAAATTACGCAAGTAGGTTATTTTAGATTGGTATGAAAACATTTGGGCCAAATGTTTTATCCTGTTCACATAATCATTGGCTTGATATGAGACATCTTCCATGTAACTTTCATCCAATTCCGTTGGGGCAAAGCTGAGTTATGCCATATATTCAAATATTTTGGTGTCTTACGAAATTATGCAAAATCAACATATGAGGTGGAGGGGCCTTTATAATGTTATATTTTCAAATTACTGCACTCCAGTCATTAGCGTCTAATCATTTAGCAACTATTCATATCAAAAAATTTTGCTTAATTTCTGCCTCTGCCAAGCTGTGCGCATTAATTGTCTCCATTGGAATAACATAGGATTTGCATATATTTTTTAATTTATGCTCCCCATAATCTCAAAATGGTTCCGATTCTTTTGAAAACAACTTTAAAAATAACCTTTTTCCATCCATTTAGTTCAGTGAAACTGAGTGATAAGTTATGCATTGGGAATGGACAAAATATTGAATAAGGAAATGCACATTCTGATCGCAATGCTATTCCAATGGCAGGTCATGGATGTGATTTTTGATTGCTAGCCAGTTTAAAGGGAGACAAGTTACTTCAGTGACCTTTGAACTGAGCTCAATAGATAGAATAAGGTAACTGGTAGTAACATGTTTTTAAAGATCGGAACCTCTTTGAGGTTTTTGGAAGCATTCATTCGAAAAATGTATGCAAAACCAATGTTATTCCAATGGAGACAATTAATGCGCACAGCTTGGCAGAGGCAGCAAGTAAGCAAAATTTTTAGATATGAATAGTTGCTAAATGATTAGACGCTAATGACTGGAGTGCAGTAATTTGAAAATATAACATTATCAAGGCCCCTCCGCCTCATATGTTGATTTTGCATAATTTCGTAAGACACCAAAATATTTGAATATATGGCATAACTCAGCTTTGTCCCAATGGAATTGGATGAAAGTTACATAGAAGATGTCTCATATCAAGCCATTGATTATGTGAAAAGGATAAGACATTAGGCCCGAATGTTTTCATAACAATCTAAAATAACCTACTTGCGTAATTTCGTCAGATGCGGTGTATACACCCTATGTGTGCCCTACCAAAATGTACTATAATTTCAACTAGAAATTGTTTTGACTGCTAGCAATTGAGAGTTTATCACAATAAACTAGCTTGTTATTGTTACTCCTCTAGTATTCTGATACTCACGTCAAAGGCCAGTGTCCAAGCTGTCTGCAAACTGCCTTGTTGAAACTTTCTGGATTTTCTTCTGTGCAAATTTCGTGCCACATGTCGTTAAATTCGATCTGGAGTCTCCCTGAACGCCGGTTGTCTCCGCGGTATAGTCGCACATTTGTTGGTTCTGGGGAGAGAGGGCATTTTAAAACTAGATGTGATAATGGAATTAAAATGTCAAACAAACACTATATAACCCAATCACTCCACTTCTAGGTCCTGTTTGACATATTAGTATCATTACCGATGAAAAATTCACTCCGTCAAGAAGGTATTCCGTGTGGTTCGCTCTTCCCACACAAGCATTAATGGACATACTGAAATTTCAGAACTGTTTAATTTCTAAACAGTTTTTGCAAATTAATTAATCTATGTTGTGATTGTTTAGGATTACCATTTACCATATGGACATTCCTTGTGTGTAATGTCAATGGAGTCCACCGCAACAAAGAATTCCTGGTTTTCAATTTTCGAAATTGTGCTTATGATGATTCTGCTCGGATGTGTGATATTTGTCATGTCAACTTGTGCCGACAACCATTTGTTGCTCTTTAGATCGTGTTTCCAGACCAGAATTGCCTCATCAGTTGGTTGTTGTGATTCTAAGCTAACTTCTATAGATGCACCTCCTTTCACCAGGAACTTGAAAGACAGACAGTACGCTGAAGTTAACTTGATGTCCATGTCTTTCGTGACAAGTGCAAATCTTCCAGGTTGATTGTGTTTTACAAATGCGAATGTGCCTGAAACGACAGACAGCATCTCAGTTAATATGGCATATCAGTGAATAAAATATAAATTTCCACTCAAAAATCATATAATTTCATGCTCTAATGCTCTACCTGGAGTGAAGTCATCATTTGTACCAAGCCCTTCACTCTCTGTGGTGCCAAGACTCCACTCAACTCCTGAACTTGTTGGACAAGAACTGATCCAGGAACACATTGAGCCTTCATCAAAGTCGCACTTCAGGGCCTCATCTAAAATTAAGAGATACAAAATTAATGATACATGTCATATTATAGCTATCTTCTGTGAAATTATGAGGAATTCTTGAATCTTGGTTTTTATCGAATTACCTGCTCTGGTTTGATTGCTGGCATCACATGAGCCTGATGAAATACTTATTCCATCCAAACCTACTCCTTCAGCCTAGAATACACAACCATGAGATTATAACTTTTAAAAGTAGATCAAAAGGTACATTATAATCAGAGTTCTGACACTGCACAGCTAAAATTAACGTTTAGTCACTGCTTGGTATCAAAAGTGACTGGAAAAGTTATGTTGTTGTCAAATAAAGCTAAATGAAGAATGGAGTAGAGAATGTACTATAATTTATTTGTTTTCGAACAAGAAATGCACTGATTACAAATTCCATTTTTATTTTTAATAATTTTCATAGCTTTTCATATTGCATCAAAAATATGACAAATCTTAAGACAGCAATTATTAAAATTGACGCGTACCTGTGATGATTCAGAGACGAAGATGAAACTTATAGTATTTAGACCGGTGGGAAGAGAGATAGCAACCTGCAAATGTGAGTCCTCAGATTATTGACCTGCAGTTGATTTGCATATTGACGTAGAAAACATAAATTTAGAAATCAAATTTTATCCCCACCTCTCTCCAGGTTCTGGCCTCTTCTCCATTGACCCACCATTGCAAACCAGTTGTTGATTCTACAAGCAATCCTGCCTCGTGTGTTTTTTCCATGAACACAAAGAATTTCAGACAAGCGTGTTCTTCTACTATGACTTTTGGAGAGGTTATCTTAGCCGCCTCAGTATATCCAGCTCGATATTGTTCAGCAAGGAAGAGTGGAAATTTGCCATTGTAAATATCTGTCATCTGGATAGCACCGGGTGGTAATGTAACATACAGGTATCCTCCTTTAAATGGAAGAGAATTTTAATTTGTAGAATCATGCTTTCATCCAAACAGCAACTTGGCAGTTTAACTTTGGCAGCACACAATTAACTGAGGAGATTCCATTGCTTTTCGATGGGTGTCCCTTTTTGTCATTTCAGATTTGGCCTTACACTGCTTTGCTGGCCTTTTCAGTTCGGCAGATCGGCGAGGACCTCAGGCGCCGAAAGCACCACTGGCAGCCAATCGAGGGCAAACAGCACGCCGGGCCAGATTAAGAAATTGCAATCGTGTGCTGCCAGAGATAGTTTATACTATATTGTTCAGCCATGATCCTGCTTAGTCATCAATCAACATTACCAAAAGCAAAGGACAGAGGCCTGACTGCGTGTCAGTGTTTGAGTTTTTCAATCTGATATTCGCGTTTATTTTACTTTCAAGGCGGGACTTCTCTTTGTTGAACTTTTATAATATCGACAAACATATTATTTAGCTGACCTTGTGAATTTCCAGAACTGTCTTTGCATGGACCGGTTTGAGATGTTGTTTCGAAAGTTTCAATAGCCCATTGGCCGTGTTTAAACTCTATATTGGTGAAGTTGCAGTAATCTCCACTTTCAAAATCACACTGCAACTTTTGAACATCTGAAAAACAAACAAGAACCACATTTTCAATAAGTGTCCCTCTATTGTTTCCTTCTTGTCTTTTGTGTGAAAATAACCTGTTGTCCCATAGAAGTTGCCAGATCTATTAGTATATACTCATCGGCCATAACTTACATTTGTCCTCATCAGTGACAGAAACTTCTAAACCATCTAGAGCAAAGACACCAGAGGGAACATCAGCCACAAATGCAACTTGTAGTAGAAGCCCTGATGAAATCATCACCTCTACTGCTGTCCACTGGTCAGGCACAACCTCTTCACTCAGCTTCCACAATTCTGTTGTGACACCATTGTTGGATCTTGCCTGTAAAATGAGGTGAATAAAATTATTAGGGGGCAATCGTTATATTTGGGGGGGGGGGGGGTTGAATAACTTCTTGCATAGTTTGAGTGAAATAAATAATATCTTTCTGGTCCTTGTAAGTGACTAATTTCTGGAGGAGGCATTTCTTATCATAGTGTTGCTTGATTTAGAAACAAATATTTGAGGATGTCACATTGTCACACACACAAAAGAAATAATTACTGTCACTGTTACCGCAAAATGTATAATTTGTCGTCGAGAAAAGTCAAAGCCCCCCTCCCCTGGATATCTAATTGTTGTCCGCTTAGAGCAGAAGTTATAAGCACTGACTCAAACAGGGTAGAGTAAGTCACCATGATATACATGTACACATAGTGTGATGCGGGTAAAGCATGACATGCTTTGTCATTTCGGAGTCTATGCTTATGACATGTATGTGCTGTAGGACACTCTTAAGAACAAACATCCGAAGACTTAAAAACTGGAATTTCTTTCACCTCCACCGTCACATTGGGAAGCTTCGTAAATGATCCTCGATGGTAGAAATAGTAAAATTTCAGAGTGCTAAAATCATCCAACTTCATCTGCGGCAAAGCGAGGTAAGACAATGATCCTTCTCTTCTTCCACCTTGAAGTGACATCACATACCCTGAAAATTAAAAATCATCAGCATAGCTTTTCAGTATTTCGTCAGGATCAATATAGATTTATAACATTGGGATGCAAAAGTCTGTTCTTCGCTGGTTTCTTGTTGTGAACCGGTATTTATAATGAATAACATACCCTGCAAAAAGAAAAGGACCTTGACCTTGAATTGGAATTTTTGAAATAATCAATGGACAGTAAATTCATACACTCGTCGAGCCAGCAAAATGTGGTCTTTAGAAGCCTAATGATCAATAACGCGGTTATTTGGAAGTACTAACCTAAATATGATCCGGAAGTGAAATCATTCTGCATTCCATTCACATCCCTTGCTTGTTGTCGTCGCCATCTAGTCCTGTCGCAAGACCCGACCAAGGTATCGCACCATCCTTCGTCGAAAGTGCAGGTGAAATCTGTCCAGTGGATATAACTTTATTCATGTGCATATTATAGTAGCACAACAACTTCTCACCACATAATAGAAGTCGGATAGATAATATATTTAGGGGAGCAATGCATATCTAGGCCTATGGTAGAGGTATTCCCCCTCCCTCCCCCACCTCCCTGGGTTCTATCCTTATGATTCTAATGTAATCTTAGATACCGTAAAACGGGGTTACTTTGGCCGCTTCGGAGCGCCAAATTTGTCTTCTGAGAAAAACTATTTGTTGAATATCAACAGTTTCGTACCATGACACAGCCAGTACATTGAGGTTTCTTTCTGTAAAAAATCTTTCCAAAATCTGTGACGGTTCTATGTTTTATTACATAATGAAAGGGTCGGCCAAAGTTACCCCAGAGTTGAGGTAACTTTGGCCGCCTTAGATTTTGAACATGTAATACCATGTACCGCTGTAGAATTTAATTAGTTATGTTATTTTGGCCACTCAACAAGCTGAGGAATGTATTTTTGGAATCTAGAGCAAATTGCAACTCTATGGGTACATTCGATTTACCTGCTCTAAACTACTCCAAACTACTCCAGGAAGTGACGTTTCTACTCTGAGAGTAAACTACTCCAACTTGGAGTAGTTTACTCCAAAATTGGTCCGAATCGAATGGAAAGGAGTACTTAGAAACGTCATTATTTGGGGGTTCCCTTTCTACAAGGATTCCCTTGCTAATAGCAATTTATGTTGTGATTGGCAGCCCAATCGATTGCTTTAATTGTGTCAATTGAATTACAGCAATTCACTTCGAAAACAAAGCAATCAGGCACTAAATCAAAGCTTCTGAAGTGTCATTTATTTATGTAAACAATCAAACGTCATGGGATATCCCAATTTCTTGGAGTACTTCCTATCTACTCCAATCTACTCCAAAGTAGCTCGAAGTACTCCAGGAAGTTCAAAACGAATGGTCTGGAGTGAACTACTCCTACTCCTGGAGCACTTTGGAGCAGCGAAACGAATGTACCCATTAGCAGATTCTGAACAGAAATTATGTATTGATACGTGTACCACGGTTGTACTATTGCCTCCTAATTCAGAATGCCATTATGTGAACATACCCCAGTTTTTAGGTCACAAGAATGTAAGATATGCTACCAGTCATAAAGGAGTCATTTTAAAACTATATTTATCAATCATATGACATTTTAGATTTCTATTCTAATTTTCAAATTTTTGCTTATTCACCAATGGGTACATTCGATTCGCTGTACTCTAACTACTCCGGAAATGACTTATCTACTCCAGGAAGTGACGGTTCTACTCCGGGAGTAAACTACTCCAAACTGGGTCCAAATCGAATGAAAAGGAGTACTTTGGAACGTCATTATTTTGGGGTTCCCTTCCTGTGAGGATTCCCTGGCTAATGACAATTAAAGACGTCAGGTAGCATTTTCAATTGATTGCCGTAATTGAGTCAATTGTATTGCAGCAATGCATATCAAAAGAAAGCAATCAGCTACCAAATCAAAGCTTCTGAAGTGTCATTTATTTATGTAAACAATCATACGTCATGGGATATCCCAATTTCTTGGAGTACTTCCGATCTACTCCAATCTACTCCGAACTACTCCCGGAAGTGCAAAACGAATGATCTGGAGTGAACTACTCCACTCCAGGAGCACTTTGGAACAGCGAAACGAATGTACCCAATGTAACATTATATTGACAAACACCATAAAAAATAGTCCAATATGAAATACTTTGTCTAATGCTATTTTGGATTAAATCATATGTCTACGGTGGTTCACAGCTTCCCTAGCAGCCAGTACAACATCGTTATATTATGCTTGTTAAATGACACAAATTGCAGTTATTGCATTGGACCATTTATGGTATTTTTTTTAGCATCTATGACAGTACACATGATTTTCAGGGTCATACACCTGTTTGACAAATCAAGGTTTATACCTACAGTCAGACCAAGAATTATTCAGACGCTTGTTGTTTTGTTATTATTTTGAAGGAATTACAAAGTAAGTTATGAAACATGCAGTCAAAATCATCTTTGGTATTAAGTGTAACCTGTCCAAAACAAATTTATTGCAAACTGATTCAAAATCGGATGAAATTAGCTAATTTGTCAATTTCAGGAACCAGAAATTATTCAGACACTTTTACAAAGTTGTAGAAATTGAACTATTTACCAATATTTATGCCAAATATTGCTGATGAACTGCCATGGGATCATTGTGGCCACATTGGATGACAGGTGTGATCATCAGTTAAGAAAATTTGGATGAATATGTGAGATAAACATCTCATTCAGTTTATCACATTTTCTTCACTAATGGGCTGAAATCTGTCAGATATCAATTGGAAATATTTCAGAATATTATAAAGTGACAATTGTTAACTGTTCTATCTAAGTAAAATTGAAATACAGGCTTACTTGAAAAATTTTATGCACTTTGGTATTTTCATTTTGTTTTTGGCTCCAACCGCTCTCTGATTCCTTGCCCATTGACCCACTGCAATCCATCAAATCACTTAAAATAAAGTCGCATGGCCTTCCTAAGATTGTTAACTCTATTGCGTATACAGGATAGCCCATTTACGCCAGTTGTTTACAAGTGGTGTACCATACTACAACTATAGTGTGCTTTCATGGAGCAATCTCCATTGGAATAGCATTGAGGCCGAAGAACCACATTTTTGCCCCCTTCCCAGATGAACTTAAAAGTGCCCAATTTAGTTGCTGTTCGGACCATGCATGGAATACAGCTTGAAATAGATAATGAATCTTGCTTTCCGAAAATTTGTTAGGTTTTGGTGCCACATGGACTTTTTTTTGTTTTGGTAAAATTGGGCAAATAAATACAAAAGTGCACTGTACTTAGTATGCAGCCTCCAATGCTTCCTATTGTGACTCAAAGTTTTAGGAATACAATTCTAAGGTAAACTAAAACAATTTGAATCAATACAAGGCATATTTGAGGTTAAAGAGTGCATGAAAATGTGATAAACTGGATGTACTGTTTATCTCCAGTATTTATCCTAATTTCTCAATTGATGGTCACACCTCTCATTCTATGTAGTCATTATGGTCTCTAGGTAGTTTATGAACATTATTTTGACATAAATACTAACAAATGATGGTAAATAGTTCACTTTCTACAACTTTGTTAAAGTGTCTGAATAATTTTTGGTTCATGGAGTTAACAAAAGTAGCTCTTTTCAACACATTTCTTGCCAATTCGCAATAAATTTGTTTTGTGCAGGTTACATGTGATGCCAAGGATGTTTTCAATTGGATGTTTCATTGGTTTACTCGGTAATTCCTTAAAATAATAACAAAACAGCAAGTGTCTGAATAATTCTTGGTCTGACTGTACCTGCCGGAAGTAGACCTAATGTTTATGAGGTGGACATTTTAAGTCATCAGCATTATCTTTTAAATATCTCAATTACCGTTTTTAGCTGCGTCAAGCAGCTCTTACCCCAAGCATTTTGCTCAAATCTTGTTAGCACTGTCACGATCGCCCTCTCTCATCAATCTCATTCAAACTTGAAATACAGTCTCAATGGAATTTTTCCTAAAGCCCAGTCGATTTTGGTGGCCCACCGTAACAAAAAAATTAATAAAGAAAATAAATGGACTGTTGCTTTTGGGGTCAAGGGTCAAGCTATCAGAGATGCGCGCTTGCATCTTCTTCTTCTTCCGGCTGGCACATCCACTCTTTGATGGGAGCTCCCTCAATTGAACCATATACATTGATATAATTGAAGTTTAAACAGGGGATGTTCAATAGCAATTCTGTTTCAGGGATCAGTTGAGGCAGCCAGAATTACATCTTATCAATTACTGAAGGGTAATTCACTAATTACACTTCAGAATCGCACTTGATAGTTCAATACCAATCAAGAGCCAAGTGACTATAATAGTCTGATGGAACAATAGTGGTTGTTGGTAATAAGGAATGATAGCAGGGACGTATCTAGAAGTGGCCTGAGGGGGGAGGGGCATATAATGGAGGGAGAGTCTTTGACGCAGCTTAAAGTGCTTGCACGTTATTTTTATCTCCTTGTTATTATTTTATTTCATGTTATAACCTGTTATAAAATCGGTCACAATAGCTCTCCGAGCTACAGTTTTTGTTTCTACAAACCGATGTAAAATAAAACTTTGTATCTTGTATCTTGTATCTTGTATCTTGTACCTCCCTGAGTGCTATTAACTACAAACTGTTCCAACTCTTGCCAATTGCCATTTCCTGGAGTGGCCAAAGTAACCCCGACACTGACTTGGAGATTTGGGGTAAAATTGGCCATAGCCCTAAACTCACTAAATTGCATAACGTAATAACAAATCCTGTGTAGTTTGAATCTGTTATAATTATCTTTAAAAATCGTCCACAGTTTTCACTGCATAAGCTTGCACTTGACCCACCCAGAACAAAGTAGACACGTCCCTGCAAAATCACACTTTTTGCAAATCTGCAATTTCCCAGAATGGCCTTCACAAGAAGCACTGGAATCATGATATTGTGAAACAAAATTTATGTACATAGGAAGTAGACAAGTAACTCTAGCAGACGCAAAAATAAATTTCCTGATATCTATATTGGTTTGAGAGATGCAGGATACTGAATCTTTTTCTTATTTGGTGGCCATAGTAGTACAGAACGGCCAAAGTAACCCCGTTTTACGGTATTTAAAGGAGCACATGCATAAATCAACTCTGCAAATGTCAAATGACACTTTTTAGGGGGGGTTTATTAGATTGACCTTTCAAAAGTTGGGGAGAGCCGGGCACTGTGAGACACTTTTTCCATTTTCAGGCGTAACGAAATGTTGCTTTGGATTTATGACAAAAAGCCATTTGGCTAAATTATTATTACTTTTCTCGGCTAAAAAACAGAAATTTGGAGCTTAATTTGCCCTATGCTGTGAAACTTTTGCGGGTTTATACATAAAAGAGGACAGTTCTGTAAACAGTACCACTTTGATGCTACGGGCTCTGTCTCACTGTGCCCCGCCCTCCCCCACTGGTAAACCACATTTGACTAAAACTTACTATTTTTTGTATGACACGGTCCGTCGTGTAGCACTATATCGTCCAGAGCAATATTTGGAGAAGAAGCTTCTGCTTCGAAAATGAGGCTAAACTCTCCTGCGGGTAGTGACTTCTGACCTATCCACCACATGTCCCCCTGGTGGCCAGAGGCGTCCAAGATATCCTCAGTTCTGTTGACTCCATTGTGGCTGTAGTTCGCGTAGACCTTCAGAGCAAACGTGCCAATTCCTCGCATATGATAATGGAAAGAAAGACAACATTCTTTCTCCGTGTAGAACTGTTTACTTTCTAAAATACCCGTTGTGGGATAACTTCCATAGTCACTCGATTTTATCATCATGAAATGTCCGCGCCCTATCGTAAAATGAAACCAGCCATTTTAAAAGGCAAATTATCAAAATTAGTCAAAACAAATGAGTAGCCATTCCACACACCCCATTTTTACTGAGTGCACGAAAAAACCTGTTGTGCCATTTTAACGGCAGCAACCACAATAAATACAAAAAAGGTGTCATTTAACGGTAGAAAACAGTTGTTCTAACAGTAAGGCCACACATAATTGATCTTTAGCTTCTCGGATTCGTCTCAAGGCCCTTTTTCTAGGGTCGGTCGGTAGGACAAAAAAAAAAAAGTGAAAAAAATGTTTTTTATAATGTCAAAAAAAATAATAATTTTTTTTTCAATTTTTTTTTTCATCGGCAGGAAATCTATTGTGTCGGCGGGTCCGCGAAGCTAAGAATCAATTATGTGTTGCCTAACTGCCACAAAAATAGTGGGAGCTGGGTTTACAGTGTACTATGGTATGGAAGTTTAATGAAAAGATATGACTCACTTTCATTTAAGGTGTTGTCCAGACAGGGTCCCCTGTGTTCGTCATACCAGTACCCTTGTTCCAGATAAAACACGTGTTGCATTGTGTGTATGTTGCGAAGAGGGCAGGATTTTGAGCCAAAGGATGGTTGCGACTCAAAGTCACAGTTCATCATGGAGTCCTCTAGAATTAATAATTAGAATTTTCCAATTTAAAGACAATGCTAAACAATGTGTCCAGTCTGGAGATAGGGTAGCATTCTAAGATAGATACATAATGAGATACTATAACACTTTCCCCCTTTTTTAAAGGTCTGCTATCTAACCAGTTGAGCTAAAGGGCTGGCCCCCAAGCCACGTGCTTAGGAGCAACCTATTATACCCAACCCACTATAATATATCCCACAACTTCCTTGAGATTTTGACACACTCAAGTCAACAATCTCACTTCAATGCCACCTACCACCACAACCGGGATGCAAACCAGCTTCCTCTGAGTAGCTTCAGGCCGATGCGCCTCAGTCTTCTGCCCATACTGTAACTGCTAGCATCGGCACTTATCACTATGTCTCTTTTCACGTCAAAATACTTCAAAGATGGCAGGCGAGTAATCATATCCTTGACTGACTCAAAGGCCAGCTTGATGACTTCCTTTGCTCCAATTTGGCCCTTGTCTTCATTTAGCGTCAGACCATACTCTGCGATGCGCCTTTGGACTGCCTTTAGGTTGTTGTTGTGGACCTCAAGAGTAGCCCCACAAACAAGAATATCATCCATGAATCATGGACCATGATAACGGCACAGCCCGGCAGGTCTTGAAGCATATTATGAATCTTCAACTGGAACACCTTAGGCCCTATGTTAATGCCCATGGGGAGTCTTCTGTAACAATATCGGCAGAAAGGTGTGATAAATGTAGTGAGCGCCATACTTTCCTCCGCTAGGGGAATTTGGTAGAATCCACTGTTTGTGTCCATCGTAGAAAAATAATCTGCTCCGACCAACTTTGAAGCAATGTAATCAAGGTTGGGCAAATTAGTGTACAGTCTTTTAACATTTTGGTTCAGTCTTTTAAAGTCAGTATAGATTCGAATCTTTCCCGACGGCTTAATAATCGGCACCATTGGGGCGCACCAGTCAATGGGGGTCTCAATTTCCTTGATGATTCCCTCCTGTTCCATCCGTTTTAATTCTGCTTCAACTTTCGGCAACAGATGGAACCCAATGTTGCGGGCAGTGTGGACAGCAAATGGGCTACTTCCCTCCCTCAGCTCAATGCGCACTGGATCAATTTTAAGTAGGCCAATTTCCTCAACTCGTTTGATTAGGCCTAACTTACTGGATACATTTCAGCTCAACAAATTATTTCGCAAGTCATTGCCGACAACAATCACATTGCACCAATAAGAAACCCCTTTGTGGTTGATGACCCCAACAAAACGTCCTATAACACAGGTGAATTGAGTAATGCTCCACATGACTGAGGGGGGGGGGGGGTTTATCCCTGAGGGCTTGGTAAGTTCCTTCACTTACGACCGTCACATCAGCCCCAGTGTCCACTATGAACAGAATCGATTGTCCTCAAAAGAGAAGGCTCTCAAACCATTGGTTGGTATCATCTTGAATGGTGACTGTGCTGTTACCCTCCGAGATGTCTAATACCAAAGACAGTGTATCTATAAGACCCAGCAGTCAGGCAAAAATGTGAGATTGTGGGAGGTGCAGGCTGCAGCTGCATGCTGTACCCCCTTTGGGAGTGATCACTGTGTGCCAGCAGCAGCATGCAGGACACAGGGTTGAGCATGTTGATGTGTACAAATATATTAAAGTGTAATATTCCCAAAGGATCTAACCTGTATAGTTATAAATATATACTGTATAGCGGAGCTCTTAGTGAACTTGTAATTCAGAGTCTAAATATTTACTTTTTCTCACTCACAAATGGTCATTAATAAAGATTAATGTTTTGAATGACCTGCATTTTTCTAAAGCCCAGATTACATAGTTTCTGAACCCTTATCTCACTCCAAGTAACTGTGCTGTGGATTTTGACAATATATTGCTTGACTTGTCTTGCCTCAGCAAAGCTCCACAGTCACCAGACCAACAAGGGGTGACAACAGATTCAGAAGAAATTCAGCAATGGAGTCATGGCATTATTGCCAATCAATCAGTGATTCACCCTTCTACCACTGTGAATATTCTTGAGGAGGGGGTCATCACATACTTCGGTGGCTACATGCTAAACAAATTAGAAATCCCAAATCCCAAATCAGTGTGCAATATGTAAATCAAGCTTGCCTGAGGATGATCGCTTCACCTTCGTCAAATTCAAGGAACACATTCCAGGTTTACTTCATTATCCTAGCATTGTGTTGTGCAGCATTTTGGACAAACTGGAAAAAGCCTTTAAAATTGACTTTCCCAGATGGCTTTCGTGTCCTGGTATCAAAGGGCAATTACACAAAGGCCTAGAAAGTATAACAGCTGAAAGCTCCATGGAATGTGAAAAATGTCTCGAGACATTTTTGAGAATTGGAAAGAAATGTTTCATTACGAATCCATCATGCCCTGGAGATGTTCAATAAAAGTTCCCAACAGGTACAAGGAAAAACAAAAGGAATCAAAAAATGCAGAAGCTTCTCCACATTTAGGACACATCTCCAGTTGGTCAGTTCACTCTATCATATTCCCTTCAATGCCCTCTCTTGCATGTAATCTTGGTGTGTGAGTCAGTTTATACATGTGAAATAATAAAATAAAATATACCTGATAAAGATAGGTTGCTGTTTTAATCATTAGATGTTGATTAAATCATCATCTAATCACAGATATTACACTTATTGTGGACTTGGTGGCTGCTGATGCATGTGCTGCAATGGTGTAGGAGTGACACAGACAGGCCAGGGAGATGGGGTGATCACTCCCAAAAGGGGTGCAGGCTGAACTGGACCACCCTGGCTCACTTACATAGGCAAAGTATAGGAGTGCTGGCACTGCTGGGTCTTATAGATACACTGTCTTCGCTAACACACAGTCTAGATCATCAAGAAAAAATTCATTATCAGGTTCAGCATTTGTAACCTCTTACACCGAGCCTCGGCGAGACAAAAAACACTGTCCTGCAAAATGGCCTTTTCCCTTACATTTATGGCAGGGAAGGCCGCTGGCAGGGCACCTCCGATTACCGTGATGGTATCCACATCGAGAACACTGTTCCTCGGCTGGCGAATCTCCACCGGCACTTACACTGCGATCTGTTGGAGGGTTATTGTGCTGGTTAGAAACTTTCGATGCATATGATGGAGCCCTCGGCTGTCGCCTGGACGTCGCCTTGCTACGTACTTCATCTGTGATAACAGTGGATGGAGCGCCGGACTCCGCACCGATCTCACGGTTGACGTGCTCCGTGTGTCTGGCTTCAGCAACTGCATCAGCAAATGTCAATTTGTCTTGAAGGGTTAAGTCTCTGTTTCAAGTCTGTGTCTGATAATCCCCTAACAGCAGACTGGGCGATGATCGTTTTAAATGGCGGGAATGGGGGGTGTTCAAGAATGAAAGGTGGTGCATGGATTTTAATATTTATGCAACAAGCTGATTTTTAAACTTCACAAATCCAGGGATTTACAAATTAATCAAAAATTACTTCACTAGAAGGTGGTTCCATACAAGGGACGGATTTCCAGGAAGAAAGATTTCCAGGAAGAAAGATTTGCTCGTAGCCCTCTGTTGTTGACATTACGAAATACTATTGGTAAACACCCACTATAATACTCTGATACACACTCGGCTTTAATCATGATAGATCATCAATATTAAATAGCTTTCTTTAAAATTGAATCACAATAAAACATTTTTTGACATATGGTTGACTAATTTTTTTGATAGTTCCGTCGCACAACCAGACTTAAGTTTTCATTCCAGTGTGTCTGTCTGTTCTTCTATAAAAAAATCTACTGCAAAAATGGCTGCATGGTGGGATTTTCCCCTTATATTACGCCTCACTGATGTAAGCTCTTCTCTGACTGGCAGAAGTAAGGTCACATGACATGAGTCAGAAATGACTGATGACCCAGCAAAGGTACTGTTGACCAGTCAACATAACAGTAGGAAGCTTGGGAGAGTTGGGCCACTTTTTACATTCTTGCACCTCCTGCTAACAGTAATGATTATATAAACGTGCTTTGATATGCATTGATATTTGCCCAAGAACATATGAGCTACAGCCCTATGAAAATTGGAAAACATTTGGCCCAACTCTCCCCATCAAGTGGGAGACTTGGGCCATTCATGGGGGAGACTTGGGCCATTGCAATATATCAAGCTGTTCTTGAGGCCATAATACTTTTTAAAACCTGTAGTGTGGTGGTCATAGAAGTCATTAATCCTGAATTGAGGTCTCTTGCAACTCTAGCTTGTTGTCAGACTTAAGACTCAGCCTGATGGCCCAACTCTCCCCATCTAGATTTCCTGATATCTAATTTTATTAAACCATGATTAATTATTAAGGCCTAAAAATATTCTATCTCTGTTGAAAATTGCTCTAGACAAGTTCTTCTGTCTTAATAAAAATAAATCTTGGTAAATGCAACACATGTGGGGAGAGTATTGGCACTGTCCCAACTCTCCCCCATTCGACCATTTTTCTCTAAATCCCAATTGTTACAAAACCAATTGTCTGATAATTTTCCAAAATATGTTAATAAAAACTGAATAGTCAAGCCTACCAAGCATGCCATAGAAAATTTTCTCAGTCGTTATTGTCTGACAGACAATTAAAAACTCTTAACATGGCTCGGTTTTTCCAATTTTTCATCCAAATTTGAATTTTCTTCTCTCTAAAGACAGTGACAAGCAAATTAGCCTGAATATAAGAATATAATATTGGAAATGTTACATCCATTGAAAGATTTTTATTTTAATATATTTTTGGTGGCTGCAGCTTTCTCAAAAATTGTTTAGTTTCCTCAAAAATCAGGGTGGCCCAACCCTCCCTGCGGCCCTACTCTCCCAAGCTTCCCCTACTTCATAAATTAAAAAAAAAAATCGAAAAAAAAAAAAAATCCAAAATTTTCATGTAGGTGACTATCACTCCCTTGGGTCAAACAGATTGACCTGTGGTCCTCATTACCAGTCAATATCTATATAATAATATGTATTACTAGATTTACCCATGATAAAAGGCACGACGATAGTGCAGTGTTATGTACAATGCAACCCAGCTAGCTGCCTGCATGCAGTGACCATTATAAAACAGAAGTACATGCCGTAAAGACAATGGTGAAGTGGCAGTTTGTTGTATTCATGACGGTAGGTGGTATTGAAGTAAGCAGATTGCGGTGAGAGAGTATAAGCGGCATAATATGAATATTTGCATATAACTTTTGTGAGTTCTGACAAATTTGTGTTTGCTCTGATAGGTGCATGCAATCTTGAGGTGGGATTGAATGATGCACTGTAGACAGTGGGTTTAGGAGTGAAATGGTGAAGCAGGTGGCAGACCAGGATAGCAAATGATACAATTGAAGGCAAGGGCTTGAGAAGAGCTTTAAAATGAGGGTAATATAAAGCAGATGCGATGGTTAGAAGTGGGTGAGCCACTGTGCACTATTGAGCTGTGACTGGCTATGGTGTGTGTGGATGTTTTTGGCGGGAAATAGAGCAGTGGCGCCAGTCCCTGGCGATGTCATAAGGGGAACTACTGAGCAGATTCATGCAACCCTGGTGGCAGAGGACAGTTGGTGTAGAAAACGTAAATAAGACAGCAGTGGAAGTGTTTTCTGGTGCTATCAGGATGAGAGGATAGAATAATAAAGATAGGTGCATAGTTGAGGTGAGTGTGAGGGCTGGGAAATGCGTTTTTTAGGTGTAGCAGGAGTGAGCATGTCACCCATGATTTTTTTATCTTATACCCGGCAGGGATACCCGGCAGGGATGGAATGGCATGACGTCATACCGTTTTCCCTTAATTTCCGAAACTCTTCTTTACTATGGCAATATTAAACATGCCCTTCAGATGCATTACACTTTTTTCTATCAATTAACACCAAATATGATCCCATTCCTCTTCCATCTTTTATGTTTACCCAATGTTGCATTTCTTTTATTTGTTGTGATCGTGCCAGCTTCGAGTCCTCCCAGTGGCATATATATATGCAGGAGGGGGGATACACGTTTCTACCTCTTTGTAAAAGTAATTCTTGACTCAGGATAGCAACATCTTTAAACCCTGAATGCCATTCAAGTGGTACAAAGAACTTCAAGGAACGACACTGTCTAATTGGTATTCAAGTGTCAAGTCTCACGTGTGATGATATTTTTTTGAGCCACCGCAAACAAAACGCCTGAATGATTGCTTTTAACTTATGTGTCACTTGAAGACCTTACTTGACTAATTACGTTTCAATAACAATTTACGTGTCAATGAGTCAAGGCTGATTGGTATGGAAGCGTCAAGTCTGAAGTGCAATTATGCTTTCAGATCTGAACTCACTTGCTGTAATATCAGAGATTCCCTCAATGCGTCAAAACTTCTTGTGGATCACACACACAAACACAGTATTACAAGACAGTAACATAATCACACTATAAGACAGCAATTAATTCATACGCCATAGCATACTCCATAGATAGATAGATAGATCATAGATACATAAATAGATAGATCTTATTGAAGCCACATCCACTTATAGTATATCACAATATAGGCACACAGGCCTAACTGCAGTGGCGTATTTGGGCAAAATTTGATAAGTCTGAAACTCTTGTCTCCAGTGTTTAACAATAATTCATGAGGGCAGGAAGGCACATGGAGGACCTCCTGTTGTCATTTGTCATAGACAAGGATATTAGCAAAAATCATAACACATAGTATATGTGGCAAAATATGTTTATCCCATCCAAAAATAGCATTGAAGTGGCCAACCCCCCTGAAAATGGCCTGTCTCCACCAACATTTTCTTTGAAAGATCACATCACAAAAACTTGTACAGGATCCTGATTCAATTAAACACTTCCATACATGGAAACATGACTGCCTGTCTTCTAAAATCTAGTTACCAATAACTGAAATAATATTCTGTATAAGTGCAGGAGGTTGTTGTGTCAGTGTCTCCAATATTGCGTCATAAGCATCACACCGGATTTATTTCTCAATAAAAATTAAAGGGACACACATTCTGTGAGAAAACCTTGTGTCTGACGTTGTCTGGGAACCCAAGAAAATAACTGAACTATCTGTAGCTATGTACCATTTATGTAAACCAAAGAATTAGAGCATTTCTGTTGGCATGTCAGTTGTCCTATCTCAATTTGTCATTAGCAAAAACCTTGCTACTTTATTTTGACAGCATATTTCTGGACCAAAATCACTGTGAACATATGTCTGGAGTTCATAATGTCATTGCATGCAATGCAAGATTTATACTTTAATTATCATTAGCATCACGTTGTCATTGGCATCATGTCAAAACTTGCTTATTCCCTTCATCTCAATAAAAGTTACAGGTGACTGGAGCGGAAATCAGTTGAACATATATAATAAAAAAATGTTTCAACAGAATATTACATCAAATGTTTGCATTTTCCTTGCATCTAACAAGCTTAGTGTGAAGTTTGATGCTTCTCTGAAACTACTTATCAAATAAGGGTGCCAGTAACATTTTATCTTTGTCTAGCATCTGAAATATGGTTTAGCAAAGACATTTGGTACTGGAGGAAGTAGTGGAGATCATCTTTATTATTCAGAATCCAAACTATTGATGAAAACAGTGTTTTGGTTTGTGTTTGTAAATTTCAGGTTCAAGGATATGTTCTATCTCAATAACCATTGGTCAATGAGACCTGCTATATAGCTCAACGTGTGCAGAATGGCCACTTTTCTATACGTTTGAAATACATTCTTCAGCTCTAAGAGTTACGGATTTCAAGTTATAGGCATTGGCTAATGACACACATATTTGGTATTTTAATTGATCAAAATGCAGTTTTACAAAAAAATGGCACTAGAGACCTGGAACTTGGCCCAAAATGTGCAAGCAACTTGCCTAATCATTGGCAATAGATTGTTTAGCGCTAAGTGGCCAGGATTTTTCAGTTATAAGTGTGATTTTAATGACAGTCAAAAAACATTACAGCTGTGTTTATCACCTCAGTGCAGATAAGCAGAGCATTGGGACCCTTGGACATGAAAGTGCAGTGATAGCTGATTGTTTGACCCACCCAATGCAAACTTTAAAAGGCATAATATTATCTGGAGTGAAAATTTTTTTTTTCAGCTGAAATTTCAACGTTTTGAAATTTTGACCCATTTAGGCCCTCCTAAGGACAAAAATTAACATGGCAAAGATAGGAAAAGCCGCAAACTGCCCTGTATTCACCCTCCGGCCATTTATAGATACGCCCCTCATTGCCTTTTTTTTTACATATCCTCTATCACCCGTAAATGCTAGTTTGTATAATATTTCCCTTGCTGTCGTTGACCATAATCTGCATAATAAATGGCAGATTGGGCCTGTAGGTTAAGCTGAAGATCAATTCAGCAGATACAACATTTTGACCAGATGCTGTCTCAGATAGCTCTAGTGGACCATAGTGTTGTAAGGGGGAAGGGGAATACATAATTTTAAATGTCAGAGAGTGATATACTTTCCTAAAACTCCCCTCTTCTGGGCAACATGTCTGTGCTCTCTTAAGAGTGATATATATATATATACCTTCTTGATTCGCCTATTTTATATATCATATAATAATAATACAGAGATGAAAATTGATCATACTTGCCAGCTCCTCTTCACCCAGCATGGCTTGTCGCTTGCTTCTGCTGTTTGATGGACTTGACTCTGAAAAACATGTAAATAATCAAAATTTTCTATAATTTCAGGCATAATCTGATAGATGCAGTGTTAAGTACCGAATCACTGATGAATAGTTACCTTTCAAACATGTGGTTTCATTTGCCACCATTCCATCTGGACAACCACACACTCTTCCTCCAGGAATTGACAAACAGAAATGGCTACACCCACCGTTCTTGTTTGAACAAACGTTCCTTCCTGAAAATGGAGAGACTTGTACGCAACTTGTACGGGGAACATGACAACACAGCGATACCTGCATTACGGATTTGTGAAACTCATAGTTATAACTTCATAGACCGAGTTGGGTCACCAGAGTGCTTCCCTGTGTTATGCGCACTATAAGTGGTGAATACTAAACAGTTCAACAAAAATAAGTCCCCCCCTTTGGATAAACTTGAATATGTATGAGAGTTGGCTGAATTATAGCCCCGCATATGGACCTTACATGTGTGTATTTATGGCTCAGTGGCATTATTCCTGGCTGAGCCAGCAGCCTTCAAGTGAGCCTACCCCTGTTTTCAAAAATCCCTGGCTTTTCCAATGGATATGAACAATTTCACCATGTGAGGGAGCCACCAGCTGGATAAACTTCATCATGTGTCTGGAGAAAATTTGTTTCTCAATCGTATTTAGAAGATGACAAAGGACTTCTTTTGTAAAAGTTTTACAGTTTAGGTTCCTTGGATGTAATAACAAATAATTTGAGTGGAGTTTAAAAACCTTTTGGTAAAATTTTTTCATGGACTCGGGTCTGCTGGCTCAAAGAAAAATTAAGCAATAAAGCTACAAATACACATATTCGGAAGAAGCAATTTTAGGCATTAAATATAGATCAGTTTTAACTGTTCTACGGATAAATCATGCAAACATTTTAACAAGAATCAATCTATTAATCTAGATTGATATTACTTACTAACCTGGTGTTCGGTATGGTGATGCTAAAGCCAAGCCATACAGGAGTGATCTGCCTCTGAACCTCTCCCCCACCTGTTCAAGATACGTTGCTCCAATTGTGTCTTTCTCCATACGAAGGATATGCCTATTTGATATATATATTGAAAATTTGCAAGGGACTGCATTTTGTTCCAAACAGTTATTTTGACTCGAAAATGTTTCTATTTAAATGTCCAAACTTGTATATCAGCAAATGAACAAGAGGGACTGAATGAACCAAAGAACCGTTAATTACCATTAAGGCACTTACGTATGCATCCATGTAGTCAGGTAAATGTATTTTTCATCAACTTCTATGCCAAAGAAGTTGTAGGTTGCATCGGATGTTGAGAAATGGGTTTTCCGGTCAGTTCCATCTAAGCTTATCGACTCCACGGTCCTGGGCCTTCGAGCTTCGCAAAAATACAATCTTCTAGCTGATAAAAAAACAACATTCTTGTTAAAATAAGGGTTTTAACCTAACACCAACTGTCACCAAGCATCTTGACTGGTGCAGTTAATGACATCTTTCTGTTTCACTTGAATTTTAACTCCTACCTGGCCTGTCCAAAGCGAGTCCTATCGGCAAGTTCAAACCTCTTGTGAGCAATTTTTTACGTCCAGTTCCATCCATTTTTGCTTTTTCGATGTCAGCTGAGTCGCCCCAGTTAGTCCAGTACATCCATCTGTAAAGTAATATTAATTTTTTATGTTATAGTTTAATAACACATTAGTATGCTCAATTATAGGGTGGTCAAGAAAAAACTTCACACTCTTTCCGTGGCATAGTTCTATAAATATGTCTGTAATTACGATCCAATCTTTTCAAATGTAAAGAGGATAGTCATGGCAACATATTATCTTTAGTCTGTTCCCTTGGGACATTTTGTGTGAACTTGAGCTCTGATTTTGCAGAAATAAAAAAAAAGGTCATTTTCACATTTTTGCTGTCCTGGATGCTAGGCATTGCCATCAATTCAAATGTTGTACCATTGCTTTCATATATTCTTACAGAAACGTTTTTTAGGGGAGTGTGGTCCCAGGATTTCAGCTCTCTTTGATTGAATCTCAATCCTGCATGGGGGAGGTTGAAAGAGAAGAAAGTTTTTAGAAATTATGCGCTACCAGTTTTTCAAAATGTGCCTCCTGTTGTAACGCCTTATCAGAATTAGATCCAAGAGTAGAAATACTGAGATCCCTACCTGAACTTCATGCAAGAATGAGACTGATTGGATAAGAACTCACTGAGTTGTGCCTCATGAGCCAAAGATGTAAAGTTTTTTCTTGACCACCCTGTATATGCTCGATTGTGTTCAGTTTGGGTTCAGATATTACATGAAACCATTACATGCAGAATTCAAGGCAAGAATTTCTGAAAGTGTGATGAATGATTAACACATGAGATTAATTCAATTGACATTCAATCATTTGGTTAATTAATAAGACCGAAACATTTTATAAATTTGTAATAATTTCTCAATATTGAACATATTCAATGTTCTTGTTGGTATAACTCACCCACTTTCAGGGTCCACTACTATGGCATTTGGCCTCAATGACCCTGTTTGCACCAAAGACTTTCTTGACTTCTTGTCGAAGTCTATGACTTGAATGACTTTGTTGTCCTGGTCAGCCACATACACAAGATCGGAAATGTAATCTATTGATATTCCATTTGTAACGGTGTCTGAAACATTGTTATTGATTAAACAAAATTAAATGCACACTCATTTTACGTTGACAACGAACTACAGTTTCAGAAAATTGGATTGTCTCTCTTAGCGTCTTAAAATTAATGTGTTTGATCTCTAGTGTTGGTCTTTACTGTATACAGTCAGTACAGTCAGTACATTGCTGAAGCTTAGGTACAGCAGATGCAATTACTATGAGTTTCTCTGGCAAGGTTTCTCACTGTCTACGCGGCATTTTCAGGCTGCCAGATTGGACCCTGAGCAATAAGAGGTTCTACAAATTTGTTAGTTGAACTTGGTAATCAATGAAATACAGTGGTCCCTGCGTTATAAGACCCCCTGTTGTAAGACCGCCTTGTCTTATGTGACCGCCTTTCTCCTGCACTAAGTAGTATTTTTAGTGCATTTTGCACCCCGACGAGAGACCACACCCCCACGAGAGAGTGCTTCATGACCGCAGAAGGGGCGGTCTTATAACGCAGGGACCACTGTATGTATTATTTGCTTCAATGAACAGTTGATTTTTGCAACTTAATAAATACAGGCATGCAGTCATAGCCCTTTCAAACAAGTCAACTGTACAGGGGAAAATTGTGACATATATCAATAGTATGCCTGTGAGCCATGGCTGTTCAAGCATATTGAAGTATGATATACCGGTATTACTTTTTATTTTTAAACCAAATTCATCAGTTACTTCAAATTTGATCAGGTCTCACCAGTCAGCAGTGGAATAGTTTCCATTTCATCTGAGACAAGGGACAACCGTGCTAGAATATTTGATCTATCAGACGATGACTCTCCCGTCCAGTAAATGAATTGTCTGACGGGATCGTAAGCAATGGCATGAGGTTCACGGAGTGATCCGTTCCTCACAGGAATGTGGGGCCCACCGGAAGTTGACATCCGAAAAATGTTCTTGCGACGAGGGTCAGCAAAATAGAGGAATGGATCGTCTGAAGAAAATGATAATAACAGGCTTAATTTAGCAGTATAAAAAACACATGGGCCATGATCTGAGAGACTTCATGACATGACCAGAGGCGGATCCAGGGGGCCCGGTCTGGACCACTTAAATGTAAGGTACCATCTTCAAATTGAATCACTTTTATTTCTCCTTGGTGTTTTTAACAGTGAACATTAGCAATGCGGGCTGGCAAATGTCAAAACATGGATCGCCCATTGTTGACAGTTGAATCTCACCCATATTATAACATGAAACTCCCACATCTTGGTTGTGTTCGCAGCTGTGGACACCCCAGCCTCTGTGAGAACAGTCAAACACTGATTTGTCTCCTGGCTTGCAGTCCAAGTTGTCCAACCAAATCACTCCTGATCCACTTGGGGGGTTTTCGAGCCTTAAACCTGCGTCACTGAAAATATCAACTTGAGAGTTAAATATTTGGTTAAAAAAGATAGTGTTATGAGGACTTATGATTTCTCTTTTAGACTCATTTGTGTTGGATGCTGTGAATGAAACAGGAGATTGAATTTTTTTAGAGATAGGTTTGATTTACAAAATTTTACGTACTAGCCAAGCATTTTGCAGACAATGGTTGAGTCAGTCCGTTCAAATCCATTATCGCAGATTGTTCCCCATTCCTCTTTGTAAAATACCTCCACTCTGCCAGATGATTCAGTTCCTCCTATGAGTCTGACAGCTGTTCCTGAAAGTCATGTCCCATCATGCTTATAGAGCTGTCCTCTTGAAATCCATTGCCGAATGTCAATTATAAACAAAAGATAAGAAAAAATAGCAAAATCCTACCAAAGTGTTCAAGACAAGTGACTCCAGCAATTTCATTTCCCTTGCAGTTATGCTTGCCCCAAGGAAGATGGCTGCAGTGGCGAAGGGAGGTCATTGTGTCATCGCAGAGGACGTCATCCAGCGCAAATTGGACCCCACCAGGGGTCACTTCAGTATCAGTTAGGTTATGAAAGTAGGACCCAGTGTGTGCTATGGCCGTATCTCTGAAGTAGAGTAAGTTTGAATAAACATGCATATTTGTAAATCAACCACAGGTTTTCAATTTGTATATATATTTTTTTAGCTGAATATCATTTTGCATTATAAATTTGCATGTAGGTTCCAGAACTAATATTTACCCATAGCCAAGATCCTTGCAGACCAAACCAGCAGCTCTTGTGTTCCAGTAATCATCACAAATGTAGCCCCAAGACTTGTGGAGACCAGTTCGAACTTGGACGTGACCTGATTTTGCATCCTTGCCGTCAACAAGTCTTAATTCCCACTTCATTGTTGCTTCTTCTGTGATGGTTAGCAATCAAATTTTTTTTGATAGTTTCAAGGAATTTTGTTCGTTTAAATTGATTTTAATACAACATGATGATATACCTTTACAGACCAAGCTGACATCCTCATGGTGCCGGCAGTTGTGGGATTGGTACAAAGTGCAACCAGCTATTCCCAAGTCAGGAAAAAGGCATGTCACATCATCATAATGGATTGGAGAGTATTCGGGGGCACCACCGAAGATTGCTCCACCAAAAGCTTGTGGCTTGAAACTACAGCATAAAGATTTCAGTTTAAAATAGATATATCAATAATAATGAATGGAGACAGTCAACTTATACCTCAAATGAAATTTTCTGTCAATAATGTACCCTTCCTCTTTTGAAATACCAAGCGCATCACAGAAGACTTCAGCAATAGTATCATTCACAAAATCATCACACATCGAACCCCAAACATCGTCAACCAAGATCTCCAATCTTCCGGCAAAAGGCGAATTCCCATCTCTCAGTCTTAATTTGCCTGAAAGTACAACATTTACAGGTCTACATCATTTTATCATCATTGTCAGAACGCCATGGCTATTGACCAAGGCAGCCTTTGTCTACATCAATTTAGAGTGCTACACACCAAGCAAGCTTGGTCTCTAGCAATAGACGTACATATTGATTCAGCTTATGAGCATAATTATTAGCAACTGCGAAGTCACATCGCTATGTTATTTGTCGAGAGTGTCGCAAATTCCTTCAAATGATTACAAGACAGATTTTAAAGCCAGGAAATTTGATATGGAAAAAAGAGTGAACTGTGAAAATGGCTTTTCGTGACTCATGATAGCTGATGAAGTGTCATCTTTTCCACATTCAACATGGAAAACATAGAGGTTGTTTTATTAGTCATGATCGAGAGAAGGCCATTTGATTTGTCTTAACTGATTATAGACTAAAAGTCAGATGCATAATCCTTTTTTTGCCGCTTACCAACAAACGGGATTAGTCTCCTTAAATCAAATTAACATTGCAAGTATTGGGTATGATCATGACAAATCATCAGCATGATGTCACACGAAGTGCCATTTTCACAGTGCAACAGTCCGCTCTTTTTGCGTATCAAATTTCCAGGTAAAAAATCACCTATTATCAAATTTGTGTATTGTCAGGCTGAGATCCAGAGTGAACTATCTTTTCATGTTGCAAAATCATTATCAAGACTCAAGACAACCAAGGTTGTACCTAAGTAAGGACGAGTAAATACAGTTGTATCATTTCTATTATTGTTCAAACCTACCTTGAAAACTCGTTGGTAATTCACATTTTAACCCAACATCTTCCGAATGGTCGCAGTCAGTTACACCCCAATCTCGATGTTCGCATTGGAAAATGTCTTTGTCATCTAATGCACAAGCAACATCATCAAGCCAGACTGGACCTTCCCCCTCTCCGAAATATGCCTCTGAGAATTCAACACCTTTCCTGAATTTTAAGGTACGCTTTTTGTTATGCATTATTATTTCGTACACTTATTATCAATCCAATAACTATGTATCCTTCAATTTTTCTTCAATGCCGGAGAACATGATTGTCATGCTGCGGCTGGTGGAGGATCATCCTTATGTTTGGCTATTCATAGTTAAAGATCGCTCAACTAAAAT
Organism: Platynereis dumerilii; assembly: GCA_026936325.1. Lineage (NCBI taxonomy): Eukaryota > Metazoa > Annelida > Polychaeta > Phyllodocida > Nereididae > Platynereis > Platynereis dumerilii. The sequence continues at coordinate 7,774,545 of JAPTHN010000011.1, read as the reverse complement.
GTAATAACTAATAATAGTCTCAATGTTCTTCAGATAGGATGCTTGGAGTTCTTGTGCTAAAATTACCCAAAAAAATAGACAATAGGATCAATGGCTGTGATATTTTGCAGCTGTGTTACATACCCGTATCCCAATGATTTGCAAACGACAGTTGCAGCGACCGGTCCAAATCCATCATCGCAAACAGATCCCCAGACATCTTTGCGTCGAACTTCCAATCTTCCCTCTGAAGGACTTTTGCCACCAACCAGTCGAATGCGCTCTGCATTTATCATAGAAAATAAAAGTACACTGTTGCTAATTGAGAACTAAAGAACTTTAATGGTTTCCAACAAGTCACATGCTGTTTGGAGTGAATGCATATTGTCTTAAAAAGCAATTAATTCTTTATAGACATAGACATAGACATAGATTTATTGGTCACGAAAATACATGAAATTTGTTTGTGATGGCATACCAGATGATAAATGAAGTGAATACAAAAAAAACATTAAATTTAAAGAGTCTATGATGAAGAATTCAAGAGTCTAAGTGAGACTGGCACAAATGACAGCCTGTAACGTTCTGTCCTAGCTTTTGCTATTCGGTATCTTCTACCACTTGGTAGCAAAGCGTATTCATTATGGAGGGGATGGTCTTCCTCCTTAATGATCTTTCTTGCTTGTTTTATGGCTTTACGATTGTAGTCAACCATATTGTCTATAAGGTCAAAACCTTTTCCGATAAGTCTCTGGCATATTTTCCTGGGCTTGTCTAATTCGCTTCTCAGGTATTGAGGGATCAGTTTATAAAAGGCAAGCGAGGAGTAATTCAACACTGGGGGGATAGTGGCATTGAAAAAGAGGGCAATAATGTCTGGGTCCACATTCAATCTTAACATACAACGTAAAAAATACAGCCTTTTGTTAACTTTTTTGCATGTTGTTTTCACATGGTAAGTATGATATGATATGGTGACATCTCGACAAAATTCAATTCTGACGTAGAAAGGCAAAGTTTGCATGTAGCCTATAGATGACAGGGTGAGAGGGTCCTGGCATTTAGATCATATTAGATCATGTTTTGTGTACCATGGTGGTTTTATTTTTCTGTGTGAATTTATATTCCAAATTGAAATATATTTGTGTATGAAATAAACGATATATTATATTGACATACTTTGTGATCTTTCGGCAATTTACACACCTGTTATAGTTGGATCAGGAGGATTGACCGTTGGCAGTACTCCAGAGACAGTTGTTGTTTCTACATTTTCATTAACCAGTTCCAAGCCTTCAAAACCATGAATTAAATTAGACATTTTTGACAAAACCAAATCAATAATTAAAACCATCCAAGCAATAAAACTACACTTACCTATAACCTCATCCTTGGTCTGGATGTTTTTCCACAAACTTTTTTCTTGAATACTACTCAGCAACTCCTCCAATAAGCTCTGTCTCTCAGAGGCATTTACTGTCAGTTCAAATTTTGCCTTGACAGAACCTTTCCTGGAGCATAAGACACAGGCCTCTATTATTTTATACTTTACATACTTGTAATGAAATGCAGAAACATTTGCGTTTTATAACACAGGTAATTGCCATTGGAGATGTCATATTTTCTGAGAGTGCATTGAAATCAATTGATGAAATGTTATTCTGTTACAATAGATATAGCACAAGGTAAGACACTACATGGAAACTAATTTTAATCTGAGATGCCCAAGGAGACCTGGAGTTCACCAAGCGGCACTCGGTGAAAGAGTTCATAAGGGGGCCACCATTTGATAATCGTGGGGGGGGGAGGGGGCTTGGAGTTTGGAAATTATTTATTTTACATTAACGACGGGCATTATTATTTATTTCAAACGTGCGAAGCCCCTGAATATTCATTCCCAAATCAAGCATCGCCTCATTAAGAAGTACCCTTCCAGAAATTATTTATTTCAAGACTGTCCAAATAGAATTCATTTATTTCACCAAAACTGAGCAAGAACTTATTCATTTCAAAAACACTCCAAGCCCCCCTTGAGCTTAAATGGTGGTCCCCTAAGGTGATGGCAATTATTTGCAATGGATGATTGTTTTTAAAAGTGCAAATCAAAGATTTTCTGGGATTATCTTACCGTAAATCAGTCACACTGCATTCTATCCCTGCTCTTGATTCTGTTATCTGAAGAATATATTACTGCTTTGTGTGAGAGCAATTCATGACAGCCGTTTACCATGCATAAAAAAGTTAAAGGGACAGTACCAGGTAATAATGCATTTCTGTCCACTTCCATGGCCAATTGTGCAGCGTACATAAAACGTACGGTGCTCTTTCTTGCATATTTTGTACGTAAATTGACTGTTTTCATGTATGAAATACGTACCAAAATTTACGTACGTAAAACGTACCTAAATATTCGGATGGATTTCGTATGTGTTACAGGAATTCGCGTTGAAGTTGACTTGTGGAGATTGAAAGCTTGTGAAATTGTATTTTGATAGCTTTTGATGACTGTCCAAGAACTAACCAGTTAAATTTGGATATTTGCGTGGCAATTGGTGGGCATTGTATCAGGAAATGATCCTGCAAAGTCTTGGTGCTGAAACAATTATTCAAAGATGATTTATTAAGAAAAGCCTATTTAAGATCATGATGTATGGTACACAGATGACGTGTGGTAGACAGAAAATGAGGTGTTCTCAGGCATGAAAGATTACTAACAGAAAAATGAAGAGAAAGAACTGACCGTGAAAAATGTAAAAAACGAACAGAAACAGTGAAATACTGGAAATAAGCTGTCTACCATAATAGGCCTACCAGTCTTGTTGATGGGAATAATTTCATCAAGTGAATCAAATGCCCACATTTCACAAGTCCAGACCACATATTTTTAAGCAGACATACTATCACAAGCGTCAGTCAATTAGGTTTTCATTATTTTATATATAGATCGATAGATTATTTTAGCTGTCAATCCAACTATCTAACTATCTAACTATTAAGGCATCTCTCTAACTGTCCAGCTATCTGTCTAATTATCTATCATTCAATCAACCGATCAATCAATCAATCAATCAATCAATCAATGAATCTATCTATCTATCTATCTATCTATCTATCTACTAATTTATCTACCTATCTACCTATCTAACTATCTATCTGTCTATGCATCTATCTCTTTATCTTTCTATCTATCTTTCTATCTAACTATCTATCTGTCTATCTTTCTATCTATCTGTCTATCTATCTATCTGTCAAATCGATTAAAACAAGCAGTCTGTGTAACTTGTCTGCACAATCAAGAATATGCAGACCTATTATATATGAATATTTCAAATGCGATCTGGTATGCTCAAGTGCAGTCTTAAGTCAATCCTTGTTCATAAATGGTATGAGTTGCCCTGCCCACCAATGATTTCTGACCAATCAAACATGCACTTGTACTTCATGATTGACAGGGATTACACAAATTATTCCAAATTTGTGATATACGAATTATCGCAGTTTTGTTTTGTTTATACCTTTGCAATATACTGAAATAAACCGGAAAAACTGTCAGATACGCTGTTTCTTCTCAGTTCCAATATACACATAAAATTGAATGGACATTGGTCAGACATGAGTAGTTTTCTACCATACGTCATGTACAGCCAAGTTCATTGATTCCAGTGTATCACAAGTCTACTTCTAAGAGAATTCCTGTAACTTGATTTTTGGGCTTTAACTTGATTTTTTTGCTGATTTTTTGTTTAGATAGGCCTATGAACGGCCTAAATTTAAAACATTTGTGATAACCGTATTGCACTAACATGGCCAAAGTAACTGCAAAGTATCTGTCAGAAATTTTTATGAATTTGTATGAAATTCATATGAAAATGTACGTATTACGGATCAGCTCTTTTTTGTGAGTTTCGCACGTATAATTTATGTACACAATTAGTACGCTGTACAATCGCTAGTGGATCGTGAATCATAATACTGACAATTTGTCATTATCATACCCAATGCTTTCAAGTTTCAAGTTTCAAGTTTATTGGACCAAATAAAAACATATGAAAGGCTGACACCTAAAAGGTGTATTTGCCTTTTAAGCCTCGATTTGATACAATAAATTTCGACATTATAATTACAACAATCTAAATATATCAATGTTAATTTGATTTAAGGAGACTAATCGCGCATGTTGGTGACAGGCAACGAAAGGATTATATATGCATCTGATTTTCACTCTAAAATCAGTTATGACAAATCAAATGGCCTTCTCTTGATCATGACAAATCAAACAGCCTCTATGTTTGAATGTAGAGAAGATGACACTTTGTCAGCTGTTATGACTCGCAGAGTGCCAAAATCTGTTTGAAGCAACACTCATTTTTTGCATATCAAGTCTACAGGCTGTAAAAACTATAACAACATTTTGCGTGACAAGAAGCCGTTTTCAGCGATGTTCACTATTTGATCACAAATTATGGAAGTCAGCCAAAGCAATATAATTGGCTTGAATTACCCTTTTTAATACCCATGCTCCAATGATTTCAATGACTATTAGGCTACATCTATAATACACTTACAGGTTCACATATTTCTTGGCTGATTTCTTTAAATGCCGCACTCCGGTTGTCTTTCATATCTTCCGTGAATTCTCTGTCTATGATTGTGATAGATCCATAAAGTATCCCTGCTGTGAAAATGAGAATGCAATAGAGCTGGGTTACTGGGGAAAGATAGAAGGAAGTTAATTGTTAAAAGTGTGCTTATAATAGAAATCGATTTTGTAAGAATTCAGTCCATAATATGAAATAATAAAATTCGACATTTCCATTCTTACTGTCTTGTCTTTGGTCCAAAGCTTTGTTTGCAATCTCCTTTTTTTCTGAATAAAAAGAAAATCAGATGCTTCCGGTGAATATTACTGAAAACTTGTGATGAAATTGCAATTTTTGGAGTGTGTTGGGTTTAATTGAAAATTGATTGATAATTATTTATGGTAGAACAGTCAACTTACTTGAAACTACCACAGCTACAATGATGATCAAAATAATAATGACACATATTCCTGCGATTCCTGCAATAATCCCTTTCTTCCAACGAGTGCTCTTTTTGTTAAAGCTGCAAAATTAAAAAGAAGAAACTACGTATATCATTCATAAAAATTCTTTTTGGTCATTTTTTAGAGGTCATTCACAGATGCTTACCTTTTGAACCAGTCCGGCCTTAAGAGAGCAATCTGGAATTAATGGAAAAAGGATCTGTGATTCTGAATGATTTTGTTGCATTAACAGGAAAGGCATCTGAGATTCCAAAATATTATCTAGCATCAATAGAAAATGCATCTGAGATTCTGAATTATTGTGTAGCTTTAATAGAAAATGCATCATTGATTCTAAATTATTTTGTGGCATTTTAGAAAATGCATCTGAGATTCTGAATTATTTTGTGGCATTGATAGAAAAGGCATCTAAGTTTCCAAATTATTTTGTAGCATTTACAGAAAGTGCATCTGAGATTCCAAATTATTTTGTAGCATCAATATAAAATGCTTCTGAATTATTTTGTGACATTAATAGAAAATGCATCGTGATTCTGAATTATTTTGTGACGTTAATAGAAAATGCATCTGGGATTATGAATTATTTTAGCATTTATAGAAAGTGCATCTAAGATTCCAAATTATTTTGTACTTGTAGCATCAATAGATAATGCATCCGGGCTTCTGAATTATTTTGTAGCATCAATAGAAAAGGCATCTGGGATTCTGAATTATTTTGAGGCCTTTTGAATGGCTTCATTCAGAAAATTATATAAAGTTGTACTCAGAAAATACATATAAGCTTTTCCTTTATGTACATATAATTAATTGGTCAAGTATAATATATTATTTGTCAATTGTAAAAATTGTGTTTGCATGGTAACCATCAGGATTTGCCACAAAACTAAAAGAAAACATTTCTGTTTAGTTTTTCAAATATTTGAAAATCAGTAGGCCTACTCACCTGCGAACTTGGTCGACTTGTTCCTGTATCTTCAACTATGTCGTCAAATGTATCAAATTTCATCTAAAAGGCATCAATTTCATCAAAATATTCAAATTTTGTCATAAGTTTCATTTCGAATCTGATCTTTACAGGGTGACCAAAAAAAAAGTTAACACTTGTTTTAGTGGTCAAAAGATAATAAATTTTTGCCACAGGACTTTGATTTATGGCTCATTTTGTTGGTAATCATCAACACATTGCATTTGAAAGGCAAAGACGACAGACATACCTGCATAGCCTTGCTGCTATAACAAGGTGTGAGTTGTCCCTGATTTTTGCTGTGCCAAGTTGAAGAGGATGCATAAATAAGGCTGTTAAAAATGTCAATATGAGCGGTCTGAGATATAAAAAACTGATAGATATTTGTTGACTGGTATGTAAAGAAGAATAATATTAAATGGTCACGAAAGGTAAATATGCCAGGTCTTAGAGAGATTATTTCACATCAGCAGGAAATATTTGAAAATGAAGGTAAAAAGTGGCTTATATTGAAGCTTAGTATGGAGGCCAAACATATGCCATGTTTCTTCAGAACGATTGCTTTATGTCTGACTCCGAAATTGTCGCACATGAAATTTGAGATGTGAGGACTTGATTGGTCATTGTCAGGGTCATTGTGTGCCACCAATCCAATCTCTCCAGAAAATGTAGTTGACATACTACAAAAATCAAAAAAATGTTGTTTCAGGACCATTTACATTTTATTAATGGAATTTGGGCAATTACCACCCTGGTGGCTGACAGAGAGCCATATATTTCATTATACATAAAGGAGCTGAATGTATAGTCAACCTAGATGAATAATACATCAAATCACAGTTAGATGTGCACTGACTATGTTTTGAAAATAAATAGACATTCCGGCCAGTTTAGACCCATGTACAGAATCTCAAAAGTAGTCAGTCAAAATTTTGGTAAATATTGATTAGAAGTAATCTGTTCCCTCCAAGGCTTGACTACCCGGCGTACCCGCGATACAACTAAATCACAACGGCAAGCATAGATGGCATTACCTTTAAGACAGTTAACTTATCAGCTGACTTTTTTTAAAAAGTTATACAAGAAACAGACAAAAACTTCTAAGGGCATCAATTTCAAGGATATAGGTTATATTAAGGGTCACTGTGAGGTCAATTTTGCAACTAGAACAAAATTACTTTAGCAGTGTTTTGTCAATATGTAGGTACATCCCTGTGTGTAATTTCATGAAAATTGTGTACTTTTCAGTTTTCAGCTGCAGTGTACATTGCTAAAATTCATTTACACGAGTGTAAACTTTTTTTTGAGTCACCCTGTATGTATGTGTCTAATTTGGAGCAAAAACGTATATTTTTCCAAATCAGAAGCAAATAATCAAAATTGCAAAATTTAAACAATTAGTTATCGACCACCTAGATATGAGAATGAGATGATTTTATTGTTTTCCCATTTGCAATGTTACCCAACAATATTATGATGTACTTAAATTTGGCCAAATTATTGTTGAAATGTTTACGATCATAGGAATTTGTGTAATGTGTGTGTACATTGCTCTAGATATTTAGCCTACTTTTGTAAATACTCCAAAGTAGCACAGCAATGAATGAGGGGATCCTGTTCAATATTATTTTGGTTGTGATTAATGATGGTCAATTTGCAGGTCGTTTATAACAGAAGTAATAAACAGTGCAGAATAAACGGATAATATGAAGATTTTTTTTTTTGCTCTTACTGTGTCATAACTTGGCTTGTTTAGGGTGGCTCCATTACAAAATATCTTTAATTCTATTTGGGGTGCAATGATAGAGAAATAACTCAGATTAGATCATAGCCCAGTGCCATTGCTAAATAATTTTCTTATACATGTATATAATATTGTTTGAAATAAACCACATTATAGACAGTGACATAATCAGACCATTTTTCGTTGACGCTTTGATTCAATTTGATAGATAGATAGATAGACAGACAGAAAGATATATAGATAGATAGATAGATAGATTGATAGATAGATAGAGAGATTCAGTTCGACAGATAGATAGATAGATAGATAGATAGATAGATAGATAGATAGATTGATTGATTGATTGATTGATTGATTGATTTATTGACATGGTAAGTGCACTATGTTTGTGGTTATAACAGTTCACAGCTTCTCTAAATTGGGATGGTCTGCATTTTTGTCTGCCAACCACAAGTACATTCATTTGGGAGTCGTCATTATGTTATACACTAGTTTATCCCATTTGAGAAACCTTCTTGATTTTTACAGAGGCTTTTTTTCCAATTGCTGACAGAAGAAAAAAAGAACCAAAAAGACGTCATATTACGCTGGGCAGAAAAGTTATTTTGAGAAATTGGATTTAACAAATGCAATTACTTTTATTTGTATTTTGAATTTTTTTTTTAAAGTGACCTCATTCATATTTTTAACTGGAAATTCTATCAGATACCAAGAAGCCGAGAAGGTAAACAAAACTGCATGGCGCCTGAATGAGGAAATTACATTTCCATCGACTATATTAAAACTAGAATTTTGATCATCTAAATGAGTCGAAAAATAAAGATGCCAAGAGCTTCAAGATGCAGTGTTAAATGCACACATTACATCATGTACTTGTTTTAAGGGTTAAAAAAAAAGTTATTATACGAAAGATAACAGAACTTGTCCTAATTGCACAATTCAATTGTGAAAAAATAATGTTAATGGTTTGTTGTTTTTTTAAACTATGTATCCTTCCATTCTTTCTTTTCTTTTCCTTCCCTCCATTGTTCACTCCTTCCTTCCTTTTTTCTTCCTTCCTTCCTTCTTTCCTTTCTTTCTTCTTTATTTGTTTCCTTTCTTTTTGTCCTTCCTTCCTTTATTCCATTCATTTTCCCTTCCATTCTTTCTTCACATCTTTGTTCCTTCTTTCCATTCCTCTTTCATTCCCTTTTTTTCTTTGTTTCTTCTTCGTTTCCTTCCTCCCTTACACCCCTTTCTTTCTTTCTTACTTCCTTCCTTCCTTGCTTCCCTGCTTCCTTTCTTGCTTCTTTATATAGATCATAGACCCATGTGTTTGCGCTTGATTTCCTAAAATCTGTCAGTAAGTTGACATTGAATTTCTTGGGAGTGCCCCCCTTCACTCAGTCCTCACTGCTTCCATGCTCAGCCCCTTATTTGTTTTTCTTTGAGATGTGCTTGGAGTGCCAGAAACAGCATCAGCAATCATAAAGAAAATAGTGGAAATGGTAGATAAAGAAATGGTTTTCTCAAATCTTAAGAGGTCACACAATCAGTATGCAAAGTTACAGGCCCAGTATCATGCCTAAGTATGATTGAAAAGAGCTAGTATATTTTCTGGCTAATCATTAAAGGAAGTGGCCAGGGGGGAACTTCCTGATTAGTATCATGCTGAATATCCATTAACTTTATGCTTAAGTATTGAACAAATAATGTTTAACAGAATACATACCTTAGCATTCAGGCATCTGCTTGTGCCATATAATGGATGTTGTGTTTATGGTGTGCAAACTTTGTACAACTGCAAGCCGGCCATACCCTATCTGACACATTAAACTGTTGTTTGGCACTGTGTGGTTCACTGCAGAACATGGTACTCTACCATGAAGTTTTGCTCCACTTATTTTGCCTGAATCTTTCCAAGAAAAATCATCTCATGCAGTCTGAGACTGTTGACACTTTGCAAATAAACACACTCATCAGAAAATAAACACAGCCCTTGAGGTCTTGATTTCTTCTCAAAATTTTCATGAATAGGTCTACAAGGTGAAGAAACCAGAATATTTACAAAATTTGGCATTTTTTAAATTTCAATTGAAATTAAAGACTTTGCCAATTTACAAAAAAATCACATTAAAAGTACTGAGAAACAACACAAAAGGAAATGTCTTCACTTCCAAAGCAACACTTAAGCCAAAATATGTTAGCTTAAAAAAAAGTTTAAAGAACCTTTTCATGTCTTGAGCTATTCCTCCAGGATACCAGTCTGTGCCAGATTGTATCAACACTTAACATTGGTTATCCTGAACTGGTTAACTCCTATAACTTTACTTTTAACAGGGTTACTGGGAAAATAACTTAGCCATGTTTTAAGCTGATCGCAGGTTATATAGTGACTAAATTATTTTCCAAGTAACCCAGTTAAAAGATAAGTTATAAGAGATAACCACTTTAGGATAACCCATGTTAAGCGTTGATACAATCTGGCACTGGAGGATGACAACACCCTGGGAGACCGACACAATCTGTCTTTGTTGAACAGCTTCATAGGAGGAGACTGATGGATTTCAATGACCTAATTCCATGCATGAGTAAATCCACTTATTTGCTAGGTGAAGTCAGGCTGTGCATGAGTAAATCCACTTATTTGCTAGGTGAAGTCAGGCTGTGTTTTTTACACTTATATTACAGTATTAAAATAACAACAGCTTAAAATCAGGCAAACAATGTTATACAGGCAGCTTTGAGTAAATCAGAACTTGTCCATGATCTGCTTTAGTATACCAGAAAAATATTTCTCGTAGAGGCTTTCATCAAGCTAGATGAAAATCGAAAGTCTGCAGATCAGACATCAATGAATGTGGCTTTTCTGAACAATTGCATTCCTTTTCGCTTATGGCAGTTAGGCAAAAGACTTGGTTGTCATATAAATGCTTAGGTGACTGTGCGGAACTTTTCCAATATCCTGTACATTTTTTTCTGGTAAAACCAAATTGATCATATTAATTTCAGGATCAACAGTAATCATAGTGTGCATGTTTCGGCACTGTCCAACATATAAGTTCATATGACAGTACCAAAAATCACCAAACTCCAAGAGTTCGACTTCCCTATCGGGAAGGAGCGGATTATAATGACCCTGTCAGCATGCCTTGGCGGCCCAACGTCGGCCCAAAGCCGGTCCGATGCTGCTGACATCAGACCGATGCTGGGCCGATGCCGGACCGCCGAGGCACGCTGACAGGGGAGCCAGCCAAGCCAAAACAACAAAAACGGAGTAGGAAGCTTGAAGCGAGAAGCCCTCAGCTTTATGAATAGTACATAATACATATAATATGTAAATGTAAATGTTGAATATTTATAGACCATTACATAGACGAAGTCCATCTCAACAGACTTTAGAGTACAATGAAGTACATCCTAGGCAATGGCAGGCCTGTTCAAGCATGAGCCTTTCTCAGCTTCCTTAATAGGCCAGTAGAAAAAGGCCCAATATCAGCCATACCCTGGACCTCTTCATAACAGTACAAATTTGGTACCGAATGAATCCTTGAATTCTCTAGTTTCACCAAAAAAAATTCCCCAGAATTCCCATTCGGAGGATTTTTTTTATTCAAGTTTCCATGGCAACACTCTTGAAAAAATAAGAACCCACAATTGAACAAAATTTTATTGAATAACTTTCCTTCTGCTTTGAGGAACAATTTCAATTTTGGCACACAGTACCTCCACAACCAACTCTCTCAGATGCATGCAAAAATTGTGTTTTACATTGTGCATGTGTGTTGCTATGGTAACAGAAATATAAAAAATCATCAATTTTTTAAAAGACCGTCTTAAAATGTTTGATGTGGAGTGAAAGAATAAATACACAAGCAAAAATGTGGTTATGATATAGATAGAGCATCTCTTTGTGGACAATCTTAAAAAAAAATATTGGAAAAATCATTTATAATATAGTCGCTATGAGACTGATTTAATGTTTGTTTAAAATTAGTTTTATAAACCAGAAGCTAAGGAGAGGCATGTTCCCATGTTTTCTTCAAATTCATTTGATGAATGGACTTAATTTTGATATAATATTCATCTCTGAATGCAATTAACAATTTAAAAGTTTACCGTTGCCATGGAAACACTGTTGTAGCCAGTTCCATAGCAACAAACCTCAAATGCATCTTTCTGATCAAATGCATAGCCAATGGTTTTTACAATTTAATCATACATCTACCCAACCCTATTAGCTATATCAGTAAATTAGTTTTACAACTTAAAACAAGTTGTTTGTTTTGTTTCTATGGTAACAAATGCCTCCAAACATCATCAATTTCTAAGATAGGGCAAAAAATAGGCAATTTCTACAGTTTGCAGTCATGTAATAAAGTTTCCAATGTAATTGTGGTTCTGAAAAGGCATTTGAACCTCAGTATTTTGTGACAGAACACCCTTAACTTACAAAATGACAAAGGGTTGCCATGGAAACCACAATAATATACCATAAACTGCCAATGATAATTCAACTAATTATTGAAACAAATTCATAAATTCTGTGATTGTACAAAATGTAGTTGACCGATTTTCACGTATCATGCATCAAAAGATAGCTGGTAATGGCTTCTATTTTTTAAATTTTAAATTATTGTTGCCATGGCAACTAGTTATCAGTTATGATCAGTTTCAACCAATTTTGAAAAACTTCATAAAATAAGTATTTGCCATATTAAATCATTAACATCCATGACAAATAGGATATAATTCATTTATTTCTAATCATATTATAAATTTTTGTATAAATTTGATTGGAATAAAGTTTATGATGGCAAGAAATTTGGCAATATGATGATTCATAATATGGACGTCAAGGAGATTTTCTTTGAGACATTATGAGCAAAAATGGAGTTTCTAAGGTTTGAATGGAGATATTTTATCGCATGATACATCATTTTAAAGCTTGAGTAAAGATCTCTATCTTTTGCAATGAAAATTTCTGGTAACCATGGCAACAGAAATGATATATCAGGCTAATCAGTCAGTTTTAGGGCCTGAGATTCTAATTTTTGTATGTAAGAAGTGCAGAAATTATCAAGAAGATCAGTTCAAAACCATACATAATATAATTATATTTGATACTTAGTAGTTAATGACATGGTTGGCAGGGCAACTGAAAAATAATGAATACGTAATGCCCGTTATTATTACTGAGAAAAGACACTGAGGAAAATCAAATACTAGTTGCTCCGATTTCAGAGGTGACCGTCTTACATGTAAATCTTAACGTTTATTTGAAAATTTGCTGAAGGACATAATGTTTGCTTGATTTTCCCGAACAATTGCAATGTGATTTATGATTGGAAAAGATTTTCATGATTTTATAAGCAAGAAATTCCAATTTTTAGCCCTCCCTTCAAATACCTTCATGGGCGGATGAAAAGGACTTTCAATATGAATATGAAAAGCAATGGTCCTAAACATTTCTTTTGTACTACACTGCTTGTAGGCGCATACAAAGTCTGCAAATAAATCAACATGTTACTTGTAGTAATTGCTTGGATCACTAGGATCAGTTAGATTTTGACTGTGTGTCACTCCTGACTGGAACCATGATTTTGTGACAATTTTCGAAGTATAGCAGTAGTGTAAACTTATTTTTTGATGCACACTGTACCAGCAGTACAAAGCTTTGACTAAGCTATGTATTTTGACACCTCTAGGACAGCACTTTAACAAAAATGTCATGATATCATAAACGTTTAAAAGAAATGGTACAATTATATATTTGTGTTTTACTGCAGACTTTTTTGGCAAAACTAATTTGAAAAATAGTCAGAAAAGTCCCAAATCAAGATGACTGTCATGAAATTATCTGGCACAACAATGAACATGAAAGATGGGTTTCATCTTAAACACTGCGATTACCTAGTATCTTGCATTGCTTGATTTTTGTGGCTGTACTAACTATATCATAACCCAATTATGAGTATGCATTTAGCAACTCTCTCATAACTATATCTATTATTGAGACGCCAATATACACTGAAAATTAAGTTTCTTTTAAAGATGCCTGTCTGCGTTCATTGATTATTTCTTTGAAAAAAACTGTGCTAATAATAATGCAGACAGATTAGCCAGAAAAATACAAATTCTGATTCTATACAAATCTCTGATGTTTAGGGTGACGTTCGTTGAGCTGGACACCTGGATTCTTGACATTTAAAAAATGTGAAGTAGTATAATACAACCCATACAAACCATAGGCCAAGCAGTATTTCAGAAATGGGTTGTATGGGTTGTATTTCATCAACCAGAGCCTCAAATAACATGTTTTCATTAACACTAATAGTTTATGTAAGTTGGCATGGTAAGACCACTGAATATCGGGTGAATTCCCTGAAACTGAAAAAGGAAGGAGGTATCCTTGAGTCAGGCAGTTGTCTCCTAAAAACATGACATTTAAATATATAGCTGCAAAATAACTTTTCAGTCCCTTGAAAAGGGGGGAGGGTTGGTCAAGTGGTAAAGCTTGCTGGGCTGCTAATTGCTGGGCCCAGGGTTCAAATCCAGCTTTTGCCGGGTCAACGTGGTGTATGACTGCTGTTTCAATCATCCTTTGCCTCATTGCCATGTCCTCTTCCTGTCCTAATTATATTACCAAGTGCATAAATACTGGATGTGAAGCCCAAATCATCCATCCATTCAGTCCCTTGAAAAGCTAAATTTGAGAAGAAAATGGCGCGACATCCTTCCTAGCCATGTTTCCTAACTATGTTTAACAAATTGAAGTTAAAATCAATACCGTAGGCCAGCAAAGGATCCTTCAAATGTGACCAAAATTCACTAAAATGCACAAATTCATGGCAGAATCATGAGAAAAACAGGGTTTTTACCCCTTCTTTATAGTCATGAAGAAACCACTAAATGTGTTCATATCATGCTCATAAGTTTGGAAAGGCATAAGGACGTCTTTGGCTACAGGTTGGTACCAAATAAGGTGGTATAGAAGATCTTAATTAGCCAGGTCAGCCCCACTAATAGTGTCCGAGTCAAGGTTACCTAAATTTCCAACTCAAGGAAACTTACCCTACAATTCCAAACCAACAAATATTGAGGAATTAACTTGAAAATAAGTGATAATTATAGGTTATTCACCACGGGAAAGGGAATGTGTGATTTATCAACTGAGGGCTTTAGCCGAGGTGTGATAAACACATATTCCTGATCTCGTGGTGAATAACCGGCTTATAACATGAGACAAACACTCAAGCAGTCAAACATTAAACGATAAGTGGACATCAAAGAATATCAGAATTATTGATTGGCTGACAGCACTGTCAAATGGTAGGATTATGATGATATGCCTGGTGTATATTTTAGGCTTATTGCTTTTAGGTCCAATATCTTGCTGTCGAGAAAAATCTTGAGATTTTGAATTGAATCACTAAAGTTAGATTGCTTGGCTGAAAAACCTCACAGTCTATCCAAATTGGTTTGTAAAATTAAGCTCACATTTTGTCCTGTTAATTAATTTCTAGTTGCCATGGCAACTAAGTTGTAAACTAATAAGTATCCTAAAGGTAATGTATACCATTGTATGGTTTTGGACTGATCTTCATGCTAATTTTAGCACTTATTACATAAAAAATGAGAAACTCGGGAACATAACTGACAAAAAAAAAAAACAGTACTGATTTGCCTGATACACCCTATCTATTGCCATGGTTACAAGTAATTTCATTGCAAAAGATAGATCTTTACTCAACCTTTAAGATGATGTATCATACGAGAATATATCTCCTTTCAAACCTTAGAAATTCCATTTTTGCTCATAATGTCTCAAAGAAAATCTCCTTGACTTCAATATTATGAATCATCATATTGCCAAATTTCTTGCCATCATAAACTTTATTCCAATCAAATTTATACAAAAATATCTCAGAATTTATAAGGTGATGTGAAATAAATGAATTATTTCCTATTAATCATGGATATTAATGATTTAATATGGCAAATACTTTTTTTATGAAGTTTTGCAAAATTGGTTGAAACTGAACATAACTGATAACTGGTTGCCATGGCGACAATAATTTAAATTTAAAAAAATAGAAACCATTACCAGCTATCTTTTGATGCATGATACGTGAAAATCGGTCAACTATATTTTGTACAATTACAAAATTAAGAATTTGTTTCAATCCATAGTTAAATTATCATTGACAGTTTATGGTATATTATTGTGGTTTCCATGGCAACCCTTTGTCATTTTGTAAGTTAAGGGTGTTCTGTGAGTAAATACTGAGGTTCAAATGCCTTTTAAAAACCACAATTACATTGGAAACATTATTACATGACTGCAAA
Organism: Platynereis dumerilii; assembly: GCA_026936325.1. Classification (NCBI taxonomy): domain Eukaryota; kingdom Metazoa; phylum Annelida; class Polychaeta; order Phyllodocida; family Nereididae; genus Platynereis; species Platynereis dumerilii. Next base: position 7,758,486 of record JAPTHN010000011.1, on the reverse strand, counting down.
CTGTAGAAACTGCCTATTTTTTGCCCTATCTTAGAAATTGATGATGTTTGGAGGCATTTGTTACCATAGAAACAAAACAAACAACTTGTTTTAAGTTGTAAAACTAATTTACTGATATAGCTAATAGGGTTGGGTAGATGTATGATTAAATTGCAAAATCCATTGGCTATGCATTTGATCAGAAAGATGCATTTGAGGTTTGTTGCTATGGAACTGGCTACAGCAGTGTTTCCATGGCAACGGTAAACTTTTAAATTGTTAATTGCATTCAGAGATGAATATTATATCAAAATTAAGTCCATTCATCAAATGAATTTGAATAAAACATGGGATCATGCCCCTCCTTAGCTTTAGGTTTATAAAAGTAATTTTAAACAAACATTAAATCAGTCTCTATAGCGACTATATTATATGAGATATTTCCAATATTTTTGTTTAAGATTGTCCACAAAGAGATGCTCTATTAATATCATAACCATATTTTTGCTTGTATATTTATTTTTTCTCTCCACATCAAACATTTTAAGACCATCTTTTAAAAAATTGATGATTTTTTATATTTCTGTTACCATAGCAACACACATGCACAATGTAAAACACAATTTTTGCATGCATCTGAGAGAGTTGGTTGTGGAGGTACTGTGTGCCAAAATTGAAATTGTTCCTCAAAGCAGAAGGAAAGTTATTCAATAAAATGTTGTTCAATTGTGGGTTCTTATTTTTTCAAGAGTGTTGCCATGGAAACTTGAATAAAAAAAATCCTCCGAATGGGAATTCTGGGGAATTTTTTTTGGTGAAACTAGAGATTTCAAGGATTCATTCGGTACCAAATTTGTACTGTTATGAAGAGGTCCAGGGTCAACCCCACTTTTTACTGGCCTATAAGAGCATGCAAGTCAAGTCAAGTCAAGTAAATTTTATTTTACGTCGGTATTACAGGCAAAACAACAAACACAAGCACAAGGCTTTTGGACCGACCAACATATATGAGACAGAGAAAACATAATACATGTAGAGGATAGTACAAATAAATATATAAATTAAATAAATTATGATATCAATAAAAACAGGATAAACATGCAGACAGGTTTATGATAAATTAGAAACAAGCAGCACCAAGAGTAAGAACTTATAGCGGCCATGCAGCCTATTTCCAGCGCACACAATGCTAAGCTACACCCTGTATGTAAAAGAGAGTGGGGTGCAGTCGGCCACTTTCCTCTGTGGATCATCTGAAATTTTGACTACGTAACTTGAGGGTTCCAATCTGTCACATACAAATATTTAAAAAATGTCCCGATTCACTTTAGTTTTTACCCTCGGCCATGTTCAAATGGCCTGGGTATTGCAGAGTGCAGCCGTGTCCGCCTTTGTGTCCGTCTAGCTGTCTAGCTGTCCGTCTGTCTAGCTGTCCATCATTCTTGTATACAAGATCACTGCATTTGTATTAATCCTAAGATCATAAAACTGACAGGGATTGTGTATCATAGCAAGACCTCGAATGATTTTTTGATATGAGTGACCTTGACATACATCTGAGACCTTGGCAGCCATATTTGTGAAAAGCTTGCGTACAAGATAACTCCATTTGTATTAATCCTGGAATCATGAAACTAGCTGGGATTGTGTATCACAAATGAGTTCTGACATGAGTGACTGTGACCGACTTCTATGAGCTTGGCGGCCATATTGGTGAATATCTTGTGCACATGATAACTCCTCTTGTATTCACACTAGGATCACCAAACTAACAGAGATTATGTATCATTGTATGACATTGAATTAGTTTTGACATCAGTGACCTTGACCAGACCTATATCTGTGACCTTGGCAGCCATATTTGTGAAAAGCTTATATACACAACAACTCCACTATTATTGTCCCTGGGACAACCAAACTTACATGGATTTTGTTTCACAGTAAGACCTTGAATGAGTTGTAACATGGGCGACCTTGAACCATTTCTGTGACCTTGGTGGCCATATTTTGTTAAAACTTTTTGTAGGCCCCATGATGACTTACAGCAGAATCTATGGCAGGGGGTGGCACTTGCGTAAGCAGGTATTTTTTCATGCTAGATGAGTGCTCTGACATTTGTGTTCTTGGAGCAGTTGCAAAAAAGTAATAAAATTATCCACTGTACCCACTCTCCCCTACTGATCTTTACTTCCTCTTTCAAATGTGTTTTGGAGAATAACCTATGAAGGTATTCGCCAGTGGGTGGATAGATCTGTTTCAATTAGTTGGAACATGATTTCCCAAATGTGAAACAATGTCATTTAATCCATGAATACTCCATTTAATTTTAAAAAGAATTGTGCCAACCACAATGTAATGCTGATTATATTCAATTTGTTTCGCTGCTATGTAATTTTGGAAAATTTGATATGAATAGAAAACAAGGAAATTATATGATATCGTAATCATATCCTGCATGCTAATTTGTAATAACGATTATTGTCGTTTCGATAGAGCTCTGCATCCCTCACTGTTTCTGTGCTGGTTGCTGTTATTCTATGAGAGGCAGATGTAATGAGGAGATGGTAGGGCTGAGGGCCCACACTGGCTGTGGTGATGGCATTTTGGTGGATTGGAGGACTGATTATTTCCACTGCAGGTATGCATGATGCATTGTTTTTATACCATTTGACACTTCTGTCAGCCAATCACATGCCAGTATTTCATTGTGATAATTCCCATATTATCTGCTGTCCATTTCTTGTTCCATATGTTTACCTGTTTGAGAGTCTCATGGTATAAGCCGGTTATCACCACTGGATTTAGAATGTGTGTTTATCACACCTCGGGCTAAAGCCATATATTCCTCTCCTTTGGTGAATAACCTGTATTTTCATGATCATTCAAAGCGGCACTCTGCATAATAGTCTATAATCTATTTCAATTCTGCAGTTAGACAATACAAATCTAATCTATGCAGGGCTGCACGGAATTTACTAAATTGATCAATATCTATGGTCACTGTCAGCTTGCATCTTCTGTGAGCATGCTACCCAATTGCTTGACATTCTTCTGAGTGCCGTATGGCACAAAGACTCTGCCAGAATTGCAGCAAGCGACGGATTGAGAAAGCAAATGTTCTAGTGGATTAGCAAGCATTCTCAGCTGGTAGTTGAAACAGATACTTAAAGGTTATCTATATAACATGTAGTGTTTGTTTTAAGGTGTTGGCAACATTAGTGTTAAAAGCACATGCTGATTTACTCAAAGCTGTTTACACTGTTTGTCTGATTTTAAGCTGTCAGTAATAAAAGTGTCAAAAACACAGCCTGAATTCACATAGCAAATAAGTGGATTTACTCATGCATGGAATAAGGTCATTGAAATCCATCAGTCTCATGTTGCTAAAGCTATTCGAATATTCGACAAAGAGAGACTATCATTCTGCAAGAGCGGAACAGTTTACACATGACTTTAATTTATGCATTAATGAATAGGTCTAGAAACCAGAACATTTGTTATCACAATATGGTGTTACAGGGGATGACTGCCCTCAACATAACTGAAACAGGAGCTAAATATTTTGTTAGCATTTGCAAGTTATTACATCCACACAAAGCCTATGCGTGAATTTGCATTTTCTGCCACTACTCTATTTTTTGTATTTTTAAAATGTTGCACATTCACTCACCTTCGTATGTGTCGAACGTTGCACATTCACTCACTATTGTATGTGTCAAATGTTGCACATTTACTCACTCTTGTAATAATAATATAGTATGATTTTATTGAGCGCCCACTCCAGATAAATCTGCTCACAGATCATTATAGTGATAACCTCTGGTCATGGCCGGAACGGCGATCGAACCCACATCCTCATGTGTATATACTTGACACATTCACTCACTCTTGTATGTGTCAAGCGTTGCAAGTTCACTCTTGTATGTGTAAAAACGAACAAAATATATATAAGTGGAAACCAATATATAATGTGACAAACAGAAATTTAGGTTAATAAAACCTATAAGCATTTCATCTTGACTTTCTTTGTCGCCATTTTTAGCGGTGCACTGCCAATCAATTTGTGACCAGGGGGGAGGGGGGAGGGGGGGAGAGTTTCACCCCAAATGACCGGGATGCTCTGCTGAGCTTTTCACACCCAGACGCAGAAGCGAAGTACTGTTAAGAGGCTTTCTTTTTCAATCACCTGCTTGAATTACATAAAAAAGTCATTATTTCAAAAAAGCGTCTGTTTTGTCACAAAAAAAGAGAGATTTTTTAATTACCCTGATGGGGCACATTGGAATAGTCATGATCACGACTCACATTTTGCTGTCAGGCAACAAAAGGGTAGCGGCAGTCCAATCCATTATGCCTTGGATTTAAGCTCAATAGTATTGGTGTGTCCCAGGTGAACCTAAAAAGTGTAAGGCTAATGTGATTTTTGATGCAACAGATAAACCATTGATCCAAACATTTTTGGAACATTTGATATACAAATGCATTGCTCATGACCTTGTCTGTCAGGAAAATATCACTTAAATTGGCTGAGGCTATTGAGCCAGAACCTGTGATGGCATAAGTAAGACTGACAACAGCGCGACGCTCTTATATTCTGTGAAAATTTTGTTGGAACTCTCTTGTTTGGGTGCTTCCTGATGAAAGCTTGTAGCTGAAATTTTTGCATTCTTGGTATTTTTGTCATGCTCATGAGCCTGGCTTTCCATTAGTGTATAGAATATGGTAGAAAGTCCAACCTGTCATGGCGTAAGAGCCCTGTCTTTGAGACTGACAAAAAATGCGATGCTCTTACATTTTGTAACATTTATGCTGACCTTTCTTCTTTACATGCTTCTTGATGAAGGCCAGTCGATGGAAAGTTAACTTTTTTGATATAATTTTGTTGCTCATGAGGCTAGGTATCTGTTGTTTTGTAGAAAGTATTTGTAAATGTATACTATCATGATATTAGAGACATGTCTTTGTCACTGACAACAAATTTAGAACTCTTACATTTTGTAAAAATGTATGTTCAGACATGTCTTGTCAAAATGCTTTGTGATAAAGATTCTTTGCTGGAAATTTCACTTGTTTGATATTGCGTTGTTGCACTTGATCAATTGAGCTTCCATTGGTATATACAATATGGTTTTTAGTCAAACCTATCATGGTATAATGGCCCTGTCTTTATGGTTGACAAAAATTGCAACACTTGCTTTCCGCATTACCTGCTAATTCCATAGTAGTAGGTATGATAAGGTAAAACATGAAAAATCTGTATTTTGTTTGTTATAAGCATATTATTCAGCAGAACTTGTGAAAGTTTCATAGTGATATTTTAAAAAGTCTTCGCTACAGAAGTATTTGAATAAACCAAGGTTTGTTTTGAATAAACTGCGTTTTAAGTTAGTATTTTCTTCACATTCATGTTTAAATTTACTGGCATAATGTGGCCTAGTAATCATAAAAACGCATTTACAACCTCAAATTTTTGGATTTTGAATCTCCTGATACATGTATAGGAAACATATCAGTGATTATTGATTTTTTGGCCAGTTTGACTAGAAATTCCAAATTTTTACCAACTTGTGACATTGGTCCAGTAATGGCCCTTCGGTTCAATTCGATAGGGAGCAATTTTAAGAGACATGTCCTGCCTTTTTGCTTGGGCAGGATACCATGCCATATATAAAACTTTGAAATTCATAGATGTTAAAATGCCTGATTGACTTTGTTTATTCGCTAATTAGACGACCGATTCTGACCGCATCAGTGCGTGTCCCTCCCAACATTTGCCGCGAAATTACACCCCTGCCCTGATAGGGCACATTGGGACAGTCATGATCACGACTCACATTTTGCTGTCTGGCAACAAAAGGGTAGGGGCAGACTGCAGTTTAATCCATTTCATGCAAACTTCTGATTTGCCAAGAGCTTTCAGCAATGAGCAAAGTTTGTAGATACGAAAAGCGTCCAATGTGTCCGGTTCTCCGAGACTGCATGACCAGTGGCAGTGCATGTGTTAGGTGAATGCATGTCTTCTGTATCAATTTTCCTCTTCCAATTTCAGTGTTTGTGACCATTTCCTTCTCTGAGACGACAGCTTTTGAATCACTGATATGCCCTGAGGGTTTTCTGAATTGTTCGGAAGGATTAATATACATTTGCAAACTGGAAGCAGAAGAGCCAGTGCCTCCGGAGGATGAACAATTTCGTGTTTTCAATGAAATCATGACTTCCTGCAACCTGCTACAAGAATGTAATGTTACTGCCGGTTATTGCATCAATGTCACATACTATTGTTCCTCCAAATGTAAGTCATTTGTATTAATAATAATTTGAAAGTTGATTTGCACCAGTATGTAAATGGATTGTTTATATCTATGCACAGTCCAACAAAAATAAGTTCCCCTTTGTCAAACCTTGAATATCTCAAAGACCTCTTTTCAGATTTCTATGAAAGTTGCCCAGTTTGTAGAACGGCACATTGACATGATTGTGTCTGTGTAATATTTGCTTTACTGCTTCCTTTTACACAGAGCCAGCAGACCCTGAGTGCACAGACCCCTCACAGTGTATTTTTCAATTGCACTTTTTGCCTACGACAAATGAGAGTTTCTATGTCATGACCCCATCTGACCCCATAGGCATTATATATAATACCTAACAGACAAAATTTAATGTAGAACTCAGGTGAACCTGGCTCCTTCAATCTGGCTCCTTTGCAGGTCCTTGGCAGCTCCTTAAAAAAGAGAACCTGGCTCCTTGAATCAAGCTCCCTGACAGCTCCTTGAATATTTTTAATGTTCTAAAGCTGTCTCTGTTCGGGACTGTCAAGTGGCAGCAGAATGCTGACAGTCCCTGGAAAATCGAATTGGGTCAACAATAATACGATCTGTTTTGGACAGATCACCAGATCAGGTCGCACAACAGCTGTCCATATTACTACGGCAAACTACTTTCACAAAGCATGGTAGCTGGCAAATATCCAGTCCACTGCATTGAAAGAAAATGTTTGGAAATCACGAGACAAAAAGAAAGTTTTGAAACTTTAGCATACACTTTGCCTGTGAAAGGGATGATTTTACTCATCAGAAGTTTGATGGTATTCAATTTTACTTATGCCATTTAGTGCATGTTAAATTGTGGTCAGAAAAGGGTCCAAAAAGAATGCATTCTGACTTATTCACGTGTCAATACAAAGCCAATGTTTTTGCTTTGTGATATCAAAAATGCTCAATTGTATTTATTCTGTTACTTTATGGAGATTTATTAACTAGGACAACAATATAATTCACAATTTCATAAAAGCCATGTTACACTCAGCAAAATGTCTTGTCCATGCCATTAGTGGCCCCCTCTATACTGGCAATAGTTGTGAGCTACAATGTATACATCCTCCATGATAAAAATAGTTCCAACTTATTTTGGTATTTACAAGCTGTCTGCTTAAAATTGAAGCCAACCAAAGTCAGATTAGACACTTGCAGAGTTTTTGGAAATAAACTAGACCATCACTAAATGATGAAACTGTCCTGGTTTCTTCCACACTGTCTTGGTTTCTTCCAGAGTTCGAAATTCTGTTGACCGCTCACAGGAGCTCGCGAATTTTGCACCCAAGGTGGCAGAAAATAGCGGTCAACTTGCAGACAGGTTCTAAAGACAATATAAACATGGATTGACCTGACGAAATGTATAGAGCCCATAAAAATTTCATAAATGTTTAAGTTACATCTGTCACCATGTGACATTTATGTCAAGAATATGTGATCCTTTATTTTGCTTTTAGCATTTTTCCGGCATTTTGTTCGCAATAATATCGTGTTTGCTGTTTCAGATCAAACGTCTGTAAACCTGCCTTCATTATCAGATGTGCCTTCTCGCCAAGAAATTTCGAATGTGAATGCACTACAAAGAGGCTACGATGTGAGCCGAGGGCAACTGCCGTTGAATCCGAACTGTCGATTGATTACTGAAGGTGATGACAAAGAGAACTTCTATGTCCTGTTTGCCATGTTTGACTTCGGATCCTACCTCAAAATTTCTGATGGGTCCAGATACTGCCTCAGGGTCCAAGGCAAGGATAGTGGAAAGTTTTGCACTGGTTCCGGAGAGCCAAAGAATCCCTCTCGGGGGCACGAGACAATCCGCTTTCGATTTGAGGAAGACCAATGGGTCATAGACATGAACTTTCACTGGGAAAACAATAAAGGTGAAGAAATCCAGGATTTATCACTGAGGGGCTCACACGCGATGGGTTTTCGTATGACCCTTGAAGGTAATTTTTTGCTCTTTGTTGCATGATTTGTCACCCCCAAAATTCCCTGTGGGTGAAGTTTCGTAGGTCCTTGGTAGCATCTATTAGTATTTATAAGAAGAAATCAGAATCATCATAAGAATTAATTGTGGTTGGTCCAGACCCGTTTGACTGCGATGTTTCTGAAATAATTCCTGGCATCAATGCACGTTTGATAAAATACACATAAAATTTGTTGATCATTCTCTGATTATTCATATTGTGTATCTATTTGAAATTTTCGTGCTATCCAGCTATAAATGTCGCGAATGTTGTCTAAATGGTTGCGGTAGGTCTGGACCCTCCAAATATTAAGCCAATAGCCGAGTCAAAATCTGTTGACGTTTTTGACTGAACTTTAAGCATCAATGTGGTAGACAACCAATCATGTATTTATTTATTTATTTATTCATTTACTATTCAAGTAGTTTCTATTTATGCATCTATTTGTCTATGCATGTAAGCATTTAATCGTATTCTCATGCACTTGCCAGGAAAAGGGTTAATGTAAAAAAAGAGATAAACAGAAAAAAAAAGAAATAAGATTTGTGAAACTTTGTATGTTGCTGAGTCACCAACTGCTGTTATGCACAGATCAAGTTTAGCTAATCAATGCACAGCACACTTCTTCAACCAGTTCGACGCATGCATGCAGTTAGAAGTAACTTCAAGAGAGGTCACAACCAAATCAGTTAGACCTTAAACATCTACAAATCTACAAATGATTAAAAGGAATGATTACTTCTGATTTTGCAAGACATGAATTCATAGAATGATGTCCAGTGCATCTGAACGTATAAACTGAACCATACATTTCAAGATTTTCAATATCTGTATATAATTTCATGATAATTTTATGGAAAAAATACTCAGATTTCTTTCACAAAAAGGTATTTAATTTTATTTAATTGTCACCGCAGTGTTCAACAAAAGTGACCGAATTGCAACCGGCAAAAGATGGCTCGAATGTCAATCACCAGTAATGGACCAAACCACCGAAGTTCTGACAACCTCTGACACCTCCGACACTTCCATGATGAGATTAACTCCAAAGCGCATTCTCCTCTCAAGAGAAGGTTGGTAAACTTATCCTAATTAAAGACACATTTTCAATATGATTTACTTTTAGCAGTGTAGGCTCATAAATAGTAGGGGAGGCGGGGGTCAGAAGTCACAAAATTTAGAAAAAGCCCCAGAACAGAGCAGGTGTTTGTTAGATCTGAATAGTCTTTGGCACAATTATGCAGTATTTAGTTGACTATGTTTGTATCACATGATAGCTGATGTGTTGCAAATAGGCTTTAGTCAGTTCACAATTATTTAAGGCAAAGTCCGATGTAATTTTTTACCCCATGCCAGGGTCAATTGTTGTGAACATACAGCACTTTATGAGGTAATAAGCAGACCTACACTTGACAGTCATCCTTGTGCACGAAATTTAACTTGAACCTTCCAGAGCTATCTGCATGCAATGACAATGCACCATCAGCAAAGCCTGCATCAGAAATTTCCCAAAGTTTGCGAAATAAAAACTTGCTGCAATACTCTTTCAGACGTATTATTGATGATGGATGATGATAAGATTGCAAGCTAAAAGCCTCAAGTGTGGAATATTTTACTTTCCTTAGCACAGAATATTGACTTCATTGTACCCTATGGTAAAATATCACAGTGCCGGGGTGAAATGTCAAAGTGTGACATTTCACCCCTCAGCTGTTTTTTTAATTCAACTCATGATCATGGCAACTTGGTGAACATATGGCCAAAAATGGGTTCACAGCATGAAATAGTATTATCTAAAAGACCTTGAAACAGTAGAACAACTTCCTATGTCACAGTGACCAGACATTAATAGGGAAAGTTCAGAGTCGATAAAACCTGTTTGAGACCCCAAAAATGCATGAGGTGGTTGAAAACCCACTTTGCGTAATGAGCATAATTTTCATATTCCCTACAGACCTTCTTGTCATAAAAGCGTCCCAAATGATGATTTAAGCTTAATAATTAGGTCACTGCAAGTTGGTCAAAAAGGCCTGTGACTTTTTACCCCTGTGACTTTTCACGCCCTCTTCCCCTAGTTGGGAAGAAATTGAAATAGTGGATAGTAGGCCACGTAGGGGTGGGGGAGGCACTCGGGCGGCGAAGCTTAAACTTATCGATAGCACCCCGCACCCCGTCCATGGCTAATGGGGGTGCCCTGAACCCAAAGTTGGTTGAAACCCCATCTGGCTGACTGAATATAATTCAACTGATTAGATTGGTAAATTGTATGTTAAATTGTGCTGTGACTAGTTGAGTAATATAATTAATGGTGACGGACAGTGACGGCCCTATGGGGGTGGGGGGAACAGGGGGCATGTGCCAACCAGTTGGCCCCCATATTGGACCTGTGCCCCCCAGGTGCCCCCATATGAACTTTTTAAATTTGGCTAATATATATATATATACAGTAAGTATAGTGGGTGTGCCCCCCCCCAGAGAAACGCGTGCCCCCCCCCCCCTGCTCGAGACCCCTACTTACGCCACTGGTGACGGAGGGTCACTCGTCAAATTCCAATTCAGTATTTTGACTTTATTGACAGACTTTAGAGTCTAACACTTACGGAAATATCTTTTGCCAACCCACAGCAACCATGTAGGGGTGGGGGGGGAGCGGAGATCACACATATGCCGGATGTAATAATTTATTTCGAGCATGTGAAATCCTAAAATATTAATTTCTAAATGCAACAAGTAAAAGCAACTCCACCCAATAGAAAGACTACCAGGAAAGAATTTATTTGCTTCACCAAAAAGAGCCGGGCATTATTTATTTAAACAACTCCCCCCCCCCCCACTTCAGATATCTAAAAAGGTTGCCCTCTTAAAATTGGTTTAGTTCTGTCTCATTTTCGTGACCATGTTCCTAGAAATTGATCACATAATTTATCTGTTCATTATTTACTTCCCTTTTTCTACAGATTTGACAAATCATTAATCATGGGATATCTGGATGGGCAGAGTGTTACCAGTGATCAAGGTCCATTTTATTTAGTACTTGGTAGAACTGCACAATAATTATTTTAAAACTATTGCGTGTGCCCACATATACATGTAGATTTCCCGGTTTTCAGAAAAATTAACCAGTGACGTCCCTATGGGGGGCACATACCCCCCCAATATTGGACCTGTACCCCGCCATATTGGACCTGTGCTCCCCCCGATGCCCCCCATATGAACTTCTTGACTTTCGCTCAAATATACAGTTAGTATAGTTGGTGCCCCCCCCCCAGAGAATCGCTTGCTGCCCCCCCCGGCTCGAGATCCCCTAGTTACGCCACTGAAAATAACATTGATATGGGCCTATATTTGCAACATATTTTGAGGTGACTGGTTACTGCACTCAAAATACTTGAGTTTGGCTTCTGGACCTTCAAACATGCAGTCCCTACAGCCATGGCCGTAATTAGGATAATCTTACATAATATAACATCTGTCGAACAAACACTGAAAAGTTGGAATTTAGGCATGAAATTAATTCTGATGCCAGGTCTTGAATTACACGAGAGCAACGGTTCCAAAATTGTCAGGATACATGTTAGTCAGATAATATAGGTACGGAATACATTCAATTTAGAGTTCATGAAAAATCACAATAAAATATCATGCGTCTTGTGGAGCCCCATGAAAAAAACCCAAATAAGTATTTTTATCAAATTTTTAGGGTGCGACTGAGGCAGCGAGTTCAGCCGCGACCTCATGACACTCATACCAGTGAGAACTTAGAGCTTTGCGAAATTGAATAAGGGCCATTCTCAAATTTCGGGACAACGGGTATGGGAAAATTGTCCTGTAACGGAGGGAACAATGTGGTAACGGAGTGGAATTTTGATGTAAAAACCCAACTGTAGGAACAACAACAAAAGGAAAAACTATAAAAGATTGATGTAACTATTATTTTCAGAAGTACTTCATCTCGTATCAGTAGATATTTTGGTCCAAATGTCTATTTCTTGCTCATGATCTGGTAACGGAGTGGACGGTAACGGAGGGGAACAATTTTTTGCTTTTCGCTCAATACTGCTTTTTATTTTGGAGATTAAATAAAATAATTGCCGACTACTAAAAGCTGACACCCTCAGCAATATATACATGAAATCACTCTTTAAAACTATCATTGGTAAGCTTGGAAATGAAGGAAACGGAGTGGACATTTTAGAGAACCAAAAGCATTTTCTATGAATAGTGTGTCTTAATTTATTGAATACATGTTTTATGAAGACTGCAAGGCAGTGGTACTATGGCGCACATGCGTCTGATGATATCCAGTGAAAATAGCTTATAAAAAACAATAACAAACAGAACTATGGCAAGTAACGGAGTGGACAAAAAAATTGACATAAATTAGTGACACGACTATTGTGTCAATTTAATCAATGAAATTATAACACAAAAAAATTGAATATGAACTAAATATAAATTCAAGTCTATATTCCCATGAATCGTGCAAAGAAACTTTGAAAATTATGGTATATCAGGAGGAAAATAAACACTTGATTTTGTCATGTCTGGTCCAGTGACAGGGAAAAACCATTGATTTTGCACAGATTTCTGGACATAATGCTAAAAAAAAGTCTATTGAATGACTTTTTGCTCCAAATGCAGTGGTCCTAAACAGAAATATGAATAATAGATGCAGAGTGACGCTTCAGATATTAATCGCATTCAAATTAATGTTAGGGAACCAGAGTGACGCAAATTGTCCCGAAATTTGAGAATGACCCATAAATGTTATCAAAATGTGGGCAGATGGCCCAATGAGGAAATGGTTTGATTGTGGACATACATACGTGCTCTCATATTATATTATTATATGAGCTCACTTAGCACAAGAACAGCTCAATCTGTTTGGTGCTCCTATCTACAGTGACTGCCTAAACAGGAAGTGCCTGTATGTTGCTATAAAAAGTGGAGCTAATAGTTTAGCCACTGTTTAGTTTAGTTATTAATTTAAATACATTAAATATATTCCTAAATAGTTTTAAATTTCAGTCTTGTCTATAACAACCTCTAATGACATATTTCAGAGATTTAAATCAACATGTGTATCTAACATTGGGAATAATCATTTCCATACTCCCTGATTGTAAGATTTGAATAAAAAAAGTCAATATAAAAGTTAATTACTTAGATGAATCACCATGTAAGAAATCATAACAGCACTTAGGGTTACATAATTTTCATTAACTATCAACAAATTATGTAACAGTCTAATAGTAAACAGCCACCTCTACATAATAGCTATGGTTTTATTGATCTGATATTTAACTTCAGCAATTTAACATAATAGATCCGCATTTAACACAGATTAAATTTGACTGCTTCAGTGCTATCCGTATATTTAGCTAATTGTCTGTTTATCTATTTATCTATCTGTCTATCTATCTCTATCTTTCTATCTATCTATATATCTGTCTGTCTTTCTCTATCTATATATCTATCTATCTGTCTTCCCCAATCCTTTAAAAGGATAGTATATAATATTATATTTATCTGAACTGAAAATCGAAAATAGTGCCGTAGTTCTATGACAGTGATAAGTGCTGCGCGAATTTCATGGCAGTGCCATTTACATATTATTTGCATAATGTGAGAGACAAACTTTGGTGTAAGCCAATATATTTTTGCTGAAGCTGAAGGAATCTTTTTCAGAATGATTGTCGCTTTATATGTTTATGAGGTTTTTGGTCTTTTCAGTTGTGATTGGTGGAGGTGTATTTATTCTGGTTATTTTATTCACTGTACCAGTTTCCGTGGGGCTGTGTATAAGGTATGAATACATTTTTAAGACTTTAATAGGGAATAAGATAATGAGCCTTCACCGCAGAAGAATATATAAAAACTGAAGGACAAAAATAAGTTATCACCTCTTTAGGAGACTGTGGTATCAAGTTCTGGAGGCAAAATACCTTGATGGCCAATGAAAACAGTTTGTAATTCTGTACTTTTTCAACAAATTAGATCAAACAAGGCCTGGGGTGACCCTTTTCACTGCACTGATGAATAAACATCAGGACGTCGGAAAACAGGCTTCACATCTGTCAAAATTGGCCCTTTGCATGGATGTCTGGTTGCCAAGCCTGCTTTGCGAGCCAGCTCAGAGCTGTTTTGGCACTCCTTCTTGGGTTGTGAGTGCCTTGAATTTCAACAGCTATTGATGTGGCAGTCTTGAAACAGTCACCCAGATTCTGATGGAAGTCGTGCCTGTCTTGGTCATATATAGGTCGTGACAGCAGGTCTGCTTGGCTTTGGAAGGTCCTTCATTCAGCCTGTTAGACCAAACTTGGTCATGAGCTTGCTGATTGCAATTGTTGGCTGGGAACAGCCCCTCCGATGTGCAACCTCATACTGGGACCTGCCGCCAGCTTCCCAACTTCTGGGCCACATTGCTCAATGGAGAGTCTACTAAATGGCAGTCTGTTGGAGTATCCCAACTCAGTATAGATCAAGGAATTTTTTGGAGTCCTTTTTGTGCAGTTAAGGGCAACTGATCTTAAGGATTAGCCGAATTACTGCATTTCATGACCTGTACCATTGCAAAGGCAATAATTCATGAAAAGAATCTGTAAACATGACTAATTAGTCGTTGTTAATGTCTAAATCATTGAACATAAACAAGGTTTTTTCCCTTTAAATTATTTCAAATTGAAAAGTGATAACTTATTTTTGTCCTTCAGTTAATATCGGCTATATGCGGCATTTCTATAAAATCAAATATTTTTATTCACTTCCAGGGCGCTGTCACAAAAAAAAGAGGCATCATCAGTAAGCACAGGTGAAAATGTAATAAATGAAGAAACAGATGCATATTATGAGCAGGTGGGTGAATTTGTGCCCAAAGTCCCGACATCCAAGCGACCATCGCTGGCTAGCCTGGATATGATTGATGAGGACGACGCGTGCCGCCACCTGGATGAGCCATGCCTTGACAGAGATGAATGGCACCCAGAAAGTTACGAGCCAAAATTCTGCGAAATGCATGGGCGGATTATAGAGGATCATGAGACCCAATTTGAGGGAGCCTGTGCCATGCCATTCGATGAAAGGGCAATCTTACAAGAAACCGCCATTTTACCAATGATGCATAGTACGCCAGAGAATGGCTACTATTTCAGCATGGATAAAAACGCTCAATGTGATCATTCGGGATATCATGACATGTCGGGCCAGTGGAAGGAGAGCAAACAGTTAAATAAGGTGGATTATATGGACATGGACGGTGTCCGGAATTACTGCGTACCTCTGTCCCCAAGACAGCCTTCTTCGTTCGGACAAGGATGCTGCACACCAACCCAGTACACCCAGTTGTACATGAAGATGGACTCTGCATGAAATTGTTTATTTTATTCTACTGGGAGACTTTTACTCATCGGGGGACAGAATGTGACAGTAGCAGTGTGTCTTCATTTGGTTTCAAGATTGAAAAATAAGTAAGATCTGGGATCCAACCTTGAATATCTTCTTAAAGTGAAGTGACCATGCACTTGTAGGTCTGAGAACTTATACTGCTGACTGATGTGGTGGACGTGCTACAAATATAAATTCGCCAAAGTTTATATTAGAAATATAAACTGTTCAACAAAAATAAGTCCACCTTTAAATAAACTTGAATATCTCTAAGATTCCTTCTCCGATTCTAATGACAGTTTGCTGAAGTATAGGCCTGTATATTTGAATTATTCCTGGCTGAGCCAGCAGCCTTCGTGTGAGCCCACCCATTTTCAAAAATGTGTGGCTTTTCCAATGGATATGACCAATTTCACCATACAGGAGAGCCACCAGCTGGGCAGTGGGCATACTTCATCAAGTGACTGGAGAAAATGTGTTTCTCAATCATATTTAGTAGACAATTGAAGACTTCTTTTGCAGCATTTTTACTGTTTAGGAACCTTGGATGTTACCAAAACAGCCAAGAGTAAAAATGAAATCAATGTAATGTTAGTTTTGTTTATTGGTAACTGTCAAGTTTTGCCAGGTTACTTAATTACCCCTTTTGCTGAAAGTATCTTGCCTTGGTTTTTTTTTTTATGTGAATGAAATAATTGTTGTGAGTATATATGTGATTTGATTGATATTTCGAGTGCTTATTTACATCAAAGTTGTTTGTATAACTTAAAATTCAAACTGTTTTTCATTAATCTTGATATGATTTTATTATGTTTTTCTTTTTTTACAATTGACAAACATAGGTATAATATGTACATATCTTTGCAGGGTTTGCAATCTTTGATAGGTTTGTCCATTTAACACATGTGTCTGGTTGACTGCCTCTGATTAACTTTGGTTAATGACATGATTTAAGCTTTTTTAAACATCACAACTGCTGTAGTCATCAATTTACATCATTTAAAAATATATACAGGTCATTGTTTGCAATTAATTCTTCCATTGACTTTCTTTTATAACATTTGATATAAAACCAGTAATTGTTGATGTCCTTAGGAATCTGTTCTTGTCGCACTCAAGAGGTATTTGGATGCCCTGGAGGGACCATCGGCCATCCGTTTGCAGGCAGAAGAGTGGTGCGCCAATTTCCGACTGAAATTATCCAAGACACTAAAATGATTTTATGAGGCTATTTGGTTTCTTATCAGAAAGATAACAGGATGGAAGTTTATAGAGAGTACAATGTATATAGCTTAAATATTTCAGCTTGCAACCCCACTTCAGGCAGGGAGGTTTTTTACCTGGCCTGATGTAAACAATTGTCTTTAAATATATGCCCAAACCATAAATTTACATCATATTATTGTTATTGAGCCAATTGTTTGTGAGAAGGGAATAAAGTATGTTTAAGCCATATCATATTAACTTTTTTGTGGTTGATATTCAAATGGGCAAAGCCAGACAGATGACAGATGAGCCAGTCTACAAAGTTGAATCCAGGTAAATATCGATGTTGTAAATCAGGTCACTGCTGAATGGAACAGCCAGCCACGCAGTGCATTTCAGCATAAACAATAATGTACCTCTTTTCAAATTGTATATATACAGTTGTAGCCTACTCCCTCAGAAATCTGTCTGCCTCCCTTCCCCGACTCCAACGCTTCTCAACATGACTTACCATACAATGCAAAGGCAGATCACAGGATAGCATAGATTCATCCACGGAACAGAAATCGCCAGCAATTCTTTGTTCCTTGAGATACTCTGTCTGAACTTCAACTGAAAATACAAGGTCTTTTGGTGAGTGACTCATTTTGGGTCTGAATTGTTTTGTAGCTTTTTGTGTTGTTAACAAGTTTTATTTGCATTGCTTCAAATAGGCCTAGCTGTCACAGTTTAGGGTAAGGTGGGGGAAATCCGCCCCCGGGGCAAATCCGCCCCCTTGAGGAGAAAAAGTTCTCTCATGACCCAAAATATAAATGACAATAAATATTTCTCATGCAGATTTGTGCTTATGTGTCTAGAGACCACTGAAGCACAGAGATTAGGCTGTTACATAGTTTTGTTTGGTCTACAACTGAGAAAGAAGACATAAATCTCATCACTAAGCAATTTCAATGTGCAATTGAAACTTTCAAAACTGAGGTGTTTTACAGGTACATGTTGTATAAACACATTACTTATTGTCATTAATAGCAATGTTTATTCAACGACTTTACATGTGCAAGAGATTTCACCAATCAATAAAATGCATATTTAGAAAATACCACCCTCATAATTTCTAGTGGTCGGGGCAATTCCGCCCCTTGTCCATGGGGTAAATCCGCCCCCTCTGATTCTCATGTTAAAAACATACAAACACGAGATATGCCTTGTAAGTCACTCTATTTTGTCATAAAGCTCCACTACTTGTGATTATGATTTTTATTGAGATGAAGTTAAGAATTTTTGCCATGTTTTAGTGTATGTTGAATATGCCAAATGCAAACTTTTTTTATTCTCACAAATAAATTGTGAAACGATCCTTACATGTTTGTAAGTACACCCAGAAGAGCCAGGGCTTAATTTAAGAATAGAATTTACTTCAGAAGCCAAATTTTTCTTGTCATTTGTAACCAAAACTCAAGGGGGGCGGATTTGCCCCACACTTCTGGGGCAAATCCGCCCCCTGAGATTGAAAATTCATATGGTGATGTTGGCTCAAAGGTGTCGAATTAAAGCATGTAAGTTTCCAGATATGTTCAGATGTATATATTCCATCATTCCCTGAAATAGAATGTACGTTTTTCATAAAGGTGAGGGACTGAGCAGCGAATATATGTGAAAAGGGGGGCGGATTTCCCCCACCTTACCCTAGATCAGGCACTGCATGATAAATTTATATATGCTTACCATTGTTGTATGTAGTCTCATAGCCTGCTGTGAAACATATAGATGTAGAGTTAACATAAAGGTTATCTTCGTCAGTTTTAGGTAAACATATTGGGTTAATGTAGTCCGAGAGGGTAAGTTGAGAGCTGATTCTTATGAGGAACACATTCCTGAAAAATTAAACGTTAACAAAGTTAAAGTCAACAGGTTCTGCTCAAGGGTGTATTAATTAAATATTATTAAATATTTAAAATAATAAATTTCCATGTATTGAATCTTTTGGAAATTCATTCTAACCATTCTTTGTTGAGATAAAAGGCTGAAGAATATACTGTGACTCTTTCTGGACTGGGGTTAATTCTGTTGCTACTTCCCAGGTTGAATCGATAGTCGTCTGGATTTGTATTGTGGCTGAAAATTAAAAACTTCATTATTTTTATGTGTAATGACTGAATTTCAGGTATTATTCAGTTGCTCAGGCATTCTCCATATATAAATTGCATGGAGTGCCACCATGTGGTATGATGTCTGTACTCTGATACAATCCATTATTCATACTGTATTTTGGAACAGGTTTGCAATAATTATTTGGTCATAATTACACACTGTATACTGTATATTCAAGATTATAAAAATAAAGACATAGTTTGTGAATGTATTAAAATCACAATTTTGGGCAATAAAAAAAAAGTAGTATTTGCCAAAGAATTGGAAATAAATGTCATTATCTATTTGAAGAATAAATTTTAACTTTACAAAATGCAATGAGAATCTGCTAGAATCCAGTATCTGTCAATGAGGACTCCGCTGCACCGACTCTTTCCTTTGTAAAGAATATCGACGTGCCATGGCCAGGAGTGAATCGTCGTAAATGAAATATTTGTATTTCCAGCAGGATCGTTGCGGCCAATAAACGCTTTGCCACAGTCTGTGGAGAGATATACTTCAAATTACAACTCCCACTTTCAATTTGCAGGTAATACAAAAGCCATTATGTGGAATCATGAAATTATAATATCAAATTTACACCCACCACGACCTGGGTCTCCACCAGTTTCCAGATACTTCCTACTTTCTGATGAGTTCTTGCATGTGGTTTTCCCTGGCACACAGAAGAGACGGTTGCATAGAATTTGTCCTATCGGGCAAAAACCTGGTGCTAAAAGAACAGATTTCATCATCAAACAAAATATCACGACTTCATTTGGAATTAAGGATAGGCTGCTGAAATTAACTGGCATACCAACAGACAACACATTTTTATTAAAATAATATGTGATGTTTTCCTGTGATTACAGAAGTGTTTCAAGCATAAGCCACCTGCCATGTATATGCAAATTTACAAATGGTCGGAATAAATCCATTTCTGCAGGAGGGTCACACAGAAGAGACGGTTGCATAGAATTTGTCCTATCGGGCAAAAACCTGGTGCTAAAAGAACAGATTTCATCATCAAACAAAATATCACGACTTCATTTGGAATTAAGGATAGGCTGCTGAAATTAACTGGCATACCAACAGACAACACATTTTTATTAAAATAATATGTGATGTTTTCCTGTGATTACAGAAGTGTTTCAAGCATAAGCCACCTGCCATGTATATGCAAATTTACAAATGGTCGGAATAAATCCATTTCTGCAGGAGGGTTCGGAGTTCCGATTTAACTGCTATATACTCGAATAAAAATATTGACAAATCCATTGCTAAGACTATCAGATACCTTTAACTGACTCAGGACAATCTTGCTCATCCTCTGAACCAAGACAGTCAGGGAAACCATCACAAAGAAACGATTTGTCGATGCAGTTTCCTGTCGAGTTGCATTTTATCATTTCATCTCCACAGTCTGAAATAGAACAGTATACAGCAAAACAAATGTGGATGTAAACTGAAAATTCTACATCTTCATGAAAAACAAAAACTGCTATCCAAAAGAGTTTAAGATTTAATATTTATGGAAAATATGATTGGTATGACCAAAAATAAGTTATAAAAAATCAAACAGATTTTGAATGCAGGTTTATCTACAAGAAAACAAAGCGTAACTTACCGCAACCCATCTCGTCAGAAAAATCTCCGCACTGATCAAATAAATCACATTTCTGGGTGAGAGGAATACAAGCGCCATTTTTGCAGGGGAACTCATCAGCTTTGCATTCTAAAATGAAGCATAATGGATCATTTCTAAAACACCTTGTTTGTGTGTAATCGGATCATCAGACCAGCTGAAGCATCCACCAGGGGTCTCATGTGTATGAAATGGTAGCTTCCTGTGCCGCATAATTTCAAAAGAAAAGTTATGCTGCATAAATTTACTTTACTTTTCAACAGAATCATTTTACTAATTGATTATTAACCAACAAGGAAGTGCTCAAGTACTTGAAGATACTCACTGCAGTAACTCTCATCCTTCCCATCATTGCACTGTGGCACAGAGTCACAAATCATCCGTTCCATGATGCAAGTCCCATCAGTACAACTTTTTTGACGGCATTCATCTGGGATAATTAAAAAAAGGTGCTGATTAATAGGTTTGCAAATTACCTCATTGTGTCCTTCATGATGAAAAAGAAGTGAGAAGCAGACTACCAGAGAAAAATTGATGTAAAGTAAGTTCTACAGTCACTTGTCTCTTATAAATTCCAGAAAAAAAATCCATTTGTTTGAAATAAAAAGCCAGAAAATTTATTAAAATGCCAAAAAACCTTAATTTATCAAGACAAGACCTTGAAAGGATGAAATATGCGTTCCTGAAGCTAAAACCAATGTGTCATTTTAAAATAATCAGAAAAAGTAAACCAACTGACTGCAATTGAGCTCATCCTGAAAAGATGAACAATCTGAAACGCCGTCACACTGCTTCTCAAGAGGAATGCAACGATCGCCGCAATCAAATTGGTCACTCAGACATTCTGAAAATGGAGCCACAGATAATATCTTATAAATCATTCAAATTGAATAAATCATTCTGAATGAGAAAGGTCATCGTAGTTGCATACTTACCACAATTTCCTGGCTCATCGCTGCCATCAAAGCAGTGCTGGATTCCATCACAAACTTTTGAGTCGTTGATGCATCTGCCGTCGGCACATTCAAACTGGCCAAAGGTGCAGGCTATAGAAGAAAGTAGATGGCATTATGTTAAGCCCCTCCTGACAATGATGAAACTATAAGAAAAGTAACGTTGATACTGTGTCTATACATACTGCAGTTAGCTTCATCTGAGCCATCCGGACACTGAATTTCAAGATCACATCGTTCACTTTTCTTTATGCACTCTCCACTGCCACATCGGAAATTTGTCTCTTCAAAGCACTCTGCAAGCCAGTTTAAGGAGATGATAATTATCATATACATTTACATAAAGTAAAAAAATAATAATTTCAAGTCAACAATATTAAGAAAGGAGCAGATAAAAAAATCAAATTTAGATGTCAAAATAGAAATTAGAAGATGATTTCTGTTTCACACAGCCGTTAACCTTACCACAAACTGGTGGTTCATCAGACCCATCACTGCACTGCTTTCTCGTATCACAATAAGATGACAAGGGCTTACACGTTCCGTCGTCACAGGTCAGGACGTCTCCTCTACATTCTGCATAAGTAAATCACATGAAGTCCCTTAGAAAACGTTCTGTTCATCATGAAATGAGAATAAGTTTCTGTTATTTTTAGTTCAGTTCAATTTATAATGAAGGTATGGCTTCAATCTGAAAGTAACTAGTGTCAGACCTTCCACAATTGTATATCTATGTAAAACAAATGAATGCAGATGTATTCAGGGATCGTTGATGTAACATAGCGAATCTTTAATATATTTTATTGGCATAATGTAAAGCTATCTTATAATTAATGACCCAGTATTCAAACTGGATCTAATCTGCTTTTATTAAGTATCAGACACATGAGCCACTCATTTATTACTCTAAGAACTGAGGAACTAACGGCAAAAGTTGTGCTCATCTTCTTTGGATCTGCAATCAGGTGTCCCATCACAGTAGCTGGACCAGGGAAGACAGAATCCATCGCATTCAAATCCAGAACATTCTGAAAGTCATTTATACCTTGATCAAATTTCAGAAAATTAAACTTTTACCACAGGATAATGCCCAAGACTCAAGATAGATATCTTTTTTGCCTTTTTAAAGCAGAAGATATTACATTTCTATGACACAATTAAGTTAGGAACCAGCTACAAATTGAAAATATTACAGATTACTGCCTTTGATATTACTCAATAGCAGGTTCTTCCGCAAGAAAATGTCGACTGCTCGGCGCAGAACGGGACTTAGTGCCATTACATTTCAATAGCACTAAGTCCCTTTTTGCGCAGAGCGGTCGATTAGACTTATTGGATATCAATCTTTGAGACAGATTTTTCCAAATTTATAGGGTTTCATTCATATATGTGCAAAGGATTTAAAATTAGCATTGATTGCCTATGCTGGAATAATTATATTAATCACATGGTAGCATTACCAGACTTACTTTGAGGCAATTTGTCCACACGTTTATCTTCTGCATTAGAACATTTGTAGTCAGCAGTCTCCAGTGAGTGCTTCTGCACACAGTATCCAGTCTCACATAGTGCACCATCACACTCTTCAATGATCAGAAGAAAGGGATTAATAACGAAAGAAAATATCTCCAACATATCTTAAAAAACAAATATGCAATACTTAAATTGTGCAAATACCATTCACCTCCCATTCCATTTACAAAACTCAATTAACACTTGATAACTCTCCTCACTTAATTGAATGGGATAGAATGCCTGGCTTATATGCAAGCAACTAATATACCAATTTTTGACAAGCTGCTTCGACTAATATACCAATTTTTGACAAGCTGCTTCGACGAGGAAATCTGGCCTAGCAATAGAGCACTCATTTTTTGGTGCATAACATAATATTATTATCTCATTAAGGAGATCTCTATTCAGTCTTAGCTGCCAGAGTTGGACTAAATGTTGAACGCGAACAATATTTTGACCCATAGATTCAAGTCGTTTTGTCACTGAAGGAACAATTGCATCAGCAATAGAAACTTTTTTGACAGCTTTACAAATATTAAGATTCACCTACTGAGGCTAATCTTGCCATCAGGCCCTAGCAGCCTCCCATAAGGTGTTTTATACATATATACTTCAGTATCATTGCTGATGCTATGATACTCCAGAAAGTCCTCAAAAGTGTACCAGTGTCCAATGGCAACACTGGCAGAAACACTACATTCAAACGATTTTGAAATCAAAAACAGAAAAATTGGGTAATCTTTATTGACCAAACATTGGCAGATGAAGTGGATGATGACCTGAACATGTATTAATGAGGCCAAGTTATAGTTAGACTTTTGCCATTTCCCACATATTAATGCCCCATTGATTTTTAAGTTGACATATTTCGAGGTCCCACAGAGTGACCCTGAGGTAATATTTGTGTGAAAAAGTCAGTACCGTAATATGGGGTGAATCGGGACACTGGGGTGAATCGGGACAGAACAGACACGCAATATATTCCTTCAAAAAACACCAACTTCTACTTGCCTTAGGGATAAGATATTTGGCACACTTTTAGAATACATTATATCATAGTTAATGTTGTGGTGAATTTTTATACTTCTACCTGCAGGAACGACGGAGCTGCAGCACTTTTAAGTTGCGCCTTTGGAATTAACATTTTCGTGATGTGGTCAAAACTTTGCTTGTACCATAAAAAGTATAAATACCAGAGCCAAAATAACTCACAGGAACCTCTTTTCAATTTAAAACGGCCTCAGGGGACCAGAATAGTAGACCAGATAAGGGATTACGTAGTTTGGTCATGGGTTCAGATCCAGGTCAATGGCAAAGTTTGTGGAAATGATCAAACTATACTATACCAATTTTCATTTGAATGTACTAGCATGGTCTTTCAATGAATATTATTGAACTTGGTATCATTTATCGTGGATTTAGTCCAGAATTCACAATCACCAGCTAAATGAGCAGAAAACAATAGTTTTCCATATTTTTCAGTCATTTATCAATTTTTTTAAAATTTGCAAATTATTAATGAAATTGATTTCAGATTTTTCTCAAAATAATTTTTTTGCATATTGAACATGTTTTCTAATGTTTACTCACAAGATACAATCACTTAGGGAAGGTAGGAAGTATTGATAGTGGAAAATAATGGACTGTCCCGATTCACCCCATAGTGTGGGGTGAATTGGGACAGTGGTTTTCTGGGCCTTAAGCATTTGATATTTAAGCTACGATTTCAAGGTCTTGGGATACTGAGATATTGTGCCCAGACACAATTTGACCTCATATTTTGACATCTGAGTTGATTTGTGACCATGCCAGGAGAGAAAAACGGCCAATTCTGTCCCGATTCACACCATATTACGGTACTGAAGTATTGGAAGCCACATTGCAGAGAATTCCTTCAGAACAGATTTCCCACATGGGGTATCTTGTACAATATGTCATTTTGTGTTTCTAAAGAAGGGACTGTAGAGTATTACTGAGAGGATTTAGGTTTTCATTGTATAAATGTAGGCCATACTAATTAAATTGTACTTGTCATATTTCTTGTTCTTATCTATGTAGCTCACAATGCTAATACTGATATTGTATAGGAAAGGGTTTTGTATGTAAATGTTTGAATGTCAAGTCAGCAAATCTACCATTACAAAAAGTATGAACAGCTTTAAAACAGCCAATTAAAAATATGAATTACAGAGAATGTTCTGTCTCATTTTAGTGCTGCAGAATGCTCAGATAAAACATCTGCCCTTCAAAAGAAATAACAACAAATTATTTAACCAACCTTTAGACTGACAACCTGCTTCATCCGACCCATCCAAACAATGGTCCCAAAAATCACAACGGTATTTTCCATTGATGCAGTAGCCATCTGTGCATTGGAACTGGTCAGGACGGCACACTGTAACAATGAAAATGTTAGCTCATAGACATAGTAAACAAAATTATTATTTGACTTCTTGGCATACAGGACAAATTTGCACTTGATTAAATTTTGCTATCTGCAGCTTGCTGCAAATCAAAAATACTGACCGACGTTACTTGAATTCATTGAAGACCCTGGTTTCGCGGTGGTAGACAATATAACTGGCAGAGGTGAGGGAGTAGTTGACATATAAGAAGGCATTGTAGTTCTTGCCCATTCTAAAAAATAAAAGAATAAGTTTTGGTTAGTTTTGGCTAGCTTTGTCTTGATACTTAGTTGGAAACTGAAGGCAAGAAAATAAACAATAGTTTTCTTGAGACTTCCAGAGATGCCAACAAAACAGCCATCTGTTTATCAAAATAGCAGATGAAAAATCTATAATATGATTAATAAAAAATCAATTATGCCATATAAGCGTAATAAATCATAAAATATTTGATGGAAGAATGAAGACACATATTTCTTATACACTCACTGCAAAGCTGGATACTCTCATCAACTCCTGATCCACAATTTCTTATGTTGTCACATTTGTAAGCAGAGTCTATGCAGGACCCATCTCCACAGCTGAATCTGCCTTCAGGACAAGGAGCTATTTTGGGAGAAGATTATACACATTTGAATCATTATTATCTTGTATGACAAAAGTCCTCTTTGAATAGTTAATTCAGTATGAATACAATGTAAATGATTAAATCAGAGCAAATTAAATGCAAAAATCTATGCAGGAGGTACTTCAATAAATTAAGTCACAGAATATGTTTTATATTATGACACAACAAAGCTCTTGGTTGAGTATGACTTTTAATGTTTGTGTCAGCAGAGCAAGCAGATAAAAATATCTCTTAATTACCTGCATCAGGGCAGGAATCATTTAGAAAAACTATGTCATCAAGTGCAAAATCTCCCAGGTTACTCTGTCCTCTTGTTGCTATGAATCTGATGTCTGACACAGCGGCAGAGAGGTTTACCTAGAAAGTGTATAATTCTAAATAATTGATTGCATCATAGAAAATATAATATATATATAAAGCAGTCATGGTCATACAGATTCAAAACTTGCCTGAGCAAAATTCCACCCAGACTGAGATAAAATGCCTGATTTGTTGTCCTGAGTCATGAAAGCCTGGATGTTCCAGATGTTGTCGCCATTCACAGAGATTGCTAAACTGGAATCCTAGTTGTTAAATAGTAAAAGTATCGTAATTACGATTATTGTAATCAAAGACTATTTTCGTTGAAAGAAATTCCATTTTTAAATCTTGAAACAAAATCTACCTCATCCCCAACTGCACTATAGTGGAAGCGCATGCATTTTGCTGAAGTATTGAAATGGAGAACAGCTTGGTCTCCTGGCTGGCCCCCTGACATCTCAGAATAGATATACTTCCCGTGTCTCATTTGAGGTATGCTGTAATCTAAGGTTCTGATATTTCCCAGTCTAATTCCCTCCAGGGGCAACATGGCCAAGTGGGGCAGGTGGTCCCTGGACATCTGGGCTCCTGTTCCCTCAGTAGGAGTGTTCCCGGAAGTGACTATCCACAGCAAATTTCCAGAGTTACCTCCAAGGATGCCATTGGTGAAATCATGGTAATTCTCTGGAAGAGGTAATATTCCAACATTTTAGTCAGAAATCTGACATCTCTTAAAAGCGGAATATATAATAATACACATATGCTACCTGAGGAGCAGTTCCACTCATCAGAATTGTCCATGCAAAAGGCCAGTCCATTGCATTGCTCTGTTTTAGGATAACATTGCATAGTTAAATTGCAGGGAATGTAGTCGTCTTCACATTGGTCTGAAAAATTATTAATTGTACAATGTCAATTTTGAGAGCATAACATATACAATTATGTGTCGTTGGAATTTTTAATTAATTCTTCTAGATAATGACTTACTGGTTGCATTGGAGCACTTAACCTTGGAAATAGTAAGATTAGCAATGGCAGTTCTTTGTTTTTCCAGATAAGAGGCAATGATGAAGACATGCTCTGCTTCGGGGTGCAGAGATACTTCAGCTGCAAAACATAAGATACTGTTGATGAACGGCAAAACAGGTTTAGGCTTTTCAAAACGGGGACTTGCAAAGATTGAAGTCCAATTCAAACTGTGAAAAGTATGACCTTGGAAAAGAGTCGCAAATTTGACTCTCAGGAATTCCTTGAAAAATAAGCATTTAAGCCCAATTGTACTTAGTACCTCTCTTCCATTGGGAGTCATTTGAAGGCGGGAAGCTCGTAATTGTTGTTGCATTTCCTCCAAAAAAGCGAGACGTATAGGGATTCCTCTGGCGTATGTCCAACCCCCCAGCCATGATAAACGCTCCTTGAGGTATTTTGTATTGGAAATGCATGCACTTCATGCCAGACACTTGTTTGGTAATCATACTTGGGTTATATCCCTTTTTGGATGATGCTTCCAAGAAGAATTGACCTGAAAAGTCAACATTTTAAAGTCCATTAACTTAAAGTTAGTTGTGTTATGAATGACTGTTTTAAATTTTTTTTGCGAGGACAATGAGTTATTGCAAGCCCTTTTACATCAGTAATTGTCACAATTGCAAAGTATTTTTAGACACCAAGGAAAGTTTGTTGAATAAAATTGATATCGAAATGAAATGCTATGTTCACCATGATTGTCGGTAATCCTGTTCCTTAAGGAGCACTGGACGCCCACATCTTGTGTGTGGCTGCAATATCTAGGGTCACTATAACTGCATTGAAAGATGTCCGTTTGGTTCCTAGGGCAGGAAACACTTCTCCAATGGATGGGTAAGTTCCGCCCCTGGCCATAGTGCGCACAGCATCTGGATCTTCCATTTCTGATAGTTGAAAAAAAACAAAAGTATCATGTCTGTAATCATTTCATGTTACTTCACCTGGAGAGTAATTCAAGAGATTTAAAAAAAAAACAAGGACACACATAGAAGTTAACCAGCGTTAATATCCGAAAATCACTTAGTAACAGAAGTGAATGTTGTGGCACGAGAACTGTGACTACAGTTTTGGAAGTACACCTCATAAGGAGATGGTAGACATAACGATAGCTTAGGCTATCAGTTGAGAACTGTGACTAGTTTTGGAAGTACACCTCATAAGGAGATGGTAGACATAACGATAGCTTAGGCTATTAGTTGAGAACTGTGACTAGTTTTGGAAGTACACCTCATAAGAAGATGGTAGACATAACGATGGCTTGGGCTATCAGTTGAGAACTGTGACTAGTTTTGGAAGTACACCTCATAAGAAGATGGTAGACATAACGATAGTTTAGGCTATTAGTTGTCTACAATTATTTGCATACCTGTATCCTAAGGTCCTGCAGGCCACAGTGGCGTCAATATTAGAAAATCCAATATGGCATACTGTGCCCCAAGTGCCATTAACAAACACCTCCAACCTCCCACTAGATGCGGAACCGTCAACAAGTCTTATTCTCTCTGGAAGTTATCGGAGTCAGGTAAATTAGATTGGATTGGATTTATTGTTTATGAAATGCAAAAAAACACACACTCATATATATATATATATATATATATATATACTACAAGATTAGCGGCAAACTGCAGTTTAATGGAGGTATTAGGCCTGAAGATTTTCAACATTTGTAGCACAGTTTGATCAATAAAAGTTGCAAAAAAGCAGGCTTAGAAGATACTAATAGGCTTTTGAACCTGTAAGGGTCAAGGTTGAGTGGACAATATCTTTAAAATAATTATTCTTAAATGTCTTACCACTTTGGCTCATTTGCCAACCTGACTCTTGGAACCCACACATTCCAGTTGAAAAATTGCAGCTGATGATATCAGGTTCTTCTGAAAATTTATATTAGTGAATTCAGGAAAATTCTTACATCTAAAGTTTTAATTGAAATTAAATGACACAAACCTTAATGGAAAAAATAGTATTTAATGTATTTTACCTTCAGGGCACTTCCCTGGGGTTATGGTGACATTATCTATTGATGCATTGTTCATCTTGATCTCAAAGGCATTATCGAAAGGTTGCAGCACTTCGAGAGTAATCTCCACATCTATCCAAGATCCTCTTTCAACCGTTACTCTTTTGTTGGAATTGAAAACATTTTCCGAAATGGTTATGTAATCATAACGGCTATTGAAGACTTGTAGCCTCAGACATGAAGTTGATTCGATCGGCGCCAAGTCTAACTCGGTGAAGTATCTTGTCCATGCATAGTAATCTGCAATGAATGTGAACATCTAGTATCGCCATCTGCAGGATTAATTTAGAAAAGTCCATGACAATATTCTCTCAATACGCACCAGTACTGGAATTGGAATTAAGTGCAAAATAGAAGGCATCGTATGTTTTGAGGTTGCAGGTATTCTTATCGTTGAAAGTACAGTTGACACCTGTAAAAAGGAAGAAGAGATTGTCAAATAGGAGGTGAATAGAGAAAAGCCATCACAACGAAAAAAAAAGAGTTCTACGTCATTTCCATTGCAGACAGTGACTGGCAGTTTCATAAAACCGAAAGGTATTCAGCTAAAATCAGGATCAAATGATGTGTAATGTTATTGTGTATCTACTACCTATTCCGGATTTTATGGCATATTGAGCTATCTGACAGGCCAATCTGAAGTTGTATGGATTCTCTGCTAAACAAGAGAAACACACATTGACTGATGTGCTGGAGACCACATTTAGCGATCACTTTATGACTTTCACTGTTTATGTTGCGAACGAGAGAGCAAGACAAAAGCATAAAGTTATGACATTCAAGGATTACAAATACTTCAATACTGATGCATTTCTAAATGATCTTAGTTGTTCCAGTATCTTTGGTATTGTGACTGATGATCTTGATTACTTGTGGGCCACATTTAAGCAGGAATTTATCCGCATATGTGAAAAATATGCGCCGACAAAGCAGAGGAGATTAAAGAAGCGATATAATCCATGGATATCTCCAGAAATTGTCCAAAGTATGTACGCTCGTGATCATGAGCATAAGCTAGCTCATCGTACGGGTGATGAAAATCACTGGAATACATATCGGCGGCTACGGAATAGCGTTACTACCATGATTAAGAGTGATAAACGGAGATATTTTGAAAATGAATTTTGCCAATCGACAAACCAAAACCCAAAACGTATGTGGAAGGTCATTGATCGTCTCACGCAAAAACACAAGGATTTAAGTCCCCCGCAAGATATCAGTGCCAGTGATTTTAACGACCATTTCGGCAATATAGGAACCACTACCGTGCAGGCTCTGAATAACGCAGACGCTGTGATGCCATGGAGGAACCCAAAATGTCGATCTCGTTTCTCCTTTGCGAACATTGAGCTCCCTGCAGTTTTGAGAGGTCTACGTCAGCTTGGTTCCGACAGTGCAGTAGACGTCCTTGGCTTTGATGCCAAGTTGCTGTCTATGTCGGCCCACTTGATTGCCCCTTGCTTAACGAAGATGTTCAACATCTCCCTCCAATCAGCAAAAGTGATATGTGACTGGAAAATAGCTCGAGTGAGCCCGTTGTACAAGGGCAAAGGCGATAGACACGAGAAAAATAATTATCGCCCAATCGCCGTCATTGGTCATATTGCCAAGGTGTTTGAGCGACAAGTCCAAAGACAGTTGGTCTCCTATCTGACAACTAACCAACTCATCAATATTGATCAATCGGCCTACAGGGTTAATCACAGTACGCAGACATCTATAATCAGAATTCAAGAAGACTGCATTGATAACATATGTGACAAACTTTTTACTGGACTCTTGTTTCCTTGACATCCGCAAGTGTTTTGACACTATTAACCACAATGTACTAAACAAAAAATTATATAACTATTGTATTGGAATGCATATTGAGAATCTGTATTGCCAAAATTGGTTCTGTAAGTGTTTTGCATAACACCAGGTGGCAGATAAATCAAATCTTTATTATTTGTCCACTAGATGGCAGTAAATCTTTTTGTCAGGTGGTCCAGAAATTGGCTCCAAAAATGTGTTCACTTTGACTCTGATTTTACTACTGAAAGCATCACTCAGGATGTACTAGCAAATTATTGCTTTTTTAACTGATCATGGAATTTTATTCCTGACTTTACTGGATTTTCTATATGGAACCACTTTACTGAATGTAAGTGAATTTACTCATACTATGTAGAGTAGCTATTGCAGATTGCTGTATTTAATACATTTATTTATTTATTTAGCAATTAGCTCAGACTTAGTTATTTAATATTTTAGGTTCTACATGTAAGCCATGATGAATTGTTGGAAAGGGATTGAAACCTGATTATGTCAGAATTGTAAGTAAATGACAGATAATTGTCAATACTTGTGAATTGAGTGACTACTTATTAATATGACTGATTATGAATGTGAATTAATGTGATAATTCTAAATTGTGTGTTTGAGTTTTGGGTTTTAAAAATAATCAAAAATAACTTCAAAAATATTTCAACTGATATGATAATATATATTATACTTTGTCATTTTATGTTTTATACTTCATTGTTATACATGTTAATTTTATATATTTCTTGATTGTAGGGAACTACATACATTACGTCGTACATTTACTGAATAAAGTATTGTCAAGTTCAACTGCAAGTCTCCTTCATCTCATTCCAACATAGTTCCAATTGACAACGTAGACCCAGACTTCACTGCTTCATCTGGAGGACACTAATATCGCTATCGCACCACCATGGCTGAAAAGGCAGCTGAACTGAAGCCTACAAGAACGCAAAATAAAAGCAAGGTAACTACAGCTGCTAAGAAACTCTCTGGAGCTATCAAAAGAAATGCTGACA
The DNA here is from genome assembly GCA_026936325.1 of Platynereis dumerilii. Taxonomy (NCBI): domain Eukaryota; kingdom Metazoa; phylum Annelida; class Polychaeta; order Phyllodocida; family Nereididae; genus Platynereis; species Platynereis dumerilii. The sequence continues at coordinate 7,726,193 of JAPTHN010000011.1, read as the reverse complement.
AATCGAGCATACAAAATTTTCATGATGAACTTGAGCAGGCTATGGCTGACTTTGCACTTGTTAATGAAGAGTACAATGAAGTGGTCACTGAAAATGATTTGGAAGACTTTAAGGTTGTGAATGACCTAAATTTAGAACAATATGAAACAGCTGTTATTGAAACTTATGAAAAGGCCAAATCTGAGTTCAAAGAGTGCAAAAAAGCTGTTATCACACCTCTGTTATCCCGACTTGACACCTCCAAGAGCAGGCTTTCGCGCCTGTGTGAAAGGACTAAAGCATTAGTGGAGGATAAAGGGATTGGAATGTCTTCACAGTTGTTTGATGGATTGAATAAACAGTTTGCTCCATTGATACAGGATGTTCAAAATGTATTGATACAACTTAGTGAATTGCAAGACCCAGATAGTCTTACTGAAACACAAACTGATATTAATCAATTGTTAGGTGAATGTGACTCTATTCAACTTGAATGTAACTTAGCTCTTCACAAGTCACAAGGTTCCGTTACTACTGGTCCTGTTGGTACTCATTCTGTAAATTTTAGTGGTAGTCCTTCCATCCTTAAACAGAACGACAGTGATCCTTCACAAGGGGGTCTGAGTGTAAAGAGTGGTGCAGAGGCCAGAGGTGATGTAAAGGTCCAAAAATTGACTTTACCTGTGTTTAGTGGCAATCGAGCTGATTGGCCTGAATTTAAAGTAGTTTGGAGGGAATTGGCAGAAAGTTCTTTCAAAAACAAAACTGCTCTTGCATTTGAGTTGAAACGTTCACTTAAAGGTACTGCAAAGGACAAGGTTAAGAATGTTTATGTTACTCGTGCTGATGCATATGATACAATGTGGGAACGCTTGTGTGAGTACTATGATGATGTCAGTGCAGGCGTGTCTGCAGCTTTAGATAGTTTAAAGCGTTTAAAATCTGTAAAAGATGAAGACTATAGAGGTCTAGTGTATTTGATTGATGAAGTAGAAAGTGTTCATTCTCAGTTAACAGAAATGAAGCAGGTAGATGCTCTTTCAGCCAGAGAGGTTGATGCTATTTGTGATCTCTTGCCCAGTACTGTGAGAAGGGAGTGGAATAGGTTGTATTATGAATTTGCTGTTCAAGATAAAATCAAACCTCTTTCTAAGTTCATGAATGTCCTCTTAAAGGAGCGTGCTGCCATTGCCAGGTTAGCTGAGGGTCAAAAAAGTAAAAGGATTCATTCTGATAGGGGAACGAGGGGCAAAACGGGCCGCCTAACTTCGAAGGCTTGCTGCACGAAGATGGTATATCATGCGAATGCCAATTAAGGTCTGATCCATGAAGAAGTACCAATACCACTTGCTCAAACACAGAAAAGTGCTTTTTTAATAGTTCCAATTCAAATTTTTCCCTATTTTCAAAAATGCAACTTTATCTCGTTTTGCCCCATGCTTGGGGCAAAATGGAATTTCATATGGGGCAAAATGGGAAGAAATAAAGTTGCTAAAGTTCTGCAATAAATCAGCTGTTTTGATAATAGCCTAACTAAAAAGCATGTTGACAAACAAAAATACATTAATTCATGTCATTGCAATGTGAGAATATTGCAGAATACTAAAAGTAAACATAGCAATAAATTATGAAATCAACATCTCAATACAGGATGGAATTATAGCTGGGAAGTGATGCTAGTAATTCTATATTCTATGTATTTATTTGACAAATTATTTAACCATAAACATTAGGTTACAAAAGAAACAAAATTACTTAAATTTAGTGGAAATGTGACATTTTTATGAATATTCACATAACTCTGATTTCCAAGTTTTCTTAATAATTTAACAATTTTAACTGGTATTGGATTTGACTATGCTTTTTGAAAGGTATTTACATTCGTTTCAGTTTCAACAATACAGGGTTTTACCACTAAGCCTAAATCCTCAAGGTATTAATGATGACATGGATAAGATCCAAAAATCTCTTGTGATTTTTTCAAATTTTGCCTGTTATATGACCAGAAAGTGTATCAAATGTCTCAAATGTCATGGTTGAATTGACCCAATATCAAGCTTCAACCTTTTCTAGGCTGGGATTGCTTTTTTGTCCTTCCCATTTTGCCCCCGCAGGAGGACTCCATCTTGCCCCAACCATGCAGGGTAGATCAATAATGACCTACTTACGCATGAATAAGTACCAGACTAGATTTTTTCGCTTAATACGCAAGCTCAGTAGTCCTCTAATAACACTGACTATGAATTATTTGGCTGGGAACGTCATTGGAGGTATTACACCATTTCCCAAAATTATGATTTTTTTAAGAAAATCGATCAAAAACTTCAAATTAACATAGCTGCATACCTGTAACGTTCTCATCAACGAAACCCTAAGGAAAAGTTGGTCATGTATCCTATTTTATTTTCCAACCGAAAAATTAGAAGGCAGGTCAAAACGTTCCGAGTAAACTCAAAAAACCATTTTGCCCCGCCGCTCCGTTTTGCCCCTCGTTCCCCTACTAACTCCTCTGCTGTGGGTAAAGTACCATACAAACAGATTGGTAAATCATCTTCATCTTGTGTTGTTCATAAGGGTGACGTGAAGCATAAAACAGCTGATTGTAAGGATTTCAAGGCTCTTTCGTTGGATAAGTTCAGTGCTCTTAGGGAAGCTCATGTTTGCTTTCGTTGTTTCGGGTGTCACCGGCGTGACCAGTGTAAGAGTATTGTAAAATGTGAATTTTGTAAGAAATCTAACCATCATACCTTGATGTGTAAGCGTGGTCTGAACGGTCAAGCTGAGTCCTCTGAGGTAGTTAGTCCAAACTTTGTAGTTTCGGGGAGTAGTCATTTGGTGAAAGCACCAGCTGCTATTCAGCAGGCCTTTGTTGTGGATTCGGGCAAATCAGCAAATGTTTTCTGTGATAATGGCTCAAATACATCCTACATATCCCACAGAGCTGCTGATAGGTTGCGGGCTAAAAGATTGGACAAGTTCACGTTGGACATAACAACCATGGGAAATGTCAGTAGAGAGTACGAAACCAGGTTGTATGAGGTTGTTATTAGAACTGTAAGTGGGGAGCTCATACGGGTCCAAGCTTTTGGTATTGAGACCATTACTGGTCCTGTTTCTTCTTTGGATCTTGAGTGCTTGTCGCATATTTTTCCTGATCGAGATATTTCTGTGCTTCAGCGTAGGTCATCAAATGTAGATGTGCTTTTGGGCTGCGACTATTTCTCGCTTCATCCCAAGAGGGAGCTTTGTAGACAAGGTAACTTACTTGAGTATCATGCAGGGTGAGTTAGGTGTATGTCTAGTTGGCAGTCATCCTGATCTCAAGGAGGATACTGAGATTAGTTGTAACATGATCAAGGTTGTACATGATCGGAGAGTAAAGTCTGACTGTAATTTTGTCATGAATAAGCAACTTTTGCAACCAAGTCTCACTGGATTTTGTGTCAGTGTCAAGAAAGGTTGTGATGTAAACTTCGTGTCCAGAAGGGTGCAGGATGTCACAAATCTGTTTATCGAAGGTGAACAGTTGGCCACTGGTGCAAACCCAAAGTGTGGGGGATGCAAATGTGGCAAATGTCCGTCGGTTGGTCATACTTACTCATTTAGGGAGGAACAAGAGTTAAGGTTGATTCAGGATAATCTAAGGTACAGTGAGCAGGAATGTTGTTGGTATACAAGTTATCCATGGTTGGTAGATCCTGGGCAATTACCTGACAATTACAATGTCGCTGTTGCCACTTTGCGTAACACTGAGAAAACTCTACTTAAGGATCCTCAGTGGTCGGAGAAGTATGCAGAGCAAATCGAAGATATGCTGAAAAGAGGTGTGGCTAGGAAGTTGTCAGATCAGGAGTTGAATTCTTGGAACGGACCTCGGTTTTATATTAGTCATTTGGCTGTGTACAATCCAAAGTCACAATCAACTCCGGTGAGAATTGTCTTTAATTCCAGTCAAAATTGTAGTGGCGTTTCTTTGAATAGCACTTTAGCTAAGGGACCTGATGGTTATATGAACAATCTCTTGGGACTTCTGTTGCGCTGGAGGGAAGAGTCGGTTGCTGTGGTGGGGGACATTCGTAAAATGTTCCATTCTGTTCGGTTAGAAACTCTGGAGCAGCAATGTCATCGGTTCCTATGGCGTGATTTGGATACAACTAGAGACCCTTATGTGTATATCATGCTTCGCGTGAATATGGGCGATACCCCAGCCCCTGCAATATGCACAGAAGCCTTGTATAAGACTGCTGAAATGTTTGGTAGTAAGTCAGTGGAAGCTGTTCACATGATTACTAAATCTACCTATGTTGATGACATTGTATCTTCTTTCCCAGATAGGAAAACAGCTGAGTCAATTGTTCGAGAAACTGAGCGAATTCTGAATCTTGGGGGATTTAGCATCAAGTGTTGGTTGTATAGTGGAGAATCTGAAATCTCTTCTGGATTGAAAAGTGTTGGAGATGTGACTAGAGTCTTGGGGGTCGACTGGGACTCCAGGAACGATGTCATTGTCTTTAAGCCAGTGGTCAATTTCTCCCCGAAGAGGAGAGGTGAACGATCTGGTCCTAATTTGACAAGTTGTGATATTCCTGAGGCAATGCCTCAAATTCTTACGCGTCGAATGGTTCTTGAGCAGGTCATGTCCATTTTGACCCTCTGGGGATCCTGAGTCCAATCACTCTGATAGCCAAGCTCTACCTGAGAGAAACATGGGTATTGAAGCTCGGCTGGGACGATGAATTGCCCCCAGGATTGCGTCAAAAATGGATGTTGTTTTTTCGAAGATTGTTTGAAGTTAGTGGCATTGCGTATGTTAGGAAGCTTCGTCCAGAGAATGCTGTTGGGTCGCCATGGCTCATTATTCTTTCAGATGCATCAGATCTGGCTTACGGGTTTGTTGCTTATGTGAGGTGGCAAGTTAGTGATGGTAGTTACTGGAGTCAGATCATCATGGCAAAGAGCAGGATTGCACCAGTGAGGAAGCTAAGTACTCCACAGTTGGAATTGAATGCTGCAGTTCTTTCAGCCAGGGCACGAAAGGTAGTTGAGAAAGAATCTTGTTTCAAATTTGAAAAAGTTTTGCATTTGGTGGATTCTGAGACTGTGCTGAACATGATCAATAAAACCAGTACAAGATTCAAAGTGTATGAGGGGGTCCGTATCGGCGAAATACAGGCTGCCACAGATGGTAACATGACCGAGTGGGCTTGGCTAGCAGGCATTCAAAATGTTGCGGATTGGGTAACTTGCGGGAAGGAGCCGAAGGATCTAGGTCCTGCTTCCGCATGGTGTAAAGGTCCCTCATTCTTCTGCCAAGAGTTTGAAGAGTGGCCATTGAAATTTGGCTTGCAACGAGATGTATGCTTGCCAGGTGAAAAGAAACTTGTTGGCACGGCTACAGCTTCAGCTCAACAGGTTAACTTTCCTGTTGACTTTTCTAGATTTGGTGAAGTCAAAAAGTTGTATTGGCTGATTGCTAGGCTCTTGAGTATAGCTAGGATGAAATCTTTCAAGGGAGGTAGCTCTAGGTTCATTTCGGTACAAATGCTTCAGAAGGCTGAGCAATTGGTAGTAAAGGAAGCGCAGCGGTCAAGTGTTTCTGAAATTTCAGATGTCAAGGGTCGTTACAAATCACTTACTCCTGTTGTAAATTCCGATGGAATTTGGGTTGTTGGTAAACGTTTGAGGGACAAAAATCCCATGACACCGGAAGGTGAAGCTCAAGCGTTGCTACCGCAAGGGCATCCAGTCACTCGGTTATTGATGCGAGATGCGCATGTCAGTTCTGGTCACAGAGGCCGAGATGCTACATTGGCACGATTTCGGTCGAAGTATTGGACAGCTCATGGGAGTAAGCTAGCGTGGTCCATCAAAATGGCTTGCCAGTTATGTAAGCTGCGCGATGCCAAATTCCTTGAACAGGAAATGGGAAAGTTGCCAGATTCCAGACTGAAACCTGCACCTGCTTTTACCAGTGTCATGTTAGATCTATTCGGTCCATATAAGATTAGAGGTGAGGTTCAAAAGCGTACATCTGGAAAGGCGTATGGTATCCTTTTCACCGATATGAGCATGCGTGCTGTACATATCGAGGGAGTGTTTGGATATGATACAGATTCGTTTCTGGTTGCATTCAACAGGTTTGTTAGTATTCGTGGATGGCCAAGTACTGTGTACAGCGATCCTGGCACTCAACTTGTGGGTGTTGAAAGAGAGCTTCATTCTGTGTGGACTGATATTGATCAGGACAAAGTTTCCAAAAAGTCTGTTGAAAATGGATTGACATGGGTTTTTGGTCCAGCAGATGCACCGTGGTATCAGGGAGCTGCAGAATCTCTGGTGAAGTCTGCAAAGAGAGCGTTGAATTTTGCTTTTCATGGTCAAAGATTATCAGCAGCTGAATTTCTGAGTGCTTGTTACGAAGTCGCCAATATGCTCAATGAAAGACCAATAGGTACAATACCTGGTGCCGATGCAGAGATTAGTATTCTGACTCCAAATTCTCTTTTGATGGGAAGGGCTTCAGTTCAAAATCCTGGGGGTTGGCAGCCAGTCACTAGTGATCTTTGTAAATTCCAAATTGTTCAACATGTTTCAAATCAATTCTGGCAAAGGTGGTGTGAACTGTGTGCTCCAGCACTAGTTATTCAGAGAAAATGGCACACAGCTCGTAGGAACCTTAAGCCTGGGGATGTGGTGATAGTGGCTGACACGAATATTTTGAAAGGTCAATACAGAATTGCATTGGTCAAAAAGGTATTCCCTGGCAATGATGGCATAGTAAGAAAGGTTAGCCTGACTTACAAGAATTTCAGAGCAGGTGAAAAGTTGAATGAATATACTGGGGTTCCAGATACGGAAATTTCCAGAAGTGTGCATAAATTGTCTTTGTTGGTACCCTGTGATGAAAACTAAATTTCTCATTGATTTATTTATTGTCAGTAAATCATCCAGGTCAAATGTTTTATTTTTAAACTGTTTGTAATCTTTTGATTGACTTTTTATTATTCAATGCTGTGAATTTTTATGTATTATAATGTTTTCTTTGTCTAATTGAACATTTACATAGAGTTGTCAAATTGTGTTTATTTGATGTAACTATTGCTGATAATTGCATTACAGCAACGTGTATGCTCCCGATGTATTGGAATGCATATTGAGAATCTGTATTGCCAAAATTGGTTCTGTAAGTGTTTTGCATAACACCAGGTGGCAGATAAATCAAATCTTTATTATTTGTCCACTAGATGGCAGTAAATCTTTTTGTCAGGTGGTCCAGAAATTGGCTCCAAAAATGTGTTCACTTTGACTCTGATTTTACTACTGAAAGCATCACTCAGGATGTACTAGCAAATTATTGCTTTTTTAACTGATCATGGAATTTTATTCCTGACTTTACTGGATTTTCTATATGGAACCACTTTACTGAATGTAAGTGAATTTACTCATACTATGTAGAGTAGCTATTGCAGATTGCTGTATTTAATACATTTATTTATTTATTTAGCAATTAGCTCAGACTTAGTTATTTAATATTTTAGGTTCTACATGTAAGCCATGATGAATTGTTGGAGGGATTGAAACCTGATTATGTCAGAATTGTAAGTAAATGACAGATAATTGTCAATACTTGTGAACTGAGTGACTACTTATTAATATGACTGATTATGAATGTGAATTAATGTGATAATTCTAAATTGTGTGTTTGAGTTTTTTGTTTTAAAAATAATCAAAAATAACTTCAAAAATATTTCAACTGATATGATAATATATATTATACTTTGTCATTTTACGTTTTATACTTCATTGTTATACATGTTAATTTTATATATTTCTTGATTGTAGGGAACTACAAACATTACGTCGTACATTTACTGAATAAAGTATTGTCAAGTTTAACTGCAAGTCTCCTTCATCTCATTCCAACATAACTATGGTATTATAAATGCTGAATTGAAGTGGTTTTCAAGCTATTTACATGATAGACAACAGGTTGTATCTGTGCATGGTGAAAAATCAGACATAACTGTGTTAAATATCGGTGTTCCACAAGGGTCTGTTTTGGGACCGACATTGTTTATGCTGTATGTAAACGATATATCACAGTATGTCACCTTGTCTACCTGCAATTTATATGCAGATGACACAGTCATTTATTGTAATGGTACAGACATGTCTGACTTACATAGTAAATTACAGTCAAGTGTGTTAGAAGTGAGTAAGTGGTATGCAGCAAACCGTTTATGTTTAAACACTGAAAAGTCTAATGTTCTTGTTGTAAAATCTCGTTATAAAAATGATGATACAAGTTTAAAAGTTATGCTTGATGATAAATTGCTTGAACAAGTTGATGTTGCTGACTATCTTGGAGTCAAAATTGACGAACATTTGTCATGGGAAGTCTATGTGAATAAATTATGCTCGTCATTAGGTTTTCATATCAGCAAACTTTCACGTTTAAGAGATACTGCTCCTGTGCATGTTCTTGATAAGATCTATAGCAGCTCTATACAACCTATTATTGACTATTCAATTTGCTCCTGGGGATTTACTCATAATTATATTATTGATAAAGTTCAGCGCTTACAGAACTATGCGGCTCGGATTGTCACTAGGAATTTTGATTATGTGAATTCTCGCGGAATAGACATTGTGAAGTCTTTAAAATGGATGAACATTAGACAAAGGCGCAATTATTTTACTTTGCTTCTTGTGTACAAATGTATTTCAGGCTGTGCACCTGAATATCTTTCACATAATTTTACTATGCTTAACCAGCTCGACCACCACTATTCTCTGAGGTCATTGTACAGTATGGATGTAATAGTGCCATATAATAACTCAGCTGTGATCAAATTTTCTTTTGGCTATAATGGTGCTATATTGTGGAATGGTTTACCTTCTAATGTGAAAAATGCTCAAAATGTCATGTGTTTTAAAAGAATTCTTAAAGATTATGTTTTTAACCATTTTTAGTCTCTTTATGTGTATGATTTTAACCTTTTCTTGTATATATTGTATATAATGTACATATTTTACTGTATTTTTAGCTCGTTGTTACAGGACCAATTTTTATAACAGTTATACACTGAAATTGTTATCCTGTCTAAATATATTTTAATAAATAAATAATAAACACCACTGCCAATGAACTGAAAGGCTTTAAACCTTTGAGGTATTTAAACTAAATTGGGACTCACAATTTTTTTCGTCTGCGCCTGTTTGAAAACAGTGTTTCTCTCCATCACACCTCTTGTCATTGTCTATGCAGAATTGTTCAGCTGATCCCGGGCACAAGAAACTCTCATCACCGCAACCTGGTCAAAAATAAGTAGAATTTAAAATGTGAAATCATTCCTATGTTATGATGTTGTGAGTCATCACTAGACAGATATCAGTGAATGAAAACAATGAGATTCAACATTTACATTCACACAAGTTTTTCCGAAGTTAATAGCTAAATAATATCTGCAAAGACAAATTTGTTGAAAAATACTATTCAGAATGGTACTTTTATGCCAGCAACATCATATCAACTCCCACTTTGCTGAAGAGAAATTTATATAAATAATAATAATAATAATAATAATAATAGTAGTTTATTTATATAGCGCTAGATTCAATTATATTGCTCTCCAGCGCTGTATCCAAAATATTATTTATAATATTTTCTGAATAAATGAGTCTTCAGATGTCGCTTAAGGTTTTCCAGTTTTTCATGTTTCCTCATATCATCCGGGAGGCTATTCCAGAGTTTTGGAGCTGATCTAAAAAATGCTCTGTCAACAAGGGTGTTGTGGTTTTTAACATCTGGAAAGGATAAGATCAAGCAGTTGCGGAGATTATGACCATTTTGTCTAAGAGTAAGCAGTTCTTCGAGGTACTTCGGAGCTTGCCCATTCAACACTTTCTAGGTCAGAGTAAGGATCTTGTGTTCGATACGTGCAGAGATTGGAAGCCAATGGAGGTCGCGCCTGTGTTTAGAGACGCTATCGTATTTACCTAGTTTATTTATCAACTGGACTGCGCTGTTCTGGGCTATTTGCAGTTTGTTCTCTAAGGCTTTATTGACTCCAAAAAGTAGGCTAATGCCATAGTCAAGGTGTGGTGTGACTAAGGCATTCACAACAGTCTTTAGATCCCCAGTCGGCAAGCATTTGCGGATCTTTGCAATGTTCCTAATGTTGAAATAAGCACTACGGCACATTTTGTTGACTTGTTTTTCCATTGACATATTTGCATCAAACATGACACCAAGATTGCGCACACAGAGTACACTTTCTATCGAAGAGTTGTCGACAGTAATTGAGCAGTCTTTCAGGCTGTTTAACTGTTTCCTGGAACCCATGATGAGGAATTCAGTTTTTTCACTGTTGTTGCAGAGTTTATTGTCATTAAGGAAAGCTCTTATCTCGTCAATACATTTTTCCATTCTTTTAAAATCATCTGTTTGCCCGGTTGGAGATTTTGGTTTAAAGGCAAGTATTAATTGTTCATCATCAGCATATTTCTCGTCATGTACCAAGTTTTGGCGTGCAATTTCACTGATCGAGGCAATATAAGAATTAAACAAAACGGGACCCAGTTTGGAGCCCTGTGCAACTCCATAGGAAAGAGGCACTGCTTTAGATTCCGAGTTCCCAATGATTACTGACTGTGATCTGTGTGACAGATAAGAGCGGAACCAAGCTAATGCTTTTCCTTGAATACCATATCTGTTGGCAAGGCGGCTATGTAGGATATCATGGTCAATGGTATCAAATGCGGCAGACAAATCAAGCAAAACCAGCATTACCATATCACCTTTGCTCATGCTGTGTATTATGTCATTGTGGACTTTTGTCAGGATGGTTTCAGTGCTGTGATGCTCTTTGTAGGCAGATTGTCTGTCATCTTGCAGGTTGTTAGCTTCTAGATGTTTTGTGTATTGGGAGATACACAAAACATCTAGAAAGAAATGGCATAAAGTACAAATTTACGAATTTATTTAATGACGTGCAAGAAAATTTCAAGACTAAGATTTTTACACATAGTTTTTATGGATACAAAAACTACATCAAAATTAAACTATTAGATAATTATGATCCAAATTGTTTAATTCCTCATTGTTATATATGTAACAGAAATTGATTTATTACAAGATAGTCCCTTCTTCACTGCTGCAGACCCTCTTGTCTCAGCCCGTCAGCTCTAAAACTGCGTTTTAGTTTCTCTACTTGTTTTACGATTCTGCCTTTTTTTTTTCTGTCTCTTTCTTACCTGTCATATTGAAATGATAAGTACGCTGCCATCTGCTGTGCCTGGATACTTTTCTCAACATTGGGGATCCTCAGCAGTGGCAATTTTTTTGCCATCGAGGATTCCCTTTGCTCTTTTTTCTTATTTTGTACTGTTATTATATGTTATGTATATTGTAAGAGCAAAAAATAAACGAGTCTGAGTCTGAGTCTGGAGATCACCGCGCCTTCTATCAGTTTGCCAAGGAATGTCAGATTAGAAACTGGTCTGTAATTCTTTGGTATGGTGTCCAGTCCTGGTTTTTTCAATAGGGGTTTGATCACAGCATGTTTTAATATTTTAGGTACATGACCAAGTGATAGCGAAGCATTAATTATTTTAGTGAGAATGGGATCAAATTCATCTATACACTCCAGTATGATCCAAGTAGGTAGTGGATCTAAGACACAATGTTTAACTGCCATTTTTTTGATGAGCTTGAAAGTCTCCCTTTCTGATAGACTAGTGAAGTCAGACAGTTTTGTGCCGGAGAAGTCAGTACCCGACTGAACATAGTTTGTGGCATTAGTCTGGTTACCTAATCTGTTCCTGATGGTTTTTATTTTGTCGTCGAAGTAGGTACTAAATTCATTTGCCATATCCCAATTCATTGATATAGTTTGGTAGAGGCAAGTCCTGTTTGCGGTTAAGGCATGAATTGACAATTTTAAACAATGCCTTAGAGTTTCCCTTGTTGCTGTCAATTTTCTGTCTGAGATCAGCCGATTTCAGCTCTTGTAGTTTCAAGTTTAAGCTATTTCGTTTTTGTTTGAATACATCGTAATCTACTGGACTCCGAGTACGCCTCCATCGTGCCTCGGCCCTTCTTTTCTCAATTTTGTAGGGTTTGATGTCTGAGTTATTCCACATGGTATATATATATATATAGGTTAGTAAAATAATAGTATTTAAAATGTTTTTCATCGTACTTTTGCATAAAGATATTTTTTCATCGGACCAATCTCCACACTGATTCTGGCCATCACAAATTAAATGAGGAAGGATGCAGACGTCATTCTGACATTTGAACTCCTCTGGTTGGCAAGCTGCAGTGTAAATTATAAAGATAAATCATACAACGAGAATATATAAAATTCATTGATTGTTCATACAATGGCAACGGATATCTTATACCACAAAAAATATATAGCAATATGGAAATTATTTTTTAACATGTTAGGATATCTTCATATGCTAAATGTAAATATTGGTATAATGAAACAAGTAACATAATATTAAGTTTAACACTCTCAAGTCAAATATAGTACGTACTGCAGTGTTTTTCATCTGAGAAGTCAGGCTCATCACACGATGGTATTCCATCACATTTGCTGGCTCCAGGTATGCAGATTCCATTGGCACACTGGAAATCATCTTCAGCTTTGCAAGCTGCATTGGAGTAAATAAATGATGGAGAGAAGAAGAGATGCACAAATTAAAAATATATTAAAAAATGTATAAATAATAATATATAAAAAAAGTGACTGAAACACAATATATGCGCAACTGATACACAGTATATGTGCAACTGATACGCAATATATGTGCAATTGTGCATATACATACCACATCCAATTTCTTCAGAAAGAGTGCCGTTGCAATCCTGAACATTGTCGCAGATTTTGAAACTAGGAATACAGGTGTCATCACTGCATTTGAATGAATCTCCTGGACATGCTAGAATAAAGCATAATAGTGTTGCATAGGCATCATTAGACATCTAATGTCTTCCTAAGCTCAAATCTCTTCAAACAATTCCCGTAACATCTCACACGACATCATATCAAATCCTCATATTTAATCAGATTCAAATCACTAGAGGTTATTTCTCCCCTTCTGTACAGATCAACATCAGTTGTCAAGACTTCCTGGTTTTGCTTTCTCTCATTGTTTTTGGATTCCTATTGAAATATTATTAATACTTTTAATAGTTTTGAATTCTAGCAATTATTGTTTCCAGGTTAGGATTGTGGTGTCAGCTTCAGAAGCTGCTTCTGCTGTCATTAGAGTTAGTATTTAAATGAATTATCTCAATTCTCACCATGTGTACAATTGTCAGTGATCTCAACATCATCAATTGCCACGTCCCCTTTGCTGTGGATCCCACGCACAGCCTCAAATGTCACCCATGATGTTGTACTTGGATTGAGCTTAAGGACGGCCACCATCCAGTAGCCTGAATCAAAAGTCTGATTGAAGGTGCTGAGTAAGATAGTCTCACTGCTGGTCATTTGGAAAACGTGAAGAAGAGATCCACCAATCCCTCGTAGGTTGTAGACGAATCGCAGGCATTTGTTGGTCGAGTCAAATTTGGGAGTTGAGATGCGGGCGGTGAAACCTTGTTTACTCGGGCTGGATGCCTCAAATAGCAGGAAGGTATCTGGAGATGAAGATATGATTTGATACCAGAACGATAAACCAGATAATTTTAATGATATCATGGTAATCTTTGTTAAAAAAGAAATTTAGTCTCCAAAAGGAAAGCTAACCATGTTCAGCTGAGAGCAAGTGGCTGGGGTGGTCAGGGCCTGTCGCGACTGTGCGTCGGTGCAATCCTTTAATTGCTTGCCAGTCCTGATGGTCAGAATAATCTTGCTGGTAGTTACAGAGGTCTTCTTCAAAATCACAACTTGGAGATTCTAAACTTACAGAATCTGAAACAGACAAATCAAGGTCAATATAATGCTGTAGGGTATCCGGTGCTTCAAAACAATCACTAATTATTGTCATTGTAAATCGAAGCATGTATTTGGTTCTAAAATGTATGTCGCAAGGAGCACCAGTCTTTTCTATACTCAAATTCATCAGTCAAGATGCAAGCCACCTCAGGCATGATGCCACAAGGTCATTTCTCACCAAATCCCAAATTTGTCAAAAATTATGCCTTACCATAGTTCGAGCACCGAACACTCCGAATTTATCAGAACAGAAAGAAAGACCTACCACTGTCAGATGTGACATTGGGCAGACAAGCCATCCACATTCTGGACCTTGCAGAATTCAGTGGAATGAATTTGCATTCTGAAAATAACAATTCAATTGTCACATTGTTCACATTATGAAGTATTTGGAAACTGTTTTAAAATGACAAAATAGATTTTAAACATTCAAACCAGTGATGTCTGTTGCGTTAGTGCAATTGACTTGGTGTGACATTCTGAAGAAACTATGAGGTCCTGGATATGTTTTTTGTGTGTCGTATCTCTCACTGAAAGAGCAAATGATATCATCCAAGTACATAAAAGTTTTGGTACTTTTGACATAAAGCTGGACAAGGTAGCCTTCTGCATTGTATTCAGGTAAGTTCCACATTTACTTACCTTCCAAACAAATGGAGGCAGACGATTGAAGGTTCTAGAACATTGCGCACCTTAATGAACTCACTGCCGGAATAAATTTCAAGGAAACCTTCTCCTAGTCTGTTCCCACCTGTCAGCCTCAGAACTGGTTTTTCTGAATTTAGACATTTTTACAAATATTTTTATAATTGCCATTTGAAGCAAAATTTTGCAAACATTACTATCTTCTTCTTTTTTAAGATCCCAGATGTTCCTTTATGTGTTCCAAATACATTCTAGGAAGTTTATTGATCTGTATCATGGGAATGCAGAGTGTTAAAGTGCATGTACCAGGCAAACATTCAAAGCATCCATATGATATAAATAGCTGTTCTAGAAACTTATTTGAATAATACTTTTTGTTTGTATTCTGGTAAGTCAATAAAGGAAAATTTCTTATCAAAAGGGTTATTTCAGAGCTGGATGCTGATGACTTCGTGAACTGAGGTATTTACACATATCTGACCTAAGTGGCTAAGTCTATTCTATATGGTATATTTTTTTTCAATTTTGCTTGCTGTGATACCTGATTGATATTTTAGCACTCTCAAAATTTTACAGTTCAGTTAGTAGTCATCAAGTGCCACAACCAAATATCAAAATAAATTGTGCTTTCCCTTTTAAAATTGGAATGCACATCCAAGAATCAAAAATATTTTTAGTTTTTGACCAAGCTACAATATCTTATAAATATAAATTCGTTTATATTAGCTGGATTGCAAAGTCACCCAGGCAGCCCTAAAATTCATCATAAATTTGTTGTGTTTTCAGGACGTTATGGTACAGAAATTACTCACCAGTATGGCACCGGATCACAGCGGTGTCTCTGCCACCACGACAACAACGTTTGCAGGGCGTGTATGTGCAATTATTTATATCTGGTGAATCGTCAGAACAATTTAGATAGCCTGGCAGAATTGGAACATCAGAGGTCACAGGACTGTCTGACAGTTCCACATCAAAGCTAAAAATATACAACAATTTCCAGTAATGAGTCCAGTATTTTCTCAACTAATCGACATTGTTGAAGTTTAAGTATAAGTTCATCTGCACTCTTCTGACTAAAAGTCCTTGCAGGCAACTCGCACACACACCATGTGTCAAACCATCAAATCAAGGATGCTGCTGCTGCTATAACATATGATTCCTGAGAAATGATATTCATAAAACTGTATTCTGCAGCAGCACTGTTTCTGGTACACGTATCTTCACTAAAATCTGAGCACCTTTTCTATGATGACTGAAATTATTCCACCTTAGTTCATTGGAAAAAATGTAGTGGTTTTTTCTCTATGATTATGAGTCCATTTTGGTCAAAAACACATAGATGTAAAGATTGAGAGACAAACAAATAGACAGTCAGACACACAAAAATGAAAACTTAAGCCT
This sequence comes from Platynereis dumerilii, assembly GCA_026936325.1. Classification (NCBI taxonomy): domain Eukaryota; kingdom Metazoa; phylum Annelida; class Polychaeta; order Phyllodocida; family Nereididae; genus Platynereis; species Platynereis dumerilii. The sequence goes on along the minus strand of JAPTHN010000011.1, from coordinate 7,710,213 downwards.
CCTGGGAGAACAAATAAATATAATTATTAACTTCATAACACTCACGTTAAAGGCCAATGTCCTAGCACACGACAGACGGTTTTTGCAAATCTCTGTTTTACTGCATTGGATAATCCAACCAAAGGCAAGCAGACTTCGTGCCACATGCCGTTCATGTCAATCTGAAGTTTGCCCGAACGACGGTCTTGTCCATTGTATAATTGTATTGTATTGATCTCTGTCATAAAAATTTTGATATGTATAATTTATATTGGTTCAAAGTTTCATCATTTAAACATAAAATTGTAAAAACAAAAAGTGAACAGGTTTTTAGAAGGTTTAGCGTTGTATCACTTTTAGCTGAATGCGACATTGCAGATGTGGTACAGTCTTTTACTAGGTAAACAAATAAATGCTATATCTAAGTAAGACGAAATTTATATGTGATGCATTTTTGCTCACCTATTGGACAGGTGCCATTGATAATGTCAATAGAATCAACAGCCACAAGGAACTGGCCTGATTGTTTGGATCTTGCTTCAATGATGATTCTACTGACATTGCTAATGCCATTTAGTTCAGCCCTTGCTGTCAGCCATTTTGTGGTTGTCCTATTCTGCTTCCAAATGAGGACATCCTCCCTTCTTGGTTGATATGATCCTAGCTTCACTTCCAAAGCTGCCCCTCCAGTCAACCAGTACTTGAACGTAAGGCAATGAGGCATATCGAACTCCAGGTCGGAGCTGCGTGAAACAAGAGCATGCTGACCCGGTTCAGTATCCTTCACAAATGCAAATGTGCCTGAAAATACAGTAGCCATCTCAGCTAATGTACAATGACTGCAAATAAATGTAAACACCACATAATTGAATATCCCTGCCGGGTATAAGATGCAAAAATCATCAGTGGCATGCTCACACCTGCAACAGCTAAAAACTCCTCCCATAGCTATGCCACTCACTTAAACTATCCGCTTATCCTTATTGATCTATCCTGTCCTTCTGATAACACCAGAAAGCAGTTCCACTGCTCTCTTATTTACGTTTTTCTATGACAACTGTCCTCTGCCACCAGGGGCGCATGAATCTGCTCAGTAGTTCCGCTTATCACATCGCCAGGGACTGGCGCCACTGTTCCATTTTCCCGCCAAAAACATTCACACACCTGCTGTGTAGCATTTGGCAATGTGCCAAAATATCACTTACCAATATACTTCCTGAACTCCATTCACATATTTTCCCTGCTCCTGTATTTCTCTACTATTTCAATCAAAGCACATGCTTTCAGACAAATTGCTGATTTTTATCATTGCCCAGTCAATCTTTCCAGTGCCATCACTGGGAATCTACCTCTTCCTTTTCACATATAATGGGCGGTCGGGGGGGGGGGGGCAGCGCTCTATTCCCCCTAAAAATGTCCCTCAATGGGTATATCTAGTAATTCATAATGCAATACTCTAATATCTCTACCAGGTGTGAAGTCATCATCTGTGGCAAGCCCTTCACTCTCTGTTGTGCCAAGGTTCCACTTGACTCCAGAATTTGTTGGACAAGAACTGATCCAGGAACACATGGAACCCTCATCGAAGTTACATATCAGAGAATCTCCTGAAACAGAGACACATGTTTGGGTTATAACAGCGACATCAAAACATCAACAGTTCAGGAGCTGAGTTGGACCGATTATTCTTTTACTGAAATTAAACCTTACCTCCAGTTTCCCTTGCTTCATTGCACGATCCAGGTTTGACACTAATCCCATCCAGTGCTGCAGTGTGGACCTGAGGTGAGGGATAAATCATTTTTAATGTTGTTTATATCGGAAGTAGAACTGAAAGATTCGGAAAGACAACTATCTAAATTACGACCAAACACTTTGATATAGAATTAGAGTGGACTGTGGCACTGTTAAAATGGCACTTCGTGTGTCATCATGCTGATGATATGTCATGATCAAACCCAATACTTTCAATGTTAATTTGATTGAAGGAGACTTATCCCATGTGTTGGTGCCAGCCAAATGAAAAGAATTATGCATCTGATTTTCACTCTAAAATCCGTTATGAGAAGTCAAATGGCTTTCTCTTGATCATGACTAATCAAACAGCCTCTATGTTTCCCATGTTGAAAGTAGAGAAGATGACACTTCATCGGCTATCATGAGTCACGAAGTGCCATTTTCACAGTGCCACAGTCCACTCTAATTCTATATCAAAGTGTTTGGCTGTAATATCATGATGATTCATCTAAGGAAATATTTTCACTACTCACTTCTTGAGAAACGGAGAAAAAACTGACAGAAACTATATGGAGCCCAAACGGTAATGTCACAGCAACCTGGAAAACAATCATGGTCATTTCATTCCTCCTGATGGTACACGGTACATATAAATTTTACATGTTTATAGAATAGATATATCATATTTTCCTCATTAACATGAGCTCAATCAACTCACCTCTCTCCATGTCCTTGTTTGGTCAGCCATAACCCACCATTCTATTCCAGAAGTTGTATTGACAATAACACCAGATGTGTTGCTGGTTTGCATGTAGATGAAGAAAGTCAGGCAAGACTGATTCCGTACATATATCTGAGGAAGGTTTATTCCTACACTTCGGCCAATTTGAAGTCTGTGTTGAGTTTGCAAAATATCTGGTGTGTTTGGAAACTGAAGATCTACCGCTTCATCCCTTCCACGCAGTGATGTTTGTATGAAACCACCTTACAAATTTAATAATTGATTAATGTTGCTGTGAGGCAATAAGAGGTTATTTAATAGATATCTTAACTTCATGATTTTATCTCATCGATGTCATAGATTTTGACTTAATATCACAAATTTATCTCGTTTATGTCATAGATTTCAACTTAACTTTACGGATTTATCTTATTTTTGTCATAGATACCAATTTAACTTCATGAATTTATGTTATTTATGTCACAGATTTCAACTTAACTTCATGATGTTATCTTATTCATGTCACTGTTTTCTAAGAATAGTACTTTGTTTTCTCTCTTATACGCACCATCTACACTGCCAAGTGTGTAATCTTTGCAAGGCTTATCTGAAGCCGATGATCTTGATTTTGGGGTTCGCACTTTCCAGTCTCCGTGATCAATCATCATATTGGTTAAACTGCACATATTCCCTTGGTCAAAGTTACAAGTCATGTTTTCCACATCTGAAGATAAGTGATTACTTTAGCTTAATTCCATACAATAATCAGCATGAATTTCCTTCGTTCAGAAATATGAATTAACCGTTGTCATTGTGAAGTAAATAATTGGTTTACTGAACATAAATTTTTGTAATATGATATTACAGACTTACAAAATAAATATCTCCATGATTTTTTAATCTCTTGAACTTTAAGCTTCACCAAAAAGGCCTTCATTAGTGGCTGTTTCCAGGTCGGCTTTCATAAACCCTAATAATGATCATGGCTAACTGGAACCTCTTTTCCCTTAAATTGGTTTAATCTCCCCATTTTCTATAGCTTCCACTTACATTTAGCATTTTCGAGACTCGTGACGCTGATATCATCCACTGCAAAGTTACCACGTCGGATATCCCCGGAGAATTCTATTTGCAGGAAACCTGAAGGAATTAGCGCTTCAGCAATGTTCCACTTGCCGGACAAATCCTCTTGGCTGAGCTCCCAGAGCAACACTGATGAGCCGTCAAGGTAGCGAGCCTTCACGACAAAAATAGTACAGACAAATGGCTATAATAGATTGCGGTCTTCAATCGAATTTTACTGAACCTGGCCAAGTGGTAGATCCAGTATCCCACAAAATGTTTACTGAGAGACTGAGAGTATGCACCTGAAGATGTTGTGGATGTGCCACACACACCCAAATAGATCCAGCAAACTCACGCATTCAATGCATAAATCTATCATTTCAAGACCAAGCCCCATTAATCACCCTCTGACTCATTCTAAGGCCATTCTACCTGTATTAAAGTCCAGACATTTTATTTAGGCAGTAAGTTTTTAGCCGATAAAACAATCCATGATTAAGTCTAAGGTTTAATTTTTGGTTTTTTACGGTGAGTACACCATGAACAAGCATGATTTGTATTAAATATATGTCTATTAATCCCCCGACTTCATCATACTGCATTAAGGCGCTTACAATGTTAAATTGCTGCTACTCTTCAGCAAATTTAGAGCTATTTTTAGCCTTCTGTTGTGATGTCATCGGCATTGTTGGCTCTTTAACATCACTGAAACAATGGTGACGTCGCAACAGCAGCAATAGAAGCAGTAGAAGAAAATGGCTTCTTGAGCTGTGTTGAAAGCAATGTTATTCCAATGGGATTACCTCAAAACTAGGGCTACGAGATGCCAATACTTCCAAATGTTCATGAAACTGTTTGGAACAGGAGGAGGCAAGTATTTTTGTCAAGAGTAAGGTATGTTTTAAATTATCAGCCAAAAACTTACTGCCACAAAAAAAATGGCTGGACTTTAATTTTTAGGACGGAAACTTAAATGGCAACCACAGAAAACAAAGAAAATCTTACCTTAACAAGTACAGAAGTGGTCACACGAAAGTAATTGTAGAAGTAGTAGAACCTGAGATTTGTAAGGCGTGTCAGGTTCATGTAGGGCAGTGTGAAATAGGCATATCCAGCTCTGTATATGTAGCCAAGGTTCATCACGTAACCTGTGTGACAAAAATATTTTGAATGAATGTTAAAAAACATTGCTTCTGAAGGTCCTAAATAATGATTGTGAGGAGGTTTCAAATCATCAGGTACCTGGGCCAACAATTTGCTCTTTACAGCAGTATTTATGCAATTGTGATGTGCCATTCCATTTATAGGCAACAAATGCACTTGGGAATAATTACCTGCTATTTTGAAATGTGAGAGACTTCCTATAATAACTAAACTTACCGTTTGAAGTTTGAAGAGAGTGATCGTATGGCAGGTTGCTTATTCTTCTCGCCTGCAAATGTTTCCACATGTAACTGTTGCAGCTGCCGGATGTTATATTGCACAACCCTCGCTCAAAGTCACAGAAGAACTCTGAAATACGAATTTATGAAAGAACCTGGCAATTCTGACAATCCAGTGTTAATTCAAACAAATGACAACTAACACTTTGTGCTTGTTCTCTGTGTCACGAACCACCACACCGCCACCGTTGCAATCATAAAATGGTCTTTCGCATCAGAATTGTATGAGCTCAGTCCTTCCTCATGGTGCAATTACAATGTAAAAATGTTGCTCATTCCAAAAGGAAGGTAACATAACACAAGATTTCTTAATGGTACCAGCTCTGAAGCTATTTCAGCTTATATGAGCAGTTGCCATAAGCAGAAGTAATAATGAGATGGTAAGGCTGTGAGTCCCCACCAAAATACTCCCTGTTCCCAGGGGTGGTTTCTTTACCTACCTCAGCGTATAACGCCGAGTAAAAGGCACCCTCCAGATTAACATAACCACATATGATTGAATTGAGTTGTGGGAATGGATTTGAAACCATGCCCTCAGAAGCCAGTGACAACTCAAACAAGCACTCTTTACCACTCGGCCACCATCTTCCGAACTCCTGTAACTAATGCAGGGACCACCTCACATCTACCCTTGAACATTGTTCTATAATCTGTCTAGTTGATATTAAAGGTTTCAGGATGTTGCTATTGATTTGGTAATTTTCAAATCCCCTTACCCGTGGTGTTAGTTGAGCAGCGTTCTGTGTCTAAGTAGATGTCATCGAGGGCAGTGTTTCCAGAAGAGGAGTTAGAACTTGCTTCAAAAACAACCGAGAATCTTCCAGGAGGTAGAGTGGCTTCTCCATGTCTCCATATGTCCCCCTGAATGTCTGAGACATCCAAGATGGGAAAAGTTTTGTTAACCCCATCATCACTGTAGTTGGCATAGACCTTCAAGTAGAAAGCGCCAGTTCCATACATGTGATAGCGAAAAGTGAGACAAGATTCCTTCTCGGTGTAAAACTGTTTGCTCTCCAAGATTCCTGGGTTGAGATATCGTCCATAAAGACTTGGTCTGATGCACATGTAGTAGCCTCTTCCTGTTGAAAGTAGCAGGGGAATGGGAAATGTATCAGATTAAGAAAACAAGTCACAGTATTAAAGTAATAACAAAAATTTTCTTGGGTTGAGAATGTGTCCAACTGGAATTAGAAGTTACATGAGCCAATATAGGAATCTTCTTAGAAATTTTGGGTCTGAGTAGCCACCAGTGAATTTATCATAATATTTGTGATAGCACCTTCACTCATCTCACCCCTAAGGCTTTCTCATTACAACCAATATCACATTAAATTTCAATCCTTCCAAATTGGTTATATTATTCTATCTCGCAAAAAGGTGAAACACCATACATTGCATGGGCCCTCATCATAACATAATATAAGGAAGGCCTCAACTTAGAATATTTTGTTGAACTGGTGCTTAAGGATACAAAAGAAAATTGCATATTAAGAAACTTGGACTAACTTGTCTGGGTGTGATCATAACAAGGTCCAGTGCTTGACCCAAAAGAGGATCCTCTACGCCGATAAAATTTGTACGCGCTGCGGTTGACATTACGCAAGGGGCATGCTTTTGATCCAATTGAAGACGAACTTTCAAAAGTACAGTTCAACAAGGTCTCCACAGGAGCATCTGAAACAGAAAGACAAGCAATAAGAACTCCAAACATATTGACTCCCAGCTACTGCGTTATAACAATTCTTTAGTCACCAAAGTTAATTTACATTTATATCCAGTCTTACTATCCTTCCGGAAAGTATGTAGAATATGAAAAATGCAGCAAAATTGGTAAGCGACCTCGTACTGCTGAGGCATCTAGATTGGCTGTGGTGTACAGCATCAAGCAGTGTTGGCATATGTAGTTTCCAGAAGAGCGATATGCGGTTGTGTGACATGGGATGACAGTCATTAATATTAATTTATCATTCTACTGAGGCTCAACTCTGGCAAACAAGAAGATTACACATTATGTTTGTCAAAGGATAGCTGTTGGGACTGACAAACTGTGTAATAAAACAGTTAGAGGCCTATGAAATACGACAAAAATGATGCAGTGTGTCTGAAGTCCTCAATACAAGTTGACCGCTATAATTAATCGCTTTGTACATACTTTCTGGAAGGAATCCGAAAGATAGTAGTAAAGGTTCAGTGAACAGTTGTTGCTCTCCTTGCAATGCAAATACTATTAGTATCAATGTATCCTGTTGTTCTTTGAAAAAGTTTTTGATCATAATTCTTAAGATTTGTAAAAAGATGACTCACCATTGGAACATCTGACAGCTGTCACTTTATTTGCCAAACAGCGTCTTGCCTGATTTCTTCTTAATTCACAGTCATATAATGAATTTGCCTCCGGACTACAGCCTGAGATAATCCAGCTGAATGGTGCCTGGCTTGAGAAAGCATCGTTTGATCCTATGACTGTTTCTAGCTGGCCAGACAAGCTAAAACATAAACAACATCGGGGATGATGGAAACTCATATTTATATTGATTGATTTATTTATTTGTTTCAAACAATGAAGTTTTTTGGAGACCAGAGAAGCATTGTTGCTTATAGAACTGCCTTATATAACTGACAGCTTATAGAACTGGCAGAACTGTCTTCTTGTTCTTAATAAAATACATTCAAAATTTTCCCATTTCTCTCATTGTAGACATCAATCAAGCACAGACGGTTCTGGTTTTGAGTTACAAATTGATACATAAATTAAATTGTATGTGCTGTCAATCAGTATAAATTATGTTTAAATTTATCTAAACTTCTTGAGATAAAAATATGTATAAGTGAATTACAAGCCCAACATCCTGCAAATGACCTCCACTTCCATTCTACCAACATCAGCTGTCGCGCAGAGCGGTCCTGACTCATTTTTCTGCCTAAAGATGTCTCTTATTGACACCACTCCCCGGTCTTTCCTTGATGAGTTGCCCACCAGAGATATAACAGAACTGAAATCTGGATATGAAGACAGAAATCAAACTTATAGATCTACTTCATTAATGTAAACTTTGTCATTTGTTAATTTTTTACCATCACTTTGACAACATAACATCATAAACATAGATATAAGAATTCACACATGATTGATAAAAATTAATGATGGCATGAAATTCTGCTGCAAACCCAAATTCAATTCCCGAGCAAAGCTTCACCTGGTTTTAGTAAATAATAATTGTGCCGTTGCCATATCGTCAAAATTAGTAGATAAATAGATTGGTGTACTAGCATTCAACAGGTTCGTGTCCCTTACCTGAAATACATTTTGCTCCAGCTTCTTCAAAATTATCACAATCTGTAACACCCCATGGGTCATTATTGCAAGCAAACAGATTTGTTGCATATGGGTCGCAGTAAACTGTATCCAACCAAATTGTTTTATTGGTTGCCCCAAAGTGAGACTCCCTCTCTGCTGCTCCTGCTACACTAGAAAAAATAAGAATATACATAAATTTATCAAATGCAGAATACGTCGAGAATATTTGATTCATGATTTGGCTTTTTCAATAATTTGTTCTATCACAAAATGATCATCCTCCAACACGACCAACAGACATCCTGCAAAATCAGGGCAACTATAAAAGCCTATTTTGGAGCAGTAAAAATTCTCCTTGCTTGCCTGAGTTGAAAGCATATGCCCTGGTTTGGCAGGGTGACTGCACAGGAGGGTGAAGATGATGAGACTTGGAGATTCAGTGTGTTATGTCCATACTCACTATCCAAGCATCTTGCAAACAATGTCTGCCACATGGTGGTTCCAGGTGTCATCACACATGACACCCCAGCGCCCTTTGTAGACAACCTCTATTCGACCTTCTGTCTCATCTTTGCCTCCTGTCAAGCGAACTGCTGAGGTGTTGTCTGGACCTGTCAAAGTAAAAACATTATCAGTCATTACCAGGTTGCCTTAGATGGACCCCACTGTAGGGCATGCCTATGTTTTACCTTTTACACACCAACAGTAGCACCGAATACTCTTCAAATTCGTTTAAACCTCTTAGTTTAAAGGAAAGTCGAAAATGCATGTTCATACCTCCGTAACAAGCCACACCAGCATCATGGTTTGGACAGTCACTCTGTAAACAGTCATCAAATGTGCCATTGACAGGTTTGCAGTGGCTAATGAAAGCACTGCCATTGCCTTTGCCAAAGTATCCATCTGTGTAAGGTATGCCATAGTCACTGAAAAGTTTTTTAAAAAAATCTTGGAATACTCCCTTTTCTAATGTGTCAGTTAGTTATTGTATTGTGCTTTTACGTGTATAAAGAGCTGTATATAAACTAAAGCATAATGATTCAGTATAAATTTGCAAGTATAACTTTCTTTTTAATAGCTAATATGAACATAAATGTCAACATTTGATAATCTCTATCAAGAAATAGAATAAATAACAACGTCATCAATGTAAACCATGACATATCAGCATTTTGCATCATGAATGAATTCTTCGTACAACTCTAAAGAGTAAGAATGGCTAAATCAATCTGTTATTTCATTGGATTACTTACTATCCCAATGATGTACAAACTTCGGTGGCCATTTTGAAGTTGAAATCCTCGGCACAGACTCTTCCTGGAACACCACCAATAGCCACCTCGACTCGACCTTCACTAGAATCACTGCCCTCAAACAAGCGATATATTCGAGTAATTACTTGACCTAGAAGTGGAAAGTCATTTATAATTATATATATCGATACAGTAATGCTGTAGAGTGGTGTATCTAAACAATAAATGTATTGGAGATAGGCCCCTAAAGAATGACTGTATTGATATTTTAAATGACACATTATTACATCTGACGTTTTTGAATTTGAGATTTCATGTAAAAGGTCATTTGAGGTTATTTCACATTGATCACAACCTTTACATTTTAGATAGATTAGATTTTTATTATATAAACTATTAATATAGGACGTGAGTTAACTTTCTACAGTCGGTCTCATTTAAAGCATGGACCTTCGGCTTCAAAATTCCCACAAAAACGGCACCGAAACATTGCAAAAACATGATAGACACATTACAACCTAGCTTATCTATCCGTGAGTATGCATATTTCTACTGCGTGACCAATCGATGCTGAGCAATCAGGCTAAACAACAGCTTGCATTTGTCAGACAAACTGTAATAAATCTTCTAAATTCACACCTGTGTCCTCTATATCAACTAAGGAATCATCTGGTGGTCCCGTGCCGATTGACAATTTGGCCAGCCTTCTAATTGGGTTTGTCGAAGTGGTCGTCCAATAGTCTGTAGTCATTGTGGTAAACAGAGAGGCACTGGGTCTTCCATATGGGGAGGGAGGGAAACTTCCTGAGGAATAAAAGAAGGCAGTATAGAGTTCATGTACTTTTTTGTAACCTGAGCCACTAAGCTTTTAGAAATAATAAAAGACAGAGGTAGTAAGATTTTCACATAATTGAATTTCAAATTCAGGAAGAAAAGAGCGAACATGTGGCATTTAATGGAAAGGCACTCTATATCATAGCATTCAATTCCTAAAAATTTATATAATGCAAGCTTATTTTTCCAAAAATACTATCCAGAAGGGTTGACAAATCAATTCCAATACCTACCAAAGCCAGGTGTGTAACCAAATGTGGAACCTGTATAGTTATGGTTATAAGTTGGTGTAGGACTCACAGTTGATGTTGTTGTTATTATCTCTGAAATATATATGATTTAAGCTGAGATATAAGAAGACCCTGAAAAAGTGATTAGGAAACGGATAAACCAACAGTAATCACATGGTTTTCATCCTAGAAAATTACGGCTTCACTTCAATTCTTGCTAATTTTATCAAAAGCAAAATTTTCCCCTACCTTCTTGACACTGAGTTCCTTTAAGTTCCATACTGTCTGGACATGCACAGACTCTCCCGCTTGGTACAGGCAAACAGTAATGACTGCACCCACCATTCTTAATGTAACATTTATTCTTTCCTGAATTCAAAGACAAAATATTCTTAGTATATGATAAGATGAGATTTACACTTAGTAAATCATATCGCTAATCTGGATATTTAGATTTAATTTCAAAAGCTTGTTGAATCATTCATAATCTAAAACCTTACTAACCCATTTTCTGATAGGATGAGCCCACGATGACCAATGCGTTCAAACGAGCACTTGAAGAGCTTGTTGCTCCCAATCTTTCCAAAGACGTGGCTCTTATTGCAGTTTTTGACAGTCGGTGTATGTACCTTGTATTAAAGTTTGTGTGTTAGGATTTTTATGTGAGACTGTTAACCAGGTTTAAACTCTCATCAGCAATTACCAAACAGAACTATCATGACAAATTTCTGGTACCATGCTGGAACGGATATTAAAATATAAGTACCAAATTATTTGAATACATGTTTTACAAGATCAAAAGTCATTATCTAACAAACCCACAAGCAGAAGAGTGGATTCTATTCAAATACTTTTAAAACATACCATAAGAACTGTCAAAATGATAATTTTGAATGTTTTCTTACATCATTACTTATTTAAATCCTTTTATGTTTATATGTTCTGCTGATCACCCCTTTATTAATAAATAGATCTTTTTATTATACCACCCTGGTGTATTTTATGCTATTATATTCTCTATTGTTTTATATTATTTTATCTTTTTTAAATGCAGTCATCTGGCCTGAAGAATGCCACCACAGCGGCACTTGATTGCAGCCATCTTCCTACAGATGAATTTATGCTAAGACGTAAGAAGGACTAACCTGTGACTCCACGTGGTCAGGTATATGTACTGTTCATCAACAGCAATTCCAAAGAAATTGTAATTGCTGCTTGATGTGGAGAAATGAGTCTTCCTGTCAGTTCCATTGGTGCTTATCGACTGGACCGATCGAGGAGATTTCGCCTCACAGAAATAGAGTCTCTCAGCTGAGACAGAAAAAGATGCATAAATTTGAAATGATACTTATTCAAGGTTGTTACATGATATACCAATGTCAATGTAAGGGAATCAGATGGACATGGGAGTTTTGAATTAAAAAAAAACAGCACTTGCATTTCTTTCTTACAATTATTTGGATATGATTCAAACTGAAACATTGGAAATCAGTAATTCAGAATAGTCTGAAAGGTCCAAAATACCTGGTTTATCCAGGGCCAGTCCATTTGGCCACCTCAGACCAGAAGTGACCAGTCTTTTTCTATTTGTTCCATCCATTTCAGCTTTTTCAATGTCAGGAGGGCTACCCCAGTCAGACCAGTACATCCACCTGGATTAGAAATGGAAACATAAGTAAAATACAGGTCAATATCAGTCTAGTCTCTCAGAATTTTTGAAGCAATCATGCTCTTTTGAAATTTATATATGCTACAAGTTTAAAACTATTTCCACTCCATCACAGCTGGGTGTGTCTTGAAGACCTTACCCGTCAACAGGATCCACAACAATTGCTCGTGGTTCAAGTAAACCAGTCCTGACCAGAGTTTTGTTGGTCTTCCTTTTGAAATCTATGATTTTGATGAGGTTGTTAGCAGTGTCTGTCATGTAGAGCAGATTTGAAAGTGGATCTATTGACAGACCGTCAGGTATTGAATCTAGAAAAAATCAAAACTTATATTGGAATACCATTGCATTTACTAAAGTATCACACAAACGTACCTTGCATAAATGGATTGGAACAAAAGTCACATAATAATAATTATTTACCCCTAAAGAACTCTTTGACATTGAAGGATATAAAAATATTCCGAATGGTTCGGAGATACGGCAAAAAACCATCGCTGCCTTGGCACTCAGTTCATTAAGTCTTAAAACTAGAAAGATTGTGAACATTCCTTTCCTTGAAATTGACTATTAACAATCAAATAGGTTTTTAAAAGGAATAATGTTACGACTTAAGTTATAATTGTACATGTTTTGCAATGTTTGAAAAGGTTTTAAACTATAATTTTAGAGAACCAAATCTCACCAGTAGGAAGAGGAATTGTTTGTATTTCATTTGTAACCAATGACAATTGACCGATGCTTTTATATTTGCTTTCACTAGATCCATCTCCTGCTCTCTCTGTCCAGTAAATGAAGTTCCTGATTGGGTCGTACGTGATCGCCACTGGGTTAACAAACTTGGTCGAACCACCAACCGGGATATGATCACCACCTGTCAAGGGCATTTGGAAAACGTTTTTGCGCCTGGTATCCGTGAAGAACAAATATGACCCTGATGCATTTCGACCTGAAACATGAAATGAAAGATGAAATGAAAGATGATTTATAAAATCATGGTGAGATACTTGCAGCTGAATTATGCGCAAAGCTTCTATGAAGTAGTATCTGAATGGTCAAGGATGTCGAACAACTTATTATGTTTTGTTGGATGTTGAAATAACAAATCAGTTACATTATAATTTGTATACGTTTTTTTTTTCTTGGAACAGTTATACAAGCTAAAATAGACTAACCCACATCATAGCAGCTGACTCCTGCATCCTCACTGTGGGCACAGTTGTGACTTCCCCAACCGTCATGGCCACAGTCGTAAATAGAAGTGTCTGATGGTTGACAATCAAGGTCGTCTAGCCAGATGCGACCACTACCACTTGGTACGCTGTTTAATACAATCCCAGCGTCACTGAAATGCCAATGTTAGATTCTGATAATGAAAATCTATTCAGCGATGGACATTATTAATGTCATTAAGTGGTTTCTGTTGTTAAATAGTTGTCAAAGAAGAGAGGAGAGATGTTTAATTGTGTAACATCACAGGCAGATTGTTGCTCATTGCGCATACCAGATGAAATATATTATCAAATAATCGTTATTGACTTATTGTCATTTTGAAGATATTTAAATTTCTTTCTGAAAAAAATACATACTAGCCCAATGTCCGACATATAACAGCTGCATCCACATTTTCGAAATCGTCATCACAGACCGTACCCCATTGTTGGTTGTAAAATACCTCAACTCTGCCCGATGATTCTTTGCCCCCAACAAGTCTTATGGTTGAAGCTGAAAATCACATCACTTCAAGTTACGTCTCTTGAAAGTCAATGCAGAATATTAATAATCTAATACCATAAAGAAGAAAAAACTTACTCATATTTCCAAGACAAGAGACTCCGGCAATTTCGTTTCCCTTGCAGTTATGCTTGCCCCAAGGAAGATGGCTGCAGTGGCGAAGGGAGGTCATAGTGTCATCGCAGAGGACGTCATCCAGGGCAAATTGGACCCCGGCAGGGGTCACTTCCATATATGTTAGGTTGTGAAAGTAGGACCCAGTGTGTGCTATGGCGATGCCCCTGGAGGTTAAGTCAGTTTAAAATATTAAAACATGAAAATTCGTTGAAATAGTACAGTTTGTCATATATCTCAAATAACTTATTTCATTAATATGCAAGGTTTTATCTGATGTCAGTTTCCTATCATATCAGCATCAAAATGGTGTAATATTTACCCATAGCCTAGATCTTTGCAGGCAAGACCAGCTGATCTTGTGTTCCAGTAGTCATCACAGACGTAGCCCCAAGATTTGTGGACACTACTTCGGACTTGGATGTGGCCTGAACCATTCTGTTTACTGTCGACCAGCCTTACTTCCCATTGTACTTGTGCTTCCTCTGAAGTAAGAAGATCAAAAAGGGTAAATGAAAGAATTCTTTGCAGATATAATCAGGCCTTGCATTGTAATATGTACTTTTGAAAATGCATTAGGATAGCGATTTTCTCCTAAATTCACCAAACCAACCTCGACAGACCAAGCTGACATCCTCGTGGTGACGACAGTTGTGCTCCTGGTACATTGAGCAACCCGAAATGCCCATCGATACATAAGGACAATGAACGTCATCATACCAGATAGGGGCATCCGGATCCGCTTCTCCAAAAAAGGCTCCTCCAATAGCTTGTGGCTTGAAACTAGGGTAACATTTCATCTATTATTGGAGATACTGGTTGAATACTTTATTGATTGATTCATTATACAGTGTACATTCAGAATCACTAAGAGTGATCACATGTGACAACTTGTTTTGAACTAATTGACTTACTTTTTTTTAAATTCTACTTCAATCAACAGCAATTCACTGACAAGCAATAATATCGTTCAGGTAGGTACACACACTTATTTCTTAAGAATATATTTACTCAACTACTTCAAAGAAATGTTTGAGCACTTACCCGAGTTCTGGCTCTATGCCTAGCGCTTTACAGAAAATTTCTGCGACCGTGTCATTTATAAAATCATCACACACCGAACCCCAAACTCCATCGATCTGAACCTCCAGTCTCCCGGCGTATGGGGTATCCCCTCCAGATAGACGCAATGAACCTTCAGACAAGGAGCAAACATAGAAGAAGGTTTTATTTCTTGCAACTTATGAATTATATCTGATTTATAGTACTTTATATGGACACAGATAAAGAGAAATACGTTTATTTTCACCTGTCAGGTTGGTAGGCTGTTGACACCGGACTCCTACATCCTCAGCATGGCTGCAATCGTTGATCCCCCAATCTTCATGAGCACATTCATATAAATTGATGTCGTCAGGAGCACATCTCATATCGTCCAGCCAAATGCGTCCTTCACCTTCTCCAAAGTAGGCCTCTCCTAGTTCCGTCCCTGTTCTAAAAGATGATTTTGTGCTTCAATACTTTTCATTTTAGGGGCCTAAATTGTTATAGTCGAGGAAACTCATAGTGAGTACCCTTGACTTTATGGATTGTCAAAGGATATTCAAATTATGCATTGTAAGTGTTGTTCTGCCTTTCGATGTTGCTGTGTGTTGGCCCACTTATTACTGTTTTCATAGCTGTGAGTTTTATCTGTTTTTTCTTTCACATTATCCTAAATCTGTGATCAGATGTCACACTTTCTGTTGCATAACTGCACAAATTGAAGGCACAGAGTTCAAGAATCTGAATAAAATCATTTGATACATGGATTTGTCATGTTTAGCTTGTTTGGTTTTGATGGCTAATAATATTTTTGTCATAGATTCCGCCAAATGAAGCTGAAGATCCGTTTCTATTTTCATTGTCACAAAGTGACTTACAATGTATAACAATTGATGAATTTACCTTCAGGAGATTTGAAGTTTTTAAGCAGAATTTTTCGACGATGTCACATCGTCTTCCTCAGTGTTTGTGTTGTGAGGGCTGAGGTGTCAAGTGACTCACGAGAGTCACGTGACAGAAGCGAGGAGTAGACCGGGGCGAGCTCAAGTCTTTTGTCGCGGTTGAGGGACGGCTGGTGTCTTTGGACGTGGATTGCCTCCTTTAATTTCCTCCGGTACCAGTTGTCTTCCTTGTCAAGGATTTTGATGTCTTCTAAATTGCGTTTGTGTCTGGTGGCTTCAATATTATCCTTGATCGCTGAATTGGTGTTTTTCTGTGATGTATGTTCCTTGAATCTGGTGGCAAGGTTTCTGCCCGTTTCCCAGATGTAGTTGTTGTCACACCCCTGACACTGAATGTGGTAAACCAGGCCACACTGATTCTCTTTGGGGCTCTTGTCCTTTGGATTTACCATAAGGCTTTTAAGGGCGTTGAAGGGCTTATGGTAGGTCGGGATGTTGTATGATCTAAATAGTCTCTGTAGATTTTCTGATAACGTAGGGTGAGGCGATTGGAGGAATGTTGGTCTTAGATGTCTTGTCAGAGTTACCGGTGTCCTTTTTCTGCATCTTTCTCGGGATCTTGAGCATCCACGTTTGGTGGCAATTTGCTGCAAGTGCTGTTCATATGTGTGTCATCTCTGCCTTCTTATCTGCCTCCGTCGATACCAATTTGTCCACTCTTTGGATCAGGGTGCGTACCACGGACCTCTTGTGGTCAAGGTGGTGGTTTGACTTCCAGTTCAGGTACTGATCAATGTTGGTGGGCTTGCGGTATACTCTCGTTGTTAAGGTAGCATCATCGTTCTACATCACTTCAGTGTCTAACAATAGGGTTCTATTGTAAATTTGATGTTGGCATGCTGTGTGTTTATGTGCCTGGTGAAATGCTCTATCTCGTATTCATGTAGAACTACAAATGTGTTGTCCACGTATCTCAGACAGGTGTACGAAGAGCTCGGTGCAGATGTGATGGCTTTTTCCTCAAAGTCTTCCATAATTATTATATAGGTTGGCGACTACTTGAGAGACTGAAGAACCCATGGCTGCTCCATGTTTTTGTTTATAAAATTTCCCATCATAAACAAAATAGGTTGTATTTAGGCAGATGGATAGTAGGGCGTGTCAATTTTGGAAAATGTTTGAAATTGCAAAAAAAGCCCCTTCAAAAGGGTGACAATGGTCAATGGGAGTCCATTGGTACCATTCAAATTAAAATTGAAGGATGTTTAGCTTGGTAAAACTTAATTTGAAAATTGTATGTTTAATTTTATTCGAAAAAACACATTTTCTCAAATAACTGAAAAACTATTGGTCTTAGACCAAAATATTGTATTGAAGTTGAATAGGAAAAGGTGTATTCCGGATATTTTGGTGCCATTTGCATGTCTCTAGCTCCAATATTAACCGAGATGTGGCAAATTTAGTGTTTTTATTGATTATATTATCAATTTTGAATGTATGGGACAAGAAAAATTGGTTTTAAATGTCACCATTTCTTGAAATTTGAATTCTCAGGTAAGATCCCAAGAGTGGATGCATAAATATGTGTACTAGTTAAAGCGTAGTTCCAGAAATTAAGCATATTTAAGGTTATTACACAATTTGGCGCTTGGATTATAATGCAACATTTTGTATTCTCAAGAAGGATGATTGCAATAGTCAATACATGTCATATCAAATAATAAAATGTGACTGTGAAACAAGTAGATCTTCAGTCCTTTAATGAAGAACACATACAGAGCATTACAGACAATTTTAAAAAGAGAATAATCAACTATTTTTACACAGCAAAGCCAACCTGTTTTTGCATAGTCAGGAGCACTTATGATACTATTTTATGGCATTGCAATGTCATAATGATCATTTACAAATGAAATAGAATTTGTGAAGCTCAATTAAATTGGCATGCTTTAGTATGTCTGACATGTTTTCTGATTATTTCTTTACCACAGGTACACTATGTCATCACATGCATTTTCAGGAATGAATGCTTTACTTAAAATATTAGTAACCTTCTTCATGAAATATGTATATTTCTTTGTCCTTTCAATATCATGGCCATTGCTGGTACAGCAGTGACATGTGAGGACTCATATATGATCATCCTTACTTCTGTTTAGCATGTTAAGGGAGGTGGCTAGTACCAGTTTAAATTCCTGAAGTATATCTTCTGCTGAGTTGATCACCTAGAGAGGGATTTATGCCTGTGTTGATAATACTTGATATCGTGTGCCTTTTTGGGGTGTAGACAAAGAACTCTTGATTTTGACCTGTAATCTAAATTCAAGACAGTAAGGATGTTTAAGAGCAAAGGCAGTTTCTAAACTTCCTGTCAACAAAGTTTCTGAGAGTTGAAAGGAGAGGGAATACATTGCAAATATACATTGAGCGGTTCTGTGAGGCCAGGCTATGACCACTGCCCGCCGCCCAGGCTATCTCTCATTAACACAGATTAAAAACCCCTTCTTGAAATGATTGGCTAATCAGGCATTGTATCAGAGCATGCTGATACCTGTGATCTTACTAACTATACAGAAGAATTAATAAGTTTGGGGATGAACCCACTGAAGTGACCAGGGCATTGTCAGGATATAGAATGATGTGTCAAGGATTATGCAGGGTCATATTTGTGCAAGTCTAGTATTCACCTTAAAAAAAAGATGACTGCTGCTGTTTCAAAACTTTCAATAACCTAACATGCAGCAGACACACATCTGACAATTAAGTAAATTTTAAAAAAGATATTTTGTCAATTTGTCAATTGTTGTCATGCATCATAAAATTGGTGTCACAAATGTTTGTCATCTGCACAAATACAAGTTTGCTTAAATTTGTTATATTTCATTTGTAACACAATGCGATATAGCAATTTTAAAATGTCTAGATAATACCTTGTACATGGTGTTGATGTGTTGTAGATTACAAAAGGCAATATTCCTAGTCTCATTGTCAACAGTTTAGTATGTGATATGGCATATTGTAGACTGTTCCAAACAACCTTCTCGAGAAAACTAAACGTTGAACTACTATCCACAATTATCCAAGCACCAAATTATGTGATTTTGATCATAATTACCTGAAATATGCTACATTTCTGGAACTACACTTTAACTAGTACACATATCTATGCATCCACTCTTGGGATCTTACCTGAGAATTCAAATTTCAAGAAATGGTGACATCTAAAACCAATTTTTCTTGTCCCATCGATTCAAAAATGATAATATAATCAATAAAAACACTAAATTTGCCATATCTCGATTAATATTTGAGCTAGAGACATACAAATGGCACCAAAATTTCCGGAATACACCTTTTCCTATTCAACTTCAATACAATATTTTGGTCTAAGACCAATAGTTTTTCAGTTATTTGAGAAAATGTGTTTTTTCGAATAAAATTAAACATAAAATTTTCAACTTAAGATTTACCAAGCTAAACATCCTTCAATTTCAATTTGAATGGTACCAGTGGACTCCCATTGACCATTGTCACCCTTTTGGAGGGGCTTTTTTAGCAATTTCAAACTTTTTCCAAAATTGACACGCCCTAATGGATAGTAAGACCACGAGTTGATCCACTGTCAACACAAACACTGAGGAAGGCGATGTGACATCGTCGAATATTCTGCTTAAAAACTTCAAATCTCCTGAAGGTGAATTCATCAATCATAATGAATCCGAAGATCGATAATCTACATTTAAGACAATGTAGAACTGTTTGTGATCACTGCTTTGATGAATGTAAATTGGGATTTGCCATGTGATTTTGGAACAGGCTCCCATGAAATGTATTCCTTCAAAATATTAAAATGCTGGTACAGGAAAATCATTTAATGATTGCAGACCATAATATTATCAAAGTGAGATGTACAAGGTCAACCATTGCATGTGCACCACATCTGCATGTTATTTCCGAAATGGCTATGCTTCTGCAAACTCCAAATTTGAGTTGCAAACTTGTTATCAATCTTTCCTCAAACTATTTATCATTTGAGGTAAACAAGTAAAAATACTAATCTTATTTTAAATGAGATTTGCCTTACCCAAAACCCATTGATTTGCAAGCAATAGTAGCATCAACCGGACCAAATCCATCATCACACACTGTGCCCCAGACGCCCTTGAAGAAAACTTCAAGTCTTCCTTCTGACGATGAATTGCCCCCTGCTAGTCTGATCCGTCCTGAATCAATTGTCATTGGATATCATAAATAGATTAGTAACAATAAAAAAAAAGAGAAACTAATATTATAATTCTCGCTCTGCTTCACAATCAATACACCGACAAAAATTAATGCAAAAAAAAAGTTTTCCTACCTGTTACATTTGCATACGGGGAGAGAGCAGGAGTCAGAATGACTGTGGGTGTTGTAGTGGTAGGAACCGTTGGAGCTCTGGTCGAACTTGTTGGAAATGAACTTGATACTGTACTTGTTGTTGAGGTCTGTGTACTTGTTGTACTTTGTGTTGTACTTGGTGTTTGTGGAGTAGTTGGGGTTTTAGGAAAACTACTTGTGGTTGTACTAGATGCTGTACTTGTTGATGTACTTGGTGTTGTTCTTGTACTTGTAACTGTTGTACTTGTTGTAGGTGTACTTGCTGTTGAGGTTGTACTTGTCTGTGTACTTGTAGTTGGTGTACTTGTCTTGGTAGTTTGTGAAGTTGAACTACTTGTACTTGCTGTTGTACTGGCTGTTGTACTTGTGGTTGTACTTGCTGATGTACTTGTAGTTGTACTTGTACTAGCACTTGTGCTCGTCGATGTTATTGTACTTGACTGTGTTGTACTTGTTGTGCTGCTTTCTGTACTTTGTGTTGTACTGGTACTTTTGGATGTACTTGATGGTCCACTGTGAATATCACTATGAAGTGGATTGAAGCCTGAAATGAATTATTTTTGAAATTGACCGAAAAGGAAAATTATAATACAATAACATGTTGTATCGATCTTTTTGGATTTTTAACGAATAAGTAACTTTGTAAGTGAGAAGAGAACAGAGACGGTAAGTTGACATTATTTTGAAAATGATGAGTTATTTCAAGAGTTTGCGATACTGTGCATTTTAATGTGTCATAATCTAGAGACATTACTATCTAGCCTCTTACTTATCACTTCATCCTTTGTCTGGAGGTTTTTCCACAACTTTTTTTGTTTGATGTCTTCTTTCAGTCCATCTGTAATTTCCACCATTTTCGTGTCCACAACTTTCAGCTCGAACAATGCCATGACTGAACCTTTCCTGGATTGAACAGTTATGCAAAAATAAGTCCCCCTTTAAAACTTGAATATATCAAAGATTCCTTCTCAGATTTTGGTGAAAGTTGGCTGAATTATAGGTGAAGGTTAACGCCACAGGAGAGGAAATATGTTATTTATCACCCGAGGGCTTCAGTCCGAGGTGTGATAAACACATATTCCTGATCCCATGGCGAAAAACTTGCATGCTTTCATAACAGTGATAATTTAAGACAGTACGTATGCATTGAAATACAGGCTTGTGACAGGCAGACAGATGTGTCAAATGGTATTAGCCTGTACAAATCAACCCTAGATATGTGTATTTGCAGCTAATTGGTGTTATTCTTGGCTGAGCCAGCGGCCTTTCAGTGAGCCTTCCCCAGTGTTTTAAAATATGTGGCTTTTCCAATGGATATGACCAATTTCACCGTGTGGGAGAGCCACCAGCTGGGCATACTTCATCGAATGGACTGTCATATTAAGTGACAATTGAAGACTTAGTCTTCTTTTGTGACATTTTTACTGTTTAGGTTCATTGGACGATATAATGGGTTATTTGAGGACCTTTTTGTAAAGAATGTTTTGAACAAGCCAAAACGCAAAATTTTGAAAATAGGAGTATGTGCACAGGGTCTGGTGGATCATACAAAAATCAAGCAATTAAGCTAGAAATAGCTAGGCACAATGTCAATATGCAGGCCTACAAACTTTTAAACTTTCATAGATATCGGAAAAGAGGTCTTTGAGATATTCAAGTTTTTGTTGAGGGGGATTTATTTTTTAACTGTTTATTTGGATTTTGGTATCAGTTACAGGCTATTGAATTATTGTCATTTGGATCGTCTAGAATGGAGCACCACAGCGGAAAAACAAATGCCGAATTTATTGCATGACATTTATCATTATGGTTCCAGTACGTAGTTATATTTTCCAATTCCTTTGAATAAGAGTTTAAAACTTTGGAAAAGTAAAGCATTTTTGGAATAAAGAAATCTATTGCACATAATGTATATGAACAACATTTGTTAAGTGTTTACATTTTCTGTGACATACAAAATGAACACCATTATCAATGATTTATTGTGCACCACAGAATATTAATGAAGTACATACCAAAACTCCTTGACAGAGCAATGTTTTACACCACTTCTGGTTTCAATTATCTGCAAAGCATATGTAAGCTATTTACTAATATATTCAGATATAATATATATGATACAAAATATACTATTTGATATTGACACACATTGGAGCTTGTGCATATACATAGAATTTTGTTTACAGATTTTTTGTCTTACTGTGCCGCCTGTAAGTAAGTGAAACACATGAAATAGTGCCATTGCATCAATGCTAAACATCCTCAGCAAAACTGCTTGTGGAAGCATGAATTCTCATCCAATGAGTGGAAACCCTATTGGGTCATAAAGGCCGATATGTGAGCCATTTGGGTTAGCAATGGCAGCCTATTTTCTTTGCTGTAGTTGGAGCTAGGTATGGGTCAAAGTCTTTGATAAGTAAGTGAAACACAGGCCCAGTGTTATTTAATAGGGAAGTGTGGTTCACTTACTTATCAAAGACTTTGACCCATACCTATCTCCCACTACAGCAGAGAAAATTGGCTGTCATTGTTATACCACATGCCTCACATATCAGCCTTTATGACCTGATATATTTTACTCTCATCAGATGAGAGTTCATGCCCCCACAAGCAGTTTGGTTGAGCAGTGGCGGATCCAGACACGATGGTCTAGGGGGGCCCGGACGTGTTTCAGCACTCACGGGCACGCATTATCGCAATTTTTCTTCAAAATGCTACTATTAATATTGATGGTCTAGGGGGGGTCGGCCCCCTTGACCCCCCCTGTATCTGTCACTGTTGAGGATGTATAGCATTGTTGCAATGGCACAATATCATACATTTCACTTACTTACAGGCGGCACTGTACACTATAATTTGCCAAAACATGAATTTTGCAGCTTGTACATCATAATGTATCTGATATGTTTGGTTTCTTGACATTTCGTTAGTTTTAGTCAGATAAATGAGTTGCCATGTCAACCTTAGAAATTTGCTCGGAAAATTTGTGTAAATTGCGACAATGTATTCCCAAAATTACTGCAACTGGAAATTTCAAAGGGAGAAGTGTTAGTCCAAAAGTTTTGCATAGCTCTTTGACAACAGCAGTTTCACAGTGGTTTTCAATTTTGAAATAAAAATAAGGACATCTTCAGATATAGAGCAGTTAAATTTCCTGTTATATGGAAATTCCCTGTATCATCTTTGATATTATATTTAGTCACTCTTTCCAGATAACTAAAAGGATAGTCACTTGCATGCACAGGTTAAAAAAAGTAATTTTTGGTCACTGGTCACATGAATCCATTGTGCTAGTTCAAGTAAATATATTATCATGCTTAGTTTTGTTTCTGTCCAAGGGCCTGAAGCTTTTTTAAATATTTATAAGCATACATAATGCATTTTTACTTATATGAATGTACATGTAGGCAAAAACAGAAAAAAATACAGCCACTTACAGGATCGCATATTTCTTTTTTGAGACTGTTGAATTCTTCACTTTGGGTGTCATTCAATTCTGATACATATTCCTTGTTTGTTATGGTGATGAAGCCAAAAATTGTTCTGCCTGAAGTGAATACAGCAAGTGATATAATTCAATAAGAAAACAGCAACAATGAAAAAATTGACATGTTTCATTTCTGTCACTCACCATCTTGGGTGATGCTGAGGGTTTTTGACTGTTCTTTTTTTCTCTCTGAAAATACATAGACATATAAATAAGCACGTTATCTGAAGAATTCTCCATCTGGCGACATATTTATCTTCATGATGTTAGTGTATTTTCTGTCCCCGAGTCATTTTATGACGTATTCTTGCTCGATCATTTACATATTTTTTCTCTTTGATATTCCATCCAAGTGGACATAAAAGTTACCTTTACCGTCACATAGGGTGTAAGAATATTCGTCATACAAGCACGTAGTTCGCAGTGGCCAAAAACTTCCAGATTTTAAAACATCGGCACAAAAAAGACAATGTAGCATGGTAAGGCTGTCTACAAGTCGACCGCTGTTTCATTGCTACTGCTTATTACCAGCATCAGCAAGACATTTTTGTGAGCTTCAGTGAGCAGTCAACAAAAACTGAGTGTGAGGAACTCTCACAACAAAGTTTGTCTGAAAGAAACCAGGGCTTTATCTGCGATGACCTTGTCTGCTATTTTGGAGAATGGGATTGCCTGGTCTTACTTGGGTTTACCACAATATTGAACGGAAACTTTGTAAATGTATAATAAAATTGGAACTATTTCTTGAAGTAGCACAAAAAACTAGTCGACTTGTTGTGTCCCAGCAGAATATTCTTTTTCGTATGCCTTTAGAAACATATAACCAGTAAAAATTGTTCAGGGCCACTGTGACACAACAGAAAATTGGTATATAACAAAATAGTAGGCAGCCTTGGTTTTTTTTTTTGTGCAAAGACCTATTTCAAAATGTTGCTCCAATGCACAATGACACCAATTAAAGCAAATAAAGTTTAACTACTTTGTTTGATTGCCTCCATTATAGGCCAGAGAGGAATTCGCTTTACAGTTTACATATTTGCATAGAGTAGCGCGGGGCAAGCAGCCCCCCTTAACTTCGAGGTGCGATTTGACCCACTTTTTGTGGTCGATTATTTAAATGCTTATGTTGTCAGGAAGGGATCACTTGACTCTGCTTATAACTAGTGAAACAAATGTCTACCAATTTTAATAAAGGAGTTACAGCCCTTTTTGTAAAAAAAATAAAATGGCCTTCTTACCCCACCCATCGGGCAAAAAGCCCCCCTATTATAATCCTATGGCAATTTTTTTTGCGACTGCATTCAGCTTGAAAGTTATTTCTTTGGGTTCTTCTATCATTTTTAAGGCATTCTATTCACTTTTTCCGAATTTCTGAATTTTTCTGTTCATACATTTAATTTTTTGATATTTTTTACCCTGTTTTAATTTCGGCCAAATTTTTTCGAATTCAATTACCTATTCTATCAAGATTTAAGGCAAAGTACACATCATCAAATGGTTCCTGAAGCAGCTCCGAGGCCTCAGTGAAGGGGGGCCTCATGCCCCATACCATGTGGGGCCTCTCGCCCCAAACTCACATATTTTAATATGACCTCTATATTTTGAGCTAAAATGCCAAAAATATTATCCAAATCATATTCATGTAATGGTCATAAAGTGAAGCAATGCAGATATCCATTATACTTTTAAAAATTTCCAAAGTAATTTCTGACAACCACTTTCAAAGAATTAGTCAAAGTTACAAAAACCATGCACCTTTTTTTGTTTCTTTAATTACTCCTATGTTTTGGTGCTGTTTGCTCTGAAAATTTGTAACGTCACCTAAAAAGCCTCTAGCTTCAATCCTATCAATAAGAAAAAGCACCAAAAATGTGAGTTTAGATATAACCCTGGGGGGGCTTCTCACCTAACCCGGGCTTCTTGCCCCGACCCACTCTACCTCATGGGTAGGTAAGGTTCATTATTGGTATGGCTCCCATGATACCAAAACATCGGTTTGTTTTCAAACACCATGTCTCAGAAAAAGTAAAATGATCAAAAATCCAGTTGCTGTCAACTATAGAAATCCATTCAGAATTCCAGAACTGTGTATGTTATCATTTGGGATCAAAGCCATGCAAATCATAACCTTGAAACTTCTTTTTTATTGGATCGAATTCGTGGAAAGTTCACACATGAGAGGGCAAAACTTTTCTGTGTTTTTTTTTTCAGTAGAGATTCAGGAAGGTCTTATCTAATAATTCATTGTCCGCAAGTCTTAAAGTGAGGCAGTCCTCCCATGTACAGTTTTGTACACTCTTAATGCAAAAGGTTCTTGATGGTATATTATAAAGAACCCACAGCTGAAAACTTTGCTAAGGGTTCAACTGAATTGAAAAGGTACGATACTGGTGGGAAGGTCCTACAGCAAGTGAAACGCATGATATTGTGCCATTGCATCAATGCTAAACATTCTCAACCAGACTGCTTGTGGAGGCATGAATTCTCATCTGATGAGAGGAAAACATATTGGGTCATAAAGGCTGATATGTGAGGCATGTGGGATAACAATTACAGCCAATTTTCTCTGCTGCAGTCGGAGTTAGGTATGAGTTAAAGTCTTTGATAAGTAAGTGAACCACCCTTCCCTATTAAATAACATTGGGCCTGTGTTTCACTTACTTATCAAAGACTTTCATTTCCGACTACAGCAAAGAAAATTGGATGCCATTGCTGTACGACTTGCCTCACATGTCAGCCTTTATGACCCTTGACCCAATATCCTCCCATCAGATGAGACTTCATTCCTCCATAAGCAGTTTTGCTGAGGACGTTTAGCATTGATGCAATGGCACCATTTCATGTGTTTCACTAACTTATAGGCGGCACTGTATGATGGAGCCCTATGCTCCCAATTTGTGAGAAAGGGGCTCCACTGTGGGAGTTCAGTGCAGCTGGATTATGTAAGTGTTGTTTTTGTTTGCTGTTAAAAGTTGAATAATGAACCTTAGGGTTCCTTATCTATACCAGCTTTAGAACCCTTAACGATTCCATATAAAACATTTTTGTTAAGAGTGTACATGTATTTCCCATGCGATGAGAGTATAACAAATAAACAATCCAATGGTTCCATAAATGTGGATTAATCTATAAACATAGAGATAGATTGTTTTAAGACAATCCATAATATCTGAAGGAAAATTTTGTCCTTCGGAGAAGTTTCTTTTCCTTCATATATATATATATAAATAAAATTGAAACCACTTACGTGTGACAACTACTGCGGTGACGATGATGATCAAAATGATAAGACATATGGCTGCAATCATTGCAATTCTCAAGCCACACTTCTTGCTCTTCAACCTGTTAAGAAATTGGTCAATTTAATGTATTAATTTATTTTTTGTTGTGCAGAACTACCCCCAAATATTGGGATGATCTACTGCATCAGAGAATTTAGCTTAGAACTTTGTAAATTTTCAACCAACGAAGAATCTTGCTTTTTTTTTTTTTTTTTTTTTGAGGGTCTTGATGAATTTCACACCTTTTGTTCCAAATTTCCCAACAACGAGCCCCACAAATATCTTCGTCAAAATACTGTAATCAATTTGAAAAAAAAAAAACGATTATTTGTAAATTTTCACCTTTTCATCCATCCTGGCAATAGAAGATTCGACTGAAAAAAAAATAAGGACATTTTATCTACGCATGATGCATTGATTGGATTGAATTGGATTGGATAAATTTGATGCTATTGATATATCAACTCTTCCAAGCTTCCCTACAGCTACATAGATCGACTTACATGTGGGCACAAAAGATATGTTACTTCTTGTATGAGTAAATTTTTCATAAGAGACATTTTGGTCCATGAATATTGATTCAACAAAAATAAGTCCGCCTTTGAATAAACTTGAATGACTCAAGGATTTCTTCTCAAATTTTTGATGACAGTTAGTTGAATTATACGCCTGCATATATTGATCTTAAATTTGTGTATTTGCAGCTCAGTGGCATTACTCCTGGCTGAGCCACCAGTCTTCAAGTGAGCCAACCCCGGTTTTCAAAAATCTATGGATTTTCCAAAGGATAAGACCTATTTCACAGTGTGGGGGAGTCGCCTACGCATACTTCAGCAAGAGACAGGAGAACAATGTTTCTCAATCATATTACTGCAATTTCAATAAGTATGAGTTTCTACAATTTGGTAGAAAAACGTAGCAAATGTGTGGATCTAGTGATTGGTTGAGACACTGAATTACATGGCATAAAACTCATTTGAATAGCATAAAACGTACTAAAATTGCAGTTGACGTGTCTGAAAATGGCAATAACTGCTTTTATTTACTTACTAATCTGATCAAGCTGTCAAAATCAACAGCTCACTGAAGCAGAATATTACATATTTCATTGCATTCTACGTTCAACTAACAGATTTGGAGGATGTTTTACTGTTCAGGGTCCAATCAGAAAATCTGAAATACTAATTGAATCTGCAGTAAGTGGGCAGCTTATCTATCTATCTTTGCGGATCAGCAGTCCACATCATTTTCAAAATTAACTTTCAACTTGGCCATGTGATGTCACTGGCTTAAAAGTGTTTTAATGATTTGTTTGCATCAGTTGCTGTTTATTGGTGATATACCTATCAGCATTGGCGTCAATAAACTAACTATTTGATTTCGTTTGCAAGATACGCAGCTAATAAGAGGATTGGAAGACAAACAGGTAACTGTGAATGACGTGGCAAAGCCAGTTTGGAAGTTGAAAATGAAAAAATCAAGATTTCGACTGGGCAACCATTCTGCAATGAGCTCTAAGACTTATTTTGTAAATCTTTACTCTTTGGATTCCTCTTCATTGTAGTGACAAAATAAATCATTACGTTGAATATATTGAGTGCCTTTTGGAAAATTTTTTTTTGCAAGCCTGAACTTAACAAGGGAATTGCAGGGTCTGATGGCTCAGAAAAAAATGAAGCAATCAAGCCACAAATACACAGGCACAATGTCAATATGCAGGCCAACAAACTTTTACAAAAATTAGTGCATAGATCTTTGTGATATTCAAGTTTTTGTGAAGGGACTTATTTTTGTTGAACTGCTTATTTATAAATGATATAGTGGTTCGCCGCATAGATCCTAGTCCGTGTTTTGTTTGTCATGGTTGATATTGAAGGACTACACTCTAAACAAAAAGGCTCTATGTCGAATCTTTATGGGTTCTATAAGCTGGTATAGATAAGGAACCCTAAAAGGTTCATTGCTCAAAAAGGTTCCAACAGCAAAGAAAAACAACATTTAAATAATCCAGCTGCGCTGAACTCGCACAATGGAACCCCTTTCTCAAATTGGGAGCATAGGGTCCTATCACTGGGCCTTGCCACCAAGTACTGAACCTATTCAATTCAGTTGAACTCTAAAAAAAATTTAACCTTTTTTTCAGCTGTGGGTTCTTTATATATACCATATAGAACCTTTTGCATTAAGAGTGTGTGACAAACTCACTTCATTCATCATTGACTTACCGTTGATGTTGATGAGTAGGTATCACTTCTGTCATCCAAGATTTCATCAAAAGCCTGATTTCGAAATTTCATCTAAAAATGAGATAAGACAACTTGGACAGATAGCTACTGGTGGGTTTTGTTGTACTACATGTTATATTTTTAACCCGTCATACTCTTTATTCATTTTGTGCTCACAAAATGTGTGCATATGAAAAAAAATAATAAATTGTTAAATCTGTTCTTTTATTAATTTTCT
The DNA here is from genome assembly GCA_026936325.1 of Platynereis dumerilii. Classification (NCBI taxonomy): domain Eukaryota; kingdom Metazoa; phylum Annelida; class Polychaeta; order Phyllodocida; family Nereididae; genus Platynereis; species Platynereis dumerilii. The sequence continues at coordinate 7,680,586 of JAPTHN010000011.1, read as the reverse complement.
AGTACAATATTTCTGCAAGAGACTTTTTACATTTTGCCACCTGAATAAAATCTCCTTTGGATTCCAAGGTTATTACAGACTATTTCATAATTGAAGACGCTGAGACTGAATGTGATATTTTTTCTAGGACATGTATTGTATGGGGGAAAAGTGACATCAAAAAGCTTCTGACATCATTTTTCCCTATAGAATATGTGTCCCAGCCAAACAAATTCACATTCACACTTGTCTACAAATATGAAATCATGCGTAATCCAGTTCATTGTATTGCTCAGGTTTTATCAAACATGGACGGAGCTTTCTTTTTGATGTTATGATATAAGTTGAGAATTAAAATAAAATGTGTCCTTTCTGAAAGTGTCTCCATCAGTTTTGCAAGCCAATGTAACGTGGCAAAGGGAGCTAGTTGCATTGACAAAACAAAATGTTAGTTGTTAGCAACATTATTTTCTTTAATTATGCCATTTCAGTCGTCTTTCTGTAAAATAAGCAATATTCACTCTAAAAAATGTCGGGACAAAATTGGGTTTTTGGATTCAAAATGGTTTTTTGAAAAACCAAATTTCAATGCAAAACCAACATGGAGTTTTTAAAAAATCCATTTTTTTTTTTAATTGAAATTTGGTTTTTCAAAAAAACCATTTTGAATCTAAAAAACCAATTTTGTCTGAAATTGTTTAGAGTGTTCAGACAAAATTCTTACTCAAACACTGCACACAAACCAAAATTGTAGCTATTGTGTGCATAAGTGTTGTTTATTAGTTGTTAGCAACATTATTTTGTAACTGTTACTGTGAGTTTCCTTCAACTACAATCAGACAGCAAATATTTGAGTATATGGAAAACAAATATTATATTTCATGTATCTGCAAGTCTGCATTTATGTACAGTACCTGTACCAGTTCAGTGCTTTTGGTTTCTTGATTTCTATAGAATCTGTCAGCAAGTTTTCAAGATGTTTATTGCATTGAAGTCATTCAAAGGCAATGGTATTGTGCAAGTACTGATTCTTAAAATAGATACTACTGAATTCTCAAAATCCAAAAGAAAAAAAAAACTGAAAATAGGCCAATTGAGAGAAAAAGATATAAAACCATTTACTTCCAATGCCTTCATATTTGCATAACTGCAAAAGAAGACTGTGCCGCTACAAGATATATACTATATAGCCTACATTGCACTTCGCCTATGTTACCATGCTTACATCACTGCACAGGGAAGAACAAGTCACTGTAAAAAAATAATAACATGCAATAATGAAATTGCTGTAGGCCTTAATTAGTTTTCTTCAGACCACATGCAAGTGGCTTATTACAATGCATGTATGGTCATAGCCATTGACTAGATATCACTATGGAAAATCTTAAGAATGACAATTTTATAAGAGCTCGTATCTTCTCTTGAAGAGCAGTTTCTATGAAAATTTGAATCTTTAAAATTATAACATTTTAGTTTTTACTTAAATTTTTTATTACTATTTTAAACTTATTCTTAAATTTCCCCTTGTCATGTCTGACCCATAAAGTAGTGCTTTTAAATAGCTGTTTTGAAGCAAACATATCACTTGAGTAATTTCGTGTTTTGGCATAAGTTAACAGTTCCTTGACATCTGATATTGACAAAACGGCCCAAAATCAGCAAAAGATTTATTATGAGTTGAATTAATTACATATTTCGTACTAATTAGAGAGCTTACAAGCTCAGTTTAAGAGTTTCATTAGTTTATGTTAAATCTTGAATTATATTTTTTAAACCTTTAAATGGAGAAATGCATAAATATGGGGCTTGGGTAAAAATTTATGGAGTGTAAAAGAACAAATTCAAAAGAATAAATAAAACAATATTCATATAACACACTTAATTTTAACATACCTTGGATTTTGTTAGTATAATCCAGTTGACCAAAAATCTAAACCTCTAAGTACTGCTGACCGCAGGACATCATTTTGGATCCCATGTAGCAGGCGATGCACCAGTGATCTAAATTGCACACTTGATGTTTTGCAGCCAAGCATATCTGCACGCATCAGTGAATTTCAGTCCTTTTAACCATGCACTGAATTCTACATTTCATAACATTTAGGATGGGCAAGTGAATTTGTTCAAAACAGGCCATAGCTCTAAGGGTATATTTCAGTACTTGCAACAGTTTTTATTGCTTTTTTATTTTTAATTTATTCATTATATTTTCTTTTTAGATAACCCATGGCACTAAAAATAGTTTTGTGTATAATTGGGCTTTCTTGGAATAACCTCATTCATCAAAACAAATTACCCTTCATATATATATATATATATACTCTTAACAAAAGAAAGTATCGTCCTTTCTTTGCATAAAGTATGTTTCATGTTTACTCAAGGGAATAGGCACATGTAACTGAATAGATATAACTAACTCATTAACCATTGTTTATTATATACTGCAAAAATAATATTTACAATTCTCTCGACACTGGCTTGTTTGTCCACCATTATTGTGAGGTCTGTATACCTTAGCCAGTGGAACCACTGTCTTTACCCTAGTATGGGCACATCTACGTTGTAGCAACGTTGCAGCAACGTCACCCTGTTCATCAAATGATGTAGAATTGTATGGTAGAAATTATGTTGTCACAATGTTGTGAAGCAACATCAAAGATATGACGTTAGCAAGCACCGTTGTGGCAACATTTTCACAACATAGTACGGCAATGTTAATGGTTCGACGTTAGCTCGCGACGTTGTGGCAATGTTGTATAAAAACCCTGACATCATGTTCACGTTGTGGCAACATAATCTCCACCATATATAATTTTTACATATCTTCGTGACCAACAGACCAGCCCTCCACCAATTAGCAATGTCTTGTTTGGGTCGTGTGCCCCTTGGGTGTAGCCTGGAGTGTGGAGTAGAGCTATATTATTGTTTTTCAATCATACTCTTTTACTTACTTACTAACTAGTTACTTTATTTAATTCCTTAATTAGTTTCTGGCTGACTTAGTTAAGTTCAGACTTTCTTCCCTAGGGGAAAACCACGTCACTAATTGGTGGAGGGTTTGTCTGTTGGTCACATAGAAATATATATCATGTTGCCACAATGCGAACACGACATTGAGATTTGCTGAGAATCAGTCTCACTCCAGCCATTTCCTATACAGGCGGATATTCATTTTGGGAAAATTAGATAAAAACAGCAAAATTCAAAAGGTATGAACAATGAACATCAATCATTTTTAACACTGCGTTTCAAAATTGGCGAAATGCAAAGTTTCGTTCAAAATTTTTAAAAAAATTCTTTCAAAAAAAGAATTGTAGATTGCAGTTGTGAATGCAGTCATATTATTATTGAGAGTGATCTTTGGTAAAATTACGAAAGGTAAATTCATTGAAATCAAACAAATATTTAGGATGTCAAATAACAATCACTGTTGTTTCAAAGATGATCATATAGCATAATGCAGTGCATCAATGTTTCAACATTTTTGTAACAGTTTAAAATTAGAAGTTTATCTATCATGCTTATTGACCACATGAGACATTATCATATATACCAACAATACGTTTTCTACCCTCACCATATTTTTTTTAACGTTTCAGTGAAACAATATAATATAATTTTCTGTCATACGAGCAGTAATCAGATGAGGAAAAATGAGACATGAAATAATCAAGAATGGAAGTACAAGAAATAATCAGACAAAAAATGATTTGACGGATAATGTTGTGTCTGAGCTTCCCTTGCATGTCTTATTGTTGCTTGTCAGACCTTCCCTTGTCCTATTACAGCATGTCTGATTATTCCTTGTCTGGTTATTGCTTGTCTGATTGTTGCTTGTTTGTTCTTTCCTTGCAAGTCTGATTGTGGTTTTTATGATGTTTCCTATTCTACATATTCTTCTCCGATCTTTTTGTCAGAATATATCTTATCTGGATTATCATTGTCTGAGTATGACTTGTCTGATCTTCTCTTGTCTGATATACTGTTGTCTGGTATTAGGGTGGTCCACATTCCTATGGGAAAAATCAAATCTCCAAAAACCCCCAATTTGAAAGTAGAAATTGATGACCACATAAGAAAAACAAACACATGCAAACTTTCAGCCAAATCGGTTAATATTTAGAGGTGGCACAAAGCCCCTGAAGTTTATCATGTAATTCCCAATTCGCGGAACTGAAAAAATTGTCAATTTCCCAGATCTCTCTCCGAAGTAGGCTAAATATTTGTTTGCGGTTTTTTAGTATATATGATAAAGTTGGCATGGCAAAGTAATATCTGGGGGTTATTTTTGATTTATTATTCATAGTAAGTGAAATATTTGCCTGTTTTTATGAAAAAATGCTTAAAAATTGACCTATATAATATCTATGCTGACCTTCCCTAAAACATTTTAAGTCAGAAAGAATACCAGGACTAGATTGGGCATCCTTGACATACTAGAAAAAGTTTATTTGATCAAAATAATTGGCCATTATTGCAAGATTTGCAAATACCAATAATTTTGAGGTCTGCTGCTGGGCAATCACATGTTAAACTTCAACGGCTTTGTGCCACCTCTAAATATTAATTGATTTTGCTGAAATTTTTATTCAATACCCTCTATCGATATAAGATCACAATGCAAGATTCAATTCAGGGAAATTTGGAAGAAAGTGTTTCTGGACCACCCTATCTGGTATTCCTGATCCGATTATGGCTTATGAGGTTATATCATGGGTGGGGGCAGTATATCCCTAGTATAGTCACCCAAGACCCAGTATATCCCGAGACCCGAAGGGTCGAGGGTTATACTGGGTCGAGGGTGACTATACAGGGATATACTGCCCCCACCCATGATGTAACCTTTTTATCCCATGTCTTTTCTTTTTTTAAATACTTTTATTTTATTCATGTAAAACAGCTTGAAGCACTTAATGTGAATGCAGTTGTGCTACAAAAAAAATCAATAATCCTTAATTGGAAGTACTTAATTGCCTTAAATCATAACAATCAAAAAATATGCTGGTTTGTTATGTCAATAAACATGGAATACAGAGGGTCATGTACAACGTCTTTTTGTTGATTGTGGTATGCAAATGAGGCAATGCTGTTTTCTGATTTGTCAGTTTCAGTATATCCCTGCCATCTAATGAATAAATTAGTATATCCCTCTAAGCTAATTTATTGAAGAGCTCTGATTGGGTGTACTGATATTTGTCCCTCTCAATACTCACTTATTTCCCTCTCTGATTTGGTATTTACCTGGGAAAAACTCAGTATCAGGGACAAAAGTTTGCTAGACATGGGATAAAGCCTGATATTTCCTTGTTTGATTATTACTTGCCTGATAATTTCTTCTTAGATATTTCCAAGTCCGATAAATACTTGTCTGATTATTACTTGTCTGACCTTCTCTTGTCAGACATTTGCTTGTCTGGTTATTGCCAGTCTGATATTTCCTTGAACCTCTTATGTCGGATCTTTCCATGTCTGATTATTGCTTGCAATTGTTGATCTTCTCTTGTCTGACCTTTCCTTGTCTGATCTTCTCTTGTCTGATCTTCTCTTGTCTGATCTGCCTTGTCTTACCATTGCTTGTCTCATTTTCTCTTGTCTAAGCTTTAGAGCTCTTTAGGCCCTACATGTGCAAGACTGACCAGATCAGTAAATTGGGACATTGATACCAGAGGATTTTCCAGGCAGAACAGAGTCTCCCTCTCGTGGGTAAGACGTCATTGGAGCACAGCAAAACTCCTTACACGAGTTTGCAACCATTGATCTCTATACATTGATCTCTATATGTTTGCAACATCCTATTGAATTGTTTGTCTTTTTCCAATCTCCTCTACTTACCTGTTATATTTTGTTCCATTTCACCATGACTCATAATTTTTTTCTCCATACTTGTCTTTTTGTTCACTTCTTATCACGTTGCATTGATTTATAACCAAACTCTTTCTGATTGTCCCTTCATTCGGTGATGCTTTGAATATGGATCATTCATTCTCGTCTTATCTCACTTCTCATCTCTCATTGCATGTCATATTGAGTTCATTCGTGTTAAAGCAATTAAGTAACACAAAAATTCTTCTTCTCTTTCAATGAAAATGGTCCATCAGTCCATCTCATTGTAGTTCAATCAATTTGGTCAAGTCTTTGTGTGCCATACTCATGTGTTGGGTTCTCTTGTCTTTTCTGGAACTGATTTGAGAACCATGCGATGAAAGGGCCAAACGACAGTTCCACGATCTGCAGTGATGCAAGGGAGATTGGGGCAAGTTGAACCACCCTTGATTTTTCACTGGGTGGAGCAGGCAAGGGAACACACATACAACCTTGTGTTAGGCCTTATTTGGCTAGACTTTTCCATGCCTATCTTTTGGCTCTGAGATACATGGTAAGGGAACAATCACACTTTTTCGGTTTTTTTTGCATGTAAATTTTAGTTTGTCAAATTGAGATTGGAGCGTTCATAGCATTTAAAGTACCTGGTCGGCGATGTCATGTCATCATAAGATAATGTGTTATGTGTCGATGGAAATCCACTTCCTTAAAATGGTGTCCCACAACATGGATACTGCCAGGCTATATATAGATACATGGAGGTCCTAGTGGGGCCAGTTGAACCACAGGAGTTTATGGCAGTTTATTATTTTTTTATCTATTTTTTTAAATAAAATACATTTATAATGAGAGGCACTATTCAGTAAAACTGTTTTTCTAAGTTGCCCATTACAATAGATTACAATACATAGATATAAACATTTATTATTAAAGTTCAGCTGTCGACTGGTTCAACTGGGCCCGGGCTATTCTTTGAACAGAATGAATTGTGTCAGACATGTCAAATTTAGCCCAAACATGCATTTTTTTTTATTATTTGGAGGCTAATATGTCGGCCGTGGTAAGATGTGCACCAAAACCGGAGTTGGGATGTTAAGTCAACTTTTTAAACTACCTTTTCCATCTCTGTTCTCTCTGAAAGCTGTAAAAGTATGCACACAGGAGAGCATTTTCTAAAATTTGGTTCAACTGGCCCCACTCTCCCTACTGCACTGCTTGAATGTATTGATATTGATATTGACTTTATTTTGCCTTCAAAAGAAGAGATCAAACATACATTTAATAAAGCAGTTATAAATCACAGCAGCTGTATAGACCATAAATATCTCCAACCAGATTGCTTGTGGGTGCATGGATTCTGATCCGATGAGATGGAAACACATCCCATCAAAAAGGGAGATCTATAGGAGTTGTTGAGGTGCACGAATGGCTACAGATTTTATTTTCTCTACAAAAAATTATGCATCATTATGGGTCAAAATCTTTGATTAATAAGTAAGTGAGCCCCTTCCCCCTCCCTTCCTATTGAAATTACACTGGCCTTGTTTTTCACAAAGCAGTTTGGTTTGGGATGTTTAAGCATTGCTTCATAGAAGTATAGCACCAAAGCACTGTACGAGTAGGCCTAGAGTTTGCGAATTTTTAAAAAGGCATTTAAATATTCCATTTGATCATGCAATGATGATTCTCAAAATTCTCTGCCTCAATTAAACAGGCAGTGAGACATTCATTACAGGGTATTTCATACAGCAACTTCATCTGGAAGTCCAGTGGAAAGTAGGAAGTGCAGCTTTGCAGGCTCCACCCTTTTGGGACATTTCCTTGATACCTGCTACGATTTTAATAGATAGGAATTATGACATGTGAGTTATGATACAAGAGGCCACAAGTGCAAAACCAGCGACCCTAGTCACCATGCGTGTGATTGGAGCCAAGGGGGGAGGACAGGGCAGGGAGGGGGAGCAGGGCAATATCCCCCGGAAGTCTGCCCCCTGGCGCCGCCTGCCGGGAAGGCCCACCCAGAACTCCCTCCCTCCAATAATGTCGCCCCATGCATAGACACTTCGATTAACATAAATCTGGCAAATGCTTAATCTACATCTGTCAGAGTGAGAAATAAATGATAAATCTGGGACATTACAGCGCCTGCCTTGTGTTTACCTGTATTTCTCTTCTCACAATTTATGAGTGTAATCTTGGAAGAACAAGCACCCAAGGTGTAATCATGTTGCCACTTGCTATGGGCATATAGAGGTATTATTTAGCTCTATGCTATGGGCCACGACTTGCAAAAAAGTTTGCAACTCCTCTGCCGCTGTTCTGTTACTGACCTTGAAAGTGTGGTGCTTCAGACTCAAATTTAGATAGTGCATGATTATGTCAATCATAAAATGGCCTCCTACCAGGGGTAGATCTATCTATATCTATAGATCTTGCTGTATATATCTATCTATCTTTCCACCGTTCCACTATCCATCTATCTATCTATCTAGCTATCTATCTATCTTTCTACCTATGGCTATACATCTATCTATCAAGCTAGGGCTATCTATCTATCTAGATTCGTTATGCAACGTCACGACCATGTGCCCTTTTAGGGCCGATAAGGTCATGAGATTGTTCCTGTTCTGAGCGCCCTCCCACGGCCTCCCAAGAACTACGATCGAAGGTCGCATGACATGGAAAAGGTCATATGATCTTGTTTTCGACATACGATACACACTGCCTTATGGAGGGAGCAGGCATTTTGATAACATGAGTCAAGTTTGCGTCAAACAATCCCCTAAACTTGATTACATGCCTCAATCCACTAACCAGTGAGAAGTGGCCAGCCATGACTTCAACTTGATGGTCTATGTAAGTTGGCTCTGATTATATGCCTACTGGCTTGGAATACTCTGCAATCTTCATAGTCTTAAAATTATGTATATAATAAATTATTTAAATTATTGCATCAAACGGGTCCTTAAAGTTGAGAAGTAATTTTTCTCTTCAAAATTTTTAATCTTGAATCATACTTGGCCCCAACTCCAAAATGCTGAAACCTCACCTGTGTGTAGGCCTATAGGGGAGAGTTGGGTAATATGAGCATACTTTTGTCTCGTGGCTCTAGCCATCAGCATAAATGTGAAAAGTACAGTATTCCAGCTTTGTGAGACAGAGTTGGAATATGGCTAAAACGTGAAGCTAATTTTAGGACATTTGGTCAATTTGTTTTTGAGTAATATCACTATGAAAAATTTTTAAAAATTGCCCATATTAAACTTATGGAGCATTTTATGGGCACCTAAGTGGTATAATATGAGCACTCGGATAACTGCTATTCTTGAAGATGACAGCTTATATTGTAATAGACAATAGCACACAAGGAGTCCATAAAAACATCTTTAGAATTTTTCAAATTTTGTGGGATACCATTATCTACTTATTAGGCACTGCAGGCCATGCTCAACAAGAGGGTCGGTACAAGAAGTTGAAAACTAAGTATTCGGTAGGATAATATGAGCAGTGAGCACCCCTGCTGGACATGCCCATATTAGCAGACAAACATTTTGCATAATAAATACAGGAGCAACCATATGCCCATAAAATCAGACAAGCAATGTGCTCATATTAACCTACGACACATCATGCTGTATTTCGGTGCATCACAAATATCTGATATTATGGGCAGTCACTTTCCACACTTCATAGTCAAGGGAAGAGTGTCTCTAACCAAATTTACATCACTTCGAGGCATCTTCTACAGTCAACAACATACTAGAGGCAATTTCCCAAAGCAAAAACGACGAAAGAAATTACAACCAAATGTTCCAGTGACAATACCTTGAATATCATGGCAGCCATCAAGATACTGTCTGCTGAGAAGATGATCAGGTTCAAAAGACTTACAAATTCCAACAGAGGTCAGCACCTACCAGCATTAGTTTTCATATGGCAAAGGGTGCTCATATTAAACTACTGCCCATAATACCCTACTTTCCCCTACCTGTGCATCACAAGTTTCAGTATTTCGGAGTTTTGAAAAGGGTACGGTATTCGAAATGGAAATATTAAAGCCCCGAAGGTCAAATTCTTATTCCAAAAGTGGCGTGTTTTAAAATCGTAAATGCTGAACATTAGAGTTATATTTTTTCTTCATGTATGAGACATATTGTATATCCCCAAAAACATGATTGGCAATTTGAAAAAGGATGCCCTGTCTGATGTGTCTTGAAATCGCACCAAAAAGTGATCATTTAGCGTTAGGGGAGATCAGGGCTGTGTTGGTATTTTGACAGTTTTAATTTTTCTTTGACACCCAGACAATGGTGATTCATGGATTATTTATTGGTGCAAGATAGAAGTGATGAGGTGAAGACAGACATCCTTGCCCCACCCAGACAGACAAATACCCTTGATCACATCTTGTGCTTCTGCAATTCTTGAAGATGCAAATCGATGTGGCAATTGTTTGTCTGTTCCATTGTTTGCATCTTTGCTGGGTGGTCTCTGGTTCCTGGAGCCAACTCTGCCAAGGTTTCTTGGTGATAATTCATCCTGTTCAGTGATGACTTGGCCTCTCCATGAAAATCCAATCACGCATATTGCTGCAGGTTTAATGAGACAATATAATTCACGCAGTTTGAGGTCAACATGATGTGCATGCATTGGGCTTTTTCAGCTAGCTGTGAGGGTGGCATGCATTCTACCCTTCCCATGTCTTAGGGTGGTGGCAATTTTTGTTATTAATGATATCTGTATTTTTCACTCAGGTGTCATCATGGGAGCCCCAGTCCCACCCATGTCTATTGCGGGGGTTGTCTGCTGTTGCGCGCGCATTTGGGTGGTATGGGAGCTCATAGGGCATCTGCGCATGCGCATCTCATTCAGACCCAACGTGACACGAGGCAGTTAAATTCCCAGCAGGGGAAGATGCCTGCAATGGCCCTGAATATGACATCTACATTGGGAGAATCAATTTCTCTGCTGCTATTATTAATAACTCGCCATGAGATGGGGCGCTGGGGCAGCCAAGGGGGTGTGAGGGGAGGGTGATGGGAGGACCATCTGCCAGGGAAGCTCAGGGGAGCAGGGGCATGTCTTCCTGGAGGCTGGGGCATCTTCCAGGGCAGGGCATCTCTCCGGGGTGGCATCGGAGGGTAAACCAATCGCCCCCTCATATTGACAACTCCTCAAGCCAGTGCTAAGCTGGGTCACTGCTGCAGAATGACTTAAAATATGGATAGTTTACACAAGCTAATAAAGTTGAGAAAATTGCTGTCTCGCCACTGAGATGGGCGGGTTTTTGCACATTTGTCAAAATGACTAATTGACTGAAGTGAGTCCGATTGCTTTGCCATGGCTGGGGCAAGCCATGCATCTTCTGCATTTTATGTAAACTTAACCACAAACATTGGGTCCAGCTTTGCCACTCTAACAGAAATCTAAGCAAATCTCACCCAATTGAAAGATATGAAAAGTGAGGCAAACACGTATAAATATAGAAGTATAAAGCAGTATAAAACATTCGCAAAACTGTCTAAAGACTGTCCAATTTTAAGTATTCATCTGTGATATTAAGATTGATAATTTTCTGAAATCACATCTCTTCATCTCTTCCAGAAAGTTTCAGTTCATTTGAGATGTGACCCTTTGGGCACTTCCAAGTTTTCTGGAATTAAAGCAAGTTCATTAAGAGTGGTCGCCCGATTGGCCAACTGATTGGGTCATCTGATTGGCTTTGATTGAGAAAAGAATCATCCATCTTACAATTAAGGGGACTCACTTCTGAGGGATTTGTCTTGGGGCTTGGAGGAACAGGTGACTGCAGTCATGGTGTATCTCCGAGATCTCGCGAGAACTCACAAACAAACAAAGCAACAGAGGAGGGCGGCCTCTTTGATCTGACAGGGTTGGGCTGTCATCTTGCTTCGAGTCAGAACTCGGAATGCCTCCTGGCAGCAGAACGTGACTCAATGTGTTGACCATTGCGCCAGGTTTGCTCCAGTCGGTAATGATGCGTTTTCACAACTTCAATGATTGCAAGATTCCTTTGCATCTATTGAAGGCATCTATCCAATGCCTCTGTGATCACTCAGACTGCAACGACTTATTTATTCATTTTGTAAATATATCATGTATTGGCTAATTGTATTGACATTTCGTGTTACTTAGGGCCCTGTTATAGCTATCAAGCCAGGTTACATCGTCTTTTAAAAGTTTCTCAGAGAACTTTTAACATTAATATAGAGGCCTCCGCGAAGAGAAAAATTAATGTAGGCTATGTATTGTATACCTTCATGAGGAAAGAACATAACGCAATTAATCAGTCTATGTCAAACTTAGCCTACTTATAAACTAAAGGCCCATTCCTTTGTCATTTTCAGCTTAGCGAAATCTGAAATATCTGTACTGCTTCATTCTAACTTCATTTTCAGCCATACAGACTTGTCATGGTGTGATAAACGAAGGTCGAATGTGACAAACAAGTTGCGAAATTGTGATAAACGAAGAGGGATGTGATAAATAAGATGGATTATTGGAATCTGTGAAATCAGCAAAATAAGCCTCTCTGTTGATAATTGATATGAATTGTTCTCTCTGTATCGTCTGACAAATGAACACAGTTTAAGCCAGTTATCCAATAATTAGACATTGTGGAGGAATCCTCGGCTATTTCAGAATATGCCACAGAGCAAGATGACTATTTGCACCGAGCGAAGCATTAGTCAAATAGCCGACAAATGAATATCACTTGTGCGTGGTTTTGTTTTCGGGGCGATAATAGGGCAATTAGCGGAATGGGCGTTGATTGTTTCGACCCATAGATCATAGGACTGTTGGACTGTGGTGCGGCAACGCCACTTCACAGGCCTTCGCGGGGTTTCGCAGGGCTACAGGAGGATGGAGAGGGCTTCGGGGGCTAGGGCGGGGGCTTTGACACATCTCAGGTCGGCTGAACAGAGCTTTGCATACCCCGAGGGCTGTTTCCGGATGCATTGCGTGAACTCAAGTGAAGCAATTAGAAGGGCCTCATTCCGTGGCCTTGGTCCGTGTCTCGTTTGTGCCGCTTGAACACTTGAGGCCTGACCGGATCATTCCTGTAATAAGCAAGTATATCTGAGTTATGCCAGTGAGCGATGAGGCCTGCAGGCTGCTGCTGTAGATTTATTATAGACATAATTACACCTGATGCGTACTCTGGATCCCCAGCATTTTTGGAGAATTTTGGTCCAAATTTCTTACAATCTGGAGCTAACTTGGGGCCCATTGCTGGCCTGAGGTGCCGGTGAGGGGGAGCTGTGTATTAGTTTCAGTGTGGATTTCTCCCATTAACCGGGCCTGCCAGGGCACACAACAGCCCTCGGGCCCAATTAGGGCCAACTCCTGAATTGCAGAAACGTGCCGTTTGCTCCTCAGCCGACTTGTCCCTTCAGCTCAACTGTCGGCCTGGATACCTCGCCCTGACTTCTCGCCCCTAATCAAAGGAGCCGCCTTGCAACTGGCCCGGGGCTGGACGAGCCTCGGTTCTTGCTCATGAGAGTCAGAAGTAGCCGATGTGAGGTGTACATGAAGAGAGGTGATGGAGGTATGAAGAGAGTCACTGGAACGTGTCTGAGTTGTTTGTCATCTTCCCGGGGATGAAAGATGAGGTTGGAACTGGTCAAATGAAATCGGGCTCAAAACGTGTAGTTTTGGGGGCAGTTTACTAAAGAAAACAATTATGTGTGCCCTTGAGTAAATTCCAATAGAGAATTACTTTCAGATTTAGTATTTATTTATAATTTCTCCTTCCCATGAGTAAGATATGAGCTTGCGAACTGATAACTTCAAAATTCCACAAATCATAACTTTTTCTATACAGAAGTCCGAGAAGATCATGGTTACATTTCTGATAAAGTAATTTATCATCAATCAGATAATATCAGTCTTGGGTCGGTGTGCCCTGTATGTACACCATGAGCTCTATTTTTGTATTCGGATGCATGAATGGCAATTTTCGAGGCATGACATGTCCAGGATCAGGCTGGATGCAAACCTCTGCGCTCAGTTGATCTGCAGAATAGCAGAGAGAATAACATTCCTGACTGTTGTAACAGCCATTTCTTGCTACATAAAAGAGCTTAAAAGGTTTATCAGGAGCTGTATCACAGATGATTGCTTTCAAATCATTGGAATCGGTTGGCATCCAAAGGAATCGGGCCATGCTCTGCTCCCGATAACAGCCACGCTCTGTGCAAGCCTCCACGGTGCATGCCATGCAGGAGAAGTGGGGACTGCTGCAGGGGGCTGCTGCAAAAAGGTGCAGGCTTCGGGAAGTTACATTTTCAGAACGCAAAATACAGGTCTCATAAAATTTTTATGACTTCGAAAAGGTTTTTTTGGCTGAAAATTTATCAAGAATTTCAGAAACTGTCTTTTGCACTGCAAAATACTTGGCTCACTGCATGATTGTTATTGAAGCAGCTCAAGTAAAATTGATCTGGGGGCGATATCCTGATATATTATCCACTGTTGACTGGCGCAAATTCCTGAAAAACAACATCCTCCCCACGCAAGCCCTGCTAAAATGGACAGGGCTTTCTGCTGTTTCCAACCTCTTCTGTGAGTGGCTGCTTATTTAGGTCATAAGCATTTTGCAGGCAGATTGAGTCTGATTATGGACACTTAGAGGATTACTGGCAACTAAGAAAAACAGTGTAAAACAAGCAAACTTTCAAACAGTTTCATTTCAGAATTGTGAAAATACATAATTCAATGGAATTTTCGGAACTGTGATAGCACCTTTCAATAATGCACAATTTTCCCATTTGTAACTGGGTGCAACAGAAGCAACAATTTCAAACTGTGATGCAGTCCCTGATTGGCTGAGCCATAACTGGGTCAGTTAATTAAGTATTCATGAATTAGCAAAGGTTATGGGCCATTTTGTCATGGTATGACTTGGGATGATGGAAAAACAACAGCAATCCATTTTCAAAGCCCGCAAAGAATTAACTCAGAGGACCAAGTAATCCATGTTTCCAAAGGCTGATTGTAATCATTGTATATCATGCACATAAGCATATTTGAATTCATAAAATAAAAGCTAGCTCATAAATCGTATCTATTGATTCGATGTGAAGTTTGGGACATGTATGACGTGAGTTGATACATGACCAGTAGGCCTAATTGACCACATAAAGGCCTATATATTATCAATAGCAATGTTCAGTTTTAATTGCATGCATTGCGTCTCCTTTCACCAATTAAAAACGACGCATAATGCTGAAAAGTTTTTGGAAGCTTCGAAGAAAAAACACAGAGAAGCAAAGAAGTTGTTTTTCGGAGTATTGAAACCAAATAACTTGTGTTTTTACTTCTCTCTTTTATATTTTGTGAACAGAGACCTTCAGTTGCAACTTTTTTTCCTTGGGTTTCACACTTTTCCAGATGTTTTTTCTCACTTTTTCAATCTCCTTTTTTCTTTCCTGACTTGTGATATTTGGTTGGTTCTGATCCGTGCAGGGGTTATGTTTATGAAAGATTAGCTGGGGTGAGGAAAAAGATGTAATTTCGCAAATGATTTAATTGGCTCGATGGCAACTTGCTATGTTGCAGCTGATTCAATTGGGGAAAATAAACAGTAGTGCCCTTTGATGGTTTGGCACACATGTCCGGGGGTGAGTGATTGCCCGGTTGATTGGCCTCTGGTTCCCGGGGGAGGCGAAGGGCCCATCCCCGCCTGGCATCACCCCCTCGCCCAGGTGTCACCCATCCCCCGTGCTCCTGACTGCATGTCAAACAGACCGGGACAGGACTGCTGGCCAAACAAACTGGCGGCTCCTCAAGCTGCCACTTCTCAGATCTGTTTCTGTTGTGGCAGACTCCTGTCTGGATCGCCTTACACCTTTGATCCGTTGTCACAACACCCAGTTGCCAGCCTCTGCCAAGTCATGCAAGATGGGCTGCTCCTCATTGCTCAGGTTAGAGCCATCACTTGGGATGCGGCTTCATCAGCAGCTTCATCAGCACCAGCCTGCCCCTGTAGTTCTGTAACTCATCCCTTGAAACATCTCTATGATACCACTTCAATTTACCTCATTTGTTGATTCAATAAACAACAAATTTCTCACTTAATTTTGTGGATTTCTTTGATTTATTGTGACAAGCTAATGCTGCTAACTGGTAATGTGCAATCTGTGCATCTCAAGCAGTAACTGCATGGGAGGCTACCTTTTCTTTTCTTTCCTTATCTTATCTTATATCTTATCTCATCTTATGATTCTTATCTTACCTTATCTTATTATCTTATCTCATCTTATGATTCTTATCTTATCTTATCTTGTCTCATTTCATCAAATTTCATCTCAACTCATTTAAAGTCATTTAAAAATCTCATTCCATTTCATCTCATCTCCTGTCATCTCAACTCTTGTCATCTTATCTCATTTAATCTAATCTCATTTCATCTTATCTTATCTTATCTTATCTTATCTTATCTTATCTTATCTTATCTTATCTTATCTTATCTTATCTATGTGAATCATATCATTTGTCTCAATTATCATATAGCATAAATCATGTAGCAGATGTAGAGGCCTAAATATATTTATCTGATGGAAATTGTTGGCAATAATCATTGATTCGTGCATAGGTCAAGTGATGAGGCTTGCAATTACTTTGCCACTTCTGGACTTGCAAGACTTCAGGAGAGACTATCAAATCACTTTGGCAATATAGCACCCTCTGAGGGGCAAAGGTCAGCAAAGGGCACACCCCTGCGATGTCTTTCTTGACCTCAATGACCTCTGCAACGTCACATACATATGCCTCTGCAGCTGAACTTACGTCGTGACGTCACATACGTGCGTCTTTTTGTTGACTTGACCTCGCAACGCACGTCTTTTTGTTTACATGACGTCAGCGACGTGCGTCTTTCTGTTGATATGCAAAAGAGATGCATGGGCTGGGCTGGATTCAATTAAAACTTCAAAAGTTAAACTGAAAGTAATCATTGGATCGAGAGCAGATCAGTGTCGTATATATCCCAAGTGCCAGGAAACTGAAAGTCTGGTGAGGGTAAATTAAACCATGGCAGGTACAAGGGATTAAACGTAATAGAAAGTATGCTTACAGTATTTCTAATGTGTAATTAATCACAATACTAGCATGTACCCGTGATATAGGATATATGTAACTGAAAACTGAAATGGCAGTGAGAGAGGTTTGTGGCAGTCTGCAGAAGAAAAGTTTTGTCAGAAGAAATATTTTGATATGCACAGGAGAAAGGTTACATTGCTGTGCATTTTTGGCATTTTCTGATGGTCATTCTATTGGTTAATTGAAAGGCATATTTAGGGGGGTGCATTGGGCAAAAAGTAACATGGAGAAGATAGGAGAAGGCAGAAATATGTCCTGATTTGGGGGATGTTAGGATCCCCCCCAGGCCATTTCAAGGTACACCCCTGGTAGCTCTGAGGTACATACATGTACATGTACTGATGACAGGTTTTAGTATTATTTAGGAAATTGACAGTTGTTTATATTATAACATTCCCGTAGTGAGTGGGAAAAATACATGAACAGGAGTCAGGAAATGTTATAAGAGGATGAAGCAGAGGTGAGAATTCGCGGACTTAGAAATCATGAAAGAGCACATGTGATGCCTATAGCCTGAAAATGAGCAAGCAGTTGTAATAATTGGGGTTGCTGTGTTGCTCTATTCTAGTTATACCCTATATGTTCCATTAAGTGTTAAATAGACGGAAATGTGTAGAATAGGGCACAACAGAAATATTGTTATATCTTGTAATTGTAGGCTTCAAAAGGCTGCATGTAATTGAGTATTGTGGTTAAAGATGTGAAAGCCCAATTAATTGCACTTGAAGGACAACACTTCAATACCAATTCAGTCTGTAATACGAATCATACAGCACCTTTGCGGGGACCTTTCCTGCCCCCGCGGGGACCTTTCCTGCCCCTGGGGGGACATTTGAAGCCTCGCCGGCAGTTTTTGACATCCCGCCGCGGTGAAATAGGTTCCCTGAGGGGCGATATAAAAGTATCCCTCAGGAGGAGGAAATTCCTTTCCCCCGGCGAACTTTTGGGGACGGCGTACAACTTTTCTTCCCCGCAGTGAACAAAAAGAACCCCGCGGTGATATGCTTTTAATTAATTATGTAATGCTTTTATAAACATTGTATGTCGCCGGGATAGTCATTTTTTCCTAGAATTCAACTCAAGCTACCCCTCAGTGGCAAAAAAGTTCTCCGTAACGTGCCGTGAGAACTGGGCATTAGATGATACACTCAGATGCTGAATCCACGTTTACTTCGTTGCGGCCCTCAAAATATGTCTCACTCGAGATATGTCACACATGGCACATGACACACTTCTCTAACTTTTCGCCTTGTCACGCAGGAAACTTACTGGAGTGCCTGTAGTACACTCTGTTTTTTTTAAAGACTCAATTATAGAGGCATAAGCAAAACTAAACTGTTTTAAAAGCATTTTTCAGCAGAAATGCGATGCATGGCTATAGTTGTAAACGTGTAGGTGGATGGATGTGAAATCTAATAGCCCTATCTGAGCCAATCGCTGTGGTATTTGTGAATGCACCCGAGGACTTAAAAGTGTGTATTAGTTATTAATATTCGATGGTAGAAAATGATAAATCAGAATTGAAGAAGTTTACCAAATGGGCCCAGCAGGAGCTGCTATTTTGGCCTATAGGTGAGAAAGGCTCAGGGCCGAACAGAGCAGGGGAGGGTAAGGTGTCATGAGCTATAGAAAGGAGAGATATAGATATATGAGGTCCATAGGGTAGTTGTGGAGTTGCACTGAGGTGGGGGGAGGGGGTGAGCATTATTCAGAGGGGGCAGGAAGAAGAAGCATCAGGTCTCCCCGAAGCGAGGTGAGGGGCCGACCCCGCGACATGTATCTCCCTGGGCCCCCCTGCTCCCCACTGGGATCGTAATAACTAATTTATAAGAGAATGCAGAGTCGTAGGAGAGGCCAGGGGATGCCCAAAAGATGCCCAGGGGAGGCCCGATTCACCAGGCCTGCCAGCGAGGGGCCGAGCAGTTTATCACATACTCCGAGTTGCCGGTAAATAGCCCGTGGCCGCATTGATAACTAACTGTCTCTTGGCAGGCCAGCATTTGCCCGGCATTAGCCACAGCTGCTAAGAATGGCCCTCTTTATTGCTTAACCTGCAGTCCTGCAGCTTCTTGCAATTTTCTGAAGTTTATGCATCGCCCATCTGGTGGCTGCATCCAGGCTGCATCGCAGGACATGGATCAAAATATGTCACTCAGCAGGTAGTGTGTGTATAGCAATACATGCCAGGGGAGGATCAAGAAAATTCTGGTGGAGGGGTCTAGCGGGCTATCGTGTCGAGGAACACATAATTCACGACATAACGCGACTGCGCGCAGATAAAATTAATATGTAAAAATATATAAATTTTGGTCTGGTGGGGGGGGGGGGATGCATCCCCCATCCCCCCCCCTTGCGTCCATCCCTGATACATGCCTCAGTTTCCTTGCGTATATTTGCCAAGATCTGTGCTCCATAATGTACTGGTCCATGACAAAATACCTAAATTTCCAAAGAATAGATGCATGCACCAAATATTGGCTGACTTTCCGTCCTTAGTAAATGTAAAAGCCTATTCAGTAAACTTGAGTCCTATTGAGGCGTGAATACAGACTTGAAATTCAACAGGAAGTACTTCCGAAAATGAAGTGATAATAGGCCTATGCATGAATGCCACATTTGAACTATAACCTATACTATAGTAATGATCACTGCGAGATGCATGCATTGTATACATGCGAAAAATTAACATTATGTGCATCAATCTGAAGCCACCCAGAGAATCTACTTTGCTGAGTGTTTGAAACTACTTCCGGTTCCAATTCTTGTAATTAAGCAAAGGCCAATCTGTTAGCTCAAATCACAAAGCTTGACTACTTCTGAAAAGTTCTTATAATATTATGATGGGGTTAGTTCTTCAAGGATGAAAACCGGAAGTTGTTTCAAAATTGGTGTCCTGGGAAAATGTGCAGACCAATACAACATCCGAGAAAAATGCACATACAACATCCTATAGCACATGCAATAGACTCTTGAGTTCAGTCTTGCAACACAAGGAACTTTCGACAAGTTTCGAGGATGTCATGATGCATGATGGTCTGTCAAGACAACATAATTTAAAAGATCTGAAATGCCCTTCTCATCAGACTCCATGAGCCCCTCTAGTATCTTTTTTCCGATGACACGAATGCTTGCACTGCCTCTAATACATAAGCAGTCTCATGGAGACTGCCTTCTCATAGACTTCTCAGTGACTTGTAAGTTTGTAACAGTTCCATGGCTGTTGGGGCATGCACCCAGATAATCTGCAGTGTGTTTGCCTCTGTTGGGGTTGTGTATGCATGAAAGTATCAGTCCTGGATCAGAGGTACTTTGAAGGTGGGTCGGTAGGGGGCTCTGCAGAGGCACAATAGTGATCCTAACAAGCAGCAGCTGTTTGGGAAACCGGCTCGGAGACCGTACCATGCAGAGAGGGCAGGGCCCGCCTTTCATGTGGCTGCTAATGACCGACGCTCAAGAATGGCCCTTCGCACCTCAAACAGCACAAATCACGGCCATCATTCCATATCTCACCTCATACGAGAAAGTGGTAGTCTTTAATAAATCCGGGCAAACCAACACTGCCCCCTGCTGGGATGACAAGAAATGCACAATGTAAACTCAATTGCCAGCGACAGCCACAAAGGCAGCCATTAGCGACCCATGGTGGATTTCTGTTCTGTGCCACTTGGTGTCACCACTGCTGGATCCGGGTCACCAAGATGCTGCGGTCAGTGACCTCTCCATGCATCACAGGGATACATCACCAGCCATTATGAGCCATGTCATCTATCATCTCTCTTCCTCCCTTCCCTACATAGTAGCAAATGACATCGATGCCCTTTTCCTTTGATGTTGCACGCATCAGCAAACCTGTGTATGTTGTCTCTTTTTATATGCCATGATGACAGCCAGTCCCACATCAGCCAGTATGGACCTCTGAGCCTGGGAATCTCTCTAATTCAAACCAATCCTTATCCAGCAGGGAAACTTCACAGCAACACCACATATGTCCACAGCCAGTACCCCATAAGCATATGGGGTACTGCCACAGCCCATATACAACCCAGCAGTTGCATACAGCTGCATAACACATGCAGTTTGGCTGTTTAGTTCGTAATATCGAAGTTCTAGTCAATAAAGTGTTCAATATTTCAATGCTAAACTGATCTTGAAGTCTGTCTGCCAGACCCCAGACGAAATGATACGAAGAGATTAGCACTGGTCCTACAGTATGTGTAAAATGCATGCTTGAGGAGGTGGTCCAACTAAGAGATCGAATATGATACAAATGAGTCCACAACAAGATGTAACTTCCTGTTTCCGGGGATGCGTGGTTAAATGTACAGGCACATTCAAGAGCATCATTCAGGGCACATGAAGTTGTTTTTAGTTTGGAAAGGTCCTGCATGGTATCATGGAGGTGAAGTATTTTGTAGTCAGCTGTGCAATCAGTATCAATGCTTTGAATTTGCTTAGGAATTAGTTCTTGTCTGTCAGGGGCTTGTTAAATGGCTCCAATTAACTGACTACCCAGTGAGGAGGTATCAAAAACAAGGTTCCTGACCAACGGCAGGTTGTGACTCGGAACCAGATGCAGATTAGGCCGAACTCATTTGCTGGGAGGTGCAATTAACAGGCGGTGACCTGTTTGTTCGGGTTCCAGGGAGCTGGTCACACAAGTTGCTAATTGACGATTAGACAATTAACACTGACCCACAATGTGTTTGCAATTAATCCTTATCAACGGTCGATTTGCTTGTGGCACCTTCCTTTTGAAGTTGGGCCAGGGGGGCAGGAGCTGGTTCGTTACAAAGGCTCGTTGCCCACGGAGCACACCCCCCCCCCCATTCAATCCTCCGTTGTTTCTTTGCTTAGGCTAATTTCTGGTGATTTGGGGCCGAGGACAGACATGGGCCAGGCGGCAAATTGCCGTGAAACTGCAACACACAGCCGGGCATGCCAGGCCAGCCATGGGCAGACCACCAAGGCAGAGGCAGATAATACATTGCAGGATTTGCAGCTGAAGAAATGGCCAAGTATCTTCCCTTCCTCATCCTATGCCATTGTCTGGCCAATAAATAAATGTCATTCAACATTGCTCTTTCCCTCACCCCTTAATATTGTAAGCCAGCTGTTCTCAGGCTAAGATACTGTAGCTTATAATGTGTACCTGTATATGTCATACAAGAGCATCCATGGCTTGTATTAGATGCATAGCAAGAGCAGAAAAACTATTCCCCATCCATCCATTTCACCTCATCTCATGCATCTGCTTGCACGACGTGTGCATGGCAAACTTAAAGAGTCTATAGGTGTGACAAACAAGAGACTATAATCTGCACAGTTGCTTGTATGGTTTGTCACACCTGGCTTGGCTTCCTGTTTTATCTTTACTTTTTTGTGATTCTGGTATTTGCAGATCAATTTGTTTGCTTCTTATTTATTGAGGGCCTCAGGCTGGGCCTAAATCCTAAAGTTCTGAGAGGAAAAATAAACACGAAAATGATAATTTAACATAAGGCCCATACAATTGTTTTGCGCCTGCTTGAAATATAAGCATGGTGCTGTGCACTGTTTCATCTGTTACTATTCATCAGAATCTACTTCACTCATCGTTTGATTGCAATTGGCTGTGAGCAGTAACTACCACAGTTGGCTTGGAGCATCAAATCGTTGAACACAGGATGCCAGCCATCATCACCTGGGCTGCTGACAATTTGTTATTGTTAGAAAAAGAAGTAAAAGAAAGAATATATATAGTTGGTTGAGAAACATTCACCTGTGCAGTGATAGTTTAACCCTGTAGCAGTTCTGTGTTCAATTAGCCAGACACAAAAGTGATCAGGGGAGTTTTGTGGACCACCAAGACTCGGCCACCAAGAAGGTGCAACGAGGCACGCCGACCTCCGAAGACCCTGTCCCCACGGATGGATGCATGCAGGCTGCAGCTCGCTCGGTGGCAACAAGCACCTTAGTGTAGTGGCAACAAGGGGCTCAGCAAGAAAACAAAGGCTGGGGGGGGGGGGGTTGGGGGTGTAAGGTGCTGTATTTATATGCTTGTGTAGAAAGTAACATTTGAATTATGATGACTTTCATGCAAACTGTTCAAATATAAATTTTTCGACTGCACTATTTGATATGTACATGAATATTACAAATTTTTGCTCAGCTAAGGTTAAAATTGGGTTAGGCCTATATTTAGTTTAAATGTAAAGTAGGATGGGATCTTGTAACCAAGACTTAAATTAATGTCTTTGAAAATTGAAAAAAAAAATCTTTTTCATTATGATGTTATTCATCAGTAGGCCTATATCGAAGGAGTCTAAAACTTGTTAGGATCAAGTTAGGAGGAATATGAGCCATTGTTGTCAATATTCAAGATTTTCCTGGGAAGGTTCTTGTTGAGCAAAATAGATTATTTTCCATTTTGAATAATTACGCCACTGCTTACTTGTGGAACTGCCTATAAACAATTACACGTCGTAATTTATAGGTAAAAAGCTGGTTGTTCCTGTGTGGGCCAAGTGTTCTCTGTGACTCCTGCCATCTTGCTGATCAGTCTTGGCCTGGGTTGCAGGTCATGCGTCACAATGACAGGGCCATGGCTTAGTAGGATCACAAAGGAGCCGCCCAATAAGAAACAGAAAAGATCCCTCAGAGGCCCAGCCCAGAGGCTCAGAGGCCCAGCTCAAGAGCTCAAGAGTCATGGAGTCAGAGGCAGAGCGCAAACAGCTGGCCATGGCATTGCAATTTGCACACTCTCAATTTACAGACTCACATGTTGAAATTTACACCATTGTTTTTCTAGACCATGAAATATAGTTGGATCTCAGAAGTTCAGCCGGCTTCTGGACACACCCCGGCCATGCATATATATCCATTATAGATCTTTGCGGATTGGCGGTCCGCCGGAAAAATTAAGTTTCCTATTTTCAATTTGCAAACTGGCTTTGCCGCACCATCGACAGTTTTCTGTTGGTCTCCTAATCTTCTTGTTTGATTAGGTACCTCAAGTCATTTAATTAGCTGTTTATTGTCACCTATAGATGCTGCTAGATATGATCAGCACTGAATAAACTGATTAACCATAACTGACACAAACAAATTACGTCACACGACCAAGTTGAAAGTTAATTTTGAAACTTTTTGGATCGCCCATCAGCAAACATAAACTTTATAAAGATCAAACATTGCACAACCCGATGTATATTCTTTTTGCTTTGTTGTTGTTTTGTTGCTGCTGCTTCAACGTTGCTCTGTTGTTGCTCTGTTGTTGCTTTGTTGTTGCTTTGTTGTTGCTTTGTTGTTGCTCCGTTGTTGCTTTTTTTCTTAGATACTTTGTTGGTGCTTTATTGAAAAATAGTTGCTACTTTGTTGTTGCCTTATTGCTGCTTTGTTGTGGCTTTGTTGTTGCTGAACGTTCTTGCTTCACTTCTGTTTCGCTTTTGGTTGCTGTTGCTTCATTGAGCATTGCTTTATTGTTGCTTGCTGACAAGTTGCTGATACTCCATTGCTGCTTTGTTCAGTTTGTTGTTGCTTTGTTGATGTTTTATTGTTACTTTGTTGCTCTTATTGTTGTTGCTGCTGCCATCCTCCATACACCATCTTCTCCCACCAGCTGCATCCCTCATCCCTCAGCGTCCCTAAGCATCCCTTAGCAGCTCCTTGGTATTATTCGTGATGGGTGGAGACAGGCAATTTGAGGTGCAATGAAACAGGTCCAGTTATGTGAGTTGTGGCAGCATGGCCAACAGGGCCAAGCAACGAAGTTCTGAAGGGAGGCACGGACGTTGTCGGATTGACATGAGGCACAAGTGTTCCCCAGGGAGCATCCATTGCACCATGGTTACTCGGACACATCTGGCTGCTATAACGGCAAGATAAATCCCTTCCTCTGGAAGTCTTCTCCTCTCCTCTCATAGCAGTGAGATTGCCCAAGACCCTTTGAAGTTTCAGCCTCACGATTCACAATTTCTCAAAGCTAGTTTCTGGCCAACTCCTCTCAGAAATGGGTCTGTGAGCTGGCTTTGTACTTTCCCATCAAATTAAAAGTTAAGATGTCACCAGAACATGAATAAAAGATAAAGTGATTATTAAAACCAAAAATTCGGATGATTTTCTACTCAAGGTAAACTTTTTAAAGTTTGAACTATGTACTGTTTAGTATTGATGTTCAAAAAATCACAAAAACAGAATAGAAGACTGCATGAACATTGGCCCCCTAAATAATAATAACCCCAAGTTTCAATATCTTGCTATCGGGTGTAAATTGGTTAAGTGTGCTTCTTCAATTACTGTAACAACCTATTATTTCAAAAACATGTATACAGTTGTCAACAAAGAAAAGAGATACATATACAATGGATGATGTGGGGTGTCAGATACCATGTAAATTTCTTGTATTTTCCACACTATCAAGAGGGCCTAATTTATCATTCATCACAGTATACCCTAATTAATTTCATCCTTGTATTCCTTTGTAGATAGTTCCCGGCTCATTACAATAGTATAACCCGACCCACCCTGCCTAATCAGAAGTCACTCATTTACAGCCTCTAAATTAATATTTCTTTGAAGTACAAGCCATTAGATTGCAGCCCAGACTAGAAAGTTCTTGATTATAAGAAAGTGGAACTAGCAGACTCATTAATTCAAAGAAATATAATACGCCCGCTGATGATCTCCAATATATCACAGTTCACAGACACACAAGAGGAAATTTAGTATTTATCTGAAATACGATAGTTTTGAAGACAATCAGGATTAATATGAACATACATTTCTAGTTCCTTTTGTAAAATGTGTAAACTTAAATAAAAAGTGTCTCTTCAAAAGGAAAATTGTAATAGTTGGCTCATTGTCACCCCAAGAGGGGTTGGAGGTATACCATATAGGATTGAACCATGCAATAGGCCCATTATATTATTGTTTATTTGTTTATTTTAAGAAGATGCGTGTTTATCTTCTTGCAAGTAGCTTCAGCTTCTGCAAAAGGGATGCCCTTGGGTGTTCTCTTGACTTGTTTTCACTAAATCACAACTCTTGGGGGAGTTTTTTTTGTTATTCCTGGATGCTGCTTTGCCAATTATGACAATCTGTCATTAACCTCTTGACACACACAAGACATTCGATCTGGTCAACCTCAGGTTGAGTGGAGATAAGAGGAAAGACAATACGACCGCCTGAAAGACAGCTTGTGAGTTTGTATCTGAAATGCAGTCAGGTGGAACAAGTTCAACTTCGTGTTGATTATCGGGATGTTATCATATCTTTTGGGAATTAATTGAGGGTGCTCTGGTGCTCTATTCCGACGCTTCGACATGCACTGGGAGGGGCAGTTATCATAACGAGGTCCCAGTGGGGGTCTAATAAGACACGCAGATCCACGAGGGGGCTACATGCTTTGCTATCTGTCACAGATACCAGGTGGCGTCACTGGGCAGGTTATCAAGGGTGAATACAAAGCGCGCGCCAAGTGAGCCCTGATAAATGGTTTTATCTGTTCTTATCTATAATTCCCTCCATGCAAACATCCCGACCACATCATGATGCCACCAACCAACAAGGTACCAACTGATGAATTAATACAAACAGATTATCACTTTCTAAACCTCATCACACGGTTGTTTTGAAAAGCACTACTATCTACAGTCCTAATCTCGACCTGGTTCAATTTGGATCCAGATAATTAACCCTTTGAAATAGTACACCACCAATCTTATGTCGATTATGGTGATGGAATCTAAAATAGACCTCGGCTCACTAAATCAACTTGTGATGAATATCCTCCTGCATTTGATACGTTTGATAGGGCCTACCTCAGCCCTACCTGGGAGTGCGAATTAGTGTAATAGTGTTGAGTTTCCCAGAGTGAAGTCAGTTGATAATCATGACATACTTAATCTTACACTTATAATATTCATTTATATATTGATATTTACTCTTTTAATTTAACTGTAAAGTTTATGCTGGGTACATCCTTGAATTCTGACGTTTTCCTGTCATCCAGAACGTCAGACAACAATTATTCTAGTGCTTTACTGGTGTGGAACACAAGCATAGATAACATGAATTCAAACGCTCCCCTTCATATCTATTAATGAGCATCATGCTAATATTATGAAGCCATTTTCATTGTGGGTGGTGTTACGTGAAATGAGGTGTGAAAAGCAATTCACAAACATTGGAGTCACCACAAGTTTGTCACACTTGAGCAGATTTCTGATTGTTCGTCACACCATGGGTGAAATAGAGGGCAACCAAGTGTAACATTATTGCTCATACAACTGACACAAGCATCAGATATGGGTGAAATTGCATTTTCTGCATAATTAGATAAGAAAATATTTCAATTTACATTGTAATCTCCGAAATTCTGAAAGATCTCTTTTTAAGTACAAAATGGTCTGAGTCTGTAATGAAATTTAAACTTCCACTATGAGCAGTATGTATGTTTCTTGTGCACGTAATCAACTCAAGCATATTCTATAGAAAGTTCTAAGAATAGATTGTCTATGACTCAACATCTTTCTCTCTACAAGCATATCACTGTCTACAAGTTGACCGCCATTTACTGCCACCTAGGGTGCAAAATTCGCGAGCTCCTGTGAGCGGTCAGCAGAATTTGGATCAGTGGAAGAAACCAGGACAGTGTGGAAGAAACCAGGACAGTTCCTAAATTTAGTGATGGTCTAATTTATTTCCAAAAACTCTGCAAGTGTCTAATCTGACTTTGGTTGGCTTCAATTTTAAGCAAACAGCTTGTAAATACCAGAATAAGTTGGAACTATTTTCTATCATGGAGGATGTATACATTGTAGTTCACATTTTTTGCCAGTATAGAGGGGGCCACTTGTGGCATGGACAAGACATTTTGCTGAGAGTAACACAGCTTTTATGAAATTGTGAATTATATTGTTGTCCTAGTTCATAAATTTATGTCACACGTACCTACCAACGTCCGCAAAGAACGCAACATCAGCAGCCCTGGGGTACTGTACACAGGGGTGCCCCACATGCCGTAAACGACTCCGAAATACGGATTCATTACGATGGATGCCGAAATTGCAATGAACGTGGTCACAATGTTAGCACATGCAGACACTCGAGACCCGTAATGTGCAATATCTGCAGACAACGAGGCCACAAAGCCAAGCATCATAAGACGCATGCATAGGTCGTTAGCCACGAAGAACAGGCTGCCGCTGGTGACTTCTCAACTATCAATGACTCTAGCTTGAAGTTATGCAACAGATTTGCTGCGTTAACTGACATAAATGACAATGATTGTATTTTATCTGATGATTTTATTGATGATGATTTTATTATTGATGACTGTATTAATGATGATTGTATTAATGTTTGTGATGCATCTGGAAATAATGTAATTTCTTGTGAACATCCTATTGGATTGAATTGCGATGTGACTATACCAATTAATGAAGATGTTTGTCAAAGTGTCAATATAAATATTAATGATATGTCTCTGCCTAAACTTAAAGCTATTAGAAGAAAATGTAAAGGTTTTTCTGTGGGTCACCTCAATGTTCGGAGCCTCCTTCCCAAAATAGAACAAATTAGATATATTCTTACGACTGCAGAATTTGATGTTTTTTGTATAAATGAAAGCTGGCTTGATTGTAATATATATGATTGTGAATATAACGTACATGGGTATACTGCTATTAGTAAGCCTAGAAACCGCCATGGTGGTGGTGTTTTGATTTACATTAAAGATGGGCTCAAATTTAAAAGAAGAATTGACCTTGAACTTAATGAAATTGAGTCTATCTGGGTAGAACTCACAATTGATAAAACTCAAATTTTGGTTTGCTCAATGTATAGACCCCCGTCTGAGGGTAATGATTATTTTGAAAAAATGTGTGATAGTATTGAAATGGCATGTCTTGAAGATAAGGTTATCCTCCTCACGGGGGATTTGAATATAAACTATATTATTGATGAGAATCTGTGCAGAAACCCACTCTATATGATTGAATGTGCAAATGGTTTAAATCAGCTTGTAAATGACTATACAAGGGTTACTTCTACAACCAAATCTATTATTGATGTAATTTTCTCTTCCCACAAAAACTTACATGAAGTACTGGTGTGATAAAACTAAATTTAAGTGATCATTATCTTGTTTATACCATCATGGAAAATATTAAGCCAACTAGTAATGATCAATGTCACAATCAAGTAAAATTTCGTTGCTATAAGAATTTTGATGAAAAATGTTTCCTAAATGACATCTCAAGGTCGGAAATTCTTGATAATGTGTGTCTCTCATATGATGTAAATTATGCATGGACAAAG
This sequence comes from Platynereis dumerilii, assembly GCA_026936325.1. Lineage (NCBI taxonomy): Eukaryota > Metazoa > Annelida > Polychaeta > Phyllodocida > Nereididae > Platynereis > Platynereis dumerilii. The sequence continues at coordinate 7,651,363 of JAPTHN010000011.1, read as the reverse complement.
TGGAAAATTGAATTTTTAAAAATTTGTGATAAGCATGCTCCTATAAAAATGTTAAGAATGAAAAATCGGTACAAGCCGTGGGTAACTAATGACATTATTCAGTTAATGTATCGTAGGGACTACCTCCATAAGCTAACTACTGCTACTGTTAACCCAACTCCAGATATTGTTAATGAATTCAAATCTGTAAGGAATGAAGTAAATGTACGAATACAAAATTCCAAGAAAGTTTACTATGAAAAATTATATAATGAAGGCAAAGGAAACTCCAAAACTTTATGGAAAGAATTACAGAAGTTGACTAATAATAAGTCATATAACAGTGTTAGTACTACTCTGTCTGCTGAAAATTTTAATGAATTTTACGGCTCAATGGGTCATAACGTTACCAAACATTTTCCTGCTTGTAATGAAGTACTTTGGAAGGGACCTGAAAGTATTTATAGGTTCCGTTTTACTGATATTATAGAGTCTCAAGTTGTTAAACTGTTGAAACAACTCAGTTTTTGTAGCTCTGTAGATATTCTCAATTTCGATTGTAAGCTCCTTAAAATTGCAAATTCTGTTATTGCCAAAAATCTTACTCATATTTTTAATCTATCCCTCAGTAATGGTATTGTTCCAAATGACTGGAAATATGCTAGAATCACTCCCATATATAAAGGCAAAGGTGACAAAGATGATGCTGTTAATTTTAGGCCGATTTCTGTTTTGAGCCATATTGCAAAACTTATTGAAAAAATAGTACAATGTAAATTTATGTCTTTTATGATTAGTCATCAATTTATAACGCTAGATCAATATGCATATCGCAAATACCACTCTACTACAAACTGTTTACACACTACTATAGATGAATGGCTTCAAAATATTGATGATAAACTGTTAACTGGTGTCTGTTTTCTTGATATATCAAAATGCTTTGATTCCATTAATCATGATCTATTGTTACAAAAGTTAAAGAAATATGGTGTAAATGATATAGAACAACTTTGGTTTAAATCTTATCTCCTTAATAGAACTCACAGTGTCTTTTTTAATAATGTCCTATCTGGTCCTGTAAATATTGATATTGGTGTTCCGCAAGGGTCCACTCTTGGGCCTCTTCTATTTATGGTTTTTGTGAATGACCTTCCCATGCATGTAAGTAATGGAAGATGTACTATGTATGCCGATGATACAATGATATATGTAAATGGTGATGATGTAAATAGTGTAAATAATACTATGAATGAAATTCTTGATGATGTTAGTGAATGGTATAATGCCAACAAATTAGTATTGAATGTAGATAAATCAAATGCTATGTTGATTGCTAAGTCAGTTGATGAAAAATTGAGAAATGAATTTTCTGTATCTTTATATGATTCTCAACTTGAAATTGTACAATATACTAAATACTTAGGAGTTTATAAAGATGAACAAGTAAAATTTGATTTTCATATTAATGAACTTACAAAAAAGCTGTCAGCCAAATTAGCATGGTTCTCAAGACTAAGACATATTGTCCCTAAATCAGTACTTATTTTAACTTATAAGACCTACATTCAACCAATTTTCGACTATGCATGTACAGTATGGGGTTGTACAAATTCTAATATTAACTTGATTCAGAGATTACAAAATAGGGCTGCAAGAATTGTCTGTTCTAATTTTGATTTCATAAATGTAAGAGGTATTGATCTGGTTAAAATGATGAAATGGCAAACTGTATCTGAACGCGTTAATTATTTTATTTCAATACAGATGTATAATTGTATTCACGGCAATGCCCCAGATTACTTGGTAAATTCGATTGTTATGGCATGTGAGTCTAATGATGTAAATACGCGAAGTGGAAATACTATGAATGTTGAAGTTCCTTTTTGTAGGACTGAGGTGATGAAAAAGTCTTTCTTGTATAGAGGTGCGATCTTGTGGAATGCTATTCCAAGTAAATTTCAAAATTGTACGAATATTGACACTTTCAAATCCCAGGCAAGGACATTTTTCAATTAATGGCCATATTTTTGTTATCAAATGTGATATTAATTTTTAATTTGTTTTTACTTGTTTTTATTGTTGTTGTACACTGGGCCAGGTGAAAAACCCAGCATATTGGGATCCTGTTACCCAGCCTAAATATTTTTGAAAAAAAAAAAATAAATAAATAAATAAATCTCCATAAAGTTATAGAATAAATACAATTGAGCCTTTTTGATATCACAAAGCAAAAACATCGGCTTTGTATGGACATGTGAATAAGTGAGAATGCATTCTTTTTGGACCCTCTTTTGACCACAATTTAACATGCACTAAATGGCATAAGTAGATTGAATACCATCTGACTTCTGGTGAGTAAAATCATCCCTTTCACAGGCAAAGTTTATGCTAAAGTTTCAAAACTTTCTTTTTGTCTCATGATTTCCAAACATTTTCATTCAAAGCAGTGGTGACTGGATATTTGCCAGCAACCATGCTTTGTGAAAGTAGTTTGGCGTAGTAATATGGACAGCTGTTGTTCAACCTGATCTGGTGATCTGTCAAAAAAATATCAAATTATTGTTGACCCAATTCGATTTTCCAGGGACTGTCAGCATTCTGCTGCCACTTGACAGTCCCGAACAGAGACAGAGCATATCATATAAATTTTATCCTCTCACCAGTCAACAAAAGGAACACATCTTCCTCATAACATTTTGCTTGAGCAGAGGCCCTCAGAGTTCTGCTGTACTGTACACACAATAATTATTCTCTAACCAAAATAATATAATAACAAGAAAATATAGACTTAATCAATACAGTTTAATTGCAATTTGCAACTGTGCACAGTAGAATTGGAAATCTGACAATAGGCCCTATATTATACCTCTTCATGCGGGGTTATTTTTGCTCCTTTTCCACGTTTAGTTGTAATTGAAAGATCATTTTTGCAAAACCAGAAACAAACAGCATAGCGTCCATCATTCTAATCACTTCACACATAATGCTCCAAATATGCTGCAGCTGCATGGACGATCTTGCAAGGGAGTTTCAAGGGGCCTGAGGGAAATTGCCATTTTGCTCATGAAGTCTCATGAAGTGTTGGATCTGGGGCCATAAATCTGTTGTTGAGTGATGCACAGCTTACGAGTGTGGAAAACAAGAAATGTGGCCACCACTCTCGAGCTGGGAGTTGTTCAGGGTTGATTAGGTGGCTGACAGGGCATATCAGGCAGCTGGCCACCCGGCATCTGAGCCCCTCTGCAAGGTGCTGGGATGCCTGTACACAGAATGTTGCAGAGACTGTTTGAGGGATGCCCATGCTATTGATGAGGAGGCAGAGCAGGTTCTCTTGCTGCTGTAATTATCCTGTTAACTGGTCCCAATAGACCTTCACAAACTCACCCTCAACCCAGCCCAGGGAGAACCAACAAGATAGGCCAGGTGATATAGTATACTGGCCATGATATATTACTCATACATCACTGTACATATTGACCATGTGGTACACTGACATACAGTTTATTTGCTTGGATCTATGTGCAATACATTGTGCATATAATTTTGGCCCAGTAAATTGGTGCATAACTCATGTAGCTCAGAACATATTTCTCTGATTCAGTCGTGGGCTTCCAATTTGCACCAGACTGAATATAACTAATCTAATAAAGTCACATTATAATCTCGCAGTCTTCGTGATTTCAGAGGGGTATACCAAAACCAGATCCCATGTGACCATGTCAAGACCAATCATACACAGAAAGGTTCCAGAAAGTACTTCATTGAATACCAGAGTCAAGCTAACATGTGAGACTAGAATTGTCACTTCACATCAGAAGAATATTTTCATTTCTGAAATTGACACTTCAATCAAGAAAGGTTTCTGACATGAGAGCAGTAATATCAAGGGACATGCCATTGTATTCTTCTTCTTCTTCTTCTCCTTCTCATCTCACTTCTTCTTCTAGTATGGTTTAGATCCCACATTTTTCTCTGGTGAACCTTGAATGTAGTTTAAACAATTATTATCCTGTTTGTGAATATTGTTTTGTTAATGACTTACAACACAAATGCCCCAAATATATCACATGATATTGGCATCAGAGGATTTACTTTATGAAGTACAATGTGCATTGAAAGTTTGAGACAGTGGAAGGCTGAAACTCAGCCTGAAAGCCAATTTCCCAAAAGCTGGAGATCATTTGGTGGCTGTGTGGCTCACACCTGACTTGCTAAAGCAAACAGTTTATGAAAAATAGATAGGAAGCCCAGAATGAAATCATCAAGGGTGGCATGGATATTGAAAATCCAAGATTAGTTTTGGTTAAGGGATGGTGCCCTGACCAATCTGATACTGAGTCAAATTTGTTGATGAGATGAGTGGAGTGGAGAAAGGGCAAATGTTATAGGAAGATAATATATATACAGTTAGCCTGACGTATAGGAAACATTTTAAGAAGCTGGGAAGCAGATGCTTATTGTGCAAACTGAATGACAGCCATGGGTGCAATGCTTTTAAAGATGATTACATATAGGTTAAAGAACTGCATGAGCATCAGATAATGTCCAATTCTTGTCAATTCCTGGAAGATAATAATCACAATAAAAGTTGTCAGCATCTGGACCCAAAACCAGTACAGCTCAGATGAGGCCAAGCAGTTAATGGCAGCAATGACTGGCACATGGGAGATTGCTTGGGAAATTGTTGCTGGAGGGAGATGGATTGATGGCTGAAGAAATATGGGCTGCTGCTGCTGGGATGGGATGATACAGGGATGATGCAGGGTGATTATGATTAGGATGATGTTGATAGCAGATGTTGCTGAAGCAAGAAATGATGCGGACATCTGCTTACTTACTCCTTGTGAACTGATGCAGCCCATGGCATCTACCTGGGCATCTTTCTGGGCATCATCCAATAACCTCCTGCATCCTTCAAGCAGCTTCATTCTCCTCATCGCATCTTCATCACCTCAAAGGCAAGTCTACACAAACTGAAACAAATCTCCCTTCATATTTTTTCTCCTCTGCCATCTGCAGGCTCCCGAATCATGAATGCCATGGAGGGATGGATAAGCAATTTGCAAGCTGCTGAGCTGTGCTGGGGCGAATTAACCAGCCATGGGTAGCATGCTTAGCAAGACAGGACATGCTTGGCCAACAATGTATAAGCAGCTGAATTTCTTGAACATTCAAAGTAACCACTGGATGAGCCATAATTCAACAAAGGGGGAGATCAAAGAGATGGAAAATAAACGTTCAAGGGTTGATTCAGGGCATCACCTGTTATTACATCAACTCATCCAACACCCCTAGACTTGGCTTCTGGCAGTGTGGTGCATTTGATTTTTCCGGAGACTATCAAAAGATTCAGTAATGGTAAATGTACACAAATCTTCCATAAGAATGAAACTGTGAATTATGTAAAAATTGCTTTGTGACGGACATTTGTCAGGTCTTGATAACTTAAATTTTTTATTTTCACAGTGCAGTGGTTAGCAGTGAGTATTTTGAGGAGATGCAACGTGGTGCATTGTTCTTTGATCAACAATTTCACATCAGCCCTGAAATAATTCAACTAACAGACTCAGTACAAAAATTGTTTTAATTTTGGGTGTCTGTGCGTGCATGCTGGATTTGGGCAACAACTTTTTCTTGGGACTCACAAGTTGCTTGCCTTACCAGTTCATGGTGATTTTAAAACAGTCTTTCACACTTTCAGTGCTGCATTTCACAGATTTTATTCAATATCTAGCAAATCTTCGGTGTAGCCTGTTGGGCATTTAGCAGGATGATGGCTTGCACTTGGTCCATTTCACAGGGGGTTAGAGGGGGGAGAGTGAGGCAGGTGTCATCTTGATGGATGAGGAGCATGTGGCCGCGAGATGGCAGGAGTGATGCTGCAGACCCATTTCGGCTCAGTTGCAGTTCGGCTTATCAGAAACTGTTGTGAGCAATAGGGCGGCTCTTTTGTTGTCGACTTGTGTTGTGCCAGTCTCCTGACCCCCATCCCGTTCCTCTCAGCCTCCTTACCCCTGTGCCGGATTGGGGAGAGGGGGGGGGAACTCCCAAGATCACAGGGGACCAGGGGAGGAACCAGGCTATTGTTGTACATAACTGATGCTCCACCAAGAAAGGGACATAATGGAAATCTATTCTATCCCTTCAGAACTTAAAAAGTTTAAAACTGAATCTACTGTACTTATTTATCCCATCCAGATTGCTAGTTATCAGCTCATATGTAAATTGACGAGTCTCCTCATCCTTTGAGTCTCTGACCCTCCCTGTGGATCCGCCCCTGCATGCTTCAAAGTTGGCTTGACTAAAGGAGGGTGTTGGCATTCCTCCATTCTCATATTGTATCGATGGCACATGTCTCATCTCGGCTCACACACAACACAAGAACCACAACAAGTTGGCCCAACACAAGGATCCCACATGTGTCTTGGTGTTGAAACTTTGTAACTAAAATCTTCTGTGAAATGTGCATCAAATTTTCTCTCCTTATTCTCACTTTGCTGCCTATTGTGCCTCAGTGTGGCTCCTTGTGTGATACATGTCTTTCTTTACATTCCAGTTCACTTTTTTTTGCACAAGTCATATCTAAAATAAATCTGTGAAACCCAAGAAAAAAAAACACAAATCTATCATAAATCTTTGGAATGCAAGTCCAACCACTCCCTGAAATTTCAACTCTTGATTAATGCTTTTATTATTAGGTCCTGATCTATGGATTAAACAGAAACTTGTCTGGTTTGGGACTTAGGGTCATTCAGTCTATATAGCAGCAGATATCTCCTGGCAAATCAGGTTTATATAAGCTGATATAATATATTCTGTGCAACTTATCTGTGTAAGAAGAACGTTTAAAGAAAAAAAATCAATTTCATCGCATGAGTTAGAGAGCCCAAGAAAAAGTTGATCCTCTTATAATTGGCCATGGTTATGTTACAGTCCTTGTCATATTTACATGGAATCTCAAGTTTTTTTTCTATGCTGTTGAACTGTGATGTCAGAGATGACTCTATTCTAGCATTGCAATATATGTAAATTAACTACAAGCTGTGATGTCATTTCAAACTGGGTCAGATTCCCCAGCTTCTAACCAATGCGAATCCACCAAACTGAGCATCACAGTTTCAACTCAGTGTCAGAGTTAAAATTGGGTCTGGGAAAACCCATGCAAGTTTGACATCACAGCCTCTCAGCCAATGGGCTGCCAGAACAAATATACATAACATAAGCCATGTGTTTACAAACAAATTGTCAAAGCCTTCTGTTTATACCAACTTCAATCAAAGTTTAAAGTTGTAAGTTAGCAAGTCTGTAGATTTATCAAACAACTCTGTGGGGATTACAACAGTTGTGTACTGTGAATGCTCACCAAGCTGCCATTTGGTAGGATTAGACTGGTGATTGCTGTGATAAATCATTGGGATAAAAAATGTAATGCTTCCTTCAATATATCAATGTTTGAACTGTGATGACGTAGTTTACGGTCAGCCCATTGGCTATCAAGCTGTGATGACGTAGTTGTTGGGGCTATCCCTGATAAAACTCTTACTCTGACACTGTGTTGAAACTGTGACGCTCAGTTCAGGAGGATCAACATTGGCTAGAAGCTGGGGAATCTGACCCAGTTTGAAATGACATCACAGCTTGTAGTTAATTTACATATATTGCAATGCTAGAATAGAGTCATCTCTGACATCACAGTTCAACAGCATAGAAAAAAAAACTTGAGATTCCACGTAAGTATGACAAGGACTGTAATTAATATACTCTATAATCAGATGTTCTTACCTTGGAGTAACTTGCAGTTTCTCCAAGCTCTGACCATGGACATTATAACACCTCCCTGATCTAACTGAAGCAGAGTGCATGATTGGTAATTTACCAAAGGCAGATTACCTATACTTTTGGTAATATTCTAAAAGTGTAGACCAAGGGCCAGTTGAAAACTGTTACACCTTTGAGGGCTGGTGGTTCATCCAAAGCTCAGAGCTATCAAAGTGATAAATCAAAATTATGGAAGATTGTAGCCCATTCTTGTGTCTGCTTCTGTTATTACTTTCTAATTTCCACCCAAGGAATGCAGAACAATTGTGACATTTTGGAACGTGTCCCCTGCATGGCATCAGAACAGATTGTGAAGCAAAAAAGTTAACATTTTTTAGCACAAGAAAAATCAAGATTTATGTGTTGAAACCGAAACTGAGTCGAGCAGCACATGAAAGGTTGATCAAGAACGTGATTGATGACGCTGTGACGTGACTTGTGACGTTATTGACTGACCTGCCCTCTTGTGGGTGGTCGCCCAACTACAGGGCCATGTGATTGTTAAGTGTCCTATTACATTGTTCAGTTAGTTTGCTGTGAAGTAGCATGTTTCAGGATCAGTATCATGACATGGTAGCATGTAGCAATTATGGCAAATTTATGCCCTTTTGCTATGTTTTGCTAACTAAAAAGATAAGCAAAAGCTGCTGTGTTGCAAGCTAAATTAGTTATGAAAAGAAGACAAAAAATGCTCTTTAGTTTACGAGGTATAATTCCAGTCTTCCTACAGGCATAATAATGAGACACAGTGTTACAAATTGCAATTCACAAAAGGCTATGAAATTTCAGCAGTGTGATAAACCATGGATAAACCAACAGATTGTTTTTCACATTCCCATGGCATTTTCTCAGACCTTATAGTCACCTTACAGATACATTGCAATGAACAGAGTTACTGAGATTCAACTTTCAATCTTTTGATATAAATGCAAACATAATAGAAAATTCATTTAAATATATTAATTAGCGGATGGTGAATGTGAAGTACACAAAATACAAAACTTCATATTCTAATTTAGACGATAAAAAAAACTTTGTTCAGTCCATAAAATGAGTAGCACCATTATATGAGTACATGTATATATTTGAGATTATCAAAATGAGATTTCATGACTTACTTTCAGTAAAGTTATAAAACAGTTCATATTTAGGCATTGTCATCATAAATTATACATTCTTTTATATGAAATAAGTCACACATGAAATGATAAATTGAACACAAAGTGCATAAATAAGGCAAGAAAGACACAGCTGAGCATGTCATATGGAAGACACATGCTGCACCAAAGATGATCTCAGAGATTCAATGTTTGTGAAGTGGCAAGAGCTGGTTCAACAACAATGATAATGTAAGTGTTCATAAATTTATGGAGCTTTTAGAAAGTTTGAAGCAACATTTCAGTCTTAGTAATAGTCAGTTTTGTCTACACTTTGAAGGGGTCAGCTTTGCAGGTAGACAGGTGTGGCGTGCATGCCCGACGGAGCCATAGCCCCATAGTATCCGTAGCCCTGCGGATGACCGTAATTCTGTCCGTAATGTTGTCCGCTGTAAGAGCAGACCGAGTATGAAGCTGCTGCTCCATGTCCCCCTCCAGAGAGATGGGCGGGGGGCCCAGAGGCCGGGCTGGAGGGAGGCAAATTGCCGGAAGACATGACCCCCGGTCCACAAGGGTCCATTGAGCAAGCAGAGGGGGCTGAGGAGGTTACGGGGGCAGAAGGGGAACACTGGCTACTGGCCCCCGGGGGACTGTTCATGGCCACGGCGGTCTGGTTGGCTACAGCAGCTGCAGCCGCCGCCGCCCGGAAACCAAGAATGTCACACACGGAATGGGAAGAGGGCCAGTTACGGGGGTGCATAGCTGGGTTGGGGAACATGCCCCCTTGCTGACCTCCTGTCCCTGCAGCCAGCTGACCCATGGGGTGCATTGAAGGTGGGCAGGGGTAGGCGTACAACGACGGGTAGATGGTGGCCCGTGCCTCTTTGGCAGCCGTCTCAAACGAAGCCATCTGCCCTGCCCCCGTGCCCCCTCCGATCTTGTTGCGTAATATTCTGCTGATGGAGCTGACTGAGGGTACATTATATTTATCACACACTCCATCTGATAAGAGTTTGTCTCTGATCTCCCAGGCGAATATCCCTGGGTCCTTTTCCTTGTAGACCTTGATATGCTTGACCACTAAGGGGGTGGTTACCCTCGGCTTGGATCCCCCAATCGCCCCGGGGAGGATGGAGCCCGTCTCGTTGTACCTGGCCAAGATCTTGGACACACAGCCGTGGGAGACTCTCAGCTGACGGGAGATGTCACAGGGCCGGACTCCTAGCTGGGCTAGTTCGACGATTCTCAGGCGGATGGCAGTGGGCAGGGGGCGGCCGTTGACAAACATGCCTCCCAGCTGGTTGACTTCTCCGTAAGCTGGTTGCTCTGAAACACAAAGGAATTATCGGGTCATTTGCAGTTCATCACTTGTGTTATTGGACGTTGATGGCTCCAATTGAAACTCTTACTTTTCAAACAAACCATCACAGGCCTCTCTCTGCCCTGTGAGATATAGCAGACCCTCTTGATAAGAACACATGCGTCTCATTTCACCACCAGCCACAAAAACCAAGCACCCCACAGCTGACAAAAACCTTTATTTACTCAACAAATGTTACACGCTTTGAAACTCACTGCTGGGTACTTTCAGTGGTTATATTACACTGTGTTGATTTCATCGTCATAATATCTGGAATTCAATTCAGGTCTTTGCAATTTGCCTCATTGACATTCAATTTTGGCCAAGATTGTTCAGTGAATATTTATATTTTCGTCAGGTCATCCCTTCTGTAATCCCTGCCTCCTATTGTCTCTCTATATAGGCCTATCCTATCATATCCCATCGACTCACGCTCAATTCAAATCAACTCCTATCCATGGCACTCCCTTATCAATTCTCCTATAGATCCTATACATAACTATATATTTTATATCTATTGAATCCAGACCTTTATCAAAATCTATCCACTCCTATCCATTCCATATCCACTCTCAATCCCATTTCTCCCTTCCACTATGATTCCTGTCCATTCCCTAGATCCCTCTATCCTATGCTATCTTATCCTATCCTATCCTATCCTATCCTATAAGTTTGTATAATCCCATGTCTATATAAGGCATGCATCTATAATTCTTCGAACTAATAATAATATTTCTAAACCTCCTCTTATCGTCTCTCAGGCCTATCCTAATTCCTGTCCAACAGAAAATGACATAGTCGTTATTCTTCACAAATTGACTATTTGCAGCATTGTTTATGGCCATATTTCACAGCTTTTCATAATATATAGATCTGTCATGAGTTTGATATAACACTGAAGACTGAACTCACTGAAGTGACATTGGCGTTCACATGAAAGGGCCAGAGTTAGCATTGAGTAACTCAAGGCGACCACTTTCGTCCTATTATAGTCGTGGCGCAGCAGGGAGCGCGTTAGGAGGGCGATGATAGGTCCTGGGTTCAACACGAGGACCTGTTGTTTGTGATATTGACCCCTGAGCATATCTGTCTTGCGTTATTAATGTCACATTTTCATTTCTGCCAACTTCAAGGTGTTTCGAATTTTCTCCCATTTGAAGTGGGGCGAGGGTGGAATGTGTCCCCGGCGGCAGGGCAGCCCAACACCCTCCCTGGCCTCTCTGCTGAAACCGCACACCCAGATTATCCCCCTACCCCAACTAGAACCCTGGTAGAGCCCCAGGCCCTGCTCTGTATGTGCCTAACTACAGACAGAAAGTCACACAAGAACATGACACAAGATAATGCAAAACACAGACAAAGGCCACAGGGCTGCTCGGCTGCTTTCATGCACTTTGATTCACCAAACTGAACTGCAAGCAGAGATAAACTATGCTCTAGATTTATGAGAATACCATCATCAAAAGGCCAATGGTTGACTTCCTGGTTTGAAGATGCATCTAAATCTAAAGCATCCTACATCCAGTTCAATCCGCTCTCTGGAACTATTTAGCAGGGTAAATGCATCATGGATTGTGTCAGAGGTGTTAATCCAATTTTATGGCAATTCCTTTTAATAGCAAGCCTTCTGGTCATTCAAGACTCATTTTACGTACACTTAAGGCTCATTTTGCATGTCAACTGCTTGATAATACAATTTGTCCATGTTCATAATCGGACAATAACAGAATATAAAGTCAGCATTGATGGCAATGACTTGACAATTAAGGAACCATGTTTTTGTCTTTTTTGCAAAACACTGTATACATATATATACACGTATATCAAATCTGCTATCTTTGGATATGCAGACTTACAGCATGGACTTAGTAAAAGCTCCCTGCTTACAGACACAAGTCACCAAAAGCTGCCCATACACAGCTTCCAAAAATCAACAAGAAATATGCTTCCCCAAACATGCATTCCTGCTGGGAACAATCTCATCTTAATTAGGGCATTTATTAGAACAGGCAAGTGATGAGAGAGTCTCTCTAGAGATGCTCCTATCTCCGCATCCCTCCTGCCTCCCTGCTGCTCTAGCATCCTCTTATCTCTGAGCCACGGGTTCCATTCCTCCACTCATTGGCCAGCAAATTACACTCTAAAAAAATTCGGGACAAAATTGGTTTTTTAGATTCAAAATGGTTTTTTGAAAAACCAAATTTCAATGCAAAACCAAAATGGATTTTAAAAAAAATCCATTTTGGTTTTTTGCATTGAAATTTGGTTTTTCAAAAAACCATTTTGAATCTAAAAAACCAATTTTGTCTGAAATTTTTTAGAGTGTACCTGACGAGTTTTCAGGGTTCTGGCTGATCTAGCTATGTGCTAAATTATCACTCCCTGGGGAACGCTATGTCTGTGCAGGTGCAAAATATACTTCATATTGATAATTGAAAAGAAAAATTACTAAATTTATATAAAATCAGGAAGGTAGTGCACATGCAGGCCTTGGCAGATAATATAAATCAATGAATATTAAAACCATACATCTTCTTATCAGTTAATAAACCCTACTTTTTGAAGCCCTAATATCTATTAGTAAACCAATATAGCTATTATTTTTAAAAGAACGATGAATGAAGTTAGGAAGATTCTGCTGAAGTAACTTCCCCTCAGACTAATCTATAATGTCAATTCTGAATTTCAAGATAATTTGAAATGCGCAAGCACGAAATTTCTAGACCCTTATCTCTTCAACAGAGTGATTGGTAAATGGAAAATTCAGCAGAAAGATATCATTTGAGATAAACTTGTAAAATATTCATCGCATTCATTGTCTTTGCACACCTAAATTGAAAATGATCATCCGTTTTTATTTTGTTCTAATTTTATTTTGCTAAAAATTATTTGGAATGTTCACTCAGAAATATTTATAAAGGGATTTCAATACAGGGTTGAATACACCTCCCCTGCACTGCATGTGACTCTACTCAGTGCATGCTTTCAATTAAAGCAACCTTGGGGTATTTTAACTGCACTGAAATAGGCTGGCAGCTGCCTCATGCATTTTTGCAGGGTATCTGTTGCAGGATATTCCAAAATTACTGAAGAACTTCACCAGGCCTAATTTTTAATTCACGATTTAGTGTGAAAATGAAGGGTTGATAAAATGCGCCCCAAAACTCCAAGAGGAACTTCTTGGAAAGTTGATTGAGTTGAGAAACAAGTGGGCAGCATATTTCCTTGACTGCAGTTGGAAGCAAGAAGCGCACGTGCAGTGCGGGGCATTCCCAGGTGTCAAACTTCAAGGCAAACCAGATTGGTCCACACATGCAAACCAGCCTGAGCCGGGAAGCATGCAGGGAGGATGTTGCAACCCAGAAATGTGTTTGTTTTCCCTAGGAGGGTTAGCCAAATGAAAACAAACCCTCCCTCTTAATCTACCCCGAATTGGACATAGTTCACTGGTTAATTACCCCACTTGTGTGAAACCTGACCCCCAAGACTTCCTCAAGGCTGCCAATGGGATCCTTGTACACACAAATAAAGTCCCAATGTGAAACTTATCGTCAGGAGGTGATACTTATAAGACCATATTGACTCCTTGCCAGTCCACAGCCATGTCAGTTCAGCATTACGTCTGCATGCACTATCCTGCAGCTCTTGATTGTTGATATTTTGGCCTCAAGGTTGCTAATTTGACAATGGCCATTTAGGTAGGTGTGACAAACCATCTTGCCAGTGTTTTGACAAAGCTAGTCCTAGTTGACGTAAATATATAGCATAGACTATATCCCACAAAGCCATCTTAAAAGGGCATGCTTGGGGAAGTATGTAACTTCTGATTTCTAAACTCATTATTCAGGAGAAAACTAACTTGCAATAAATAATGTAAAATTCTAAAATAAAATAAATCAAAACATGTGAAACATCTGTCCCTTGTGTCAAATATAGGAGGCAGGACTCCAATAAATGACAGTAGGCCTAATGTTTGTGTCAGTTGCTTGAGCAGTGGTTGGTGTCAAAATCAAACATTCTATAGGCCTAATCTTGTTGGAACAATTATACATTTTCCAAAACGATTTCATTAAAGTTTTTTTGGCACAAATTTATAAACAATGGCAACGCATGATAGCAAATTAATGGGTTAACTTACAGGCGTATTTTGTAAGGCATTGAGTCATAAGTACACAAGACAAATAATTCAAATTATAATATGGCAAATGAACTCACCCATGAGATTGTAGCTTTCCTTTCTCTAAGCCAACCAGGTAAATTAGAGAATGCTTGATCCGATTCCAGAATCACTTGTTTGTCACAACAAAAACAGAGTTTATCACAATTCCTGCTCTAAGTTTGTCACACCCTGACAAACTTGTCACACCCCACTCAGTTCACAGTAGGTGTATCAGTTCCAGTCACACTCCTAGATGTAATGGTTCCTTATTTCTGCTTCAAATCCATGTTTTGTACACAAAAGAGACATCGAAGAGCATCCTGTGAACTTTGAGAAGTGAGTGAAACTTTTCTGGTTCCTTGAGATCTTGTCCTGCCTCTCTGGAGTCCAGCCTCTGCTCATCGTTGATTGGTCAAAAGTTTTACCCTGCTCTCCTCTGATTGGTTGCTCGTGCTGAGGGGGTGGGGCATCAGATGATTGGCTGACTGCATGTCATTTGGCTGTTCATCATCCTTCAAATGCATTGTAAATAGATAATAGTAAGCCAAGCAAAGCTGGTACATGTATGGGTACATGCATGCCTTATAAGCATGTCAGCATCAGCATTTCTGATAGATGTTACATTGGAAATGTGATCTTGTCCCATGCTGTTCTGAGTCATGTGGCTTCATGCTATCCTGCAAAGGGTGCTGAGAATATTAATAAATCCACCCCAGTTTTCACTTTTCAGACTAAAGTCATATAAATCTCTGTAATTGCTTCGTCCTAAAAATCATCTCAAACCAAGGATATAAAGGCCATATCATTTCCAATGAATGACATGTAGTAGATGAAGCTCATGGGCACATTGCTCTTTCAGGGTTATATATATATAGAAGGCCAATACTTTACTGATCACTCTGAAATAAATTTCTTGCAACATTATCCAACTCTCTCTGAAAGCACTGGTTTTAAAACTCTGTTATGGAATCACATTGATTTGGAAGTCTATTTTGAGAGTACAATTTCATCACCAGATTTTAGCTCCCTCAAGACCCCAGGAACATTGCTTAAAACATTGCGTGGTAGTTACCCCTAAGTTAGAATTTGGAAACTATATACATGTACTTTTGGTAATCATAAGCTCTTAATTATCCCTCTTTAGGCTCCATATCATAAAGTTACGGAATCACATGTGAGCGTTATGGAATCACTAGTGGCTTTTTGTAAACTGTCATGAGATATGTATTGGGATGATACACATAAATGAATCACTTCTAAGACTGTTTCAGGAATTAAATCAGTAGTAGGGCTGTTATAGAGACAATATGTGCAATTAAACCTATGTTTCATGGATTGTATAAAAAATTTTGCCAGCAGCAAATTTCTAAAAAAAAAGTAGTGTGCTTCTAACAGTGCAACTATGTTTGTGTGTATTTCTTAGGGCATTAACTCTCAATTTCCATTATTTTCTGTTGGCCCCTGTTAAGGCAGTATAAGCGCATTTTATAGATTTCTGTGGCCTTCATAATAAAATTTCCAGTGTGACAGCTTATGACATCATAGCAGATTTCAGCCAGTTATGCTAAGATCTCACGGCACGTTACGGAGAACTTTAGGCGTCGGCGGGATGGAATTTCCTGGAAATTTGGATGAATTTGGGTGATCCGCCGCCGACTTTTCACATCCCCCAGGGTTAGTTTTTGTTCCCCTCAGGGGTTCCTAGAAATGGAAAAACTGCGCCGTGGATGTCAAAAAAGATTCAACAGGCTCAAACTTTTTTTTCATGACGGCGGAACAGAGCCCAAAATTTCCTTGATTTTTGGATGTCCGGCGGGGATTTTTTCAGTGAGAACGTCTCAAAAACATCTCCGGCGGGATATTAGGACATCCCCTGCCCCTGAGGGGACCTCTCCTCTCCCTGCGGGGACCTCTCCTGCCCCTGGGGGGACATTTGCAGCCTCGCCGGCAGTTTTTGACCCGCTGACGGTCTTTTGACATCCCACCGACGGTCTTTTGACATCCCGCCGACGATCTTTGACATCCCACAGGCATTTAGATCTTGCCCCCCAGGCATTTAGATCTTTCCCACAGGGATATGATGTTATCCCGCCGATTTACAATCTTATCCCGCCGTGATATGCTTTTAATTAATTATATAATAGTTTTATAAACATTGTATGTCGCCGGGATGGTCATTTTTTTACCTAGAATTCAACTGAAGCTACCCCTCAGTGGTAAAAAATTTCTCCGTAACGTACCGTGAGATCTTAGCATAAGCAGATCACCCGCACCCTACAAAATTGCTAAGTTAGGCATTTAATTTAAGATGAAACCCATTGTATGGCACATACTTTTTTGCTCTTTGTTAAATCTTTCAACTGAACTAGTTTTATAATAAAAATATAATATTTTCCCCCAATTGCAGCCTTTTTTTACTGCAATGTCGCCACAGACTCCATGAGTCCCTCCATAAGCCGATGACACGAAGTGTCAGAGGGACTCCTTGAATTGGATTGTTTTTATTCACCAAAAATGTTAACTGATTGGTTACACAATGTTTTTATAACACCGGTCTTTGCCAAATATCTCTAACTGACTGGTTAGGTAACTTTTCATAAACATTAATTTTTGTTTATATCTTTTATGACTAATTATCAAGTCTAGTTACGTCACTTTGTTCTGTTCCTGCCATTGTTACTGCATAACTTGCAGAGGCGTTAATAACTTACAAGTATAAACATTCATGTTGTTATCCAATGTTATTGTTATTAATCTAAGATTCCCACAGTATGAAGGAAAACAATTTTGTTCGGCCAAATCATGCTCATTTGCATGTCAATTGCATGCTGCTTTTGGCTGTTCTCTTGGATAGATCCAGCGGACTGATGTCGCCACGTGGTTTTTGGCATCGTGATTCCGCAGTCTGCTGGAACTGGCCAAGTTTATGAAAAGTTACCTAACCAGTCAGTTAGAGATATTTGGCAAAGACCAGTGTTATAAAAACATTGTGTAACCAATCAGTTAACATTTTTGGTGAATAAAAACAATCCAATTCAAGGAGTCCCTCTGACACTTCGTGTCATCGGCTTATATGGAGGGACTCATGGAGTCTGTGGCGACATTGCAGATAAAAAAAACTCTTAAAAAGTTCTCAAGTCACAATTTCTTTAACCACCGACAGCATATAAATTTATATTTTCCACAAAATGGTTGTATTTAGTAATTATTTGCAAAATAAAGGATTGTAACATCATTTTTCTTGTCATGGTAGAGGGTCCTTTTTGTTACGGAATCACATGTTACGGAATCACACCACCTTTTCCTTTGACTTCCAAGAGCAATTTTCCACCTTTTTTCCAACTGGATGCTGATAAATGATGCAGTAACTCAGAAAATAAAATTCTATGAGCAATTATAAGTGCCATTTAGTCAATCTGGTCAATTTAATTTACAGAATGAGTCCCTTGGAGCCATCAAACGAAGATCACGTCAGAACAAGAAATCTCGCCTAAGAAGTGATCTGACTGCTGATGAGGAATGAACTCTTACCCCAAAGTGAAAAGGCATTAAGGCAAGAAAAAACAGAACGACATGTCAATGGCCACAGCAGAAAATAAATGTGATTTGAGAACTTTTTAGAATTTATTTTGGTACGGAATCACCAATCACGATGCAAAAAACTGTATGGTCACAGTGCAGACAAAAGGGGCTGGCATTTGGGGAAAAATTAGTATTATTAATAGAGAATTAGTTGAGTTGGAAGATGAAACAGAGAGCTTCAAAATGATGGGCCGTGTAAGGGGCTCCATCTTAAATTAGGTACCCAGCTAGGCAATTTGGTTAAGTGTACCTGATCGGCTATTCTGTTGAAATTCAAAGTGATGTCTCAAAGTGCCTCACCAAAAACGAAGCCTCCAAAAATTTGAGCGAACATTGAACAATTTCCACATGGAAATTATTGGAAAGTCAACATATTAACAAAAACACACAATCACATTTCAGAGCTTAACAGAACATTTTTCATTTTTGTCTCTTCTGGTAAGCCATTTTCATGAAATTCATGAATAGGCATATAGCTTCAGACACACACAAGAGAGAATCATAAATCAGTAAGTACAGTGAAATTAAACAAGAAATTTTAGTAAACTAAATAATGATGGTACAAAATATAATCCTATTGTTTGATACAAACATGACTTTCTTAATGTTATTTTTAAATTGGAATATTGTATTAAAGTTTTTCATACTATCTGGCAATTGCTGATGATTATGATGCCAAAGTGTTGAAAATGATGTGAGACAAACAAACGTAAAAAATACACCAACTTGGCAGATTTTCTGTACATTTAAATTTCTTCCTGCACCTGCATATTCTGCAACAAATTCTGCAGTTTGGGAGTGAAGTTGCAGAATTCTGCAATTCTGCAATAAATTCTGCAGTTTGGGAGTGAAATTGCAGTATTCTGCAATTCTGCAATAAATTCTGCAGTTTGGGAGGAAATTGTACGTAAATGATGTGAGACAAACAAACGTAAAAAATACACCAACTTGGCAGATTTTCTGTACATTTAAATTTCTTCCTGCACCTGCATATTCTGCAACAAATTCTGCAGTTTGGGAGTGAAGTTGCAGAATTCTGCAATTCTGCAATAAATTCTGCAGTTTGGGAGTGAAATTGCAGTATTCTGCAATTCTGCAATAAATTCTGCAGTTTGGGAGGAAATTGTACGTACCAGTGGGATACCGGTATCCCACTACAGCGGCTCACCGCCTGAGGTAGCCAGGAAAGAGGGTTCACCAAAACACAGGTCACGGTCAGTGAGGCAGAATTCTGCAGTTTTTTTTTTAATTCTGCAGTTTTTTTTAAAATTCTGCAGTTTTTTTTAAACTGCAGAATTCTGCAGTTTTTTTTTCTGCAGAACTGTAGAACTGCAGAAAGAAATTATATACTCCTCGATTTTGCTGCAGAAACTTTTCAGAAACGCTGCAGTGACAGAGGACAACCAAAAACCCTGATCCCCCAAACAACAAACCCAACCAACGTTCCCATGTCAGAGAGGTCCCAACTTTGAAGATGCATTGCAATAAACTACAGGAAGTAACAGAGGTTCAGAAATCATGCAGGGAGCTGCAGAACTGCAGAATTCTTCCTGCATATTTTTTTGAAACTGCAGAATTCTGCAGTTTGTTTGGAAACTTACGGTGGCTTATAAGTACAAAATTCTCCTCTCCTGCTCCCAGTTTCTCTGCTCCTCCGCAGCACAACTCCTCTCCTCCGCAGATATATACTTTCTCTGCTTCTATGCGGAGCAGCAGAGAAGAGGAGTTGTGCTGCAGAGGAGCAGAGAAACTGGGAGCAGGACAGGAGAATTTTGTAGTCTACGTATAAGCCACCATAGAAACTGCAGAATTCTGCACTTTTTTTGGAAACTACAGAATTCTGCACTTTTTTTTGCAGAACTGCAGAATTCTGCACCTTTTGTTGCAGGACTGCATAATTCTGCACTTTCCTGCAGAAATGCAGAATTCTGCACATTTTTTGCAGAACTGCAGAATTCTGCAATTTTTTGGTAACTGCAGAATTCTGCAATTTGTTTTTCAGAACTGCAGAAGATGCAGAAAGAAATATATACTCATACTGCAGCTAGAACTGCATGCAGGACTTGCTCTCTTTATGGCCTTTCTGCAACCTGCTGGGAGAGTCATGCAGTTTGGCCTTTCTGGTCAAGAACTGCCTGCTGCTGCCACCTGTCGATAGGTGACGATTTGTGCTGCCATCTCGTGGGAAGAACATGTTGATCACATGACAAAAAGATGGCGGATAATGGAAACGTGGTGGCGGTTGCGGCTGCTTCAGCCTCTTATAACATGGTTTTGCAGGTACAAATCGGTTGCAAAGTTGAAAGATCATTATCTTTAGTTTGTAGAGCAGATTTAAGAAACCACTTGGGAGTTGTCAAGTGTTTTGCAGTCTGATACACACTTGTTTTCCAATGGCAAGTCGGCTTTTGGATAAGTTCAATTCCAATTATGGTGCCAAGTGCTCACCACTTAGACATAGGTCCTTTCAGTTCACTGTCCATATCAACTCTGACACTTCAGTCCTGTTGGCGGGAAGCTGTCCACTAGGACGACACCTAGTGGACAGTCACGGCACCACACAATTTCCAATCAATGAAAATAATATCATCACAACACTGCATTGTCAACAGTCATGACTAGTGATGCACGGATAGTGAAAATAGCCGGATACCGGATAATCCGGCAACACCAACTGCCGGATACCGGATAGCAACCGGATAGTTGGAACCGGATAGTAAGCATGCGAAAAAGGAAGTTTTTCGGCATTTGTGGTTGATTATGAATATTTTTTATGAGAGCTGAGACATATCGGTCCGGCAGGAGGACTGTTCCTCGGATGGAATGTTTTTCGTTTTGTTCTGTAACTGAATTCTGATTTTGAAGATGGTGAAATAATGTTGTTGACTCTGTCGTGGTAACGTTCCTTTGGTTATTTTCAAAATTTTAGCCTTTCATTAAGTTTTGAACATGCCAGAATTGCCAGATATCCGGTTTTGATATCCGGTTCTCATACCCTCATTTCGCCGGATACCGGATATCCTGCAAATTCCAGTATCCGGCCAGATACCGGATACTGTGCCAGATATCCGTGCATCCCTAGTCATGACTCATGTGAATTAACTATTCACAGAGCCAGCTAGCCGGCTCTGCCAATAGAGTAGAGTATCTGACCTCTCTATTCGCAGAGCCTGGCTCTGCATATATCTTCAGTCAAATCCAAAATCAGTCAGAAATGGGGGGCGTGTATATTATCTTCACTGACTTCAGTCAAATCCAAAATCAGTCAGAAATGGGGGGGGGGGGTTCAGAGAATATAAAAAGCTGGCTATGTTGCATTTTTCACCCTCGTAATATAACAACAATTTTTTTTACACTTTTTTTTTTCAGTTGGCCTTCAGAGGGTTGACATTCTTGTTGAATGCCTTCATCCTTCGATACATATCTGCAGAAGTTTTGGGAGTTGTCAATGTCAGGTATAGCAACTGCTGTTTCTTTCTGCCTTGATTTGTTTGCAACTTTTAATGTTCGTTTATTGCTCATGCTGTTTATTTTCCGACATTTTCAGACTGATGCTCCTTTACACCACAACATTATTCTTGGCTAGGGAAGCATTTCGCAAGTCTTGCCTGAGTAAAAAGAAGGACCAGCCTTGGCAGCAGATTATTAATCTTATTTGGGCTACGTGAGTGCCTCCCAGTCACTGCATGATTTCATATTTATCTGCTTTACTGTTTTGTGTTCTGTCTGATGTCTATGGAATCATTTGAAATTTGACTAATTTGTGGTTTCAGGGTGCCCATTGGAATTGCCTGTGTGAGTCTTTTGACCCTGGCATGGATATTTGTTTTTGAGCAGCCCAACCCAGCGAGAGTGCCCTATTATAATCTGGCTGTCATTTCATTCGGTGTTTCAACAATCATCGAACTGCTATGTGAGCCATTATATGTGTCTGCTCAGATATTACTGTTTGTGCGCTTAAAGGTATAAAACTGTGTAAAATCAACAGGAAAACTTTTAACAAATTTTGTACAATCGAACAACAGTCTAACATTTTGCTCTTTATTTCAGGTGATCATAGAAGGCTCCTGTCTCGCAATAAGATGCCTATTGACTGTTCTGTATGTGAGGATGTTTCCCAACTCCAGTTTATTGGTGTTTTCTTTGGCGCAGGCAAGATTTTTACTTAACACATTACATGCAATGTTGATGCAATTGCTTCAGGATAATCTCTCTTAATTCATAAACTGCAAATATTTTTTATTATAGGTTTACCTCGTAATTGAGGATAATTGTTTTTCTCCCAATAAATTTCTAATTTCATTTTCTTTCCTTTAGGTGCTTTACACCGTTTGTTACTCAGGGTTTTACTACATATTCTTCGTAAGTGCCATCAACAAGAAGGGCGATCAAGTTCCATTTAAATCCGTGCGGGATCTGTTTCCGAAGTTTGAGTCTGGCAAGGTAATCGTGAGATTGTGTGTTTGAATTCTCAATAAAAGA
Source organism: Platynereis dumerilii (assembly GCA_026936325.1). Lineage (NCBI taxonomy): Eukaryota > Metazoa > Annelida > Polychaeta > Phyllodocida > Nereididae > Platynereis > Platynereis dumerilii. The sequence continues at coordinate 7,628,883 of JAPTHN010000011.1, read as the reverse complement.
CAATTGTGATTACTTTAAAATCATGATCAATGTTTTTTTTCTAACTTCCGAACTTTGTATTCTGTTCCTGATTTTCAGCCTTATTTCAGCCCGCAAACTATGAAGCTTACCTGGAGTTTCTTCAAGCAAGGAATACTCAAGCAACTGCTGACGGAAGGAGAGCGTTATGTGATGACTATTTTTGATCTGCTCAGCTTCAGCGACCAAGGTGAGAACGACCCCTTCTCAATTTCGAAACGATTCAATTTCAACCTCGTATTCCCATGAACTTTCTTGAGAAATCCTACCTGTGAATACCAACTTTAATCAATAGATTGATAGGAATGATGTTACCGTTCATATTAATTGTTTTTTCAGGCATTTACGATGCTGTGAATAACTTGGGTTCCCTGGCTGCTCGTCTAATTTTCCTCCCCATTGAAGAAAGTGCCTATTTGCTTTTCTCCAAGACCCTGTCGAGGGGCAAGCAGGCCAAAGATTCTCCTCAGGTAATTTATAATTGAGGCAAAATTAGTTCTTTTATAATATTTATTATTTTCAAGCTTATTAAAAAATGTCACTTTTAAAAGACCCTGTAATTGGCAGAATTCTGTCACTGTAGAATTCTGAAGCTGCAACAGAATTTGGGAGCATGCAAAATTTGATAAAACAAAGAACGTTTATTTTTGGCGTAAGATTTAATAATTCGATGTGCATAATTTCACCCGCATATAACTAAACAATATTTTTTGCATTGTTTTAGTAGATTTAAATCAAGGTGATTTAAATCATGATTTTAATGCATTAAAGTTGTGATTTGTTTCATTTAAAATGATTGATTGAATTTAAATTGTGATAAAAATTACTTGGTTTAAAAATAAAGAATTTAAAGTCACCATACCTAATTTAGATGTCAATAACAAACTATATATTTCAAGCATATTTTGTTTTAGGATGCGATCGATCTTGCCAGTGAAGTGCTTCAGAATCTCCTTCGCTGCGTCACCTTGATAGGACTGATCTTCATGGTATTCGGCTACTCCTACTCGTATCTTTTGCTGGACTTGTATGGTGGAAGAACTTTGAGTCGCCCTCCAGGTGGGTAACTCTCCAAATGGGTTGTTAATTGAACTGTGTAGTTTGATATTGGCTTATACCCTCCACATGAAATCCTGTGTTAATGATGGTTTGTTGCATTTCAGGCCCACTACTGCTGAAAACCTACAGCTTCTATGTGTTGTTAATTGCTGTCAATGGCGTCTCAGAAGGATTTGTGTTCTCAGTGATGAGTCAGCAACAAGTTGACAAGTATGTCAAAAATTTTTTACATTATCTTTGCTTTCCCATTTCAGACCGTTCAGACTTATTAAGTGCATTTCAGCGGGCCATGTTGGCAATTCATATGCCTCACATACTTAATAAAGCTAATTTATGCATCCGTGACCTTCATGACAAGTCTTACATTAGTCCTTTTAACTTTTCAGATACAACAAGAAAATGCTGCTCTTCTCCATAATATTTTTATCGTCTTCATGGTTTTTGACGAAAATTTACGGCAGTATTGGATTCCTCCTTGCCAACTGTTTGAATATGATTGTGCGAATTATTCACAGGTAAAATATAATTATTCTCTTATAGTTGTATACAAAATTTCACCAAACTTATTGAATTTTGTTGAAGTACCATTGAAATTTTCCAAAAAATTATAGCTAACCATGTGAAACGTAGAAATGATTAAGTCAACACAAAGATTAATATTTTTCGCCTGCCTTTTTTTCCTTTCAGCATTAGATATATAAGTAAATATTACGAAGGGAGTCCACACAGTCCCCTGGATGGCCTTCGAGTGTCAGTTACAGTTTTAGCAGCTTTCTTGGTCTCATTTTGTATAATGGCAGCATCAGAGGTAAGAAATACTAACTGCATAAGTATTAATTGAAATAAATTTATTTCTATATTAAAATAAACTGCAGGGTAAGTTTGAACGACTCTGTAAGTTCTGCGGACAGAATGAGTAGCCTACTGTGAGACTTGGCATGGGTACAGTTCATGTTCAGAAGGCATGCATCGGGGGGAAGGTTGGTCTAGTGGTAGCTTGCTGGGCTACCAATCGCTGGGTCCATGGTTCGAACCCAGCACTTGCCGGGTCACCTGGGCCTACTGGTGGACAGCTGTTTCAATCATCCTTCGCCTGAACGTCCTCCTCCTGTCCTAGTTAGCCTACCACATGCATAAATACAGAAAGTAAAGCCCCAATCATCCATCCTGAACACGTGTCACAAATTTGCTTCAAATTATGTATAGATTGTATAGCTTTGTCAACCCAGTATAGCAACCATCTTTATTTCTGTAAATACAGCTTTAAATATTATCTGGAAGACCATCAATTTATCTGTAGGCTAGTTCTGTGAGTTTTTTGGTGTGTATTGAATTCCCTTCCTTGATTCACTTTTTCAGAAACTACTCATAGCAAAAGAAGTTGTCTGGCTTCCTCGGATTTGTCACATTTTCGTCGGAGGAATTTGTCTTCTAGTCACATTAGTCGTTTTATTTTATTCTGAAATCAAATTGATCTCATTTATGTTAGACCATTTCGGAAGTAGTTTATCAGGAAATAAGCAGAAGAGCAAGAAGTCATGATAAAATATTTATTTATCACGGGACCATTTAGTGAAATTGTATATAGGGTCAACTTAATTTATTATGTTGTACTTTCTTATTTTATGTATGCAATTGCAATACTATGCATCGTGTTTGTTATCTGCTGCGAATGCAAGGTGATATTTGTTGTACATGTTTACAATTACTTCTGAGTTCTGATCGGCTGAAGGCATTCTGAAAAGGCTGAAAGTTTCTGATCAATCTTTGCAAAATATTGAGTCTAAAAAATAATCTGTAGCTGCTATGTTTCTAATTTGGAAATTAATTAATCCTATATCAAGTTAAGTATTTTTTCCCTGTCAGACGATTCAGAATTACATGTATATGTTTGTCAGCACTTTATCTTGCTGCCGGTTTCGATATAGTTTCAAAGTAGTCCCACCATAATTTTTTTATCAGCTTATAATACAAGAATCTCACCTATCTATATTTCAATTTGTCATTATTACTTTCTATTTTTACCCTGGGTTCCCCCAGGGTAATTTTATCTAAAAAACCAGTCTGAGAGATTTTTGGAAAAAAGTTTTCCCGGCCTTAATACAGGTGTGGAAGTGGTCAAGTGGGCCATTTTGTGTTCATATAGAACTGAACTAAAATGCGTTGTGGAATTCGGGATAGTTTGTTGTGATTTTTTTTTTTTTTTTTTTTTAATTTAAAAAAAAAATTTTTTTTCAATTTTTTTTTTTTTTTTTAAATAGTTTGTTGGTGTCATGGATCATTTGAGTCTTGAGGGGCTGTTTTCAAGTTGACTTTGCATTATAATATCGCCCACACGACGATCTTCCTTGCGTTTCAAGGAAGGCCAATAATGCATTTGGCAATTGCTTTTTGCAGTGCATCTATTCTCAGAAGCTGTCTAACAATGCTTTGATCTTGTATCCATGGATCTTATAAAATTTTGCTAATTCCCAACAGAACCCAGGGTTTGAATCCTCGGATTCTTGTTTTGATTCAAATACTTATCATATTTCATAATTCATTTAAAATTTTTTATGTATACATATCTTTTGGCGTCAAAGGCCCCAGCCAGAAAAGCCTCGGCTTTTTCTGGAGCCTATTAATAAATTTACAAACAACAAATAATCTTCATATCAGAAACCCTGTAAACCACTAAAATGTTTGTACCATATTTGTGTATATATTGTGTAAATATAAGGTTTTTTTAACTTAATCAAAATGTTTGTTATGCATGATTATGTGGATTTTTGCCATAACACATAAGTGTCTGGCAATGAAAAAGCTCAATATAGGCCTAGGCAATTGTGTAAGGTACTCCCCTTATAATGGGCTTGGGCTTTGTTTCAGTATGGTATCAAATTGAGGTTCTTCAGCTTGTTTTCTGGACCTGAGTGAATTTCTCATTTCAAGCCTTGTGGTAATTTATGGGCATCTGCAGCGCAAGAAAGTGCCAATTTATGCAGATTATGACATTTTATCAAAAGGTCGAGTTGTCTTCTTGATCTCCTGGACCTGTGAATCTCATCTGATCTTGGTTATTTGAATTTTGCTGAACAATTCGGAGCTTAAACTCACAAAGGGCAAGGGCTATTGATTTGTGAAAAAGTCTCCTCTTTACGGCTTGTGATTTTCATATGGGTCGATATTGGCCGATGGTAGTTGAGAATTTCAGTCTATTATAGTGGAAAGTACCTGTTGTTTAAATAGAAGGCAAAGAAATTGTGTGTTCGGATACTTAAATTTAATTTATTCAAGTCTTTGAAGGGCTTTGAAGGGGCGTGTTTCATTAGCAGACCTGTGTGAAATGGCCTGCGTTTTGGAAGTATTTTTCAGTTAGGGTTAAAATTAGTTGTGACTTTTTTTTTTAAGTCTGCTTTATCTATTAATACTAATATAAATTTTTATCTCATGGCTTTATTTGCTTTCCTTGGTTGGTGGAGCCACACTAGTATTGACAATCCCTCTGGTGGCCATGTCTGGAAAACGAAAGCGGAAGTGAAGAAGTGAAACCACTTCAAGATGTCAGCCTGCTCAGCTGCTGAGAAGATAACTGCTTTTTAATCCGGTTTATCTGTTCATAAATGTCTCCAGTTTGATTGACAGTCCCACCGTACAATCGAGCAACTTGGTGAGTGATGTTTTGGGTCATTTTTGCGTCTCCACTGCCGTCGGCGATCGTGTTTTGCTGGCTGTGAAGCTGCAGGTTTTCCGAAAATGGCTAAAAATAGATCATTGGTTGAATCATTCATTGACTGATGATTGAGGCATTGAGCTGTTTGTGGATTGTTCTCCTGCAAATGCATGTAGATTGGTGAGTTCTGTTGTCGTTTAAAAAAACATATTGATTAAATCCTGTGTTAGCAATCTCAGATATATATATATGTAAATGGCCATAAAAAATTAAAATTCCCTTTGCCTCGGAGTCGGTGGAGTCGGTGCACCCCCCCCCCACCACTCGGCACACACTTAAAAAAGTAAATGCTTCAATTTCACCAATGCGACTCCCAGTGGCGTAGCTATGTTGGGGCCAAATGGGGCCAAATGGATGAGTGCCCCCCCACTGGCCCCCCCATTTCAGATTTGAGAAATTTTAAAAATTATTTGAGCAGAGCACGCCCGTCTTTGTGACGGTGCATAACAAATTGAACGGCAGAATCAACATTCTGCACTTTGTGCAACTGGTATATGGAAAGACATTTCTCTCTAAAAAGTAATTGTGAAAGAATATTTAGTGGTTTTTGTACCATATCTAAATTAAATAGTAAATGTAGTATTGTGTGCCAGAAGAAAAGAACGTTATTGTTCCTATGTCGTTTGTAAAGAGGACTTTTGTCGCAGCACAAATTTTTACCTTGTCTTGCCCCAAAAATGCCACAAAAGGTGGGCCCCCCTGGCTCAGACCTTGCCCCCCCCCCCACTCCTGGATTTCTAGCTACGCCCCTGGCGACTCCTTGTATCTTGTGTACCTCCTTCTTCTGACTACGGCTCTCTGGTCAAGTTTACTGAAACATGATTTGTATAGGCCTATTGGTTGCAAATAATTTTCGAAATTCTAAATAGCAAGAATTGTCCTTATCAAAAAGTAAAGTTGTTGGTCATAGTTTGAAATTGACTGATTAATTCAGGGCATAATGACCGATTATGCCAATTTTTCAGCTGATGTTTTCTTAGCGTGGTGCAATGTTCTGAATGGCAGTTGAACGCTGTATAGATTTCAAATAAAGTAGCCTGCAATCTACAATTATTTTCAGACACCATGATGAATAGCATCTTGCCCGGCAGAAGTGGCCGGAGTGCCAGTGAACCGGACAAGATAGTCGTGAATCTTCATGGTCTTGTACTGGATAAGAAGAGCAATAAATTGGTGAAGAGAGAACCGTATATTTGCCTTCAGAACCAGATCACAGCCGAGGTCCTTGAATATAAAGTGGCGAAAGAGCTGAAAATTGCAAATTTCGCCCTTCCTTTGTTTGGATTGTGTAGAATACACCAACAGCGCTGTGATTGGCTGCTTCCCTCAACTGTGCTGACCCCTGGTGATGTTTTGTGGTTCTCGATGAGACTGGTGGTCGCTGATCAAACTAGGCTCTCAAATATTGCCAAGCACCCTGCATCGCTAGACTACATGTATGGGCAAGTCAGAGATGGATTTATAAGAAAGCAATGGGACCTAAGAACCATGGACCAGTCGAGTTATGCAAGTATCATGATAAACGACATGAAGTGTCATGGCTACTTGCGACGTCTAAAGGCGGCTGAACTTGAAAAAATGCTGAATTTTGAGGAATTCTGTGGGCCCTACTTTAAAGGCCTGAAATATCTGGTGGATAAAGGAGTTACCAAGAGATACTGCCAGGAGCAATGCAGTAAGAATTACGTGATAAAGGAGGATGCTGATGTAAATAGGGAACAAGTTCTGAAAGAAATCAAAAACTGTCAGTTTAAGTACATTTTGGGTGTCCTGGAGGAGGTGTCTCGGTTCGCAAATGAGTATAAGAGCGAGGAGGGCGTGACTCTAGCCGTTGTCAGTCGAGCTGAGGAGACAAAAATGGGTCAAGGGCTGCTCCTGTCACCTGAGGTAAGCGAAGTTTGACCTTCCAGGTCCTGACATTTCATTTGAAGTTTGAACATTAGTGGGTCTTTTTCGTAAAGTTTTTAAATAGTAAATTTACTGGTATACATGCGTATACATCTACTGAACTTTGTACAATTCGTACTTTCTAAATATCCCAAGTCAGTGCTGATGGGACGTCAAACACAAACTCGCTCACCCATACAATTCATACTGTTATAATTATATTTGAATGAAGATCAGTTAGATCACCATTGCTTGTTCTATCAAATATGTATGACTTGTAGCCTACGCGTTTACAAAATGCCTAAATTTGCTGCAGATAACTTGATATATAATGTTCAGCTTAACTGCTCAGTAACTTAAAAAAAATATTTCAGAACAAACAGGATGAACAAAGTCTGGTTGCAATTGAAGACATCCGCTCCATCGATGTTGACGAGAACGAAGTCCAGATTAGTTCATTTGACACCGAGAAAAGGATGAGGGTAATCCAATATATCATAAATAATAAAAGATTAACCTTGCTTGTAGTTCGAATTATTTAGCTGGTCATTTGCACACTCTCTTCAGCTGAAGGGCTTCACACCTGCGTGCTATTTTATAGGGTGTGCCACTGCTTTGCCCCAGACACATTTTATTTACTGAATTATATAAATGTAATTTTCGCCAGACTTCACATGTCTTTTTATATGAAATTGCTGTCCCAACAATGCTCTCTACTGAGCATTGCCTATAGGGTATTGTGCTGTCTTAATTATGTTACTTTTTGCAATGACATTTTCTGAAAAGGCATTTGAAAAAAGTGTCACTGATTCATATCATGTATCGAATGAAAGTGTCAATGATATGTTCCAGAAAGACACCTTCTCCATGTTGCGAACAGAAGATGCCGCATCTGTGGGTTTGCTGCTGAGCACGTTGTACAAGTTATCTGTCAATTACATGAGGTCCATTTGGGACAAGGCAGAGACCCAAAGAGAAGCCACCCTCAGGAAGCATCAGTGTTATCCGCCAACTTTCAGGTGTGAATTACAGCAATACTGCTTCTTTTTCTTCTTCTGCTCCATTCTTCTTCTTCTTTGGTACTTGCTCTCTCTCTTCTTTTGTGCCTTTTTTTCTTCTTTTTTTGTGGAGTTACTGGATGTAAAAGTCACTTTCAGTCTACAAATATTTTTTGTAGAATTTGCAATACCCTTCAAAGTGGCTGACCTATCCTCCTGACCCACTTTGGACTTCTGTGATTCTATTTGCAGGCCGCAGTGGCTGGTTGACAGATTGAAGTCCTTCCACCAAATGCATACCAGGACGATATACATTCTAGGCGAAGATACTTATACTTGTTGCGACTTGAAGGTGGCCTACCTGAATACCACTGCTTCTGCAAACCCCTATTATCTACACCTTGAGTATAATGAAGACAGGAATAACTGGATTGTTAAAGACCAGGACAGGACACTCAAGATCGAGGAGATTGGGGAGTTTGTGGGTGCCATCCTCGGCTTAGAACCTAGTGCCTTCGATTGTGCACCGCTCTGGTTGCCCTGTAAGTCATCTATTTATTCTTTGCAAACCATTTAATTCCTCCAGAGCTGCTTGCAGCTCGGAGGACTGCATGGCAGTGCTAGCTGATCCGTCAGCCTTCATTTCCTGCTTTCGGTAAACATGACATATAGTGATTTACTCAACTCAACTCTATTTTCTCCTCCACCTCTGCACACACGCCTTCCTAATGAGTCAGAGTGATGTGGCTGATAGATAAGGGATAGATCTATCTGTAACGTCTGTAAATAGATGCCTGCAATGCCGAGAATAGTCAGAAATTGAGATTTTTCTGATGCGTTTTGACCAAACCACAATGGCTACCCCTGCCTGTCCCTAACCCAAAATCGGAATGCAGCAATGTGATTGGTCAGCACAGGCTGACAGCCGAGCCTGCATATAGCTGACAGGTTCCTGCCGAAATGAAGCGATCTGATTGGTCGAAGTCGTCTGGCTGCTAAGTTACATAGACACTAGATGGCAGCACCATCCTGAAGCAGAAAATAATTCCAGGTGTGGCAGCACTAGTTGTTTACTTTATAAATGTTTGATACCATAGAAATACATAGAATGGACATGAGGTTCTACCAGACTGTGAAGTCATTGTGACATCATGTCTCAGGGCAGTTCCAATATGGCGGATTTGGTGACCTCATCTGGAGGTGGCGTCATACAGCCTCACAGGAGTCCCCCAACCAGCCCCATGTGGATTGTGAAGCCAAATCATTGGTGTACGGTTATGTGTCTTTTGCCGAAAAAAAACTTGATTTAAAGCCCTCACCATACCATGAAATACCACTAGATTATGAATAAAACCCATCAGATTAGTTCATTTACATAACTAACTGCCTAACTATGGAATTTTATCAAAATCTATTGATGCACAATGCCCCATTTACATTGCGCAAAAATTGCTGATCAAATGGTTACATTTTGTTACATTGCCAGACATATCAACAATTTTACGTCTGTAGTGTGAAATCACTAATGCAAAAAAATTTCATCTATAACAAGAATCTGTATGTTGCAAGAATTGCACCAAAAGGCAGAATAGAAAGAGGAATGCATAAGGCATGATTATGTGTTGTTGTTTTTTGTCTGGTATCAATTGAAAATAATTATGATACTAATGCATTTAATTATGCAGTTGCCGATTGAGAAAGGTAGAGGTTGGGGAGGGGGGGGGTTAAACTAACTCCCCCCCCCCCCTGAATGAAGATTTTAATTAAAAAATATCTTGATTAATTAAGAACATTTTTATCTGTGTTAAACACGCATTTGACATTTTACAAATTCACAAATGACATATATACATGTCTGATACTGTGATTTGGGGAAGAGGGGGGATTAGGAAGCAGCAGTGGAAATAAATTTGGGGAAGGGCCTACATATTTTCTGTGATGAAAACAAGAATTTTTTATTAAACACCAACACCAAAACTTATCAACAGTAGCCCTGGGATGTACTCAATGAAGATTAATACATACATGTATGTGTATCGATTTAAAGCTCTTGATGAGTGGAACACAATTGTGTTCTCTGTGCCATAATAAACATTTGAGGAGTTAAAAATCTATGAAATTTTATGCCACGCCTCAAAACTCTGCACCCATGACCCATGCTTGGTCTGTGGACCTCTGGGACAGTTGTCCAATACATATGACAATTGTACAGATGTGATTTTGCAATGGATAATTACTTATCTCTGGTTTCCCAGTCCATAATTGGAGTGTTAAAGTTTATATGAAAATAATTCCATTTAGGCCTATTATTATTTTTTTGAATTTAGGCCCAATTCAGACAATCAATAATATTCTTTTTGAAAGCTCGACAATCAATAATTCTGTCCCTTTGTATTAATGCAGCAATAACATTTTCTGGTCTCACAAGAATCCTTTTGGTCTGACAAGAGGTGCCTGTTTGTCAGACTGAATGTCCGACAGATGCCGGATGATCTTCGCAAAGCCTTTGTATGTTTCGTAACACTGGCGCAATCCATTGATTAGGTACAGAACTCGAATCATTTTGGCTAATCCCAGGCTGATTAAACAGTATTACGGACCTCGGAAAAATCCGGGCCCATCACATTGTACAGGCCTACAAAATGTCTGAGGTTCCCGGAAAAAGTTTATTTGTGCACTACCAGGGCCGTAACTAGGATTTTGGGAGAGGGGGAGGCACAATGAGGCAGGGGGTCTGGGCGCCGCTATAGGCCACCAGAAGCCAACGGTATCCAGAGGGCTGGAGATTCTTTCTGTGCAATATGGAACTCTGATTCCAGCATGGAAGGCAAGGCTTTGAACTTTGAACTTTTATTTGTATCAAATTAATACATACACACATTAACATAAGTCACAGCGGGGCCAATATTTTTGAGAACATGCCTTTATCATGGAATGGAATAAATTCGACTCATGACTAATTATCTGATAATCCATATCAAATTCTAAAAACCTCTAACTTATAAGTTTTTGTCTCTGTCTGCCATCGGCTACCCTGCCTCCTTCTCAACTCTTGCCTAGCCTATACATTTTTGACATTTCCCTCTTTGCGTCTTCTCCCAGACATTCCTAGCTCTTTCCTACCCTCTCCTGCCTTATTTGGTTAATTTGGTCACATCACATGTACAATTATATATGTATTTTTTTTAATATCTTGCGTGGGCCCCCCTGAGAGGATGGGCCCATGGCAGCTGCCACCTTGCAATAGGCCAGTCCGCCCCTGGCCAGGGCCAACCCAACTATCCAGCTCTGGAGGTGCACATTCCATGTGCTTTTCTAGTTTGTTCATGATGCTGCTATAAGAAGGGTAAAAAAGAATGGTCTAAGTCTTTTATATATTGTTTAAGAGTTTATTTCAGACACTGCTATCTGAGAAGGCCTTCTGTAATTCTTTAAGCATCAACTGACTAATGACATTATTAATTTGGCATTTCGGAGTCTTTTCCTGATCTTAGGTAATTAATTGTATAGGGTGTCTCATTTTCAAGATGTCACTAACTGTGGTTCAAATAGGCTGTAATTTTGTCTTTCAGATCATGATTCAATTTACCATTGCCGGGTGACTGAGCCTGACTTCTACCAACCAGTAGTTGTGAACAAGTATACTCTCAGCTCCCGGGTCGGTAAGTTTTCCGATGTATTTTCTTGACTTTTAAGATTAATTGAAATAAAGTCAGAGCTTAGTGACTCATAAAATGCAATATAATTGCCATTAAAAAAGTGGTGGCATCCATTGTTTCTTTGGATTTCTTGTGTGAGTCAAGCTAATCATTTAGATATTTATATATTGTATCCATAAAACACTAAAAGTGGCGTAAAGCATGTCAATTTGCTTTGATTTTCTTCAAGCGACTGGTCAGAACGTATCGGTCTATTTGGCAAAGGCCAATCTGAACAAATCTGCCAAGTCCAAATCTAATCAGCAGGACATTGCAATCAAAAGACTGGAAAATGATGCCTTGTACAAGGTAAGTAATACTCGAATGTGTCTCCCTGTTGAAAAAGAAAGCTTTGATTAAAATGTCATTGTATGAAAATTATGAAATACCTGAAGAAGAGGGGGGAGGGGGGCTCAGTGGTCATGAAACCTGATATAGGCCTTTTAAATAATAATGAGAATTGAATCTTTATTGATAATCATAGTTTAGTTTAACTTGACATTTACCTAATACTTTCAAAGTAGTTGACAAAAACTGAACAACTGAACTGAAACATTACCATTACAGAAATGTTTAAATTTCCTAAAATGATTATGAATTAAAGTATCACCTCTAACTTTTACTTATCTAGCTTTTCACAGATATGATTGGTCGAATGACACACTGGAGACACAGTAACCTCATCTGCCTGCATGGAGTGAGCTTCATGGGCTTTGGTGCGGAGGCTATTATGGACTACATCCCCCTTGGCAACCTGAGGGTGTTCATTAATGATGGCCCTGACAACCGTGAGTTGCTGAAAGCTCTTCACTTGATCCAGATTACTGAGCAGCTCTTCCGTGCCTTGGTCTATTTGGTAAGTGTTTAAAGTGTGTTCTACTGTGTGCCAAATATTGGACCCCTTGTCCTTTCATGATATACTATTTAGATGATATGTCGTTGTGATGTTATGCCGCATTTAATAGATATTTTGCAATATTTGTTTGTCAGCAAGAACAAATCACACTGGTCGAAAATGAGCCTGGGGATTTGGGCAGTTACCATGGCAACATCAAATTGAGTAAACTGATGGTGGTCAGTTTCTCGCCGGAGCACATCCAAATGAAGTTGGGGGATCCAGGGTTGAACAAATTCAAGAATTCCGATTGGCGCAACCAACCAGGAATACTGGAGAGGTGGGTTGAAGTCTCTTCTCTCTAAAGATGTCGGACTTGTGTGTCGTATTCTTCCTCGACCTGACAGTCATGAGGTTCATTGCCGTGAACCACACTCCCATTAAGTTTTTATACTGGGTTCCCCCAGTGTAATAGAGAGAGAATGGGTCAAAGTGCTTTTCTGTACAATCCTTGAACTGTCCATTGTGACCTTAATATTTGGCTTACAGTTATGAAATTACCTACACTTATTGGCCTGTGTGCATGCATCAGGAAAATTTTGAGAATTCAAAGATTTCTTCATTTTTGAACTGCCCATTGTAACCTTATTATATCACTTAGATTAAATGAAATTAGCTACAGGTATTAGCGTGTGGGTGGTAATTAGGCACACGTTGATAGATTTCACATTAACAGACGAGTGTTGAAACCGCTTGCGGTTCTGGTTAAAAATCTTACAAGTAATAATAATCATGCAAAGATTGCTAAACCCAGTGTTTGAATCCTCGGATTCTTGTATTATAGTACTCCATCAAAATAGAGTGTGGTCTGAGAAGAATCAAAGTGGTGCATGGAGAACCTCTTCTGGAAATTTAATCTTCTTTCAGGATTCCTTCCTGTGCCCCTGAAATTCTAAGTGGAAAAGGAAACTTCTCGTCCTTCAGCGACATCTACGCCCTCGGGGTTACGCTTTGGGAGATCTGGAGTGGGGGATTGTTGCCGTTCAGGGAAGTCAGAGATGAGCAGAAAATTGCTCTTCAAGTCAACATGGTAAATATCATTTGTGTACAGTATTAAATTTTTGCATGATGATTCATTTGATTCTATTCTGTACACGTCATATGCTGTGGTTTCTGCATTGAGTGGCCTTCGATATAGCCCACTAAGGTGCTGCAGAGGCGTAAAACACACACAAGCATTGAGTGGCCATCGGAGTGATTCTATGTGTAGCCTGTAGACAGGATCATAATTAATTATAGGAGGTTAAAGTAAAATCATGAATCTTATAACTTATAAGATTGACTTAGAAAATCATGTCTTTGGAGAAGATTTACCTATAAAATAACAAATTCCCATTTAAAATAAATGGAAATAGAGATTTCTATTAAAAAAATGGTGAAATTGTATTATATATGTTGGGAATAGTGAACTGCTTTAACTCTGATGATCATGACTGCTTGCCGAGTATCTATTCATGTGGTTGATGAATAGAGGCAGTGGTAGAAATTTCCCGGCGCTCCGGCGCTTTTGCTCCCGAGAAATGCTAAATGGCTCCAGAGCCTGTGCCTCTCTGGAGCCACCAATGGCTCCTGGAGCTTTGACAGCTATCAGGTAATTGAACAAGTGAAGTTCAATCCAATTGAAGCCAAGAGGTTGATGGCTTTAATTGCTATGACTGTAGAAGTGCCATGCTTCAGTTAATTGCAATTTGACTTCACACATTTACCAGAAAGTGATTAGTTGCTGAAGGTGTAATCTTTAATGGCAATTTGCAACGGTGTACTTTAGTTTGAAGATATATGGATACTAGTAATTTGTATAACTTTGCTATTTTTTTCACATTTGAAAAATGATGGCTCCAGGAACACAGTAAATGGCTCCTGAGTCTTCACAGCCCGGAGCCACATGTGGCTCCAGAGCCATTGAAGCAGATTTCTACCACTGAATAGAGGTGTATATTTAATATACATTATTTAAACATTTCATTGATTTGCAGATTGTTAATTACGTAACAAGTGGTGGTCACCTGAGCAAACCCGTCCTGGCCTCCCCCGCCATGTACGAAATGATGTGTGAATGTTGGAGGGAGGAACCTATCGCTCGACCGTCTTTGCAAACACTCCAGACAAACTTCCATGCTCTGTTGGATTCAGGTGTGTTTCTGTAACAAATTGGAAAGCTTCACCCTTGTTAAAAGTTTTAATTGAATTAAATCCATTTGCAATGCAAGAATTTATAAGTTGTTCAGTGTACCACCCCCTGATGGAGATTTATTAGCCTGGCTCACCAGGCTAATTCAGGAGTAATTCTGAAAATATTGTCTGTCAACTCTACTGTTCAATAACTATCGGTTCAATATATCTGTTTTTGTGTTTTATTGGTTTGTTAGGGTAGCTAGATGTATGGAAATTACTTTTTTTTTCAATTTCAAATTTTTTTTTTTCCCCAAAATTTTTTTTCCAAGATTTGAAAAAAATAAAAAATTTCAATAATTTTTTTTTTTTCAATAACACTAATTTTTTTTTTTTCAAAAATAGGAAATCGGGCAACTTCTGTTTTTCAAATTTAAATATTTTTTGTTCTAAGATTTACAATTTTTTTTCCTAAATTAAAAAAAAAGAAAAAAATCGTTTTCCTAGATTAAAAAAAAATTTTTTTTTCGTTCCAAATTTTTTTCAATTTCGCCAATTTTTTCAAACGAGGAAATTGGGCGACTTCAAGATTTGAAAAAATCGTACACATTCTTTTCGTGGTTATTTGGATATTATTTTGTACGTGGAACAACTACAATAACGTTGCAATTCAGAACCACCTTTCTCTGCCATTTCCAAACCATAAAGTAATAATAATAATAATAATAATAGTAATTTATATCGCGCCTCTTCCAGTAAACTGCTCAGAAGCGCTTGAGGGTATTGATTATTTGTAGAATGTTTTAAATAAGTGGGTTTTTAGGTTTTTCTTGAAACACTCAAGGGTCTTTGTCGAGCGTACACTCTCTGGTAAGCTGTTCCAGAGTTTTGGTGCTGCAAAGGAGAACGCTCGATCTTCAAATTTATTTTGGCTGTTTGAAGCTGGCTCTGTTAACAAGAGTCTGCTGTTACTTCTCAGATTATGGTCTCCATTTGGTTTACGTTGGACCAGCTGTTGAATGTACAGGGGTGCTTGACTGTTTAATGCCTTCCAGGTTGTTGTCATCAGCTTAAACTGTATTCTAGCAGGAATAGGCAGCCAATGTAGTTGCTTTCTGTGAGATCCCACACTGTCTTGCTGTTTAAGTCTATCTATGAGACGAACTGCTGAGTTTTGGGCCACCTGTAGTTTGTTCACTAGATATTGAGAAATGCCATACAAGAGGCAATTTCCATAGTCCAGGTGTGGAGTGACCAGTGCATTTACAGCTGTTTTGACTGTATCTTTGTTCATGGACTTCCGAAGTTTGGAGATGTTTCGAAGATTAAAGTAGGCATTGCGGCACATCTTGTTAACTTGCTTCTCCATTTTCATACTTTTGTCAAAGATTACACCCAAGTTCCTGACACTTTCTGCTGTTTTGATCGAAACATTTTCAACATTTATTGATGAAACTTTAAGTTTATTAAGTTTGTGTGGCGTGCCAATCATTAGGAGTTCTGTTTTGTCACCGTTGTTACAGAGTTTGTTTTCATGAAGAAATTTCCTGATTTCAGTTATACATTTCTCCATTTTTTCAATTGCACATTGTTGATCTGTGAAAGTTGGTTTGAATGATAAAATGAGCTGCTCGTCATCAGCATACTTTTGATCTTCAATCTGGTTTTGAGCAGCCACTTCACTCAATGGAGCAATATATGAATTGAATAAGACTGGACCAAGCTTTGAACCTTGGGGGACACCAAATTTGAGGGGCAGCTTCTCTGATGTTTGGTCATTAATCAAGACAGACTGAGAACGTTCAGAGATGTATGACTTGAACCAGTTGAGAGCTAAGTTGCACACACCATATCTGTTTTTCAGTCTGGTCAATAGAATATTGTGATCAATCGTGTCAAAGGCAGCTGATAGGTCTAAGAGCACCAGCATGGTTACTTCACCCTTGCTCATGTTCAACATGATATCATTGTGGATTTTCGTGAGGAGAGTCTCTGTGCTATGAAATTGCTTATAGGCCGATTGCTTGTCATCATCAAGTCTGTTTCGAATTAGGTGATCCATATATTGTTTGATAACTGCACTTTCAATGATTTTACCAAGGAAAGACAAGTTTGACACTGGTCGGTAGTTCTGCTTAATGAGATCAAGGCCCCTTTTCTTCAAAAGTGGCCTGACAAGTGCATGTTTCAGTTCTAGGGGCATCTCCCCAAGAGACAGTGATGTGTTAACTATTTCTGTTATTATTGGAAGAAATTCGTCAATACACTCCAGCAGTAACCATGTAGGAATGGGGTCAAGTTGACAGTGTTTGACAGGCATATTTCTGATCAATTTCTTGACTTCTGATTTTTTTAGGCTTTTGAAATGAAATAACATGTGGCCTGTGAAGTTTTCAACATCTGTAATGTTATTGTCGCAGGAATCCAGTTTCGACCTTATTTTCTTGATTTTGTCATCAAAGAATGTATTGAAATCATTTGCCAGGTCTTTGCTGCTGTCATGATTGGGCAAAGGAAGTTCTTGTTTCCTGTTGAGGCTGGAATTCAGAATCTTGAACATAGCTTTGGAATTTCCCTTGGTGCTTTCTATCTTTGCTCTCAGATCATCAGATTTAAGCAGATTCAGTTGATCATTTAAAGCATTTCTTTTCAACTGGAAGTCTTGCCAGTCTTTTTCTAGTCCAGTTCTCCTCCATGATCGTTCTGCTTTTCTTTTAGCTGTTTTAAGATTTTTTATATCGGTATTGGTGAATGGTGTTGGTTTGCGTATTGTCACCTGCTTAGTAATAATGGGTGCATGCTTGTCAAGAACCTCTTTTGAGGAATTGTAGAGTGAGACTAGTTTTGACAGGTACTGCGAAGACTTCTCCTTTTGCACTTTCTGTGACAAGTGTTTTTCAATGTCTTGCTTGTATTTCACGAGATTGATATCACTTGTCTTTCTAAAAGAGATTTTCTTTTGGGCACTTTTTCCTTTGTTAATTGTCATATTGAAAAGGACACAGCTATGGTCAGAGAGCAAGTCGCTCACTGTACAATCTTTCAGAGCGGAATTTTTGTGTGTGATAACCAAGTCTAGTGTGTTTCCATCTTTATGTGTTGAAGAAGACACATGCTGTTCAAGGTCATACATTTCAAGGATGCTATTGAACTGCATGACTCTGGCATCATCAGGTTTATTCATGTGGAAGTTAAAGTCTCCAGTTATGACAATTTCGTGGTGATATGTTTGATAATGGGCTAGGAATTGTGTGAATTCTTTGAAAAACTCAGATAACTTGTATTTGTTTCTGTTTGAGGGTTCAGGCCGATACACAAGAAGAATTGTGACTTTTTTGCCACTCAAAAGTATTTGAATTTCCATATGCTCGAAAGTCCTGGTTTTCATGCTGTTAACTTTGGTTGCTTTCAAGCCTGACCTTAAAATGCAACCTACGCCACCCCCAGGTCTTCCTTCTCGAGGAGTACCAATGTAAAAATATTCTCCGTTTCTTTCCAGATTGCCGATTTCCACTATATCGTCTGCTTTTAGCCAAGTTTCCGTAAAAAGAAACAAGTCAAGATCAAATACATCTCTATAATTCTTCACCAATTCAGTTTTTTGCCTCAAACTTTGTGCATTCCATACACAGGCTTTTAAAATGTGGCTTTCGGTTTTGCTGGTTGTGCTTGCGACATTAGTAGGTTTATCTAAGTCCTTCAAAACATCAAATCTGTTTTTTAGCTTTAAAGATTCGGTGTTGCTGTTCCTATGGTGAACATGTGGTTTAGAGTCAGGATTGTATGAAGATCTGCTTTTGAGATTGTTTAAGCCAATGCCCAAGACATCAGAATACAGTTTCAGATGTTTGGACATGTCTTTTTGTCTCAAGTTTTGGTATAGTCAATTTACAGCTTTTGGTGTACAAAGGTACAGATGCTCCACAGTACAAGTGAGGACAGATTGTAGTATACAGAGCAGGTACAAGTGTTACAACAGTACAGGTGTAGACACAGAAAAAAAACAAAAAAAAAACACTTAACTATTTCACCAGCATTGCAACATATTTTGCCATCATCACTGCCACTTGAGCCAGGCTTTGAATCCGCGGATTCTTGTTTTATTTATTTATTGTAAATTGCAGTTGACCCAAACCAGTTGTGCATTCGAGATGACCTGTCGGAGTTCACTTACGACCGGCAGAGGATGGAGGAAGCCAAGAAGAATATTCCTGCGGTCCAGGAGGCCCCAGTGAGACAACCCAAGCTCCCTCCGCTCCAGGGTCTAGCAAAACAGATCTCAAGCTCTGATATAAAAATTTTGGACAAAGAACTGGGAGTGGTGAGCTCAGTTGATACTGACAATTCTGTGAAAGGATAAGTTCTTTCAGTTCCCTGTTAAGTAATGACACACCGTGATATAGAGATTTGGAAATTTGGAGAACAGGGTGTTTTATGTATGAGGCAGCTGGGTGGTGTAGTGGTTAAGGTTCCTGCCTGCTCCGCTGAAGGTCTTTGCCGACATGGGTGCGACTCCCGGTTGGGGAACCCGAAATTTTCAGTGCAGACCTCCCAACCAACCCTCTAAAATAGGGTTTTCCCCTTTTTTAGCCTAAAACCCTCTTACCCTCTTTAATGCAAATTTTTTTTTTTTAAACTTAAAAACCCTCTAAAAAATTACCATTAAGGTGGCTCGATACTCGTGAACTTTTCAAGATAGGATTTCTTAAAAATAGTTTAAAATGATCCAAAATATAGTTTATAGCACAGATATATAAACGAAAGTGGTCGCTACCAGCCTTTCTTTCAAAATATTTGAGGTTAAGTAAAAGAAAGTCAGTCCACGCAAGCCGAAAAAACTCAATTTTTTTCTTAATATTTTTACTGTGAAGTTTTCCCTGCCATTCAGTGGCCATTCATCCTATGTTATTAAATGAAGCATGGAATTAAAGAGGACAGTTTTATGGAAAAGCTGATTAAAATTCCAGAGAGATATATTTAGTTTAAAGAACTTTTCTCGGGGTTCAAATGAAAGTTTAGATTTTGAAACTTTAAATCTTTTTATGAATCATAGCGCTAAAAGAAAAGTACGAGATAGAATTTTCTATTTCTTTGTCATCTGTTTCCGAATGCAGTGAGGAACAATATAATTATATTGACAAGGCTTCCAACGGTCCTGGAAATTGATATAAGAATTTATTTATATAACAGAGTCATTTTTAACCGACCTATCGGCGGTTTTTAGAGGGGGCCAAAGAGGTTGGGAAGTGGTAAGGGAAAAGAGGATTGAAAGTAGGTTGTCTGCTTTTGACTAATTATGAGATTGGCCTGAAACTTGGCAAATGACCAACAAACTGTGTACATTTTTCATGTGACCATTTATATGTGATACATATAAAGTTTTGGCATAGCAATGACATCTGTGTATGTTGTTATTTCGTCAGTTTCTTAGTTATTTCTGTGGAACATCTAAATGTTTGCCTCTTCAAATGTTTGCCATGTTTGCTGTTTACCTAGTAGTAGTAGTAGGCTGACCAATGAGGGAACTGGGTGTAGGTCATGTGACACCAACTTGTTGCCACATGGACTCTACCATTTTGGGTGGGGGTGGGGAGGGCAGGATTCCACAATCTTGTGAATGGAGGGAATTTACCTAAAAACATACAAATTTCATGAGGTCTGCTTTGTGTTGAGAGGTTATTAGGGAACATTAAGCCACACTAGTTTTGGGAAGCTGGTATTGATAGCATGAAATGAAAGAACTCTCTCAAGTTAATGTAAGTGTTGCCCTGCCCTTCCCAAAACACTGGATGTTGACTTTTGGAACCACTGGAGTGGAACCATTTTCCCAGAATCATGTGCAGGACAACCAGAGTTATAATGAAAGCCAATGATGGGCCCAGGCCTCAGTACTAATTAATGAAGTCCAGCATTATAGCTAGTGGAGCACCTGCCACCTCGTGGATGTTGTGGATTTCTTTGGATGTTGATTTGATCAAATTATTCTTTATTCAATTGGAACATTTTTATTGCACATTGTTTGAAATCAAATAATAGATAAATTTAGGAATGGTTGTTCAATTAAATTGAAACGGATAGTTTATCAGCCCAGCCTATATACATGAGGTCTGAAAATACAGCTCAGGCTGTTCAGCCTCAGCACTTCATTGAGTAGCATGGATGCTGCTCAGGACAGCTCAACTGAGTTTAAACCTTCTGAAATAGCTGGCAAGCATTGGAAATTTCATTATCTAGTAATAAAAACAAAAAATCCTCTGGAGTGTTTTCATATTACCATAATCTTCATTTCAATTTATGTGACAATCAGGTGATTTTTTTGTTGCAAAAGTACTGGAAACAAAATGTGAATAATAGTTTGTGTTCTGCGGGCCAGTAGATTTGCTGAAGGACTATTAAATTTTGAACCTTACTACAGTAGGATGTGTCAATTAAAATTTTTATGCAAATTTAAAAAGCACTAGTGCCTAAAAGGTGCGTTTTGAGCTGGGGAATCCAAATCTGTTCTCTAAATTGTGATAGGACAATTCTTACCTACTTCAATTTTGGTTCGAAGTTTCTATGTTTTTTTCGTTTTCGACCATTTTCCCCAATCTGCGGTTCATACAACATTTTACCTGCCATGGTTGGAAAGCTCTCAAAAATACCTACAATTTGCATACCAACATCAATGGTCTAGGACGATATCTTGACTCCCATTGGCTCTTCAGCCTGCACTTTTTAGAAATTAAAGTGTTGCAGACAGCCTAATCCTGTTAAAAAAAGGCTTTTAGATTTTTAACCGACCTAACGTTGGTTATTAGAGGGAGTGGGTAGTGAAAGGGGACTCATGTAAACCATGTCCATGTGTCGATGTCAGCATTTCTTGTCAACATGATTGTGTGTAAAAGTCCATTTGTGACCTTAGTTTTCAACTGTGGAGTAATGAAATTTGGTACAGGTATGGTACTATGGGCATGGATCAGGGACATGTCGAGAAATCCAAGATGGCGGCCATTTTGGCAGCCATCTTTCTTCATTCGTGGACTGCCCTTTGTGACCTTAATATTTCACTTACAGTTATGAAATTTGGTACAGGTATGAAACTCTTGGCATGGATTGGGAACATGTTGAGAAATCCAAGATGGTGGCCATTTTGTGGTGGCCATTTTGGCAGCCATCTTTCTCCATTCAATGCCCATAGTGACATTAATATTTCACTTACAGTTATGAAATTTGGTACAGGTATGGAACTCTGGGTATCGATTGGGAACATGTCAAGATTCCAAGATGGCGGCCATTTTGTGGAGGCCATTTTGGCAGCCATCTTTTTTCATTTATTGAACTGCTCATAATGACCTCAATATTTCGCTTAGAGGTATGAAATTTGGTACAGGTATGGGCCTGTGGGCATGGATCAGGAACATGTTGAGAAATCCAAGATGGCGGCCATTTTGGCGGCAATCTTTCTTCATTTCTTGAACTGCCCATTGTGACCTCAATATTTTGCTTAGACTTATGAAATTTGGAACAGGTATGGGGCTCTGGGTATCAGTCGGGAACATGTTGAGAAATCCAAGATGGCAGCCACTTTGTGGCAGCCATTTTGGCAGCCATCTTTTGTCATTCTTGAACTGACTATTGTGACCTTAATATTTCACTTACAGATATGAAATTTGGTACAGGTATTGACCTGTGGGTAATGGGTATGGTTGAGGACCATGTCGAGAAATCCAAGATGGCGACCACTTTGGCAGCCATCTTTCTTCATTTCTTGAAATGTCCATTGTGACCTCTATATTTCGCTTAGAGTTATGAAATTTGGAACAGGTACGGGGCTGTGGGTATCAGTCGGGGAACAGGTTGAGAAATCCAAGATGGCAGCCACTTTGTGGCAGCCATTTTGACAGCCATCTTTCTTCAGTCTTGAACTGACCATTGTGACCTTAATATTTCACTTACAGTTATGAAATTTGGTACAGGTATGGCCTTTGGGTATGGATAAGGAACATGTCGAGAAATCCAAGATGGCGGCCATTTTGGCAGCCATCTTTCCTTTTTTTTAGAAATCTGTTCAAACTGCATTGATTCTATACTAATAGTCTAGCATCTTCCAATCAACTGTTTCTCCTATCTTCCAATATCAGTTGCTCAGTGGTTTAAGCAATGGCACCTTCAATTTCATTGCGCTAGGTCGGTTTTGAATCCGCGGATTCTTGTTGCAAAATTAGACATGCTTGCCGAAAATCGCTTTCAGACATTTTCTTCTTAAAGCAGAAAGCTGACAGTTCGTTGGTGTATAGTATTCTTCATAGCGCATCTATTGGTGAAGACCACAAGTCTCTAACCCTATTAGAAGTACGGCAAATACTAAACAAAGCGACCGACGCATGAAATTCTCAGAAGTAAAAAAACATCCTGAAACAATGTCAGCAGTGCTCAGCTGAATGGTGACGCTACGAGAGATAGGGCCTGCCTGGCTGCGTGGAAATATGTGCAGGTGACGTAATTTCATGGGTAGCGAGCCCCTTAAATGGTTATTTCATTACTTTCTCTCCTCCGAAATTGTTGAGCTGGTATGACAACCCTGTCAAAACTGCCCAGAACAAAGCTTGAGGAGGATGCTCACTGCTCAACTACTGTTATTGATCAGATGCTTTAATTTAGTCTTGAATTGAAAAACTACAGGAAATGCATTGTAAAACCATTTCAACTGGAAGTTTGGCTATAATTGCTTTTTTCTCAATACAGAAATTTTGTTTATTAGGACCGCGATTTCTTTGTGAAAACCCTCTAAAAAGGAATGCGGTACCCAGGAACCAGCGTTCCTGAGTTGGGAGGTCTGTCAGTGTACCTTTATGAGCAAAATCCCAGCTGGATGTCGTTCGGATGAGACGTTAAATTGGCGGCCCCTTGTATCAATGTCTGTGCTGGGCAAGTAAAAGATCCCTCACATGGGGTAAATGTGTAACATGTTGAGGACTCCTGCTCTCTCTCTCTCATCTCATCAATCAACCCTCGTGAGCGCCCAGAACTGGGCTTAGAGGGCTGCACTTACCATAGTAGGCCTACAGGGTACAGTAACCTGCTCTTGTAACTGTGAGGGAACGGGGTACAGCATTTCACTGCTGCTGTTCTACTTCATGTCCACGCACATATGGGTCATTTTCGCGAAAACGCGCAATTTGATGTCCTGCATTCGTGTGTTTCTGCCTTTGTAGGACTGAAATTGATTTTTGGCCAAATATTTAGAATAACGTTTTTCCTAGAAGAAAAAAAAAATTTACGTGGGTGCGGCCATGCTGAACATGCTATATCACGCATTAAGTAGTCCAAATGTCCTTACCGTGGCATGTCCGCAACTCAACATCTTAATTTCAAACGTGGGCAAATTGAAAATTACTGCATAAAATGTGACATGCAAAGTGTGTATTTCTAGATATTTGTCACATCAACTACCTAGAAGTTTTTTTCTGAAATATAACTAATTTATCCACATCTCAGGACGTTTTGAAGGTGTGTCCCAGTTTTGAAATTACCACCGTCTTTACCGTGACCAAAGAGTTCAAGTTGCCACCAGAGTAAGTTAACAGGGCATGATGTCTCCAGATGCCACTAGGGTGTAAAGAACCAGGATATAACAACTTTTTTACCACATCATTGGGAAAGCCAGAGCTGCCATCTGTTGGTCAGATGATGAAATAGGTTTTATCTTGACTTTGTCGCAACTAAACTTCGTCTTTACCGAACCCTCAACAGCGGAGGGAGTTCAAAAGGTATGAGGATGTAAATGACATCATTGGTTTAGGAGGCTGTTCCAGAAGTCGTTGTGGTACTCTGAATTATGTAGTCCACTTTCTCTGGAAGAAATGCTGCATAACATGTCTTTTCCGTGGCCAAAATCTGTCTTTACCGTGGTCAAATCAATGCAAATATGCTTTGACACGGTAAAGACAAGGCTGGCCACGGTAAAGACATCTGAGTAAATTTGCATTGATTTCATTGTGCACGGTAAAGACAATTTTTCCAAATAATTGAAAATGTCAAATATTGACCCAAATTAGTTATCCTGTTACATGCAGCGAGATAGTACCACATATTACATTATGTAAACAGAAAAAAATAGTAGTGAGTATTATTGACTCAACTTCCTGACATAAAAAAATTGGTTATGTCTTTACCGTTACAGCGCGTTTTCGTGAAAATGACCCATATACATTTTACATTTTGGAAGCAGCTCAGCACAGTTCTGCTGAGTTCTGCTGGGCGCGGACCTGAAGGGCAACTCACCCAGTGACCTGGAAGTCAATTCGATACTCATTTTGACATGAATTTCTTCCATCTGCAGGCCCACTGCTTGCATCTGCCCATACAGCAGACTGTTGTCAGTCAGTGTACGAGGGGCGTTCAGAAAGTTCGAGGCTTTTTTTCATATGGATACTTATTGGAGCCCCTATACTCTGTATAGGGGGCTCTATTGTGGTGAACGTGTGCGTCGTAGATCACCAGCCAGCCTATTATTTTCAATATTTTGTAATGAGGTCTCTGTCAAGATTACATTGGGTATTCCCTCAAATGTCATTTCACTTTGTTGTATGTATGTTAACTTAGGTTCTTACACCTGTTTCAGTGGCAGATCCAGACAGGGTATTTGGGGGGGGGGGGTTTAAGAATTTTTGTAATGAGGTATCCATCAAGATTACATTGGGCATTCTCTCAAATGTTATTTCACTTATGATGGCAATCAATGATGGCAATCACAGAACTCATTTGCCCCCTCCCCTTAGGTGCCCCCTCCCTTAGGTGCCCCCCTCCCCTTAGGTGCCCCCCCTCCCCTTAGGTGCCCCCCTCCCCTTAGGTGCCCTCTGCCCAGCACTGTGCCCTCTGCCCAGCACTGTGCCCTCTCCCCACCAATGTGCCCTCTCCCCACACATGTGCCCCCTCCCCACACATGTCCCCCCTCCCCACCAATGTGCCCCTCCCCGCCAATGTGCCCCCTCCCTGCCAATGTGCCCCCTCCCTACCAATGTGCCCCCTCCCTACCAATGTGCCCCCTCCCTGCCATTGTGCCCACTCCCCGCCAATGTGCCCCCTCCTTACCAATGTGCCCCTTCCCTACCAATGTGCCCCCTCCCTACCAATGTGCCCCCTCCCTACCAATGTGCCCCCTCGATACCAATGTGCCTCCTCGCTACCAATGTGCCTCCTCCCTACCAATGTGCCCCCTCCCTACCAATGTGCCCCCTCCCTACCAATGTGCCCCCTCCCTGCCATTGTGCCCCCTCCCGCCAATGTGCCCCCTCCCTGCCATTGTGCCCCTCCCACCAATTTGCCCTCTCCCTGCCAATGTGCCCCTCCCCGCCAATGTGTCCCCTCCCCACCAATGTGCTCCTCCCTACCAATGTGCCCCCTTCCCCGCCAATGTGCTCCTCCCTACCAATGTGTCCCCTCTCTGCCATTGTGCCCCCTCCACTCCAATGTGCCCCTCCCCACCAATGTGCCCCCTCCCTACCAATGTGCCCCTCCCTACCAATGTGCCCCCTCCCTACCAATGTGCCCCCTCGCTACCAATGTGCCCCCTCGCTACCAATGTGCCCCCTCACTACCAATGTGCCCCCTTGCTACCAATGTGCCCCCTCCTGCCATTGTGCCCCCTCCCCGCCAATGTGCCCCCTCCCTACCAATGTGCCCCCTCGCTACCAATGTGCCCCTCTTACCAATGTGCCCCCTCCTACCAATGTGCCCCCTCCTACCAATGTGCCCCCTCCCGCCAATGTGCCCCCTCCCGCCAATGTGCCCCCTCCTACCAATGTGCCCCCTCCCTGCCATTGTGCCCCTCCCACCAATTTGCCCTCTCCCCACCAAAGTGCCCCCTCCCCGCCAATGTGCCCCCTCGCTACCAATGTGCCCCTTGCTACCAATGTGCCCCCTCCCCGCCAATGTGCCCCCTCCCTACCAATGTGCCCCCTCCAACCAGTGTGCCCCCTCACCGCCAATGTGCCCCCTCGCTACCAATGTGCCCCCTCGCTACCAATGTGCCCCCTCCTGCTCCCGCCAATGTGCCCCCTCCCTGCCATTGTGCCCCTCCCGCCAATGTGCCCTCTCCCTGCCAATGTGCCATCTCCCTGCCAATGTGCCCTCTCCCTGCCAATGTGCCCCCTCCCTACCTATGTGCCCCCTCCCTACCTATGTGCCCCCTCCCTACCAATGTGCCCCCCTCGCTACCAATGTGCCCCCTCGCTACCAATGTGCCCCCTCGCTACCAATGTGCCCCCTCGCTACCAATGTGCCCCCTCGCTGCCAATGTGCCCCCTCCCTGCCATTGTGCCCCCTCCCGCCAATGTGCCCCCTCCCTGCCATTGTGTCCCCTCCCACCAATGTGCCCTCTCCCTGCCAATTTGCCCCCTCCCTGCCAATGTGCCCCTCCCTGCCAATGTGCCCCCTCCCTACCATTGTGCCCCCTCCCTACCAATGTGCTCCTCCCTACCAATGTGCCCCCTTCCCCGCCAATGTGCCCCTCCCTACCAATGTGCCCCCTCCCTACCAATGTGCTCCCTCCCTGCCAATGTGCCCCCTCCCACTAATGTGTCCCCTCCCTACCATTGTGCCTCATCCCTGCCAATGTGCCCCTTCCTGCACATGTGCCCCTCCCTGCACATGTGCCCCTCCCTGCACATGTGCCCCTCCCTGCCAATGTGCCCCTCCCCGCCAATGTGCTCCCTCCCCGCCATTGTGCCCCCTCCCCACCAATGTGCCCCCTCCCCACCAATGTGCCCCCTCCCTGCCAATGTGCCTCCTCCCCACCAATGTGCCCCCTCCCCATCAATGTGCCCCTCCCCACCAATGTGCCTCTCCCTACCAGTGTGCCCTCTCCCCATCAATGTGCCCCCTCCCCACCAATGTGCCTTCCCTTGATTATTAAATGGTTGCCCCCCATGTGAAAATAGGGGCAACAATTTCGTCCATGTGGGACAGCATTACATGCGTTGAACCATCCCCTATCTCATGCTGCATCTAGTTTTCAATCTAGAACTATGAATTTTTCACAGGATAAAATTCAGCATATTTGGAATGGATTTCCAAAATTTTGGACAGTTTGGACATTTTCAGGTCATTCTGTGGTTGCCATGGAAACTGAAAGTTCAGCTTCTTGGGGCAGGTAACACTGAAACCAAGAATGCCAAGAAATTGTGACTGAGAGAGACCTCTCTCTGTCACTTGTATTAGTGAGATTGGCAATATTTGACACAAGAAATATGGTATTAGCTTCTGAATATGCTTTCAAGAACACTCAATGTGTGTATTCTTACACTGAACCCATGTAGGAAAGCACTCCTGCATGCCCGATGTGGCGAGGGAAATTCAGGAGGCAAAGGTGTGTTTCCCTGACCGCATAAGGACTTGTGAAAGCATGGATTCACTAGTATGAACAAGAGACCAAAAGGGACAGCATTATCCATCCTAGCTACTCCTGTAACATGCTGCTTTACATAAGTCCTGGTTTTCCCTTACTTTAGTCCATGGGGGCTGTAGTTTCAGGCACTGGAGGAGAAAAGGCTTTGGCTGAACGAAATTCTTTCACAGAACTTTGTTTGAAGAACTTCAAGGAACATTGACTTCAATGGGTCAGGTGTATGAATCAATACTTTTGGTGAGCTTGGGAGTATTTTTTAAGGCTAATATTATATTTCTTGTGTCAAATATTGTCAATCTCACTAATGCAAGTGATAGAGAGAGGTCTCTCATAGCCAAAATTCATTGGCTTCAGTGGTTTCAGTATTATCTGCCCCAAGAAGCTGAATTTTCAGTTTCCATGGCAACCACAGAATGACTTAAAAATGTCCAAATTGTCCAAAATTTTGGAAATCCATTCCAAATATGCTGAATTTTATCCTGTGAAAAATTCATAGTTCTAGATTGAAAATAAGTATCAATATAAAAAAAAGCCTCGAACTTTCTGAACGCCCCTCGTATAGTCGTTGAAAGATTTTAAAGAGCATTTCTGTGTATTTATAGCAGTATTTGAAGCTCATGTTACCACCAGTCTCTTACTCTTGAAGTAGACTCGACTTGACTTGTGCACCAACATTTATGTTTTTGCAGGGTGCATTTGGGAAAGTGTCGGAAGGCCTCCTGTATTACATGGATCCTGAGAAACAAAGGAAGGTTGCCATGAAGAAATGTCGGAGCAATGTAAGTCAAAAGACTATGATTCATGTGTCTATGACAGGTGAAACTTGTTTTCGTGGCTGACTGTACATAGTGTACATAGTTCAGCCATATTTCTGTATAAGACGGCACCAAAGCAGCCACATAAATTGTCTTGTGAGCCATTTTCCGTAGGTCACTAAGTACTATTAATTCTACATCAAACTTAAAATTTAAGAGGTTGCATCTATGGAAAATCTGAATAGGCAATTTAATCAAAAATTTTGATTAGCACAATGTCTGATAGACAATGACACGTCTGCATCATTCTAACTTATATGCTGTTACTGACTCATTTCAGAATGACGAAAACTTTAATGCATTTTTCGACGAAGTTAACATCATGGCAACTCTGAAACATGAAAATGTGGTTGCTATTGAAGGATATACCATCTACAAAAGTACAGTATTATTTTAATATGGAATGAGATTTTTTGTGGGATTTTTTCTTTTGACGAAAACTAAGTATTTATACTCTGACTACATACAATCAATTTGCCTTTCAGAGAGTCAATACTTGATAATGGAATTGTTGGACGATTCTTTGCTGAATTTTGTGAGAAACACCAAAATAGGCGTGTCCATCAAGACATACGCTCTCCTGGCCCAAGATACAGCCAAGGTAGGCAAATCTATTCCCCCTCCATCAGTCCTGCTCAGTTATGGATTGTGTATTTTGTAATACAACAGACTATTTCAGCAGAGAAAGAAAGGGTATATAATGAATTATTGTTTGTGGCTCCATCTTACGGCATTCTTATAATCTTATTTTATGACTCGCTGTCTTTTTCAATTTGGAGCTCTTTTAAATGTAGACAGGTATACACGATATTCATTTGATTAATTAAGAGCAGTTAATACAACATATTGTATGATGCCCTCTCCTAATTCCAGGGAATGGCCTACCTGTCCAGTCAAAAGGTGATCCACAAAGACCTCGCTGCCAGAAACGTGTTGCTTGGCAGTAGGGGGCGCCCTAGTAGGTTGACGGCTAAGATCGGTGACTTTGGTTTGTCAAGGACTCTGCATGAGAACGTCTACCAACTGAAGCAGAAACGGAGTCCATGGAAGCTGTAAGAATTCTGTGCTTTAAATGCATTGATTTATTTCAATTCGCTTATGAGATATATTATGTATCTGCGACTGCGCTGGTTTCAGTGATCTCACCGAGCAAAACAGTTGTTCGGTCACCTTTGTAAGGGTTTACTGGTCGCCGTGGTCTGCCCCTGCTCAATTCATCTATCTTCGTCATGTCTGTTTAGTTTTTCGAAATGCCCTGAACTATCAAAATCAATAAGCTTGCTTTATTAATTGTACACATTGTCGTTATGTGCTTATATGTTCTTTTCCAATTTGCATTGATAAATTTAGGCATGGCTGCATATTTTGTAAATAATGGTATATATTGACGATTGATGTTAATTTTACGTAGGTACCCTCCTGAAACATTGAAATGCCTCACGTTCACGTCAAAGTGTGACGTCTGGAGTTACGGCTGTGTGGTCTGGGAGATATTTGACTGCTGCAACAAGACCAAGGGTGACCTCTCACTGGCCAAAGACCAAAACAAGCATTACGACTTGCTAGTGGAGGGAAAGCGTAAGGACAAACCAGAATATTGTCCCCAACAAGTGTACGATGAAGTCATCATGAAATGCTGGGAAGGCAGGGACGTAAACCGTCCCCAATTTACAGAAATCGTAGAGAAATGGACAGTCCTGCTGCCGGTACTATCGCAGTGTCAGTGGTGATTCATGTGCACACACAAACCGATTAACTGATGACATCGCACTGTGTGATTAATATATTATATATAGGGAATCATGTGAGAAATTAAGTTTTATTTGTCTCATGTATTAAATGAAGTGTTACTGCAGATTGGCGTGACTTTCAGGGCGTTTCAGCAGAGGTAACACTAGTAACTCGAGTGACACGAGTCACAAGGGTTTGTTTCTGAACTGGCAAAACTAGACCCTGGTGTTTCCGGGACGTGCCAACGTTAATTCTCGAGTGTAGTGTTTCCGGCTACTCCCCGATATTGCCCGATATTGGGGAGTACCAGGGTCAGGAGAGTTTGTACCACGTGACAAATTGGTTCCTGCTTGTGTGAAGCCCTCCTCTTCTAGTTCCGGGCTACCCTCATGCTTTTCGGAAACAAACATGCGTCTCTCTAGAGTGACCCGAGTCACCCGTGTTACCCTCAATTAAGATGAAGGATTGGTGTGTATGCAGGCTCTATATTGGCTGAATATGGTGATATTGTAAATATACTTAACTGTCAAACAGATGATTTACATTTTAACCATTTTCAGAAATTTACTTGTTTTTGTGAACCGGTGAAGATGTTGATCTTATCTACATACCATAATTTTGTGTCTTATGTTCAATTCGTTCACTTGGAATATCATGTCATTTTAACAAAGCCCACCAGGAGGTATTGCCTTTCCATGAATTACTCATGCTTTTATTAAATACTTTAACATTTTATATAAGCATATCTCTGTTTATTAAATGCCTGTTTATAACATGAAACACTTGTGAATATATGTTTTAGAATAACCTCAACTTAAATTTAGTTTTTGTTGGTAGTTATTTTGAGGAAAGAAATCAGTCTGTTTTGGTGCTGTGTTAACGTGTGTTAGAATTGTTATTGACATGATGGAAGCACTATACTATACTTGTAACCATAGGTGCCTTTGTTTTACCTGTCTCTTTAAGTTTAGTAATATTTGACCTTATGATGTTTGTTAAAGATGTTGTATTTTCAAAGGCGTGGAAACCATAGGGCAGTGGGGTACCTGCCCCCCTAAAAAATCTGGCAATCTTCTCAATGGACATAGAATTTGGGCAAAGATTTGAAAAATTCTGAATGCAGAATTCACCCAATTATTAACTGCGCCCCTAAAGAGAGCAAGCACCTCTCCTACGCCTATAGATGTGTTTTTTTTGCATGTGTGCAATACAAGTGTGTTTGTTCATATTGTTATTATCATGGCAATACATTTGTACTAGTCTGTCTTGGATGTATCATGTTTGAGAAAACTTGCCATTACTATTGATTATATTTTAAAAGTTGCCTTGAAAGGACTTTTTACAATTTTAAGAATGTCTATATTTGCATTTACCTTATATTATATGATTTATATGCATCTATCAATGTGATGTTATATTTTGTATACCAGTATTGGTAGTTTTTTTTTCTGACTCCAGCTATTAAATCTGATTTCATTAATAAACTTGAATTTTTTCAAAATCAAACTATTTTATGATGGTGTACTTTGTGATTCACCACTACATATCCTGTGATCATTTATTGGAATTTTGTTGTTTATTGGTCAAGACACTGTACTTAGTTATTGCTGAGAATTCCCTTGCTATCCTTGATAAGAGGGAGGACTTGTTTTTCGGAAATTTGTTTCTAAATGTATGACCAGTACAAAGTACTACAAACTCTTTTGGCTATACTCTCTGCGTCAATCATCGTTGATGTGTCCTGTTATCTTAAGTTAGCAGGTCCTAGCTCTAGTCCGAGCATTGCTTCTGATCCCAGAAATGCAGAGTTAGCTCAAAGTTTTATAGATAGCTCCAGTTTGTTGTATCAATACCTGACGTATTTGCTGCAGCCTGGAAGACTCTTTTAAAAGAGAGGAGTTTCATTTTGCTTGTGACATAATTTGTATGTACAACCATTATGACTTCTCATAAGTCAGTTTATACATATATGTCTGAGGCTGGATTTGCGTGATTATTCTGAAGTCACGTGTTGGCCTTTAAATTACTGTTCCCCGTTGAGCTGGTTCTTTCAACTTACTGCTCCCTCAGTGGTTAAATAGAACTTTTCAAGCTGGATCATGGTTTGTAATCAAATCAATATATATAAGGTATACAATATATGCCCACAGCATGAACTGCAAACTGGGTCAGCAAGTGCGTACTTTAGCCCTGCTTGAAGAATCTGTACGAGGTTCAGTCTTACCTGACGTTATGAGATAGCAGTACTAGGTATATCTGATTATCATATGTTACAATCAACTGGGCCTAAATGATCTCACTGAGCAGTAAACAACTTTAAACAAGTACATGCAGTTGTGAGTGAAATTGCAGAAACTCTGTAGCGTGTGTGGCTACATGTTTCTACAATATTCATTTTCAAATGTATAGACTACTGTCAATGATTGTGACCTGTCTGTTGGCTGTTGGGTTGTCTTAGTATTTAAGAGCGTTGGCCTGGCCTTTTGCCTTGACCAAATACCAGTCTCTTCGCTTCATGCTTCTCAGGAAGTTATTGGAGCATCATTTGGGTCATCACATGACAAATCGAGTAATAATATTTCAGAAAATGCTCTGCACGGCAATTTCAGATCTTTATGACACTTCATGTATTTAATATTATGAGATAAAAGATAATATGAATGTGCATAAAATTATGGAGCTTCGACCATATTAATTAATGGAGTAGAAGAGAACCACAAACACTGAAGCTTTGAATCCTCAGATTCTTTTTTGCAAATTCATATTGTCAAGGCCAGTGTATCTACCGGACAGGGAAATATGTGAAAAATCAAAAAATTCAAAATTGTGAATTTAGTTGGTCGTGAGATAATTGGAGAAAAGAGCAGCTCTCTATCTTTAGCTAGTCCGACAAAGGCTGACTCAAAACCGGCAGTCTTGATCCCGCCAGCATATTTCGGTCTAATCTTTAGCCAAAATCATTAAAAGTTGCAGTAGGATTCTGAAAACATTTTGCTAATTAAGCGCATATAATTTATTATGCATAATGTCAGGAAAAACATTCGGTGAAGCAGGGAAAAGTAAGGAGAAAATATAGGGAATTTACTTGTCAAATTTCAGTGGATGCCCTGCAAGGCTGAGCCAAAATGGTTGCAAAAGATTACAAAATTGCAACCTGGTACTTGTAAATGATGTGCATTGTGCAATACTGTGCAGTGTGCATGTTGGAAATCAATCATATTGGAGATTTTGTATGTAATGGGCAGAGTCCTGAATTGAGCCAATTTAATCCCAAAAAAAATTGGATGCTGCCAAATTTGATGATTAGTTATCTATTGATCTGCCTACTACTTTACTCATTCATTCATTCATTTTTGCAGTGTCATTGTGTTTGATACTGATTAACTCAGTAGTTGTAGACCAAGTTTCTTGGATATGTTATCTAATTTGGACCAGATTTTTTTCCTGGCTTCTTTCAGTAAATTAATGTCCGCCAGTGATTCAGCATTTCATTGACATATTTATATATATGTCTCATTACATACAATAGTGTGCATTATCTGGAATCGAGGTTACACTTAACACTTGTACTTTTTTAGAAGGTGCGTAACAGTAAAAGGTTATTTCACTTTCCGTCAATATGTTTTATCCACATCAAGCAAACCTTTCAATGTATTATGATTTTCCTCCTTTTATTTTTTTCAGCAACTAGAAAATGGCAGAGACTTCGGATGGCAACACTGCGGCAGTTTCTACTGATTCCATAATAGACTTGTTGCATTCTTTGACAGGAAATCTTGGCAAAATTTTGTCCAGTGCTAAGAAACAGGCAAATGGTATGTGATAATTTACTCTTTTAGTCAGCTTTAATTCTATTTTGGAAATTGGCATTACAATAGTTTGTAACGAAACGATATATTATGTGTCTGTGTATGGTAGAGTAACAACCATAGGAAAAATCATTTTTTAACTGAATGAGCCATAGGCTCATTCAGTTATTCTGGTTACTCTTGGCTGGTTCTCACCAATGGCAAATTATACGCAAAATCTCAAGATAGGCAAGGAGTTTGGGCTTCTTAGTTGCTAGTTTGATGTATGGAGTGAATGTGCAAAAAAATTTGGAAGCAAAAATTAGATTGAAGTGCATTTAATGGTGTTTTTGATGAAATTTATCCTGATGCATTCTAGCCCTGACTTACCTCTCCACTAGCCAGTCAAGAACTGGCAACCCTCCATATGTAAATATTGGGACTTTGCCAGGAATGCAACCCATGCTTCAGTGGACAGCCACCTGATGGCAGAGTTGCAAACTAGCCTCTAGGCCATCTGTAGGCAGAGATGCAAACTAGCTCATGCTTTGAGGACATCCAATTGATGTAGCAAATACTGTCAAAGCTGACATAGTTTTGAAATAAATAAAATGCCATCAAGTCTGTATTGATTACCATCACTTTTACCATATATTTCCAGTCTAGGCCTATACATATCAATTTCTTCCATCATGGATATTTTGAGAATATGAAAATGTTTTTAGGAGTGAAGGACAACATTCATCTGATATTTTTGTAAGCAAAATATAACATTTAAATAAATACTATCTAGCAGTACTCATGTGGAGTTATGTGTAGGCCTACTATATATCATTTTTGAATGCATTTTCTAAAAAGCATTGTTTGTACATGTATGTCTGTAAATGTTAAAAAATACATAATTAAAAATGTAAAAGGTAAATCACAGCATAAACTGATAAATAAAATAAAATAGAATCAATTTAATTCCTTTTAAAAAACTGTTCGGTCGATCTGTAGTATATATTTGACTCAGCATTTCGGAGTCCTGAATTTGCTTTTAAAAACAGTGTAAAATCATTGCAATTGAAATCTTTCTTAAATAGGCCTATACATTTTACAGTCAGTGAAATCAAGTCTTTAGATGTCTCGGATCATTACAAGAGCCAGGTAGTTCATTATTCCATTGGGTCACTGGTAGTACCAACCTTGGATTATATATGGAGCCACTAGAACTGTAGTTGCAATAACTGTTGCATGAACTAGACTATGAGGAGGGGGGATAGCTCAGTTGGTAGAGCGTCGGGCTCCTATGGGGAAGTGCTGTGCCTGCATGGGTTTGAGCACAGGCAGGATCAGCCTCTCTATGAGCCTTTATGTATAAGTAGCCCCTGGCCTTGTCCGAGCTCAAGGAACGTTACATGGAGACGGATTGTATCCAGTGTTCTATGGTGGGGTAACTGAAAGACCCTTGACATCCCTGAATTAATAGGGTATGTTCCTGACTCTCAAATAAAGGGCTCAAAATAAAATAATCTCAGTGAATCATTGTTTTGCTACAGTCCCATGACTGTGCCAATGTCATTTAAAGAAGTATGTGTATAGGTAATTTTAGGTGCAGTTGACGGAAACAGCCACCTCCAGGAAATGTTAGGATAAGGCTTGGAAGCTGTAACTTTAAAGGAGTTGAGTTTAGATGTTACCATGTTCAACAACAAAAAAGAGCTGCTTCTAGCTGCATTAGATCTTTTTTAAATACCAAATTACTGGCCATCATGCTATCAGAAGAAAAATTTAGAAAACCATAACGGTGTTACACTGATAACAAAGCCTTTAAGGGACAAAGTCATGTTCAGAGCAAAGATGTGTCTCCAGATTCCTTTTTTGGGCAATAATAAATCTGTAACCTCCTGTGTACCTTTTTTCACATACCAACATGTTTGCACAGATAGATTGGTCCTATGTTTGAAATTCAGAGGACCACGATTTTCTGAATATGTGAAAATGGCTGTCAAAACCTGAGTACACTTGGGTGGCCTGTGATACCACATATTGGCATCATTCAGTTTTGCAACCCCTGGGTTCTTGTTTATGTCAATGATATAATATAATTGCATATCTTTCAGAATCAATGGACACATTTGTGACGGACGGTGTTTGGTCACTGGGTGCATCCATCGGACTCTATGCAAACTTCTTCAAAAGGTAAAAATAAAGTGTCTAATTAGAGATGAATTTCTAGCCTGGGTCTTTGCCCAGGGTAAGACAAGGAGGTGATATGCAAGCTGTCATACGCACATTTAATGATTGGCATCGCAAGTTTTGCTATTGAGTTGCCTAGATAGCCCAAACCAGTGCAGATGGGACGTAAAACGCAAACTCACTGTTATTTCATAAGAATTGAGCAGGTGGACATAGCAACGACAAAACCCAGTCATTGAATCCTTAGATTCTTTTATAACTCGCATTACTATATTATGTTATTGAGGGAAATATTCTTTTCTTTGTCTTTAGTTTGCGTGTTACGAGTAGAGACGACTTTGAAGGAATTGTCAAGTCACATTTCAGGTGAGATTTAAATGGTTCATCACAAGTACCAAGAATTTAGTTTTAGATAATCTCTTTTAAAGTCAGAAAATGACCTATTCCGTTAATCCAAATATCTATATACTCAGTACCCCATGCTTATGGGGTACTGATATACTTCATTCTTCTGTTGATTAAAAATTTTCAGAAACATAGAAGTGCAAGATGAATTTGAAGAGTTGATGGAGACTGAGGTAAGTTATGTCATGTTTGAATAATAAATATTAGATCATTTTATATCGTTGTGGATGTCTTAGCAGAAAATGTGGTCCTAGGTGTTCTATGAGAAACAAAATTCAGTTCAGCTTAGTCACTGCCTCCTTGACAAAAATTAACATGATACAAAGTCGTAATTTGCAATTTTGTAATCATTTCTATGTGCGAATTTTTATATTAAAAAATTTCTGAAATCCGAAAAAATACCTCGACAGCTCTACTACTTTAATAAAATAAATTGCCTATATATATATGTCAATGTGTGTTTCAAATTGAATAGTCCACTTTAATATATATATATTTGTTGTGCAAGGTTATATTCAATTACGATCCATTCAGTTATGTGATGCATGAAATTGCTTATACTTGGAGATTTATTGTCCTAATTTATTCAGAGAGGTGAATGGGACACTTTGCAGGTGTGTTTCATTTATTTGCTAATTGCATTTAATTTACTTATAAGTGAGAAATAATTCCTCTTGTTTGATTTTATCAGACAGAATGGGACACATTTCTCGGAGTGGTGGAGAATTATCTCATTAAAAAGGACATAGTGACGAATCTACAGGTCAATGACCCCGCGCCTGTGGACCTGCCTTTGCTGGACGGCAGATCGGGTAGGCCTATGTCTTGAGAAGCTTTTGTGATAGTATGAGCTTGTATATATATGTGATATTGTATTGTATTTATTGAGTTCATGGCATAAGCTGTACAATTACAATTGTTCATCCAATTTGGCAGTATTTAAATATATCTATAACATTGATTTAATATAAAATGCTAATTTAGCCATTGGGATAGCACAAAGACTTTCGTCTGTAAGTGTGCTCCCACAATAATGAGTGGATGTATATAGGTATGATTAGTGAACTATACTGATGGATTCATGGGCTATGGGCATGAGTTTGAGGGGGGGGGGGGTTGGGGAGGTGGAAAGATAGGGAGGGGAGGGGGAGAGGTGGGAGGGCTAATGAAATAATGATGAGTGGGGGGGGGGGGGTAATCACTTTTTCTATGATTTTTGGCAAATGTAACAATTATTGATATAACAGTCAGGAGAATACTTAGAGATTAGGTGTGATTTAATTCTGTGGTCAACTGTTCTAGAATCAGTGCTATGCTTTAGATATTCTGGTAGTTCATTCCAACAGAGCGGGATTTTCACATTAATTAATTGGTATTTCAATTCCGTTGACCTATTGTAAATATGTAGATTATGGCTATTTCTAGTTGAGTGGGTATGTAAATGGCTATTTTGAGGGAGGAGTTGTTTAAAGTACAACGGGGTCTTATCCATTTTTACTTTCTGGTAAAACTTAATACATGAATGGTAGAAAATGTCTCTAATTTTTAGGAGGTCTAACTCTTTATAAAGTTTATTAGTATGGCTATTGTATTTGGCTTTGCTGATGTTTCGAATAGCACGTTTATGAAGTAATTCTAACCTTTTCATTTCTCTATTGTTTATATTACCCCATGCGGTTATCGCATATGACAAGTGTGGAAATATTAGACTATTGTAGATTGTCTTTAATGTATGCTTCGGCAGTGTATTTTTCAGGCGTGATAGAATTGCATTTACCTTGAGAATCTGATTTGCTTTTTTTGTTAAATGAGTTTTCCATGATAATGTACTGTCTATGTGGGCACCTAGGAATTTTATTTCTTTAACTTGTTCTATGCTGTTGTTGTCGATTTTAATTTCTATGTTTCTGTCATTAGTCTTCTTTCTTGGTTTGTGGAATAGGATGAATTTAGTCTTGTTGATGTTAAGTGAGAGTTTATTTGTTTGAAACCAGATTGAGATAGTTCGGAGAGTTTCATTGGTTGTGTTGTTTAATGTTTGCAAATCATTACTATGGAAAATTAGGTTAGTGTCATCTGCAAAAAGTAGAATATTAGAACTGGTGGGATGGGGAATGTCATTTATGTATAGAAGAAATAATAATGGTCCTAATATTGAGCCCTGGGGTACTCAGCATGATATTGGCAGTTTGGAAGAGCAGTTGTCTGTATATTGGACATATTGCTGTCGATCTGTAAGATAATTTTTAAACCATAATTTTGGGAGACCTCTAATTCCTAATTTATCCAATTTATTAAGCAAAATACTATGGTCGAGGGTGTCAAATGCTTTAGAAAGGTCAAGAAATACCCAAATTGTGGCAGATTTAGAGAAACAACTTGAAATATAAATATGCATACTTTGTTACTTTGCAATAATTCTGTTTATCAATGATTTAGGGCTATTAAGCCTTTTAGCATCATGTAGTAGTGCATATATATATGCTGATGTGGTCACATTATGCAGAAAACTTCTCTAAGGGGCATTTTTCTTTATTTGATATTCTACAATTTGATTTTTTTTTTCTCAGGAAAGACAGTAACTTTGAAGGACTACAGCGACAACAATTCCCTGTTGCTGGTCCTCCTTCGCCATTATGCTTGATTACCCTGACGAGACCACTCCTTGATGCTCTCAGGAAACCAGGTAATTTTAAAAATATTATATCTAAAATACTTCAAGAAATATATGTATTGAATTGGTGAAACAGTGAAACCGTTTGACTTATAAACTTCTTAATTACTTTAAATAGCATTAATACCAGTATCTTGATTTTTGCTGCACTGTTGTAACTGTAAATGCAAAGATACTGAAAGAAAAAAAAAGCAAAAGATTTCTGTATTGTGATTATTTTGGTGCACAGTTACATCCTAACAAAATTTCACAAAGTTGAATATCCTAAATATTAAATATTTTATTCTTTTGGTGATGTATGAATGAAAGTTGTTGGAGATTCATAACTGTCATATTATTAAAAGTTATTGTGAAGCAACAGAAAGTGGATATTATTTTATTTTAAGCCAGAACTGGATAACCTGAAGTGTCAAGTGATCGTGGTTGCATGTGGACCTGCGAGTGGCGCCCTGGAGTGGATTGAGGGGACAAACTGCAAATACCCTTTTCTCCTAGACCCAGACAGAAAGGTAGATTGTGTATTTTTGCATGTTTACTTAATTATATATCAGCTTATAAAACAATACGGTGGTACATATTCTTGATTTTAAAAAAAGTATCATGCTAGATAAATAAATAACTTGGTGGAACAACATTAACATATGGTTTGGCACTTTTGACCAATGTTAAATCAAATGTTAACGCTAATTTGATGTCCAGTCTGTTGGAGGACTTCAGTAATATAACCATCTGTCGAAATGTGTAGACAATGCTTAAAATGCCTGAACTGCATTCCTAACTAATATTTTATGCACTCTGCTAAATTTGGAAAATGTTATTGTAAGTTAGTTGTTGTCATATGTGTACACATTTCTCAAAATAAAGAGGTATATAACAACAGTTATTTTCTATAGATCTAAAATGTTATCAGATATAGATTTCATGGTTCATCAATGGTGACAAACATTAATTTCTCTGTGTTCTTAATTAATATTTCAGCTGTACCACACGTTTGGGCTTCGTCGATCTGTTGCTAAAGTGAGTAATTTTTTTTTCGAATCTCTGGAACTAAAGAATAAAATGGATGTTGATTTTATTCTATATTGCTTAGGAATTTCGTCTTCTTGAAGAATTATTCGATTAGTTAAGGTCGACATAATAAATTATTAAAAAAATTTTTTCTGCATGATTTCTGTTCATATTTTTTTTAAATCATAAATTTAAATCCAGGTGTGGAACATTGGCACCATGGTGTACTACGGAGAACAAGCGTCTTCTGACCGCCATCTTCACACCCCCGTGGAAGGAGATGACCCCCATCAGGTCCGTTCAGTTATGTTGAAAAAACTGATAACAAAATAATACTTGTTCACAAAGATACAGTACTAGATACCGTCTGACTCACAAACTGGATCAGTGTAAAAATAATGGTGTACTGAATACTGCTAGAACTAAATAATTTTATATACATAAACCTATTAATTAAAGAAGCTTCATAAGTCATTTTTGACTCGCACTGACAATCAGTAATACATGTACATTGTAACTTGTTCCCGAGCAGGTACAACAATTTCACACATGTTATCTATTTTTCAGATGGGTGGAGATTTCATCATTTCCAATAAACACAAGATGGCACTGGTGTACTGCAGTCAGTCAGCCCCCGATAGACCATCCTATGAAACTATCGTGGAAACCCTCAGGGTTAGTTAAAGCACTATTTATATTGTTTGTATCCCCCCCCCCCAACACCAGCCCACGCCCACACTCTGAGGTTCTGAAAATCAGCTCCATGAAAAATATGGAATTTATTTTGTGAAAGTCACGTATCAAATCAAATGATTATATTTTACTTGTAAAGTTTTTAGGACATTTATTTTCAAGACTATATCTACATCTATAAAAGTTTAGCATTACAGGCGGATTCCAGAGGGGCACTTCCATCTCCTCCACCAACAAATAACCCCATTTCAAGCCCATTCCCCATTCACAAAACCCCTATTGCTGTCAAAACATTGTTTCTTTCCACTGCATTTCACTAACTTGCCTAAAACACCAAAATTCCCCCATTGCATGCATGCCTTTTTTGACCCCCTTCCCAAAACATAACCTTGGATCCACCACTGCCTCATACAGTCATTTCTTCACGCACAATGCATACCATCCTGCCAACTTCTCTTACCAACTGCCATGCATTTTACCTCCTTTTTCCAATACACCTTTCAAATGGGCTACAGTTACATCGTCTGCTTAGTGCCAATTCATCCTCGATTCAACTTTATTTCCATTTTTCCTTTGCTGCTCAGCCCATTCCTTCGTCAGCTTACTTCCGTTTCGTCTGCTTTGTTGTCATCTACGAGGATCCAGCATTTCCCCGCCGTTTTATGTTTTCCATACACGCCAACTAAACTGCATAACACCATAGTCTGTGTGCCCGATATGGACTTTCTTTCACACTGCCACTCCCTCACAATTGCTATTACGCTAATTGACTGTAATTTAGCTCTACTTACATTGTTATTGCAGTGTCACATCTTAATTGGGTGTCTTGTGAAGTGCAATTCAGACCCCACACCCTTGACACCTCTGCATTTCTTTGTACACAAATCTCATATTGCCACACTTTCCTTATACCCTCAAATGTTAGTTGTCTACTATTATGTAGGCCTGTCAAAAGGCAGTTAATTGTTTCTTGCTGTTTTACACCTCTTATTACTATTATTTAGTTATTACACTTTTATCACCACTCCCCGCTGCTTTGATCTTTATTGTAGTCCAATTTTCAACTGAATTTTCATACATGGATAAAAACAAAATAAAAATTCACTCAAGGGTCCTGTAATGGGTATATTCTAGTGAATGATAAAGCAGTTTTTTAGAATGCCTTGTTGATTAAAGATCTGATTTAACTCATTTACTTACACATTTATATAGGCCTACAAATTATATTCTGAATTTCAGATAAATTTCGTCAAATAATAAACTGAACTGTCTTAAGTAAGTTGAAGGAAGAGTTCCCAAGTAAATATTAATTGTACCATATTGACTTTAGAATATATTTTGAACTCAATGTTGAAATTAAGAATTACCGAATTACTGGTAAATAACGGCAGTATATGAATAATGAAACTATATATTTGTGTTGAGTCATTCTCATAGTAAGCCTAATGGCGAATTTTCAGACTTCAGAGTCATTTTCGATTAATTAGCAATATAATTGCATTTTACTCTTATCAGCTCATTCAGGAATAAAACAAGGATGTGATCAAGTTGATTTAAATCTAAATTACAAGTGTGTTAATTAGGTTTTTCGCCCGGGTTTTTCCTGCCGTAAGTTACGTGGTTGTTTTTTACATTTGTAAATGTATGAGTAGGCCTATACAGTATGACTATGCGCTTTTGATAAATTAAATGCAGTGAATGTATACATATATATATTTTTTTAGTTTAAGCAAACACGAGTAGTTTCTTTTTTGAGAGAGAGCAACGCTTGCTTTATCATTTTAGAAATTCGATATATATCCAACTGTATTATCAATAAGCCATACCATATATGCAAAGGATCGTGAAAACAAAAATTTTTAAAACAAATATAGGCTGGTTTGGAGTGATGATGAGTCAATGAGTATAAGTTTGGGTTCCTACAAAGCAGGTTAGCTAGACAAGTACAGTTTATCTGCTTCTATTGACTATTATCTATCCTATGATATTCTATTCTATGCCTTTCTAATATTTTCTATTCTAGAGCCAACTAAATTCTGACAATGCATCTTGAAAGACATTTAGCCTTTTGTTAACATTTGTTGCATCAAGGAGACAAAGACCATGTTAATGAATGAATTAATGTCACCTATATGTAAGCAACAACTGAAACTAATGCCCAACAGAAAACTAATTGGATAATTAAGGTTATGTAATTTTGATTCAATGAAACAAAAGAACAATCAACAGGGTCAACTTCAGTCTTAGCCATGTTTGCTCAGTTGATAATAAGTTGGCTGTCCAGTCTTGTTCACTGAAGCATCTCAAACAAAATCTACTGTTCACTAAAAAAGACTTATGTCATAAACATATTTTTAAAATAAGAAAACTTTTTTATAGACCTCAGTAGGTACAAGCCTAGAAATGTTTACTTGTCACTAACATTTTGTATTTCTTGTTTTTTCTAGATTTTCTGCCAATGAAGTGCGACGCCTGTCATAACATCTTCTGGTAAGATAGCTTAATTATTTTTGCTTGTACAAATAATTCAGTTATTCAGATTTCAAAATTTGTTTTTTTGACTAGAGTGTGTGAATTTGTGTCCTTACTGCTTTAAAAATGTCCATGATGGTAATGAATAAGTTTCTCAATTTCAGCAAAGACCACTTTACATACACAAGTCACTCATGCGCCGAGGCATATAAAAAGGTAGGTCTTTCCCCTCTTATTTTCACAATGCAGTCATTTGCACTTTGGTATACTAGTATATATATATATATATAGATACCATTATACCACAGACAATTATTAGCATATACCATGTAATCAAAGTTCGCTTGTATGTATGTCTGTGGTCTGAACATGCTAACTTCAGAACAAAAAATTTTAATAATTTTCCAATATAAATTATGTAAGTCAAGGACATGTTTTTAACATGTTCTCTAATGGTACATATATTACAGGAAGTTTTGCCATCAACTGAGGACTCCTAGAGAACTTACAACACCTAGGCCACCAGAACATTCCAGTCTCCAATAATATTTTGAGACATGATTAAATTATGTCTCAGATATAAGACAGTGTCAATATCCAACCAATTGTGATCACTATGAAGACAAGAGGAGAGACCTATTGGATCTTCTTGTCTGATGTTTACGATTGCAATTGTGCTTGAGATTTCACTGTTTTATTAATTATAACAAACTTCACTAATTGAATCGCGAATCCTTGAATAACTACGCAAAATATTGAATGTTTATCTGCATTTATATCACCCAATTAGCCTATTGCAAATAATGTGATCATAACCTTGATTTTAGGAGATAAAAAACTCAATTATACACACAAATGATAAATTAATATGTATGTATCTTATAAATTAGTAATTTATTTATATGTATTGGTAAAATCAGTTATTATTACACATGCAGGATATTTATTAAAGTCATGAATGCTATAGATAAGTCAGTTGGACCACCCTGGTAGATTGGTTTACCACATTAATTAGCCTTACTTGTAACAAGGATAGATAATATTTATATATTACGTGACCTGTTTTGAACTCCTTGTACATTTTTAAAAAAATATTTATATGCCTTTTCCCTGCAAAGGGAGTTTAAATAAATAAATAAAAAAGAATAAAAAAAATGTGTAAGATCTTTTTACTCACCAGGATGTTTTATTGTATTTGATATATATTTATTAATTGTTGATAATTGTAAATTTGTATGATGTGCATTTCTAAATACATTTATTCATGATGTACGTTTTATGATAATAAAAGTATG
Organism: Platynereis dumerilii; assembly: GCA_026936325.1. Lineage (NCBI taxonomy): Eukaryota > Metazoa > Annelida > Polychaeta > Phyllodocida > Nereididae > Platynereis > Platynereis dumerilii. The sequence goes on along the minus strand of JAPTHN010000011.1, from coordinate 7,584,052 downwards.
CAAACTCGGCCTTGAATCTCTGTGTTGTTTCTCTCGATACCTGTGGTGGTTTTGCTTGGGATTTGTGATGTTTTTTTTTGGGGTCTGTTGTTTTTACAAATTTTCTGAGTAGCTCTCGAAGCCATTCTTGGTCCCGTGGTTAAGATCTTTGACATAATGGCATGTTACTGGATTTGATCAAATATCTGACGTCTTATATTGGAATTTGGTACATTCTAAATTTTCTTTTGAATTTGGGAGTCTTTGTCTGCATGTTGGTACATATTTGTGGTGTACCTTGAGTTTTATGAAATCAATTCTTTCACTCTGGAGGTATTATTTGGGACCTTTTAGCTTTCAATTTCTGGATATTCTTTAAGATTTATGGTCCAATGATAAAACTGTTGGATTAAGAAGTTTCCAGAAAACCATACCTGAAAAACTCTGGCTTTTTGGGAAAGAGATACATATGTTTCAAAATGAATAAAGAGAATTTCATTGATTTAGGAAAAGAATAGCTGTCAAAGCTGGGAAAGTGAAATTGGACTTTGGCATCCTTTCTTTTGATGTGATAAATCAATAAATTTCAATTAAATATCAGGTCAAAGTTTGCATAATGCACTCACAGATTCCTGTCACTGGTTTTAATTGAAGGGTACAGACAAGTAACATTAGCGTAAGGTTTCATGAAATTGTGCCAGTTTTCTTAAATTAAAAATATGTATAACGAATCATGTTCGATCAGCGTACATTACATGTTTTCTTGAATCAAAGGATTAATGTACCAAACTTCATGTACTTTTCATCAGATCTGTAGTTTGTTTGTTTGTTTGTTTGTGTTTTACGCCTCTGCAGCACCTTAGTGGGCTATATCGAGGCAGGCGATCGCCGTATGATGATGAGATGAGAAGACTGTGAGTCTGGAACATACCCTATTAATTCAGGGATGCCCAGGGTCTTTCAGTTGCCCCAGCATAGAACACTGGATACAACCCGCCTCCATTTAATGTCCCATGGGCTCGGACTAAATTGAGTTCCGGGGTGGGATGCAAACAAGCACTCTTAACCATTAGGCCACGGAGGAACTCTCATCAGATCTGTAGTCACAACGTTTTAAAACTTCAGATTTGATTTTCAAGAAACTAGCAAAGCCAGAAAGTGATTCAGTTTGTCATTTTGGAGAGGGATTTTTGTTTTTACCTCTAAGCAGATCCATTAAATGTTACTTTCTATTTTTCTATTGAACAAAAAATACCATAGATATTTCCTTGAAGGGTCATATTTATGATGCTCAGCAGCAAACCCACTGCATGAGCCGGATGAGATGAAAATGTCCCATAAAGGCCTACTACTAAAGCATTAATTGGCAATTTCTTGGAGAGTTCCAGAGTTTTGTGAAAATGGTTTGGCGACTTGATTTGTTGGGCAACCCCCCCCCCCCCAAAAAAAATGTTGACCTCCAACCATCAGTGGTATAGGATAAGGTCTTTATTTTTTTTAAATAATTCCCAAAGGAGACTATAAGACCAATTCCAATCTTTATGCGCCACTCTAGATATTGGTCTGATTTGATACCCCAGATGCTCCCAGTAGCATTTCTCCAATGCATCAGCAGGCAACAGCAGTGGTGAGCAAATCCTACAGAAGTACAGAATTCCTGTAGACAATTTCAGAATTGCAGAATTCTGCAGGAACTTGTGCAGCTTCCTAACAGAGAATTTCTACAGTTCTACAGAACTTGCAGAATTTCTGCAGAACTACATAAATAACATAATACCTACAGAACTGCAGAATTCTGCATGAATGGGAGAAATTTTAGCATATTAGATTTTTCTTTTAAATTTTGCTCGATATTCGAGGAAATGTCACTCAGGGAAATAGACTCATGCAAGACTGTAAAGAATAACATATTTTCATAATCCATGGGAAAATATGAAATCAAAACATTTTGATTGGATGGCCAGTAATCAGTCACTTTTGAGACATTCCCACGGGAGGAGCTATCTCTGAACAAAATAACCTATTGGCTTAGGGGAGACAATTGGGCAGTCATAGAGTCTCAAAGACCAGCCTCCTCTGTTTTCCAATTACCATACTCAGCAACTTGCTAGCATCTGATTGGTCTATGACATGGCCATTGTCAACAAATGTGATAAGGTCTTTTTTTATAAGGTGAGAAATGTATGTTTCAATTAAATATCTGAAAAGTCACAACAGAATTTACCAGTTGACTAAAGTCTATCTCTAACGAAAGGTCTTCGGCAGTTTATATCGGTATTACTAAACAAGACTGCTATCTGAAGTTAATGTAAATGAGGCATTAAAGTAAGGTTCGGCCTTGCAATTAAAAGTTTTCAATTGAAAATGACTAAAACAATCCATTTAAAGAAGTTTATAGTCGCATTAAAATGATATCTGGGGTTTTGCATAAGATATTTTGAGAAATACGAGCAATTTTTGTTGACGTAAACCTGTGGTTTATGTGTTTGTTTTTATTACAGTTGTTACAATTGTGTCTTATTGTAGCCATTTTACTATTGCAAAGTTATAGGGAGATAAGTGTTAACCTGTTGACAAGGGGACTACAGTGGCTTTGCTGGAGGTATCAATTTGTGGTCTTTAAAAGCAGTTTGGATTTATTGCTTTTTGATGAAAACAACTGCTTTGTATATCATGAGAGATTAAACTGGAGATGTATGTCCATATATTAGTATTAATCAGCAGCCATAGAATGTAGCCATTCTCAAGTTTATTGTAATTTAATCTCCTGTCCATAATGATCATAGCTTGTTTATGGGCGACACCTGATGATAACCTGATAAACTAGAGGTTTGCAGGAGTGATGCAAGGTTAGGCAATTCGTCCCATAACTATTTCTAATGATTTGATTTAGAGAAGCCAGTGACCAGTGCTAGGCTCATGGATGCTCTATCTCCCTATCTGGCTGGTTTATGGCTTGGGATTAGATGCCAATAAAATACCAATCATGTAAAATATGTATGGTTATCTTGGAACTATTTTTATTCGTGTTCATAGCCGCTATATCACAGGACCGACCTTGACTTTGTTGAACAGTCATTCGCAAAAAGAGAACTGAATTAATATTTTGGTTAAACCACATTTACATTTTGGTTGTTGACAGTTCAATGAATATATAGTGGTTCAGTCAGTGTGATGCTGAATCAAATGGTACACATACAAGGTCATAGAGGAAAGGAGCATAATTATCCTCCTTGAATCACAGCTTTACTCCACCCAGGTGTAAATGGGGATGTTGGCTGCACACAGACTCTGGCAGAGAAGCTACTGGATTGTTGATCAGTGATGGCGCCCTGTAAGCCTACCAGCTGCATGTCCCCAAGGACAGTGAGATGGATCAAGAGTGATCAGTGAGCCTGGCTACCAAATGATACTGTGTAAAAACAGCAAGTTGGATTGGCATGCAGTTGAAAAATCGTGGAAGTCAGGAAGGCTAAGATTGGAGAAAGACCATAAACCATCACTTTCACCTTTACTTTCCCGAAGAGACTATAACAGTAACTCTGGAAAATACCAGTACATTTAAAATCCTTCCTGCGCCTCTTCAGTGGCGTCCCTATGGGGGGGGGGGGGCATGGCGGGCACGTGCCCCCCATAATGGACCTGTGGCCCCAGGTGCCCCCCATATGAACTTTCCAACTCTGGCTAAAATATACATTGGTATTGAGGGTGCCCCCCAGAGAATCACGTGCCCCCCCAGGTGCCCCCCCCCCCCTAGACCCCCTAGTTACGCCACTGCGCCTCTTCTGCAGTTCTGAAATTTTCTGCAGGAGTGCTATACTTCTGCAGGATTTTGCACCTCTGTTACTTCTTGCTGCAATCTTGCAGCTTTCTGCAGAGTCTGCGAAGTTCAGACCTCTATGACTTAGGTCTTACCACTAACATTGGTTTGGAGGGCGGTTTGGGGGTCAGGTGAGGGGGTTGGGGGTTTTTGGTGGTCCTGTGCTGCTGCTGAAAAGTTTCTGTAGCAAAATCTGCAATTCTGCAGGAATTATGCAGCTCTGGAGGTTAATATGTACACATTTCTGCTGGAAGCTTCAGAAGTCTGCAGAACTTTCTGAAATTGTCAGCAAGACTTCTGTACTTTACTTTATAATAAGTTTTTAAAACAAATATTCAATATTATTTTGGGTAGACACATTTTTGAAGACTTCCCAATTTATGGAGGCACAATTGCTAGCATATATACAGCATCCCCCACAATTTGTGGTCTTTACAGAGAGGTGCTACTGTAGTTAAAACATTAGTTTATACCATTGGCTACCTTTCTGTCTCATTTTTTTTAAGTCAGAAAAAAAGTTTTGACTTAGCTTTCTATCATTGTTGCGCATTAAGTAGTAAACAAGTTGCTGTCACAACATATATTTCACCACAACCCCCCCTCCTCCTCATCTTCATAACCCCCCCCCCCCCCCTCCCACTGGAGCTCACTGGACCAGCAGGAAGTCAGTAGGAAGGAGAGCGGACTTCTATGAGAAGGGGGCATTGCATGGATGGGGGGGGGGGATCTATCATCACATCACGTGGTCTGCCAACTGCTGGATATGCCATCATTGCCGCAGCCTCAGTAACATTTTGTCATATGCAATCAGGTGTTCAACTGACTAACTTATAACAAGATCATATAGGGATGCTAACAAATTTCATTTGGCTATCACTTGACTGAGATTAGTGCTACCAATTAATGGACAGAACGTTCTCCTTACTCTTGAAAATTTCAAAAGTGGTATCCATCAGGGTGATAACTGGAAATTGAAATTTCAACAAAGTAACCAACTTTAATATTAATTGACATCGCCTTTTGACTTATTGGCGGTGAAACCTGGAAACCATTTCATCTTAAAAGTAAGTTATATAAATATTTCATTGATTCTCTTGCATGCCTTACGTACAGGTGGCAATTTTGAAGCATGTCAGCTGATTCAGTTTGATTGTTTGAATCTGTATTATTACATAAGTTTGCAATGACTTGTGGTGCCCTTGTATGAGAAGGATGTCACAAGCTACTTCTCAATAAGTAGGTTCTCTGTGTTAGTTTTCACACTTTTGAGGATGGAAAAGTAGCAAGCTACAGGTGCAGTGCAAGTACTTCAATTGTACTTTCAACAGCAACGTCAGAATGTAGCCTTAGAAAGCCTTGCAAGGCCTGCTATGATGAAGCCTTAAAAAATAAAGATAAAGACAATGATTTCTATTGAAAAATATTTATAAAAATCCATCTAATCAACAAAATACTCTAACATAATTTGTTTATCACATTGAGGCTTCTGTAATCAATTGCATTCACATAAATATATTATTATAATAATTGCAACAGCAAAGATGATATGGTGAACGACTGAGATATTAATATCTTCAAATTCACCAACAATTTGATACATTTGACCCGTCAATTGATTAGCTTCTAAAAGTAGTTGGATCCATGTCATTGCTCACACGTCCCTGGAAATGGTGTTAACTTTAACCATTCTATAAATGGACAGAGAACTTTGATAAGTTTCATCATGTTTCCATGTATAATTCATGTGTGGTTTCTACAGTTCCAAAAAAAAGTGTGCCCTTATACATACTTTCCAGAAACATCATTCTTTGATCGATCCGATCTAATCAAAACACCAATAAATACTTCATCTAAATATTGGAAATACATTCATTTAAACATATTTTACAATGACATTATGATGGCAATATGTATGACTTGTACAATGTCATATTCTAGTTATTAAGTGGCAAAAAAATTGTAACATGATTCTGCTTTTAACTAAACATGCTAAACATAAGTTATTAGATATCATTGCAGAGAGACATTTAAAAGTTATTATATTGCACAATTAAAAATAACAAGATATATAGTGAGAAGAGTCAGACACAAAGAAGTGTCATTTGATCTCCAATGGTCAGATTGTTCCGATTATTGTCAGATTATTGTCAGATTGTTGTCTGGTGTGTAGTCATAAATCAGTTCAGAATCTGGCCAAGTCCCAAGTTGTCCCTTCAAAGGTTGAGCTGCTCACCAGCGACCAGTCGGGCTCTGAATCTCCAAACATCCTACAAAAAGTAATAAAAGTTATTAAGAAGATGGCCAAAAGCTAAATTTTAGCTTAAAATATGATAATGATAGGCTTGCCATGCACAAGTGATTTTTGGAGGGAGGGTGATGGGCCTTTACGTCCTGTATTTAGGCACTGGTTGGGCTTAGTGGGAGGCACTGTTGGACAGGAACCATGTCACCATGGTAATCACGCAAAGTGCACTCTTGGCATAGGACGAAACATCAATCTAACATAGGTTGCTTTGGACCGGAAATTGAACCTGGGTCCCAGAGGTTGAGAGCTTAACGTGTTACCTCTGAGCCAGACCCAAAAGCCTACAGGCTGTCGGAAGGGGAAAGTTAAGCAAAGGAAAGTAATAGGAGATCTTTGGAGTCGGAGTCGGGAGTCAGAGGTTTAAGGGTGGAATCGGAGTCAGATTCGGAGTCGAAATTAGACTTTCAGGTGGAGTCGAAGTCGAAATTAATTAGGTGACTCCTGACTCATCAAAAAATTCTGAACATTGACAAAACAAAAATTGGAAAGAAAGGAAAATTGTATTCTAAATTAAATCATCTCAATAATCCACAGACAAAATGACATAGAAACATTGTGGAATTTTAATATTTTCTTTCTGCTAACCACATGATATTTGTGGCCATTAATGTCGGTACCGTAGGAGGAGTCGTGAGTCGAAGTTAAAATTCAGGAGACTTACTGAGTCGGAGGCATTTTTCAGGGAGTCAAAGGAGACGGAGCCCGAGTGGGTTCACATGCTACCCGAATCCAAAGCCCTGGTTAATACTATCTTAATAGGAGATCTTTCTCAACCATCGAGAATTTTTTTCTTTTTTAAGAAGCAGAAAATTCATGTAACATTTGTTCTGGAAGTTTCATAGTCTGATCAACAACGCATGTGGGGGCCTAAATTTATGAATTTCTTTTCTTCCGAAGAATGAGAACCAGGAACTAATATTTAATTTTGACGTCAGCAAAACGAAAGTAACTTGAAGTAAACATTTATTTTTATTGAAAACATGTGAAAAGAATATGTGAACAACTCCACACAATATGGATGACCCTCTTCCTGGAATCATTGTTTGGGTGGGCAAGCAAAAAAGTGAGAAATCGGTTAACATGACAATTGACAAACAAATTAAACAATAAAAGACAATTAAAGTTGTTTTGTTTGAACACAAAAAGATGACAAAATGGTAATCTAATAACACAAATTTAGATCTGTCAATAATAAACAACCTGAAAAAAAAAGAAGTTTGACAAATGCAAGCACAAAGTTCATCTGTGTCCGGAGTCCTCCCATTATACCTCTTTTTATGTAATTTTGGTAATATTAATAACATGATTAAACCATAGAGATAATATTACTCTGTTAAAAACAATACAATTTCAACATATATATCTAAATTCAGCTTTGGTAGTGAACTGCAGAGTGCCTGGAAGCATAGATCCATGTATGCAGGGAGTGGAGGAAGTACCAGACCAGTGCAGATAGGTGGTGAGACTGGTGACTGATGAAGCAAGGCAAATGGCCAGAGATTGTTTTAAACGACTTCTTTAAGAAGTAAAAGACAGTCATTTACGTTTTATAGGGATATTTCTTTTCTGAATCTTTAATATATAATATTATATATTCATGATATTAAGTATTATATTGCATTTCTTTAAACACATGTTTTGCTGAATGCTGATTGAAGGTAGGGTCTTGCAAGCTCTTTACTTGCTCCATGCAATTTCAAGATTTTGGAAAGGAGGAGTTGTTTTGCTGATGTGTCTTCTGTGTTCTGAATTCGTGCCATGAGAACTTTTAATGATACATCAGAGAATAGCAGATCTACAGTATTTCTCATTGTTCACTGATGGCTCACTCACATAAACAATGATTAAAAAAGGCAGAAAAAGTTAGAAACCAAAACTTTTGAGGGAAAAAATGTTCAAAGGTCCTTCTTCCTGAGTCCTATAGCCCCAAGGTAAAAGAGCAAGAAAGAGAACCCAAAAGTCAGAAAACAGAACTGGACACTTAGAAGCCAGACCTGCAGACCCAGCCAGGGCAGAAGAGAGCTCTTGGGAGGCCTAGCACAATATGGCACAAGGACGGGCACAGGAACTGTCAGGGAGGGATGGCGTCTGTTGTTTTGTTATGAGGCGGAAGAAAATACTCATATTAATAACAACATCCGTGTTAATATGAAACATGATAGATAGATAGATAGATAGATAGATAGATAGATAGATAGGTAGATAGATAGATAGATAGATAGATAGATAGATAGATAGATAGATAGATAGATAGATAGATAGATGGACAGATAAATAGATAGATAAATAGATAGATATGATAGATAAAATAGATAGATAGATAGATAGATAGATAGATAAATAGATCTATAGATAGAAGCAACCCTCAAAGCCCAAGTCTGGGAGCTCACGAGGCTTAATTGATGAGAAGGGAGAGAGCGGGAGTCCTCAATATGTTGTACATTTGTTGTACACCCCATGTTTAGATCTTTTACTTTCCCAGCACAGGCACTGTTACATGGGACTGCCAATTCAATGATAGTTTGGTTTAAAACCAAGGTCCATTGAAGCCAGGCGGGGGGCGAGGGTTTGCCGCCGCGCTGACCTATTCTGGTCATTTTTGCGTGGGGGCGGTTTTGTTCGACTTGGTCATTTCGCCAGATTTCTGTACATGTCTTCTGGCTTTTGTGTTTTTCTTGTATTTCACAGGTCGTTCTTCCTCTTTCACCTTTCTCTCTATCTTCAGTTTTTCATTCACAGTTTCCTTCTGTGAATGCTCTCGTTCTCTACTTAAACTCACGTTTTCCCGCCTCTGGGTCGCGTTCTTCTTCTGCACCCAACCTCTACCTCCCTATTCTTCTTTTCTTCCTTTCCACTCCTTCCTTTCGATTTGGTAGTTTTTAGAAATTTTTGACACCAAAATTTAAAAATTTAAAAATTTGGAGGTCAATTGCCTCCCAAACATTTGTATCCAGGTACCCGGGGTACCTTATGACCCTCTTTAATATATATTTAATTTTCTCGTATTGTAGAATTTTTCATCTTCATCTCATCTGTAATTTTACAAGACGTGTTCCATACCTCATCTATGTCTACTTCTGTACATTACCCTAAATTTCCTGTACTTGCGTATTTGAATGTGTATCATCCTGTATGTTATTTCGTGTGTATATTCATCCGGTATCTTATTTCGTGTGTATATTCATCCGGTATCTTATTTCGTGTGTATATTCTTGTTTGTGGATTCAACATCTCATCCGAATGACATCTAGCAGGGATTTCGCTTATGAAAGTCCACTGAAAATATTGTAGGTTTCACACCTGGGGTTCGAACCGATGCAGGCAAAGACCTTCAGCAAAGCAAGCCTGAACCAAAACCACTGAGCCACCCAGTAAGAATTTTCTCAGCTCTACATGTAGATATCCAATTCAAACAACCAAGTACCTTGAGAAAGACACAACACCACATCAAACAAAGTGATTGTCTAGGATTTCAATTGACAGCTTTATGGTACCTGATAATTGCATCAGGTGTAGGATACTTTGGATCTTGGTTACCAACTTCTAGGACTTTGTATCCATTGAAATTAGCCTTCCATTAGCTCAACAAGAGAGATAATGCAATTCTGTGATCTTGTTGTACCTTCTAAATTATTCACATGTCAGTCAGTCAAACCATGGGCAAATACCCTTTCATCTCAAAAGAGGAGAAGTAACCAAATGAAGGACTCTCAATTAATAAAGTATTGTCCTGTGTTTATCAGCTCCATCAAAACTGGCTATAAAATGTCGATCTATTAGAGATATTAACACCTCAAATGCCTCACACTTGGCAATTATATATTTCTGGCATTGTGCAACATGGTCTCAATGGTCTGTTTAGAGCTGTTTGGCCTTCTGGGCTAATTGGCTCTATGACTACATGACTGGTTCACCAATGACTTACTGCCCAGAAACTTCAGGCAGGCCAAAAAATAAAGTAAAACAGCAGTCAGGTTGTGATGACAAGTCTCCCACAAAACAAGCCATTTCACCAACACCCATTACTGCTACATGAGGAATAATTGGAGCCTCTTCAAACACAGCAAACCTTCTTGCACCCACAACAACCTGAACAACTTCCAGGTAAACGAAAACACCCTGAGGTATCTGAAGCATTTTGGATGTAAATAAGGCTAATAAGGCAATGGGATGAGGGATGACAGACATAGGGTTCACTTTGCCTCAGGCAGGATGGCACATACAGTTTGTCACGTCAACATTGAGACAGACGCTTGGCCAGATATCTCAGCAACCACAAGCCCCACAGGAGAAATACGCATAGCAGTAGCACACTGACCAGCCAATCGCAGAGTCGCAGGTTCGATTACCGCTCTGGCCGGGTCAGCTGAACTTACGCTGGCAGAGCAGACGTAATGATGAGAAGACAAAGTAAAATTTGAAATAAATAATTTAGAACTCACAGCAAAATCAATTTGGAAGTCGTCTCCCCCTCCGACTCTCTTCTGGGCGATCTTCTGGACTTCCTCCGCGATGTTCTCTTGGGTGGTTCCCTTGACGTCAATGTAGTCGCACTCGCTGGCTGCATAGTGGGTTGAGATGGCCTGAAATTACAGGAAATATTCATGAAAATCATTCATACAAAAATAACAAACATTTTAGTATAATTGAAAAGCAAAATGAAACAATTTCTGCTGTGGCAAAGATGTTGTTGTTTTTTTTGGTACACTCGGTAACTGTACAGCTGAAACAAATGCTCCTTGTGGTACTCCCATTACATGACCATTTGGTATCATGAGGTATGTCAGTAATATTGGACAAAAGATGCCTTAGCTTGCATTGGGAAAATACCCTTTAATCTGTGACTGAGTTGAGTGATCTATATATAAACTGTGGGTCATATTTCCCAAGAGTAAACATAAATGAAGAAAATTTAAGAAAGGGATTATTGGCTTCAGATGTCTAATCACTGGTTGATGGATTAACAGATTGAGAAATAGATTAAAGGAGATTATGAGAGATTAAGGGAGATTAAAGCCTTTTACAGACACTTTTATAAACAGCCTCTCTTCCAGTTGACTTCCATTCCACAATGGCTTCTGTGTGAGCCTCAGACTCGACGTGACTTATCGTGAGTAGGTCCTTTCAAGGTCTTTCCTAAAACTGCATGGTGTCGGTGGCTGCTGCACGTGTCATATCTATGTGACCTTTAGTAGTAAGATCATTCAGGTCCTAATGCTGATTTATGTGTTCCATCTGGTAGCAATGACTAAGCAATCCAACACTCTAAAAAATTTCAGACAAAATTGGTTTTTTAGATTCAAAATGGTTTTTTGAAAAACCAAATTTCAATGCAAAAAACCAAAATGGATTTTTTTAAAAATCCATTTTGGTTTTGCATTGAAATTTGGTTTTTCAAAAAACCATTTTGAATCTAAAAAACCAATTTTGTCCTGGCATTTTTTAGAGTGAAGTTATCCTTTCTTATGCAACCTCAAAGAGAGAGACTGCTCCTGGTTGAGGCTAGTTCAGTGAAGTCAGGTCTCCCTTTCCTAAGTTTCCTTTGACAAAACCATTAATCCTCAAACCCTGTGGTGCTGGCAAAGCTTAGCAAGGGGTCCAACTGGAAACCTAAGCCCATGTTGTGTCACTCTCAATGTGGTTCAGCAGCAAAAACCCCTTGGAAAGGTTCACTTCAGGCCAATTGCTGAGTTGTTTTAGCATTAAATGCAAGTGTTTTAAGCACTCAATTGCCAGCATCGTGTAATGCCCAGAAAAAGTCCAGGAAGAAGCCAAAGGGCACAGCTTGGGCAATCATTCACAGCCAATTGTCTGGTTAAAATGCTGCTGAATTGAGTAGTGTAGAAAAACTGGCACTAAAACTGGCATTAACAGTTTTTAAACATTTTTCAGCTACAGTGATACTACTATAAAGCCACCTCTACTTGCTTTTATTCAACTTTTATGACGTGAAAATGTACCCACTTACGACTCAAAACAAACACCAGTCCTCATGGACCAAATGATACTTTTTCTCTTAATTTTTCTAGCAGTTTCTTCCTTACTACTTTTATAAAATACAAGAATCCGCGGATTGCAAAACGAAGGGGTGCAAAATCGTTTAGGTTTTAAGGTGACGAGTATTCAGTGGTAGTATTTACTATTTAGGGTTGGGATGATAACAGGTAATTACCATATATAGAGGTTTTGAAATGTAACTGGTATCAATATTGTAAAGCCCCTTTCCCACTGAGCACATATAGACACGTTTGATTGTATAATGTGAAAAGTCAAGAAACATGTCCAAAAAAGCTATTGCATAGGCCTGCAAAATACTCCAAATGTGTAGTCTTTTGTGGAATCACGCAGCCAAAAGCAACTCAATTATCAATAGAAAATTCCACTTCACCTGCATATGAGCACATATTTCTGCATATGGCTACATAATTCTGCAAAGGCTCTGTGTTGCTCCACGTTTTGTCACATTGGCTTGCAATGTGTCTGCAAAGCCACTGCATAGCGCTGCCTACCAGAATTAAATGCAGTTGTAATGCGTTCAATTTAAACAGGTTTAATTTTTAGGTGCTGCTTGTGCATTTGCACATGTTTCATTACTTTGTATTGCCTTACGTTACGTTGTATTGTATTACATTGCATAGCTTTGCATAACCCTTTGCCTATCCACTGAATTTTCTGGATATGTGTTCAAAGTTTGCTGTACTTGGACTTGTACCTGTACTTGCCAAATGCCAATGTACTTGGACTCAAGTACAATTGATTGTACTTGACCCCATGCGTTTGAACTTCAAACGCAGCCATATGTGCTCAGTGGGAAAAAGGCTTAAGGAATTGCAACAACAGATAGGTTTCGTCCCCAACCATCTATATCAACCATCTGCTAAGAATTGTCGTAAATGGCTGTAAAAGTTTACAAAACAAGTTGTTCTATATTTTACTCCACACACGTAGATTTGAGAAAATGGTAATATTAATGTATTTTCCCGAAGAAAGCAATGAAATGAAATGATCATAACAGATTGTCAGCCACTTTGAATTCATGTCTCCTTTTGCGACTTGAGAGATTGTGAGTAAAATGTAGTTTCAGGAAAAATGTGGTTTGCGCAGAAAAGATAGAAATATTGTGACATCCAGCTTATTGTATTTTGTCATACATATCTATGACACAGCTCACAAAATTTAAAGGGTTGAAATTGCTATATTGCATTGAAAAGCATTTCCAGCTTTCTGTAGCACTTGGGGAGTCTTTGAGTGTACTGGAGTTTACCGATATTCGGAGAGACTTGAGAGGACTCGTCCGCAGAACGCCACCAGGCGGCTTGAAATATCCTTCCAGGAGCATCATTGGAGAAAATTGTTGACTCAAACTGTGGGGAATCAACTCCATGAAGGTCATTTGACGTACAGGTGACCAGTGAAAAGTAAAATTCTCACCATGGAACACCGTGTGATCCAACAAAAATTTGTCTGCAAACAGCAAAACTGGAGCTGGCAGAATAATGGGGTGATCTCTTCACAGACAAGATTCACTGTTAGGTGACTATTGTTGAGCAGTGTTGCATTGTACAGTCATTTAAAGGTATAAATAAATAGAAACTGCAGGACATTAACTTGAACTCATGCTGTTTACACGATTACATCCCTCCAATGTAATATGTTGTTCTGTTTTCGACTGAGGTGTCGGGAAACAAAGACTCGGCAAGAGCACCTGTGTGAAAATGGCGGACGAGGGTTATGCAAATACAGAAATTTGTGATTTTACTTGATTCTGGACCTATAAGTACCAAGCAATGGACATGCAATTGAGCGTATGGCTCACTGGTAGAGTGGGCAAATTAATGAATGTTTAAAACCAAAAGCAATGAAGTATACATGAAAGTTCGCCAAACATGTGTAAATACTGCTTAATCATCCTGTATGCTTTGCATGCTTTGCATATATATATATATTTTCTATTTTAGGTTTTAAACAAATATTTTAAATTATCAAATTGTCTAGCCTTTTGCAATTTTCCTTGTGTGGTCACGAAGAAATCCCACAAATTATTTAACCCAGTAGCATGTGGAAAATTTCCCTGTTTGAGCATGTTGAGGGTTCAGAATCACTGAATAACTGTGTGAATGCACAACACTGACTACAGCACTCCATAGCAATTGAATTGCTATGCAGTTTTTGGTGCTATCTCTCAATGCCCCCCACCCTCCTCCCGAAGATTAAATGGCTTCACCTAACAATTAAAATTGAATCAAGCAAATAACCTTTCAACTATGCATATCAATAAGCCTATTGATGAGGGCTGCTTATGTTACAAGTGAGCAATCTCTGTAGGCTATATTTAGATTAGCAGTAATCTACTGCTCTCTGCCTTGATCCAGTGCTCTGCTGCTCAGTTGCTGGAAGCAACCCCAGGTGGCACCACCTTGCAAGAACGAAATTTTCTTGCCCTGACAATTTCCCGAGTGAGACACCATCACGCTTCCAAAGTAGCAATGGCCAAAAAAATAAATCACCCTGTCTTTAAATGAATCTCTCTCTTCACTGCGGCATTGCCAGAGGAATTCCAGCAAGATGTACCATCTAGACAGTGTAGAGGATGAAATGCATCCTTTCCCTGGTCGATACACTCTTCCATCAAGCCTGGAAGGGCGATTACAACCACGGTCGTGAGTACGGGATTTTGGCATTGTTTTGATGGCTGTAGCAGCCGAATTTCCAACAAAATACCCGAAATTTTCGATTACAAAGCTTGCCAGAGCTGAATCTTATGCCTGCACACAGCTATGTTTCCCATATTTCCGATTTACACAACTTTCATTGCGCAAAACGACGATCTCGTTTCGTAATTGAGGTGCGTCACGTTTCTAGTTCAATTGCTGCTCAAATCGTTTTTACGAGTAGGTAATCGTTAAGGCTCAATCCCAGTTAAATGGGCAAATTCCAGTATAAAAAAAGTGAAAAAGTGACTATCACGGAAACGGAAATTTCAGCTCAATATCTTTTACACATTGTCAAGAGGTGCAGTTTCTGGAATATCTTTCACTAATCTTAACATTTATTTTTCAACTTTCCAATGCAGTTTTACAGGTTAAAATGAGAAATGGTAACGTAATTTACACTGTTTAGAACATATTTAAACAAATTTCGACACTTTATTCCTTCTCAGTGCAAAAGTAATCATCAAAAATTCATGAAATTTACTAGATGATCTCAGGCATCAAGGGCCTACAAAAATAAAAAATAATTCTTTTTCTATCTCTATTGGTCTTTCTGTAGGCTATGGTAACGTAATTTACATCTAAAAACGACAAAATCACTTTTCGACCTTCTTTGGCCTCCTGTGAAGTGAGTTTTCAATATATTTCAAAACCGTAAATTGCATCAAAAACTAGACTTTTCATACTTGGCAATGAAGTTCTTATATTTAAGGATTGGCAAATATTAACATGATTAAAGTGGCCTTGAATCTTGGTAACGTAATTTACAAGAATTATGTGACTTTTTTAAATAACCCTAAAAACGTATTTATAGATTTTAAAAAAAGTTATGATTTTTTTTGTATGAAGGACATTATAGTTAGGCACATTTCCATTCATTTCTTAAGTCAATACCAGCAAAAATAGTGCCACAGCTTCATATTATATGAAACCACACAGCCATTGGACATGCCATTTTCCCGTTTTTTGGCCATTAAACATGGAATTTACCCCAGTTCCTATCACATATTACATGTATATTGTATATGACTAAATTTCTGTATTAGTATTCTAAATCACTGCCAAATTTCAAAATTGTAAAATGATTTTACTAGAAATGACAGCCAATACTCTTTGAACATTCTTTATTTTTGGAATTTGCCCATTTAACTGGGATTGAGCCTTAAACGAGGGCGCTAAAAGCGCCCTTCGTTAAAAACTTAAGAATTACTAGCAGGCCCACAACAGCCTGGTACAGGGTGCAATGGAACATGTCTTTACACTCCTGAGTGTCTTGTAAGTCAACAGATTCATAAATTGCTTATGTTCTTGCTAACTATATGTGCCACAGGGAGAGTGAATTTGCTTTTAAATCAGTTTTAAGTTACGACTTGTATGATGGCAACATTTGTTTTTCAATTAAAAAGACTATAGTAAACCTTTTAAAACCAAAAACCACGCAGTACCAGTCTCCTGGATACATTGTATTGTTCAGATGATGAATAGAAACAATCTTTGATTGAAACATTTTATTCTGCAATGTATTAGGCCTATGCACTGTTGTAATGTAGTATTTTCTGAGAAGTGCACATTATGCAATTGTAAATATTTGACTTGGGGGTTATTTCAGCTTGGTTCAATCATTTTTGGGGGTGAGAAGCCAACAGCATGGACAATTTATAACACTCTTCTTTTGTGAGGTCTCATTTTATGGTGTCTGATCAAAAGATTTACTTGCTATTTTTCTTTCTTTTCTTTTCTTTTCCTTGCTGTCTTTTTTCTTAAAGGTTTTTCTGGATCCTTTTAATTTTTTCTCCTCCTATGCTACACTACCAGGATTGAATTTGGTACTACTGTCACCAAAATTTAGGAATATCTTTACATGTGTATGAGAGTTCAGATTTGGCAAGTATACTGTCACAACTGATCAGCTGCTGCTGATACAATGTGCCAACTTCCAGACCTTCTTGAGCTCTGCTTTTCGTAAGCTCCATAAATTACTCCAGATATATATATATACAACATTTCAGTTGATTGTTAAAAGTCATCACAGTGCTTATCAAGCATTTAAATCACTGCACCTTAGTTTAAACACGAACTGAGCCCTGAGCTGTATCATTGTGGAAGGCTCACCACGAATTTCGTGCCTGCATTGCAGTGCATGACTGATAGTATATACAATACAATACTGTTAAAAAATTAAACAGTTTATCACACTTCACTTGCCAGTATCTTGGTGTTTGTCACACTGGGCCTATGGTCAATATGGAGAAATTATGACAAACATTTCATGCCATTCTTCATCAAGGTATTTAGTACAATCCATGTACCTCATACAAAAAATGCAGTTTTGACCAAGTTGAATCAACAAGAGAAACATCTATATATAGTACATATATAGCAAATGAGCCCGGTATGAGCCTGGTATGAGCCCGGTATGAGCGCGGTATGAGTCCGGTATGAGCCCGGTATGAGCC
This sequence comes from Platynereis dumerilii, assembly GCA_026936325.1. Lineage (NCBI taxonomy): Eukaryota > Metazoa > Annelida > Polychaeta > Phyllodocida > Nereididae > Platynereis > Platynereis dumerilii. Next base: position 7,566,781 of record JAPTHN010000011.1, on the reverse strand, counting down.
CGAAAACCGTCAGGTAACAACTTGGTAACAGCTGTTAATAGGTATTGGTCAGGTAACAGCAGAGGTAACAGCTAGACAATCATTCAAGTTTGCAAGCCACTGCGGACATTCTAATCCCAGTTGGATGAGCTGTTAAAAGAGTGATAATCCTGTCCAAGACTTGTTGATCCTTTTTTCACTGGCTGGATGATAACATGAGACACTTTTATGCTGGATCTCTTGAGCTCTCTTGGAGTAGTTATCAGTTTTATTACTGAGACAGCACATTATTATTGCTGGACCCTGCTGTTGGCATGTGTAATGACACTCCTAAAAGTCAAGATAAGTAGCAACATTATGGATGCCTTTCAGCATTAGAACATGTTCCAAGATACACCACTCTCTGCCATGAGTAATGGTGCAGGGTGATGAGGAGGGAGGGGGTTTGGCTTGTTGGGAAATTCTATAAACACGATTACAGCACCAGGTCAGCAAAACATAAACATGTAATGGTCAACACTCGACAGAAATGGTCAACCTGTTTCCAGAGAATCAGGCCTAATAGCCATTGAAGGCGTTGACAGATCAGATCCTGAGCATTTCATCTAAAGCTGCAGCAAATATTCTCTATGTGATACGAAATACATTTCACCAATATATCTTGAGGGTTCTGTGACTGCAGCCCTACAACAAGATGCTTTCAATTCTAATGTTCTTGATCTGATCATAGAGCTATAACTTATAGATCCATGATCTGATGATGACTGGTTAACTGGTTTGAGCTTGGTGGCTGAGTAGTTAAAGCTCCTGCCTGCTCCGCTGAAGGTTATTGCCTGCATGGGTTCGAACCCCAATACCGATGGGAGATCCCAAAAATTTTCAGTGAATCTTCATCATGTACATGAGCAAAATCCGATGTCATTAGGATGAGACATTAATTTGGCAACCCTTTGTATCTGTATCAGTATCTGTGCTGGGCAAGTAAAATATCCCTCACATGGGGTAAATATAACATGTTGAGGACTCTTGCTCTCTTTCTCGACATCTCATCAATCAAGCCTCGTGAACGCCCACAACTGGGCTAAGAGGGCTGCACTGACCATATCTAATAAATTATCTATCTATTTATCTTGGATACAACTCACATTTTAGTGCTGTGAGAAAAAGGACCCCCTGGACTTGGTGTAAAAAAGAAGCAATAAAGATGTCATAATTCAGATAGAGTTACAACATCCTCTTCCCTTCTGTTCCATGCTTCATTGTGTCTTTCGTGGCTCCCTCCCACTGATGCAGCCCAAAGGCCTGACCCCATAAAATAGTTCAACCTGTTAATTCTTGAATGGAGATGTGAGTAGCTGTCATCTCTGTTAATTTATTGCAGCCACTACAATGCAAAGTAAATCAGCTCTTGTTGTTCACTCTGTTGAAAACAAAACAGAATCTGATGTTGGATTTGGATAGACAACAGTGCAGTATTAGGGTAAAGGAGAAATTATTCAAATTAACAAAAAATGTCCACCCATGTAACATCTTAGTTTAAATCTGGTAAACACAAATTAATCAACAACTCTGGTTAATGTGAGTCGTAGAAAATAAATTTAACGCGGCACAAAGTTGTAAACAGTGAAAATTCTTGAATTTAGAAAACAGACAAATTTATTGTGATTCTCCAGTCACTGCAAGGTACTATGCCATAAGAATTTCTTGATAAAATGCCTTGTTTTCTTCTTGAATCATCTAATTGTTTTCAATACTTTCTTGAAATGTACATCGAAACCACTCTACTTTTTTCCCTGAGAGTCAGGGTCAAGGGTGCCAAGGTCGACCTGGTTCATCGTCACAGAGCCACTTAACAGTTTTTTTCTCAATTTCCTTTTTACAAACATTCCAAGGTCAAACAAACATCCCACGATCACTCCTCCGATAGAATTACTTGGCAAAAAAGAGCTACAGAAACAAAAAAATTTTTATATATCCAACATTATTAATAAATCAGGTTAGTATCTGTATCAGGTACATGCATTTTTCACCAAAGTTCCTTCTTCTAGCAGGAAAATTGGCATTTTGACCAGTTTTAATTAGTAAATTTGCTACTGTGAAAGCAAAAGTTAAAACAGCTCAGAGCAGGTTGGAGCAATCTGGAGCTCAGAGCAGCTTGGAGCAATTAGGAGCTCAGAGCAGGTTGGAGCAAGCCAGAGCTCAGAGCAGGTTGAAGCAAGCCAGAGCTCAGAGCCGGCTGAAGCAAGTCAGAGCTCAGAGCAACTTGGAGCAAGCCAGAGCTCAGAGCAGGTAGGAGCAATCTGGAGCTCAGAGCAGCTTGGAGCAATTAGGAGCTCAGAGCAGGTTGGAGCAAGCCAGAGCTCAGAGCAGGTTGAAGCAAGTTAGAGCTCAGAGCCGGCTGAAGCAAGTCAGAGCTCAGAGCAACTTGGAGCAAGCCAGAGCTCAGAGCAGGTTGGAGCAATCTGGAGCTCAGAGCAGCTTGGAGCAATTAGGAGCTCAGAGCAGGTTGGAGCAAGCCAGAGCTCAGAGCAGGTTGAAGCAAGTTAGAGCTCAGAGCCGGCTGAAGCAAGCCAGAGCTCAGAGCAGGTTGGAGCAATCTGGAGCTCAGAGCAGCTTGGAGCAATTAGGAGCTCAGAGCAGGTTGGAGCAAGCCAGAGCTCAGAGCAGGTTGAAGCAAGCCAGAGCTCAGAGCCGGCTGAAGCAAGTCAGAGCTCAGAGCAACTTGGAGCAAGCCAGAGCTCAGAGCAGGTAGGAGCAATCTGGAGCTCAGAGCAGCTTGGAGCAATTAGGAGCTCAGAGCAGGTTGGAGCAAGCCAGAGCTCAGAGCAGGTTGAAGCAAGTTAGAGCTCAGAGCCGGCTGAAGCAAGTCAGAGCTCAGAGCAACTTGGAGCAAGCCAGAGCTCAGAGCAGGTTGGAGCAATCTGGAGCTCAGAGCAGCTTGGAGCAATTAGGAGCTCAGAGCAGGTTGGAGCAAGCCAGAGCTCAGAGCAGGTTGAAGCAAGTTAGAGCTCAGAGCCGGCTGAAGCAAGCCAGAGCTCAGAGCAGGTTGGAGCAATCTGGAGCTCAGAGCAGGTAGGAGCAATCTGGAGCTCAGAGCAGGTTGGAGCAATCTGGAGCTCAGAGCAGGTAGGAGCAATCTGGAGCTCAGAGCAGGTTGAAGCAAGTCAGAGCTTAGAGCAGGTTGAAGCAAGCCAGAGCTCAGAGCAACTTGGAGCAAGCCAGAGCTCAGAGCAGGTAGGAGCAATCTGGAGCTCAGAGCAGCTTGGAGCAATCTGGAGCTCAGAGCAGGTAGGAGCAATCTGGAGCTCAGAGCAGGTTGAAGCAAGTCAGAGCTTAGAGCAGGTTGAAGCAAGCCAGAGCTCAGAGCAACTTGGAGCAAGCCAGAGCTCAGAGCAGGTAGGAGCAAGCTGGAGCTCAGAGCAGGTTGGAGCAAGCTGGAGCTCAGAGCAGGTTGGAGCAAGCTGGAGCTCAGAGCAGGTTGGAGCAATTAGGAGCTCAGAGCAGGTTGGAGCAAGCCAGATCTCAGAGCAGGTTGGAGCAAGCCAGAGCTCAGAGCAGGTTGGAGTAAGCCAGACCTCAGAGCAGGTTGGAGCAATCTGGAGCTCAGAGCAGGTTGGATCAAGCTGGAGCTTGAAGCTGGTTGAATCAATTAGGAGATATAGAGCAGGTTGGAGTAAATGGTGAGCTATATGGCAGGTTGGAGCAAGCTGGTGCTTGAACTATAAGGCGTTGAACTAGCGCAGATGCAGAAGCTAACTTGTCATTAACCAACTTGGTTCCACTCATGCATAAAGGTGCTAGCTCTTGTTCAAACACATTGTAATAAAGGTTATAATGTGCATCCCCAAGAGTTCAAGCTTGAAACAAATGATCAGATCCTCAATTCAGACTCAGTACAGTAGCTCCTTGACCACTGCTCCACCAACTGGTACTTCCGAAAGCCAATTAGTATCTCCGGAACAGTCTCTTATTATTGTGTTAACATAAACTCTTTATAAAAGATTAGAAAGTCCAAAAGTATTTCACTATTTACCTTCCTGAACCTTGGAGACCTGTTTGCCCCCGAGCCGTGGATAAGCAGGGGGTGGAAGAAGACTGTGTCTCCTTCTTCCATGTTGAGGTGGATCCTCTCCTGGCTGGGGTCGTAGTCCTGGATGCCATGGTACATCTTGTTCACTCCTCCCTGGAATTGAAAAATATTAAATATATACATTTCTTTTATCATAATACTATATATGTAAAAGAATTCAATAATACTGGTAATGTTGACCCTATGTCAAATTCCCTGATCCCTCAGATCTTAAGAAATTTACCTGTGAAGTTAGAGTTCAGAAAGGAAATTTTGACAGAGGTCGAATACTTATTTCCCTGACTGTACTTAAAGAGAGATTCTTTTCGATCTTATATATACAAGTAGGGAAGTAGACTAGCCAAAATCATGAAGAGTGATTTGGCCATACAACTACATTGTTTTTCTGAGAACCAAATAATCCAGAATTCTATGACTGAATAGAATCACTATTTACAGATAACTTTTCCATAGTTTGGTTGAGAGGTTGAGACTGAGTAGTGTAACATTGTTTTTGTTGGCCATATCACCAAGACCATTGTCATATCACCACATATCTCCCCATATCACCTGATATCTCACTGCCATGTCACATTAGCTTGACTGTGGATGTATTCCCATCAGGGAAGTCATTAATTTTCTTGAATGGTTTGTTTTTCCTGGTTATTTTTTTGCTTGCATTGATTGAATTCTTTGCTACTTTTTTTTTGTTGCTATGTGGTCAAGTACTATGCAACAGGTTTCAAGGGCCTTCAATATTTGATGTTACCATTTCTTTTGATCATAAAATAAAAGTAGCACATGTTATTCATGTTATTTTAGGAAAATATTTGATAATGGCTAGTGCTACTTCACTTCTAGTGAGAACCCACTTTCTTATGTTTATTTGGGAAACCTAGAAATGCCCATTGTACTGTTAACATTTGCAATTTGTAGTACAATTTGTCCTGTACAATACATCAGTTGTACACCATGGATAATTCTACTTGTCCATTACATGTATACAATTGTTTATGAATGATATAAACAAAATGTCATTGGCCTCAGTCACTGATGCAGGTGAAAATGTGACAAATCAGCAGTCAAGAATTGAGCTGTGACCAAACCGTAAACACCAATTGATATCTAAGAAGCGACATTGTCAAATAGCTAGTTAAAATGAGGACCAAAAACGGAAGATTCGTTTCGGATTGAAGTTCTAAAAGTTATGTGCATTCATGACTGGCTGATTTTTACCTGGGAGTTGGTCAAAGAAAAAGTTGATTTGTCAATACCTGGTAGTTGATATAATTGTAATAATAAATAGCAAATCAGAAAAAAAAACATAATAATATCTTGATGAAATATTTACCATATATACTATATAGCTATATATATGGCTATACATTACTACAAAATGTAGATGCAGTGCTATGCACAGCACACCCGAGAGATGCTTGAAACCCCAAAGACAGACCTGGAGCCTTGGAGGAGCACACACCTGAAGCACAGCTGATCGGAGGTGCAGATTAGTTGAATGTTCAGCCCATTAGCCAGTGGCTTGAAGAGGGCAATAATAGTAACAAGTTATAGCAACATTTGCTACAGGTCTCTTTGAAGTATGTACTTTCAGGTGAGGTGGTATTTATTACCCCAAGTGGATGGGGGAGGTGGGTAGGGCCATGAATAGGGCCCATAGGAGATCCCAGGGGCCACCCAAGCCCACTGCCTCAGTCATATACACTCTGGAGTAGCACACACTCCAGTCATTTTCCCTCAACCCTGATTGTGTTTAGCCATAAATTGCAAGTGCTAGTCTCGTGAATAATCAGCCTCTAACAAGGAAATGGATGTAGCTGATTCTGAGCTGATGGTGTAATAGGAATAGTCAGCCAAAGCTGCAGCAGATAGGGACAGACAGTCTGAGACAGAGATAGCTAAAGATAGACTGAGAAAGACAGACACAGACTGAGATAGAGAATATATAGTCAGAGCAGAAGCCAGACTGATAAACCAACTGCTTTCCATCAAATAGTAAATAAATCCAATGTTTATGATCCACTTTCGGATGAACAGTAATGAAACAGTCAGAAAGTGTTATATTATTATGAAAAACACCTGCCCACCCTCAAGCAGACATCATTTGTAAGCTCTTTGTGTCAACTACCTAAATGGATTGATCACATTGTCGCCTGCCTTCAAAGGTATCAGGTTCCAAATTATATCATTCTTTTATATATAAATTCAAAAATTTTGTATATATATGAATGGCCATTCAATTTGGCCAAATGTCCCAATAAGTCAAAATTGCTGGGACATTGCTTGCAAAAAGGGTGACATGGCTTTTGGTCCTGCATTTTTGCACAAAAAGCACTCATCAGGCTAAAAATAGGACAGGCAGGGACCATGGTAGTGAGGTAAGGTGCACTCTAGGCCCCTCTTGGATCAGGATGAAACATCCGTCCAACATGGGTTGGCATTTGGGTTGCCCGAGCTGCGAGTCAAACTAGGGTCCCAAGTCCGACTAACCATCAGGATTTATAGTCAATAGAGATCCAAGATTAGGCCTATGCATACAAGATGCATGCAGCCATGCAGATATTGTACCACGTCAAGAAACAAGCTTTGGCTGCTTTGCAGTTGAATTAAATTGCTTTACGAGGAAAAAGGGACATCCTAATAGGATCCAGATTTAAAGAATGATAGGTTCTGCAGGTGAAAAGTGGATTTACATGCTTCCTTCACAAGTGTGCCCACCTGGCCAGATCTCCCTTGCTGAAGCATTGCCACCAAGCCTCTCCTGCCTATACGTCGGTTGCTCTACCTTCTGTATCTTTGGAGATTTTCTTGGGATTTACGACTCCTCCAGACTGACACCAAATCAGCCAGGTTACAGCAACTTACTGGGGTTAAGTGTGGTTAACCCAGAGTCAGCCAAGTGTTTTTGTTTTATGAACATGATGTATATAAATGGAGGTGGCAGACTCACTGTGGCACATGTTTTAAAATCTGTCAACTCTATCTGTAGCAGTCTAGCCTGTAGCATAGTATGGCAGGGATGCTTGGTTCCCTTGACTGGACCCACGATTTATGGCCATTAGTGGCAAAAAGATTGATGGAAGGATGATGCAAGAGGCTTGTGAAATTCACTGAGCCAAAAGCAAAGATCTTACTGTGGTAAGACAAGTAACTGCAGTCTCCAGCTGTCACTCAAGACAGCACTACTTGCATCACACAGCTGAGGCATCTGAAATCTTGAGGTATTTAACATTCCAAAAACAACTGTTGTCTGTGCAATGCATTTTCCCCTATTTTTCCATGCCTATGTCGAATACAATTGCAATTAGCACTCGATTTGAGCCTCAAATGCTGGGAGCTCAGACTTCAGGAATTGTCTTAATTAAGTAAGCTGATCATTAGTACTTACCAAGGCCGATAAGGGTGCATGTATGTTAAATTTTATAGTAGTTTGAAGGTCATCAAAGGACCTACCACACTTACACATACTTAGTATATCGGTCGTATGTAAAGAAATGAAACTACATGACCGATACCTTCACTTCATCACCCTAATTATGTTTTTCACACCGCTTTGTCAGATACACATATTTTTCATGACCCACTTCCTGGTAAATCATTCATGGACAAGAAAAATTGACAGATTAGAGACATCTTTTTGTTGCAATCACCAATGTAGCGATGTAGTCAATGTAGCTGTGTTGATAGAAAGGGAGATTTAAGTTGAGCTGCTACTTTCAGCTCATTCTCAGAGAAGTGAGGTCCAAAAAAGTTGTAGTGAGACATTAATCAGGTACTTTTTGAGCATTTTGTCACTTTCAGTACAAGTTATTTCGCTTTCCACAAGAAATGCCACAAGAACGAGGTCTTTCAAGTCCCTAGACAGACAATGGTGGCCATCTGATTCCCTTTAAACCATCTCTGGAAGCTCTTTGCAGACTTTGTCAATGTCAACAAACAGTGAAACTAAGACAGGTACCTTGTTCAACCATCAACAAATACATCTTGGTTTTTTATGCAATTTTTTACAAGACCTCCACTTCCAAAATGGTTCTTTACGACCCACCACGACCACCAACCACTGTGCAAAGTATACAAACTACAAAAACATTAATTATACAAGAAGCATTATACAAGAAGCATCAAGTATCTGGGAGGGCTGAAGCATTGGGCCTATCCATCTGTGAAATCAGTGAGCTAATACTTGCAACAGGCTTCAGCAACAGTCTCTTTAATGGCTCTTGCATTGAAAGCTAACATGAAATGCTGATACAAATATATTTTAATACGATTAAAGAACCATGATGACCAAGAAATTGTCAGACATGTAGAAAATCAGTCTGTTAAATCTAAAGGCAGACCACAGGCAGGCACAATTCAAGTCGATTTGGCAGGAAAAATTCAAGCCGCATTGTCAGCTACAGTCCAGTCCGTCTCATTTCTGGAATGAGTGTTCGTCGTCAAAAATCTGACAAAAACAGCAACAAAAATCACAAAAATGTGACCAAAAAATTACAAATTTGCTAATCTACCCATGAGTATATATGTATTTTTCCTGTGCGACCTGTAGATGTTGAGCAATCAGGCCAAACTCAACTACCAGTTCGCATGTGGTGAGACAAACTGTAGGTCACATTTGGTGGTTACAATCAGGTCTGCGATCGCCAGAAGTCCAGAACTCTTGTTAGATCAACCAACTGAGCATGCTTAGAAATACCACACCTCAGCTCTGATCAAATAGAGTAGGCTGTTTGTAGCCTGATGGATATTGGACTACAAGACGTATTTAGGTTGCCTCAGTTGATGGTTCAAATACTAAATACACTGCAATAAAGAGAAGAGTGTGCAACATTTGATATTATCATTGAATAGTTCTCTCACCTGCCACTTGGGGTATTCGTGGGTCAGCAGATTTCCACGATGTGACCCTGGCACCACCACAAGACATCCATTTTCACGGTTGATCTTCTCCATGGCGGTCCAGGCGCAGATGATTCTCTCGGCTGGTCGGAATGGAAAGTAGTGAAGGTCCTGGTGCATGGGGTGACGGGAGGTCAGCGTACCTGAAAAATTAAAATTTTCCATTCAACCAAAAGACATCAAATTTTGAATGATTTGCGAGATGAGGTTATATTTTACAGTCAAAGATAACACTTCCAAGGAACTTGTAGTGATTAATTTTCGGAATGTAACTTTAGATAAACTGCGGGATACAATTTCGACAACATTTTTTGTTCAGAATCAATGAATACGCCAGAGCTTCCAACAGAATAGGTCATACCATAATTCTTTTTTAAAACATCAATCATCAGGATAATGCCACTTTATAATCAATCCAAATACCTATCGTGATCAGACTTTGAAAGGTTATTAACCTTAAAGGTCATTGAACTTACCAGGGTCTGGAGGTTTGTTGATCAGCATAGTATGCATTGCCATGATGTTGGGGCCGATGAAATCCTCGAGGTACCTGACCACCTGAAACCGAAGAAACAAATGTAATCAAAATGTGATGATAGTAATTGGGATTCCTTTAGTTATCACCCATTCAAGTGACATGGCAATTGTAGGCTATATAGAGTGGGTTGCAGTCCCTGGTTGCAGTCTGTGGATATGGTGTTAGCATTATATAGGTTATTCAACATAAGAGAGAGAATATATATGTTATTTATCCAACGACAGCTGTAGCCCGAGGTGTAATAAACACATATTTTTCATCCCATGGTGAATAACCGTCCGATCCCATGAGACACTCGAACAGGTAAACACGGGACGAGAAATTGACAACAAAGAATATGGGAATTATCATCCGGACATACTGGCATGTGATTGGCTGACAGAAGTGTCAAATGGTAAAAGTCAATAAATTGAAACATTGAAATTGCAGATTTGGGTCCTGGTCTTAGCATGGAGGAGCTGAGTAGATCTTCCATTACTCTTTGCTCCACTCCCCTCACATAGGTGTAAATTGGTACAGTGCTAAAGGTAGTGATGACAACTGCGGAATGTTTCATTTACAAGAGAGGGCCTTTAATATTTGGTGCACGCTGATGTTTACTCATAAGAGAGTACAGAAAGGCTCATGATTGAACAGGCATTCAAAGGGTGTAGGTTCAGAGTAAAACCTATTGAGATTAACTAGAGTGAAAAGAATTGTCTATAAAATACTTTAAAAAAATTCGTGCTTACGTATGATGATTCAGTGACTCGATCTTGATGACACGTGAAAACTAATGAACTGATTTTCTTGAAAAGGATTACTATTTCTCCCTGTACCTCGATGAAAATAATCCTATCTTATATTTTTGTTGTTTCCCAACACTTTCTTTTTCTATGCACATCCTTAAATCGCCATGGATTCATGCCTCCTTCCACCAATCCTCCTATTTCCATCACTTCTAAGGATTTTTTACTTTACACCCGTATCTATTACGGCAACGACCGTAACCGTACATTCCACCACTCACCTTATTTCGCCCCTACGTGGAGACACCTCCTGTGGACATTTTCCGCCAGAGGGCCTCACCCATCTCCTCCAGAGGACGCCAGCTGCAAGCAAAGCAACTGCCTGCTGCATAATCAGCCTGCTGCTGCCAGCCCTCAAATCTCAATTGCCCCATGCATATGCTATAGCCCTACAGAGGGTCAGATTGCTATTGAAGCGTCACATCAAACACTTCATCCTCAGTCATCCTCAAATGGAATTTATAACATTACAGTGCTACAGTCACTGTGGTCAAAAGCACATTAATTTATCACATTTTCTATCACGTCCACCACTAATTTTCTAATGCCCATTTTGTAAGCTTTAACAATTTATTTTCCACAAGTCGAGTCCAATTTTGGATCATACCTATTGAAAACAGATACATACATCAATAGATAGTTTGACAAAAATTATAATTCAATACATCTAAATAGAAATATAGAGAGGTAAAAACATATACAGATACATAAATAGACGTCCAATTCATACCCTGACTATTTAGGCCTATAACATTAGAATGCATCCCTTTCATTCTCTTAACCATTCTTACATTCTCACAGTTCCCTTCCTTCCTTACCAGGTAGCAACATGCATGAGCGCCACTTCCTACTGATCTAATCTTACAGTGGCGTATTTAGGGGGGGGGCATTGGGCCATGCCCCCCCCCCTCAGGTCAACAATTAACATGGAAGAGATAGGAAAAGCCGTGGAGCGCCCTATATTCACCTCATATATTGCCCCCCCCCCCTCAGACCATTTCTAGATACGCCCCTGCAATCTTATTTCACCTTAGCATCACACTTTTCATTTATAAACAACACAATGTCTATCAAATGCAACACAGCCATCACAGGTCGGACAAATCCAACTAAGAGTAAGAGCATGATGTCAAAAAATGTTGGACTCAAATGGTTTTATAAAGTACAAAATGCTCTTTTTTGCATAGAAGTTCACTTTCCCAAAGACCAACAGCGTGCATGACAATCCACAAACCCTAATTGGAATGACATTCATGACAGGCCGAAAAACCATTTTTGTGTGATTCTCTTTTTTTAGAGTGAATAATTTTGACTTCTCTCAAGACATTTTGTGAGACACAACACTTTCATTCTAAACACTATCACATACAGGTCTGTCTCAATACCGTTTGTCAAGGGCCCGACTGGCCTATGGGGCAGAGTGGCAGCTGTCATGGGCCCATTCACTCAGGGGGGCCCATACATGATGTCCAAATAATAAAATTCCAAGAAAAAGGCAACAAACAAAACTTACCCATCTGTGGCATGCAACAAAACAACTGATAAGGACAACATCCTCTCACGTTTGCGGCCCTATACCCTAATACATTTATTTAACAATTTCTCACATTATTTTGGCTGCAGTAAAATTTGCATTTGAAAATAACGCTGCTGGTATGGACGCGAGGGCCAATTCTCTTATCTTGCGACGGGCCCAAAATGCTGCCAGTCCGCCCTGCGTTCCTCTACATATTCCTTATCACGGGTAAATTCTTATGCCATATTTGTCTTTAACAAACCTTAAGTTTGTCAAGAATCAGCAAATGTGATCTAGATATATTTTTAAGTTTGCCTTATAAAATAAATTTGAAGTTATTTCAGCTTTATATTTATGGAATTTAATTGGTCATGACTATGCCAGGAGTGTCTTAAGTGGTCTTTCTTAATTTGGATCTAAAGAATTCTCTCAAATCTTTTCTTCGCCTTCTTTCTTTTTTGAATATCTCTTTCAACTTTATTTTGCTGGCAATCCCAAAAATCGGTCAGACAGACAGACTGACAAAAACCATATTTAATGTGTGCCAGAGCTAGATAGACAAAATAAATATTTTCCACCGAATCTGCAAACTCTTAATGCTTACCCTGAGTTTAGATATTGCAATTATGAAAATTGCTTGATATTTAGACTTGGCTGGAAATGTCTGTCTTCAACTGGTCATATTTAAACATTTTTGGTATCTTTTTGTTGATATCAATTAATTGTCAGCGTAAGAAAATAGTTCAATAGAAAGTTTTCTTTTATTCACAAAATCAGTATGTCAGGAGTTGAAACTTATAAAAAAGACATTAGTTTTAAGCACTTGATAATGGATGGATGGATGATTGGGACTTTATGTCCTGTATTTATGCACTTGGTAGGCTGATGAAGACAGGGGTAGGACAGGGCAATGAGGCGAAGGATGATTGAAACAGCCGTCCAACATAGCCCGGCAAGAGCTTGATTCTAAGCCTGGACCCAGCGACTGGCAGCCCAGCACGCAACCACTAGACCAACCCTATCCCCAAGGCCCAAGCACTTGATAACTTTTACATATATTAACAAGAACCCAGGGGTTCAAAATGGAGGTGGTGTAGTGTCTTAAGTAGGGCTTGGCAATATTGAGAAAAGTTGCGATATGCGATACTGCGAAAAATAGTTGCAATAATTTGTTGCGATATCGATATTAAATGAGATATCAATATTGAATGAGAGATCAATAATTAATGCTACGTCAATATTGACTGACAACCCATCTTCAGCAAGACAAAATCTGCTCAAGCCATCAAGGGCATAATTTCCTTTAAATTTGGGACCCACCTACTCACTGAAGGACAAAGTACCTGGAGAGAATATAATTTTCTTGATTTTCAAGAACATGTAAAGGTGTATTTTATTTATGTTAAACAATGAATGCGAATGATGCGATATATTGCCAAGCCCTAGTTGTAAGTGAGTGCACAGAACCAGATGTTGCGAGAATCCAAAATTTGAGAAAAATATCAGAAATCCTAATTTTTTCCAGTTTTTTGGTTTTTATGAAAATTTCATAACATTGGCCCTCCAACTGAGTTAAGTCATTTAAAGAGGCATAATGTTAGCCCTGGACCCCTGTGGGACAGGTGTCATGAATCATCCCATAGGAAAATCATGAGATTTGAAGGACATGGTCTGGGAGAATGAAATTTTAACCCTTTATCGCTTTGTTTTGTATTAAATTGTTGGTACCTTCAAAAAGTTCACCTTTTTTGCTATTGACTGCACCTATTTTGATATTCTTTAGTCAATAGAATAGATGTAAAATACACCCTTGAACTTGATGAAATGGTTTTTACCCTTATACATTGGGAAAATGGACACTTCTGATTGGTCCAAAGATGGTGATGTCATAACAAACATCTATGACATCATAGATAGTCTAAGTGACGTCACAATGGTGACATCACAGTTCAAAGTGAGGATGATGGCTAACTCCCATAGTTTTTGATCATATCACTCATTTGAAAGTGATTTTAACAACACAAATCTTTGTGGAATCGCTTTGAAAAGTGGTGCCGTCAGCAGGGTTATATGTGGGCTCCCCAAGGACAAAATGTCATCAAATTTAGATAAAAATTGACAGCTTTAGAGCAAATCTCCTGACTCCATGTCAAAAACTCAAGATTTTCAATGGAACGACCCATGACCCATGCTCACGCATGGGTCCCAGGGCTAGCATAATGTAGACATGGAAATGCAAAATTTGAGAGGTCTTACTAAAAAATTTACAGAGTCATAGAGCATTGTAAAAATATATTTTTTTCTATTTTTTTCTGAATTTGCTGTTATTAATTTTTGTAAGAGCATTTAGACTCCCAAAAGGACATTTAGGGTATTTAACGCATATCATGGTAGATCTTCATTCCAACAGGTATAACCGTTTTGGAGTTCTGCTCCGGAAACTTTTTTTTAAAATTTAAATATTTTACAAAGACAGTAGCAATTGCTTTAATATGAACACCACAAGGTAACACTATATGCTATAAGATCCAGTCATGTGCCAAATATATATATATATCCTGTGACTAGCGGAAATCCTGCGCTCTGATTGGCTGCTTAGTCACAGTATATATTTCCATATCCATTAATTAAATATGCGGCCTGATGGATATGAAATATATCCACCTCATTGAATATTCATGAGGTGGGATATGAAATATATCCATCGGATGACATCATCACATTGTTATGTTACCATGACGTCACCACCCACCAGTGCAGATGTACCCATTGTGACGTCACCAGATTGACCAGCTCTGGCCTTTTATGAGAAGCGTTATGTGTCACTGCATAGCTCCACTCCTGTGAGGAGCAGCATCTATTTATTGACACCAAAATTTTGCAAATTTAATTTTGTTTAATCTGAAATAGGTCCCAACATAATCAGGTAATAATTTCTGTGAAAAGTTAGCAACTGAAATTCATGTTGTCTATAAAAATGTTTCACCATGCAGCATTGCTAAGCTCAATTCCAGACATAGAAAATGATTAGGAGTATTGTCAAAGGATATAAATATTATACAGTGACCTTGCTTTATGGGATATGGAATATATTCACCCTCGGACTCCCATATCCCACTCGGGCTTCGCCCTCGTGGGATATGGGAGTCCTCGGGTGAATATATACCATATCCCATAGCAAGGTCACAGTATAACATATAATATGCAAGTGCAATAGTTTAGGCACAGTGGCCAAAACACAATGTGTGACGCGGTGATGCCACCCGTAGTGGATCCAAGCAAGATAAAAAAGGAAGTCACGTCCTAATTACAACATGCCTGCTATTCATTTCTATGCCATATGCATGCTCTATAACCAAGTTAGCATCGCTTCTTTTACTCCAAACATCTCCAAACAAAATGGCCAATTCAGGGCCAAAAAGACATACTGAAAATACTCTATTTTCCCCCCAAAACATTCCATCCTTTCACTGTGAATACATTAATGGAGATGTGTACGATCCTCCATTAAAAATCCACATCTGCTTATCTATCTATCTATCTATCTAACTATTTACATATCTATATATATAAATATATATCTATCTATGCAGAAATTTACCCATCCATATATCTGACTGAAATAGTTGGGAGATTTATATAATTATTGAAATCCCATCTTTTGTGACCTAGTGTTATGATGACATAAATTTCCAGATCAGAAAACTGACCAATACACATCCTAGTGCCACCATGACATAGTTCCAGCTCAGCTCATTTGCATACACAAAACACAATACACATAATTTTCAAAATGGTGGACAGCTCATTTGCATACACAAAACACAATACACATAATTTTCAAAATGGTGGACTGTAACACCAAAAAAAACAACTCCAAACTATCAAATCATTAACGGACTACTTAGAATTATTTTAGGTCAATACATGTAGGCTGCAATAATAGCCCTGCATCTCTAGTTGAGTGCAATTTTAAAATTAGAAAATATTTTGAAACATGCAAAGAGTAATTTCAGATTTTCTTCTAAAATTTTGAATTTCCCGCCTAAAGTTTACACTCACTCACTCACTCACTCACTCTCTCACTCACTCTTTCACCCGCTTTTTCACGGACTACATAAATGGCGGTGTGTAAACACCTCCATTAAAAACTGATTTTGGAAAAAAGTTTGATGATGCAGTTATATGCACTCAGTTGAGACAGGTCGGAATGTTCTAAATATTCGCACTGTCCTCCTCAGTCGATGTTCTGAATGATCATAATGGTCAGCCGCAATGCAACATTTAGTGCTTTTAAGTCAACTGGAAATGTCAATGAACCATGTGTGTATTAGCTGGTATGAGTCATAATTTAAGTAATTCTATGGGAGAAATCCTGGAGGATATAAAGATATTATTCGATTAAATGAATGAACAATTTTTATAATGATTCCTGTACCGTAAAGGTTAAATTTAGAGGTTTGATGATATAGTTAACATTTTGAAACGATAATGGATCAATTTTATTTTGCGTCATATCAGAAATGATAGTTTAAACTTTATCCAGGCATCCTAAAATGTTATTTCACCCATGATTCAATGCTTGTTTTGTTAAATCGAGAAATAAATTGTTCAATGATAAAATCCTGGTCGTGTCTGACAGATTAGGATATTTAAATTGATTTCACGAAGCATTATTAGTCAGCATTTTGGTGATATTTTATAAAAGTTAACAAATATTGGATTTTGTGGAAAAAAGGTGGAGTTACTTCAGTCCCATTTAGCATATAATATGTATTTCTCTATAATAACCAGGCAGATAACGCTGCATATTGACAAGCTATATCTAAATTGTACAATTGCGGGCTTAGTACCCACTAAGGTTTATTGAACTGTGGGCAGAAGCGTGGGTTCGCTGTTGCTTGGCCTATGTTACAGGCCATGTGTGTATCTCATGATCCTTCTAACCTTCACTCATGTCTTTCCTTCGTTCACAGCTTCTGTCTGTCTCACCTTCTTTCCTCTGTGTTCTCTGATTTCCTATCCTTTATCATTGGGTCTTCTGTTGTCTTCACCTCTGGGTGTCACAAACCTCCTTCCACTATATATTCTCCTCTCCTCGTTCCCGCTCTTGTCGCGTCTTTTTCTTTGCACTGTACGTACGCACGTCACGAGAGGCCAGGCAGCACTGCACTCTTCATTAACATCATTATTGGATTCATCTTTACTGGAATCTTGGAGCCTCTCCTTCTCATCGGACGCGACGCTATCTTCACAGAGTGGCAAGGTACAAGGCCTTTCGTTAGCCCCTGTGTTGATTGGCGAGTCAATAGCCTTTGGAGTTGGCTGTTGACGGACGCCGAGAGCCACCCCCGAGTCTCCGGGGCCCTCTCCTGCTTACTGCCTTCCTGATAGCAACAAGTGGATCCTCCGGTTGGTGCCCTTTCTTCGTCGTGGACAAGTCTTCCTAATTCTCGAGGACGCCAGCGCTCCAGGACTTTCCACCCGGACCAAAGGATCTCCGCGGCCCCCCCCCGGCTGGGGGCGACAGACTACTAATTAGGTGAGCTCGTCCCTTTATCTCTAGTCTTACTGAGATTGTGTGGCCCTGATCGTTGAGTGCTCGATACAGTGATACGTAGCCACCGCTTATAGCTCACCTATTTAGTCTGTCTTTAAAATTGTTGTGGGCTTCGGCCATCGTATGAACTGCATTCCCACCGTGTCATCCTGTTTCCAGACTATCATCGCCCGAGTTCGTCCAAGACGCCACCTCGCCTGTGGACACCTCGCCACCTCGCCTGTGGACACCTCGCCTACATTAAACATCATCATAACATCTCATCAGCGACGAGCATCGCGTGATCCACCTGATGCAGCAATCCAGGAGTCTTCACCTAAAGCATTCAACCCGGTGAGCTCGTTACCATACCACTTCAGCTTTAAGATCAATAACTTACTGTAAGCTTAGTTAAGGCTACTAAACATTTCCGCTTATGCGGCGCTTAGACTAGACTGGTTCTAAGTTCAACTAACTCTACGTTTTAAGCCTTATACATACGCCTAAGCTACTTGTTCATCTACAGAACATTCCATCCTCACATACAGCTAAGTGGTCGATACTCACCTATTTAACATTGTTTGGCCTATGGCCCCATTATGAACTGAATGCTCACACTTTGTTCACCTTCCAGACGCATGACGAAGCCACGCTGTCGATCCTGTCACCTGCCCGTTAAGAAACACCCTGGCCCGACCGGAAAGAGGTGCGCCGTGAAGCTACTGGAGGCAATCGAGGAAGCCAACGAGGAATCTCGCCTGATGACCCAGCAGGAGAGCCAACGTACACGTCGCCAACAGCCACACGTAGCCTACGAGGAGCTGTCCGACGAAGAAGCTGACCTCCCCTCGCCCAATCAAGACGCACCAAGGATGTCCGACTCGCCCGTTCGCCAGACCGCCCAGCAGCAAGCCAGCGCGATAGGAGGAGCCCTCAATGCCCTTGCGAACATGGGTTGGTCCGACGAGCCCCAGGCCCCCGTGAGTAACTCTGTAAATAACTCTAGTCTCGCTAACGACGCTAATTCAAGGTGGCTCAGTAACACCCGTGCTATCCCCCCCCCTGAGCAGAGCCACAGCCGCGGCGATGCTCTCCTGTATAACCACGCAAATGCAGGGCCCCTAGCGGGCAATGACAGTAATAGCTCGTCGGGTGGATTTGGTAGCCATGGTTTTCCAACCTTTGGAGCTTCTCAGGGCCAATTTCGTTATCCCCCCCCTAATAACATTAGCAGCGAGCGTCACCAGGCCCCTGTATCCTTCCCCTCGGCCCCAACCAGTTCCTCCCAGGCTAGGGGATTCGTATTCAATTCTGCTAGCGTGCCATTGTACTCGTCTGCCCCCACTGTAAGATTCGCCCAGGCCCCACAGAGCTACGTTCCAAGACCCAGTGTTGCCCCCAGCTCGGGCTTCAGCTTCGCCAACGCCCCTAGCCACAGCGTCGCCCCATCATCCGAATACAATCTCGCCCCCACTTCTGGTTACAGCTTCGCCCCATCTCCCGTCTACAACTTCGTCGCCAGAGCCCCCTCGTCCCACATGCCCCCTCGCACCGCAACCCCAGCGAGCAGCTACACCACGGCGAACGTCCACCCCCAGTACACTGGTGCCTTCCATCCTGGTCCCCGAGAAGGACACTTCGCCCCCGAGCCTGTCGACCACGTCGCACACGTCCCGGAGATGTACGCTGCTCATGACCAGAGACAAGTCACCGACAGATATCGCCACATAGACGTCCCATCGCTCTCCGAGACTGGTATGGAATTTGTAGAAGACAGAACTATCGCCCATGCCATTAGTGGTGAGTGCGTTGCTCTTGAACATTTCCTTAATACAAACATGTTTGACTTATCTGAAGAAATTAGGCCTGTATTAGATGATTGCGGCAATGTCCAGATTAGATCTGTTAAATCTAGACGCCAAATTAATACCATGTTCAAATGGTTAGAGGCGTGGGCTATCTATGAAATGGTAATGGTAAAATTTTTCGGTATCGCCTTGTATTTTGAAATGGCGAGGTACCGATCCTTTTTATTAAACTTGTGTCAAAGGTTTAAGACCTCCCATGTCCTGGCATATGATTTGAGACACAGACAGAGGCTAGGTCAAGTCCATTCTCTCCACTTCGCTCGTCTTGATCATGAATTGTTCATTATCACGTTCGATTCTAACTCCACTAAACCTTCTTCCAAATGTAACAAGTGCCAAGCCACAGACCACATCTCCACAGAGTGTCCGAAATGGCCCTTTCGAGGCAGTCGCCCCTCCCGAGGGGGCGAGTCAGGTAGAAATTCAGGTCAAGGTCAAGGAGCCCCCAAAGCCCCGGACGTTAGAAATGAAATCTGTTTCAAGTACCAGTATGGTAAATGCCCTTGGAATGACAAGTGTCGTCGAAAGCATGAGTGTGCAGGGTGCGGAGGCCCCGACCCCAAGATTAGCTGCAGCCGTCCTGCCTGCAAGTCCTCCAGCTCTAACTCCAGCACTTGACTCTAGGTTCACTCCAGTCCTTCAGGTGGACTACTGGGCTCGCATGCTCCCCCTGGTGTATTCTTCGGCCCAGTCTGATCAGATTTTCCATTATCTTGTTCATGGGGTTCCCATAGGCAGGCCCCCGGCCAATGTCCAGATAATTTCCCCAAATTGGCCCTCTAGTCTTCAATTTAGGGATCAGGTGTCCGATATCATCTCTGCAGATCTCCAATCTGGTCGCCTCTTGGGTCCTTTTGAGACTCCCCCCTTCCCTTTCTATATAGTCTCGCCGCTCGGCGCCTTCCTCAAGAGGGACTCCTCTAAGGTTAGGCTGATACATGACCTCTCCTTCCCTCACCTTTCTTCTGTTAATTCTCTCATAGATCCTAATGACTGTACACTTTCTTATGCCTCTGTTGATGACGCCGTTGCCCATTGTCGCCAGCTTGCCCCTGGTCCCGTCTTTATGGCTAAATTGGATTTAAAAGATGCTTATAAGCACATTTTCGTCGATCCTGACGACTGGCATCTTCTGGGCCTTTCTTGGTTTGATTCGTGGGGTCGAACTCGTTGCTTCTTCTCGAAGGTCCTAAACTTTGGTCTCCGTTCGGCCCCATTCCTTTTTGATATCTTCGCCCAGGCTTTATCCAAATTTATGCTTCTTGCTGGCGTCACCACTTCCCTTGTTCGCTACGTTGACGATTTTTTGGTTATTTCTCCCTCGGAGGAAGAGTGTCAGAACAATCTAGATCTGATGCTCAAAATCTGCCATCTATCTGGGTTCACAGTTCAGCCTTCTAAAATCGCCCCCCCCTCCAAGGTCGTCGAATTTCTCGGCATCGTTATAGACGTCCCCCGGGCACAGCTCCGTATTTCTCAGGAGCGCCTCCTAGCCCTTCGTTCTGAAGCCAAACAATGGTCTATCTCCAGGTCTATCTCTAAGAGGCGTCTCCTGAGCATTCTGGGTAAATGCTCGTTCGCCGCCAGAGTCGTCAGGAATGGCAGGGCTTTTCTGGGTAGGCTTTTTCATGCGTCCAAATCGGTTAAGGCCCTCCATCATTCTGTCCGCCTTACCTCTGAAGCCAGGGCTGATTTAGCATGGTGGGTGTCCTGCATCGAATCTCACAATGGTGTCTCTTTCTTTCAGCCTTGCTGGACCTCTGGCGTTATACACATCTACTCAGACGCAAGCGACCTAGCTAGTGGCGCCCTCTGTGGTTCCGAATGGTTTTCTTTCCCTTATTTAGGTTCTTCTGCCTACATGAGACAACGCTCCATCAACTGGCGAGAATTCCACGCCGCCCTCTCTGCCCTGGTCACCTGGGCCCCCAGCCTTCGTTCCAAATCTATCATTTTTCACATCGATAACACTTCTGTGTGTTATATCCTTAATAAGTCCTATACTCCTGTTCCAGCTCTGATGTGGTTTGTGAGGCAATGGTATCTTACTGTCGAACTTTTCAATCTAGCCGTAGCCCCAGTCTACATTTCCACTACAGACAACATCGACGCCGATGACCTTAGCAGACTCAAGGTCGACGACTTCAAGGCCAGAAATCCTTCAGCCTCTCCTACTATGACCTGGCCTGACCAGAGTTTCTTCGATCGTCCCACATAGGCCCCCCCCCCGTTCTCATTTCCCATTTTATCTTATTGCCTTTCAGCCCCCATTTTTCATTTCTTTTCAGGACTCGACCGGCGCGCAGAGTCCCTTGTGCAGTCAGGCTGGGCACCGAAGAGCAGGTCCGCCTACTCCACTGGCATAAAACGGTACCTTTCTTTTACTCACTCTCATTCCATTACTCCTCTCCCCCTTTCCGAGTTAAATATTCTCCGTTTTGTTGCTTTCTTGGACTCCCAGCGCTTGGCTGTTAATACGGTTAGGTCCTATCTCTCTGCCCTCCGAGCTTGGGTTATTTCCATGGGCTTCCCCGAGCCCACCATCTGGTCCCCCCGGGTCACTCTAGCCACCAGGGCCATGTCCCGGGCCCAGCCCCCCCCCTCTCAGGCGACCCCCATCTCCTTCTCTCTTTTGGTCGCCATTGTTCATTCCCTCCCCTTTTCTCAGGATTCGCTCGTCTTCGCCTCGGCTCTGGCTCTGCAGTTTTTTGCTTGTCTTAGGGCTTCGGAGCTTTGTCCTGATCCCAGGTTCTCCATTTTTCCCCTTAGATCCTCTCTAGTCTTTCTCCCCTCTCACGTCCCCCCTCTCGTTCGCTATTCAGCTCCTTCTTCTAAGACGAGTCCGCACGGTTTTGCGGTCTCGGTCGGCTGTTCGGGCCACCCTGTGTGTGCGCCTTGCCTTTTACATGCCCTTGTCTCCTCTTGTCCTGCCCCCCCTTCCACACCCTTGTTTCTTCTTTCTTCGGGTGACCCCCTCTCCTATCAAGTTTACAACTCTTGGCTCAAGTTCTCCATCGCTTCATTGGGGCTAGATCCCACCTCCTTTTCTTCTCACTCACTCAGAGCCGGCTCAGCCACTCAGGCTGCTAAAGCCGGCTTCTCGTCTGTACATATACAGCGACTAGGTCGCTGGAAGTCCGGCGCCTATGCCCTTTACATGAGGCCGGACCCAGATTCTTTTTCCTCATATGCCAGGCACCTCACATCTTAGCTGCCTGGCCTTCTCCTCTCTCCTCACCTTGCACCTTTCACGGTTTTAACCTTTGTTGACACATGCTGCTCTTGGACTGTTGTTCTTGGCCGGTCCGAGGGCAGTATGTGTCCATCTGTATTCAACTCATCTATATTGTCTTCGTTTCATCAGTGTTATTTGTTTGTCTCGTTGTGTAAATGTGTGCGTGTATGTCCTGTGTGTCTTATGTCAGAATAAACTGGCACAGCGGCCATTCTTTATCCATTATCCTCTTCAGCGTTGTCTGTCCACTAAGGTTCAATGCGGGCTTAGTACCCACTAAGGTTTATTGAACTGTGGGCAGAAGCGTGGGTTCGCTGTTGCTTGGCCTATGTTACAGGCCATGTGTGTATCTCATGATCCTTCTAACCTTCACTCATGTCTTTCCTTCGTTCACAGCTTCTGTCTGTCTCACCTTCTTTCCTCTGTGTTCTCTGATTTCCTATCCTTTATCATTGGGTCTTCTGTTGTCTTCACCTCTGGGTGTCACAAACCTCCTTCCACTATATATTCTCCTCTCCTCGTTCCCGCTCTTGTCGCGTCTTTTTCTTTCCCACCCTCCTCTACCCTTTTTTCTCATCCCCCACTCTTATGTCTCGCTGGGGAGTTTTAAGCCTCTATTCAAATTTCTGGGATATTCTCCCAGCTTTTCATAACCAAAAAAATTTTTTCTAAGTTATCCAAAATTTTCTTCTAGGGTGTATATGCCCCTGGGAGTTCAGTAGAAAGCCTTCCATCCTCATCCTTTCACTTGTTTTTACGTTTGTTATAATCTTTCATGTTTTTTGTAATTTTAAGCTCCTTCCCAAGGTCACCCATGGGTTTGTAATGCTTGATTCTTGTATATATTAATTTATATTTACATTCAAATGTCTTAATATTCCTTGTATTGTAATTATATTATGTGCCTAATATACTCTCTTTATACTTGTAGTTGAGGACCTCCACTGTTAGGGCCGGTCCGAGGGCAGTATGTGTCCATCTGTATTCAACTCATCTATATTGTCTTCGTTTCATCAGTGTTATTTGTTTGTCTCGTTGTGTAAATGTGTGCGTGTATGTCCTGTGTGTCTTATGTCAGAATAAACTGGCACAGCGGCCATTCTTTATCCATTATCCTCTTCAGCGTTGTCTGTCCACTAAGGTTCAATACTATATCACATGACCATGCAATGATGATCTGCCCATAATTTTGAAATTATAATCTGTTAGAATACATGATTTTAGGAAGTATATTAATTTGTTATGATAGCAATTGTTGATTGATGTTATGAGTCATAATGACCTTTCTGCAATTCTGGGGCTGTACAATTGGGGGAAGGGAGTTGGTTTCATTGTACATGCTGGACTGCCAGTCATGGGTCCAGGGTTCAAATCCAGCTCTTGCCGGATCACCTGGACCTATGATGGACGGCTTTCAATCATCCTTTGTCTCATTGCCGTGTCCTCCTCCTTTCCTAATTAGCCTCAGCCTGACAAGTGCTAAATACAGGACATGACGCCCCAATCATCCATTCATCCATCTGGGTGCACGATGACATAGAGTAATCTGCAAAAGGAATCCTAATTTACCACATGACATTGTGTGGGATCTTTTACTTACCCAGTGTCCGGAGTCAGATTTTCAATAAACATCTTTTATTTATTTACTCAGCAATCATATATGTAAATTTATACGATTACAAATTTTGCAAAGAATAATTGGAATGTGGCGATTACTAGCTTCGAGCCCATGATTATTATGGGCAAGTAAGTATTTTTGAGTCATATATTAATTATCTGCTTTTGATAAGAGAGAGAGTGAGAGAAATCTGATTTTTACATTATGATAAAAAGACATCTATATAATAGCCTACACTGTCTACAGCATCCTGAAATGGATTGATATTTTAATGTCATCTCCTCCAAAACTTGACGAAACCAGGATAGGCAGGGTGTATCACTTGGACATCAAATTTCAACTTCCTACTTGTTAATCCAGGTTTTGTGAATAAAAACAATAGGTGAAACTCCTCATATGACCTCAATATATAGATCACCAGCCTCGAAACAAACAAAAATTGTTGCTTTTGAAAAAGGAGAATAGTAACAGGACACAATTATTTTGGACTTTTGTTGCTGTATAAAATCATAACAATCCCACTAGATTTCATATAAGGCACCTGGATGAGATTATGACATTTTGCTCCAGTGGCAATGCATTGTCATCTGATACTGTTGCTTTGGCTGAAATACCCAAGTGAGAATTGACAAGTACACATTGGATGACTTTTCCGTGCCAAAGATTGGCCTTGAATTCATTTTGCACATTGGTCATAAAACTTCAGAATTACACATGTCATGTATCCAAAATATGCAAAGTAGTCTTTAAGAAATATTGTGATTCTGTGAGGGACTATAGATAATAGAAATAGACAAGGTAATGCACTCCACAGAAACTTGCTGCTTCTTGGGTTTTGCCAGGAGTTGACAATAATTAGGTCAAGTGAGAAGTACTCCACCTTGTTTATATAATGTATCGCAAAGCATTTTATAGGCTTGTTCCTGTGTTTTGGCTGACCAATGTATGTGGGACCTTCAGACTCAGTGGACAGGCTCGAAGCCTGAACCTCTGCCCAATGGCAATGGCAGTGACCACCCAGAAGGGAGCCAGTTTAGTTTCTTACTTGTTGTACATAATAGATACAAAAAGATACATATTATTATACAATATAGAAAACACTTGTATTAGTAGCTGATTGACTGGACCTAATGAGTACAAAGCAACTAAAATCCCCAATAAAAAGAATGACCCTTGGCAGATAACACTTTTAAAAGTAACATTTGAGCAAGGCAAGTTGCTTCATTGTCCTATTGCCAGCTGATTGCTGTTGGCTTCTTTGTGGGTTTGTGTTCTTTGATAAACCAAGCAGATGACAAGAAGACCTCAACAATCTTCTACCAATTACTCAACTTGTTTATGACAGTGTTGATACATTGGGTGCATAAAAAGGTCTTAAGTTGATCACTATGGCACAACACCCAGTACATAGCCATTTTGCTTTGTGTTATGGCCTGCACCACGTGACCAGATGTATGAGAGGCCCAGATATGTATCTTGCTTCATGGTAGGTTTCTTGAAAACTGGAAAGCAGGAAAACTAGAAAGAAAAAGCTAAAATACATGAACTGATACAAGGTGTATTTATTGCAGGGAACTCCCAAGAATATTATTATCCTAAGTGTGGAAATAAATGACATAATGAATGCAAAGCAGCGAAAAGCAACGACATTTGTAACAATTACAAGGAGAGCGTATCCCTCTTTTCTGGTTTGTTCTTCAATGGATCTGATAAAATCCTCTTGTTTATTAGCAAAATGTGTTTATGAGAAGAGAAGTATTTGTTTCAGTAATTGAATGTTCACAAGCAGAATTCCACACACATACCCAGATATCACAATGCATGAATGTTACTTATAAACTTATTGGATATATGGGAGTACCTTGGGGAAGACCTTACCACTCAGAAAGTAATGCCTCTAAACTATTAGAATTGATTATCTCACATCTACCAGGTTTCTACCTTGTCATATCAAGTGGAAGACATCACATATCATGTAACACATTAGCAGTTTTCAAAGCTTAAGTTCTTTGAATTGGATGTTTCAAACATTAATCATTCACTTTGAAACCTTTAATTTCTATTTCAGCTGTAAATATTAGCTAATATTCAATATCAGAGAAATGGAAAGAATACTTCCCGTAGACACATAGGCAAGTAGGCCTCGAGTTATTAAGACCAGTTTCATGCCATGATTTAAATTTTAAATATCATTCCCCCCCCCTCCCTTGATTGTTTGATGCTTCAGCTCCGCCCCTGCCTTAATTTCTCAAATGTCCTTCTAAGTTTCCCAATTAGTAATAACAATTAAGATAGCTCCAATAAAAGTAATCTAAACAACTTTTTGCAAGGTAAACTCGAAATAAAATTGATTTAATAGCAGTCTGCACGAACTTAATGTTTCCTTAGCTCTAGCTCCTTAGTGCCATGTTGCATTTATCCTGGCAGTGATTTACAAGATAGGGACAGCAAAAAACATGTATGCTTGCTTGTGTATTGTTTCAGTACTGATTGAAATTAAATTGCAAATCGTTCAGGAAGAGAAAGTATTAGAGAGAAAGCAGGAAAGTGAGAAAGAGAGATAGCAAGACAGAAAGAAAGTGATAGATAGATATATGAAAGTGATAGATAGATAGATAGATAGATAGATAGATAGATAGATAGATAGATAGATAGATAGATAGATAGGGCCTGGTGCAGATAACAGCATGAGAAAGAGGTGAAAAATAAAAGAGACATTTATGCACGGAATTTCCTCAAAATGTACCTAGCTATGTAGTGATTAAAATCCAATAAACAGCGTTAAGCCGTCACTACAATTATGTCTTCTACATTTTCATCACGGGCTCAGAATTCTCTGAGATAAATGTTTTCATTCTAAAAACTGAACAAACACATCAAAGGTTATTTTCGACTAGCCAGCAGCAAAACTGCATCATTGGTTTAGGCCAGAAAGCTACATGGGGCAAGCAGAAGTGCCAGACAGAAGATGTTAGGGTTGGGACAGAATGTTAGGGTCGGGACAATCAACCGTTTTTGGCATCAACTGTAAATACAAAAGTGCAGGGACATCTTTTCTGGTGATAATGAACTGAGTCACTCTAAAGGAAAGATATTGTAGTGACGAATTGTTAGCAGCATGTCTGAGTGGGCTGGATGAAACAAGAAACTGTGCGTTAGGGCTGGGACAACTTTTTTGGCCTCATTTGCTACTTGGCACTCTGATTGCCACTCCATGATGTGTACACAAAGTATCAAAAATCAATTGCCAGTAGCACTTTCAGAACTTCCATGGCTGCAATTTAGCACCCCGGCCTTTGACAAAATGTTGCATGTTATTATCAAAACTAAGGATTTTACATCAGCAAAATTTTGCACGTCACGCTAAAATGCTAAAAAATAATAATTTTCCGGCTGTTCAAGAGTTCATATATTTTGAACCAGTGATCCAATTTTGCTGAAATTTAAAAACTTTAGTGACATGGCTACACACAACAAAATATGGCACTATAACCTGATACACACTTGATTTTGCACCAGGCCATAGATAGATTGATTGATTGACTGATTGGCTGACTGATTGATTGATAGCATTGTACACATTCTAGGACACACAACCACACACATTGCCAAAATGGTGATAAAGAAAATTATTTAAATGCTTGAAACAGCAGACTTATTCCAGACAAGAAAAAAAAAGTTCTACATTTGTTTTTTAACAAGCAGGATGATAACTTGTGATAGTATTGTCTATTAGTGACAGCTCCCAAGAAAAAGAAATCCCCAAGTAGCCGAGGAGGCCAAAAAAGGAAGCTTTTATACACTTTAAAACTCAGGAAAAAATAAATAAAATGTTGCAAAATCACTTTAAGTGTGCACAATAAGTAGCTGTCATGGGATACCACCTAGAAACTGACAAAACAGCACTCAGGAGGTTTCTCAAATTGAGAATGTGATAAACTACAGAAAGCTAGTGGACTCTTCATGTGTTGAAACAAAGTAGTTGTTTGAACTTGTTAAAACCCTTATCTGAGGCCAAATATACACCCATCAACTTCAAATCAAGCAGTATAGGTTCAACTGACTTGTTTCCCTTCAGGGTATACACAATGGTTGATGGTCAAACAATACAGCTGGAGAAAATAGTCAACAAACATGTTTTCCACATCTAGAGATCTGACCATGATACAAGTATACATCAACATGTGAATTACATGTAATGATTACAACAACTGATTATGGCCTACATTATTTTTTATCTTTATTTACATTGCTAAGCCTAATGACTGTACATTTGACCATTGTAACAAAATATTATTCACATAGTTGCAAAATGTTACCGACTATAAATCAAGGGTGTCCATCTGACCAAGTAAACAATGTGGGTTATACCTTCAACACCCAATCCCAAACCTTTATCTCAAAAAGATTTATTTCCTCGGCATGGGTGCCCCGGGCCATGGGCAACAGGGAGGGAGGCTGGGAGGGGCAAGACTAGAGGACTATTCATGAGTGAAGTCTGGAGATATATAAAAGCTGATAAAAAATGAAGTAATAAAATACCTACTCTTGATGAGGCCATGGCTTCTATGACATATATACCTGCCATGATGAGGCTCAGATGAGCACAGAAGCCACCACTATTAGTTAGTCTCATTCTGTGCCCAAAAAAAAATTGAAAGCGTCATTCAAATTTCAAAGACCTTGCACTTCAGCAAAGCCCTGGCAGTCCAGAGGCAGAAGTGTTTTGACAAACTGTTTTAAAATCAATAACACTAAGGTAAGTTGTTGACAGACAACCTACACAGAATACATGACAAAGATAAATTCACAAATTGGGAACTCATGAAGTTTCATATAATGTATTGTCTGAGTCTAAGACTGCAAGAGGAAGAGCATTGGGCCTCCTTTGTGTGCATCAATCACAATTTTCATTTATTACGGAGTGCATCCTGTTAGGTCAGTCTTGGGAGGGAGGGGCCTGGGATCCTGCTGACTCCTCACTATAAGAATGCTTCAATTACACCTGATACTCTCAGATAGTGATCAATAGGGGTGAATTATGGGCCTGCAGCATTGCTGCCTGTGTGTTCTTTGCTGTACTGAGGGTGTACCCTTTCCTCAGGTCTAATACATTACCCCCAAAGTGACTAGAAGACAAATTATGGGTTTTCTAACAAGGATCAACAACAACATGGAGATTTACAGGCTAATAAATCAAATCAGATCAGTGAAATATATCTCAACTTATTCTCCATAACATGCCTGGATTAGAGGGGATTATCTACTTGTATGTGAGGCGGATAATCTGTTGGATAATGCCAAATCATAACTGATACCTCCTCTTATCTTTGTAATAAACTACAGCACGTTGACCATTCTTAGATCATAGGGTTTCCCAGGTTGCAATCTCACAAAAAATGGGGTTGTGTTCCAAGGAGATAGAAGGGTTGTCAGGAGTAACACTCCCTGACAGGTATTATTAAGTAGCAAGGAGGTGATGCAGAGCTGAAGTGGGCAAATTTCATCCGGTTTGATTCAGCTGGCTGCAAAAATATTTCACAACAATAAATGCATCACTCAACTGTATCAGACTAGACCTTTTTATCCCACTTTAGTAAGTGATCCAGTGATTAACAAGAAAAGTGTTTTGAATCTTGATTTATTCAATCAGGGATTATTAGTGTCTCCAATTTAATCATGATGTAATTTCAAAAGGAGATAAATTACCATGTCGTTGCACAAGCAAACATCTGAGAGGGATGCCGATATTTTCCCAACAATTTCAGTCCAACATTGTTACTAGAAATGGCATAATGCGAGTAAGGAAACTTGGACAGATCGCTGCACCCTGACATACACCTTTAATTAAGTCTGGAGAGGATCAGAAAGACCAAAAATATGCCAGTTAAAATGATTTCTCCAACTGCAGGCGGCAGATAGAAAAGTACAATTTGATGTGAATGATGTAATTCAACTGGGTATAGACCTTTATTATAACATCTTTCAAGATATATTACTGGTCCAGGACATAGACGTATGGCAGGTGGATTTTTCGGGAGGGGAAAGTGACATTTCCCGAATTTCAAGATCCAAAATTTATACCATTTCAAATGAAATCACTTGGAAACCATTAATATTCAATGATATATATTTGATCATCTGCCCGGATTTTTAGCCTCCTTAGTTGCCCGAATTTTATACCTTTTTTTCTCAAAGTTTTGCCCTCCCCCCTCTCCTATAGATGTTCTGAATAATATCACATCAAAGGCCTAATTGACACAAATATTCAGTCACAAAATAAAATATCAAATTAAATATTCTCATTGAGAAGTCACAATTGATTGATAATGTGAAATATCAAGAAACAAAAATATAATACACATATTTTCAAAACGACAGAAACCTTAGATTCACATATTGGTGGCCTTCTCGTTGACCAGAAAAATGGCATATATGTATGTCATCTAAATCTTGCATGGGAGTTGATGTTGGCAAGAGGCAAGGAAATAAATCTAGGCCTATGCATGTGGATTTTATAAATCGAATTATGTTTATATCATGGATTAATAAAATGTTTCAATCAGTCAATCATAGTTTGTAATCTCAACATAATATTTGTGCAGATAGAAAATATTGTTGTGTGGCACCATTAACGTCAGGAATTTTCATAAAACATAAATCTGCCTTGAAAACTGAAAAGATAGGAGAATAATTGTTACATTGTAGCAAAGATTAACGCTCTTTGTAACCTATGGCTGACTTGGGAGGTATTCTTTTCTTCTTGGGATAGGCAAATGATGCTACAGCCAACAAGAGATTAATAGGCCTATGGCAATAAAACCATAGCTCAACATCACTTCTGACACCATCCATAGATGATTGAACCATTATAAACACATTTTGAATAGTCAAATAATTTCTCTTATCTTCTGGGTGTTGCATAGATTTATAAATGAGTGGAGTATTATGTCCTGTGTTTATGCACTCAATAGGCTAATAATATAGGCCTTATTATTAGGACAGATGGGCGATACAGCAACGAGACCAAGACTTAGTACGGCTGAAACTGCTGTCCAACATACGTCCGGGTGACCCGGACAGGACTTGAATCGAACCCGGGACCCCGTTACCAACCGAGCACTCTCTCCGATGTTGTAGAAATAGCATTTATAGCCTGGTTAACACGTGTAGTGTACCGGCTACTTTCACTTTAGAAAGTTTTCTTAACAGAAAAGTCCAGAAATAAGTTCTAGATAGTATAAATAATGAGTTAAATGACTTATCCTAGTTTTGCAATTTCTTTTTTCTTTCCAACCAGAGTTAGTTATTACCATGATGATAATCTGCAGCAGATCCAAGCCTGCGGTTGAACTTTTTTTCCAAGTCACATAACTACCAGTCTAACCAATATTTCTTCTACTTTCTTTTCAAAAAAGCCAGTCAACAGACTGTTTGTAATTTTCTCAATTTGTCAACACACAAATTCTACAAGTCTTCTCCAGTTTTCTCAGCTTTTTTCTGCACCTATCTCTACTATAGAAGTACTACACTTTACAAACTCCATACAAATCAATTCCTCTGTTTAATGAATTTCCTAAACCAAATGCTGTGTCACTTTCACTATAGTGAATTCCCATGTTTTTCAAGATTTATTGAGTCTAGTTGACATTCAGTGTCTGACCACTTGTAAAGATGTACCAAATAATGAAATCCATGTTTCAGACACCAACATCAATTTTCACTAAATCAAGTTCAAGTGGTAGACACACCAACTGGTAGACAAGATCACACACCAACTGGCAGGCAAAGCCAAACCCCAACTGTTAGACAAAGTCATAATAAATGCATAATAATATTAAATGCATAATAATATGACTTTGGGTAACAGTTGGTGTGTGACTTAGTCTGCCAGTTGGTGTGTCTACCACTTGAACTTGATTTATTAGTGAAAATTTATGTTGGTGTCAGAAACGCCGGATTTCATGAGCATATAGACTGGTAAAAGCTCTTTACCAGTCGATATATAATTATACCAACTGGCATATATATAACATTAATATCACAACCTAAAGACACGTTTCTCCTGCTATATATAGTAATAATGATCGATTGAGTTATATCTTTTTTGTTTGAGAAATAATTCATTGTATGATGACGTCTGTAAACATTGTACTTGAGAGAAGTGCAAGTATACAGTAAGTCAGAACTTAAGGAGACAATCTCAGAACAATGGATCAAAAATCATTGCTGGGGAGGGAGTCAATGTATTTAAAAGGTTTTAATTACCTTGGCATGGTAAGGTTTTAGCTAATTTTGCTTACAAATTTATAGGAAAGTACTTGTTAGATCTCAATCGGTTTACCAAAAATGCAAAAAAAAAATTTCTAAAAAATTTTGGAAGTTTGTCTGTCTGGTGTCCAAAAAGATAAAAGATTTTTTTCTTTCAAATTATATTTAGGTGGCAACTTAGTGCTTCAGATCTGAGAAGTTGGCAGTTGGAAAACCATATATAACAATGCGCTGTAATTATTATTTTATGTGTACATTAGTTTGTAAGTGTGTGAAAATATCAGAAACATTTGCTAAAACCATCAGGAGGGTGATTTATGATGACTTTTGAATAGCTCAGTTTCATTCACAACTAAAAGAAAAGCAACTACAAACAGATGGGACCAAAGAAGAAGTACAAAAATACACTGAGACAAAACTATATAGAAGATACTAACTTGAAATTGTTTCAATTACATAGAGAAAGGCTGAAAATTCGATGATGATTGGGGCTTTACGTCCTATATTTATGCACTTGGTAGGCTAATTATGGCAGGAGGAGGACACGGCAATCAGGCGAAGATGATTGAAACAGACGTCCAACATAGGCCCAGGGGACCCGGCGAGAACTGGAGTCAAACCCAGGACCCAGCGATTTGCAGTCCAGCATGCTACCACTAGACCAACCCTTCCCCCCCCCCCCTGAAAATTCGAAGGAATTAGTAGATAGGCTAGCATTGCTAAGTCAGCAGCTCTCAGCAGCAACAAACCAATCCACTTACCCACACACAAGATGACACCATACAAATATATTATTGTGTTCACACTGTCTGCTGTATTGTATTGCAAACTCACAAACCTTTTTCAAGATTTTTCTTTCTGCAACAATTTTTTGGTTGTGATTTTTCCACCATGTCGAAGATATACTTTTTTGTGGATACATGGATGGAACTAGAAAATACTCTTTATCTGCATGTACCCTAAATTCTTGCTTTTTGTTTCCTGATAACTAAATTTAGAGGGAATATAAATCACCCCCAATTGATAGCTGCTACTTCTGTTAATGCTGGAAAAAAATCATCAGCTGAAATATAATACAAATGTTCTACAAAATTGTAAAGATAATAGACTGGAGAATAACCATCCATACGAGGTTGGGAATTGAATCAGCTGATCAGTCAGGGAAGCAGTCGCTGAAGGGTTATGGACTTTGGTTTGGATTAAATTTGTTCACAAATGTGATAATCCACTGTGCCTCAATTCACTGTGGCCTGTATACCCAGCTATTGCGTGCAATCCAGATCATGTGGTCTGACTTGGGCACTTACATTCGCCCATAGGCCTATAAAGTGTGTCCCAATGTGCTCTGTGTTCACTGTCCCAATGAGCCCCAATATGACTTTTACACAAAAATGCTAATTTCTCAGGCACCAGGATAGCAATTCCTAACTGTTCGTTATGATGTATCAAATTCAGACAAGCATTGAGAAAGCCTCATTGTTCATGGTTTGTCCAGAGAATGGTTCGAATGGAACACCTCTGAATTTACTTGAGAAGAAGGAAAACAAACTTTTCCTCACAATACTTCTGCAAGTGCCTGTAATCTGCCCATAAAAGGATAGAAACATCAGGATGTAAAATTACAAGATATGATGGCACTACTATATCATATACCTTGCCAGGAACCAAGAAAACTCAAACGTCCCATAGTGACCCGTGTCCCAATGTGCCCCAGTTCCCGCTATGGTTGACCACAGAGTTTTCCCTCCCTGATAATCAGCAATTGACAACAAACTCAACACCTTTTCTCCGCACTGATGCCCTCCTCAAGGAAAAAGGCAAAAAGCCCCGAGTGTGCAGGCCACTGCAGGGTCTTGGTCCAAGGCCCAGTGCAAGAAGCTCAATCACAAGGCAGTCATAAATGCTGGCAGGTGACATCCACTTTGGTGGATTGATAATTAATAGTCATTGTAAACACATGTTTCAAATTTGTCAAGCTACCATCTCAGTCTTCTCTTCCCTTTGTTCTTTTTTATTTTGGTCCCCATTCAATTATTTTTGGAAATAGAGAGTCTTCCAGCAAGTTTTAAGATTTTGATTATCAACATCAAGTGACTTGGATTGAAACAGAATATTTGGGTCTTCTTCCTTTTTAATGGAGGTGTTTACACACCGCCATTTATGTAGTTGGTGAGAAGGGGGGGGTAAGAGAGTGGGTAAGAGAGTGTAAGACAGTAAGCTTTAGGCGGGAAATTCGAAATTGGAGAAGAAGATCTGAAATTACTCTTTGCATGTTTCAAATTATCTACTAATTGTTAAATTGCCCAAACCTAGAGGTGCCGGGCTAATATTGCAGCTTACTTGTATTAACCTAAAATAATTCTAAGTACTCCTTTCATCAGTTTTTGTTTGGAGTTTTTTTTTTTGGTCTTACAGTCCACCATTTTGAAAATAATGTGTATTGTGTTTAGTGTATGCAAATGAGCTGTCCACCATTTTGAAAATTATGTGTATTGTGTTTTGTGTATGCAAATGAGCTGACCTGGAACTATGTCATGGTGACATTAGGATGTGTATTGGTCAGTTTTCTAACCTGGAAGTTGATGTCAACATAATAATAGGTCACAAGAGATGAGATTTCAATAGTTTTATAAATCTCCAACTATTATAGTCAGATATATATGGTTGGGTAAATAGATAGATAGATAGATAGTTAGATAGATAGATTGATAGATAAGGGACTTTTTAAAAGGGTGTATTAGATAGATCTGCTTGCATTCATTTGAAGGATAGATTATATAGATCAAATAGATAGATTACACAGATTAGTTATATTACGCAGTTTTATCAAAAGGGTTTGGTAAGCCAGAGTAATAGGTTGCAATTTGGAACTTCAAACCATTTGTGACATGATCAAAAATGTCTGGGAGGGGGGTAGGGTAGGCCGGTAGGGTTAGCTCAGTTGTAGCACACTGAGTTGTCAATTGCAGCCTGGTTCTTGGACTCCAGGGTCTGATTAACGCTCTCACCGGGTCAACTAGGACAGCAGTTTCAATCATCCTTCGCCTCATTGCTATGTCCTCCTCCTAATTAGCTTACAAAACGCATGAAGACAGGACATATAGCCCCAATCATCTATCCATCTTTCTATAATATTCATGCCTATCCGACATGAGATTTCACTTCATTTAAGCTATCAGAGCTATTTTCAAATTCTGGATTTATTGATGCAGTTGTAATTTTAACTTTAATCGTAACCATTACTGGTCATGTCCCGCATGGGGTTCAAGAAATTTCTGGTGAGCCTTCGACATGATACAGCTGAGGGCAGCCGCAGAGCAGTGCCCATGGGCAGAGATAAGGGAACATCGGCATTCTCAAGTTTGGGTGACCGCCGTGTGATAATGAGTGATGAGAAGACTGTGAGTCTGGCGCATACCGTATTAATTCAGGGATGCCCAGGGTCTTTCAGTTGCCCCAGCATAGAATACTGGATACAACCCGCCTCCGTTTAATGTCCCATGGGCTCGGACTAAAGTGAGTTCCCGGAGTGAGATTTGAACCCACTCCCTCAGCGCCAGTGGTAGCCAGACGAGCGCTCTTAACCATTTGGTCAATTTGGCAGTCCACAAGTTAGCTGGCAGTGGTAGGAAGATTGGCGTATGTATAGAGCAGCATACTAGTGAGTAAGTAAGATCTTTATTGACACGATAGGGATAAATATGAAGCGAGTTTCCGTGGGGTCTGGGTAGCCTAAGAGTTAGTCCAAAATCCGGAGTGTCTTTGTTTTCCTGGGTTCAGACCTGGGGCAGTCAATTTAGAATATTTTCAGTGGAATTTCAAGATCAAAATCCCAAATGTGTTTCATTCAGATGAGATGTTAAATTGGTGTCCCTTTTGATAATTTTCAAATGGGGTAAACGTGCAACATGTAGAGAACTCGTGTTCTACCTGCCATCTCATCGATCAATCACTGTGAGCAACTACTGCTCTTAAAGGGCAGCACTTGTGTATATCTATCTATTAGCTATCTATCTGTATATCTATATATATATATAATGCTGGATGTCTAATCTATATGCAAATAAATCTATATATCTATAAATCTCTCGGAGTAGTCATAGCAGTGCAGGATGAATGATCTGCTGGATTCATGGTATGAGAAATTAGTCACTACACCACCTCCATTTTGAACCCCTGGGTTCTTGTTCCAATTTATTTTCAAACATGTATTTCACCTTCTTTTTTTTTCATGTATTTCACCTTCAGGACAATTTCTAGTTTCCACTACATTGGAGGCACCACAATCGCTCTGGGAATACCATAATGTATGGGAAATGTTATGATCAATTGGAATTTGGCAGGCAGCATGGTTGGTCAACATAGACTGGAAATAGAATGTTGGCCAGTGCCAAAGATTCCAAGGCTTCCAATGAGAGAATGTCTGGCCTCTGTCGGCATGGATTGTCATAATAAGATCCATGGGATCCCACATGGAACTAGTCCAAGCCTAGATATGCATCTGTAAGTTGTTGTAGTTACTATTGATTACATTAAGTTGTTCCAGGATTTCAATGATGCTAAGAGAGTTCCTATCTTTTACAATGAAATGCATTAGATGGCGTATCTATCCTCTACCGTGTTAGAAATAAATGATCATTGAAAATTTGTTTTTGGGAAACATGTTGCCCCTCTTCACTCAGGGAAATAGACTCAGGCCAGACTGTAAAGAATAACATATTTTCATAATCCATGGGAAAATTTGAAATCAAAACATTTTGATTGGATGGCCAGTAATCAGTCACTTTTGAGACATTCCCACGGGAGGAGTTATCTCTGAACAAAAGAACCTATTTGCTTAGGGGAGACAATTGGGCAGTCACAGACTTTCAAAGACCAGCCTCTTCTGATTTCTAATTACCATACTCACCAACTAACTTGCATCTGATTGGTCTAGGATATGGTCATTCTCAACATATGTAATAAGGTCTTTTTTTATAAGGTGCCCCTCTTAGGCAACTCCGGCTGCTCGGCTAAAGGTCTTTAACTTCAAGGGTCAAACCCCGGACAGAGAATCTAAAATACTTTTAGCGGATTTTCAAGAGCAAAACACCAGCTGGATGCAATTCACATGAGCATTAAATTGGCGGCACCTTGTATCAATGTCTATGCTTGGCAAGTAAAATATCCCTCACATGGGGAAAATGTGTAACATGTTGAGGACTCGCTCTCTCTTGACTGAATCTCCTCTCATCCTATCACTCAACCTCTATTAGCGTCAGAATAAGGCTGCGAGAGCTGCAATTAATCTATCAAACACTGGTGATACGACATCACCAGCCAGATATACTGCCATTCCCGTTTAAGCTTCGCTCTCCAAACAGTTATGAAGTTTTAGTTAAACTTTTATGGGAGTCAATTGGAAGATGGCAAGTGATTAACCCACTGTCCTCACATCGTTCTAAATGTCTGTCCCACACAAAATGTTGTCACTTTAGGGTAAGTCCGTCCGTGTCAATTCAACAAATGGCTCCCACTCGACCGACTCAGAATGCCTCCAAAATTTACCAGGATGAAGGTTTCTTGCCTAAAATCACAAATCCCAAGTAATATAGTGATATCTTTAATAATTTCTATGAAAAAAATTCATGAAAAATTTGAAATTTTTCCTGAAATTTTCTAAGTCCAGAAATTTGAAGGCATGTAACTCAATCAGTGTAAAACCTAGAGACTTGTTATTAGGCAACATGTTTTTAATGTAGCCCAGGTGTAATAATGCATTGTTTCAGCCACCTCGATTAATTTGCCTCTATTTCACAGGTTGTCGAAAAAATCTGAAAATTGCAGTTTATTCACATTTTTGTCCCCAAATTTGGGGACAAATATGTTAATAAACTGCAATTTTCAGATTTTTTCAACAACCTGTGAAATAGAGCTAAATTAATTGAGGTGGCCGAAACAATGCATTATTACACCTAGGCTACATTTAAAAACTCCAATTTTTCATGAATTTTTTTCAGAGAAACTATCAAAGATATCACAGCATTATTTGAGATTTGTGCTTTTAGGCAAGAAACCTTCATCCTGGTAAATTTTGGAGGCATTCTGAGTCGGTCGAGTGGGAAAATTTTCTGAAATTTGATGAAATGACACGGAATTACCCTTTAGCACAGGATTTACCCCTGAAACATCTAAATACGTGTAGTTTCACTTTTACTCCAGTCAGGTTATGAACTAACCCTTAGTAATGTCTTTTAAATCACTTCCAACCTTTCCACCAAACTTTCAGAAAGTTATATCAAAACATTTGAAAAGTTTGGAGAACGAAGCTTAAACGAGAATGGCAGTAAGTCGTGACATTATAACATTGCTTCACTCATATTTCCAAGACTGTAATTAGAGCCTCACCCCATAGATATGACTGAGATCCTCTGGAGCTATTTTAATCCTTACGGAGCAGAAACGGATCCTCCAGGGCAATCTCCACTCACAATAAGTTCGCCAAGTTTGTAGGTTTGAGTGAATGTTCATTGTGTATAACAAATTTTGCTTCTATAACCTCTGTGAGATAAATGTTTCATCCTGTGTGGCAAGAGTGCACTTTGCCTCACTACTGTGATCTTCCCCGTCCTATTAACCCTTATCAGTGTAAAAATACAGAATACAAAGCCCTATCACCTATCCTCTAAGAGTCCTATTAGGCTCTCAACATTTTTGAGAAGTAGATGATTTAAATGTCATAACGAAATCAAATATCACAGGTGATAATGATATGACTAAAAGTAACTAGAAGGCACAAAAGTGTGCAATGGGCGGTAGTTATGGCATGGAGTGCTTTGCTGAGCACAGGTAATGGTGGTATATATTTCAGTTTAAGTGTAAGTAAACTTAAACGACTCCTATCCGCCGCCCCCCGACTCCTATCAGCCGCCACCGACTGATATCAGCCGCCCCCGACTCCTATCTGCCGCCCCCGACTCCTGTCCGCCGCCCAGACTCCTATCCGCCGCCCCGACTCCTATCTGCCGCCCCCGACTGCTGTCCGCCGCCCCGACTCCTATCCACCTCCGACTCCTATCCAACCCCGACTCCTATCCACCTCGACTCCTATCCACGGCCATTGCCATAGATTCAGTTGCTTGTGAGTCATCATGTAGGGCCTACGTAAAGTTTTAACAAATATGGCCACCAAGGTCACAGAAATGGTTCAAGGTCATCCATGTTACCACTCA
This sequence comes from Platynereis dumerilii, assembly GCA_026936325.1. Lineage (NCBI taxonomy): Eukaryota > Metazoa > Annelida > Polychaeta > Phyllodocida > Nereididae > Platynereis > Platynereis dumerilii. The sequence goes on along the minus strand of JAPTHN010000011.1, from coordinate 7,527,232 downwards.
TTCAAGGTGTTACTGTGATATATAATCCCTGTGAGTTTTGTGGTCCCAGGGAGAATAATAGTGGAGTTGTCTTGTATATAAGCTTTTTACAAATATGGCAGTCAAGGTCACAGATATAGGTCAAGGTCGCTGATGTCAAAACTAATTCAAGGTCTTACAATGATACATAATCCCTGTTAGTTTGGTGATCCTAGTGTAAATACAAGAGGAGTTATCGCGCACACAAGATATTCACAAATAGGGCTGCCAAGGTCACAGAAGTAGGTCAAGGTCACTCATGTCAGAACTCATTCAAGGTCTTGCTGTCATACACAATCCCTGCTAGTTTCATGATTCCAGGATTAATAGAAATTGAGTTATCTTGTACACAAGCTTTTCACAAATATGGCCGCCAAGGTCACAGATGTAGGTCAAGGTCACTCATAAGTTATGCCTGGCGAGATGTCAAGGTATTTGATGTATTTGACTCATATTGGAAGTCTGGGGCAGCCTGTGCAAAGTGAAATCATCGTCAATAGGGAGGACAACTGAGACTACCAAACCTCACATTACAGCAATATGGGCGGGATGCTGACTGAATACAGTCTGCTTTATAAGCAGGCGAGCGAGCGAGGCTGCAGACTGATGAAATTCAAGTCGAATTGGGTATCGAATTGGGATCTAGGTCAGTTGAACTGCTCCCTCTAAAGTCCGCGCTGCTGCCTGTCAGGTCCGCGCCCAGCAGAACTCAGCAGAACTGTGCTGGCTGCTTCAGAATTTCATGTAAGCGAGGACGTGAAATAGAGCACCAATTCTGAAATGTTGTAGCCTGCTCGCTGACGCTCGCAACTGAAGCAGGCTACTGTAGCCTGGGCGGGATGGCCTTTGGCCACCGCCCATAATTACAAGATAGTAAGAATGGGATGGAGTAGTAAATATTAGGATGTTGGAAATATTCTGCAAACTTATCTCATCCCGCCACACATAAAAACATGTTAAAATAATAAAACATAATACCATTTTCAGGAAATGCACCGAAGAATAATGGTACTGTTGATTCATTACTCTATGTTGGTACCCAGTTTTATCACTCGCCTTGGCTTTTTTGCACTTCTTCTGAACCCCCTGCCAGCAGAACAGAAATTGTACCCAAGCAATAAATCAGTATGTCATGATAGTAAGTAAAAAGTAAGCTTTACTTCTCCCAAAAAACTGCCCCATCACTGAAAGTATTCAAACCACATACTGTAACCAATCGTACCAACCCCCTTCATTTAGCCAATTTGTCAGTACATTTCTCATTATCCAAGCTATGAACCTACTACCTAGAAGAGTCATATACCGTACTCATATGTCATTGATGACTTAGCATTCAAGATCAACTGCATTCACCATGACAAACAGGCAGCATGGGTTATTAGAGCTGTTTGCAGATTAGCGGTCCAAACAGTTTCAAAATTAACTTTCAACTTGGTCGTATGATGTCACTGACTTAAAAATGTTTTGTTTGTGTCAGTTATGGTTAATCAATTGATTCATTTCTTTATCATATCAAGCAGCACAGGTGACAATAAACAAACTTATTAAATGACTAAAGGTACTTCATCAAATAAGAAGATTAGGAGACCAACAGAAAAATGTCAATGCTGTGGCAAAGCCAGTTTGCAAACATCATCCCAAGTCATACCATGACAAAATGGCCCATAACCTTTGCTAATTCATGAATACTTAATTAACTTTATCACAGTTTGAAATTGTTGCTTCTGTTTCATACAGTTACAAATGGAGAAATTGTTTATTGTTGAAAGGTGCTATCACAGTTCCAAAAATTCCATTGAATTATGTATTTTCACAGTTCTGAAATGAAACTGTTTGAAAGTTTGCTTGTTTTACACTGTTTTTCTTAGTCGCCAGTAATCCTCTAAGTGTCCATAATCTGACTAAATCTGAATGCCAAATGCTTATGACCTAAATAAGCAACCAATCACAGAAGAGATTGAAAATAGCAGAAAGCCCTGTCCATTTTAGCAGGGCTTGTGTGGGGAGGATGGTTTGCAAATTGAAAATAAGAAAATACAGTTTTCCGGTGGACCACCAATCTGCAAAGAGCTCTAAGGAAAGGCATAATAATTTCTTAAAGTGAAAATAATAAAGGATGTTCATTCTGAGGGTAGCTGCTTTGAGGAAGAGGGTGTGCGGCATATGCCAAGATAAGTAATTCAAAAGAGAGGGGTTTGCCAAAGGCAATTGCCATTACGGAAGAGAGTATGCCAAAAGAAAAGCAGAACTGCCTTTATAAGGGGTGAGTAAGTGAGTTTGTGTTTTACGCCCCATCAGCCCTTTATAAGGGGGTATGGTGAGGGTAATTGCTGTTAGGAAATTAGGTATGATGAGGGTGATTGCTTTTCAGTGCATTTTTTAACATAGTAACTGGGAGACCATTTGGTCTCCCAGTGTACAGATTTGGTCTCCCAGTCATTGACAAATTGGCATCACTGGGAGACCAATTTTTTCTAGAGACTATCAACAATTTCCATTTTGGTTATCTTAATTTGTAATTTTTGGGTGAATTTGAAACCAAGGCTACTTGTTCTCATAATCAAAAATATATATAATAATATATATAATATTCTTTACTGTCTTTACAACATATTTTTGCTTGTGTCATCTTTCTGATTTCCAATTAAAAAAAAATTTTGTCAAGCTCATCTTGGTGACAATCGGCGAGAGTCCTAAATTAGAAGCCACATTTACCATTCAAACACTTTTTAGCGAGGAAGCAATTTATACATAAATATATTCTCATGGATCTAGGTGTACTGCTGATCTATAAATGTCGCGAATCATGATGCTACAAAGTTTGTTTGGTCTCCCAGTCAAAAATCCTTAAAAAATGCTCTGTCAATGCTTTTAGGGAAGTTGGTAAGAAAAGGGTACTTGCTGTTAGGGAAGTGCGTAATACCGGGTACGATGAGGGTAATTGCTGTTAGAGGAGTTGGTATGATGAGGGTAATTGCTGTTAGGGAAGTGGGTATGATGAAGGTAATTGCTGTTAGGGAAGTGGGTATGATGAGGATAATTGTTAGGTAAGTATATAGTGAGGGTAATTGCTGTGAGGGAAGTGGGTATGATGAGGGTAATTGCTGTTAGGGAATTTGATATGAGGGTAATTGCTGTTAGGGAAGTGGGTATGATGAGGGTAATTGCTGTTAGGGAAGTTGGTATGATGAGGGTAATTTCTGTTAGGGAAGTTGTTATGATCAGGGTAATTGCTGTAAGGGAAATGGGCATGACGAGGGTAATTGCTGTTAAGGAAGTTGGTATGATGAGGGTAATTACAGTTAGGGAAGTGGGTATGATGAGGGTAATTGCTGTTAGGGAAGTGGGTATGATGAGGGTAATTGCTGTTAGGGAAGTGGGTATGATGAGGATAATTGATGTTAGGGCAGTGGGTATGATGAGGATAATTGATGTTAGAGAAGTGGGTATGATGAAGGTAATTGCTGTTAAGGAAGACGGTAAGATGAGGGTAATTGCTGTTAGGGAAGTGGGTATGATGAGGGTAATTGCTGTTAGGGAAGTGGGTATGATGAGGGTAATTGCTGTTAGGGAAGTGGGTATGATGAGGGTAATTGCTGTTAAGGAATTGGGTAAGATGCTGTTAGGGAAGTGGGTATGATGAGGGTAATTGCTGTTAAGGAATTGGGTAAGATGCTGTTAGGGAAGTGGGTATGATGAGGGTAATTGCTGTTAGGGAAGCGGGTATGATGAGGGAAATTGCTGTTAGGAAAGTGGGTATGATGAGGGTTTTTGCTGTTAGGGAACCGGGTATGCCTGAGGAAAATTGTATGCCAGTGGAAAATGACAAACCAAAAAAAAGTACTTTTATAAGAGGATATGATGAGGGTAATTGCTTTTGAGAAGGGTGTACGCCAAGAGAAAATGACATGTCAAGGACAACTACTTTTATGAGAGGGTATGAACAGGGTTATTGCAGTAGGGAAGCGGGTATGCCTTGGCAAGTTGACAAAATGGTACGCCAAGGGAAAATGGCATGCCATGGGTAAGTGGCATGCCAAGGACAAATGCACTAAGAGGGTATGACGAGGGTAAGTGCTTTTGGGAAGGGGCATGTCCAGGAAAAAATGGAAAATGGTGTACCAAGAGAAAATAGTATGCTAATGACAACTGCTTTAAAAAGGAGGTGTGATGAGGGTAAGCGCTTTCGGAAAGATGATACATGCTGTGGGCAGATGGTGTTCCAAGGATAACTGCATTTACAAGAATGTGTCTTGAGGGAAAGTTGTAACAGAGGATAGCTACTTTTAGCAGATGGTATAATGAGGGTAACTGCTTTTGAAGGAGACCTACTCAAAAAATCAAAATTTATCACAGCCAATCAATTGTTATTTCAGTAATTTTCTATCTGATAGGCCTACTTCAAGAAATTTAGATCAGCCATTGCAAAATTGTACATAAATGTAGAACTCCAATATTGTTACTATATATATAAGCCTACCTGCCTTTAATCAGACAACTATGGCAATGCCCAGGCTATCAGCTGATAACTTAATTTCTATATTTTAGAGGCAAAGTACTGCAATCGTCAAGTAAAAATGTACTAACTTAGTTACTATGTCATAACATAGGACATAGTACCGTTAACAAGCACTTTCGCACACATTTACTCAATTAATTTATTACATTGTACCTTCGTTTTTAAAAGTCTGAGCCAACTGAAAGTGTTGTAAAACTATCAATGAAACAAAATATCCAAAAAGACAATTCAGCCCCTAAATACTGGATGGATGATTGGGGCTTTACATCCTGTATTTATGCACTTGGTAGGCTGATCAGGATAGGAGGAGGACAAGGCAATGAGTCGAAGGACCCCTAAATACTGGAGTGTGACTTCTGTAATATGTGTCAAAATGTAGCGAAATTAACACAATACTTCGTCATTGTAGGGGAAGCTTGGGAGAGTTGGGCCGCAGGGAGGATTGGGCCACCCTGATTTTTGAGGAAACTAAAAAATTTTTGAGGAAGCTGCAGCCACCAAAATTTTATAAAAATAAAGATCTTTCAATGGATGTAACATTTCTGGCTAATTTGCTTGTCACGATCTTTAGAGAGAAGAAAATTCCAATATGGATGAAAAAAGGAAAAACTGAGCCATGTTACGAGTTTTTAATTGTCTGTCAGACAACAAGGACTGAGAAAATTTTCTGTGGCATGCTTGGTAGGCTTGACTATTCAGTTGTTATTAACATATTTTGAAAAAGTATCAGACAACCGGTTTTGTCATAATTGGGATTTAGAGAAAAATGGTGGAATGGGGGAGAGTTGGGACAGTGCCAATACTCTCCCCACATGTGTTTCATTTACCAAGATTTATTTTTATTAAGACAGAAGAACTTGTCTAGAGCAATTTTCAACAGAGATTGAATATTTTAGGCCTTAATAATTATTCATGGTCTAATAAAATTAGATATCAGGAAATCTAGATGGGGAGAGTTGGGCCATCAGGCTGAGGCTTAAGTCTGACAGCAAGCTAGAGTTGCAAGAGGCCTCAATTCAGGATTAGTGACTTCTATGACCAATTCCGTACAGGTTAAAAATATTATGGCCTCAAGTACAGCTTTACCGAACCTGATATATTGCAATTGCCCAAGTCTCCCCCATGAATGGCCCAAGTCTCCCACTTTATGGGGAGAGTTGGGCCAATTTTTTTCCAATTTTCATAGGGCTGTAGCTCATATGTTCTTGGGCAAATATCAATACAAACCTAAAGATATTTTTCTGAAATATTTCAAGATACAATACATGCATTAAGCATGTTTATATAATCATTACTGTTAGCAGGAGGTGCAAGAATGTAAAAAGTGGCCCAACTCTCCCAAGCTTCCCCTACTCTTTTTATCACAGATATCTTGGTCTATAGTTTCTCCATTTAATACTTCCTCACAATAACTTTTTCCTTCAACAGAAACTTATATTTTACAATAACAAAAATCTGAAGCCGCACTCCTTGAAGAGAACACTCAATCTGCGGAAGAGTGCCTCAGTGCATACTTAATTTCATATATGCCTTTGCAATGTAATCCTGCCGCCCTAAATATTTTTCAAATTATTTTGAGATGAGAGAGAACCTGTCTATTCCAATCAGCCAAAAGATGCAAAAATAATGGGGAGAAAAACCAACCTTATGTAACGGGGGGGGGGAGGGTTTCTTTATTTCAGCTTTCCTTTTTCTTGTTTTCTATAGGCCCTACAGCATTCTTCCACCGTAGCTTCACTTTTGTTGAGATAGGAAGTCATTTTTCAGAATCATAACAAGAAAATTCCCAATATCTGGAATGTTCTTAACAGTTCAATTTAATGGGGAAAAGGGGTGGAGTATAAATCAAAAGGTATAAATAGCTTCAAAATAAACCCTTCAACCTATTCTGATGACATAAGCCTCTTACTGTGACGAACAACAAAATAACCAAACATTTTTAACGTTTTAGAGTGTTTTCGCGATCTCATTTGTTATGAACAAAATGACACTTCAGTTTATACTTTACTCTTCAAGTGTTTTAGCTTTTTTGCCATTGTACAACAATACTTTCTTCTGATTTTTCACCTTTTTCAATTGTTTCTTTTATTATTCAGACATTGTGGAGTATTAGGAAAGTACTTCTTGGTCTGTTTAGTGTTCCCAAGCAGTTGTATCAATGAGCCAGGATTGCAAGTTGTCAAGATATTAGGACAAAACTCATGAAAAAGTTTCTAAAATATAAAAAACAGCTAATGGAAAGTTGAGTAAAATATGGACATCTCTGCATCTTATCAAATAAGAAATAAAAAATTGACAAACAATTTAAATCGGTCATTTGTTAAAAAAATTACCTACAAATAAAGGAAGTTTAAATCAGAGGATTTTTTTTTAATGTTTGAAGTTTCAACAACTGAAACATGTGAATGACAATGACATGCAGAATATTACCAATTGGATGTTAAATATTGATAACTATTTATTATAAATCCAAAGAAACTAGTAACTTTCTGATAATATTGTCCCAATTGGATGTTAAATATTGATAAATATTTATTATAAATCCAAAGAAACTAGTAACTTTCTGATAATATTGTCCTAGTTGCCTGTTATTATCAATAAGATAATCAAATAATCAGATGGAATGAGATGGAAATTGATAAACATCTGTTGAAAATTTTAAAAAGCGTTAAAACTACAGATAGAGATCAGTGCCATTATATTTTTTCCAAAATGTCCTACATTATTGCAGCTATAACATTCAGTAAAGTACAACAGTTTATTAACAAAATAAATAGATTCAATGATCTAATATCTATTTCAACTTTGCCAAGAGAAACCTGATATATCGTAGAGACAAATGTCTCATCTTTCTAGTGGACTTAAGTGCTTCACAAAAATATCAGGAAGTCAATTTGGTTTAAAAATAACTTCATAATACAACATCATCTGATGAGATGCAATAAAGACCATCCAAATCTCTGCATTGACAATCGGTGACACTCAGTACACTTTACAAAATATCACACAGGCTCCTGTAATGGCAAAGATGGCAGCCAAAATGAAGCACTTTAGTAGGGATATAACAATTGATATTTTATTGACAGGACCGGTTGAGTACAAAATTTGAATTCCACACTGCCAGATGTAAGTTTTCTGTTAGAATGACAAACCTCAATGCTGTCCATCAAGAACAGAGTCTGAAGAATGATCGGATGAATAAACTAATCCATGAATCAATCAATTTATGGGCTAAAAATTAAATAAATTTTCATTACTGCTCTCACCTCTGGCTCTGCACAGTATTCAAAGAGCACTGGATCATGCTGGAAGTCCTGGATCTTATTAATTGCCTTTTCCCCGTCACTGAATTCAGACTTGGCAATCGCTACGTCCTTCATCACGACCATGCCGGGCACCTTGACTTCTCCTGTGCATATCTGCTGGAATCTTTGCCTGAAATGCGAGAAAAATGGAGAAGTTTATATCGTTATATTTTTAATCCATCATATATGGCTAGAAAAATGCGAATTTCCAGGCAATTTCATAATCTATCACAAAATTTCCCACAAATTCAGAGTAAAAAATGTGGACCTTTCTGGTGAGATCTAACAATTTCCAGGCAATGACAAGCCTGAATTCCCTACTTTTTCCAGGTGTGGATACATTTTTCCGGTCAAGTTTTATTATTGAAATTTTTAACAACTTCTTTTATGCTTCTCATTACTCTCATAAAATATCATAAAGAATGAACCATTATAATATAAACCACAAGCCAGCTCATTTTGCAATTGAAAGGCGTAGACTACTATATTCATATGATATTCACAGCTATTCACTGAAGGCGCTGTTTTTAAAGTCATCACTTTCAAGTGGGTGAGACAGTTATTATGACTTGCAAATACTCTTTTAAAATAGGCTTATTCTTTTAAGAAATTCAAACTGAAGAACAATAAACCAAGGACTGTTGACAGCACAGGAGTGCAGTTTATATACATTCTTCAATCTTCATTGAAAATGAAGAAAAGCAAGGGCTTTTGGTTTTTGGTAAACAGTTAACTTTCTCTTCTGTCAGAAAATACATACATGTAGGCCTACAATATAAGTAGTATGTAATGATAGAATGATATATAATGATGTATTTAATTGGTTATCACATTTCCTGATATTAAATTTGCACTATAGTCTTATTTATGGGGGTGACATTAACCCAATATGATAACAATAACGAAGGCGCCCAGGGCAAGGTTTCTGCCACACCTTCAGGTGATCTTTGGTTCCTGAAATCAGCGATAATTTAATCAATATGCACAAGTATCTACTAATCACCACAGTGTGCAATTAATAAACCAAAAATGAAAAATTTACGAGGGGCAAATTATTGTGCGATACAACAGTGCCAAGGTACAGCCGCATTTAATAAATCATCTGTAGGCCTCCTACAAGATACATCTGGGCAAACTTTTTATCAACATTTTCATGAGATAATGAAGTTAAGTGAAGGGCATACAAGAGATCATATACACAAGCTATAAATCAAATTACATACATCACATCTTATGTTTTAAAATGGTTTATGACACATCAATGAAATTAATTTGCAATGTACTAAGTGCTACCATGCTATTTCTTCCCACATAAATCATATATTTTCAAAAATTTAAGGAGGGTTATATTACTAGAAAGTAAAAAGTTTTTTTTTTAGTTTTTGCTTAACAAAGTTCAAGGCACACTATCCAATTTTAAATCCCTCCCCATTGGCCGACTGTCTCAGTATATCAATAAAATACAATCTTTTAAAACGAATAAATCTCACATTTTACATGTGTCGTCAAGACAAAAATTAAACCACCATGAAAGTTGTACCTAACATTTCATAAACTCAGTGCATGTATCATATATGTCATATTATCTGATAACCCGAATGACTTCCAGTTATTTTTCCCTCTTAAATTTTCCAACAAGTCAAGAAACCTAACCTTGGGAAAAATGAAAGATTGTGACACTTCTATGTAAGAAGGGCTTTTTTTTTTTTTTTAAACATCTGTGATTTGAAATAGGTGCAGCCGTTTTTATACATGTATGATAAGTAAAAATGACATCACCAGACAAATTTATCACAAAGTCAAACTCAAGTTAGACACAAAATCTGCAAGAAAAACGATGTTAGGTTTATAATATCAAATTGATACATTCTTTGATTTCTCTTTCTAGGCCTACATCCAATGATTAAAAATTTACCTATAGAGACTTTCACCCTGCTTAGCAAGCAGGCTTCTTCAGTGCTGATGTTGCTTCTGCTGTTGTTGTATGACAGTTTGATAGAGGTGCTAAGTAGAGCGAAAGTCGATTCCTACAGGTAATTTTTTAATCATTGGGTATAGAAAGAGAAATCACAGCATGCTTCAAAGAACCATCCAGCGAGATCTGATACATGTTCAGAAATATCAAATTGATACAGATATATATATATAAATGTATGTGACAGTATGTTGTAGCAAATTCCCATTTAATCTCACCTGTACTTGGCTAGATTTTCCTTAGGCACCAAACTGCGAATGACCAGGAAGCCATTTTGTTCGAAGAAATTTCTCTGACCGGGAGTGAGTAGTCTTTGTCCCACGGTGTACTTCCAGGGCCCACTGGCAGAGCCTTGCACTCCTAGAGATGTCTCATTCTGTTTGTTGTTAAGGAATTTATCTGCCTAATTTATATAAGATGAAATCACATCAGCAATAAGATGAAATAATATTAGCAACCATTAGCAATTTAGTTTCATTTAACTAAGAAATCCTAATACAAAGGGAGTGTTGACTGTTGAGTGCTAGAACAATTTTGTTTCAGAATAACCAAAACTTGTCAGTAGTTTTAAAATATTATCCATTTCTTTTCCAGTGGAGGTCACATGGTACACTCTGCTATTACTAGTGACAGGCGTCTTGGTGAATGGTTCAAGGTAAATTTTAAGATTTTCTTCAAAATAAAGAACAATAATCATAGAGGCTAAAATAACATATTTTTATAACACAACTTTATCACTTCCTTCATTAACATGGGTCATTGGTTCTTGATATTACTTCAGTTCTTTAAAGGTATAATTATACTATTGTATATGGGTAATGTGAATGTGATGGCCTGATGAGTTTTCTTGTTTATTTACCTACAGACAAGGCTGCGCACCATGCACATGTGACTATCGAATGAGGACTGTGGACTGCGGAAATCTCGGTCTTGAAGATGTTCCGGAACTTCCTAACAAAGACAGAATCAGATCCTTGAATCTGAGGGGCAACAACTTCACTAGTATCACATTAAACAGTTTTCGAAGCTTGGACAGTTTATTACTTTGTGACAATCCCGCTAAAAACATTGCACTCAATTTGCCAAGGCTGAAAAAGTTGGACCTGACAGGCATAGAGTTCAATTCAATGGCTGACATAGAAATAACGGAAAACGAGATCAATGAGATCAAAGGACTACATGTCCTAAGAGCAGAAGGAAGACCCTTTGAGAAATTCAGTGAATTGAAGAGCTTAGAGTTGAGAATCGGGGCTCACACCATCCCTTGGAATTTCCTGCATGGCCTCATTTACTTAGAACAATTGACCCTCGTACTTGACGAAGTGGAATCTCTGCACGAAATGTTCCTGAACAGCACCCAGATCCGTCTCACATCTCTGGAGATCACTGCTCCCAAGTTGCTCTCAATCAAACCTCGTATGTTAGAAAGGTTGGGGGTCGTACGACACATATCCCTCGACCTTCCAGCAGTCCAAAATATCAGTGACAAATTGTTAGTAGGAGAACTATCTTACGCCACTGACGACATCTACTTGCCAGAAACTGTTCGTCCAATCATCCTTAACATGATGAGGCAGCTCCGCAACAACCGCCAATACGATTCAATCACTTTGAAGAATATCCATACTCTACCGAATAACCTTTTCAGAGATCTAGCGACGCTGAAGAGAATTAATCTCAAACACATCAAGGTCATCCCGGACAAGATATTTAAGCAATTTAAAATGGCGCTGGAAGTCCTGGATCTTAGTCAAAACAACCTTGAATATGTCAGTGGGGAGTTATTTAGTGATCTGAAGAGAGTTCGTTGTCTAAACTTGTCCCACAATCAACTAACCACACTTGAGAGAGGAACCTTTGGCTCCTTGATGAGTGTGGAATCTTTGGATTTGTCTTACAACAATATTTCCTACCTCGACACAAAGGTGGTTTACGAACTCCGCAATTCTTTAAAATTCCTCAATTTGAGTCACAATACTCTTGATATCTTGCCCCTTGACCTCTTCAAAGGACAGTTCTCCATGAAAAAGCTTGACATGAACAACCTGGGGCTGGTGAGCCTTCGCAACCGGACATTTGTAGACTTGACCGCCCTCGAACATCTAAATCTGCGGTCGAACAAGCTGACAAATGTCACCAAGGACACTTTCATCGGTCCCAAGGACTTGAAGGAGATTGACTTGAGCTTCAATCAGATATCGGCTTTACCCGAGGGGATATTTCAAGATCTATTTAATCTCCTTCGTGTCAACCTTGAAAACAACCTGATAGAAAACCTTCCACCGTTCTTCCTGTATGACGCGGACGAGTTGGAGACAGTCGATCTGGATGGAAATGAAATTTTCTGCGACTGTGGTCTCGTCACCTTACTCGATTCAGCAGTGAATGTCACTTGTTCTGCGCCGGACCATTACAAAGGAATGTTACTGGAGGACACCGACATTTCTGAGGAATCTTGCGCTACAACCGTTCCACCAGAACCAACACGAGCGACCACTCAAGAAGTTACATCAACGGAAAGTATTTCTACCACTGAAACGCTGACGAAAGACATTCCTTTGGGAGATGCAGCCACGGGTGAGAGTGGTTCAACAGGAAGCACCCCTTATGACAATGAGGATGACTCAAAGACAACACGAGTGGTCTCCCATTCAACAGATTCCACAACAAGTGAAAAGGCATCGACAGAATTGCCAACAACCTCGGAGGATGGACAATCAATCAAAGCAACTCACAACACACAGACGCAAGAAATGCTGCCGAATGACACGAAGCAGAAAGGTGACAAGTACAACCACAATGGTGAATCAACCACAAAATCCAATCCAACCAAAAATCCAGCTACAACCATTCAACCAAATACCGCTACTGACATGAACAAGCAAAGCAGGAAGTCAGTGGACCAGCAAAACGATATGCCGCACCCCCCTCCGGTCCAAATTGGGACTTTGAAAGAAAACGGGGAAAGTGCAGACCTCCTGCCCGTGTCACTTTGGATTGTTGTTGTGCTCCTAGTGATCATTGACATTACAGTTGCCTATATTGTGTATAAGAGAGTAAGAAAGTCAAAAAGAAATGAACGTCCTTTATTATCGAAGGAAAACGATACTTTCTGCTGAAGAAAGCTCTTTCATACAACATGCAAATGGCCGGAAGACTGGACTAATTAAGCAATACAATTTCCTAATTGGGAATGCTTTCATAGCTAGCATAAGTTTACAATGTGTCATACTACAAACGGACAAGACTTGTAAAGGATTATACTCTCTTAACTAGCAATGACTGCTAAATGATCATGTAAATATATTACGAGGATTAGAATTTGCAAGTGACTTCACATATGTTCTCACGGCATGTCAACCTCTTTTGTTTGGTCATGCTTTAAAAGACTTTGAACTCATTCACAAACGCAGATGCTTGGATGTTTTGCTTTATTAAATCCATTAAGGTGGCTCGATACTCGTGAACTTTCCAAGATAGGATTTCTTAAAACTAGTTTAGAATGATCCAAAATATAGTTTATAGCAAGGATATGTAAAAAAAAGTGGTCGCAACCAGCCTTTTTTTCAAAATATTTGAGGTTATGTACAAGAAAGTCAGTCCACGCAATCCTGAAAAACTCAATTTTTTTCTTAACTTTTTTACTGTGAAGTTTGCCCTGCCATTCAGTGGTCATGCATCCCATATTATGCAATGAAGCATGAAATTAAAGAAGACACTTTCAGGGAAAAGCTGATAACAATTTCAAAGAGATATATTTAGTTTAAAGGGCGCTCCAAGGGGTTCGGAATAAAAATATTGATTTTGACAATTTTAACTTTTTTCATAAATCATGGCGCTAAAAAAAATTGGCTGGATAGGATTTCTCATTTCTTTGTCATTTATTTCCAAATATTGTGAGGAACAATAAAATGCATAAGAGAAGGTTTGCTACCGCGACGGATTTTGATATAAAAATTTATTTGTATTTCAAAGTCAATTTTGAGAAATTAGACCTGCTTGCCGAAAATTGCCAGTAAAAATATTCTATTGGGACTATAAAGCTGAAACTCTGTGGGTTTGCCGTCCTCTTCACAGCGCATCAGATGATTTAAACCAAAAGTCTCTAACCCTAATAGAAGTGGCGCAAATGGCAAATGAAGTGGCCGTCGCATGGAATTATAAAAAGACAAAAATGCTGCCCACAGAGCTCAGTATGCTGCTGTTGCTATGGTGACGTCGCCATTGCTTGGCCACGAGTAGCGAGCCACCTTAACTAGATTTTAGCAAACATTGCGACACATTGGTGACTCTAGTCAGACTTATTTAATAGGATTTATGAATGTGCTGCAAAGTTATCTCAATTGACTAAATGTCTTGTGGTGTGAAAATTTTTGGATTTTAGGGTTAGCACGGTACTGACTTAGTCGGTGGAAATCTTCGATTGTGCGGGGTATCTACAAAACCCACCAGTTATGAACTGTACTTTTGGATTGCTCTTGAATGGTACAGTTGATTAACATGAGATTATGTATTTTCATATCAGCTTCCAGACTTTCATCTTATTGCCTTAATTTGTATGAAATTGTGCCAAACTGACAATTATAATTATTTACTGAACCCATCATTTGCCAAAAGAGGTCTCAGTGAAGAATAAAACTCATATCTAGCAGTTAATAATATTATTTTCATATCATTTATAAATTTGACAACCGAATGAGAAAAAGACCTGTACATTGTCTCATCTCATACATTGCCCTATGATACTGATACTCAAATGTAATTTATTTTTGGTAATATATATATATGCATGTGTGTCTTCTTTGTGTGAATTTAAATTTAAGCATAAACCTGTATGTGACAAGGAACATGTACATATCTAATTATCTATCATATTAGACATGATAGTTACATCTAGATATCTATCACATCTGCTTATCTAATCACCTTTTTGTTCGTTGATATTGAATGTTACAAATTGTTGAACTGGTGTAAAATTGTATACCTGCTAATGTAAACATTTATGCAGCAAGGTGCCTTTTTGGCAAATTATGCAAAATATATGTACCTACCAATGTATTTGAAATTGTGTAATAAGAATGCATGTGTACATAAATACACCTTGTTATATGACTGTATATTATCATATTCTGTATACTTGATGGCATACATTTATGTTTTTTGTTGTTGTTGAAACATTAATCTAAATGTGTATAATTAGGCCCTAAATGTGTACTTTCATGTCATTAATCGAAATGTTTTGACTAAACATCAATTAATGTGATACTATGATTATTACAGTGTATTATAATTCATGTGTCAGCACTGATGCTGCAACATTCAATTCGTCTTTTTGTCAAATTGTAAAAATTAATTGTACTACCCTCACTCAGTGATTCACAACTGAAGTTGTCTAAAATTTTTACCTTAAGTGTTAAAATTACTAAGTAGACAAAACGACAGAGTTTCTCTTTTTGAAACAGTTCACAATGTGTGCTCTTCAGAGTAAAGTGTTATTATTTATATATATCATATGTGAAATAAATATAAATATTTTGTATCATCTGTGTTAAGTAGAAATTAACAGGTATACATTTACTAGATCTAGCATCTTGGATTATCAAAGAACTAGGTACTAGGAAATGTTTTTATGGTATCAAGTCAACTAGTAACCATGCCAACTGGTAACCAAACCAACTGGTAACCAACCAACTAGTAACCAACCAACTGGTAACCAAAAACCCTACCAACTGGTAACCATCCTTTTTTTGTGGGTTACCAAGTCGTAACCATGCATTTAAATTAATTTCATGACCATACCAACTGGTAACCACCAAATTCTTGCCAACTACCAAGTCGTAACCAAAACTAAATAAGATTTTAACCCAAGAAATCTCTGTAAATTTTATAAATAAATGATAACATGTGTTTATTCAGGGATATTTTATCCAAATATAAATTGTATAATTTTAAATATTTAGAATTACAGTGATAAAATAGCTGAAATACTGGTAATTATGATTTGGTTACGAGTTGGTTCATTCTGATTTTCCCTGGTTACCAGTTGGCAAAAGTCACTTGTTACGAGTTGGTATACAACTGTCAATTTTTGGTTACTACTTGGCCGTGTCCTATTGATTACAAAATGCCATGGTTACTACTTGGTTGGGAAAAATCAAAGATGGTTACCAGTTGGTTTGGTTACCACTTGGCATGGTTACTAGTTGACCTGTATTCGTTTTTATTTATGTGAGAATTTCTTCTTGAAGAGGTTAATGTTGAATCACAGCTAGAAGGTAAATATTGAATCTTAATATGTGGTATTAGTGACTTATGCCTATTCATATCAGTATTTCATTGGCATATATTTTACCCTAATAAAAAAATTTCACAGCTGACTTCATACTCTTTGCAGTGACTGCTCTACCAATTGATTTAATTGCTCAGTGTATAAGCTCAATGAATTGAAGACATGTTAGTGCCTTTTTGAACTGACTAACGCAACTTAGGAAAGCTAACAAATCATATTATTTTGTATGATATTATAAGGATGTTCAAATGAAATAATAAATATATCATGTATTCTTTTTGGAGAATAAAATTTTATGAGTAATGAATTTATCTCTAGTTTTATTCTAACAGACTCAATACAGCATTTCAGGAGAAACATGCATGAATTTTGCAACCAGCTCTGTCCTCTCTGATATAATGATCCTAATCATGGAAATATCTGTGTTACCCCCAAAAGTCACATCTCTCCAACTTTTACCCCACATAGGCCTACACGAATACAGGTCAACTAGTAACCATGCCAAGTGGTAACCAAACCAACTCGTAACCATTTTTGATTTTTCCCAACCAAGTAGTAACCATGGCATTTAGTAATCAATAGGCCATGGCCAAGTAGTAACCAAAAAATGAAAGTTGTATACCAACTCGTAACCAGTGACTCTTGCCAACTGGTAACCAGGGAAAATCAGAATGAACCAACTCGTAACCAAATCATAATTACCAGTATTTCAGCTATTTTATCATTGTAATTCTAAATATTTAAAATTATTTAATTTATATTTGGATAATATATCCCTGAATAAACACATGTTATCATTTATTTATAAAATTTAAAGAGATTTCTTGGGTTAAAATCATATTTAGTTTTGGTTACGACTTGGTAGTTGGCAAGAATTTGGTGGTTACCAGTTGGTATGGTCATGAAATTAATTTAAATGCTTGGTTACGACTTGGTAACCCACAAAAAAAGGATGGTTACCAGTTGGTAGGGTTTTTGGTTACCAGTTGGTTGGTTACTAGTTGGTTGGTTACCAGTTGGTATGGTTACCAGTTGGCATGGTTACTAGTTGACTTGATACCGCCTACACATATAGGCCGATATAATTTTGCGACAAAATAACGAGCAGGTGAGGAAGTCCTGACTACAGAATTGTGAAATTTGTTGGCATTAAAAATAGGAGTGAGACAGAAATCTCCAAACTCTAGAGGGGGGGGGACAATATAGGCCTACAACATTGCAAGACATATATTTTCTTAGGCCTATAATATGTACAGTATACTGTCTACCGATAAAGAAAATTACACAAAATTGAATTTGTGATTTGGAAGACAGACAGGATTGATGGCGAGTGGAATACCCATAGCTTTAGGGGGTGCATGAAATGTTCGGGGGGGGGGGGGTTGGTGTTGGAGTTTTCCTCGACACAAAAGTAGCTCTATTTATTTCATGGTAAAAGTGGCAGCATCTACTTATTTTAGGTGCACATGATCCTCTTTAAAATATTAATGCTAAATCAAACAACACCTTGACCATGTCAAGAAATACCCTTGGGCAACCAGAAAATATTTACCAATACCAGGTATTTAAAAAAAGACTTCCCCCTAATTTCTTAAACTTGCAAGAGAGAAACTGTTTATTCTCAATAAGGCTCATTAATTGTGACAAAGACTCCTTATTCCTTAACTGTGACAAACCATGCTGAGCTGAGGCCAGTAGTACATTACATGTATTTTCAGAGTGAGAAACTCCTTACTCAGTGAGTACTTCAGTTCAAAGGATACAGGATGAACTGCAGCTGCCTGGATCCCTGCACTCAGGTGCCTCTGGATTGTCTTCAATCTTTCTGTCATTTTCCGACGATTGTCACAAAATTCTACGTCAAGGCAGCAGCGCACCAAGGCAATGAAGAGCAAAACTCAAAGGTGACAAGCTGATCAACTTGTCAACATTTGAGAAGTAGGTCACAATATCCGGTTTACATTTGCTGTTTACAGAAATGGCGGAGCACATCCCGTATTTGCGTGTTTTTAATTTACACAAAATATAGCCTTTAGTGTTGAAATATCTGATAAATATAAAAAAAATAGGACAATTTCTTTGTAATCAATGCGTTTTTATACTTTCTTAACAGAAATATTCCGAAACAAAAGAAATCCGCAAGGGGAAATCTGTCAGAATTTGCCCCACATTTTGTCACTCCTGACTGTGTTTGACATTCAGCACGTGGGAGATGTTTGTTGCTCACTGAGCTCTCCTATTTTACACAAATTACAGGTATATTTGTGGCTTTGTAACTCTAAATTGATCTTACCTGGTAATCATGTTCTGTGGACAATTTTGACTGTTGCAGTTTCAGTTTTCCTTTGCAGTTGTTGCTGCATACATTTTTTAGAAAAAGTAAACTTCATTCAATCATTCAATCATTCAATCTGTGCAGTGTTTACTTCACCACTGCCACTGGCACCAGCTCAGCTGTCTCAGCTGATTCCTTACGGACCTCACCCATGCCAAGGAAACTAATATCTGAATATGTGTTGACCTTTGTATATCATTTAATTGGAATTGACAGTAGCTATAATAATAGATTTTAAAAACAGATATACCATATAGGCCTCAGTAATGTCAGGGGGCACTGGGGGGCACACCCCCCCATATTGGACCTGTCCCCCCCCATATGAACTTTCCAATCTGGCTAAAATATACAAATAGTATACTGGGTGCACCCCCCCCCCAGAGAATCGCATCCCCCCAGGTGCCCCCCCCCCCTGCTCGAGACCCCCCAGTTACGCCATTGATAGCCCTACCAGGGTATTCACATATTTCAGCTGGCCTGCGTTCCCCGCTATTAGAAATTGATATTTAAACCATCCTACAATTAAGAGGGCAACCATTAGATATCCGGCCCAGGGGAGGAGTTTGGAGTTAAAAAAAAATCTCAGTTTTGACATGTTAGGGGCGGGGGTAATAGTGGGGGCCTGGGGGGGGGAGGTTTGATCTAGTGGTAGCGTGCTAGGCTGTATTTCTGTAGCAGTGGCTGGCAGACTAGAGGGAAGCCCCAATAGCAATTAGGTAAACAAAGGGGTTTTCTTCTCCTAAGAAAGGGTGGGAATTAAATTGCAATTAACAAACTGATGTGTACCAAGCAGTGGAACAATTTTGGAGTTATGAACTTGGCAAATAATATGATAATGCCGCAGCATAGAAGACGGGACGTGTAAATACTCGTTTGGTAAACAATATCGATAAATTCCCCAAATTTTTTGGTTTCCGAATTTTTTTTTTTTTCTGAAAACTTTTTTTTTGGAAAATTTTTCTTCATGATTTTTTTTTTTTTGGAATAGTTTTTTTTTTTCGAAATTTTTTTTTTTGAAAATTTTTGGTTCGCCTCATAAACAGAAAGTTGTGGCTGAGCTCAATTTTTTTTCCGTTGGCAGAAAATCTGTTGGGTCAGTCGTTTGGAGAAGCTAAAAGTTAACTATGTTTGGCCTTATCACATGCCGGGTGTAGATTTTGATTATAAACTAGACGTCAACATGATAGGGCATAAGAGAAGTGTTCGCAACACTCCTGGCCTAATGAAAACATATTTACGAAGGTATACAAACTGCTGGCAGTGTGTGACATACTGCAGCAGCTGCTTTACATGCCTTTCGAAACCACTGGACCAAACAAAAATACCAGGGGTGCCGGAAGGAATCACGGGCGGCAGGGGCAGTCAGACAAAAAAGGGCAAATGATATTCATGCCAATTTCGCATGACAAAATTTAAATAGAGTCAATAATAGTTTTGAATATACTTTGTGCCTTAAATTATTAAAAGGGGCCTAATAATTTTTTTTTTCTTAAAGATCTAAAGGGCACCTTTGCGCCCCGGGGCCCTGTCTCCCTTGGACAAGGGCAGGGGGGCAATCCCCCCCCCCCGCCCCCTCGAGTTGTTGCACCCCTGAAAAATAGTATTGTTTACATTGGGCTTATAATGGTAATTACAAAAAACTACAGTTCCAAGTTAAATATGGCTCTAATTTTGCTTAAAGCAACTTTTAGATTAAAAGATATACATACAGCTTTTAAGGTGGCTCGATACTCGTGAACTTTCTATGATAGGATTTCTCAAAAATAGTTAAGAATGATCCAAAATATAGTTTATAGCAAGGATATGTAAAAAAAAGTGGTCGCAACCAGCCTTTTTTTCGAAATATTTGAGGTTATGTACAAGAAAGTCAGTCCACGCAAACCTGAAAAACTCAATTTTTTTCTTATCTTTCTTTCTGTGAAGTTTGTCCTGCCATTCAGTGGTCATGCATCCCATATTATGAAATGAAGCATGGAATTGAAGAAAAAACTTCAATGGAACTGCTGATTACAATTTCAAAGAGATATATTTAGTTTAAAGGACTTTCTAAGGGGCTCGGAATAATAGTTTTGATTTTGACAATTTTAATTTTTTTTATAAACCATGGCGCTAAAAAAAATTGACGGGATAGGATTTCTCATTTTTTTGTCATTAATTTCCAAATATTGTTAGGAACAATAAAATGTATAAGAGAAGGTTTGCTACCGCGATAGAAATTGAGATAAAAATTTATTTATATCTCAAAGTCAATTTTTAATGGAGGTGTGTGTACACATCTCCATTTATGCAGTCACTTTGACAAAATGGAAAGTTTTGGCGGGAAATTTGAAATTTGAGCATTTTAGGATGTCTTTTGAGCCCTGACTTGGCAATTTTGTTTGGAGAAGTTTGGAATCAAGAATGCACCTTAGCTTGATTATAGAGCAAGCATCTGATATGGGAATGAATAGCCGGTATATTGTTATTTGGCCGTGACTTCGTTTTTATCTTGGTTGAATCCACTACGGGCAGCATCACACATTGTGTATTGGCCACTGTGCCTAAACTATTGCACTTGTATATATGATATTTGGCACATGAATGGGTCTTGTAGAATGTATGTGTCTTTTGGTGTTCATATTTAAGCAATTGGTACAGTTTTTGTAAAATATTGGAAATTAAAAATAATTATTTTTTTTCCTTTCCGGAACAGAACTCTGAAACAATTGTGCCTATGAACATGAAAATCTGCCATATTATGCGTTAAATACTCTAAATGTGCCTTTTGGAGGTCTTACTGCTCTTAGAAAAATTAGTAAGAGCAAATTCAGCAAAAATTTGAAAAAAATATTATTTTTTCAATGCTCCATGATTCCGTCGATTTTGGAGTTAGACCTCTGAAATTTGGCATTTAGGTGTCTAAGTTATACCTCTTTAAATGACTAAACTCATTTGGAGGTTAAATCCTTTCATAAAAACCAAAAAACTCGAAAAATATTGGGATTTCTGATATTTTTCTTAAATTTTGATTTCTCACAATTTAACGGTAATGAATAAATTGGTAACTTCAAAAATTATTTTAGTTTTAAAAACATATTAGTAACTTTTACAGCCATGTATACTTTAGTGTAAATTTTGTGTTGGAACTCAGTTTTGCAGAGCCAGTGTCAGAGCCCATTGGATTTTAATGGATGTAGGTAACTGTTATACCTATATCCACTATCCAGTGTTCCATACTGAGACAGTGACTTCTATTAGTGGATACAGTATGTCTTACTCTAAGATTCCCAGTCTTCTCATTGTTTATCATATCATATTCACCAAAATGCTCTATAATAATAAATGAATGTGCAGCTCCTTCCACAAAAAGGAGGTTTTACCTGGCAGATCACACACATTTCCATGCATCATATTAAAGCTCTTTTCAAGTTCTTTTATGGAATGTATTCTTTTTCCATATCGCATCTGCCACATGGTCATTTTGTGGCTTGAAAATGGATTATTTGTAAAAATTCTGAAATTTAGCACAAAATATATTAACAAAACCTGGTACTGGCACTCATATCAAGGAAATAGTCAATTCAGGGGCATATGAACTTCAACTTAGGACACTACACCACCTCCATTTTGAACCCCTGGGTTCTTGTTAGAAATTAGACCTGCTTGCCGAAAATCGCGTGTCAAAAGTTTCTATTTGGACCATAAAGCTGAATTTCTGGCATGTCATAGTGATTTTCATAGCGCATCTAATGCTTTAAACCAGAAGTTTCTAACCCTAATAGAAGTGACGCAAATGACAAACGAGGCGGCAGTCGCACGGAATTATAAAAAACCAAAAAAGCAGTCCACAGAGCTCAGCAGGCTGTTGTTGCTATGGTGACGCCGCCATTGCTGCACCATGAGTAGCGAGCCACCTTAAGCCCCTTTCACACATTCCCGGTTTTGCCGTGACAGCACTCCCGGCAGCTTGAAATACACGATCCGACATTGTCCGCCGATAATCCGCCACTGGCCGCCGGCAACTCCTCCGCGTTTTACGACTTACCGTCGACTTTGGGGAATGAGGGCGATGTCCGGGGCGAAATCAAACATGTTTGATTTCTCCCCAGGCAGCCACGGCAAATAATTAGCCGTAGAAATACGACGTAATTACGCCGTATAATCTTGGTGAAACTTGTCAAGCCGCGGACTTTACTGCGTGTCTCCGTTCATTACTGCGACATTACTGCGTGTCTCCGTCCGTGAAAACTTCATGAATTGCCCGATTCCTACGAAAAAACGAAGGATTTCCGCCGTTTTTCCGAAGATAAACCTTGAATTACTCAAGGAAAACCGCCGTAATACACTGTCAGGCCATCCACGGCAACACCACGGCCAAACCGGCGATGTGTGAAAGGGGTTTTAAGGATAGAGCTTTGGAATTGCAGCCTATAACTTCTTTAACCCCCATTATTTTAACCAAGTGGATCAGGTAATCACCCCAAGTTATTGGGGACTGTCTCAAAAGAAAGTTAGAACCAATGTATTGCATAACTATAAATGATACCGTATTTTCCTGAAGAGATGGCCCAGAATTATGTTAAGGGCTCTTTCTGCCAATGTTTTTATTGATTCCAGAACTGTGTTGGCTCTATCTTTTAAATTTCTTGCCATTTTTTTCAAGTTCTTTCAATGATTAAAAAAAAAAATAAGTAAAACAAATCTGAATGAAAACATTCCTACCAGTATCAATTATCAAAATCATTAAATGACAAGTGATCAAAAATAAAATGTTATGATTGTAAATAATTTTGCTTCATGTAAAAGTGTAAAATAAAATTGTCGTCAAAAGGCAACTTTATTTGAAAAAGTGTCATGTTTTAAGTGATTTTCATGGAATTTATGAAACTGTAAACACCAATTCAAGATCAAGCTTCACTTGCAATTAACTTTTGGATTCAATAGTAATGACATCACTTGGCCTACCTACCCCACTCATAATTCACACAGTCCATTCATACAACCAGTACATGTGAATATAATCATGTAAGACCTAATTTCATTGATATACTAATGCTTTCTCAAGTGCCTATGTCCTTAATCAAACTTTTTTTGGTAAGCATTCATATGGTCATGCTTGAATGCACATGAGGTGACAGAAAGAGGGGGGGGGCAGAGCAAATTGAGGGGGTAGCAAAAACTGGTAGAACAAACTTGAAAGAATGGATATGAGGGAAAAATTTGCAGTTTTTGCATCCTAATGACAAAACTGGGGGTGGATAAGAAATCTAAAGATGTTACACATTAGGAAAGGATGGTAACTTGGTAAGTTAATGGTGTGCCAAGAAGAACATTGGCGGTGGCCTCAGGAGATAGCTCCAGGGTCTATAAAATTTGGCAAGGTGTGTAAGAAATCTCCTACAAAATGTAGATACAGCAGCAAGCAGGAGCTGTGCTGCAGTATAATAGGTGATAGCTTTAATTTTAGTGTGCCTTATTTTTTTCTGCTTTCATAAGGACCAGCATGGCTCTTAATGTGGCTCGGTTGTGTTCCTCTTATTTGCAACGTGGAGTCCCACAACTCACCAACCAATTCAGGTAAAGAATCTTAAAATTAATAAAGAGTAAGTTTATAAACCGTTAATTCAACTACTCATACCTCAGTTGTACACATGAGTTTCACGGCATGACTGAAGTGAGCTCAAGTTGCTATAAATGCCACCTGGTGTATGATATCTGTTACGTTAACATTCCACTGCTACCCATATCAGCTCTTATACGGCACACCCTGTTCTTTTATTTGTGAGCCTGGATACGTTTCAATTTTAATTATCATTAAATAACCCTCAGTTCTTCTCCTTCAAAATGCACAAAATTCCTTGAATTTCAACTTTGTTGTATTATATTTGTTTTTCAAAAGGTTTGGCCTGAAAATTTAACATAAAAAAAAATCTGATATTTTTGGTATACTTTCATTCAACAAAATTTAATGCCCCCCACCCTGTCTCTATGGATCCGTTTCGGTATGAAGAATAATTTTTAGATATCCATATATATTTTCACAAATGCTGTATGACGTCTTCACTATTTCTGTCAATTTCCGTTTCAGCACAACTTGCAGGAATGATCAGATTATCAAATTAACGCGACTGAGAGTTGTTGATAATTCTCAGCTTGGAAGAGCAGCGGACCTTGCAGGGAAACCCGCAAGATGCATCCATGTGTATAACAAGAAAGGTGTCGGTACCATTGGGGACAAGGTTCTTGTCGCAATACGGGGACAAAAGAAGCGTGCCTACATCGTAGGGGTCAAACAAAAACAGAAGCCAGGAGTGCCAAAATTTGACAGTAACAATATTGTGTTGGTCGAGGACAATGGAACCCCAACTGGCACGAGGGTCAGAGTCCCGATTCCTTCAAAGTTGCGAGGAGAAAAAGGAGAATTTTCAAAGATTTTAGCAATTGCTACCAAGTTTATCTGATGTCAAAATTGCAATACTAGTTCCTGTATCTTTGTAAATATTTTCAGTAAAATATGTATTGAATTTTGTGTTGAATGATTTTTTGTTCCTTTAATATTCACACAAATGTTTTTATTAAATATTGCGTCATTATTGCTATCTATTTTGATTTTGAGAATTTCATTTGCATGCCTGTCTCTATTAAAATGCTAAAAGGGCAGCATGTGGAATTCATCGAAATGTCTAATTGTTGCAAGTTGTCAAAATCAAGTTCTTTGTCTCCATAGAGTTTGTATTTTTGGAAAATCACAGATCTGTTTTAAAATACGGAGATATGTGGAATGTGAATAATTTTATTAGATGTGGTCTCCTTGATATAATGTTCACCAGATTTGTATTTCGATTGATGTCTCTTCTTAGATCAGTATTAAAATGCTAAGATATATAGCATGTGAATCTCATCAAAGGTGCGGTCTCTTGGATTTAATGTTCATTGGATTTGTTGTTGTAAAATCTTTGATTGAATTCTTTCTTATATCAGTATTAAAATGCTAATAAATGTAGCATGTGAATCTCATTAAAGGTGGAGTCTCTTGGATTTGAGTTCCTCTGGAATTGTTATTGTAAAATCTTGGATTGAATTTTCTTAGATCAGTATTAAAATGCTAAGATATATAGCATGTGAATAACATCAAAGGTGGAGTCTCTGGGATTTAAGGTTCACTGGATTTGTTATTGTAAAATCTTTGAATTTTCCTAGGTCAGTAGAACATGCAGAGATATGTGGCAGCATGTGAATCCCTCCTAATCTACAATCTCTTGGATTCAATATTCAGGAGATTTGTCATTGTAAAATCTTGGATTGCATTTTCTGCTAAGATATAGGCTATAGCATGTGAATTTCATCAATGGGGCAGTCTCTTGGATTTAAGTTTCAGTGGATTTGTTGTAAAATCTGGGATTCACTTCTCTTAGACGGGTAGTAAAATGCTGATATATATAGCATGTGAATCTCATCAAAGGTGGGAGTCTCTTGGATTTTTAAGTTCATTGGATTTGTTGTCATAAAATCTTGGATTGAATTTTCTAAGATCGGTATTAAAATGCTACGATATATAGCTTGTGAATCTCATTAAAGGTACAGTCTCTTGGATTTAAGGTTCTCTGGATTTGTTATTGTTATATCTGGGATTGAATTATCTTAGATCAGTATTAAAATGCTAAGATATATAGCTTGTGAATCTCATCAAGGGTAGAGTCTCTTGGTTAAATGTTAAGTGGATTTTTATTATAAAATCATGGACTGAATTCACTTCTCAGATCAGTATTAAAATGCATGTGAATATCATCAAAGGTACAGTATCTTGCATTAAATGTTCATTGGATTTGTTATTGTAAAATCCTGGATTGAATTTTCTTAGATATGTATTAAAATGCTAATAAATGTAGCATGTGAATCTCATCAAAGGTGGAGTCTCTTGGATTTAAGGTTCACTGGATTTGTTATTGTAAAATCTTGGATTGAATTCTCAAACTACATCAGTATTAAAATGCTAAGATATGTAGCATGTAAATCTCATTAAAGGTGTAGTCTCTTGGATTTTAAAAGGTTCACTGGATTTATTATTGTAAAATCTTGGATTGAATTTTCTTAGATCAGTACTAAAATGCTAAGATATGTAGCATATGAATCTCATTAAAGGTGGAGTCTCTTGGATTTAAGGTTCACTGGATTTGTTATTGTAAAATCTTGGATTGAATTCTCAAACTACGTCAGTATTAAAATGCTAAGGTATGTAGCATGTAAATCTCATTAAAGGTGTAGTCTCTTGGATTTTAAAAGGTTCACTGGATTTGTTGTTGTAAAATCTTGGATTGAATTCTCAAACTACATCAGTATTAAAATGCTAAGATATATAGCATGTGAATCTCATCAAAGGTGGAGTCTCTTGGAGTTATGCCTGGTTCTCACGACAGTGGTTAAGTGACGGCGAAGCTGTCTAGGTGCCAGGAAGCCAAGTTTCGGTGTTTCAAGTCATTTTTGGACAATTATATAATCAATTAGAGGTTATACATCGTCGTTGATGGATCTTATTAAAGACGAGGCACTCGTTTTCTACGCCGAATCGCTCATAATTACTGACGAGGCAACCCCCAATGAGGAAGAGAGTTGTGTCGGCGAGTTGTGAGGACCTCGGTGAAGTTCCATTGCTTCAATGTTAAACTAGCTTCGCCCAAGGAGTCTCTTGCTTCGCCCTAGCATCCTCTTGCTTCGCCCTAGCATCCTCTTGCTTCGCCCAAATATTCAATTACGCCCAAGCAAATAGCTGTTACGGTGAGGCAAGTAGCTGTTTCGGCGTTTCAACAGCTTGTTTGCGACGGCGAGTTGTGCTGTTTCGTCGACGAAGTTGTATTGACTCAATGATAAATAGCCTCGCCCAAGCACTCTCTAGCTTCGCCCAAGCTGCCTCTACCTTCGCCCAAGCTGTCTCTACCTTCGCCCAAGCATTTTGGGGGTCTTTCAGGTCTTCTGCATCGTCACTTCTTGCTTCGTAAAGATTCAACCGGTTGAATCTTTCGTGAAGCAAGTTCTTCCTTCACCAAACGGTTGTTACAGCCGAAAGATCTACATGCCCAATTTGCAAATCGGGCTGCTTTTTGCATGCCA
The DNA here is from genome assembly GCA_026936325.1 of Platynereis dumerilii. Classification (NCBI taxonomy): domain Eukaryota; kingdom Metazoa; phylum Annelida; class Polychaeta; order Phyllodocida; family Nereididae; genus Platynereis; species Platynereis dumerilii. The sequence continues at coordinate 7,499,704 of JAPTHN010000011.1, read as the reverse complement.
GACACTAAAATAGGTCTTTGTCACAATATCTTCTCCCCTCACCATGCTTTGCCAATATCCCTAATGAAATATTCAAAAAGTGCAACCAAGCCACATTTTCTACTGAACTTCCAAAAGTTCTAATGTGCTATGTTAGAAACTTTGTCATAGTATATTGACAGCCATCTCTTCTACATCAAATAGTGACCAAATAGTGTCTCATGGTTAGAAACTATTTGGACACTATTTGTTAGAACTTTGGGCTGTCATGCACTGCCATCTCTTCTACAACAAAAGAGGGCACTTCAATGTAAATGAAGTGCAGCATGTATCCAGGGACTCTGAAGTTGAAGCCCCCTCTGCTGGATATTTTAGAAGCAAAAATAGGACCCGGAGAATAATTGGCAGCTGCCAAAGCTCCATACGGTCTGCCAAAGCTCCATACGGTCAGCCAAAGTTTAAGATGGAATATCATCTGATGAAATAGGGTCTGATGAAACATCCAAATAGCGTCTTGGGGGATATTTGACCTTTTCAAATATCCTCATAGTGCTATTTGGAATATCCAAAGTCTTTTGAAAAGCACTTTTTGATATTAGACACAATGGCTGTAGAGACATTGTCACAAGCAACGGTGACGTGATTTCTAGGAACTTTTGGCGAGGAAGTTTAAGATGCGCCGTAGACGAAATTATCGTCGCCGAATTGTTGAATGTAGTTTAACCACCTCCCACTTTTCTGGAAAAGCAAGAAGCGCCGCGACAAGAAAGCCCTGTTACAACGTCATGAGAACTAGGCATTAATGTTCAGTGGATTTGTTGTTGTAAAATCTTGGATTGAATTTTCTTAGATCAGTATTAAAACGCTAAGATACATAGCTTGTGAATCTCATTAAATGTACAGTCTCTTGGATTTAAGGTTCACTGGATTTGTTATTGTAAAATCCTGGATTGAATTCTGTTCTTAGATATGTATTAAAATGCTAATATATATACAGCATGTGAATCTCATCAAAGGTGGATTCTCTTGGATTTAAGGTTCACTCGATTTGTTATTTTAAAATCCTGGATTGAATTCTCAAATTAGAGCAGTATTAAAATGCTAAGATATATAGCATGTGAATCTCATCAAAGGTGGGGGGGGGGAGGGTTGGTCTAGTGGTAGCGTGCTGGGCTGCCAATCGCTGGGTCCGGGTTCGTATGCAGCTCTTGCCGGGTCACCTGGGCCTATGTTGGACGGCTCTTTCAATCATCCTTCACCTCATTGCTGTGTCCTCCTCCTGTCCTAATTAGCCTACCAAGTGCAAAAATACAGGACGTAAAACCCCAATCATCCATCCATCCATCATCAAAGGTGGAGTCTCTTGGAGTTAATGCTCAGTGGATTTGTTGTTGCAAAATCTTGGATTGAATTTTCTTAGATCAGTATTAAAACGCTAAGATACATAGCTTGTGAATCTCATTAAATGTACAGTCTCTTGGATTTAAGGTTCACTGGATTTGTTATTGTAAAATCTTGGATTGAATTTTCTTAGATCAGTATTAAAATGCTAAGATATATAGCATGTGAATCTCATCAAAGGTGGAGTCTCTTGGATTTAAGGTTCACTGGATTTGTTATTGTAAAATCTTGGATTGAATTCTCAAACTACGTCAGTATTAAAATGCTAAGGTATGTAGCATGTAAATCTCATTAAAGGTGTAGTCTCTTGGATTTAAGGTTCACTGGATTTGTTATTGTAAAATAGTAGATTGAATTCTCTAATTATATCATCTGATATTCAGTATTAAAATGACAAGATCTATATCATGTGAATGTCATGAAATGAATGGTCTCTTGGATTTAATATTCACTGGATTTGTTTTTGTCTAGGATTATCATTTTTGCCTCAGAGCACCAGGTTCTGTTCAGCTCCTTTGGGGCATTGTGCTGCCACAGACGGCGCTCGGAGAAGCACCTGTCGCCGGTAGGGGGACAATGCCTTTGGGGGCATCCTGTGGAAATCATTGGAACTAATGATGCTACTCAAATGGCCAGACTCTGAAAAGTAGCCAGTAGCAAGTCTGACAAGACCAGCTCGACAATGCACAAGAATGTGATGCAGTGCTTGGATTTCGAAAATCAACTAACGAGACATGGTAGTCTATCGTATGCGATCATAAAAGTGCAATTTGGATCAACAGTGCAACCAAATTGACATGATCCATGTGTGAGAAAGTATTCTCACTCAGACCAAATTGTATCTGCACCTGTAAATTTCTTCAAGTAGGCCTAGTTTTCATATTTGAATTTTGGCGACACTCTAAATTAGGCTGAATTATTAAATTTTCTTATCTTCAGAAGACAACGCATTGGCCCTTGAATGTTGAGTTTTAGTAAAAACCAGACAATAAATAATCAAGACTTTATTCTTCAATATCGTTCAGTGATGCATGTACATAAAAAACACCAGAATATTAAACAAAGCAGGTCATATTCTTAGACCTTTGTTGACCGATATGATATGAATACAAAACAATGATCTATAAAACTGTTCTCATCTCTTTAAGAGATGACGTTTGTCAATTTGAGCATGTATACAGACTATACGCCATAGTTTTTTGCCTGATATATAAGACTTAGACAGCCATTACTGGACAATATAACATTTAGTGACATTATTATGTATAATAATACTGTACTATAGCGACCTCAGCTTCATTGAAAGTACGGGTTGGCTCCAAAGGTACGTTGCCGCTTCAAAGTAGCAGGAAGTTAATGATATAGATGAAACATATCTATGGAGTCAGCACCAGTACAATTAAAATCGAGCTGAGGTCTTGTCGCTGCAGGGAGTTACCCGAGAAGAACGGTGGCTGGACCAACTACTTTCTCGACAGAAGTCCATGAAGGTGAAAGAGTCCTTTACGGGACTGCAGATAGAGGAGACTTCGGCATTTACTGAGTTTTCTCTGATTCGACTGAAGGTTAGGGAGCTGTTGGATTGTCGACGGTTACTCTGGGAGACACTCTCTGCAGGATATTCAGTTGCCGAACTGATCAGCACCCCTTTCTTCAGCCCATAGACAGAGAAGACCTGTTGAGACAGGGGCCCAGATGGACCGACCCCCACATCGACCAGGCGGCGATCTTCCTCGGGGGAAGCTTGGTTTGTGATGTGCACGTCTGGTTCCTTTGCTGCTAGTTGTTTTGGAGGGATGTCCGCTTTAACTACGCCCTTCATTTTGTTACGTTGCCTTCTCTTCCACCCGAGGCACCCAAAGCTGTTGTCGAATCCGTTGTTTGTCCCATCGGATGAACCCGATCGCTTCACTGCCAGACTCGAGTAAATAAACGGGTTGAAGGCACTGTTCAGACAAACAAGGGCTCCGGCACAGGTCTTGACTTGTGTCAGGATAAACTGGGGTCCCTTCCACAACTCAATGATGCAGGAGATGATATAAGGCAGCCATGTTGTCAGGACAGTAAGAAAGACAATCACACACATTAACAGGGCCCTTGCCTCCTTCTCCACTGATACCTGGGCGGAGTGGTTGTCATCCTGGGCGGGCTCGACCACCACTTTCACCTTGGCCGGCATTTCGTTGTCTTTCAGTTCTTTGGGAATTTCATCGTGAGCAAGTTTTGCTACACTCGTCTGGGGTTCATGTTCCTGAGAGTGCTTTGGGGCCTTCTTCATGCATCCCTGTTTGATGACCGCAGCGGCTACTTTTGAGTAACAAACAAGGATGAGAGCGAGGGAGGCAAGGTAGACGGGAGCAAGGAAGAGGATGGCGCGGTTGGTGGCCAGGAGGCATTCGTTGGGTGGAGAAGACGGGTGGCACTTGAGGGAGGGTAGCATTTGAACGAGCGCTCCTGTGCCGAGAAGAATGCCGACGACCCATAAGAACACCATGAGACACATCATGCGCCCTGAACCCCACCGGCCGTAGGACTTCTTCCAGATGACCCGACCCTGTCTGTGCATGGCGATCATATCCAGGGTTCCCAGGGAGACCGTTCCCAAGGAGACCAGGCTGAACGTCCAGGCCACACACATCTCCTGGCTCTTGTCGGTTGAATAGAGTAGATAGAGGTAGCTAGGACAGACTATGATGCAGACCAGGAGATCAGCCAGGGCGAGGTTGGTCATGTACCTCTCTAATCTAATCGCCTTGGTCGTGCACATCTGGATGACGGACCCCAGGATGGTCCCGTTGCCGTAGCATCCTAATTCTATGGCCAGTATGCCAATGATGGATGCGAATATCTTGGAAGCGATGTGAATGTACAAGTCCCCCTGGTTGAGGTCCCCCTGGTTGAGGTCTGTGTTGGTCTGGTTGAGGCATTCTGTTACACCACTGCCAGGAGATGTGGTCATCTCTGAAAACGGCCTTGTTGGTTTTATCCTGTCGTAATGATATCATCTCTTCAGATCTGAAATGTGGTATTATGAAAGTTAAGGTAAGTACTACATTACAGCTGTTTCATTCCTTATGAGGAAGGAAAGGACTATTTCACCATGCATGAACATTTCACTTTGGGAGTCATGATGCTGATGGTCACACTGTTTTAAGATTTCTATCAGGCTACAATAGCCTGCTGCAGTTGCTATCGTAAGCAAGTTGCTACAATATTTCACTGATTGTGCTGCCTGTCAGGTTCGCGCTTACAAGCATGTTTGAAGCAGCCCAGCTCAGTTCTGCTGAACGTGGACTGTAGGGGCAGCTGTTGTTGTGCCCTAGATTCCAATTCGAAACCCAATTCGATATGGATTTAGTCAGTCTGCAGCCTGGCTCGCTCACCTGCTTCAACAGCACCCTGGCTTGTCAAAGTAAAATTTACTCAAACCGGAAAGATGTCAAGGAACTGACAGTCAGTAATAATACGCAAAGGTTTTAGCTCATTTCGAACAAATCGTTATATTGTCGTTCAGAAGCTCTGCTTTGGTAGTATCGGTGCATGCTGCGTTGTCCCGGTCTCTCCTACCACCAGGCCGGACCGAGGTATTTTGCATCTTGCAACTGCGCTCACAAGTCATCAAGAGCGATTTGCCCAACCGATAACTAACACAAAACATATATGCAAAAGGAGAAATGGACAATTAATTTTAAAAAGTGAATATTTTGGAGAGAAATATTGTGCTTACCACATTTTGTCTCCTTGTTTGTTCTCGTCGCTCTCCTGTCAGGTTGCCTGCAGGGATAGAAGATAGAACGTCAAGTAAATGGTAAATGTTGCTTCTGATCAGACAAAATCCACGTTTTCTGCCAAACTGCACAGAAAGATTTCATTTTACATAATGCGATAAAATAAATGATTCTGATTATAGTTTTTGAAAGACATTCTTAACTTCAGATATATTGGATAACCTTAATTGTTGCTTTCATAATATATATTTACGTTCTTTCTGTGTCTATTTTTGTTTGATGCGCATTGCAGCCTGCCACAAGCAGCTGTCATTATGCACTGTGTATTAATTAGATGTTAGATAACAATACATTGCATCCCAAAATAAACAGACATTTATCTTGATGGTAAGTCAGAATCAGTTCGATACGAAGTATTGAGATTGTAAACGAAGAAAAAGATAATGAGTTACCTTATAGTCTAGTTGCCTCCATGAGCGACTTTCTCCTCTACCTGTAGACCATGAGCATCTTCAGCCTCCCTGGCCACGCCTACTCCCCGCTGCAGCAACCGCCACTGATGCTCCGACGTGTGACATTGTCAACCAATTAATTCCACCAACACTTTGGTTCATGTTATGATTGATTTAATTTCCTTCCTTGCTCCTGTATTCATTTAGCACCTTTCATTTGACGCCATTCGCAAAACACACATGTATGTCATGTTAGTTTTAGCTTTCTTTTCAGCTCTATCCATTATCAGTAAGGCCGAACGTAATGGATTTGTTGCTTCTTGGATATTCTTGATGGACTTTTTGTGAGGTCGGTCCATAGGACAAAAAGAAGCTGTAAATTTGGTGTAATATCGATTGAATAAAAATTGTGGGTAAAGTCAATTTTTTTTCTGAATTCTGAAAACACGTTTGGTCCGTCGTAAAAACTATAGTAAATCTAGGGCAGTCTTCAGATCTGAATGGACATTTACTTGACTTCTCCGTTCTATCCCTGCAGGCAACGTGACAAAAAAGGAAAAGCAAAAATGCTGGCGACAAATATCCTCTAATTTCTCCTTGTTTTGTCAGTGCCCAGCAATTATAGAATCACACATATGTCCAATTGGGGTTTTTTCCATCTGGAAAAAGTTGATACTGCCTGCATCATTTTATGCACACCTTCGAATATCGGTCACTTACGCTTGTTAATTGGAAATATGAGACCTAACATCAGATTTCAGATCTTCCAGGGTAGGTCGAGGCGGCGATTTCCATAGTTAGTACCCAATTTGTTGACATAACAAAATGTTTTTGCACACAAAATCAGATTCGAAGCAAAAATATGGGACTGGTCAAAAGCGAAAAGACGGCATGGGATTTTTGGCACCTTTGATGCAACTAAGTTAAATTGCAATCAGTAGACCAAAGCGCATTGCAACATCTCTGTCGATGTTTGCTGTACTCGTTAAATATTAATGAAAATTGTATCATTGTTCTTTCTTGGTTGCTTAGTTTATCTTGCCATCTTTTCGCCTTTGACCAGTCCCATATTTTTGCTTCGAACCTGATTTGTGTGCAAAAACATTTTAGTATGTCAACAAATTGGATACTAGCTATGGAAATCACCACCTCGACTGTTCAACCTGCCCTGGAAGATCTGAAATCTGATGTTAGGTCTCATATTTCCAATTAACAAGTCCAACACCAATAGATAGCCTTCTGGGCAACTTGCAGCTCGTCTCTCTCAGATATAAATGGTACTTCTATACCAGTCTCTGTTTTCTGTAGCTTTTAAGGTAGACAAAAAAAAATGGCTGGAGTCACGTATGGCGTCTTGTATTTTGCAATTTGTGAAAACATTTCCTTGAATTTCATTTTTTGTAACAATCCAGGCCCTTCCTGGCTTTCAGGAATTTGTTATCGATATCTTCCAAAATCGTATTGTTGCTTCTAGATGTATATTGGTTTGTGGTAAGGTGGGTGATGCCTGTGAAAATGTTGCTATGACAACAGGAAAGGATGAGAAGCTGCAGCAGCAGGTAGATTGTGGTTGGGGATGAAGGGAGGCACACCTGAGGGATGGGGAGGATGCTGGTAGAGGATGCTGGCTGAGGATGATGGCAGAGGATGCTGGTGATGATGGGGGCTGCTGCTGAAGTCATGTCCATGCTGACAATATGATCATGAGCCAATGCAGTGCCATCTGCTCAAACACAGTGGCTCATCATATGCCAGCCAGTGAGCCATGAGTTACACATACAGGTGAATAATATGTCACCAGCTGCAATGTGAATGTCACTCTCTCAAGAAGTCAACATGATAAGAGACTAAAGAGTGATGATAGGAGTGAGTCGGGGTCCATCAGTCTGACCAGCTGTATCAACAACACCATGACTTCTGGATTGACCAGGAAGATGCCAAGCACCTTAGGGCAGTAAGAAGTTGCAAGAGGGCCTCAAGGTTCTCCACAGGCAACTCACCATGACTAATCCACTGATGGTCATGGGGGCCCTCAACTCTACAGAAAGCTTCGTTGGACCCAAGACTCTCCCGGCCTCTAAGGACTTCTTCACCATTTCAGGCCTCATCGTTCTTCTGTGCACACTTGTTGGTACTTCAGGTAATGTCGTTGTATATATACATTAGATATCCTTTAGTTATTTTGTTGTTCATGCGACACATTGCAGCGTTGATGATTTCAGTGACTCTTCTACATCCGCTTCCGATTCGGTATTTCAGAACAACTGTCGTGTTAGAGAAAGGCCCAAAGCCACTATTCGGGAGTATTCTCTTACTCAAAAGACAGCAAATGGAAATTAATTTTAAGCAAAAGAATGATGCATTAGACAGAGTTTCATAAGGTTACAGCCTATGAACTGCCATGCCATCTGTTGAATGTCTGTGTGATATGTCAGTTTGACATTAAATGCAGTTTCACTAGAAAGGCTGGTGTACTTTTGTTCTTCTAGAAGACACGGCATATACCTGTTCTTACTTGACATGTACATTTTTATTTTAACTTTTAGGCAAGTATTTTAACTTTTGGGCAAGTAGTTGTCTTCAATTTGATTTATTATTGTTTTCATTGCTACGTGTTTTTTGAAAACTTCGTTTTACAGTTAAACCGTGACATCACAAGGGTGAATGTGAATGTGATTGGTCTAATCTTCAAGCTGTCACATATCAGTTCAGAGTTTGACATCACAGTTTATGACAAAGGAAGTAAAAACTGCCAGGCAATTTATGTTTTGTACACAACCACAACAACCAACTTCTGTCTAAGCCGATTCAGTGTTATACCTTGCCAGAAGAGTCTATGTTCCTGTTATATCTAAACCAACAAGGTGTACTTGTAGTAATGCTACTCTTATCGACAATATCTTTACAAACTCCATTCAATTATTTCATGGTAATGCACTAAGTGGTATACTCTTGGAAACTATTTCTGATCATTTTCCGGTATTTTTACTGAACAACTTCAAAGAAAAAATATTAAGTAAAAATCCAATAATCTACAAAGAAATGGTTAATCCTCAAAATGTTAATCGCTTTAAAGATTTCTTACTTCACCATAACTGGAATAATGTTTTGAATTGTCATGATGTCAATCAGGCGACAAACAAATTTCTACAAGAAATCAGTCATTTTTACCAAATCTGTTTCCCAATGAAAAAAATTGTTATCAAAATTAATCATAAGCCGTGGGTTACTCAGTGTTTATTGAACTCAATTAAACGAAAAAATAAACTCTACAAAGCATACTTAAAAAACCCATGCAATGCTACTAAATTAAGATTTTCAAAATATAGAAATAAGTTAACACATTTGCTTAGAATAAGTGAAAAGAAATACTACAGTGATAGTCTAAAAAAATATACTCATGATTTAAGAAAATCATGGAGTGTAATAAATGAAATACTAGATCGTGGTAGATCAAATGATAGTCTGCCAGATGTCATGGAATCGAACCATGGTAATATAACTGATGAAAAAAACATAGCTAATCATTTTAACCAATATTTTTCTTCCATCGGAATAGAATTAGCTAATAACATCAGACATACATCAGTAGATCCGTTAAAGTATATTACGTCAGTCCCATCACATAACCTATCACTAACTGATATAAATGAAGAAGACTTAAAAAAGGTGTTTTCAACACTAAAAAACTCTGCTGCAGGTTATGATGGAATTCGTCCATCAGTATTAAAATCAGTATTTGATCAAATAAAAGTGCCTCTCATTCACTTAATCAACATGTCATTTCGTCATGGTGTATTTCCAGACAAACTAAAACAAGCTGTAATTACCCCTATTCACAAGCAAGGTAATAAAAAAATTGTAGATAACTATCGTCCAATATCAGTTTTAACAGTTTTTTCCAAAATATTTGAAAAAATTATGTATAAACAAATCAACAACTATTTAACTAAATATAATATATTATATTTACACCAGTATGGATTTCAAGAAGGCCATTCTACTGATCAAGCACTTGTTACAGTTACAAATTTTATACATAATGCTCTTAATGATAAAAACAAGCTATTGCAGTTTCAATTGATTTAAAAAAAGCATTTGACACTATCAATCACTCTATCCTGCTTCGTAAGCTGTCACGCTACGGTATAAAAAATAATGCCCTTTCTTGGCTCTCAAGTTACCTCGAGAATAGATATCAGAAAGTTAAATATAGTCCAACTGTTTTTTCTGACAATGAATTAATGAAATGTGGAGTTCCCCAGGGTTCTACCCTGGGCCCTCTTTTATTTTTACTTTATATAAATGATTTACCTTGTACCAGTGACATACTTACTTTTGTTTTATTTGCAGATGACACTAATATTTTTGTAAAAGGCAAAAATTTAAGTGAATCGATAGATATTTTTAATGCTGAGCTAGTTAAGTTGTCTGATTGGTTCTCGGCGAACCAACTGTCGTTAAATGTCCAAAAAACCAAATGTATTCTTTTTTCGAATAATAGGAGTAATCCTGATATTTTGATTAGGTTAGATGGTATGCTAATAGAACAAGTTAAAGTAATTAAATTCTTAGGAGTTTTCATAGATTATAAGTTAACATGGAAGTATCACATAAATCATATAAATACTAAAATAAGCAAATCAATAGGTATACTTTACAAAGTAAGGCGCATCTTGAATAAAGAATGGAAACTAAATTTGTACAAAACCTTTATTTTACCGTATCTAAATTACTGTAATATCATTTGGGCAACAACCTATAAAACACCACTTAAACCTTTATTTATTAAACAGAAACGAGCCCTTAAAATTGCTCTTAATTTACATCATTTAACTTCTACCAATACTGTTTTTGAAATGGCCAAGGTTCATTCTATTTATGAAATCAATGATATCCATATCTGTATTTTCATGTTTAAGTATATTAATAATCTATTACCATTAAGCTTTACAAATATGTTTCAACTGAGAAGAAATACTCACTTATCAACTAGAAGTGCTTCTAATCTGTATTTACCTTTTCCTAGGATAGAAAAATTCAAATTTTCAATTTTGTATATGGGACCCAAATTATGGAATTTGTTGCCAGATAGTATGAAAAACTTTAATACTTTAGTCCAATTTAAAAATAACATTAAGAAATTCATGTTTGTATCAAACAATAGAAAATTCTGAATTTAATTATATTTTGTACCATTATTTAGTTTACTAACATTATGCCTATTTTGTAACTGTTTTCCAGGCTAACAAGCCCCTAGGGGTTTTATGCCTGCATATGTTTGGAACTGCTAATATTGTACGTTTTATGGTGAAAAAAAAAAAAAAAAAAAAAATGTTTCAATGTTTCCCCTACAAAGCCTGTTTTGTTGTTTTTCACATGACATTCTTCTTCCCAATTTCAAATCACTTTGTGGCATTTGTTGCTTGCAATTGGATCATTCGACAGAAATTTGCCTGTGGGTGCATGGATTCTTATCTGATCAACAAAAAATGTCATAATTGGAAGAGAGATTGTATGAGTGGTTTCGACAGTGCATTCAGTTTCCTTTCTTGCTTTCAAAATACTGATTGCCCCAAACAAGTGGCCAGGCAAATCATTGAAATGGCAATGGCCAATGCTTACTCACTTTGACACATCCCCATTTTTGAGAGCAACCTTTGAAATTTAATGGTTTTTTTTCACAAATTTGCCTTTAATAATCCACTCCAATTTTATTGAGGTCGATTTTGATTTGATCAAGTAACAATCCAAACAACCAGATACCATTTTGTGCAACACTAAGGCAGTGGTGAACAACTTATCATTTCCAAACTTTTGGCCAGCAGTGTATCTCCTTTGAGGATAAGTGGTCTGTTTGTTTCAGTTAAATTTCATTGAAGCTTCTATCAACCAGTGCAGGTATAAAGGCTAAACAAGCTAAACATACATAATCCATGTGTGGATGCATTTAGTCAGTTTCTTGAAATCTGTGCTTGTTATAGCTTTAGCTTTAGCGTTACTGGAAGCAGGCTCTTCTGCCTCTATTTCCAGATCTTGGAGTGTTTGTAGACACATATATAGAATCCAAAACGTATCTTTCTATGTTTCCATCGAATTTTAAAAATTTTTTGGGTTTTATAATGCATTGACATCTGTTTGAATAAATGTTTTTAAAAACGTGTCATAATGTCGAAGATAAAATCCTGAGTGTGCGCGAATTGGAGTTTGTTTGTCAGTATACATATAAAATCCTCCACTGTGATAAAGATTTTTATAATCCAAAGTTTTTAAAAAAATATTTTGTAAATTTTTATGGACCATCTCCCATTATGTTATGTTAAAATCCATCTGATAAAATCAAGGATGGGCTATTAAACTTCAAAATCAAGGCCCATTAAAAACGGTAGAATGACTTTTCATGATATTTTTCTTGATATCTACCCATTCTCTAAAATGAGTGCCCAGGCCGCTAATGCTGCCTCACACTAGTCATTCCAAATACCCTCAGTATTAAATCTGGCGTTTCCCCAGTATCTATCCAGCCTGTTTTTAAATGCATTTAAGGTTTCTGCAGTGACTACTTCCTCAGGCAGTCCATTCCATATGTCAACCACTCGATTTCCGAAGAAGGTTTTTCTAATATCCAGGTTGTTTGTTCTTCTTTGTACAACTTCAATAATTATTATTGATGTCCTCTAGTCCTTGTGGTGGATTTCCTGAGTGATGGTGTGCAGCTTTTATCGTAAATCTCAGTCATTATTTTGTAAGTTTCAATCATATCACCTCTCATCCTTCGGTGCCTAAGCGTTGGTAAATTTAGGAAACGTAGTCTTTCTTCATAGGTGAGATTTTGCAGTCCATTAACCAATTTTGTTGCCCTCCATTGGACCTGTTCCAGTCTTCTTATATCTCCTTTCGCTGATGGACTCCACACCGTCTGTGCATATTCCAGATGACTACGTACCATGCAAGTGTACAATGGCACAAAGATATCCTTCTTCAGGTTCACGAAACAACGTCTTATCAGGCCTAGTATCCTATTTGCTCCTTGATTATGATGCCGATGTGTTCCTTGAATTTCAATTAATTATCTATATTCACTCCTAGGTCTTTTTCCATTGATGTAGTTGGTAGCTGCACTCTCATTCCTTGGCTGTTGTCCGTCATACTTCTACGTTCAAAGATATCCTCATGTTGTCTAGTAATGTACATTTGTGCACACTTTTGTGAATTGAATTTTAAGAGCCACTTATCTGACCATATTTCTAATTTCTGCAGATCTGATTGTATTTTGTCTGAGGTTTCACCCCTCTTGCTGGTATGGAACATCTTTGTATCATCTGCGAAGATATATGCTTCTGTATCTAGAGAATCCGGCAGGTCATTTATGAAAATGACAAACAATAAAGCTCCCAGGGCGGACCCCTGTGGTATGCCACTCGTAACCTTCATTTTCATAGAATCTCAGTTTCTCCAGCAGTCTTTTGTGTGGCACCTGGTCGAAAGCTTTCTGGAAGTCTAAGTAGATCACCTCTACATTCTCACCCTTATCTAAAGCCTCTGTCCATATATCCAATACCCTGAGGAGTTGGAGCACCGTAGATCGCCCTGGGAGAAACCCATATTGTCTGTCCGAGAAGAGATGAAATTTCGTCATATTGTCCATGATGGTATCTCTCAGCAATGATTCCAGTATCTTGCAGTTGATACTTGTCAGGCTCACTGGCCGGTAGTTTCCGCACAAATGCTTAGGACCCTTTTTGTGGATAGCAGTTATCCTTGCCTCCTTCCATTCTGATGGTGACTTCATTTCTTGTAGGCCCTTCTGCAATATATGCTGCAATGATTCTAATATTTCTTGACTTGTCTCCTTCAACAACCATGGGGTGATATCATCTGGCCAGCAGACTTTCCAACTTTCAATTTCCCTATCTTCTTCTTGATCTTCATCCGTGTTATTGTTTCTGAATTCTGATTGCTCAAAGTTATGCAACTAAATCTGCGACATCACAGTTTTGAGATGGAGTGAAGTACAAACTGGAAAAACACATATCTATGAAAACGATAATAACAACAAAGATTGCAAAGCGAAATATGGACCTGACAAGACATGTTCTTGTACATTGTATAAAGTCGCTTTTTTAAGTGCTTTTCACTCAGTTTTAGTTTATAACTCTTGAAGTTGAAAAGGGACCTTGAATGCCAAAAAATGATTAGAAGCTCAACAGACTGAATGTTTCTGAAAGTTTATGAGCTGTGCTCCAACTACAGATATATGTTTCAGGTAAAATGAGTCATGCAACTCATGCTATGGCATAAATCTTTGAATAATGAAATTAATGCTTGAATAGGGCCGGATAAAATTTAAGTCCTTGAGGTACTCCGTGTCTGAGAGAGAGACATTGTCATATGGTTGTCATTTCCACTACATACTTTTTGCAATTTGTACATAGGATCATGATTTGATGTTTGCTTGAATTTAGAGCTTGAATTTGGGGTGGAATTAGGAACTTGAATTTGAAGCTTGAATTAGGAGCTTGTAAATGTAAATGTAGACTTTTTTATAGTCCACTAGCAGGGTACCCGTCTAAAGACAGGTAAAGATAGCATTGACATTTTATTGCTTATTTGCCCAACCAGGGGTTGTGTGAACTGAATAATGTCAAGATTATCTCTGTAATAATACCTGTTTAAAGGGAATTTTAATTAAATTGCAACTTCTGAACGGCCTCCCATTTTTCTGTGGACCTTGCAATGCCTATGTCAGACAGCAATTTCAATTGTGCTTCCACAACTCTGCCTCATCAATTGGGAATTATATATATAGTCTGTGTGTCCCAATTAATCCATGTAGGGTATAAATGCATGATGCAAAGGCCCGTCCAATTTATCTCCATTCCTCCCGTAGTCTTATTTCCTTTTCCTTGTAACCACGGTTAATTTTCTTTGGGGCTGTGAAAATAATTCTATCTTCTCCTTCGCCATAGTGTTGTCCCTCTTGACCCAACCTGCATCCGTGAAATCTCCTGATGTTCAACACCTTCTTCTATATTTTTAGACTATTATACATCTTTCTATATAGAAATATGGAACTGTTGATATACCTATAGAGATCCCTCTATTCAACGATGTGTCTATGTAATATACGTGTGTATGTAGTATCAATGTATCTATATATCTTTCGTTGCTTCTATCTGTGATATGTTTCTATGTTCCTTCTTTCCGTCCTGCCTCCTTGCTATCTGCTTTGTTTTCCCTTCTTTCATCCCTTCCTTTCTTCTTGCCTTCCTTCAAGTATTCATTCCTTCCTTTCTTAATGCCCTCATTTCTTCCCTTGTGCATTCCTCACTTCCTTATATCATTCATTGCGTTTTGCTTCCTTAATTCCCACACTAATTGCTTTTAGTGGCTTAATTCATTCTTTCTTTCCTTCTATAGCTATAGTGTGCTAATACTTTAAAAATGTGTACACTCGTCCTGACTGGCTGCTGCTGTTGGTCTGCTATGACTGCAGCAGGACAGCCATAATTTCCGGAAAACTTGGAATTGTAGTAAATATTCGGAAGTTATGACAAATTTGAAGTGATACAAACACAGTTCAGACATAGCAAGACACTGTGGTAACATATTGTAGGATAGGATAGGATACTTTATTTGCACAACGTAGGCACTTACAATATAATGAAAAATGAACATACATAAATATATATATAACTAAAGTAAAATGTTGTACAGGAGGGCACCTGAGCAGAAAACTGCTGTAACCCAAAGGGTAGGTGCACCCCCTCCCCCTTTTAGATGTACCCAAGATAAACAATGATATGTAAATAAATACAATATATCAGGTAATTGTTCTAATTATATGAATATACAAAAATAGCTATATATGTGTATACACTTTCTAATACATTATACAAACAGAGATAATAGTATAACAGTATGAAATGAAATTACTGTATACCTTACACACTAATGCAAAAGTATCCAGGACTATCCCTCGTCTGGTTCAATGTTGAACAGCAGAGTTGGAATAGCCAGGACAACCCAGGCCTTTACTGTATGTAGGTATATGAATATTATACCATTATATCATTATATACACTATACATTAACGTAAAAAAGTGAAAAAAGCTCCCTGCACTATCCCTCGTCTGGTTCAAAGTTGAACAGCAGAGTTGGAATAGTTAGGACAATCATCTATCACAAATACATAGTACACATGTGGTTAAAAACTAATAATTTTCCAGTTTCATGCTCGTAATACATTTAGCAAATGACTTTATGGTTCTCCTATCTTTAATATGTTGGGGTATATGTTGCCATAAATGAGGTGCTCTGGCCAAAAAACTTTTGTTGTAGATTTCTAGGCTATGATGGGGTGTTCTAGGATTATTGTTATTTCTAGTGTTATAACGGTGATTGTTGAATTCAAAAATATTCACTATTCTTGATGGTAATATGTCATTAATATATCTATAAGATAATTTTTGTAATGCATTTTCAATTAAGTCTTCAAGTTTCAAAAGTCTGTCTCTTTTATAGTATGGCAGAATTCGAACCCGACGCTTAATATTTGATATTGCTCTTACTGCATGGTTTTGTTTCACTACTAGCTTCCTTAAATTACTTCCAGTTATCATCGGACCCCAGGCAGTTATTCCGTACAGAAGATGACTTTCCACATTGGTCATGTAAATAATCTTTTTAGAAAATGCTGGTAACATGTTCTTTGTCATGAATAAACTATAAGCACCCATGGTTAATTTTGACAATAGGTATTGACAATGGGTATCCCAATCTAAATGTTGATCTAGATGCACACCAAGAAATTTAACACTGTTTACTTGCTTCACATTAACCCCTCCCATTTCAATATTACCTTTATAGTTTACAAGTTTCTTCTTTGTTTTGAACAATACCAGATACGACTTGTCAATATTCAGGGAAAGAGAATTTTTGGAAAACCATTTATGAAGCCTTTTCAGATCATCATTCATTTTTCTAAATAGAAATTTCAGATTTTTACCTGATATGAATATGGTGGTGTCGTCTGCAAACATAATACTACTTGTAAATTTCAGACATTTTGGCATATCATTTGCAAATATGATATAAAGCAAGGGGCCTAACACAGAACCCTGTGGTGTTCCGAATGAAACAGAGAAGTCATCAGATAACACATCATTTATGGCAACTTTGAGTGTTCTATTTGTTAAATAGCTCTTAATCCATTTTAGTGCCACACCTCTTACTCCATATAATTCTAACTTATGGAAAAGTATTTGATGATCAATGCAGTCAAATGCTTTTGTCATGTCCAAAAACAGTCCTAGTGTGTACATGCCTTTATTGAAACCATCCAAAATATTTCCCGTTAAATCTAAGATTGCATCAGAGGTATTTCTATTTTTTCTAAAGCCATACTGTCCTTCATATAATACCTTATGTTGATCAAGGAATTTCATCAAACGAACGTGAACCAACTTTTCAAGAATTTTGGAAACAACAGGCAGCAGTGATATGGGCCTATAATTACAAATCTCAGATTTGGTTTTTGCCTTATATAATGGTTTTACTATGGCTAACTTCATGTCATCAGGGAATTCCCCATTTGACAAAGATTTGTTGAACATGATTTCTAGTGCTGGTAATATACTTGGATAAATTTCTTTGAGCATGTTGTTTGTCAACCAATCATGACCCTTACTGTTTTTGGACTTCAACCTAAATATTATTTTAACTATTTCCTGCTGAGTGGTGGGATATAAGAAGCAACTTTCATTTATTCTGGATGGTGCAATGTCGACATCATCTCTATCCCTTTGATCATTATTTCTTATCTTTTCCGCTATCTCTTTCCCAACCTCACTGTAATATTTCCCGAAAGCATTACTTATTTTTTGTTTATTTGTTTCCTTAATACCATTAACTATTATTTCCTCGCTGATATCCTGTTTGTTATTCAGTTTGCCAGTGATCCTATTCAGTACACTCCATAACTTTTTTGAGTTGTTTCGATTGTTAGCAATTAATTCATTGTAATAGTTGTACTTGGCTTGCCTTCGTAATTTATTATACAGTTTTCTGTACTCCTTATACTTTTTTAATTCTGCGTTATCACGTTGAAGATGGCAAACTTCTTTGTATAATTTGAAGCACTTAATTGATGACGTTTTCAAACCTGAACTAAACCAAGATTCCCTAATATTTTTGTTTTTTCTACATTTTACAGTTTTGATTGGAGCATAAAAATCTAAGGCTTTTGTGATTTCACTGTTTAGGGCAGAACTGCAATCATTCACAGACATATTCTCCATGTAACTCCAGTTTATATTATATAAGGCACCCCTAATGTTACGAAGAGAACTGTCGTCAACTTTTCGAAATGTAAAACCAGCTTGTTTATTAGTATTGAATGAACACTGTTGAATTTCTACTAGACACATGAAATGATCAGAAATGTCTGTTTTTATGATGAGTGACTGAACAGTTGTAAAAGATTCAATATCAACATATATGTTGTCAATCAAAGTTGCAGTGCTATGTGTGATACGTGTTGGCTTGGTAATAGTCGGTATTATTTGATTTAATAAGTTAAACTCAAACAGTTTCTTAGTGTTACCATGAGAATTTATTTTTAAGAAGTCTAAATTTTGATCAGTGCCCACTATAATCTTTTTGTGTTCATCTTTAATTTTGGTTATGATACCAGAATAATTATCCAAGAAATCATTTTCGTTAGTCCCAGGAACCCTGTAAATTTCTCCAATGACATAGTTAGGCTTGTTTGTTCTAGGCACCTCAATAAAAACCGATTCAAACTTCCCTTCATCAAAAACATTTAGATCTTCCCTTTCTTGATAACTGACATGAGCACCTACCAAAATTGCTACACCACCTTGTGACTTAATCTTACGGTGTTTTGAAATAAGGTTATAATTTGGAAAAGAAATTTTTTTGTAATTTTTATCATTTAGAAAGGTTTCACATAATAATAATATATCAGGAAGTGCATTCTTATCTTTCATCATACTAAGTAAATCTAAGAGGTCATCAGCTTTGCTGGGAATACTGTGGATGTTGAGGTGCGCTACCTTTATGGAGTTAAGCGACACTGGGAAAACAGACTTATCATCACTGACATCAAGGTAGCAACAGTTAGTAAGAAAAGCATCATCTAGATCTACTAGATCGGTTAGGTCTTTGTTGTTAGAATTCATTACTTGGCTCAATATGATTCAGAATATAAACATTGAAAAAGTAATGTTGAATATACATGAATACCCATGTACATATAGCAATACATGCGAAATACTGTAATGGACACAATAAATTGACAATGATGATAAAGTGGAGAACAGGAATTATAAAAATGTCAAATTTTAAAATGTTCTCTGATTTCCATTAGAACTTCTCCCAGTAAGTTCTTCCCAATCCATCTTGGGTCCAGGACTGTGCTGTCAGTAAGTGATTTTCCAATTCCCCAGAACGGATCCCTAGAAGCTTCACCAATAACTTTTTCTCCAGTATCTTGAAGTGCCGTTAAGGCGTGTCTATTCTGTCCAAACTTGGCAAAGCAGCAATCTCGAGCAACCTTACGAGCATTTTTTTCCCAGTGTGATTTATCAAAGTTTTTGACCTCACTTCCCAGTTTCTTAATGTCATAGGGGTTTGTACTCTGCATTATCTTGGAGTGAGTTAGATCATCCTTGAACAGTTGTGCCTTACTGGCTTGGATGAACTGCTCGTTGCAAAAGTAAGGTACATTGTCTTTGGTAAAAGGAGCATAGTGGAAATTTGAAAAGGGAGAACCCTGAGTGAAAAAGACAATCACATCGTCATTTTCCCTTTCAGCAGCTGCTCGGGGTTGCAGGTCCAATGGGAGTTCATTCAAATTATTAACTGGTTCAACAGTGAAACATTTTCCGTCAATAATCAATTTATCCAGTTTGAAACTACACCGTCCTCTGTACTGGGGCATTTTACGAGCTTTGCTGTAAATTGGACGAAGTAATCGCCTTCTCATCTCAATTTCAGGAGGGAAATCCTCTCTGACAAAGATATCTTTAGGCAATTGCAACCTGTTGTGAAGCAGAAGTTCAACATCGCAATAAGAGTGGAAATGAACCACAACTGGACGTATTTTACCCTTGATGTATGAGCCAACTCTTCGTAATTTTCTTATTGGAACTTGTGCGCCACAATTATTAAAGACCATCATATGATTCATAACCTGGGACACTTTTTTGTGTAGGAGGCCACCATCCTCACCAAATGTTTCATGAATTCCTTCAAAAACGAGATTGTACTCTCTTGACTTCACTTCGTTTTTAAGCTGGTTTTCAGCAAAATTACTGAACTGTTTCTGCAGTTTCCTATTCTCATTTTCTAGATTGTTAACCTGGATTTTTAAGCTGTCAGTTTCGGCTCTGGCCAACTCAACCCGCTTCTTGCAGTCCTCTACTTCTTCAGTATGATAGTCAAAACTTTTCTTGAGCGCATCATATTGACCATATATTTCTTGAACTGCTGTAAAAATGGCCTTAAACCATTCAACACTAGGAGCATCGTCATCTGGTTTTACAAAGTGACCCCTAAAAGATGAGAATAGCTTTTTAGCTTCAGGTGACTCACCTGTCGATTCAGACTTATCTGACAACTGTCTTTTTCTTCCTTCCAGTTGTGACAATCAGGTAAGCCATAACTGAGAACACCCGTGACAAAGGGATATGAGGAGGTGAATTATAGATTACACCGACGAAGTCAGTCTCAACAGACTTTACAATTACACCCTTTGCAGGCCTGTTCAAGCATGAGCCTTTCTCAACTCCCCGGGGAGTATACAGCCAGGCAGCCGTTTCCAGCGCACACAATGCTAAGTCACTCAACAATCGCCATCACTGCCTATAGCCAAGTACCCATTTACACCTGGGTGAAGTGAAGCAAAGAGTTATGGAGGATCTGCTCAGTTCCTCCGTGCCATGGGTGGGATTCGAACCTGCAACGTCTCAGTTACCAGGCAAACACGTTATGCACTGGGCCACGGCACCTCTTAAGGTGCTTGCAAGTGAAGCTAGGATTTGGGGAGCATGAATTTAATAGTTGAACTAGAAGCTTTACTTTAGATCTTGAAATTAAAGCTTGAATTAGGAGCTTGAATTTAGAGCTTGAAGTCTGGTAAGTGCACTCAGGGAAATAGACTCAGGCAAGACTGTAAAGAATAACATATTTTCATAATCCACGGGAAAATTTGAAATCAACACATTGGCTTACTGAAAACAAAAGAACACATTGGCTTACGGGAAACAACTGGGCAGTCATAGAATCTAAAAGACCAGCCTCTTCTGTTTTCTAATTACCATACTCAGATACTTGCTTGCATCTGATTAGTCTGGGACATGGCCATTCTCAACAAATGTGATAAAGTCTTTTTTTATAAGGTGGGTAAGTGGTTCTGCTAGATGGAATGGGCAAGCACTGTGTCTTGTATCCATCTCCATCAGTCTGCTGGAACTGGCCAAGTAAACAGCCAAAAGCAGCATGCAATTGACATGCAAATGAGAACGATTTGGCAGAACAAACTTGTTTTCTTTCATACTTTGGGAATCTTAGATTAATAACAATAACATTGGATAACAACATGAATGCTTGTAAGTTATTAGCGCCTCTGCAAGTTATGCAGTAACAATGGGAGGAACAGAACAAAGTGACATAACTAGCTTTGATAATTATCGCCCATGCTATGCTATGCATAGGGCGATTATGCTTTAGTGCTGAAATCTACTGAAGGGGTGAAATTACCAATGCTGTGGCCTCAACCAGCCCACTCAGGAAGTTCTTATCATATGCATAACACATTGATACCATTGTAGATGTGCACAACGGTTCGTATTTTCAGTTTAATTCAATATTAGAAAATTTACTATTATCAGTTTTAGAGGCTATCAAGGTCCAGAAAGCCTGCATTGTGGTGGCCATTTTCCCTTCCACAGGGTGAGTTTTAGTACACAGAATGGCCACTGCAAGCAGCTCATCAGATACATTACACAAGAGGGCAGCACCTGCAAGTCCTTTGCCACTTCCTCCCTTTGCACCACATTCTATTTCTGGGAAACTCAGCAATTCCTGCATCTCAGTAAAGTTCATGCATCTGTCCAACTAATTATACAGGTAGCACGGGCTTATATTGTATCTATTTCATATTATTCTATTCTCTTCCCTTCAATCTACGGGCAACTTACTATATATTATATAAATCTGTTTTATATTTATGTAAATAAAATACTGGTTATAATATACACTCATGTAAACAAAAGATAGACATATAGATAGATAGATAGATAGATAGATAGATAGATAGATAGATAGATAGATAGATGCATGGATAGACGGATTGGCAGACAGATAGGATAGATGGATAGGATATACAGTAGGATAGGATAGATGGATAGTATAAACGGATAGGATAAACAGACAGGATAGATAGATAGATAGATTGAGGAATGGATTGACATTGATGGATATATGGGACAGACGGACAGGATAGACGGATGGGATAAACAGATAGGATAAACGGATAGGATAAACAGATGGGATAAACAGGTAGGATAAACGGCATAAACGGATAGGATATACAGACGGGATAAACGGATGGGATAAACGAACGGGATAAACGGATAGGATAAACGGATAGGATAAATAGAAACGTAGATAGATAGATGAATGAATGGATTGACGGATGGATTGAATGATAGATAGACGGATGGATAGACAGATTGACAGACGGATAGGATAGATGGATAGGATAGATGGCTGGGATAAACAGATAGGATAGATGGATAGTATAAACGGATAGGATAAACAGACAGGATAGATAGATAGATAGATGGAGGAATGGATTGACGGATGGCTTAATGGATAGATGGGTTGACAGACGGATAGGATAGATGGATAGAATAAACGGATAGGATAAACAGATAGGATAAACAGATAGGATAAACAGGTAGGATAAACGGGATAAACGGATGGGATAAACGGATGGGATAAACGGATGGGATAAACAAATGGGATAAACAAATGGGATAAACGGATAGGATAAATGGATAGGATACATGGATAGGATAAACGGATAGGACAAATGGGATGACAGATAGGATAAATGAATAGGATAAATGGATAGGATAAACGGATAGGATAACGGGTAGGATAAACGGGTAGGATAAACGGATAGGATAAACGGATAGGATAAACGGATAGGATAAACGGATAGGATAAACAGATAGGATAACCAGGATAAACAGGATAACGGGTAGGATAAACAGATAGGATAAACGGATGGGATAAATGGATAGGATAAACGGATGGGATAAAGGGATAGGATAAACAGATAGGATAAACGGCTAGGATAAACGGATAGGATAAATGGATAGGATAAACGGAATAAATGGAATAAACGGGATAACGGATAGGATAAATGGATATGTTAAACGGATAGGGTCAACAGATAGGGTAATGGATAGGATAAATTGATAGGATAAATGGATAGGATAAACGGATAGGATAAACAGATAGGATAAACAAATAGGATAAATAGATAAGATAAACAGGATAAATTGGATGAACCAGTGCTTATGGGGTACTGGATAAACGGATAGGATAAACGGATAGGGTAAACAGATAGGCTAAATAGATAGGATAAAAGGATAGGATAAACGGGATAAACAGGATAACGGGTAGGATACACGGATAGGATAGACGGATAGGATAAACAGATATGATAAACGGAGAGGATAAATGGATAGGATAAATGGATAGGATAAAAGAACGGGATAAAAGAACGGGATAAACTGGCTAACGGATAGGATAAACATAGGATAAAACATGCGGGGCATGGGCGATGCTGTGCCATTATATGTGCTTGTTAGTCATAAAAGATATAAACAAAAATTAATGTTTATGAAAAGTTACCTAACCAGTCAGTTAGAGGTATTTGGCAAAGACCAGTGTTTATAAAAACATTGTGTAACAAATCAGTTAACATTTTTGGTGAATAAAAACAATCCAATTCAAGGAGTCCCTCTGACACTTCGTGTCATCGGCTTATGGAGGGACTCATGGAGTCTGCATCTCCATGTCACATCAGGAGTGACCAATCACTGGCTAATTAGACTTTTTTGTAAATAATTGTTTCCGATTCTCTGTATCAGTCGCGACTCTCAATTAGTGTGAAATTTATAGTAGAGACCTGCATTTCAATATGTGACCTCTTAAGACAGAATTTTTTCCCTGTTTGGGTAACATAAACTGAAAAAATGGCATAACTAATAATATAAAACTCTTAACATGCAAGGTTACCAAGACAAGTTCAAGAAAAGTTTCTTTACCAGTTCCTTTTGACATAACATGTTGCTCTTATGTCACTGCCGGTTTCTCCCTTTCTGATATCATCCATTCATAACCTGTTCCTGTCTTCCAGGAAGCAATTCTATTCTTTCTGATTTCCTGCTCAACAGACAATCTGCTTCAGAGTCAGTGCCCTGTACAACTCTGGCTTTTGTAGCTCGCTGTTGTGTAAAGATACAATTGGGCAGCAGGTTCAGCAGAAAATAAGTTACACAAGATATATATTCCCTGTAAAATAAATATCATTTCAGGATTTTATTTACCTCTTTAGCCTCATTGAAAGTCAAGATAAAAGTTGCGTATTCAAGCTGTTAATTCAAGCTTTAAATTGAAACTTCAATTTCAAGCTCCTACATGTATAAGCTCTCATAATTCAAGCTACAAATTCGAGCTTTAAATTCAAGCTCCAAATCCCTGCTTCAATTTAAAGCTCCAAATCCCTGCTTCAATTTAAAGCTCCAAACTCATGCTTCAATTTCAAGTTCCTCATTCAAGCCTAAATATCATGCTCCTAATTCAACAAAGTAGATTACAATAATAATTTGTGCAATACTTATGCTGAGAGCAAAAAAGCAAACAATTTGGTTTTGTTCGTTGGGAGTGCGAATTACTCCCATGATGCTCGGAGAATGAGCAATTTTATAATTTGCTACCTTTTTCAAAAGTTGGCAATCAGGAGTGTTACTGGTCTTCTGTTGTATTGATCCGATAAATTAAAACCACCCGAATTTTATTCATACCGGACACACCTATTGTGTCAAATCAAGATGATTTTTATAATACTATGTTCTCCCACCAGTTCTGTTGATGGCTTAAGAATTATCTAATTTATTAGCCTGTGGGCGAAAGGTCTGCTTGTTATATTACGAAAGTATCTTTTGTAATGATGTTTGCGTTTTCAGTTTTCTTTGAATTTCTTTCATTGTATCTTTTTCTGATTACAGGCAATGGCTTGGTGGTGGCTGTGATTGCAAGGAAGGGCATCCCTCCCACAGTGACCCCAATCTTCATCGCCAACCTGTCCTCTGCTCACCTCTTGCATTGTGTCCTCTCTATGACCATGGAAAGCGCCTACCTGCTTCTTGGCTTGCGGTGGATATTCACCGACAAGGTCTGCAAAGCAGTCGTGTACCTGGATAGTGTCATGTCCTCCACTGCGATCCTCACCTTGTGTGCTATCTCCATCGACAGGTAAACAATGATGTGATATAACCACAAACTAATTAGTGCACATGTAACAGTGGTAATTGATTGAACCTAGAAATTGTCAATTTCATAGAAAGAAATTGTAGTGGGAAGAAAGCCACATAAGAAGGAGAAAAAAAACCGTGTGAATAACGTTCCTTCCCTGGTAATTTATGTAAACAAAGACAACAACTCTTACAAAAAACAGCAGTATGTCAACAGTTTTCCTTCTCAAAAACAGCAAACTCTCACGAAACTGTTGCAACGGACAGCAATGTGTGAACAATGATCTTTCTTTTCTAATGTTTGTTTACAAAGACAAGAAACTCTTACAAGACTCTTACAACAGACCGCAATATGTGAACGATGTCCTTTCTCTTCCTATGTTTGTTTACAAAGACAAGAAACTCTTACAAAAATGTTACAACGGACCAAAATATTTTAACAATGTTCCTTCTCATCTAATGATTGTTTAGAAAGACAACAAACACTTACAAAACTGCTACAACAGACTGCAATACATGAGCTATGTCCTTTCTCTTATAATGTTTGTTTACAAAGTCAACAAACTGGTACAAAACTGTTACAACAGACTCAATATGTGAACAATGCCCTTTCTCTTCTAATGTTTGTTTACAAAGGCAAGAAACTCTAACAAAACTGCTACAACAGACTGCAATATATGAACAATGTTCTGTCTCTTCTGTTGTGCTCCTTCTTTGCTAATTTATGTTTTGCAATGATTTGCAAAAAGCCATGGCTTCACCACAAAAACATTCATCAATTTTCATGTCGCTGGAATGACAAATGCTCTGTCTCTGCCAAGGCTTTCTGAAAGTTACATTTCAAGTCATGACAATTGCTCTCCTAAAATATACAATGTGAATACCTCTATCATGATATGAGAATACCTTTTTGTTCTAAACATGCATGCAATCTGAATGGGTGGGGCACAATTAGTTCTGCTGTGGGTGAAGGTCAATCAATAAATTTGGTCTTTTCGTGACAGACAATGAATAGTTCGTTGGATGCATTGTGACACGTAACTGGTTGAAGTTTCAAAGTTGCAAGATAGTTTGTGACGTGTAAGGCAAGAAATGTGAAGTTGTGAATTGGCTGATGGAATGTCTGATAAAACATACTTTGTTTTTAAGCTCCTTTGAACAAGCTGACATGAATTTCATAACGAACGAAGTCAAGTACGAGCAAAAAGTCTCTTTGTTCAAAGCAGTAATTCATGATTTTATTTTCATTTTCAGGTACTACTCAGTGGTTTATCCCTTGGATAGGAAGCTGTCTTTGTTCAAAGGAACATTAATGGTGATCTACACCTGGACTCACTCGGTCTTCTTCGGGCTGCCAAACTTGTTCGCGACCGGCCAGACAAGATCTGGCAAATGCAGGGACATATGGACCAGCTTACGATCGGCTCAGATCTACCTGGTTGTGTACACCGCCTTCACTATCATCTGCCCCCTCTTGCTCATCTCTGTGGCTTACTACTTGGTCTGGAAAGGTTTCCGTTCCAGCCACCGCCGTGTCAACATCGCCAAACCTTCTAAACACCAGAAGCCGGGGTCGGCGACACTCACTCGTGCCTCCAGGACGGAGAAGAGGTTGATGCAGACGCTCATTTTAATGGTGTTTTGCTTTCTCA
Organism: Platynereis dumerilii; assembly: GCA_026936325.1. NCBI lineage: Eukaryota > Metazoa > Annelida > Polychaeta > Phyllodocida > Nereididae > Platynereis > Platynereis dumerilii. The sequence goes on along the minus strand of JAPTHN010000011.1, from coordinate 7,472,918 downwards.
TCTTGTGGGCTCCTCGTGTTGTCTGCACATTTTTAGCTTATTTCCGGCCGAACTCCATTATGTCTGAATACTTCATACTGACTGCCTTCTGGATATCCAAAGTGCAGCCTGTAATAGATCCTTTTATATATGGTTACCTCAATAAACATTTTCGGAAACACTTGCGAGAATTGGTGCGAGCGTGCTCTGTGCGGTGCTTCGATGAGATTGGCAACGATGAGATTATCACGAGCGAAGACCTCGATTACCAAGGACAGTCTCCTGCTGTTTCCCCTATTCCTCCTTCGCCCCTCCCTCAGAACGCGGGAGAAGTCAAACGGCCGACTGTGGCCACTCAGAGGAGACACATGTCCCTCGTTAGCAATGTCTACACTGGGAATGCCTACACCTTTTCGTTTGCCGCTGGAACTGTGGACATGCAGACGGTCGTCGAGCAGAAAAAATCTGTCAGTGAGGTTGACTCCCATGCTGAGTCCTCTTCTCAGTTTACGAACAAATTCAAGAAACGGAAAAGGTTCACCAAGAGACTGCTCAGTACCAAGATAGGGAAGAACTCCGTTGAACCTGAACCAATGAGTAGTCTGACCAAGAGACTCCCTACCATTGAGATAGATGACACTCAAAAGGGGCAGGTTCTGTTTAAGGTCAATCTAGCTGACCCTGTGAGGGTCAAGCACAATCCTAAGGACTCTAAAAGGAAACATGAGACTGAGATGACTAAGCGAGATTCCCAAAAAACTTTTGCAGAGCTCAACCCGAAGGCTTTTTTACCTTTGCCTAAATCGAATTTGCCGCCTTTGAAAAAACTCCCTTCGTCAGACATTCCTTTACACACTTTGCCATATACTGGTCCTGTGCCTTCGAAACCTCCAAGTGCCAGCGTTCAAAACATCGCATCTTCATCAACGTCCGGGGGTGAAAATGCGCACAAGAAAATTAGCTCAAGACGAAAGAGGAGCAAAGTACTCAGTAAGAGATTAGAGAAGAAAAGAAGACAACTGGAAAGCATCATGGCTGCTGCGGAGCATCGCGTCTGAAACTCATTTTCTACGTTGTCTGCATGAGATTTGTGAATTTGACAATGATTGATGATGCCTCATACACATATTGTATATACTTTTATAATATAATCCATAACATATCAGAGAAGTGTCAAACCAAGCCAATTTTAGGGTAAAGCTACGTAAGCCAGACATAATTGATCTTTAGCTTCTCGGATCTTCTTTATAGGCACTTTTTTTAAGGTCGATTAGCAGGATGAAAACAAAACTGAAATTTCAATTTTTTATAATGTCAATTTAATTAAAATTGTAGGCAAGTGCAATATTTTTCCATAGGCCTTGCTGGGTCAGTAGATCCGAGAAGCTAAAAATTAAGTATATGTGGCCTAATGCTACATCAACACTAAAAAATTATTTTGCCTAACAGGTGAACATTTGTGTAGATGATCTGCTGTTTTTTGTAACAATGACTCATTTTATACTCGACCCTAATGTGACAGGTGCATTTATATATGAAAGAGCAAGGTATTGTATTTTTGATATTTCGAGATTACATTTTGTATCTGAATAAAAAATGTTGGAAAGCAATCTTCTTTATTTTGAACTTCAGATATTAAATTTCTCAGAACAGAAAGAAGATAAAAATGGATGAAAGAAGTATTTTTCCAAGAAAAAAGGTATAGTGTCAGGACAATTCTAAAGATGTACAATGCATCCTTAATCATTACATTTGTTTTTGAAGATATTGAGCTGAGTGACAATATTAGGTGAGCTGGGAACTTCAAAATAATCACTAAAAAGAGTCCTCTTCAATTTATGCCCTGCACATGATGATTAACTTAAAATATAGATAAGAAACTGTGCCAGTCCCCCTCTTTTGCAGTTCCACCATGCAGCACTGAAAATGAAATCACAATAATTTTGCAATGCACAAAATATACCCATGCTACGCTATTCTGCAGCCCTCTATGCCCAGTTCTTGGAGCTCATGAGGATTGATCGATGAGATGGGAGAGAGTCCTCAACATGTTACACATTTACCCTATGTGAGGGATTTACTTGCCCGGCACAGACACTATTACAAGAGGCCGCCAATTTCACGTCTCATCTAAACGACGTCCAGCTGGGATTTTGCTCGTGAAGATCCACTGTAACTTTTGGGTTCCCTAACTGGGGTTTGAACCCATGCGGGCAAAGACCTTCAGTGGACAAGGCAGCAACCTTCACCACTCAGCCACCCAGCTGTATCGAGAGTGCCCTATTTGACTTTTTCCTGAATAGATGATGGAAGATAGCCATTAATTACAACGCGCCAATAAAGTTCTATTCTGTTTTATGTTCTACAGGATTTATGCATAAAGTAATCTTAGAGAGGAAGCCAAGTTTTGCAAAGAAGGTCATCAGTGCTATTTAATCTGCACATATGTAATGAGTCCCTCCAAAAAGTCCCTTTGTCAAGGTGCCATTTTATCTTTTAATCTCCCTTTGATCTTTTTTCTACCTCAGATTAGCGGGAACCAATCGATCAATGCTGTCCTGGAATCTCATCTGATTACTGTTCAATGGAAAGTGATGTAACACACATTGTGTAATTAAAAAAAAGATATTCTTTTTTTTCTTCAAGAATCTTAATTTTTTTTTTACGAAACAATCCAGAGAAGGTGCATGATGAAACTAGATGTACGCCGACAGCTAGACTGCATACAGAATGTGATTCACTGTACTGCTGCTGCCTCATATGAGAGGGTCTTCATACACTCACCAGCATAAGAAACACAACACTTGATTTTAGCTCATATTTTTGCAAATAAATTTTTTGATGGCATTGAATCTATCGTCGACAAGCATAATCGTACAAAAAATCATTCAACTGCGACAATTTCCTGTCTCTCTCTGGCCCGTTTTATCAAATTTGAGATTCGGCAAAAAAATAGACCTTATGTTCAACTTACAACCAAAAGGATGATGTCATTTGAAAGCCTGCCTAATAGATGACCAAAAGCCGAAAAATCGCTTCAGCAACATCATTTTTAGATTTTACACAAAACTTTGAAAATTTGCATTTCGCCAATTTTGAAACACAGCAAAGAAAATGAAGTGATAACAACACCTTCTTGGAACTTCGTTCGCTGAAGGTTAGAAGACATCATGCAGGCAAAAATGCTTACTTTGCTGGATAAATCTAGACGACGTATACACTAACCAGCAAAAGTAATGCAACATTTGATTTTGGCTCATAATTTTGCAAACAATTTTCTTTTTCCAAAACCAAATTGATGGCATTGTTTCTATCGTCGACAAGCATAATCGTACCAAAAATCATTCGACTGCGACAATTTCCTGTCTTTCTCTGGCCCATTTTATATTTGGTAAAAAATAGACCTTACATTCAACAAAACCGAAAAGATGATGTTATTTGAAAGCCTGCCTAATAGACGACCAAAAGCCGAAAAATCACTTCAGCAACCTCATTTTTACACAAAAATTGCGTTTCACCAAGCTTGCAACACAGCAAAGAAAATGATTTCATGCCTTTTGAATTGTGCTTTTTTTATATAATTTTCACAAGGTGTTTCCAACAACATGTCTCAGAGATGCTGGAAAAAAAATTAAGGCATAATATCAATGAAAAAAATCTTTTGAAACATTGATGGCCAAATTTTAAAATTGAAAGTAAAAATCACTACATAAAACATTAAAATCCCAAAACTGAATTTATGATACCACAAGATATTTCAATAGCTCTGCTCTGACATGGAATTAATTGATTTTCCAATAAAAAAAGGTTTTTTTTAAAATGAATTTCGTGAATTACTGAGCATGAGTCTCACTGTAGACATTTCCTACAGGTGGTGCTTGAGGCCAGACCCATTAATGAATTAAGCATTGAGGGCATACTACAGGTTGATCTATGTAGACTGGAGTTGATCTACACCTGTTGGAATATTTCTGGAATGAGGCTTGCCTCTGAAATAAAAAATGTGTGTAAAAATAGGGACCTGAAACTTTTATCAGTTAATGATATCAGTTAAGTCCACGTCAGGGCTGAGCTACCTCAAAAATCTCGTGCTATTGTAAATTCAGTTTTGGGATTTTAATGTTTTATATGGTTGATTTTCACTTTCACTTTAAAAATGTTGCCTTCAGTGCAATAAAAGATTTATTCGAATACATTTTTTGCCTTGAATTTTTTTTTCTACCTCTGAGACATGTTGGAAGCATCTTGTGAAAATAGCACAATTCGAAAGGCTTGGAAACTCAATTATTTTCTTCGCCGTGTTTCAAATTTGGTGAAACACAAATTTGCAAAGTTTTGTGTAAAATCTAAAAATGATGTTCTGATTTGGTCATCTATTACGCAGGCTTTCAAATAACATCATCTTTTTGGTTATAAGTTGAACGGAAGGTCTCTTTTTTGCCAAATCTCAAATTTGATAAAACAGGCCAGCGAAAGACAGGAAATGGTGGTAGTTGAATGATTTTTGGTACAATATGCTGGTCAACGATAGAATCAGTGCCGTCTATTTGGTTTTGGCAAGAAAATTTATTGCAAAAATATGAGCTAAAATTAAGTGTTGCATTTCTTTTGCTGGTGAGTGTATCTTATCTTTGGCCATCAATCTATCTATATATATCTATCGTCTATTTATCTAGCTAGTAAGCATTTTTGTATGATGCCTTTTTACCGTCAGCGAACAAAGTTCGAAGAAGGTATTGTTATCACCTCGGTAAAATGTTGTTCGTCTGCCATACGGGTATCCGGACAGTCAGGCGGCGGGCGGATAGATAGTTTCCGCACCAGAACTCAGCCCCTATTGCATGCACATGGATGAATTCGGTACCGTAATATGGGGTGAATCGGGACAGTTTTGGCTGTTTTTCTATTATAGAATGGCCAAAAATCGACCCAGAAATCAAAATATGGGGTCAAATTGTGTCCAAGCAAAAGGTCTAACTATCCCTTGGAGCTACAAGTGATATCTTAAATTTCCAATGGTCAGGGCCCAGAAAACCACTGTCCCAATTCACCCCTCACTTTGGGGTGAATCGGGACACGGTGCTTGTGACAATGTCTCTACTGCCATTGTGTCCGATATCCAAAAGTGCTTTTCAAAAGACTTTGGATATTCCAAATAGCACTATGAGGATATTTGAAAAGGTCAAATATCCCCCAAGACGCTATTGGGATATTTCATCAGACCCTATTTCATCAGATGATATTCCATCTTAAGCTTTGGCTGACCATATGGAGCTTTGGCAGACCGTATGGAGCTTTGGCAGCTGCCAACTATTCTCCGGGTCCTATTTTTGGTTCCAAAATATCCAGCAGAGGGGGCTTCAACTTCAGAGGCCCTGGATACATGCTGCACTTCATTTACATTGAAGTGCCCTCTTTTGTTGAAAAAGAGATGGCAGTGCATGACAGCCCAAAGTTCTAACAAATAGTGTCCAAATAGTTCCTAACCATGAGACACTATTTGGTCACTATTTGGTGTAGAAGAGATGGCGGTCAATATACTATGACAAAGTTTCTAACATAGCACATTAGAACTTTTGGAAAAGTTAAGTAGAAAATGTGGCATGGTTGCACTATTTGGATATTTCGTTAGGGATATTGGCAAAGCATGGTGAGGGGAGTAGATATTGTGACAAAGACCTTTATTAGTGTCTGGCATTCAAAAAGCAGCCCAATTTGCAAATCGGGCATGTAGATCTTTCGGCTGTAACAGACACTCAATTATTTCCACAATCAAAATTCCCTACCTTCTTTGAGTGATTTCTACTTGTTAATAAACATTAGAAAACACGTTCAATATGCAAAAAAAATTTTATGAAGCAAATTTGAAATCAATTTCATTCATAATATGCAAATTTATAAAAACGTGATAAATGACAGAAAACGTTTGAAAACTGTATTTTTCTTAAAATTTTGCCAGTGATTGATAATTCTGGACTAAATCCACCATAAATGACGCCAAGTTCAACAATATTCATCAAAAAGCCACGCCAGCAAACTCAAATGAAAATAAGTAGGGTTATTTTTTTTTCAATCCCGAAACTTTGCCATAGACCTGGATCTGAACCCAGAACCAAACAATCACAATTTCATATCCAGTCTATTATCATGGTCCTCTGTGACTATTTTAAACTGATTTTAAAATTTGCTGCAAGTTTGGTGGCTGTTATATTTATGGGTCATTCTCAAATTTCGGGACAATTTGCGTCACTCTAGCTCCCTGACATTAATATGAATGCTATATATATCTGAAGCGTCACTCTGCATCTGTTATTCATATTTCTACTTAGAACCACTGCATTTGGAGCAAAAAGTCATTCATTAGACTTTTTTTAATGCATTATGTCCAGAAATCCGTGCAAAATCAATGGTTTTTCCCTGTCACTGGACCTGACATGACAAAATCAAGTGTTCATTTTCCTCCTAAGATACCATTATTTTCAAAGTTTCTTTGCACGATTCATGGGAATATAGACTTGAATTTATATTTAGTTCATATTCAATGTTTTTTTGGTATAATTTCTTTGATTAAATTGATACAATAGTCGTGTCACTAATTTATGTCAATTTTTTTGTCCCCTCCGTTACTTGCCATAGCTCTGTTCGTTATTGTTTTTTATGAGCTATTTTCACTGAATATCATCAGACGCATGTGCGCCATAGTGCCACTGCCTTGCAGACTTCATAAAACATGTATTCAATAAATTATGACATAATGTTCATAAAAAATGTTTTTGGTCCCACTAAAATGTCCCCTCCGTTTCCTTCATTCCCAAGCTTACCAATGATAATTTTACAGAGCAATTTCATGTATATATTGCTGAGGGTGGCAGGTTTTAATATTCTGCAATTATTTTGTCTAATCTCCAAAATAAAAAGCAGTAATGAGCGAAAAGCAAAAAATTGTTCCCCTCCGTTACCGTCCACTCCGTTACCAGATCATGAGCAAGAAATCGACATTTGGACCAAAAAATCTACTGATACGAGATGAAGTACTTCTGAAAATAATAGTTACATCAATCTTTTATCATTTTTCCTTTTGTTGCTGTTCCTACAGTTGGTTTTTTACATCAAAATTCCCCTCCGTTACCACATTGTCCCCTCCGTTACAGGACAATTTTCCTATACCCGTTGTCCCGAAATTTGAGAATGGCCCTTATACTTTATGTGGTACACACAAAGTTTTGACGACCTCTAAAAATGTCATTTCTGCAGGTCCAAGTTTAAGGTGCTGCAGCTCCTCACTGCCTGCAGTTAGAAATACAAAATTCTATCACTTTATGCGCTTTTATGTTTACTAAAAGTGTGCCAAAAATGTAATTCCTAAGGCAAGTAGAAATTGGTGCCTTTGAGCAAATAAAATGTTTACCTGTTCTGTCCCGATTCACCCCAGTGTCCCTATTCACCCCATATTACGGTACTACTGTTCATCATGTGACTTTTTTGTTTGGTAGGCTACCCAAAAAGTCAAATATGGTATATCCAAATAGTTTGCTGGTGACTTTTCTAAAAGCAATTGTACTTGGGAGACTTTGGCGTCAGAGACTTTGGGATAAGCAACCATGAGACCCTTTTTTAAAACCTGGAATTCAACAGCAAATCGCTGAGAGACGTACTTACTTTTGAGAGCAACTGTACTTGTCTTATACATTTATAAGGACACACACACATATGCAAGGACACTCGTACCAGTGAGAACCAGGCATAAGGTCAGTTCCATCTAGCCACCTATTGATGGGTTATCATGATCAAGAGTGAAGGGTCCATTGAATTGAATTTATTCATATTGTTCACATTTTCCATGCACCAAATACTGGGAATTATATACTTGCAAATCTGCAATGACATAACTTTATCTATGTAAATCAGATTGAAGGTTCATCAGATGAGACTAGAGATAATAAAGTTTGTTGTTTATTGTATTCATTGAACTTTAGTCCTAGTTGACCCATTCAAGATTTCATTCCTTCATTAAATAGTTTTAACACTCCACAGAGAAGACACAGGGCTCCACAATGGCTGAACAACACATTGGTATAATTGGCAGGTAGAGGCATATTTTTAATGGCGTTTGTATTATGCATTATACTTTGATTTAAGTGAATTTTAAATGGATGTGCAAAATTATTATTTTTTGTCGACTACAGTACATATGGTGGCGCTCAAGTATTTTGTACTGGTCAACTGCAGTACTACCTGTGAAACGGAACACCCCCTTCTGCGCGCATAGAGGTTGTTCATGGGGGTGTACACCGTGTAGTTGCTCATTGGAGTATTATAATGTTTGATAAATAAATACAACTAAGTGTAGAAGGTAAGTGTACTGATCGCGGATCTCAGGAATGTCGTGTATCGCAGGAAAGTCACATATTGCTGGGAGGTTGCATGTTGCGAGGAGGTCGTGTATCTCCACAAAGTTCATGTATTGCAGGGAGGTCATGTGTTTAAGGAGGTCAAATATTGTAGGGAGGTCATGTATTGAGGAGAGGTTATGTATCACAGGGGGTGATGTATCACAGGGAGGTTATGCATCCCAGAGAGGTCAGGTATTGCAGAGAGGTCATGTATCTCAGGGAGGTCACACATTGCAGGGAGTTTGTGCATCACAGGTAGGTCATGTATCGCAGGGAGGTGATGGATCACGGTGCGAGATCAAGTAGCTATTGCTACTTTTGCCCTTTATTATTAGTCAGGGAGCCAACCCCTCAAAAAATGGGATTTCTGTTCGCAGCGATCCACACCTCCCCAAATTTGGTACTGTCGGAAAGGAAATTTTCTGAATTTTTTCATGGTTGCCATGGTTTTATCAATTTCTTGGACCGGAGATGTTTTATTTTGGTTTCCATGGCAACAAGTCTGCTTTTGTCAAAATAATTTTTATAAAACTTATCATGGTGTATCACAGTTACTGTGGAAGCAAGGCTTTCATTGATGAGTAATGTGGTGCCTTTTTACTGGTCTCACAACTTTATGGGTGAAATTTTGCATCTCTTTCTTGTTACCATGGCAACACTTTAGAGGTGTGGATCGCTGCGAACAAATTACCCTTTTTATTGACATTTTTGGCCCTTAGCTCCCTGACTATATTGCCCTTTATTCATTAGTCTTCACTATGGTTGAAGTAGCAATAGCTACTTGGGCCACGGTGAGTTCATGCATCGCAGGGGGGTCAGGTATCGCAGGGAGGTCATATATTGCGGGGAGATCGCATATCACAAGTAAGTCATGTATCACAGGAAGTTCATCTATTGCAGGGAATATGTGTATCTCAGGGAGGTTACTCGTGAGATGGGTTCATCGCAGGGACCATTATACTGTAATCTCTTTGGTGTTCAGAACTTAAGCAATCGTTAATAAAGAAACAACCAAACTCCATTGTATACAATATATAAATTTTTTAAAACTAAATATAACATACATTATTGTGGCATTAAAAACTTTATTGCTTAGAATCTGTAGTTAATCTGAGAATATTTTCAAGTGGTAGTGTCAGGTGGTTCTATTGTATAACATCATTTTCTACGTATACATGCATAGATAAATAAAATATTTTTAAAGCCACAATGAAAAATTTTACACTTCAGACATCAAACAATGTACTTGCATTTTTTCCACTCTTCTGGTCCATTTTTTCTGATTGTGTAAATTTCAGTTTTTTCTTTGTTCACTTGGAGATTTCTTTCTTCTAGTTTTCTTGGAATAGTATTGATAATTTCTTTAACGACTTTTTTATCTGTTGTTATCCATCCAATATCGTCTGCATATTGTTGATCTTGAGTATATTGTCTCTTTTCTTCAGTTTTTGTGTATGAATGATCTGATGAAGGTGCAGGTGTTATCGTTTTGTTTTGTGATGGAAGAGAATAATTGTGATCTTGTAATGCTGTTGGAATTTTTCTTTGTTGTAGACTAATGGCCAGGTAGAAAATAAATAAGTACTCACTGGCTGAGTCTCCTTGTGGAGAACCTATGTTTGTGATGAAAGGTTTTCCAGACGTTTCTTCAATTTTGATCGAAATTTCAACATCGTGTAATAACAGATAAAACATGTGTAATTCATTAGGATCTAGAACTGTGCTTAAGTCTTTGATTAGAGTGTCTCTTCTGATGGTGTCGAACGCTTTGGACTTGTCTAGCAGTAAAATGTTAATTTCATAGTCACTCGATGTGAGTGCTTTATCGGCAAGCTTTTGATGGAAAATACTTGTTCAGTTGTACCCCTTCTGGGTAGATAGGCTGCTTGTGTCTTTGGTATTTTTGAATTTAATTTATCTGATGTTCTGCGTATCATGATGACTGCTAGGATTTTTCGGATTGTGGATAGCAAACTTATTCGGTCAGAAATAGGTCGGTGCAGGTGTTTTTTTGACAATTAGTGGCCCGGAACGAGCCACCCTCTCTCGTCACAGTAGAGGCCCGGATAAATAAGTAATAGAAATAATATATATATAATCTTTATTTACTGTAGAAAAAAAGTACATACATACAGAAAAATAAAAAAACAGTTGAATAAACAAGGGTAAAAGGTTATAAAAAATAGAATATTAGCATGTACTAATAAGTACTATACTGCATACTGATATACAAATGCTTTTCCCAGTCTGCCGTCAGGAATCTATAATAAATTGCAAGATACTGCATTTTACAAGTTTGTAAACGTGTTATCGTGCACCGTGCAAATGCACGTGCAAGAACAAGACAAATGTGTTAGAAACATATCCGACACAGAAGCTAGTTTTTTCATGTGCAAAGAAGGAGATAAAAAGACGAGGAGGAAATTAGGCCGTGATAGTGGAACTTTCCTTTTTTCAGCTCTCAGGCGTCGCCGTGCACAAAAAAACTTTTTCCGGGAAGGAGCTGCCATTCTGTACCATTTCCGAGTCAGTGGAGTTGGCATACCAGGCTCCTGAACACTTTTAATCCATTCAAAACACTATGGATTTGCATTGCCGAGTCTTAAATGGAATTTTATGGTTTAGCATGGATTGCCACCATATTCAAGTACTGTCAGGCTGATTAGACAGTGTTATGGACCTTGGAAAAGCCGGCCCCATTGACAATGTCCGATGTTTCTGGAAATAGGTTTATTCTGCTCGGCTACGCAGGATAGCTGCAAAAAGGCGAGTTCCACTATCACGGCCTATACATGTAGGCCTACACCAGGGAAATGCAGTATTTTCGAAAAACCATCTAAAATAAAAAGTTCAACAAAAATAACATGAATATCTCAAAGACCTCTTCTCTGATTCTTGTGAAAGTTGGCCAGTTTGTAGGCCTGCATATTGACAGTGTGTGTGTATTTGTAGCTTTATTGCCTAATATTTTGTTTCAGCCAGCAGACTGAGTGTACGTACCCCTATTTTCAAAAATACTTAGTTTTGGCTTTTCCAAAAAATTTTACTGAAAGGTGCTTAAACTCCACTCAAATGATTTAAACTGTTACAAAAGAAGTCCCAAGTTGTCTTCTAAATACGATTGAGAAGCAAATTTTCTAAAGACACATGATGAAGTTCATCCAGCTGGTGGCTCCCTCGCATGGTGAAATTGTTCATATCCATTGGAAAACCCTGGGATTTTTTTTGAAAACGGGCAGGCTCACTTGAAGGCTGCTGGTTCAGCCAGGAATAATGCCACTCAGCTATAAATACACACATGTAGGGTCAATATGCGAGGCTATAATTCAGCCAACTGTCATAAAAATCAGTGATGGAATCTTTGAAATATTCAAGTTCATCCAAAGGGGGACTTCTTTTTGTTGAACTGTTTACCGGTATACTGGATATTGCAATATATAATGGCTGCAGCGGCTTTATATCTCAGTTACCTGATTTCATTCACAACTTCACACAAGTGTGAATGCAGTGCATACATACATGTGTCTCCTGAAGAAGGGGAACGCCGGACTATGCACTTCGAAGAGTGAACTTTCTGTGTTTAACTGTTTCTCATCAAGTAAACTGTGACAGCACAAGCGCCAATAACTTGACCTTGATCTCATGAGAATAAAACAAAAATTCATGTTAAGTGCAGATAACGAAGCGGCTGAAATATTTTTTAATGGTTTATTTATTTATTACGTGCCCTTGTTGTATGAAGACTGTTACATGGCAATGATTGTATAGAGAATGCTCTTCTTCGTGATTTTATTAGTATTTTTGTTGTTTTTAAGTAGTTGACTAGTCTTAGTTTTATGTCGTACAGAAGCTTAAAGCTTGGATGTATTACATGTAATTCAATTGTATACATGTAATGCAATTGTATACAAGTATGTATTACAGATTTAATAGAATGTATGAAAACTCCCTACGGTTGGGCCGATATAAGGCAGTTACGTGGCTCTCGGGCACGATACGCGAGCCTACGAGGGGTGTTCAGGAAGTTCTGAGCAATAGGCCTATTTGTAGCAAACCTTTCTCTCTGACGTTCTTGAACAAAAAATTCAGGAGTATAGCCATTGATTCAGAAAATATTAAGTCTGTGGCCAATGTTTAACTTACTTTTCTTTTACCATGAAAGCGACACCTTGAGGTCGGCAGCGCAGCTAAATTTTTCAAACAAAGCTCAACACATTTAGCTGTGTAAATCACCTTAAAATTTATTGCTTATAAGCAATTAATTATGAACAAAGATGATCATCAACACCTTTCCCAATATTCAACAAACTCTCCTTGACATGAAACACATTTTTGCATCCTTTCAATCCACTTGGTGAAGCAATTTTCAAGGTCCTGTTCTTCTAACTCATAAAAAGCCCTGGAAATGTCATGTCCTGATTTGTAGCATACTTTCACTTCTCAGCACATCTTTTATATTAGGAAGTAAACAAAAGTCATATGATGCTAAATTGCCATAGAGGAATCCTTAAATGCTGTCCTTATGAGATCTTTGATTTGCGTACCATTCTTTCCTGAGAGAACACAAAATTTGATGGAAGCTCTCTTACACGTTTTGGGTCCATGTCAAATGATCATCCAAAATCAATCTTTACAGTGCAAAAATCAGGTTTAAATGGCTGAACAATGGATTGGCACAACATTGGTCTGAACTTTCTGAACACCCCTCGTATATAAAAAATGCTTTGTGATAATAATATACACATCACACAAACCAGGAGAATTTTACATATTGTAGGATGTCATATTAGTGGCACTACTACCATCCAGTTGTAAAATGTTTTTGAAGATATACCTGTGCCGACTAAAAATAAACAGTTTAAAAAAAAAGTCTCCCTTTGGATAAACATGAATATCTCAAAGATTCCATCACTAATTTTTGTGACAGTTGGCTGAATTATAGCCTTGCATATTGACCTTACATGCGTGTCAGTGGCATTATTCCTGGCTGAGCCAGCAGCCTTCGAGTGAGCCTACCTCTGTTTTCAAAAATCCCAGGCTTTTCCAATGAATATGAACAATTTCACCATGCGAGGGAGCCAACAGCTGGATAAACTTCATCATGTGTCTGGAGAAAATTTGTTTCTCAATCGTATTTAGAAGACAACTAGGAATTCCTTTTGCAAAAGTTTTACAGTTTAGGTTCCTTGGATGCAGTAACAAATAATTTGAGTGGAGTTCAAACACCTTTCGGCAAATTTTTTTTAGGAAAAGCCAAACTTCCTATTTTTGAAAATAGGGGTATGTGCACTCGGGGTCTGCTGGCTCAAAGAAAAATTAAGCAATAAAGATATACAAATACACACGCACACTGTCAATATGCAGGCCTGCAAACTGGCCAACTTTCACAGAAATCGGAGAAGAGGTCTTTGAGATATTAACGTTTTCGTAAAGGGGGACTTATTTTTGTTGAACTGTTTAGACCACCGGCAACCTAAAAATACTTCATACTTGACTTTCCAAATTAGTGGATAACCCTTTTTGCCTCAAATGTCACCAAATATATTTCTCGAGAAGACTGCATAGTTAAGCTGAGCTACAAATGCGCCCCCTTGTGACATGTTGGAGAATGCATGACCCAGATCTAGGCTTAGCGACACTTTATGTTGCTGGTTTGGCATTTGACAGATCTTCAACAAAATCTTACTAACTTTTTGCGGAAATGCTGTACTACTGTGACATTTTTTGCTTCAGTATTTGATAAACTAACGAATGAACAGCCAAACTCATGCATACTTTTTTCCCTGGTGATATTTGTAAACTGATCAATGAAGGTAATCTTATAATAGAATAAGGATATCTTTATTATAGTGACAAGTGATATTTTACAAAATGATAATACATGTCGAAACAGAGGGAAGTAAGTATAAAAATTCACCCAGCCCCAATGGACTTATTTGTCACTTTAAATAATTTACATTGAAAATACATACATAGGTGGCAGCACAAAGATATTTTAAAAATAGCTGTTATTGATAAACACTCTTTTTTGAAAATAATAACTCTATATTCGAATGTACTTGCAGCGGTCTCATCGGGAGGAGTTGGGCCATGCTGTTTGCTGCTCAAGGGTATGAGGTCCGTCTTTACGATTCAGTCACTTCGCAAGTGCAAGGCGCTCTTGATGACATTTTGAAGCAGCTGGAAAACCTCAAAGATCTGGGATTGCTGAGGGGAAAGCTGAGTGTCAAGGAACAGCATGGACTCATCAAGCAGGCCTCAAGTCTGAAGGACTGTGTTGCAGGAGCCAAATATATCCAGGTATCTAATAGAGCAAGCATTGTTGATTTTTAAGATATATTGGCCGCTGTGTTGATTGCAATTAAAATTTTATTTCTTTGTGCTCCCGTTATCTGCAGCGGAATACAGGGGGGGGGGGCATCTTTGAAACCTCTGCTTAATGCTTCTCTCTCCATGATCCACTCTCCAGCATGCGTAGATGGTGACCTCCAATAAATGTTCTGAAGGTTCTGCGTGTCTCAATATTTATACTCTCTGGGTCCATTGACCATATGACAGTATTGATACTTTTGAGAACAAGAGTATATGCTAGGAAACCCATTCATGTCCCAAATATCTTATGAGCATTTAGACCCCAAAAAGGTGCATTTAGGGTATATAATGCAGTGCCATGACTTTCCATTCTCTCACTGTGACTGTATTAATGGAGATGTGTATACACCTCCATTAAAAAAATTGCAGACAGAGCTGATAATTGTAAAACATAACTTTTTCATATTTCAGGAATGCATCCCTGAGAATATCGAATGGAAAAAAACCTTGTTCTCAGAAATTGACAAGTACGTCGATGAGAAGACAATTCTTGCCAGTTCCACGTCTTCCATGCCGGCTTCAACGTTCACCTCACACATCAAGAACAAGAGCCGGTGTATTGTCTCTCACCCTGTGAGTATTTACCCTCCTTTGTTTCTTCTCTTTGAAGTGAAGCCTAAACCGTTATGGGTAATATTAAAAATTCTGGTAGGGAGGCTGAAATATATATACAGTGCCGCCTGTAAGTAAGTGAAACCCATTAAATGTTGCCATTGCATCAATGCTAAACAGTAAACATCCTCAACCAAATGGCTTGTGGAGGCATTACTTCCAGCTTGGCCGAGGTCTGTGGCAGCATAAGTAGCTACTCCCGGCCCTGCTTCTGTACAGTCTGTATATACTTGTATATTTGTACATATCTCTTTAAAGTAACTTGGAGCACCTGCTCACCGTGACATGCAGAACTATATAACTTTTCGATCTGAACATAGAGGCCATCGGCCTGCGTTCAGCATTTTACCTAACATTTACCTAACCTAACATGAATTCTCATCCGATGAGAGGAAAACATATTGGGTCATAAAGGCTGATATGTGAGGCATGTGGGATAGCAATGGCAGCCAATTTTCTCTGCTATAGTCGGAGTTAGGTATGGGTCAAAGTCTTTGATAAGTAAGTGAACCACCCTTCCCTATTAAATAACATTGGGCCTGTGTTTCACTTACTTATCAAAGACTTTGACCCATACCTAACTCAAGCTACAGTTAAGAAAATTGGCTGCCACAGTTATGCCTCACATATCGAACTTTATGACCCAATATGTTTTCCTCTCATCGGATGAGAATTCATGCTTCCACAAGCAGTTTTGCTGAGGATGTTTAACATTGATGCAATAGCACCATTTCATGCGTTTCACTTACTGTACAGGCGGCACTGTATCCAGGTATAAAAGTCAGATGATGAAACATATTGGAGTGAAATCAATGGTGCCAAGATGTGCCATTTGAAATTATATGAAATCAGGATCATGAAATTAGGGCAAATATTGCCTGCCATCCCAAAAAGTCCACTAGTCCTTTTGATGAGATTGTCTATATACTGTATCACTAAAATAAAAGGCTCAATTGCTTGCACAGTACAATAATATAAAATGTGATTTCTTATGTTTCAGACCAACCCACCCTACTACTGCCCTATGACTGAGGTCTGTCCTGCTCCCTACACTGAGTCCTGGGTCACTGAGACAACTTTGAAATTGATGAAAGAGATCGGTCAAGTCCCCGTCCTCCTCAAGAAGGAGTTGCCAGGATTTGCCCTCAACCGCATCCAGTACAGCATCTTGACCGAATGCTGGAGGCTTGTCCAGGTAAGCATTTCTTTATTGGTGGATGCGGTCAATCTGTTTTACTGGGATGTCAAATGGTTTTTACCAAAAATCTACAATCACCAATTTACTGCAAGCATAAAAATTCCTCTCCTCTAACAATGTTTAAGCCAAGAGCCTTTAAACTTTTTTGATGACAATACATTGACAAGTCTTACGGTCCTTTTTGTGATCAAATTTGAGCCACTGTGATTGTGAACCTTATACTTTTGGAAGTCAATGTGCTTTTGAGTTCCAATGGAGCTGCATTGCCCACCATTCAGAGGGACCACATTGAACCAGGAGTCCAGGACCCTACTTTCACCCATATTAGTTTTACTACCTGCTCAATTTGCTCCCCTTCTGATTTCAGGATGATGCGATCAGCACGGAAGATCTTGACAAGGTGATGAGCGAGGGTCTGGGTATGAGATATGCTTTCTGCGGTCCCTTCGAAACCATCCACCTCAATGCTGAAGGTACACTTGAGATGCATATTCAGAGACACAAGAGGATGATACTCCAATTTGCATATTTTCTGAAGACTTATTTTTACAGCCAAACACTTTGATATAGAATTAGAGTGGACTGTGGCACTGTGAAAATGGCACTTCGTGACTCATGATAGCCGATGAAGTGTCATCTTATCTACTTTCAACATGGGAAACGTCGGGTCTATTTGATTAGTCATTATCAAGAGAAATCCATTTGACTTCTCGTAACAGATTTTTAGTGAAAATCAGATGCATAATCCTTTCGTTTGGCCTTCAATCAAATTAACATTGAAAGTATTGGGTTTGATCATGACAAATTATCAGCATGACACATGAAGTGCCATATTCAGTGCCACAGTCCACTCAAATTCTATATCAAAGTGTTTGTCTGTAATATCATACTTTATTTCCTCAGGCACTGAAAACTACTGCGAACGGTACGGAGACATGATCTACGGGATTGCAAGCGACTTTGGTCCTGTCCCCAAAATGGAGGGTCCCACTCGGGAGAAGATTGTAGCCGAGATGGAAGGGAGATTCCCGTTGGACACAATGATGGAAAGACGCAAAAGGAGGGATACAAAGCTGACTGCTCTGGCCAAACTCAAGAAAGACATGGATAACTAGCAACTCTTCCAATATCTGATATAGCTAACCTAACAGCCTCTCAGGAGGAGCTTGTTCAATTGATGAAATCTCATGGTACATTGTAATCTTAATTAAATATTGGAAAATCAACTTTGTTCTGTTCTTTATGGGACTTTTAGACACGTTTCCTACATCACATACAGCACTGGCTTACTATGGAGACACATATTGGAAACTGCAGACACACAAGAGCAAGGAATCAAATTCTGTGCAAGAAATAACCATTTTCCTTGCATGAGAATTACGAACTGAACCCAGGAAGATGGAATGAAGACCACACACCATCTGTTTTTAAATATATATATATTTACAGTTTATTAACACAGTTCTTCAACAGCATTCAACCAAGAAGTAACAAAGTTATTTTACATTATTTACCAACACTGGCATTGACATATGAGCTTACAGTTCATAATTTAGACTCTATTGCACTTTTTAAGGCAGCATCATAATTAACAAAGTCTTATAAGTAACAGATTAAATGCTAATTTGCAACAATATGCATTTGTCATATTCAGATCATATAGGACAATAAAATAGTCTAAGTACAATAACACTTTATAAAAGAAGCAATTCTACTTTAATAATAATTTTAAGTAACAAATTCTAAAATTACATCATCAAGAATAACTTCGTCATAAACTTTAAACAATTTTAATCATTACATCATTTAATGACCTAAAATGTAAGTACTTCAACACAATTTTCACACAATATGTTCTTATAACGGCTCAACATGATTGTCAAATATTCAAAGACAACCTATTTAATTCAAACGTTCAAACGTAATCCTGCCTTTTAAAAATTTCAAACGTTCAAACATAATCCTACTAAAGCCAATATGCTAAAGCCTGTACAGTGTATTTATCAAGCCAAGCTGACGAATAGCCCATTAACAGCAAGAAAAGCGTTTGTACATAGCCCATACATTTACATGTATTTACAAATATGACATCATCAACTCTTTTTGTATAAAAATAGAAATACAAAGTCATGTAACTCAATGGCAGTTAACATGGAATTCATAGATATTGTAACATGTAATATTAACGGGAGAATAATACTCCTCAGCATGTCCTCAAAATGCCCATTCATTAAAAGCAATTAAGACTATCAATTAAGACTATTAAGACCCATATCTGTCTTTATAGTGATTCTGTGTACACAGACCTTCCTCAACTATAAACAATTCATTTGACTACCATTTACAATTGCCAAATATTGTAGTTTCACAGGACATAATCGATACTAGTAAAGTAATTTAATGCTATAAATCAATCATCAAAAAGCCAAATTTATGGTATGAAATGGTCAGCCACATTTTGCATAAAAGCCTACAGAAAAACACCTATTTTGTGAGTAGAATTATTCTCACATAAAATCAGACCTAATCAGTCATTAGTAACATAATTGATTTAATCAGCACACTTGAGGACATCAGTATTACATCTTTGGACATTTATCAAATTGGATACAGCTTTGGGTCTTATGTTCTTTGGCTATTGCAATAAGATAACCAGAATCAATTGTATTGTTTTCACATATCACCTGAATACACTTCCAATCACTAAATTGGTTTAAGCTTAATCTCACGAATAGCATAATAAGGCATCAACATTTAAACCTGTGTATTGTACATTCATGAGCCGAGAAGGTTACTAAGTATTTGTAAATAAATTCAGATGATGATCAATTGAGACCTTTGAAGTCACGGTAATTGGTATACAGATTTATTTGGCGTTTCTATTCGTATGAGGGACTTCATTTGCAGTGATGTGTATTTAATTCGGAAACTATACATAATTATTTCACATGCTGCCATACAGGAAAGAAATAACACATAGAGCAAGATATGAACAAGATATTGATGATTCTAGAGAGTAGCAATGCAGGTTCAGGACGCGAACAAGTATCACAAGCAATGAAGAGAACTCCCCGTACATGAAACATGACAAGTCGAATGCACGCATCACCGGATGCTAGCGATATATGAAAGGCACATGTCCATGAATTTAGTTTGATTTGACACAATTGAGGTAAAGATGACCATAAAAATAAACACAAAGAACACGTCATAATTTTCTCGTGATATGGAATTCACTCAAAGTCTTCCATGGTTTAAGGCGAAATGATTATGCATTGAATGGCGCGGTCCTAGTGCGAAAGACTCATCAACCCTGTGATTTTAGTAATAATCTGCTCAGAGTTGATCTCCTCACTCGGATCAGATCTTAATGAAGATCTCTTCACGAAGATCTCTCAGTTTCTTGTTGTAATTCTGATATATTCCATACTCAGCTTTGGCAGCTTCGTCTGCAATGCACCAGGTGGCATCACCGCTCGGCATCACCAGTCAGACCAGTCCCTGCCGTGAGCTAAGCAGGCAGTCAAGTCAGGGTAGGACTCACTCAGGAACAGAAGGGGCTCGCTCGAGGCCCCCTCTTTTCCCCGAGAAGCCCTCCACCTTTGCTATTGGCGGTCTATCGTGTTGAAAAACCACT
This sequence comes from Platynereis dumerilii, assembly GCA_026936325.1. Taxonomy (NCBI): domain Eukaryota; kingdom Metazoa; phylum Annelida; class Polychaeta; order Phyllodocida; family Nereididae; genus Platynereis; species Platynereis dumerilii. The sequence goes on along the minus strand of JAPTHN010000011.1, from coordinate 7,452,727 downwards.
CGGTGAATTTGCGCAGCTGCGTGGCTGCCGTTTGTGACTCCTCTTGCAAGCGAGCATTGTCCTGTCTCAGTTGCTGGACTTCCGCCTCCAACGCTGCCCTCTGCTGTCTTTCCTGGAAAACATCGAGTTACACAACTTAGAAACTCTTTTGCAAGAATAAGCAAAAATGCTTCCTTTGAAACAATACACTACCTAATCCCTTGAAAAGCAGAATAATGTCGTCAGCAAGAAAATTATTGGGTACAGATTATAAGAAATGGTTAATTTGACACACATCCTGTAATGGGAATTAGGAGGAAAATATGAGTTACCAGGAAAGAGTAACCTCAAACGGTTCTTTTGAAACTTGTTGAGATGACATGGAAGAAATATGGAAATCTTCACTAGAACTAATTATAAAATTAATTTTCTTGCAATTCCCATAGAAAGTAATTGTTACACTTTTCAGAATTAGTTGATTAAGCACAAGGTTATGTTTGACTCACCAAGAACACCAGTCCTAATCAGTTGCTGTAACAAACATTAACTGAAGAATTTGTTTCATATCTTCCTTTTCTTCAAATCTAATTTCACCAAGGCAAAATTTTGAACTCTAACTGAAGTTGAATTGCTTGTGTGTGGTTTTTTTTTCAATCAACTAGTTTCATGTCAGAGTACATCATTACTTTCTAAGAGCACATTTCAATCTTTTTCATTTTCTCACCTTTTCCAGCTCAATCTGCAGCTGGGCCACTCTGACCTCCAGCTCTTGCACGACTTGAGGGTTGGACGAAGCACCTCTCCAAGCCCTGAAATAAATCAGAATCTTGTGAAGAAAGGGTCTAATATTTGGAAGGACTTCCATTTGGTCGAATATGTTGGCAATGTCATTATATAGATTATAGGATATGTTCCATGAGATATTAATTACTGACAAATTGTCAGCGACAGTTATATTTTATAGCACCAGTTGAAGTACTTAGTGCGTTTCACCTTCTTTCTTGGTTTTGAACTTGATTCAACATCATTGAAGTAACATACTCTTGTCTAGATTTGATCTATTAAACTTTGCTTTGTAATAAAGACATACGCAGATCAAGTGACATGTTACTTCAGCAAAGTAACGGAATATGCAGGTCCTCCCTTTATCAGAACAAACTCTAATGCAACATTTTTATGATGTACTTACGCAACTTGTGAATGTGCCTGGCCCTGATGTCCCTGATGGCCGGGGTGGCCCTGATGTCCAGAGTGACCGTGACTCTGCCCGTGACCCTGTCCGTGACTTGACCCATGACTCTGATGGTACGACCCTTGCTCTCTCTGGATCTCCCCCTTGCTCTTGCCTGGGTGACCTTGGGAATGACCTTGGAGATGCGAATGACCTTGTGAGGGCGTTGACCCCTCCCCCTTCGTCACTTTCATCCCCATCTGGTCCCCCTCTTGTGACGCCTTACCCTCCGCATCTGAAACCATACAAATATAACATTAGGATCTCTTGATATTTAAAACATAAATAATCTGAGGTCCTCCAAAGGATCCTTCCTTCACTTTTCATTTGTTTGTTCGTTTTGATATTTGGTGAAATCTGTGACCCTGAAATAAACATCGCTGTAGTACATCACTTCAAGTCAAGTTATGCCTCATTGATCTAGTCTACCAAATCTGACAAGCAACACCTATTAACCAACTCAGACCTTGTGACCTATCATTGTTGTTTCATTGATCTCAATTCAATGGGTAATCTGAATCATCGAATCACATGGTATTTTGGCTGATTCAAACAATTTAAATGTCATTGTTCAAGATTATAGTTGCACAGTTTCATAATGGACTATGGCAAAGAGTATCACCTATATACATTTAACACTCTCTGGGTTAAGAACTTAAGAGTTATAGAGTTAGAGTTATTTTATGTATAGATGCATAATGTTAAGGCTTCCTATGAGAAGACCAAATCAGGCCTGATGATGTGATGTCATGGTAGAGTCCATTTCAAGGTTTCCGAGGTATTCCTTGTCCATGTTGAGTGGGAACATTATAAACAATGTATAAGACATATACCAAAACCTGTGTAATGCCGGTCGCTAAAATAATGACATTTAAAGATGGTAAACAAGAGTTTGATTACAGGAGGTGAAAATCCTTTCAAATGTGTCAGCAAGATACAAAACACAGTATACAATGCCAAGGAAGAAATCCAGCAGTTACAAAATGGGATAATGACCCCTCACTCCTATGAACTCACAATCTGAATTCAATAAAGAATACAATCACCAGTCCAGCTATTCACAATACCATTGTTTCAATTCAGCCATACATTTATAATGAAGAAAATCAACACATGAAATTGGCACAGGAATGATGGCAGAACAACAACTACCAAATGTAGGGCAATTTTTTCACAAAAGAGGAAGGGAAAAAGTTGAAACGATGTATTTATAGCTTCACTTTTCATGCTGTATTTCATATATTCACAGCCAGAGCTATATAAATCCCTTACATCACGATGATTCATGGCAATGATACCAGTTACTGGGGGTGCCCATCCAAAATGACATCACACTAAAGCTTCAAACCAGACAATAGAATTATTCAGACCACAGAGACCACACTCACAAAGTGTGACAGACCACAATTGACAGCACGGAGGCATATATGATGAAAGTAGCACATATCAGAGGAATGACAGATGCTGTGATGCTATTGTGAGGCTAGCAGTGATGCCATCAGACTCTGTTGATCACATTTCAGAGACTTGTATGGTTCAACCCGGTCACATCTCTCTTATCGTTAAAATATGAATTGCAAATAAAAAGCATATGAGCTTTATATTCACAATTAATGTCATGTGATCCGTAATTGGTTCCATGTTCAAAGGAAATAGAGCAATAAAGAGAGAAAGAGGAGAGAATGTGCGGCACTATGTGAGGCTAATTGGCAGAGAGGGACTCACCTGAGCTGCCTGAGCTGCTGCATGGGATTGCAATGGCAGGAGCTGCAGGTGATCTGAGTGGTGATCTGCTGAATGGTGAACTACTGGGTGGTGATGCTCTGCATGGTGACACACTGCTGCTAGGTGGTGACTTGCTGAATGGTGATCTGCTCCGAGTAACTCCACTGGGGCCTGGTTGCTGTTGTTGGTGGATGCTGGAGCCAGGGTAGGAGAGAGGAGGCACAAACGAAGGAGGCACAGATAGAGAGACGGACAGAGGGAGCCCAGAGGATGAAGACGTGCTCCTGCTGCTGCTGTGAGTGCCAGAGACGCTTCTACTCCTCCAGCGTCTGGCTGCCATGCACTCGGCAAGGGAGGCAGTAAGGCAATGGCACGATCACCCTCAGTCTCCATGTTAGTTAACCCCCATCTAAACAGGAGCATGGAGGTGTAGCTGCTGCACATGTGGGGTGGAGGTGGCTGCTGTATCATTCGCTTGCATCCTTGCCACATCCTAGTCGCTTCCTCGTCACCTGCATCCAACCTCCTCAGCAGCAGCAACCGCCATCAAACAGCAGCACAAGGGACGGAGGACACCCACTCCTGCCACCCCCTCTCACGAGTCCCTCATCAGCGTTCCACAGGTAAACCCTCATCACCAATTCAAGGCAACAGTTGGTTCGGCAGCTGGCACCCAGCGTCTCCTTCCAGCAATTGTGAACTGCTGGCTCAGCACCGATCCCTCCCACATCTCCTCGCCACCCATCAACCCACCAACCGCTCTTTCCTAGAACTCTCGACAACTGACCGCGACACAAAAGCCTCGCCGCCTACAGCGTTAACGCCACGAGGAAGTCAGAACTTCCTGCCACAGCCCATCCTCAGGTAACTCCTCTAAGCATCTCGTAATATCTCATTAACCAAGAATCATGAAGGAGGAGAGAAAGATCGCCGCACAAAAGGTGCGTTATTCTCATTTAATTGTTGACAAGAGATTATAATCACATCTGTAAATGGGCCATTATGCATGACAATTGATCACACTGGGTTTCATAAGGACTCTTTTTCCACTCAACGACAGGGAGTATAAGATTTTATTATTTCCATTACACTGTTTATTCATCAACTTGATTGTCATTAACAATGCATGTGATCCTTTTCAAGATAGCGCCCTCAACCCCCCCGTTTCCAGAGTAAAAGAGTTGTCAACGCGGATCAGCATTATGTAAGAAGGCAAAAAAATCTACAAACCCTCAGGTAACCCCTTGTACCAGGCTTATAACTGTCCCCAATGGCATGTGTCTGTTTGTGCTACCATTGGCTCTGAGGGCGTGGGTTCAAATCTCACCCCGAAAACGGGAAAGTTTGGGGCTAATGACAACCAAGAACCCAAGCTGTATAGAAAGAATGAAGAGAGGCTGTGAAGAGGATGATAGGCTTGAGCAGCTGGGTGGCAGAGTGGTTAAGGTGCTCGCCTGCTCTGCTGAATGTCTTTGCTTGCATGGGTTCGGACGCCAGTTGGGGAGCCCGAAATTTTCAGCAGACTATCATGAGCAAAATCCCAGCTGGATGTTGTTCGGATTCGATGTTAAATTGGTGGCCCCTTGTATCAGTGTCTAATACTGTCTATGCTGGGCAAATAAAAGATCCTTCACATGGAGTAAATGTGTAACATGTTGAGGACTCCCGCTCTCTCTCTCCCATCTCATCAATCAACCCCTGTGAGCGCCAAGAACTGGGCTTAAGAGGGCTGCACTTACCATACCTACCTGTCTATGCGACCTGTATTTTTGCACGGATTAGGCTAAATTGACAGGCAGGGACTACGAAATACAAGCAAGGCACATTCTTGGTACAGGATGAAACTGCCGCCTAACATAAGATTGTCCAGACTGGGGGATTGAACCTGGGTCCCAGAAGCACGGTATGCCACCCCTTGCTCTACCACTGACCTTCGAGCCAGCCTGTGAGATGAAAGGAGGAATGAATGAATCCATCCACAAACCCATCTTCATCTCCAATTTCTTTCGAAGACAGCAGGTGATTTCCCAAAACTGTTAATCCTCGAGAAGCAACCCGAAATGTCACTCTACTCGGAATGATGACAAGATTAACAGGAAATTGTTTCGGCACAGATTTCACTTCTATTTTTCTCCGATTTCTCTGATTTCTTGGAAAAAACCCATCAGAATAAAAATCCTTTCAAAACACGGACCGGAATCGACTTAGGAAATCTGATATTGCGGAACCAATTTGGCTGAATCAGCAAGGCCACACCTAGAAAGAGATCTTCTTTCACAAAAGCTTGATCAGCATTGCGGTCGCTCAAACCACAAGAACACTGCTGCATATTATACATGCAATATTAGATGGCTTAGGTGACAACATCGATTATATATTTGTATACCTAGCTCTTGTATGTACATACATGAATCAAGCATGCCACCCACAGCCGAAATATACTTTGTATGTGAAATACAAAAGCATTCATCTTAGCAAAGGCTGCATTGTGTCTTTTTTCAGGGCAACATATCCTCGGCTCTCTATTTGACATTGACATCATGACATACATGGATACAAAACACCAAAATGTTCAAACTACAAGAAGTTTTTGTCGATTGTGGACATAATAAATGTTATTTTAAAATGTATCGTTAACATATTTATAAGTGAGACGGGAAGGTAGGTAGCTGCATTGTGCAACCCTATAAAGCCAGTTTTTGCGACACGAGCCAGCTCACGAGGGTTGATTGATGAGATGGGAGGGAGAGCAGGAGTCCTCAACATGTTACACATGTGAGGGATTTTTTACTTGCCCAGCACAGACACTGATAGAACGGGTTGCCAATTCGATATCTCATCCGAATTACCACTAAAGACGTAACATTACATGTTCAGTTGTTCCCTCAGCGGCAATTGAATTGGGAATCTCCTGTGGAGACTTGACAAAGTGCGAATATGAAACCAGCTAGACAGCCAACCTCTGCCTCAGTTACCATCAGTGTTGTGCTCGTTACTCAGTCATGGTAACTAGTTACATATTACATATTACCTTTAAAAAAGGTAATATGATCCGTTACATATTACTTAAAAAATTGGTAAAAAGTAATAATATTACATATTATATATTACTTATTACTTTAGCTTATTGTGGCGCATTTTGTTAGAATTATTGGCCAAATAAAGCGAACAGATCCAAGTCCATTTATTAACTTTACCTCAGAATCCCTGATAGTCAGACCATATTAGACCAATATTTGCCTTTTTTTCAGTATTTCAATCCAAGAAATAGCTTTGACACCGCTTCACCATGCAGATGAAAAAGGAGCTAAAAGGAGAGTTAAAGGATAGAGCTCCTCTCTCCTACCTTCCTTCTTGAGCTCCTTCCAATGTCAGATCTGATTATAGGTAGAGCCACCAGTACTGAAATCAGCATGATCAACTCAGGGAAGCACCCACTTCACTAAAACTATGTTTTACCATCTTTAAACATGAATAGTATACCCAAAATAATATGAACATGCAATAAATGGTATAGGGATTCCAACTACGCCAACAAGGGGCACATTTCAATAAGAATTAGAAAGTATTGGTGAACTGAAATGTGGACAGAATGTGACTGCAAATAAACACCCCAAATATCTGTAAATATGCTGTTGACTGCTCACTGAAGTAACGTGAAAGTAACAAATCCAAAACATTCCAGTAACTGTAATATTATTACTTTGTTATTGAATGTAATGCGTTATATTACTAAGTTACTGACTTCAGTAATAATATTACGTAACGGATTTCGTTACTAACGCGTTAGTCGCAACACTGGTTACCATAAGTTCCATAGTGACACAGCTCAGGGCAGCCATAGAAAGGCGCCCATAGGCAGAGACAAAGGGAACATTGCCTAATATGCCCAAGCTGCAGCATTCTCCAGTGTTGGTGACCGGTGTGTGATGATGAGTGATGACACTGATGAGAAGACTGGTATTCATTCAGGGATGCCCAGAGGCCAATCTTTCAGTTGTCCCAGCACAGAGCACTGGATAAAGCCCGTCTTCTGACTGACGACAGTCTGCTGTGTATGAAATTAGGCGAGCTAGCGAGGCTGCAGATTGACGAACTTCACATCGAATTGGGTATCGAATTGGCTTCTAGCCTCTAGGTCACTGGGACTGCTGCCCCTAAAGTCCGTGCTGCTGCCTTTCAGGTCCGCGCTCAGCAGAACCCAGCAGAACTGTGCTTGCCTGCCACAAAAAAATGCATGTGTACGAGGACGTGAAATAGAGCACCTCCAGCGAAATGTTGTAAAGCGATAAGGATTATTTCAAAAAGTAGGTATAATGCACACACTGAGCCCCTTTTCAAAAATTTAAAAATTCTTAGGATTCCCGATATCTACAAACTCAAACTCCTGAAATTCTATTATAAATTATGCAATAACTCTCTTCCCAAATACTTCACCTCAGACTTTATCATCTATCAACAAACTACCCACCATCATTTCACTAGAAATCAAACTTTTATTGTCCCTCGAACATTTCATGTTTTTGCAGAGAACTGTGTGCGCCATCAACTGCCAGGCCTTCTGAATAATTTGCCTACGCAAGTCATTTCAAAAGTTAACACTCATAGTGAGTTTGGATATGCCTCGTACTTAAAGCAGTATCTCATAAATTTTTATAACTCTGAATGCTGTATTATTAGTGTATTAATAATTGTTATATTTGTCAATCCTGAACACAAGCCCCAACCCACCCCCCCCCGCCCCCCCCCAACCCCCCCCCCCCTTAAGCCCCACATATCCTTTCTTTCTTTATTTTTTCTTTATTTTTTTTATTCACTTACTGACAACAGAGTGCTCTGACTTCAAATAACTTTAAATATTATCAATTTAGTTTGCAGTGTTTCAAATATCTTTGCTTCCTTTAATTAAAACAGGGGGCACTTACGCTAGCGCCTTTAATGGGCAAAGTAAGTGTCGCCCGTGCCTTTATAAAATAATAATGTTGTACACATATATATGTAACTCATGGCATAAATAAAAACCATCTGTCTGTCTGTCTAGCTGTCTGTCTGTCTGTAGCCTGCTCACTCACATTCGCAACTGAAGCAGGCTGCTGTAGCCTGGCCCGTCTTCATTTAACGGCCCATGAGCTTGGACCAAATTAACTTCCAGGAATAGTATTCGAACCCATGACCTCAGAGCCAGTGGTTGCGCAAACAATGCTCTTAACCATTGGGCCAATGGGAACTGAATTAGCTTACGAAGCCAGTGATACAATGAGCTTATGTTATATTCACATAATGTGCATATGAGATTCGTTTTCATGTCTTCAGGACATCTAAAATGATAACAATTCTGTACGCGCAAAAAGAAAATTCTACATCTGAGCACAGCAAGAGAGTATTTGTAGAGGTTAGACTTTTGTGTTAAATTTATACCTAGGTTCACCAACTTCAGGACATAGTGAAAGCATGGTACAGTTTGAGTGTTTCGGTTGCCTTTAAATTAAAAATATGGGCTTTGGAGAAATGATTCCGAAAACTTGAAAAGCTGCCTCTGATTAAAACAGAAAGGAGCAAGTTGCCAGAACAAACTGAGGGCCGATCAGCAAACACAGCTTCCCTGATCAGTGACCATCTAAGATCTTCTGCTATAAGCAATGTGGGCAAGAGGCTGAAGTACAGGAACTCTTCTAGGCAATGGATTTTAAACAAGAACAGCACCTCCAGTTCAAGCCAGCAGGAAGTTAGGCAAGCCCATTGTGGAAACCTGCTAAATGACTTGCTAAGTGGGGTCACAGATTGCCAAACATTGGCAAATAAAAAGCACGCCTAGAAGTGCAGGAGACCTGACAAAATGGCAACATGCAAAAAGCGCAGAGCCATAATCAAGCAGAGGAGAACAATGGCTTAACCACGACTGAGGAAATAAATGGGGGCTGCCTTGGAAAACTATTAATGACTCAAGAATCTGTCCAAACAGACAGACTTGACGTCTGTGCATACCATCAACCAATTAATGACTGTACAACTGGACAGAGGCTTTTTTTAAATGAATTAAAGTAATAATAACATATTGACCTATTTAAGTGAACTTGAGGCAATAGCACAGGATTTAAGTCAATTATCTTTTATTGAATACAGAAATCTCCTCAACCACATTGAAATAGTAAGAACATGAAGTACAATATCAACATTTCAGACTAACAACAAAATCCATCAAATCCAAAAATGTATGTTTAAACTTCCGACATAACTAATCTAATACAACAATAAAACTTTTTCTTCAGAAATTTTATTTTCTCTATCCAAGCTGATGAGGCACTGCTTGTCCTGTCTCCCTTCTCCAATTTGGGACATAGTTAAACCATCATACCAACCATTTTGGCAGTGTTAAGGAGAATCCCTTTCAGTGTAACTGAACAGCAGATTAACATACCCTCAGGTTGAGAAAAGTGATAGGCCTAACTGAACCTCGTCCATAAAACTAAGTCACATGAAATTACAAAACCTATCACAACCATAAGACAGCAAAAAATAAAACGGGGACTTATTCAGTCAAGTAAATATTTTCCTACAGAACTTGACAAAAAGACAGCAACATTACAAGGAGAGCATCAGATAGCAAGTCACTCACCCTCGAAGGCTCGAGTGGCAGTGTCCACCAGGTGGCTCCAATCCAAGCCTGAGGCTCCATCTGGTAGCGGAAGAAGGGGACTGCTGGCAACTCTCGTGGCTGCGGCTCGCATCGGAGTGGCATTGTTATCGTGAGGGGATAACCTGTAAGGGTAAAATGAATAATTAATATGATGACAAATGCAAATTAACATTTGAGATTATTATTGGGTAAATGTGCAAAAAAGCCAAATGTGCAAGAAATTGAGGCTTAAAAGTAATACAGGTTGGGCAATGGGAACTTCGGGGAGGGTCACTAATTGTCTTTTTGCATGGTAGAGAGGTGTTAACTTACTCGAAGATCAATAGGAAGGGTCAATGGTTCAATTTAACAACTTAAAACACTAGTTAGGAAAGGTCTCTCAGGGTATTTCTGCATGCAATTTTCTCTTACTTTCGAAGGGTCACTATTTCAAACTTCATTCAATCATTTCAAACTTCTGTAGAAAACTTTTTCTCACTCAAGCAAACGGACTGGACAAGCACGAACTGTGACAAGCATGCGATTTGTGTTCAAACAAAAATAAATACAGAGCAATTTTCACACGTTTGAATGATGGGGTTAATCATCTGTACAGAACTAAGCACCGTGTGCCACAGACCGTGAAGAAGTTTGCAGACCACGCAAGAGTGACGCAAAACTCTTCAAGTCAAAAACGACCAACTATGACAGACTGTGCTACTCCACACGGGAAACAATATAATTGTGGATCATTTTGAATTAGCATGTGTCAGACAAATTAAAAATTGTGTTGTTAAAACAATCAGGGTTAATTAGTGCATGAAATGCAATCAACTGAAAAGTGAATTTTATTTTTCAATTTTCACCACGATGCAAAACACCATTCACAACTCACCAGCGCCTTCTTCGCATTAGGACAGACCTGCATTTTGACATTTTTTATGATTTTTACAAACTTAATTTCAATCAAAGCATTATAGATCTGTGGCTAAAATTCTATTTGGACTCTTCGGCATTATTTCAGGGGCAACAAACAGGCAACAATTTATAAATAATATATATGTATAAGAAATAAGATTGAACATATAAATGAAAATGTAAAAACAGTTATTCAGTGTCTACAATGACCACACTCCCATATGAGGACATACAGTGCAGTGTCACTTGTGGGGGTGCGAGTAGCTATTGGGGCATTGGGGTAATTTTGTACAGTTTAAATCATTAGCTAAATTTGTGCATTTTGAAGAGGTTGCATATCGCAGGCAGGTTGTTCATGGGGACGGTGCTCATTGCGAGGACACATAACATTGAGATTTGTGAAATACAAATAAGAGAAGCTATCATAAAGAGCCCAGAATTGTGAAATACACAAATCTAAGAGAATCTACCATAAAAAGTCCAGAATTACTAAAACACTCATAAGTTTAAAAGATAGAACAAGAGTAAACCAATTCTGCATACCTGTGGTCCTTATTGCCAGGAGTAGAAGCGGAGAAGATAGCGTCGCCCCCTAGCTGTTCCATAGAATGGTTATTACGCTGGTTACGGACGGGGTTGCCGCACATGCTCTCGTCAGAAAGAGTCCGTTGCAGCTGTCGGAGACCAGGCTTCCTTCCTGAATTCTAAAATAAAAAGAGACCAATATGCTCCATAAATACCGGTATTTTAAGTTTTAAAAAATATCGTCAAATTTAGAGCATCACATACATGTGCATTCCAAATTTGATAAAGATTGAAAGTTACTTCTGTTGACTTTGATATATTAGCTGAGGTAAGCGGAAAAAGTTTAATAATGCAATAACCCAGTTTTTTGCGACTTTTAAAATTTCAATTATCTAAGCCCAGTGAAGTGGAAAATTAATGGTCTCAAAATGAGCTGATTAACGCATGCTGCTAATTTTTTTGAAAGACTAATAGCATCATCAAAATTTCTGCATGCAAAATGCCATCATCCATCATATACTTGCCCGTTGGACTTAGATAATGCCATGTAGCTAATTAGCAATGTTCAAAACCAAAATCAATAGGATATAATGAAAGTGTAAGCCTGTGAGGGTGCAAATTAATAGAATACTCGTGTGTGCAGTGCGATTACGGCTAATTAAGTGGTGTTAGTGGTGTTAGTGATGTCACGATTATATTGTAGTTAGTTGCTTACTCGGGCAAGGTAAGTGCTTACTCTGGCAAGCGAGCTTTCTAATTCGGCCAACGAGACATCGGGGTCAATGAGCCTCATTAACTCCTCCTGGAAATTGGCCGCTGACGGACCGCTCTGCTTTGACGCCACCGATGAAGGGGAGGTCTTCGGTCGGGGTCGTCCCGATAAGTTATCGTCTGAGGAGGCAGCCGTTCTGAAGTCAAAGGAACCAATTAAATGAATGAAGTAACTCATGATAGTCGTTCTTTTTCCTGATCTTTATTGCTTATGTCTCAACTAATTAACAAAACTGTGTAAGTAGACTTATGCCATACATATAAAGGTTCCTTTTCACTTCAACCTTTATGTTCTTTTCTTGGATCGTCACATTTAGCAGTGATAAGCAACTTCAGATCATTATAAAAGTCACAAGCAATAAATCTATTAACACTGGATTATTATTACTTTTTACATGAAAGGACAAACAGTCAGAAATAGTCAGAATTCTAAACTTGATAACTAGATCAAGAATGCTGACTACCTGTAACAATCCAAACAGAAATGAGCATACTCCAGTGAAAGAAAAGAATGATTTCATTATATAAGGATAATACTGCACTTAAACTTTGACCTAGAAATGACCTGCAATGTCAACAGACCGGGAGAGTACAAGAGCTGTTCACAGAGTTCATCTGGCAGCAAAAAAAAAACAGCCTGGGGGGCAAACCTGTGAATCTCATTATGCCGAGTTATACGGGGAATTGGAGGGCATAATCAAAGGACCGTATTCAAAGCAATATAAGGTAGGCTAGGAGCTTGGGGCTCTGTACTTGGGGACGTGTTCTATCATTACAGCATTTTGCTGGCTGCGGTTCTGTCATAGTTCAAGCACCGCAATTCAACAGCTTCAGTTCATGAGCCACAGGTTATGTGCCGCAGTTCAGGTGCTGCAGCAAATTAAAAGGGGTCAGGCAAGGAGACTCACCTGTGGTCGGGTTCAGGTCTAGCCATATTTAGAATACATCTGTATGAGGGATGAATGGATGGACGATTAGGGCTTCACATCCCATATTTATACATTGGGTTGGCTCATTGGGACAGGAGGAGGACACGGCAATGAGGTAAAAGATGAATGAAACTGTCATTCAACATAGGCCCAAGTGACCCGGCAAGAGCTGGATTTGAACCCTGGACCCATCGATTGGCAGCCCAGCACACTACCACTTAGCTAACCCTCCCCCCAGGTCAAGCAAGGAGACTCACCTGCGCCCGGGCTTAGGACTGCCACTGTTGCTGCTGTGGGGAGAGGCCTCCACGATCCTCCGAGGGTGAGGTGCATGGAAGGCCGACTGGTGACGTCTCATAGTTGGCGAAATCGGAGGAACCCCAGCTCCCCGGCCCACAAGGTCTTCCACTGAAACAATACGGCTCGTTAGTCAACTGAGAACATAACCAAGAGGACAACTGAGAGGAAATCAATGAACGGAGATGCACGAAAATGCACCACAAGGACGGGAAAGGACGCATGTAATGTCTTCTGCAATTCAATACTTCATACAACAGGAGAGACAAAGCTTTTTCTTCAGGAAATTTAAAGTTATAGAAACATTTTTAACGCATGATCTTATTGTGGAATGAAGTACAAAGAGAGCGTACAAAGAGAACAGAGTCCTTTATCCCATTTCATCTTAGAGGAATAAATCTAAGGCAATTGAAACTACTCCATTGAGGTTAAGTCCCAAGAACTAAGCTATCTGGCACATAGCATTACTGTTTAATATCTCAAATCATCTCATTGGTTCATCTGAACCTTCTCACCTTTGGGAGGCTGTTGGGGTTCGGGATAAGGCTGCGACTTGTGAATGAGTCGGTGAGAACTACCACTTCCAGATTGCGAGGAGATCTCACTGAGGTTTGACGTACTGCTGGCTCCTTTGGGTCCTCTGTCGAACCACTGGTTGGAGTTAGGGTCTAGGGTGTATCCTGACTGCTTGTTCAGTTTGTCGGCATAAGAAGCAGGGGGCATGGGAGCTGTCTTTGGTAAATACTTTGTCCGTGAGTTGTAAGGGGTTGAGTGTGAGTTGGATGGGTAGCCCTGGTGGTGTCCTTCAGAATCAGGGAACCAAGAATGGTCGTTCATCGCAGCACTCGCTTGTTGGAACTGCATCCCTGAGGCCTCCTGAAATGAGAATCATATAATTTCAGTCTCAAAAGTTGCTCTTAACTGTTTTAAGTTAGTAAAAGAGCAGTATCTAGTCACAACACAGAAAACTTAAAGAGATTTACACTTCCAAAACTCAAATTAGCACATGTAGTCATGCACATTTCCACAACTTTATAATACATGTTGTAATGTGGTATTTTATATCATATGTAAGACATTACAATTGAACCAACTTATTCACGATTCATCAAAATGCTGAATGCAGCAGAATGTCTTTAGAAACATGGAAGATCGAAATGTCCTTGTTCCCCTGCTGCAGGCTGCAAGATGGTGTTAATAATATATATCACAGGTAAAAAAGAATCAAAGAAAAAGAGAATACTTTATATCTCTGAGCCTCCTGTTATAAATATCAAACATGAATCAGTTCGGAACATTACAACAACTCCTCAGCAGCTCTTGCAAGTCTTGGGGAGTTACAATAAAAATCTCTCTGCTCAGCTGTCTCTTTTAAAGTTCCAGCTACAAGCACTCAGCGCAAAAGATGTCTAACAAAAGCACAGCTGTCTGCAGAACGAACACTTGTAGTATTGTCCATGTTTATCGAGTTGTCTCTATAGTTATGCAAGCACTGAATACCATCACATCACAGAGCAGACAAATACCTAGTTGCTTGTTCAAGGGAACAATTCTGCCGACTCAGGCCTCAGGTAGAGACATTTCAGAAATCAATTGTGCATGAAATGCCAAGTCATTGTCAATGTCCAACACATGCTCAACTCTTAATCACATAATCTCTGCTCCAATCATATGATCTCTAAGAGTTTGCTAACACAAACTACAGCCTCTAATCCATGAAACTTCAAAGTGTTACACACACACAGCTTACTCTCATCTGATGTTACAACACACAACTGGCAAAGTTATGTGTTGTGTGGCTGCTAAACTTGAACACAGGAAATTCTGTGGGGCAAAATGATGTCATTGATGATCACAAAATGCAATCAATGAAAAAAATTTTGACAAAAAGCAAAATAGCAAATTTGGCCATGCCTGTAACACATGGTGCAGGCAATGCACAAATAGCATTGATAGATGATTAACATAATAACATTATATTACAACATTTGTTATTATAACGTCATTAAAAGCCATTAAAATAATTATATCACCAAGACATAATCAAGCATGGCAAGCAAGCCTAGGGAATGCAAGGAAAAATTCACAAGAAAGTTACCTTGTAAAACAGGTGTGAAGAATATGTCATAAAAAGATAGATAGGCTACCAGCTGCAGCAAAATTCCAAAAGTAGCAATAGATAGGAAAGCAGCAGAGCTTTGGGAAAAAGCAGCTTCGGAAAAAGGATGAGAGGTGGTAAGTAACACCTGAGGGTTATGTTGGATTGGCATGACAAGGTCCATTGGAAATCAGCGAGTAATCAACCCAAGGAGAGAAGGGAAAACTCCAACACCACATGACCATTGTGCCCACCCCACATGCAATAACCCCATTGTGCCCCCCCCCTTCCAATCACTCTATCTTTCTCTCCTCCCTGGCCTGGCCTCCATCATCTACTGCAAGGTTCTACTGTAAGGTAAGTTGAAGCTAAGGAGATCCAAGAAATGTGATCCCCGAAAAACAAGACCTCTTAAAAAGTTGACCTACAAAAACAAGACCTCTTAAAAAGTTGACCTACCGGATAATTGAAAGCCGCTCCGTTGCCCCTGGTCCAGTCACGACTTCCACCGCCTGCAAAAATACAGAAAAATAATTACTTAAAGAGTGTATGATTTTAAGATGATGTCAATTCACAGCACATAATTGTCATAGCCATGAGATATACACAACATGCAAAAAATTAAATGATGGAAAAACTGCTAATTCTCAAGAAAAACTTCCTTTTTAAGCACCAAAAAGTATAAAATATAACATCATTACTGAATCTTCCCTGACATGATTGAAAACGAAACCCATAAAGTTTTGGCTTTCCTGGAATATCAAGTTCCTCTGTATAACCCATAAAAGTAAGGTGATTTTGCTAGACTTATAAAATCCCATGTGATAATTATAAAATGTTACGTTAAGTAAAATTGTGAACTAAATTGACCTGTTAATAGCAACAACACACATCATATCAACTTGTACGTATACAACTCTAGTCCACATTCATTGCTCCAGTAAGTTCTATAAAAAATATCAAAACATTCACCCTGTTTCCCATAAGTTTTTTGCAAAAAAAGACATCCGTGATATTAAAGATCACATTAAATCATTTCAAATGACTAAGCAGATACTCCATTGGTTCTGTGCAAAGAAAACATACTTTTTAACAGTACGTAGAAGGGAGAAAGGTATAAAAGGTCTTTATGTCATATGTGTATGCTAAATGCAAATGGACTAAGAATAGCTTTAGCTTCAAAAGAAGTTGCATAGTAGTAACATCACTTAAAAGCATGAAGCATGTAAAGTTGTAAAATTTATACAAGACCAGTTAGACACAGGACTGTCACCACTAAAGCATGACAGCTTGACACTCTGCCATGAGGAGAGTGTCAAAGGTGCTCCAAAGAATTCCCTACGACTCGCCAAAGAATTGCCTAAGACTTGCCAAGGACTTGCATAGTAGCAAGTGAGTAGATGAGGTAGATGGCTAGTGATAGGGCAAGGGGGAACCAGCCTTCAACCTCTGCCAAAGTAGCATCTTTTCAGGCTCTCTGATATCCCCCCCCATTTGCCTCCATCTCTCCGTTCCCATATATATATTGATCCCGATGGCTTTTGACAAACGTTTGAAGTTTCCAGTGCCATCGAAGATGCCATCGAAAATGCCATAGCTGAGCCATCGGAAACTCAAGAGAAATCTTTAAAGTCCCGCTCCATTGCCAGTGTCTCGCACGCCATTACATACCACCCTAGACATTAGAGAACAAGCGGAAGCCCCTGCCAAGTGGAATACTGAAGCAAAGACTTCCAAAGTACTCCTTTAATTAAAGGACAGGTCCACTTCTTGCCACTCATATATTTATAGCATCTTGTGATACAGCTGAGACATATTTTGTGACCAACCAGTTTTCAAACTGTTTCATATATGATGAAAATGCTTAGAGATGCACTAATATGCAAGTTGCAAGCAGTTTATCAAACATAGCAGAAACGTTCTTACAATACTAGTTCCTAAAGAGTAACATGAGTCTTTTTAGGTGCCTTTTAAAAGTTTATGTCTGTCATAAAGACATCATCTTTATATTCATACCCACTTATTGGATCACTTAGGTCAGTAAAAAGCTTTTGCCAAAAAAGATATTTATTAATTTCTAATTTCAATGCATGTAGCAAAATTTTAACACAACAAAATAACTACCCCACCAAATAACCGCCCTAACACCATCTGTCACAGTCAATTAGTAAACTGGATTTGTGCTCAAAATTTACAAGCTGAACAAAGAATGCTGAAGGATCCAGAGACCAGCATGTCGCGATGACATGACATTGTGCAGAGTCATTCAAGCATGCATCTTCAATCATCACATCCAGCTAGAGATAATAATTACAATCATGTCATTATTACGTGGAGATTTCAGAATATGCGAACAACACTATTCAACAGGTAATAAAATTTCATACTGTAGGTAAACTTAAAATAAATATCTTTCCTTTTATGTTGAGTGAAATAGTTAGCTTTTACTTGTTCAATTATCTTGACAATTCTTTTAGAATTATTACCTTTGTACGAAAAATAGCTATCATAATATTCACACTATCTTTCAAAATGGTACAAAAGGAGTAAATAACGCAAAGAATCAAAGTTTGCCAAATTGTGATAGAAGTTCTCAAAAGTTAGCAGCTATGAACAACAACCTTTTGTGCACAATTGCGCCACAGAGTAACCACTGCTGTTTTAAGAAGAAAGTGTTTATATCCAAGTTGCATGATGGCATGGCATGTTTCGGCGTTCTCCACTCAGATCTGAGGGTCTCCACTCTTAACACTCAATGGTCCTCTCCATGGGATGGAAAATATCAAATGTGTGAGTCCTCCTCATGCAACAAACAAGACCCCAGGCAATCCTCGTCCATAAAATGTCGGACACAACCGGACATAAAAGCTTTTATTACAAGTTCCCTCTGGAGACCATTAACTAGCCTCACATTTCTATACCTCACATTTCTATACCTCTTGCAACTTTTCCCACTTTTTATTATCACTTCGTATAATTTTTGTATAATTTTTGTATTATCTTTGTATAATTTGTATTCATTATAGCAAAAGTACCTGGAGAAAGTATACAGCTACAGCCTACAGCACAGCTGGATAACCAATTAGGCGAAGGTATAGCATAGGTATTTTTCTGAAGTATCCCGAAAGCAGAGTAATCTGTACAAATATGAGCTATTTACACAAGCTATTAACACACATCCATTCGAATGTACACCGTTATACAGTCACAAAATAAATACCAGTCACTAAGTAAATACAAGACTCACCAATGCAAAAACACTGCATGCTAAGCTTCCACTAGCAATAGCAGGATAAGTAGGTGTTCAGCAGATCAGAGGACGAACATAGGATGAGAATGCGTGAGTTTGAGTGAGTGAGTTTGTGTTTTACGCCCCATCAGCACCAGTGTGGGCTATTTAGAGGCAAAGGATCAGAATGCAACTGTTACACAAGTGTCATCATTGCAAATAATCTCCATGTGTGAATTTGGCAGAGTGACAAGAGTTCATTGAGTTTCATTCATCATGACACAAAAAAACATGAATGACATGAATAGCCGTGCATCTGGCAAAAGTGAGATATGATCTAACGCACACGAATGCACTGCAAAATTAACAAATGCACTCTGATCCACATTAATGACAAAGAAGTTCACAAAGCATCATTAAACCTCCATAAAAAGCAAACTAAAACTCCTTAAACTCAATTGAAATCCTTTGAACTGTTAAACGAAGCTGAGACCATCATGCATTTGATCACACATTTATCTGTGGATCATTCTGTTCAATAGCCATCATCCATAATCACTAGATGCTGGCAGAATGTCCTCAAAATGCTCTCAAAACATCCACAAAAACTTGATGAAACCTAATGAAGATCCTTCAATTTGAAACACTTTTAAACAGAACTGAGCCCATCATGACACATTTATCTATGGACCATTCCATGCAAAACCAATTGGGAGCCACCGTGGGACTTTAGGGGACATTGGGAAGTAGCAAAGCATCGTAAGTCAGTTGGAGCATTCCGCATGACAGTAATGAGCCCGACCTTGTCATTACAGTTCATGCACACAAAGAAAGACATGTCAGTTATTTATAGAGACCATCCTCACAAAGACCCTTACATATGATAACATCCAACCATCATATATAATATATACACAACATATTTCCACCTATATATATACACCTATATAATTTTTTTCTTTCATGCTGTGGACACAGGCCGCTAAGCACAAGAGACAAGACTCAGCAAATGTTTGGCCTACTATCCTAATGGTGTCATAAATGGACATGCTCTGTGCATATACAAGTTTATTCATATATCCAGGGGTTATTCAAGTGTGTACACAACACGCACCATGTCCAATACTCACTACAATGAATACATCGATGTATATCATGCAACAAGTGTCTGTATATTTAGACAGCCAGCATAACATGTCATGGGAAAGAGGAAAGTGTTATGGATCCACTCAACTGGACAAATATCAATAATCTTTGCCCTTGTACCTCAAGAGTTACAACCCTGATTGACAGTGTTTGTTCAAATTGAGCACATCATGAGGGTTCAAGATTGTTTTTCATAAACTGCATCACAGCAGAACTGTGAAATCCCCTTGTAAGGACAGCAATCGATACATTTCTGACATGGAGGAAGGTCTTCAAACATGGCATTTGCTTGCAAGGCAATTTGCATCACACAAGCAAGAAGCTATGCGTTAACAGAAA
Organism: Platynereis dumerilii; assembly: GCA_026936325.1. NCBI lineage: Eukaryota > Metazoa > Annelida > Polychaeta > Phyllodocida > Nereididae > Platynereis > Platynereis dumerilii. Next base: position 7,432,924 of record JAPTHN010000011.1, on the reverse strand, counting down.
TGAGATCTGTAGGAGCAAATAACACACCTCCTGATTTCTACCTCAAACGAGGTCTCTTTTTATCATTTTTACCCCTTTTTTTGTCGTTGCATTCTCCTCTTTGCCTCTTTTTGTCCTTTTCGCATTTTTGCGTCATTTGGGGAGCGCCACATCTCGGCTTCTGATCAAAGGAAAACTTCGCCGCAGCTTTGTCTGTCTCACTGCACCATATTCGGCGAGATGTAATCAAAATCCGCATGAAACGCCCTCGAAAACCTGAACAGCACTTTAATCCTTTCGCTTCACAGGTCAAAATTCGATGCTCTCGTTTCATTACCCTTCTCCTCCTCCTCCTTCACAGGCGCACAACAACTCACTCCTGTCCTCAACGCCATCGCGATCAAATTAGCCCCAATTCCAAATTAATTTACGGGACATTTCTCTCCGCCACTTCACACAGCCATTTCACCCAGACATTGAGCATGGTTCTCCGAGCCATCTGCAGTCCCCACCCTGCTCCCTTTGATTGACGCAAGTCTCAATACAACGCAGGTGGATTCACAAACAGACAGACAATGGCCCACATGATATGCCTTCAAAGCAGTCCTTGCTTGCTTCCACTTGAGGGGAACTTGTCAAAAGAGGAGAACACAAGCCCATTCAACTTATAATCACACCCCCTAAACTAACTACAACAAGCTCTTTAAGCTCTTTCAACTGCTTGTGTTGTCTCATTTGCCTTATAACTTGTGTTGTCTCATTGTCTTGAAAGAACTCATAAATTCAACAAGAGACGAATATTGAAATATACAGTAAAACCACTTTAATATGAAGAGAGAACACCACACTAATTGTATTATAGGTCAGTAAAAGTCCCAGAGCTTGTTACCCTTTTTTTCTTCCCCTACATAGCATCTACCACCAAACCTCATCATTGATGCCACTAATATTGGTAAAGAGTACAAGAGAGAATCCTTTTTAGAAATGTCACAATTTATGTGACACATGTATTTTCATCAAACTCCTTGACCTAATTTAGCAAGGCATTTCCAAACATAGTATCTCCCTTGAACTACAACCAGAAGGTCCAATTTATTGATACAAATTGCTTAAGAAATCGACCCATTACCTTCTCCGTTTTCCTTGAAGGCCAGTTGTCGGCTGTGGTCATCTCCCGACCCAAACCCTTCCGATGAGATGTTGTCCGACCTTGACACGTTATGACCTTCAGCGTGATGACCTTCCATCGACCCATGACCCGACGACCTCGACCCCGTGCTGTCATGCGACGACGTCTTGCTGTGCAGTGTGTCGCTGTTGTAATTGCCGTAGCGGGAGGATTCCGGAAGCTGTCCTCGGATGTCATACGGACGAGTTCCCAATTTGCCACTGGAACGATAAAGAAAACAAATCAGCACGATGCCTTGCGTCCAATTCAGTCCATCAGTACTCAATAGACAATATGTTAGCAACTTATATCTATTTTCAGTGGTAAAGGACACAATAAAACAAGCAATCAATAATAGAGCTGCCATTCTCAATCAATTATTACAGAAACAGAGAGAATATTTCTAATCTGTAAGAACTCTGAGAACCTGTAGCACAAAAGTGCTCAGCAAGCAAGCAATTCCTGAACTTTGATCTGAAACTTGCCAAGTCATAGAGATTACTAAGGCTTACTTTGATTTCATACAACATCTACACACAAATAAAACATATTTTGCTTCTAAAATCTGTCCACCAAATCGAAATAGGTGAAGCACCTCAGCAATGTCAGCATCTCTTTGTAGTTCATTCAAAGCAAATCAGATGTCTCAGAATCCGCTCATGCAGTGACTCATTCATTTGGGTTTACATCTCAATTATAGCTACCCGGGTACAAGCCACTTCAATGCATTCTGTATTAATCCTATTATCTACAGCTTATCTGAGGCTCTTTCTATTACAATGCACAAATGCAACTCATGTTCAGAGTAATATTACTTTGCATTTTGAGCTGTGCCTTAACAATGATGTGGGACATTGTTGGTTTTGCCATGGTTATATGGTTTTATGTTGCTTTTCATAAGAACCAGAAAATTTCTGCAGAATATGAACAATTTTGATTTAATCAATTCACTCATTAGGGACATGTGGGCCACATATTATGAGGAATAAGATACTCAGTGAAACATAAAGGAGAAATATAAGAGTATCATGAGATTGCCATGCCTTACAGGGAGACATGAGACTTATGGAGGATGAAATTCGAGGTCTTGTAAGATGAAAAGGGGGCTTCTCGAAAAGGGGGGGGGGGGGGTCCCTGGCCCTAATCAACGGCAAGACCACCCCAATTACTGAAAATTATTTTCTTCCAGGATTACTTGCAACTCGTTGCGAGCTGCTCCTATGCATATTAATATTGAGCTTCGTTACGTGCCAAATCCAAACTCCCTCTCTCTTAATACTTCCCCATTGATGCCCAGTTATTCTAAATGATACCCAGAGATACTGAATGATGCCAGAGACACTGAATGATGCTCCAAGGTGCTCCATGGTGTTATTAATGTTCAGACTGTCACACGAAGGCTACTTGGGGCAAAGACTTGGGGCAAAGTCTTTGATGAAGTCTTAATTAGAAGCCGTTCGAGGAGGGAGCATGAGTTATCAATGGAATGACACACTGACACAGTAACCATGAGGTCAAACTCTGAGGTCACAGCATGAGGTCAAACCCAGAGGTCAAACCGTGAGGTTACAACAAGAGGTTACCATGAGGTTACATGTTACACTGAGGTTACATCATAAGGTAACCAAGAGGGTATCAAATAACCATGATAATAATTATAACCCTGAGGTGACCATCAGTGACCATTGAGGTCGGGAGGTGATAACGAGGTCCTGAGGTGATTATGAGGTTACTGTGTGTCCAGGGGGTGACCACCAGTTACGAGGTGACACTGGTCAAGAGGTGGCGACATGACAAGGCGCCATGTGTGTGCAACATGCTCTCCCCATCTCATCAGCTGATCTCCTGTGATAATGGGAGGTGGTCACAGTAGCTGAACAGTAGCTGAACAGCAGCCTCAATAGCCGACTAGCCACATCAGAGCTAGCTACTAGGTCACCAGTGGCCATATTGCAACTGACATAATGATGGGACCTCCATTAGGGCCCTAGCTGCTGTCACAGCATGTTCCATCTGGCTCTGTTTTGACCATCTTTCACTGGTCTCTTTTGTGTCCTCTTTTGTGTCTTTTGTGTTCTCTTTTGTGTTCTGTGTGTCTCCTACATGTCATACACAGTGTAATGACACCGTACTCCAAAATGTGCAACAATCGCACTCCCTATCTGTCCCTTTGACCACATCTCTATCTGCCACACACTGAAGAGTGTACAGTGTACACACAGCTTGTCTGTGACATCTTCATTACTCTTGGGTTCTCCTACTCTCTACGTGTGCCAGGAAAATGTCAGCGACCAGGAAGATGTCATGACGAGATTGTCCTGCTCATGACAACCTCCTATCATCCTCCCGAACCTCCTCACTCAGAGTGACGCTATCACTTGCTCATGACAGAGACCGTTGAGAGGAGACAACTCATAAAACATGCTTTTGTTTGTTTCACCTGTCGCAACCCTAATAACATGTCTCTCCGCCAAGAAACCCCTCAGCTGCCAAGTCAGACTCAGTGCACACACCCTAATGGATGAACTTTCATGGAAAAAGGTCATTAGCATGATTTAAAGAGGAGTGCCAGCCAATTCTGCTCTTAGCCACTACATAAAATGTATCATATTTCAAGCACAATTATGCATTATCTTGATATGCTGGTGTTTATGCCAAAATATATACAGTCTTTACTTTTTTGTAAGAATGCCATTATTAAACAAATCAAGGACTATACAAAGAGGGCTGCACTCTCCTGAACACTGAAGTATCCTAAGCACCAAGAAAAAAAACAGGGTTTGAAACTCATTACCGGCTAAAACTACTTAGCAATTTGCCTTAAGATACCTTAAGTCAATTCAAAACATTTCAGCACTGATTACAGCCCCAATCTGTCTCAATCCAATGCAATGAGTCGTCTAAAAGGAAAGTAAACTGAAGCAGTCGGCAAGTGGTGCCCCAATCCAAGTTGTGCGTGTTGAATGTACTGTACGGATCGGAGCAATCCAAATCGAGCCAGACAAGAATTTGCTTTTAACAATTCATGAGGACTTAAGGACAGGAGTCAATGAACTTGCCTTGCCGTCTCAGCTACAAGATCACAGCACATGTGCATTAAGAATTTAAGAAATGTCGTGAATTGTGCTACACAGGCCAAGCAAGGCTTAATTTCATGAGTTTCTGTGACTTCTGTCATTTCATGTAAAGACCTTAAAAAAGTCCACAGCAATTGTTTTATAGGTGAAAAGAGAGGCACAACACTTCTGCTTGTCATCAGTTATAACAAGTAGTTGATAGCTTTTGCTATGATATTTCTATCAGACTTTCGACTTCCAGTACATAAAAGAATGATAATTGTGCGTCATAGACAACCGCAAAGGGACTTCAGCTGGTGAAGATGCTATAAAGATTCTCTTCTCTCGTTCTTGTAGCTTCTACAGTACTTTCCACTCATTCTGCATAGCCCTCCACAGCACTACAGATACTGTCGAGACACTTCTTTGGTCCTTAAGAGAAGAGCCGAGAAGAGGAGGAAAAGCTTTCTACTAGTTGCGAGGTGTCTTTCCTGTTACTGACAAAGATGAGAATTGAGTATGAGACATTATAATAGACAACATAGCCATATACTAAAGAGTATCCTCATGAGCCAAAGAAGCCCCCCTGTCCTTTATAACTCTATAATAATTATGGTCCTTGGCCATATTATGATACACATGATAACTCCATAACTGATAAGGATCGATGGAAGATTTGGGCTTTTTGTCCTGTTTTTATGCACTTGATAGGCTAAATATATAGGACAGGAAGATGACACAGCGATGAGGTGAAGGATGATTGAAACAGCCTTCCCAAATAGGCACAGGTGACTAGGCAAGAGCTGGATTCAAACCCTGGACCAAGCAATAGGCAGCCCAGGACACTACTACTGAGCTAACCCTCACCCTCCACCACAGATACTGCACAAGATGTTGCAGAATGAGATTCTTTAACGTACCTTGAGTGAGCATGGATCACAGTGCTATGACTAGAAGTAGAAGCGGACGAGTCGTCATCTCTGTGGATCACTTCGGAGGAAGAAGATCGTGTCGGAGGACCAATCGAAGATCCCGTTGCCAGATGGAAGTCCTCGCAACCCCTGAAACACGCAAAATGACACTTAGAAAGAAGCGAACGGATCTTAAAAGTTGTTACACTCTGTTAACGTCATGTCTTATGTGCTAAATAATGGCCTGAAGTAGTCAAGGAAAGCTAGGAGTGTTAGTAACAGTCGTTACACTCAGCCCCATTGAAATTACACCTTACTGCTGTGTACTGCAACTTAAAACACGACAAGAACCAAACTTAAAACGTCCAATCCACGTGAAACATGAAGCAAATGCAAGATATTGATGTTTCCATTGATGTCTTACAACAAGACATGGGAAACAACCTTTTGTTCGGACCTTTGATATCAAGATGCACGCCATAAAGGCATGCCAGAACAAAAGAGACCCTAAATGAAACAAGCCTACTAGACAACTGATGCTACATCTCAGTTTCAACTGTGTTTTACAACAAAAAGGTAAAATACTGTGGATCTAAATTTACTCTGGGTGGCTGAGTGGTTATGGTCCAGGTCAGCTATGCATAAGGTCTTTGCCTGCAAGGGTGCGAACCCTGAGTGGAAAAACCGAAGATTTTCAGTGGACCTTCATGAGCAAAATCCCATCTGGATTCAGTTCTGGTGAGACGTTAAATTGGTACTTGTATCAGTGTCTGTGCTGGGCAAGTAAAAGATCCCTCACATGAGGTAAATGCACAACAAGGTGAGGACTCCCGTTCACTCTCCCATCTTATCAATCAACCCTCGTGAGAGCCTAGAACTGGGCTTAGAGGGCTGCACTTACCATATCTATCTACCTTTCTCTAATAGTATCTATCAATCCCAAAATTCTGCAATTCGTGATGAAATAAATCTGTAAGCCAACCCCGGAGTAACCCAAGCTCCTCATAGAAGCCCTGATGCTGCAGATTCCAGAGCCTTCTATTTCTCGGGTCATATATAACTCAATTTCTTTTGTGTTACTCCGCATCATTAGCAGTAAACTTGACAGCATCTGTCAAACTCAATTCCAGGCGTCGACAAGGCAATGTTTCACTCTTCTAAAGAGATTCAGCATGAAAATATAGATCAGAAATAGCACGTCGCATTTGTCACGACATTTGGAGATTTCTCCTAAAAGTTCACACACGCCTCATCAGCCAGCAATGAACTTGAAACACAGAGAGAACTCTTGAGAAACAAATCGATTATAAGCAAGCCATTGTAAATCAAGGTAGATCTCAGCACTTTCCATGACAGTAGACAAATTGCAATTGATTTAGGTGCTATAATATAATGAAATAAATGAATTCCGTTAAGTCTCAAAGAGTTCATTGTAGTCAAAATGCTATCGGGATGTGTTAGGCCAAAAAACAGGATGGTAGAAGTAAGAAGTATCTAAGCCTGATCCTCCGAGGGTCACGGGTTTGATTTCTGGTCGAAGTTGATATTCATTTAGAACCCGCCAACTTGCATCAGAGTATAAGCTGGCAAGTAAAAATTCCCACACATGGGGTGTATGTGCAATAATGCCTCAGTAAGGATAAGACGTTAAATTGGCGGCCCCTTGTATCAGTGTCTGTGCTAAGCAACTTAAAGACCCTACACATGTGGTAAATGTATGACATGTCCAGGACTCCTGCTCTCTCTCCCCCAACTCATCAATCAAGCCTCGTGAGCACCCTGAAGTGGGCTAAGAGGGCTGTACTTACCATATCTATCTACCTATCTACCTATCTATCTATCTATGTATCTATATGGAAACGTATTTGATTTGTTTATTTTATAACAATTTAAAACACAACATCACCCATTGGCTGTTTTTAAATACATGTACAAGACCAAAAGGAAACAATACTCCTGTAATTAAAATAATGAAGTTCTCACAAACAAATTCTCCGTCACCCGTCTTCTCCTTTCCGCCTCTGATGGAATCAGACATTTTAAATGGCCATTGTAATCCTTAATCAGAATTTAACAAGCGAAGGTGTGAAATTGCATCGCCATTTTAATCAACCAGGTTGTAACAAGAGAGGCAGCAACATTTTAGGGCCAGAAATTATGAAAAAGATTTGTTAATTGCACAACCCAAAATATCATCTAAATTGCAAGAAATTATAGGAAAATGACAAATTTATTAATACAATGCAATTTATTATTATGACAATTCAATAAAATACAATTTGCCTACTTGAATACGGAGATATATTAATAACCTCTTCCAAGCACAAAATCTTTACAGGCCTTAATTTACTTTCAAAACAACAAGGAATTATCCACAACTGCCACATCATACATTTGACAATATTTCCAACGTATTTTCGAGGATTTAATTCTGAGAGATATACAAGCAGCAGTCTCAAGGAAAAAGACAGCTATAGTCCACCAAGAGTACAGTGACATAAGACGCGTGAATTGCCATTTTATGCCCGGACCTTGTTTGCAGTGACAATTCATTAGGACACAATGCAGTCAGCTACTGCAGCTTCCAGGATGGACCACTTCAAACAAGAGCAGTAGCCACTGGCTAGCCTTAATGCGGCTCCTGTTATTCAGTGCGACACTTGTTGCATTCATTTCAATATCAAGCTTCGTCAGACCTGCCATCCACAACCAGCCAGAGGCAAGCTGCATTTTGGAGAACTTATTTTAATACAACAGGAGACATGACATTGGCCGGATGAAGCTAAAGTCAAAATAGAGTTATACTACACTACAGCTATGAGAATTAACCTTCTCAACAGGCATGGGGCAACCATTCTAGCAACGAGTTTGGATCATACATTCATAACAGTGACCACGATTTAGGTAAAATATGACAACACAAAAGACCACACTAGATATGTTCTACTAGGCATGCACTTAAAAGAGTTCCATCTACCTCATGGCCACGACATACAATTACAAATCATAATTACCTCACTATAAATTAATTTACCTGCGAGGGCTCCCGTCTTCATGGGGCGGCACGACCGTCACTTTAACCGTCAGAGAAGTTCTCAGCAGATCTATCATTTCATCGTGCGTCAGAGTGGCCGTCGCAACTTTGCAGATCTCGACTAAACGACTACCCTGCCGCAATCCAGCTTGCCAGGCAAAGCCATGGGGCTCCACGTCGGCCACTAGACCCTCGTAATGAAGCACGAACCCGAGCTGTCCCAAGCTGTTCCTTCGGAGGGTCACTTCTTGAGTCTGAAAGGCAAAGTTCAAGAACTATGAATAAAGATTGATTAATTCATCATTAAAGTGGAGAAAGTAGGCATGGAATATTGTAATTAATTATCCACAACTGCCAGATTGCATGTCAATCATCTCATTAATTGACATTTGATTCTTTTTCTGGCTATGCACCAGGAATACAAGAGACAGCAAGGCCAATGGGGCACTAAAGGAAGTCAAATTAATTAATTCATTTGGACAAAATATGAAACAATCTCTTAGGATTAGGATAACTGTGGGCATATATGTAAGTAGTGCTACAGTTGAAGACACCTCAATTTGCAAAATTTTCATCTCTACGGAAAGTGTATTTATTTTGGTGACACTGTAGGCGTTTTGTATCCAGAGCAATAACCAGCAGTTAATGAATACCGTCAAAAGCGTAACTGCACCACTCAGCACCAGCTAATAAGAGAAATGCAGCAAATAAAGTGACGCAGATTCAGCTGCTAAGTGGCAGGGGACACATGTTGATCCAAGTCCAATTCAATGGTACAAAACTACAAATAATATGTGACGTCACAAGTAAAATATTTTATCATTAGAATCTAGGCCATGTCTTAATTGACAGTTGGATGGATGATTGGGGCTTTACGTCCTGTATTTATGCACTCGGTAGGCTGATTAGGACAGGAGGAGGACACGGTAATGAGGCGAATGATGATTGAAACAGTCGTCCAACATAGGCCCAGGATGGATAATTGGAGCTTTACGTCCTGTATTTATGCACTTGATAGGCTAATTAGGACAGGAGGAGTACACAGCAACGGGGCGAAGGATGATTGAAACAGCCATTCAACATCGGCCAAGTTACCCGACAAGAGCTGGATTTGATCCCTGGACCCACTGATTGGCAGCCCAGCAATCTACCACTGAGCTAACCCTCTCGCCTGTCTTAATTGATAAAATAACTGTATAGTTGACTAAAGATACCATAACTTAAGCAAATAGGTTTCAGATACTACTCAATACATAAACCTCACATACCTGACACGCATCAGTGACCACGGCAAGCCGGCTGATGATTTCATTGATTTCTTCGGGGTCCCCTGAAGCTACTTTAAGACCGACACACTCTCCTTGTTCGTAGTAGAGCTTCAAACTGAAACATGCAAACATCTCGATTAATCTCCTCGTGAAATGCGCAGTCACATAGAAGCATGCCATTCATAGTATTAAGACAAGTCCGTGACTTATTGCAAAAACATCCCAAAAATACACAAACATGCACCTCTCTGTTCTCCCTCTAAGGCTCTTAACCAAAAATACACCTCTTTTTAAACATGAATGCACAGCAACACACTGCCACACATACTACAGCAACTTTTTTGAAATCATTAGCCTCACTTTAAAAGGCATGCCTAAGTCAAATTCATAAGTCTTTCACTGCGTACACAATTCTACACGGGCTTCAACATCAAGTACTAAAGAGTATAAAGAGTACAATACTGCATAATCCCAAAATACACATTCTGCGTTCTTCACAAGATTAATTTTCTCACTACAATGTCAGTAATGACTTCTGAGTAACATGAACAGCTCCAAAGTTACTACATTGGGAGAACGTCACATCTTTTCGGGAATGTGGCCAATTTCAAGAATTCAAAGAAGAGAAAATCAGAAATCATAATGAAGTACGTCAAGAGGAGCAAGAAACAAAGCAATTAATTAAAACAATCCTTTTAATGCAAAAACACTTCTTTAAAGAAGCACAAAGTTACAAAAAAAAAAATTTTCCCAAAAGGACTTCGCAAGAAAGTCATTTGATTTATTAAAACTGGAACTGTCTCGGAGAGCTGGAGACTTGAAAGAGGCAGAGATTTACTCTAATTTCAGCAGAAATCCATTTTCATCAGCGATGGCAGGAGTAATGCACTGTAAGGAAAACTCGTGTAACTGTATCAGCCTTCATTTAGTCCCACAAGAGTCAATCGCCAACAAGTGACAACTCCGTAATTGAATTTCGTAGAAAATGTCCTAAAAGTAACTGTAGAGCACGGACAAATTAAGCAGAATTACAGAGAACGTCTCATAGACACTGATTTAAAAGGAGGATTATAAAGACTGTCAATTTTGCTTCCTATCAGGTTGGTACACTCTTCTGAAAGGAGACGGGGAGGAGAGGTTGATTAAAATTTGTTGTAAGGGAATAAAGGAGGCATAACTGTCGAAGGAGCAATATAATCTGTCTCATATGTACCCAGGGCAAATAGAACTCAAAGTACAAATAGAGTACAATGTGAACAAGTCGTGTTGAGAGCAATCACATGAAAAAGCAAATACTGAAATACAGCATATATTTGCGGTAACCATAACAGCTACAAGATTCAACAAAAGAAAACACGTCGGCAAAAAAAAACCAAGCGAGATAAACCACAGACAAAGAATGGTGAAACATAATACCCATGCAATATGCAGCATATTTTGTGTAAAAGTTACAAAATAAAATCCAATGTCATATATATATTATAGATATGAAGACCACAAACTGATTATTTCTTTCTTTCGGAGTGGTTGTTCTCAGAATCAACTATTCGTACTAAATCATGCAATTCATGACAGAGGACATTGACATTAGCTGTGGATGTTGAGACGGGAAAAGTGAACAAAATTGCTGTCATTGATACTTGGGACAGAACTGCATCAGATTTTCTTTACAAAGGAGCAGTGAAATTAGAAACAATGAAGCTAATAGTGCTGAAGCAATTTAGCTGAAGCAAATAAATCAAAGAACACAACAGCAAGTAAACAACAGCAAATAGAAATGGCAATTAACAGAAATAAAACAACCAGCAACAGCAAATAAACAACAGTCAACAACAAGTAAAAGTAATTTTCAAGATTTACCTGTCATGATGTGGGTTCCACGCAATCAAAGATTTGCACAGCATGGTGAAGATGACTTCTCTGGTTGCCATGTCGACCAAAACAATCATTTCTGCGGCCACCCCCAGGTGGCACTCCAGTTGTTGTTGCTGAGCAAAGTCCTCGACCTAAAGAAACAAAAACAATATTCAAATCATAAGATTGCTGTTCATGGATTATTGGGACTTCACGTCCTGTATTTATGCACCTGGTAGGCTAGTGAGGACAAGTGGAGGACACACCAATGAGGTGATTGAAACTGCTGTACAATATAGGCCCAGGTGACAGAGCCAGAACGAGAATGGAACCTGGAATCTAGCGAATGTATTACAATGTAAGCCCAGAGTGCTACCAACTGAGCCAATAATCTTCCCCCCTTCTCAATGCTAATGTAAGATAATGATTAAAACTGGATTATTAATTGCTCATATGCAGGATAATTCATGGAAATTAATCATTGAGACAGATTAAATGATATGTGAAGGAACCTTGAGAATAATTAAAAGGAGGAATAGCCTAAGAAGTATCAGTATCATCTTTCATTATGTGCTTCACTGAGGACCATTTAAGCAATACAATTTTAAACCAGAGACTAAGATAATATTATATTTTTCCCATTCCACAGATTTCCATCAATCTCTATCACGAACAGACAACTACAACAGTTAATACCCAAGAGACAGCAAATCAATGAGCCACATACCATGACGTTCCAGACGACGGCCCCGCGGGACCACAGGTCAGGGATGCACCGTAACTTTGTTCTCTCCTTCTTTCTGCCACTGCCTAAGGAAAATTTGCCTGTTGAACAAAAGAAACAAGTTGCAATTTATCATTTGCCAAGCTATATGGTGAAGTCGGTAATGGGTTTGTCGAAGCATCACAGCCTGACCATTTGAAAGTACCGGGTTAGATTCCTGGTTGAGAAACAATTTACTGGCCTTTCATTATCAAATTGCTTTTATTTGTCTCCAGTTGCATTGTTCTCAAACACAAAAGTAAGAAGCACTATCAATGTAAAGTAAAAGTCACTAACTAGTTTATAAATTTGAAGAAATATGAAACCTGTAGAGTCAATTTGTATTCCTGAAAACCCTTGTACAACATGTGCCTTAGGAGTGGCACACACATCTTCCAAACATCAAGGTACCACAGAATCACAGGAAATATTTTTAAGATTCTAATATCATCACCATTAAAGGAAGAGACACTCACTAAATTTGGAGGCAGATTCTAAGGAGGTAGACGTTGTGAAATTGGCGGCAAGGTCCTTGAGATACTCCTGCCTCGTCCTAATCGCCATCGCCATGAATTTCTCAGACTTGTGAGCTGCATTTTCTGCATTTATTGCTGCAAGTAAAAGGCATTTAATTTTTATTAACTCTTGAAATGAATCAGCAAATAAGATTTGAGGCTTACTGCACAAACTCACAGCCATGAATAAAACTTTCAAAGACAGAAATAGCAATAAACTTTGTAACTCGACAGTTATTATTAAATGAATACTCATAAAATACATGTATAAAGAGTATTTCAATGAGAGATCAAACTGATTTTAATATTCTGCTTACCTTTCATGAGTAAGAATTCAGCAAATTCGGGTGAGCGTTCGAACATAGCACCTTCAGGGATTGGAGGCCCAAATGACGGGACATCTTTGGATCGGGACACAGCCACGCTGGAAAAGACAAAAGGTGAGGACTCATCAGTAAAAGAGCAAATAACAGGGGGACATATTATGTAGGTTATGTGCCTATCATGAGTTAAAAGCGAAACAGTAGTGAGAATAGTTGCGGCAGTTGAAGACAACAGCTGAGGAGGTGATTCAACAGCAATCATTCAACAGCTGAGGGCAATACATGAGGACAAGACGATGACTCCGAAGAACTAAAGAATAGATGAAAATAGCAGCTGGAAACAGCTACAGAGGATAACCTCCAGCTTTTACAGAAGATCAATTGATCGATACCAGACAACCTCATAGCTAACTGACAGCAGAAATATGATGTCACAAGGTCATTCTGCCAGCAGGCAATAATGAGTAGCAGCAAAGTCAGACAATGCTACTTTTTTGTTGTCTCCGAGTTATATCAACAGTGCAGTCCTTCCAGCACAGATCTTGCCACCAACATGACCTGATGAAATGGATAAGACAAGACACGGCCAGGAACATTTCTGACCAAATATATGTCAACTGAGACTTTTTATACTTTTCTTTGTGATTTATCCAGTATCGTTGACATGACACATCAAACAACATTCTTGTTAGTTTCTTCAATTCCATAGAACAATGTAGAATGGAAAGAGAAGACCTTCATGTCATAGGGACACAATCTGTATCTGGTTCCATGCTGAGTTCTCGATTGTTATCAAGAAAAGGTCACATGTCGTCTCGCTCATTTCACAGAGTAACATGAACAGCCTCAAATGCCATCATAACCTTTCGGAACAATTGTGTCTGCGATGGAACAAACAGCTAAATAAGAATGTTCTTCAAAAATAAGGTAGAGCCAAAGGCTATAGAAATGTAAGATTTCCATATATGCAACAGAGTGTATTATATCCTAAGAATATAGTCATGTTGTGTGAACAAGACACAATCGATAAAATTTTAAATGAGGATATTGATTTCAAATACACTTTAATGTGACAAACCTTTAAGAAATCAAAATTCTCTTTTTTCTAATGTTTCGTTAGTCTGCTCTTCGGTCTTTGAGAATACAAGAGTTCTCCGTGGCCTAATGGTTTAAGGTGCTTGTTTGTGCTACCAGTCTGGCTTTGAGGTCGTGGGTTCGACTCCCACTCCTGGAACTCAATTTGGTCCGAGCCCATGGGACATTAAATGGAGGTGGGTTGTATCCAGTGTTCTGTGCTGGGGCAACTGAAAGACCCTGGGCATCCCTGAATTAATAGGGTATGTGCCAGACTCACAATCTTCTCATCAATCATCATCATACGGCGGTCACCAACACTGGAGAGTGCTACGGCATGGGAACCTTGGGCAATGTTCCGCTAGTCTCTGCCCATGGGCGCCGTTCTATGGCTGCCCTGAGCTGTATCAATGTGGAAGGCTCACCACAAATTTCGTGCCTGCATTGCAGTGTATGACTGAGAGTATTTACAATTACAATACAAGCCAAGAAATTGGAGAATACGTCAAAATGGTTATGACAAGCCACGACAAGCCCAGACAAGACAGAGTCATGGCAAAATCGCATTATTAAGATGATATACATCTTCTCTGAGTAGCGAAGATTAATGTCCAATCAGGAGGACAAGCCAGACTACATGCTCTACAAGCACTCTCAACAGGCAGAGTCAAGAGTCGAGAGAGACTGTTGGCAGTCAAACACACCATCGGACTTGTGAGTCTATTCTGTCCATTTGTGAAAGGGGATCAGTGTTGAGCATGCTGAAGCATTCCTGAGGCATCACAACTTATGGTTGTAAGGTCTGCCTTATCAGTTGCCCCACCAGCCATACTGAAATCACACCAATGGCATCACACCAGTGGCTGGAGACTGCGGTGACTGACTCCAGAGTCAATCTGACTCACTGAAGAGTCACTCAAGACTCTTTCACTCCTTTCATTTCTTCGGCCTTTTCAGACTTCTCAGGTTATTCCAGGGTCTTACAAGACTTACATGGCACCAATACATCACCCCAGCCACAAAACCACACTCAACTGTCTCACGCATGACTAGGCATTGGTCAGCATTCAGTCGGCTTTCATTCCGCTTTCTTTTGCTTTCATTCTGCTTCCTTTTGCCTCGTGCTCCAAACTTCCATTGAGCTTCTCATTGCCTTACAGTGTCTCAGCCTAACCTTGGTGCCTCAACTTTCCATTTCAATTTGATGCCATATTTGACATGACAACTTTATGCAACAACTTTTAAATAAAGTATTTTACGCAAACAACCTGATGCAAAAGATTGTTGCTTAAATTAACGCAATAAATTGATGCACCAACTTGATGCAATAATTTGATGCCATACTTAATGCAATAATGATGCAACATTCTTTGCAAAACACTGCAACAACACGATGCAGCAATATTCGATATTACAATTTGTTGCGAATATAGGCCTATAATATAAGACGCTAAATGTTGACAGTGCATCAATGATACAACAATTTGATCGTTCCATCAAATTCTTCATCTCAACTTGATGCCCTAAACTGATACTCCACCTTGATGCAACAATGTGAAGCCACAACTTCATGCAATAATGTAATGATACAATTTTTTGTTAACAATTTGATGTAACAACTTGCTCCAAGAACATAATGCAAGTTTTCGGTCAGACACTAGAGCTAGGACCTCAAATGATGCAAGAAGAACCCAACACTTACGTGTCATGAATGCCCAAAGAAGGTAACATACCATTCTTGTCAGAAAGTCTTACTGAAATTGCACTTACAATTTCTCAAATGTTTCCAAGCAGAAAATTGAATGTACCTAAAACTTATCCAGGAAATAAACAATGATAAATAAATGCAATGGCCACAATTTGACTGAGGCAGGCAAAAACGGTTACTGCTCCTAGTTCATGAAGTGTTTTTAAAACATAGCTGGACAAAATTAATATGCAAGAATACAAATATAATATCAAGGCACATACAGGGTCTGGACATTAAAACGAGGAGACAAAATGTGACATTTACTTAGGAAGACAGTCGTGACATTTCACAATGCTATATAAATCTTTGTAATATTCTACAAATTCAATTTGAAAAGGCACAGAAAATGGCCTTTAGCCATATAACGCACATGAAATAAAATCCTATAAATGTTATATATTTGTGTAGACATACCTGTATTTGTAATGTGAGGTATTGGAAGTGTGGGCCCGTACGATGATGAAGACATGCTGGAAGTGGGACCGCACGGTCTTGGGGGTGAACGGTAGGGATCCCGGTTCTTGGAAAACTATGGTGACAATGTCATTGCCAATGTGTCTTTTCCTCAGCAGCTGGAAGAGAAGATGAGAGAAGTTGTAAAATGAGAAATTAGTTAAAGGAGAAAGCATGAAAAGAAAACTTGGATGAGAAATATCTTTTAGAAACGAAGATTAACTCAAAGAGAAAAGAAGAAAATTAGCCTCCCAAGAGCAAAAAACACAGCAAACGACCAATTCCGAGGTTTTCGTTTCATTCAGCAACTCGCAATAAAGCGTATTTATGTGTATTTATGGAGCGTCCTTTCAAGGATACTTTGTTCTTTGGAATCTTTACAGGGTCACATGATCAGCTAACACTCTTTTATGACGTCGTTTGAGTCAGAAGAAAAACTTATCGCCTTTGTCTTGAAATGTCTTTTAACTAAATCTCCAAACTAATTTTGAACTAAATCTCCCAACTAAACCTCCGTAAAAGCTTTAATCTGTCAGGTTAATACTCTGTTGCCACTCCTTTTGGCAATTCCAAACTTTCTTGAACCAAACTTGCTTTTGTTTCCAGTTTTAATCATAATTCCATGTTGCCGACATAAGCCACCAGGCGGTGCTTGTCAAATTATGACATTGGCACAAACTTGTTTTTTTTAACAATTCACAGAAAATTCTCAAGGTGACGTTATGAAGTACTTGGTTTTCTTATAATCAAATGGGTTAATAGGCTAATTGAATATTGAGCAAACATCAGCAATTAGTGCCTAATTGAAGCCACAATGGCATCTCAGCAAAAAAACAGTCACATCAGCAAACTGGGAAATGTCAACAATGAAAGGTCGCCGTATTAAATCAACTTATTTGCATCAATCTTCTAGAGCAAGGCCAAAAGGATTAGTCTTTTAAAATCACAATCCCAGTTTTAATTCACTTACGCTCTTTAAATATCACCAATTTGTTGAAGTAATAGTCAAAATGACAAACACTGTCACGCAAGATTCTGTTTACCAAATTAAGGTTCACAGCATGTCAATCACTGCAGCTAAAATAGATGCTTGTCAGGTCAAATTATTGTTTCTGTCAAAACAGTACAATACCTCCTAATGAGATTGACAAATCAAGCACAAGCATGAAACCTATCAGGAGCAACAAAAGATGCAAATGCAAGAATTGTGAGAAAATGAACTGCCACTTCTACACTATGAGATGTTTGCATTAGTGACTCAGTCTGTACAATCAACAATAATTATTAAGCCTTTATCTTTTTTCTTACCATACCTTCAGCCTATTTGCAAAACATATGGCAGCCAGGCCATTCTGGATAGTGTGATGTCACTCCCTTGAATAACATTTAATTTTACAGGGTTGAGTGATGTATTAATTTTCTAATAATCAGCCAAATCTCCTTGAGAAATTGAAGATATTTTACTACAGATGTATACAATCATGAAACAGGACTCTCTTACAGACCAAAAAGACAAAACAATGTTCAAATTCGATTGAAAACCATTACTTCTCTGATAACCTACGTGTACTCGGGAATGACCTATGCGTACCCAAGCTCAAATGAAAAGGAAGTCAGAAGAAAAAGCACTGGCAGTAGGACTAAAGTGTCACGAAACTCAACGGTGATGTCCAACATAGTATGCACAGCGAATATCACTAGTATATCACTAGTAGAGTCCATATTTCAGAAGCTGAGCTCGTGCAGTTTGGGAGAGAACTCAGGCCTGGGAGATGGATGAGAGCAATCTGAGGAGGGGCGCAAGGAGCATCTGTCCGTCCGGTTATATTGCCATTACTTTGGAGACCAGTAATTTTGGCAGAAAAGCGGACCAGCAAAGGAAGCGGAGCAGCAGGTCTCATCAGATCAGAGTCTTTTGTGGCAAGTAATAGAAAGATGACACCGGGCAAGGGCAGGCTGACCAGAGGTGACCAGAGGTGATCGGAGGAAGACCATCATTTGACCACTGACCACTGGGCGACCCCCGGCTAAACGATTGCTCCAACGCCAAGCAATAATACTGCCAATATTGCTGCTGACCTTACCCATCTAGAGATTCGGAATGACCAGGCTATCAATATAGCTCATGGCCATGAGCTAGCCACAGGCAGGCCATGAGCAGAGATGAAATCAGACTCTCAGGGATACAGGAAAGACGAAAGAGTGGTGAATAAAGAAGCATCATCTAAACTCTAAAGTTAGAATTTAAAATGGTTTTAAGTTCGGAAAGAGAACCAGCATCAAAAATAGTCTACTGTCTGCTTATAACATATATTATACAATATCAAAGAAATCTTAAGATATGAGGCTAGACCATTAGGGTCTCACGGAAGGTATAATCATATCATTCCAAAAGAAAGACTTAGACTGAGAATATTGCATCTCATAATCTCATTGAAGAATTCTAGAGAAATATTCAAATTTCAGAGCAACATTTACCAGGCATTGTACTGAAATAGCACATACCCATCATGAGTTCATGACAATATATGTTTCAAAAATATTATAGATATGACTCACCTAAAAACGAATTTCATAAACATATTTGTGCAAAATCACTTTTCTAAGAAAATGGCGGTTTCACAAATAGAAACATGAGAACACGACATATAGACAGAAATTTGTCTCCAACGTATATGGCAAACAACCGTTGTGTGTAGCTTTGCTCCACTGCTATTTTAATCTCCTTATATACCTGAGACAGAGGCAATTTCTCATAGCAAATTGCATAGGTGATACACAGAATACAAATTGGTGCTACACAGAATACAAATTTCTGCAACACTGATTTCTGTTTAGTCTTATGTGATTGAACCTGGGACTGCAAGACAGCATTATCGCTGTGAAGTCCTTTACAACTGAGCCATTGGATGTCCAACTACTGTCTACAAAAAGACAATAAATGATAAAAAATATCCTGCGAAGGCAAAAACAGAACACCAAGTGGGAAAACACACACATCTCCGGCTGTCAAGTACAGTGCTTTGTGTTAACAAGTACAGTACTTTCTATTTTTTCTATTGATTAACTCATCTTCTCTTCGCCCTGTTACACAAAAGGCTGTTTTTCCTTTGACGATACAATGAGCACCGAATCAACTGCTAGAAAAATAAATAGCCCAAGTGGGCAACAAGAAAGTGAGTAACAAGAAAATTGGCACCGGCGTGAGAGACAAATCGACCGAGGCAGGTGTGGAAGTGATTTTCGCAATTCCGACAGTCACAGAGACAAACAGCGAGACTGGAGTGCACAAGAATCGTAGGAACACTCGCAGAAAACCTCGTAGAAATGTCAGTCAAGTTGCCAACTGAGAGAATAACAGGCAATTGCAGTTCAAGTCACACTCGCTGAGGCTTTTTTGGCAGCTTTTTTAGTTACTCTTTATCCGAAGTACGGCGAAGTAGACACTAGTGAGACATGGCAACTAACACTCCCTGAGTCAGGAACGGTCTCTTCATACATCAAGCAGTAATGGCTTAGTCTAGTGCCTCTCTTTCGGCTTTCAAGACTTTTCTCACAGCTTTCCTTTTCTTCAGGTGATGCCACAGCAGCCATACTTCATATCTCTCATTATTAATCACAAAATTACAGCAAAATGTATATCTGCTTAAGACTCCTGAAGCAGTGTGCACAGCGCAGGTGTACCACAAGGAGACATTTCGTATGAAGGATAGTGCCATCTGCTTCAAAATTTTTCATTTATGAGGTAACATAGAAACTAAAATGGTTTTGTGAAGTTCCATTGTATCAAGGTGAGGCCACAGACAATATTCAGATATATGTTCTTCAGCAGTGATGTTTGACGGGGGCAATTTATTATTGGAAGAGGCATCATATAAATTACATGTAATAACATTAACTATTGTTATCAACAGATACAGAAACTTGTCTAAAATAAGTACGAGTAGCTTTTTATTGACATATTTCAAGTGTAGGAGATCTGATTTGTGATATAACAGTCTTGCAAACCATACATCTATCCAGAGAATACTAGAATGACAGACGAAACCCAAAATCCTAATGAAGCTAAAACAAGTGATACAAAAATAGTCACTAAAAGAAACCCAATCAAGAAACTTCTCAACAAGCAAGCGAATAGGACGAGAGAGGTACCGAACCTCTGAGGTATTCCACGAGCAAAATCTAATTAAAGATGAAAGCTGAAAAACAGGATCCGATTCGACTTTTCTATTCCTGTCAGACTTTGAAAGACTTCTAAAATAAGAAGTGCAACTGGATGCCTGAATACATATATTGAAAGAGAGACAAAATAGGACACTACTGAGACTAAATAGAGATAGATAGAGACAGATAGATAGAGACAAATAGAGACAGATAGACAGATAGAGACAAATAGAGAGAATGGATATCCTTGGCTTAAGAACAAAGAGCATTTCCCATTCACAGCTTTGAATAAAGCGGACTGATCTGTTTGCGCAGCCAAGGGCAAGTCCGGAAACAGGCGAGTTGTCCATCAGACAGCCAGGCCAACCGGGCCGACTGGACTGGTCAAGGGAGGTCCGCTTCCGCCCACACCTTTCATCCTTTTCATCTGGACACTCGGCCGACATCCCTCAGATCCCCTATAAATCCCACCTTTCATGTCTATCTGGATACGGCCTCAAACTGGCTGCTTCTGACGCAGTCTCAGGGCCTCTGAGTCCCAACTGACCAATAAGGGCCAACTTGTCCAGTGTTAGACTCAATGCCTGACAAATTGACAAACAGTGACACTGCCAGTGAGATATATTGACAGACTGACATACTGACCAATACATTGACAGCTAAAAAGACACACAGACACACAGAGCAATAAACTGATTGACCAAGTGCAATAATGGCACAGAAAGGCACAGGAGATTATCACAGAGGCCACAAGCCACTTCAAAGAGAGCAATTCCAATATGCAATCAAGTCATTTGGGCAGAGCAGCAACTAGATAGGGCCACAAAGGTTCAGTTATAAGGCTAGGTGAGTCAGGTGGCATATTGGAGGGCAAAGTGGTAAGCAGGTTTGCTTGTTGCTGAGAGACAAAGGTTCAATCCATTCTGCCTAATTCCAGATCTCACTTTCATGATCAGAATGATCAGAATGACAAGATATTCACCCTACTTACATGAGCGAATTCCACAGAGCAGATAATACCTTGATTCAACCCAAGATTTTGAGAGCACTAGTATATAAAATCAATACTCCAAGGCTCCAACATCTGCTAGAGCTTCTTCATTAAATTTTGTTCATATTTGCAACATCATTGGCTTTAAAGAGATACTAGTGTGAACCAATACAATCACGGATGGAAATCAAGAACCTATGCATTACAAAACTGTTTACAATCTACATAACAATAACAATGAAATGTAATAGACACTTCGTGCTCTGTGAGGCAATTACTCAACAAGTCAACATAATTCAATTACCAGCCATATTCTCAATTATAAATTAAACTTTATTCCCCAGGCACCTCATTGTCAGGTGCTACTAACTGCTACTTATACTAATTGATGAATCATTTGTTACAAATGAAGTTTTAATAAGCTCTACTCATTCTTCAGATGCCCTTGGGGATATGGCATAAATATTCATAAATATTCAATATTCAACAGAGAGAGTAATAGATAAAGACCTCACTTAGTGTCCACCTATATATCAACAAGCATAACAAACAGGTTGTTTTATTTGTAAATGACAATCTTTTTCATCTTGCAACACTACAAGACATATTGATAACATGACAAAATATATCAATGTGGCCAAGTTGATACAATTTGTATGAAGTTCTACTATGAACCCATATCTTCGACAGATTATCCTTCATGAAATGATAAGCCAGATTTACTTTCAAGAAACCTCCCTAATCCAGACAAACACAGTGATATGGTCCAATGTCAGTCTATATGAGAAGACCTCCAAAACCAGTTGATTCAGTAGTCGCTTATTCATGAGCGATTCAGCTTAATCCCCAGTCATCCTTTTCCTAACTACCTCACGGCGTTATCTCTATGGCTTACCAGACCACACTGCAGTGGAAGCCTGCTTGTGGGAACTTTCAAGAGATACCATGCTTCCTTTTATTTACTACCTCGAAAAGAGCAGTCTACAGTCAAATGACAATGCAAATTCATACTTAAAAGATAGACTACAAGACCATCTGCCCAGTGTCAGAGAAAGTGTTGAAATAAATTGAAACATGAAACCAACTGACACCATTGCTGTCAATATCAGGATTCCAGGTTACTTTTTACATGTTATTCGTATAAAACCAAAGATTGTGGACCAAAGACGGTCGCAAAGAGGAGGACCACTGCACTGTGATTCCAGCGGCTTATTCCATGCAACCCGATAACAAGGAAATGCACATTTGAGGATCAGATGGACCAGCCATGAATAAGAATCAAGAGAGCAGGACATGACCAGCTCAGCATTGCTCCGGATGACATACGTTCTTGGAATCCCAGATCGCAACTTCATCTGGGGCTCATCGGGAGTCATGTGACAGCATCCATCTCCTAGCAACAGCCTCATCTCCAGCCTCATTCCCAGCCTCAGCAGCAACTCCATCAGCAAGCTCAGCATCCCATTGATGTCCGTCGCCATAGCAATTGCCTCTGATTGGTGTCCATGACATTTACAAGGAAAAGGAGGCAACTCCACTTTGAATTCATGCAACCCCTCTGCACTCAACAATTACAGGACCCGTAACGACATCTAAATGGAATTAAATTGCCATTTCAGTCGTTTAAACTCATAAATTGTTCCTCTGCCTCCTTTCAATCTTCCAAACAGTTCACTTTTCATTTTCCTTTCTTCCTCCTTCTCTTCCCCCTTGAAATTCTCCACATCCTGACATTTTTTTCATTCTCCTTATCCTCTTCTTTCCTCTTCTTTTCCTAATCCTCCTTTTCCTGGTACTTATTTCCATCCTCCCTTCTTTTCCTCCTCCCCTTTTTCCTCCCTCTTGTTTTTTCCAGTTTTCTACTCCTCCTCCTTCCCCTATTTTGTTACTACCACTCCTCCTCCTTTTTAAGCGTTCCTCCTGCTCCTCTTCTTACTCTCTTTTCTTCTAGTTCTTCTTCTTCCGCCTCCTCTTAACCTTCCCGTACTTTCCTCGTCAGGCCTTTTTCCTTCTCCATCGGCCCCCCCCCTTTGACATTTCTTTCTCCCTTTTACTTGGAAAGCTATCATAACTTAACTTCAACTAATCAATCAGTCCACTTGCAACGATCAAAGTGAAATTCACTTGGAACATAAAAGACTCCTTAAGTTGAGTAGGTAATATATCATAATGAAATAGGAGAGCTAATTGCACTTTTCAATCCATCTATTGGCATAATTATGTTAATTAAAATTTAATGCCAAGTAAAAGAAAGTAGTCACATGATTTCAGTGACTTTTCTGGCTCTTTTCAAGATTAGGACAGGAGTAGAAGTGAAACGAATGGAGGAAAATATCATACATGAGAAAAAAATATTAGAAAGAAGTCTCAGAACTACATTAATATCTGATCTGGCAGCGGAATGGACAGCAGTTGCATTAATTTATTATCTGTTCTCCAGATGACAAGCTCGAAGATCCGTTATCAAGACAGTTGCCATTCACTCATGTCGAAACGCCATATATAGTCGTACATCAGCCATGCTATGATAGATGTCAGCTATCCTCTAAGCTCCAACTACAGTATGCTTAAGCAAAAGTAACAATACTAATGACATCGCCTGCAGCCTGCAGGGCAAGTCAGGTAGACAAGGAGACAAGGAGATGTCTGTTTTGGCGTATCAGCAGAATATCAGAAATAATATCAGAAGTAATATAGAAAGGATTCTTAGTTGATTTGGTTGATTCAGCAATCCGCAACCCCCTGCCACAAGTGCCATCGGCTGTCAGCTGCTTGCGGAATTCCTATGGCATCCTCCAACTGTGGCATCATCCAACTGGGTTATGCTCCGAGGCAATTTTTAAAGCGAGCCTTTCTAAGAGGACTGCTTATTCGATACAAGAGTTCATTCTCCACAAAGAGGCTTACGCTATCCTCCTTCCATTCTGATTCCACTAAGAGTTCCTAAGAGCCTCCTTCTGACATTCGGTGACATGAGCCCTAGAACTTGCACTACGAGACTACGACAGAAAAGCTGAGCATATGCATACTTAAGGCAAGCAGGGAAAAAAGTAGATGCCCACAAAAAAAAAGATGACTTAGCTTTCCAAGAAATGACACAGGCCACACACAAAACCATATACTCTATGCTGGTCTAGTAAATTATATAACAAAGGCAATGTACAATATCACTGGCATTTTTGTGAAATCCAGCAAAGTGAGTCTGCAGTTACTCTGTACTATGCCGACCTATCTGTTCTGTTTCTATGAACTATCTGTACTGAATTATGTGCAGTTCCAGGACCACCATAAACACACATTACTAGGGGAGATAATTATATCATAGTAGGGGGCCTCCTGCACATATCAAATTCACTCATAGGTAACCGACAAACAGTAGAAAATAGTTATTCACAATTTCCAATTTTTATCAGATAGACCTAATAAGACTCCAAAATAACTGAAAATCAGACATATCAGCAAGTGCAAAAGGAATCTTCCATATCTTTACTGCAGGTTTAAGAATGAATGTCACGCAGCTGACGTTATTGTCTTAATTAAAGTCAAAGTACCCACCTATGACAATTGCCTTCTATGCAACAAATGCTACGATGTACCAAAATGACATTTGTTACAGAAAACTGATTAGATTCTCAGAATATAAGCAAGTCATAACAAGAGAAGCCAATACTGTGCGTTGTCAACAATCAACAAACTGCATCTTCCACTATTTTCACAGAATGAGAATCTCTATACGCAACTGGGAAAATCAGCAGCCATGACACTGAATCAAGTTGTTTCCAGAAATTCATGACCATTTTTTGGTAAATATCTTACCTAATTTTTACTTCTCAGAGGTATGAAAGGCATGTCAATTGTTATTCCACAAGCAATTCTCATGGCAACGAGACTTTACAAGAGCGAGCAAGGATTGCAAGGCGGCTGAGTGCCTAGATAATTGCAGAAATTCTAAGAAAATTCTGAGAAAATAGCGAGAAAATGTTAAGTTGCGATTAAGAATTGAGCTTACCTGTTGTCTGTTGTTTGGTGTGTATGGCAGCATGGTAGAAACGTGGAACATGATTTCATAATTGTACAGATGAGCATAAAGAGAGTGGGTGCCTGTGGAGTCAGCTGAAATGTGAAAACGAAAAATATGATTATATTACATCCATGGCTTAATATCAATAACATATCTAATACAAAATATTTTGCTTTCAGTTTATCAAAAGGAGTTGACTTCTCAAGGAGCAATTTCGTTCAGAACGCAAATTTTTAGTACATATCTGACTCGGGTCATTTTACACTTTCCCAATTGAATACAAAAAATGCACTGAGCTACAGACTACATTGACAATATATTTAAAGTATCACAGCATTATAATAATATAAATCACAAATTGAAAGAGACATCAAATTCTATCTCCAAGAGGTGGTGGCACTTGGTCTTTGTTTCGCTAAAATGAGATGGACACTGAACTTTCTGTACGATAATGAGCCGCTAAAGAAACCTGATAAGCTCAACGTGAAATCTCTCAAAAGCAAAAACAAAGAGGATGATCAACGAAGCCATACAAGATCCAATGATACGACCGTAATCTTATCATTTCAGCAAACTGAATTTTTCCCTCAAAGATCCTGGATTCAAATCCTTGATTCAAATCCCGCGCCGAGACAACGTTAATGACCGCAATCGCATAATTATTCAATCACATTAAGATTAATCCCATTAATCCCATGTGCTTGTTATTCAAACCAGACATTAGCAAGTGGAGAGGCGTAATCGAATCTACTCCAGACAAGTAGGAGTGTAAAAAGTATGAAGTACTCCCGATTCAATGCAATCAAGGAAAGAACCTCATGGCAAAAATTCTGCTCAGAGGGCTGCACTGTGCCAATCTATCACCTAAGATGCATGACGCCTATGACGGCTTATATCTATTCTCAAGAAACAATAGATCTATGAAGATGGATGGCTATAAAGCATCATCATCAATCAGTTTCTAACCGAAATACTTTTGCCGTTGATGTATATTTGACAAGAAAAAGAGAAAAAGAAGAAGATAAATTGCAATATCTTGTTTCTATCAATCAGTGTCTCTTTTCTTTCTGCCCATTTTTTTGTGATTTACCAAAACGACATTCATTCAGCAGCGCAACTTACACGAGTAATCAATTTAGTGTCAATGAATAGAGCCTCCTCCAAGTCTAAATTTCGCCCAATAGTGACAAAACATTTTGCATGTTTCAAGTTTGACATGAGCTACAGAAATTCTAAAGCTCAGTCTTTCACTATACAGGAGACTCCAAAGAATAAGGACACCCACAGTTCAATTATGTCATTTTCAAAGAGAAATTATAGGCTGGTACCAGCATTACAGATGACTTAGCAAAATATTATTTAAAAGAACATTAAATTATAGATCAGCTAATCACAGAAACTCAGTCAGAGTATTTCAAACTTAGACAATTTCACTTAATGATAGTGCCACCCCACAAGTTTTCATATACGACTAAGGAACAATATTCTCATTTAAATTTCCCGCTCAAAACCAGTAGTGACCCCTAGATAAAATTTAAACAACCAAACTTCCCCGGCTGAGTGACGCATGATCAAACAATGTCATTCCACTCTAGTCATTGACATATGAGGAGAATGATATTCTCAAAACAGAGGTCTGACTGTATCAGATCATATTTCAGCATAATACTTCATCAGAGTCGGAGGAAGCCAAACAGGCAGACAGGCCGCATTAACTAAACATTAAACGAAAGAACAAGGCAGACATTACTCTGCAGTCGACAGCAATAATTAGAGCAATGTATCTTGTATGGGAGTAAATTGATAGATGTCTTCAGTGACAGTCGAAACATCAATGTTGTATAATGTAATGATAACAGAATAATACTTCAAGATAAGGCGAAATATGGAAATACAAGGAAATGACGGAATCATATCTCCACTTCTTTTAAACATGCAGCCCTACAAGTATAACACTGACATTCACACCCTATAATATGATTAACAAAAAGGTTAAGACTTTTTTCTTTTGATATTTAAGCACAAATATGTGGTAAGCACCACTAAGCAGCTTCAAGAGTAATAGATTATGCATGGTTTCAAATATAAAAGACATTCATGACAAACTGACAGGCCATGAAATATGCATGGGGTGCTCATAATACAGGGATAACCATGATTTATAACCTGAGGCGGGAAAAGCCAAAAATCCCAGCTTCAAATTTTTTTTCTGGGTTGTATTATTGAAATTTACCTTGGTTATTTATCTTGGATATGTTTATAAATGTGCATACATTTAACATCCCTTCCTACAGCACCTTATTATTCAAATGCTCCTACACAACATGCCTCAGGCAGAATTCTGGTAAGCTTAACCCCTTCATGACAAGCTTTAAAATAACACGAAGAGTGAAAGTTGTAAAGTGTTGTGAGAAGGAGGAAAGAGATGCTATGCCTCAAAGGTCCATCGACCCCAATATCATGGCAGCTTAATGCCGCATTACCCCACATGCTCCGTCCACTCGACTGACTGCAATTCATGTGCAAGTCATGTTGGGAGATTTTGCCCGATCATGACTTGATCATGTCTCACATCATGTCGCACGGATGGAGTCCGATGGACGCACTCACACGGAAGCATGGTAACACAGGACTCAGGTTGACGCCCGACTGATGAAGTAATCACATCAGAGAATGTTGGGAGGTGAAGGTATTGGAGTTGACAGCAGACGCGAGAGGAAGCAGACCAGGAAGCAAACCAGGAAGCAGATCAGGAAGCAGACCAGGAAGCAGATCAGGAAGCATACCAGGAAGAAGACCAGGAAGCAGACCAGGAAGCAGACCAGGAAGCAGATCAGGAAGAAGACCAGGAAGAAGACCAGGAAGAAGACCAGGAAGAAGACCAGGAAGAAGACCAGGAAGAAGACCAGGAAGAAGACCAGAATGAGGCAGCAGGAGACCAGGGAAGGACAGCAGCAAACCACAGAAACACCATAGAGAAGCACCAAAGCGACAATACCACAGATACACCATAGAGTAACCATAGAGAGGCAGCAGAGAAAAGGAGCACAACGAAACCTCTGAAAGGCACCAATGTCAGAGTGCCACCAATAGCAGAGTGCCCAGAAATACCTCAGTGAGAAATCAAAGAAAAGTGGTATGGAGACACTGCAGATCTACTCCATAACATGAACTCACAGATACATATAGAGAAGCAGCAGAAAAGTTACACAAGGACACATCAAAAAGGCACATGTGACAGAAGGACCAAAGGAAAGTACAACAGGAGAGGCATTAAAACAATTAGCCAAAGGAACACCAAAGAGTAGCCCTAATATATGAACATATAGATACACACAGAGAAACACCACAAAAGAGGCAAAGACACACCATAAACTTATTAGAGAGGCACCAACGGAAGAGAGTCAGAGACACCACGGAGAGGCACCTCCAAGGAAAGAGTGGCATCAGCGTCAGCCATATATGAAAGGTCCATCAGCAAAATGGCTTTCGACAGCCAACTCCCTTCTGATCTCAGTGAGATTCTAAGTTGCTTTACCGATACTTAATCATATTTACAGCCTCAAGAAAGATGAAAAGGAGCCGTAAAAGATGCAGGAGCAGCAGGTGGAACAGACTGGGTCTTTCAGGCTACTCCACATCAAAAAGAAACAGCCAAGACCTCCAGTCAACCTTTTAGTATCTGTCGCCGGAGCCCGAATGACATATAAGAACTCTATATATCACATGATGAACTTCCAATCTGGTATTCCAAGAAGACTAGTTAATGCTCCACACCTGCACAAGACATTGACATACCCTGTTCCAATACTGCAACTGGGAAACCACCTTTATAACTTGCACAAATCACCAAGGGCAGTACATTTATCAATTGCAATGACACATTTACTAATAAAAGCACCACTCACTTTTGAGGTCAAGTCCACCTCGGTATTTGTCAAAGCCTTTTAGCCGTACTTTCTTTCCTATGCAGTCGAGAAAGGACTCAAAAATGGGACCAGCGTGTTCTGAAAAGAGAACATACACGGTACATCAAAATTTCATTGAGATTACCATTTAGATTCAATCTCCCTTAATCACAATTGACGAGCCATAAGAACAGTCATTATCTCTTTTGCAATATATGAAATTAATTGAATTAATGGCAAATTGGAAATTGTGAGCTACATGTCCATGAAAGTTTGATGACTCCACAAGAGTACATAACTCACCATTGTTGTACATGTCCTCTTCCGTAGACTGGCCTGCCCTGCAGTACATGATTCCTATTTTGTAAGTGTCTGTTCTCTGAAAATAGAACACATAGAAAAATGTAAATTTGAGGTAAAATTCCAATGCCTCCAACTTGAGCCAAATGCACTTTGATGATACTTTGCCAATATTTCATATTTCATAATCATAGGATGACACTGATGAATGTCTGTAATTGAAATTCATTTCATTCCCTATTTACCTGTATCATCGATCACTTAAGAAACATTTTTGCATTAATGACGAATCTATATTTACGAATGACCACCCCGTTCTGACCATAAAAACATGCCAAAACAGCCCATAACAGCGTGTCCTGCAATATGTAGGTGTTGCCATCATTCCGAGGAAATGGAGGGGAATTACTATGCATTAGAATCTCTGGATTACATTGTGTGAAAGAATTCTGTATTCTAACGTGGCAGCTGGTTTGAGTAATAACTTTCTGGACAGGTGACAGCTAGAATAAGAAGAAGTGTGAAGAGGCGGGTTGGCGTATTTGCTGTCGGTTTATGCTACAGGTCAACAGCACTGCCAAGCATTACCAAGCAGCTAAACCAAGTCCTTAACGGCTGCTGCGGAGACTGGGGACATTCATCATCTTCATTTCATCATTGCTCTTGAAGTCCAGGCCACACAGCAGCCAATTCTGATATTATGACCTCCCGCATCTTTTTAGCTTTCATCAATCAATCATAGAGACCTTACTTGACTTACGCCATAACTGACTTTTTATTCAGAATACGACATGTGCAAAAGCACAAAATTGCCCTAGGGCCAAGGCTCACATTTCTGCTAATTCCAGTCAATTTCCTGACCCCACCTTCAAGTTCCTTGAACAGTTGAATTCACCGTATTCCACGCAGCTTTTTTTCCTAAATTAACTATTATTTCTTTCTAAATTAGCTCTTATTTCTCAGCAGTTGCACTGATTAAAACTAATTTGTGCATGCCATTTCTACATTATTTCTCTGAAGTCAAGTATATGACATTTCTTAAAATTAATCCAACTTGCCCTGACAGCATCAAATCATGCCGACATACAATTTGCACGAATACAACATTATTCATTATATGAATTCACTTCCAAATCATAATCATCATCATTACAATTACAATTACAATGTCATGAGTTACATTCTGATGACTTAATCCTCAAGTTCAAGGCACATACATGTACGACTGATACAAGTTTCTCTCATACTTCTGTTAGTGTTATTCTTTTTCTCATGAAGTATTTTTCCATATCTATTTCTTGGGAAACCTAATGCCACTGCTTACAGGAGGAAAACAACAAATCTCATCAAAAGTGTATAACAGCATGAAACCCAACAGGAGCTGAACATGAGCAACCTGAATCCCATGAAATTAAGGAGAATAAATGCATTTTGGGAAAATCAGTCCCCGAGGGAGTGCTTTTGCAAATATCTGACAATGAGACTTCATCAGAAAAACATCCTATACTTGTTCCGGCAACTAGAACTCCCTTTCAGCAACCTCTCTGTGTTATACGACCTAACCTCTCTAATGAGACTCTGTGATATGCAACCACTGTGTTCCACAAACACTGTACACAAACACAGGACATCAGCAGATACCTTTGTACTTTTGAAATAGATGTATCAGATAAATCAACCTAGATGCAACAGCTAGCTCAATAAGCTGTCAGCATTTTCAACATCACAGAATAATACCAGATTGATTTTCAAAGGACATGATCTCCTTATCCTGATTAGTGTCATATCACCACATATCACTGAAGACCAGACAACACAAGATACAAAAGACAAACAAATGCAAAATCACAATTCATAATTAGGACGAATGGCATTTTGCAACAAGCCGCCAACAATCGAAGATCTTACTAAATCAACAGATTGCTACATATTGCTGATACGACTTCAACTTTCAGACTTTCTTCGTACTTGAATCACATGATCGGTATTACAAAGCCAATCTTAACATCCAGCAATCTTCAATGTAACACAAGCAGACAAGGAGCCTACCGAACTTGAAAGAGTCCTGCGAGATGCACATAAGATGAAGATCTAATTGAATGGAGCTTTGAGGTCGTTTGGATGTAATAGGACATTAGAATACAACAGAGACACAAAGATTGACCAAGAAAATGATCTGTATGAGCTGTCAATACGAAGCGTTCAGTGGTCAAATATGTTATTCTTAATTTCTTATTACGACAGAAATAGCTGATGGAGTCAGATGGACTGTGGTTCTCAACATCTCAGTGCAGATCAATATAGCAAGATACATATTAGACAAAATCAGATCTATAGAAACTAACAACCAGAATTGCATTATGTTTTCATAAAATCTTTCTGAGAAGATTATCACTAACAAGAGATGAAGATGACCTTGCACTGTTTTACAGCGAATTACATATTTTTCTTCTGCCGCTTTTCTAACGTTTCTTATTATGTAGGATTCTTCACACCTCACACTTATATCACACCTATGCTAAATGGCTAATATCAGAAGCTACACCTGTAAGTTTCTTAGAATCTTCACATTCTCCGGGGGTGTGCAATTTTCTTCTTTATTACAAAATGGCAATTTTCAGAGCTATGTTTCTCATTAGAAAATATCAATCACCAACTGTTTTTGTAGTGTGGTCACCAGTGACGGGCACAATTCAGCTTCTTGCAATTCAATTCAATTCAATTCAATTGGGCATCAGTGCAAATTCAATTCAATTCACTTGTTTTTTGGAATGAGCTCAATTCAATTCAATTCAATTCATAGGGGTAGTCAATTCAATTCAATTCATTTTTTTTCCTAACTTGTTTGAGTGACAAATTTCGTAATATAAAGAACTGCAAGCACCAGGTACGAGATTGAGCTAGTTATGCAACTTTAGAGGGCTGCACTTACCATATCTATCTATCTATCTAAAGGTATCAGGCTGTGTAGTAGCAACTCTACAGTAACCACAATTTTTTATCAACAAATAATTATAAATTCGATACATATTACCAACTAGATTTTTTATCTACTAGAATTTTTGTCATACATATACTTACACCCTGTTCATCGAGCTTCATCAGCTGGGCGGAAGTCTTCTGGCCAGGGGTGGCAAGCTTAAGGCAAGAGAGCGGGAAATCGGGCGAGACAAATTCAAGAACATCACGAGCGGGAAGACCTCGAGAGCTGCTGAGGCGGGAGGAGGACGGAATAGCATCTTCAAGGACCACCCCTCGCAGGGTCTGGAGCTGCAAAATGACAGAATTAGAAAAGATGTAAAGTTGTTGTTTGGGTATACAGTATATCATGACTGGCAATGCCCTGTGGATGCATTACACTTCCAGCCAACTGAAGTGCCGATATGTGTTAACTTTCAACATTCATTTCAATACCACTCACATCAACATAAACCACATTGATGTTGCTTGCAGAAATGTAGAAAATGCAAAAGAAACTATTTGAAAAATTGTGTTAGACTTAATTACTCATGGAAATCTAAAGGTAATACAGACTCAGTAGATGCGTTAAGGAGCAGTGAAATCAAAAGAAATATGTGAAGCTTGTTTCCGGATTCATTTCCATATAACCTGCAACTTCAACCATCTTGGCGATTAACCACCAGACGATCGATTACATTGCATTCATGATTTTTCCCGCATCTCATTTTTCGGCAATAATTGTCATTAAATGAGGAGGCAGATTGAGTGGCGCCAACATTTTTGTCAACTAATGCAATAAGGCTCCCAAAATAATTCTGGACCATCTGAGTGCGCCAATATGAAGCTCTCTTGCAAGTGGTCGCCTCAAGTGCATATCTAATAAGGTTGCTCGTCTTTCGAGGAGTGGATTTCTAAGGTGCAAAAAGCAGTCTTGTTGCAACATATTGCTTTCTCACTTTCCGCTGAAGTCCAAATTACTTGAGGGAGTTGCTAATATGACTAGCAGGAGATGAAATCTGAGCCACAAAAACAAGCAGCGAATAACGGAGAAGCCATTCTATTAAAAGAAGAATATCTTGGAAAGTAAGAGGTGAGCAAAAGCAGGTGAAATGCCCATGGGCTAAAAAGCAAGCTCTTCAAGTAGAAATGGCAAATATATAGTGGTGGCTAACATGACAAAATTGGCTCAATGATCAAGAGAATTGTTACGTTACAGCCGACGAAAGACAAGTGCTTACAGAATTGCACAAACAGTGACATGTTCTTTGTGAGGTCATATCCCTATCCATGTCATGTTGTTCTCTATTACTCATAGGCAGTTAGTGAGGTCATATCCTACACTTTCAATGCTACGAGAACAAGTCACCTACATCCTTTCAATGCAATAGATAGGGTCTGTTGTAAAGTCATTGATTGGAAACAAACAGATCAATGTAAGCCATCGTCATTCTTCTACAGTAACATAGGACTAGACATGTTAGAGATGTCTTACATTAACAGACATGTCCAAGATGATGTTAGCAATTTAGGACACAGATCACTAGCACAGATCAGCAACACAGATCATAGCAGCAATAACATCTAATGGTTGGCGGAAATATTAGCCTAATATGGAGCGCATTAGCCGGCCGACCGATCAATAGCCCCCAGGCCCTCACCTCGCTGGTCCTAATGATGATTCTGTATTGATAGAGCAGGGCGGATCCTTCCCCCCTGCTTGACACCACATCTCGGTCATCGACTTTTTCTCTCTTCAGGCTTACGGCCACCGGACCCAGGTTCTCGTCATTGCCGAAAAAGTTCTGGTGTTCTGCAAAGAGAAAGGAAATACATCAATAATTTGAATACATGAAGTTGAAAACATAAAAGATAACCCTTGAAAAAATCAACAGCAATAATCTGATTTCTTGCCAACAAGTTACACAGTGAATCATAATTGCTACATAATTGGCGAGGCAAACAATGTAGGCCTATATGATAGGAATCTTGTCTTTAAACTTTGTCTTTTACAGATATCTTAAAGGGTTTTTGTGTGTGTACCCGGTTAAGTAACACAGGTTCCTACCACAACAGACATGAGATAGTCCCATTTACAGATGTTGCACACAGTAATATCAATTTCGAAAAAGATTTTCTGTTCGGCAAACACTAAGATCTTTTCTTAATCAATTTGCACCGAATCAAAGTCTAAATCTCCATAGTCCCATATTGTCCCGTTTTGCCTTCAAGGTCACTTGGGTCAATATCGGTCAATACTCGCGTTTGAGGACAAAGAATGGTATTGATGTGCAAAGTACTAATCAATGTCCATCAATGGGAACACACCGAGGATTGGTGGTTTGCTAAAAATCTTGGTCCCTCTCTTTGATGATGCCAGATGTCCAATCACGAAAGAACTAAAATGAATTGCATTGTCAATAAGCATCTGCTGGGAAAATGTTTCTTTCCCATAGAAGCATGTGAGTGAGTGAGTTTGTGTTTTACTTCCCTTCAGCACCAGTATAGGCTATTTAGAGGCACTGGTAGTACTTCAAATCCAATGCAAATACATAATGACCTTGCTAATGATACTGACATTCTGCAAATCATGTCCATTACAATGATTGCAATTGCTGTTGGTAAACTGACATTTCCTTTATAAGTTAATGCATTCTGTAGACATGTTTCTCTTAAGAAGAAGAGCATTATTTATTAGCAACCAAAATATTGTTGGATTCCTTCAAGTCATTTTTTTCCTTGTTTATATTATAAGTATTTTCAATTTCCTCATCTGTCTCTCTCCCTCTTCCTTCTGTTTAAAGAAATGCTATTAACCTATTAGTATCACTTTCACTTCATCAGCATCTCGGCGAAGAGTCAGACGATCTCTTTCTATCTGTCACCATCAGAAATTGAGCCTCTTGGAGCTCAGCAAGCTCAGCAAAGAGCTGTTGAGAAATCACCTCATGGAGGTTAAAACTCTCTCAGTTGAAACATTGCAGAATAAGAAACCTTGGCTGTTTTTTGAAACCTTGGCTGCAACTTGAAATCTCGTCTGTTGCAAGTCGAAGCAACATTGGCTAATTAATTCAGCTGATAGACCTTGGCGTAAGGTATATGATCAGATTGAGTATACTGGCTCCCCATCAGTCTCCTGTCCCCATATCTCATTGTTTCTCAGCTGAAGGTTGAAGCTATTTGGGAGAATAAAACCAATCGAAACACAAGGCCCTTCTCCAAATACAACACAATTCAAAGGGATCGCCAAGAGATTTTCCGCAAAGATTGCACAAGAAGGCAAAGCAATAGAGTATATGGTCCATTTATGGAATATTGAAATATATTTGAAGAAAATACAATGAAGATATCAAGTAAATCAACATACGACTACAAAACACAAAAGGCACCAATGATAAACAAGTCAATAAAATATTGTGCAGTGGACAGTGTTGTTTTACAACCACAAGATTTTTCTTTGAAATTCGAGACAGGAGGAAGACAGAGGGCCAATACAAGGTGAAACAGGTCTGAAAGGTCATCTGTAAAAAGTCTGAGGTAATCAAGAAGCAGTTGCAAACAATGAGCTTTAGCGACAACAACAAGATGGATGGTTGCTTGGCAACCTCCTTGGCAACTCGCTTGGCAACCTGTGAGCAACTGCTCATAGACAATTCATGCCAAGACAATTGTTTGATACATTTCACAAGGTTTCAACAGACCTTCAGCAGTCCATAAACCTGCCCTTGCCAAGCCCTCACTGCCTTCAGTATGCTCCGTTGGCTTGGAAGGCGCTCACAATGCCTTCTTTGGCATCAACATGACTTTAACATTCTCTTGAGGACCCCAGGCCTTGTCACAAAGTCTCTAAAACACCTGAAGCTTTTAAGAGCCTGAAGGTCCTATGCAACACAGAAGGTCCTCTTCCAGATCTTACTAGACCAACCATTTGACATTTGTTGGGTGTCCTTGGGGTTGTCATTTGCCCTGAGGTCAGCTTTAGGGCATACTTGGAAAGAACAGATAAGTGACTTAACCAAGTTATAAACCATTAACTGATTGATGATGTTTGTAACCGTCCCATTTCCTAATGTTGTGATACAAGAGCATAACATTCCATTCCATATACCATTAACAGCGAAAGAGAAGAACAGTTAACTCAAAATAACAAAAGTCTGGCCAAGTGTGTTTACGAAACATATTGTAACAATGTCTTATCGCGATAAGACCATTACAAGGACAACAAACGTAATAGGTCTTCTCTCAGTTCTCCGCATGTCTTGCAATTTTGTACGGCATCTTCCTTTGGCAGACTGACCACCAGCGACCTGCAAATGGACACCAAAAAGACCCAAAACGAGGCCAAGCATCTCGCACAGTTCCGCTGTCTCTGTTACCAAGGTGACGTTTGTGAGGTCATGACCTGACACTTCCGGTGACAGTCCTGCGGCCTCTTGAGGACACAGTGACCTTCCAAAGGACCCAGAGTCCAAAGACCTCACAATTGAGCCCTGCGACTGTCCTTGGTGGAGAGAATGGTGGACCTAAGGGACATGTTGCATTATAAGACACAGTGAGGTGCAGTGAAGACAGAGAAGAGACATGTCAGCAATCAGTGAGAAGCACTTTGTGCAGGGGACAGTCAAGGACAACCATTGTTAGAAGATGCCCGACAAGTAACACACAAGTTGACAACTGTCACAGAATAACAATGGCCATTAGATGACACTCAGATCCATTAGATATATTGACACTGCATAACTGTACATTTCATAATACAATCACAAACTCTTAAGTGCATTAACTGAGCACATAATCCATCTTCTAGATACCGATAACCTTTCAGAATGAGTTCATTTAGTCATTTGGAAAAGCAATATATTATGCGCCAATCATCAGTAGTGATTCAGCATCATCTGTGCATATGTGCAAGTTGCAATTTATACAATTTATACAGTTGCAACTGGCAATAATCTCCACCTCAACCTTCCTCCCAAAAAACCCTTGAATTATGATTTCATAACTAAAAGTAAAAACTAAAAGCTGCCAGAATCTTCTTTCAAGACTTGTTGAAGAATCAAACTCAAGCCCATCAGGAAAGTTACACCACACCTTAACATGCTTAAAACAGCAAGAATATGTCAAGTGATATCCTACTGGCATTATAATCATCTAAAACTCAAGCACTCTATACACCCTTCATTTTCCACTTATTCTCTTCGTGGATTATGTTGCACCTCTTAATTAAGTAGTGGCATCACTGGCAGCCAGCTCCAGCAGCCCACTGTCAGTGTGTAGATGCAGGTGCCTTGCTCTTTTCAGAGAAGCATCCTGCAGCAAAGTGACGCAATTGATGAGGAGGCAGAGCAGGTGATGAGGATGCTGAAATGCTACAGATGCTGAGCTAAAAGATACAGAGCATCTATAACAGTTGATAAATCAACTACATGGTGGAGGCAATTTGTAAGCCTTCTCAAGGAGTTTTCATAGCAGAATCAGTTACACATTTGACACACATGTACAACATTCACATCTGGAGAACCATCAGAATTCTTGTTGCACATATAAAAATTTGCTTTTACAAATCTCACTATTAATTCGTGAGGAAGTACAAAATAAGCAATTATAAGTGTACACTATGAAATTTCACACATATTATTAATCTACAAACACCATTCATCATATTCATGACATGTTTGAGGCAACATAAGACTGATCAATGATTTGTGGAAGGCCAGAATAGAACACTTGCATGTAATAAGCAGCATTATAAGCTAAAATGAACTGCTGAATGCTTTCACCTGCAAATAACGAAAAATTTGTTTTACAAATCTATAATACAAATCAAGTAAATGCTACAGGATACAATTATTACAGACAAAGCCTTCATTACTGCCTCAAATGATCATGCACCCCCACAGAGCAGATGTTATCAACACTTCTTTGTACTATAGAAATGCTAGAGTAGGAGTACTGTACATGGAGTCCTGGACCTGTTGTTGCTCCCATGACCTCAAAGCCCATACATCATGGAAGTGTTCTCTGAGCCAATAGGTCCATTCTAGTGAAATGAGGGACACTTCAAAAGTACTCCAATAAATCTCACGACAAAACAGGACAACAGAGAAAGCCACTTGAACATTGTGGAAGCCATGCACAATGCTGCTGACTTCAAACTTTCAGGTTACAAGATGTGTCTCCAAGGCATTGCTCCATTGCCAAACTTATTTGCTGGAAGTTGGCAAAGAGATACATGCCAAGAAATTCACATAATGCAGTGCTCGCATAAGAAGTAACTGGAGTTACTGGACATCAGCGGGTATATGTTTTAGGGCTATCACGATTACAGAATTTCAAAATCGATTAATCTATGGCCTAAAATCGAATCTAAATCGATTAATCGCCGTTTTCCCGCCATTCTGGACAGCTGGAGAAGTTATGTTCCTTTTCATATCCTTGTCTTGAAGCACAGCTAAGATACCTAGATATTTAATTGAAAATACTAATGCTAGTGTCTCACGAGAGTGGTTAAGTGACGGCGAAGTTGTAGAGGTGCCAGGAACTTCATTTTCGCCAAATTTCGGCGTTTCAAGCCATTTTTGGACAATTATATAATCAATTAAAGGTTATTCATCGTCGTAGATTGATCCTAGGACGACGAGGCACTCGTTTTTTACGCCGAATCGCTCGTAATTACGGACGAGGCAAGAAGAGACTTGTGTCGGCGAGTTGTCAGGAGCCTCGACGCAGTTCCATTGCTTCAATGTTAAACTAGATTCGCCCAAGGAGTCTCTTTCTTCGCCCTAGCATGCTCTTGCTTCGCCCTAGCATCCTCTTACTTCGTCCTAATCTTCAATTACGCCCAAGCAAATACCTGTTACGGCCAAGCAAGTAGCTGTTTCGGCGTTTCAACAGCCTGTTTGTGTCGGCGAGTTGTTCTCTTTTTTTTGCCGAAGTTCCATTGACTCAATGATAAGTAGCCTCGCCCAAGCTGTCTCTAAATTCGCCCAACCTGCCTCTAACTTCGCCCAAGCTGTCTGTACCTTCGCCCAAGCACTTTGGGGGTCTTTCAGGTCTTTTGCATCGTGACTTCTTGCTTCGTCAAGATTCAACAGGTTGAATCTTTGGTGAAGCAAGTTCTTGCTTCACCATAAGGTCACGTGATTTCTAGGAACTTGTGGCGAGGAAGTTTAAGAAGCGCCGTAGACGAAAATATCGTCGCCGAGTTGTTGAATGTAGTGTAAAAACCTCCCTCTTTCCTGGAAAAGCAAGAAGCGACGCGACAAGAACCCTCTGTTACGTCTCCGTGTGATCTAGGCATAAGTGCAATTACAACTTCACACTTCATTCACTCCAGTCTGTTCAATCAGGTACAACCAATCCAATTAGCAGATCCACTTGACCAATCATGTTGCAATTCACTCTTAACACCTGGAAATTGCAGGCCATACAGTGTCTTCAGGTACAAATAACAGATTAATCGATTTTGCAAACTGGAATCGATTTTTAACTAAAATCTAATCGGCGGCGATTAATCGGTTAATCGTGAGAGCCCTAATATGTTTGCCATTTTAACACAGGGTTCGAACTTCGAAACACCAAGGAGTCACCTTGTCTGAAAGTCCCAGATTTTCGCTTCCACTTTTTTCAGAAATCATGAATTAAAAACTTCCGATGAGCTGTGTTCTCTCCCTCAGATGCACTTTGGATAATAATATATAGTACTGAGTGCCGAAAATACTTTGAGACTAGTGGTCACAAATTATAGCAAGTTGGTCAGCAAAGGAGGTGGGGGTTACACTATGCAGAGACTACCTCAGTGTTACAATTTCTTTCTTGAAAACGGACAACAAAAATGAAACGATATAGAAGGAAGTCATGCACAATGGATGAATAAGAGAATAAAGCCAATTGCAGAGGGTCTTTTCATGGCAAAGCTTATTCTGCATGTGTCTTGTACAGAACAATGCTCTGCTACAATCAGGCAAATGCAGTAGAGGTGGTGACATGGCTTTATTAGCTGCAATAGCTGAGTATGAACTTAGTAGTGCTGGCACAAAGAACATGCAATGGGCAGGACCCTGGCAGGTGGAGCATTGCAATGAATTTAGTTTGCAGGGGGCATATCCCCAATGCTGCAGCCCAATGAGTCCGGATGTTTCTGCTTGGTGCCCCTGGATCATTGGATTTCCTTGAAGTGAGATGCCCCAGAATTGGCCGCCACTGACCAGAATTGACCAATAAGGACCAGAACTGGCCAGCAATGACCAATACTGACCAGAATTGACCAGCAGTCCAGCATTGACCAGCATTGTATCCACCATTGACCAGCAGTCCATCATTGACCAGCAAGGCAATATCAGCATGAAAGAAGACCTGCTCAGAAGGACTGACCAAAGGCATTGCCTCCAGGGCCAACCTGACCAACCACAGAGTGACCAGTGACTGACCACTGAGCTGACCATTTCCAGGCCGTGCCACTGCCAATGGCTCCTCATGGGTCACTGCTCACTGCCTGATCTGTTTTGTATCTGGAGAATGACAATTCCCAGGCAGATTTCAACTGACAATCCAACCTGCTGCTGAGCATGCTGAATGACCTGCACAACTGCACGGTGACAGGAAAGCATCTGGTATTGTCACGATGACATTGACACGATCCCAGAGTTACTGTCAGTGACAGCTCTGTATGCATGGCTATATGCAACCATCTGTCACATAACTTTAAATTTACAATTTGTTATTGAAAGAGGACCAATCAATTGTCATCCCAGGCAAGAACAAATTAATCTATCTTCGGAAATGTATCAACATTATCATGATCAATCTATCACTCTCTAGCTCTCTACCTCTGTCTATGTATATATCTATCTCTCTATACACTGTATATATCATTGCATGTCCTTTTTGTCACCAATCATGAGCAATGCAAGGTTCACACTTGGCTATTGCAGCTAATAAAGCCAAGCCACCACCTCTATTGCATTTGCCTGATTGCAGCTGAGCATTGTTCTGTACAAGACACATGCGGAATAAGCTTTTGCATGGAAGACCCTCTGCAGTTGGCTTTATTCACCCATTGCGCATGACTTCCTTCTATTTTCAATCTATCTATCTATCTTTCTAACTATCTATCCATCTTTAATCTATATATCAATCTATCTATCTATCTATCCCTCCTCCATCTCTATCTATCCATTTTCTGTACACAAAGTCCAATGGGTGGAATGACCTTATTATTCTAAGACCGTAGACTAAAAACAATCTCCTTTCATCTTCGTGTGCACTTTCTTTTCTCGTGCGCCTCTTCTCAGCCTTTTTTCCGCCGTGTTCTTCTTGTGTTCTAGTTGTGGTTCCTGGAGGTGTCGCCGGTTCTTTCTCTTTAATCATACATGGAACACACCTCGACACCTCTCCTCCCTCAGACTCTCTTGCCTTTTTGTGTCTTTTCAAAGAGGTCTTCATCTGTCACAGCACTGACAGCAGACAGGTCAAAGTCCTCTCTGTGAAAAACAAGTGCGTCTGGGAAGCTTGGAAGATTGGAAGATTGGAAGCTCAGAAGCTGGGGGCAGGGAGTGCTGTTCACAGGTAGAAGATTAAAGAAATCCTTGTGACTAGTTGTGAGAAAACAACTCGCAAAATATATTGACATGAGGACGGATTTTTTTTAACATCAGTATCATAAGTAAACATTGAAAATTAAATCAAAATACTGCAACTTAAACTTACAAATAGCAATACTATTAAGTGTATGCTAACATAGAGTCCTTTGATTTATCAGTATCCCATAAGCACCATAAGCATGCTTAATATATATGGGAGCTGATAAGATATTCACACAACCCATGTATTACTAGAGACCCAGAGACTCAATTGATCTATCATATAGGCATTGGTGCCATTGGAGCAGACCTCCATAAGGAGACCATATGGCTGACAATGCTGATTGCTGAAGGTTTTCAAGAGAATGGTCAAGAGCATGGGTTGTGGAAGAGTGTCAAGTGGATTGACCATGAACAGATGGACCTCTGTAGGACATCCTGTCAATGGATCAACACAAGGTTCTCCACAATGACCTTGCCTGAGTCCTACTGACCTTCAGCATCAGAACTCAGGTTCTGGCCAAGTGAGAAAGCCCTCCAGAAGAGAAATTGACCT
Source organism: Platynereis dumerilii (assembly GCA_026936325.1). Taxonomy (NCBI): domain Eukaryota; kingdom Metazoa; phylum Annelida; class Polychaeta; order Phyllodocida; family Nereididae; genus Platynereis; species Platynereis dumerilii. The sequence continues at coordinate 7,390,297 of JAPTHN010000011.1, read as the reverse complement.
TGAGAAGTTAAGACCCATGACCTCTGACCCACATTGAGTGATTTCTCACTTGATCCAGGGTCCTTAACCCCTTGGTGACCTACTTATCACTCTGGAGGTCAAAAGGTCATCTGTGTTGTGAATATCAAATATGTTGAAGCAGAGAGGGCAGTGAGTGGAGCAGCTATACTGTTGAGGTATTGGTTTGGTTGGAAGTATTGGTTTGAGTATTGGTTAGAGGTATTGGTCCCTTATTGATGCTAAATGTAACCTGAATCTATCGAGGGTAAGGCATATGCCCTCAAGCTACTGGGATTTACTGGGGTACTCATGGGGTGCTACTGGGGTGCCACGTTGACCTTGGCAATGACCTTGATATCAAGGGGGTACTTGAGTCTCTGAATGTATATCTTACCCCCTCCCCCAACCATATGTCACCCCTTGTACCCCACCCAGGGGGCCAGGGCCACCCTCTTTTTCCCAGCATCCATCAACCCATCTCCCGCCTCTCAACACTGCTTCCTGAGCTGATGAGAGGAAGCACTTAATGTTTCCTGTACTTCATCAGTATTCACCATGTGAGAATCAGGAGAAACTCAGAAGAGATGAGAGCAGCAGAATTTCCGATTGCTATTCATGTCAATTATATATCAATAATATAATATAAACAAGGACAGCAACAGAAACAGTGACGCAAAGAAATGTAACTAGAATACATGAATTACAGTCGACGCAATACATATATTCCTAGAAAAGTTCATGAGATATTATATCAATAAACTAGATGGACCAATGCCACAAGTTGGTAAAATTTGGGAATTCTGGTGAAATTGACCAAAAAATCAATAATCACTGATATGCTTCCTATGTGTTATTAGATTCCAAATCCAAAAATTTGAGGTTGTATATGCGTTTTTGTGATGTCTATGCCACATTATGCTAGTAAATTTAAACATGAATGTGAAGAAAATACTAACTTGAAATGCAGTTTATTCACAACGAAACTTCGTTTCTTCAAATACCTCTGCACCAAAGACTATTTAAGATATCACTATGAAACTTGCACACATTTTGTTGAATAATATTCTTAAAACAAAAAAAAAAACCAGATTTTTCATTATTTGCCTTCTCATACCTTCTATGGTGTAATTATCCGTAATGCCCGAAAGCAAGCTTTGCACTTTTTGTCAGCCTTAAACACAGGCCCATTATACCATGATAGGTTTGACTAAAAACCATATTGTATATACCAATGGAAAGCCAAGCTCAAGTGTAACAACACAATATCAAACAAGTGAAAATTCCAGCAAAGAGTCTTTATCACAAGGCATTTGAACAAGACATGTCTGAACACAAATTTTTACAAAGTGTAAGAGTGCCACATTTGTTGTCAGTGACAAAGACAGGCCACTAATACCATAATAGGTTACATTTACAACCGCGTTCTATAGACCAATAGAAACCTGGGCTCTTGAGCAACAGAATCATATCAGAAAAGGTAACTTTCCTTCCACTAGCGTTCATCAAGAAGCGTGTAAAGAAGAAAGGTCCTCATAAATATTTCAAAATGTGAGAGCGTCGCATTTTTCGTCAGTCTCAAAGATAGGGCTCTAATGCCATTATGGGTTGGACTTTCTACCCTATTCTATACACCAATACAAAGCCAGGCTCATGAGCATGACAATAATACCAAGAATGCAAGAATTCCAGCAACAAGCCTTCATCAGGAAGTACCCAAACAAGAGAAGTCCCACAGAATGTTTGCAGAATATAAGAGCGTCGCGCTGTTGTCAGTCTTACTCAAGCCATCACTGCTCCTGGCACAACAGCCTCAGCCACTTTAAGTGATATATTCCTGACAGACAAAGTCATGAGCAATGCATTGGTATATCAAATTTTCTGAAAATGTTTCGATCAGTGGTTTATCTGTGGCATCAAAAATCACATTGCACTTCTAAGCTTCACCCGGGACACACCAACTGAGGAGTACAAAAGGCGTATTAAAAAATATAGAAACATCCAATTGCCCTTTTTTTGGATTAACAAGATGCCCACCTAATCAGAGAACAGTAATGCATTGCAATTTTGATCCTAAATCCATCCCTTTTCCTGTATTTGAAAGTTGTATGCAAAAATTTTGCATGCAGTGTCCAGGCGGGACACCAAACATTTCCCTAACTGCAATCATTGATCACTCATTATCTCAAGACCAGTGACATATGGATGCAATTGCTGCTATTTACATCAAAGAAGATATTGTTGCCTATCATTTGATCCATCATACCAGCATAAATTCCTTTATGGGGCTTCGATATGACCTAAAATGTAAGTGCATATTGGCCCAAAACTGAAATTTTACCAACTCACGGCACTGGACCAGATGATAATGTACATATATATCACACTGAACCAAAGTAAGGACCTTTGACAATTTCCACCATCTGCAGAGCTTAAAACCACTCCCAAGTTCCCTGAGTGAGCTTAACGGACTCCAGAGAATCAATCCATACATGGCCAATAGAACAGCACTTTCAGTTCCGATACACTTGAAATGTTACTGGCTTGAGTTTGATAAAATTTATAATTTTACGAGATACCAGGTAATGTAAAACTCAAGTGCATCCAGTTCATATGCCACAAGTTGTCAACTGTGTCAAAAACTTGATCGACATTACACTATTTTAGGATTTAAAAAAAAATCCCATTTCAGTTTCCATTGTCAAGTGATGTCACTATACACCACTGAGTCTTCATAATTTAGTCAATTAAGACTAGTGGCATGTAAACATTTGTTGTGGCAATGAAACTAAACCACAAATTCATTGGTTGGGCTATAAACTGAAGAGTTATGACTGAGATGCAACATTTATTTGACCATTAATCTAACAGCCTGACAAGTTACATGATGTGTTACAATGTAACATGGTGACATGGACATTAACCTCGACCTACACAATCGGACGCCATTGTGACATGTTGGGGACATTATGTTGGGCAAGTGCTGTCCTTCCCCACTTGGTCCCAAGGGAGACATAACAGTCCATCATTCATGTCAGAGGGAAGCTGCAAATTGATTCTTGCACATTTCTATCAATCATGCAAGAAGGCTATTCTCACAAATCGAACCAAAGAGACAAGTCCTCATAATATTGAGAGTAACATTTTAATGATTAGGCTTATTATACAGCAATTTATCTATTTAATATTGACGTGAAATTTCGAAAACGACGCGTGAAGTTCACACCGACTACCCTGCTCCATTTCAATCAGAATCCTACAATAATGACTAATACCCAAAGACTTCTCTTCTTCTTCTTCTTTGTGTGCGTTCCTCGGTCAACCAGGTTGCTCACCCAATATTTTATTGGGGGGCAGCACTTTTCTGAATTGTCATTATTTTCTGTAACTTCTTAGCCACTTTTTTCAGGGCTGTTGTGTTTTCCTTGAATATTTCCCTTGTTGTTACCACCAGTTGTTTGTTGATACCGTGGATGGCTTCACATTTTTCCAGGATGTGTTCTTGGGTTTCCGTTTCTTTTCTGCAGTTTCTGCATTGTTGATCCGGGTACATGTTTCTGTAATTCTCCTTAGCCTCTAACATTCTCGTCCTTGCTTTGAATATTATGCTTGCTTCCGCTCTTGTACATTCCATCATGTATGGTGCAGGTGTTCCAATCCTCCTTGGTGTTATGTTGTCCAGGTAGAATTTGGTTTTTGTTTTACTGCTGCCGTCTCTTCTGGTTTCTTGGTCCATTTGTTCCTTTATTGTCCTCTTTATCTTCTGCTTGATTGCCTCTTTACCAAGTCCATCCAGGCTACCTGGTTCTAGGATGGCATCTTTCAACTTCTGTGTTATATTCCACCAGCCTTTCTCATCATCTTCCTCTCGTAGTGCCCTGAGGAGTGAGTTTTCGCTGGTTTTCACTTTTTCTGCGAACATTATTCTGTTTCGTTCAATCAGTCTGTTAATTTCCAAGATTCCAGTTTCCAGGTACAGAGGTTCCGATGGGGTGGTTCGGGGTGTGTAGATTATCATCCTTAGGAGGTTGTCGATTATCCTCTTCAGGCTTTCTCTTTCTTTCTTGGTGCTGTTCACCGCTTCCCAGGCGTAGGTGGCAATTGGGATTATGCATGCCTTCACCAGTTGCCATACAGTCTTCATCTCCATACCCTTGAGGTCCGTGCTTCCTGCAACTGCCAAAATTGTGTTGTAGGCTGCTTGTACTTTTTTCTTTACTTCCTTCAATTGTTCCTCCATTTTCCCGCTTCTTGTAATGACCAGTCCTAGGTACTTGTATTTTTCACATTCCTCCAGTTTCATCTGTCCCAGGTTAAAGTCAGCTTTTGGTGTTTTCTTCCCGATTCTTAGGATCTTGCTTTTTTCTTCCCCAAATTTAATTCTGTATTTTACACTGAAGTCATATGTTATGTCCAGCATTTTTTGGAGTTCTTCTTTCTTAGTGGATATGAGGGCTACATCGTCCATCCAGAGGAGGCATCCAATTTTTTCGTTCCCCACTTGGATTCCCAGGTTTTCTCTTTTTATCTCCTTGGCGATTTCATCCATGAGCGTGGCGTACATTATTACCGAAAGGACTCCTCCTTGGCGGATGTTGTCTTTCATTGCTATTTCTCTTGTATTGCCATGTTTTGTCTCCACTACTGCTGATAGGTCTTCATTCAGTCTTCTTACGATTTCCCATGTCCGGTTTCTCAGGCCTTCCTTGAATAGTACATGTAGGATGCCATCAGCCCATGCTTTATCATAGGCTTTTGTAACATCCAGGAATGCTATGTAGACATTTCTTCCTTTCCTTGCAGTCTCCATCAGAGTAGTTATGTGGTCAGTTGTCTGGGCCCCTCTTTTTCCTCCTCCTTGCATATCGGTCTGCGTGATGCTTTCCTTCGTTCTCTCGTTTATTATCCTTTCAAAGAATTTTCCAACATTGCTTCCAAGGGTTATTCCTCTTTCATTCGAGCACTTGCCTCTGGTTCCTTTCCCTTTGTAGATTGTGATGATTCTCCCTTTCTTCCAATCATTGGGGATTTCTGCCTTCCGTAGTATGGCATTGAGGTTATTTCTCAGTTTTTCCATGTTGCTCTTGTTGGCATAGACCAGCGCTTCATTGGGGATCTGGTCCGGTCCGCAGCTCTTCTTCTTCTTTAGTTTTTTCCTTGTGCTTTCCATTTCTTTTGGTGTTATGGGCATCAGGTGGTCTTGTTTCCTCATTTCCTCCATTCTGCTCTTTTTTTCCTCAAGTATCATGGTTGTCCACTCCTTTCCTTCTTCTTCTTCCTCTCTTGCTCTGTACAAGTTTTCAAAGTACGTGGCAATGTGCTCCCTCGCTTGTTCGGGGTCTGACGTAGGCGTATGGGGCCGCCCTCCCAAAAAAAGTTTGGGAAACAGTAAGATTCGGGCAAAAAGGCTAAACAATTTGGGCAGATGGTTAGATAAAAACTATTGAAAATAGGCGATTTTCAGGCAATTTCATTGGAAATGGTATTAAATTTAGATCTTGAAATTCGGGCAAATGTCGCTCGCCCCCCCCCCCCAAATTGCGCGTCCTGTACGCCTATGCCCAAAGAAATAACTAATTTAAATCATAAAACATATATAAATGTAACACTAACTGTAACTGCTCCAATGTATCAGTTCGTGACAGGTGCACTGACACCACACTGAGCTCAATCTTCGTGACCACAATTTTGTCATGCAACTTCAGAATTACAGGTCAACTGTAGAGCAGTGTGACATTAGCAATTATCATTTTGCCAATTAAGAACACATTGCAATCACCAATCAATTTCAGCATTTGTTAAAATCTCATATCAATACACGCATCAGAAATTATGGAGAGAGAATTTGAAGTTGTGAAGTAGAAATCGAGTAACATATCAAATGGAGTGAATCCACCAAACAATAACAGCTATCTAGCCTATCTTGTAAATTGAAATTGACTCCAGAAATACTTAATCCGTAACATGGGAATACACAATACAACATCGAAATGTTTATAACGATGCTCCATAAGCTGGGCTGAACATTTCAATTTAAATAGCTGGCTGAGACACAAGAAGTGCACACATGAAATTTGGAGAGAGACATCGGATGATGTATAATACATACATGTGGATCTACATTCTCTGATCCAAATGATAAGGACCACCTGCACATCGTGTACAATTCATCAGCACAAAAAAATCTTTCATGACTTGATTTATTGAAGAAAAATAACTTTCTCCATTCACAACTGAAGTGGTTTGCTCGATTACAATTGGAGCAATTGTGCTATCAGTGCGGTCTTCTAGATATGTCACGATCTACTCAATTCTGCTGCTGACTCAACCATCATCAAAACGCTCCCAAAAAAGTCAGAAAACCGTGAATGAAATATATATATATGGAATGAATTTGAGGAACGCTGTGTATATATGGGATATATATATAAAGCACTCTAGACTCACGAAGCTAGCTGAAATAGAATTGATTGCATTGTTGTCTGATAACAGAGAATAATCATATTATACGCCCTTCTACAAAATGCACAGTGAAAATATGATGATGCAGAATTTTAATTTTTTGAAAAATTCCAACACACAAAGATGGTGTCACTCTAAGTGACTAGCCACTGAAGCCAGTCTGCTGTTAAAGAAGGCGAGAAGGTCGCAACTAGAGCAGGCTGCTGTAGTCTGGGTGTTATTGCCTCTGCCAAGTATGTAAATTAACAAGAATCACGGGATTCAAAACAGCAGAACTTCTGAAGTTGACCTAATTAATACATTTTGCACCAACAGACACTTATATCAGAAGTTGCAATTTTGAATTTATGACATGACTTCGTGGCATGAATTGGTGGAAATATATATATTCAATAAAGTTTAAAAATATGTGAATTGAATTAGCTGATCAGTGTGAATCAAACCTTAATTTGAACGGCCTTGAATTAAATTGACATTGACAAATGTGAATTCTTTCCAATGCCAAGATCACCAGGTGGAATATTGAAAGAGAGACATAGATCTGCTACATTGTACCTAGGAAGGTATTACACTGTCTTTCAACCAATCTAACAGGCCCAAACGCAGCATATATCTCAGTTTAAATGCAACAGTGCAAAAACACTGCAATAATGAATATTATTGAATAGCCCTAGTGAACTGGTTTCGCTACACAAGTTACACACACCATCTTTTGACACTATGTCAGCACTTAGTAGTATCCAAGCATCCAGGAGAAACAAATTGAACCAAATATTATAGTGTCCAATATCCATGTTGTTTTGAAGTCGTTAATGTACAGCATAGTATTGTCTTGTTATAATTGGACAAAAAGGCCAAGGACACCTTAATTGCCTTATTAACTGAGCAAAGAGTTGCATGAGTGGAGCGGGATACAGACTTGTAGAGAGACCACCGCAGGAATCGACCTGCCAGTAAGTAGGCCTACAGGTATCTGGGAATATTAGTCTACAAGAGCCCTCATTAGCCACACTCTGCAGAACACGAGGGCCTCGTTAATCCATCCTAATATCGCCCATCTTCTGCATTGCTTCACTCATGAGTCATGAATGTGCACTTCTTATGTTGAGATAGATAGATAGATAGATAGATAGATAGATAGTTAGATAAATAGATATATAGATAGATAGATAGATAGATAGATAGATAGATAGTTAGATAAATAGATAGATAAATAGATATATAGATAGATAGATAGATAGATAGATAGATAGATATATAGTTAGATAAATAGATATATAGATAGATAGATAGATAGATAGATAGTTAGATAGATAGTTAGATAGATAGATAGATAGATAGATAGATAGATAGATAGATAGATAGATAGATAGATAGATAGGTAGATAGATAGATAATGGTACAGCCCTCAGGGGAAAGTTCTTGGTTGACAGCAATCACCACACAATCTGGTCTTTCATACGTGTCTCTGTCATGCCTCTTTCTACTAGCCTGAAAACAAGACTATCTCCGGAGTCTGGAGGGAAAAAACATCTGACTCGGTCATTTACTAATTGGGATTTATGTCAGAGAAAACTATACAAAAACTGCTGAGTCTGCAAATCTGGAGGCTAGTTAGCATTACCTTGAGAAATGGGATCATGCAAATAAAATCAGAGTTATCGGAGGCAAGCTTCAAGCATTAAGAGGCATTGAGGGGCCACAAGGAGGAAGAAGATGCTGGGAGCCGACAATCCAACGTGTGAGCCTTCATTATGCCTCAGGAGCCCTCAGCCCATAAACACAGATAAAAAATGTCTGGTTATCCGTCTCTCGGATTTGTAAGGGATCAGCAACATGGGCTGATTAGTGGCATCATTAGATGAATGGCAGAGATGCCACCACTGATGCCATGTAAGTGATGCCACAGGTGGTGATGCCACAAGTGCAATGTGTCCAGATGGTGCAAAGGTGCCACAAATGATGCCACAAATGTCTGGAGCTTGCAACATTGCAACAGTGCAGAAAAGCCACAGACAACGATTGAGCAGCAATGAAGCAATGTTGGAGCATGGGAAATCAAGTTTGTTTTTATAATCATGGCCAAACTGACTCTCAATTTGAGCATACTCAACACAGAGCAATTATATCATGAGAGATGACAATTAAGTTTCAACAATTTTCAATTAAGTGAATTATTAGAATCAACAATCCATTAGCAAGCCCTTGAACCAAGAACTCTTTGAGTTACTGATAGACAAACACTAATTATGACATGGCATTCATCTGTGGCATTCATCTGTCATTCATGTGGCATTCACGTGTGACATTCATCTGGAATCATTGGATCTCAAAGGCTCTAATGAAGCAGCGCCTTCCAAAGCAGGAAGCCATCAATAAAAGAAAACAAAGATTAAAAGCAAAGAGACTCTTGACAGAGATGAGTCAAGGATAGTCTAAACATTCCATGATTGCTTTAATCTCAAACCAAATTTTTGACACCTTTGATTTTGATGAAGCTCAAGATGTCTTCTGTGTCTAAATATAGAAATCTTCGTTAGTGCTCCTTCTTCTTCTTCTTGATAAACTTTTGGCTCAAATAGTGCAGACGAGGTCACCTATCCAATCATAATAAATTCTAGCCTATTTCGCCAAAATACCAATTAGGAAAATTTCTTTCTAATTTCAACTCGTCCAGATTTAGTTTACTTTATTGGTACAGTGCCGCCTGTAAGTAAGTGAAACACATGATATTGTGCCATTGCATCAACGCTAAACATCCTCAACCAAACTGCTTGAAGAGGCATGAATTCTCATCCGATGAGAGGAAAACATATTCAAGTTCAAGTTCAAGTTCAAGTTCTTTATTGGGTCATAAAGGCTGTGGGATAACAATGGCAACCAAATTTCTCTGGTGTAGTCGGAGTTAGGTATGCATGGGTCAAAGTCTTTGATAAATAAGTGAACCACCCTTCCCTATTGAATAACATTGGGCCTTTGTTTCACTTATTTATCAAAGACTTTGACCCATGCATACCTAACTCTGACTACAGCAGAGAAAATTGGCTGCCATTGTTATTCCCACATGCCTCACATATCGGCCTTTATGACCCAATATGTTCATCGGATGAGAATTCATGCTTCCACAAGCAGTTTTGCTGAGGATGTCTAGCATTGATGCAATGGCACAATTTCATGCGTTTCACTTACTTACAGGTGGCACTGTATAGGCCATTACAGCAAAACTGCCACTCCAAGTCAGAAGTTTTTTCTTGGAACCTGCATTAACAAGTGGTAACGGGGTGAGAATGGTTTTCTCTCCAAATGCTGTTGGTTAGAAGGGCGAGATGTGCCCAGGGCGAGATTTGCCAGCATTGTGCATTTGGGAAGCATTAAGGCCCGATTAGACACCTCTGGGCCGAAGTGAGGGGATTAATGGTTTCGTCTCTTTTCATATTTTCTTATTAATAGCAAAGCAGGCCACAAAAAGCCTCAGGTCATTGTGACCTTTTAGTTGGATAAGATGGATATCTGAGGAGGATATCACGCCCAACAGACAACCAGACTGAACCAGGGGCAACAACTTGGAATTCAATCATATGCAGAAACATACTTTTTTCTCAGTGGTAGACAATGGTTTGAACTACATATCCAGACCATTAGAGTGACTATCACATTTCAGAAATATAGAAAATCGTGGATATAACAAATCTGTCATCAAAGCATCTACAGCTTGGAGGGCAGGATCAAATATGAAATTGTCTGTCAGGAAAGCAACAGTTACAGGAGTCTATATAAAAAGAACGGATCTGGGGTGATGAGAGACGCACTCTGCAAACTAAAATAGCCAATCCACTCTTTTTGTCAGCAGCACATAGACAAAGTGACATACAATGAAATTGGCAGCAGAATTATAGAAGAAGTTGACAAATGTTTAGACATTATGTACATGTACTTGGACACAAAGGTTAAGCACATGTTGGAATATACAGTCAGGAGTAGGCCTAACTCCTAGAGTTCCAGGAAAAGTTCAGTGTTAGTTCACTTAATCAGAGCTCAGCCCTAAGCTTGTCTGCAACACCCTGTGTCAATCTCAATAAGGCATGAGTACAGCTGGAACACAGTCAACCTGTATGCTGAGGTAGGAAGAGAAACTGACGAAACACAGGCACCTGTGCAGAAGGCTCTGAGAAGCCACAGGCTAGTATTTAATACACTTCTAATTGCAAGTGGTCAAAATTGCGTCAATTGTCAAAATGCTGTGCTCAGTCTCAGTCTGACTGTCAGAATTCACATCATAGTCAAGGAAATACAAGTGACAACTTCAGGCTGTCTGAGAAAAACAACAATAATCTCATAGATATAAGGTCCTGTCTTTAACATGGAACATGTGGTCAATTTATCACAGCAAGACATGTATAATTTGCCTAAGTGCAAAATCCATCAGACGGTTCAGACAATCACTGAAAATTATAGAAGTAATTTATTCTTACACAAGCCCTATTTTAATGCACACTGACAACTTGAAACAAGTCACACAACTCAGGAGTCAATTTGTCACTATTTTCTATTTCTGGAATTAAAACGTTGCGAATGTCAAAAGAGAACGTCAAAGGACACGTCATGGAACGCGATGACGTCACAGATGACAGAAGCAAATGTCTGTATGTCTAACCATCTCCATGGTGACAATTTGTCCTGTCAAGCCCTGCAGTCTTTGGGGCAATTTGTGCTTTTATGTCAACCCAGACTCAACTGGAATTCACAGAACTATTTGCAATTGTCTTTTTTTTAACGTAAGTACTATTTTAAGAAGCCACCCACTACCTCCATTACCTGATTAATATATGCCAGTGACAAACCAAAATATATGAGTTCCGTTATCCTATAATAATATTATCGGTGGCCATCTTGTGTGCTCATTTTAAACTCACCCATAAGGCTTTCTCATTTTTCCACTTAGAGTTATGAAATTTGGTACAGGTATGGGGCTATGGGTATGATTTGAGCAGTTGTCGAGAAATCCAAGATGGCGGCCGTTTTGTGGCGGCCATTTTGGCAGCCATCTTTCTTCATTCTTGAACTGCCCATTGTGACCTTAATATTTCACTTACAGTTACAAAATTTGGTACAGGCATTGGCCAGTGGGTATCGATCAGGAACATGTTGAGAAATCCAAGATGGCGGCCATTTTGGAAATCCAAGATGGCTTCCATTTTGGTAGCCATCTTTCTTCATTGTTCAACTGCCCATTGTGACCTTAAGATTTCACTTACACTTATGACATTTGCCACAGGTATTGGCGTGTGGGTATGGATCAGGAACATGTTGAGAAATTCAAGATGGCAGCCATTTTGGCAGCCATCTTTCTTCATTTTTTAAACTGCCCATTCTGATCATAATATTTCGCTTAGAATTATGAAATTTGGGACAGGTATTGGCCTGTGGGTATTGATCTGGATCATGTTGAGAAATCCAAGATGTCGACCATTTTGTGGTGGCCATTTTGGCAGCCATATTTCTTCATTTCTTGAACTGCCCATTGTGACCTTAATATTTCACTTACACTTTTGACATTTGGCACACGAATTGGCCTGTGGGTATCGATCAGGAACATGTTGAGAAGATGCCGGCCTAGATGGCGGCCATTTTGTGGCAGCCCTTTTGGCAGCCATCTTTCTTCATTCTTGAACTGCCCATCGTGATCTCAATATTTCACTTAGAGTTATGAAATTTGGTACAGGTATTGGCCTGTGGGTATCGATCAGGAACATGTTGAGAAATCCAAGCCCGTGGCCATTATGTGGTGGGCATTTTGGCAGCAATCTCTCCTCATTTCTTGAGCTGCCCATTGTGACCTTAATATTTCACTTACGGTTATGACATTTGCCACAGGTATTTGCCTGTGGGTATGGATCTGGAACATGTTGAGAAATCCAAGATGGCGGCCATTTTGGAACCTATCTTTCTTCATTTCTTGAACTGCCCAATGTGACCTTAATAGTTCACTTAGAGTTATAACATTTGGTACAGGTATTGACCTGTGGGTATCGATCGGGAAAATGTTGAGAAATCCAAGATGTCGGCCATTTTGGCAGCCATCTTTCTTCATTTCTTGAACTGCCCATTGTCATCTAAATATTTCGCTTAGAGTTATGAAATTTGGTACAGATATTGGCCTGTGGGTATGAATCAGGAACATGTTGAGACATCCAAGCTGGCCACCAAATGGCCACTTCAGAATGGCTGGCAACCTTGAACTGCCCATTGTGACCTTGCATAGATACATAGATACATAGATCTATACCCACATTGGTTGATTGCTTCATTCATTCACTCATTCTCCACACTGCCAAAGTATATCCTTTATCACGGGTGAATGCTAGTGCTTATATATTACGTCTTCTATCAAGAACCGTAGACATTCCTTACAATTAGAAAGTCATATCTTATACTACGTTAGAATTGTTACCAAATTAAACATGAAACTGTCAGGGAGCTTCTACAAATTAGACATCTGCCTTCGTTGTGACCAGACAAAAGAAAACATATTCAATGATATTGTAAGTGACTCTGAAATGAGCACTGCAAGCAAAATCATACGGAGCGTTAATGTCATCCAATCCAGCCGCAACGATGTACTTCTCAATAGGAGTCCACAGGGCCAGGAGTCCAGAGGACCAGCCAGACAAGGGCTAAAGGACACACTTCCCAAAAATGTCTGACAATACTTTTCAAGTAGCAGTACTTAGTTTGCAAGTTGTAAATGCTTCCCAATACAATTGTGTGCAGTTGCTGAGGGGAAATGTATAACAGTATATCATCCATTGGTCGTTCACACAACACTTGCTTAATGGCAACAGGAAGGCACAGAGACGGCACAGGAAGATGACAACGGCTCTTATGGTTAATGGTTAATATTGGCAATTATTGATATCCAGGAAATGCCTTAATATGAAATGGTGTGCAACAAATAATATACAAGAGTTAAAGGAAGTATCGGAAGTACTCACCGAAGCCGAAGAAGAAGTGTTTGTAGTAGAGGGCGCCATGGTCCACATGCTCCACTATAAGTCCTTTGTGAGAAATGATAGGCGGTTCGGATTCAGAGTCACTAGGCTGTATTGAGGTATCCAGGACAGCCACTCCATTGCATGCAGGTCTGTGGTTGAGACTGTGCACATCATATCCTGAATGTAAACACTGTCTAACTCGGTCCGTGTACCTGTTCAGGGCTATAGTCCGTTCCTCCTCCCCTCCTAACTCATTGCGGAAGTAGGAACAGGTCAACACGAGATCATTGCTCTTGTCATCACCCCCGTCCTCCTCGCCCCCCTCCCCTCGCTCCCCGTCTCCAGGGTTCCGCACCCCGGAAGCAGCCGAGGCCCCCGTCGTCACATTCTTTCTCCGATTTAAAGAGTTTTTTCTCTTGATAACGTCCGAGAAGTTGACGCAGATGCTTTGGCAGTCGTAGTGCACCAGCGCCTTCTTTTTGTGCCTGTCCTCCATCTTTGAGGGTTCTGATTCAGGAGTAGTGGCATCATGCACCTTGCCACCCCCTTCCGTCTCCCCCTTACCCCTTAACTTCTTGAATATCCCCCCTCCACCCCCACTGCCTCCCCCCTCCCCAACCACACTCTTAGTCCGCTGTTTCCTATCTTTGCTCTTTTGGCTTTTGTGCTTCAGTCGAGGGCTGTGCGACCCGTCAGCCGAGTCATCATCCGGCTGAATCAGAGTGACCCCATTGGGAACTTTGGCTGACTCGGGACTAGACACAGGGCGGGGGGAAGTTGGGGACGTCACAGGGGGCCCTCGTAGGACCTCGTTCATCTGCGGGGGAGCAGGAGCCCTCTGGTCCAAATTGTCATGCTTGAAGTCTTGCAACATGGCAAAGAAACCGTCACTACTGGTGCTCATCACGTCCAGCGAGTTAGCACTTCCATAGTCCCGTCTGAGGGCAGCCTCGTGCATTTCGGGCAGGTCCAGCCTGTCCAGCTCGAGGCTACTGTTGCTGCGATACAAACCCCTGCGCTCAGCCAGGGTGCGGACGGGAGAGCCGTGGGGGGCTGGGGGCGAGTGGTTGGGGGGCCCTGACCCCTCCTTGGATCGAGAAGATTGGGCGGAAGACTTTGCGTTGGGCAGACCTCTGGAGGAAGGCGTGTTGGGGTTGCCCTTTTGCGAGCGAGGGGGGCGGTGCTCATTGTATGAATTGCGTAGGTCGATGAATCCAGCTCGTAACTTAGCTTTGTAATATGCGTCAGAGGAGGCCGCAGTCACCCCCGCTCTTAATGGATCTGCGCCGTCCTGTTGATTCTGCGGCTGATGCTGGTTCTGATGGTGTTGCTGGTCCACATCGGCCGGGCGCTGGGGCGGGTAGAAGTCCGGAGGTGGGCGGCCCGTGCCCCCGGCCGGCAGGTGGGCCGTCACTCTCGTTGGGTAATACATGTCAGGTGGTCAGCTGCCTCCAGCGCATCTTGAGCCTGAAACAAAAAACAAGATATATAAGTTACTGAGAAATATTACAATGCCCCGAGTTACTCCTTTCTTGAACAAGAGATAATATTATATTAAGGTAAATTCTTCATGTTGCACATACTCCGGGTATTACTCCCTAAACTTCTATTTGTCAGAGGGCAAACAAAAATATCAGTGCATTTCCATGTTAAGTTAGGAAAAGTAGAGCAAAAGTAGCAAAAAGATATTTTAATCTTGGTGTGCCCCATCTGCACTTGAAGATCTACTCGTACAAGTTAAAATAATTTACACTTTCAGCCCACAATCTTGACTTTGGAATTCATGACTCTCCCATGTGTCAATTTAATCACATCAACAGTTACTTTTGAGTAATTTATCCTGCAGCAATCAGCGAATTATTTTCACAAAAAACTTTTCACAGGCAGTCATCGCTACTCAGTTCTCAAAGGGCATATGATAAAACAATACGGCAATCCCTGTGAGGAGGGAGTCTGGCAAGAAAATGCCTCCACATCCTTATTGGCAAGCTCCATGGGTGCTAAATACCAGCAAAATACCAAGACCAATTGCAGGCCAAGGAGCCACAAGCCTCAATATCGAATCAAGTTGCCAGAAGACGAGAGAGGATGTGGCCCACTGGACGACACAGCCAGTCAATTAGCAGACGACATCAACATCCGGTGTGAGGATATGCATTTCCGTTTTCACTTGAGGCACCAACCAGGGCCAAGAAAAGACAGCAAGGTCCAAGAAAAGACAGCAAGGTCCAAGAAAAGACAGCAAGGTCCAAGAAAGGACAGCAAGGTCCAAGAAAGGACAGCAAGGTCCAGCAGACCTTCACCTGAAGGTACACGGTACAGAGGTTGACCATGGTGACAAAAGGACAAAATGTCAAATGTGGAAGGCCTGCTGCTACCCATTGTATTGCTACCGATTGCATTGCAGCCCATTGCTTTGCTGCCCATTGCATTGCTGCCCATTGCATTGCTGCCTATTACATTGCTGCCAATTAAATCGCTGCCCATTGCATCGCTGCCCATTGAATTGCTGCCCATTGAATTGCTGCCAATTAAATTGCTGCCCATTGAATTGCTGCCCATTGCATTGCTGCCCATTGCATTGCTGCCCATTACATTGTTGCCCATTGCATTGTTGCCCATTGCATTGCTGCCCATTGCACAGCAGTCAGAGAGGCCTAATCTGCCCCTTTCCCAAATGACCAAACCACCAATCAGACCGATGCTAACAAATAGCAGAGGAAATCCCGAGGACCACCTGATTGGCAAATCCCTCAAGACCAGACTGACAAACAAGTTCGATCCCTGGCTATTTATAGCTCAGGAGACCAAATCAATCCTATTCCACAGTTTGCCCACGTCGTTGTTGACTAATGTTCTGTAGACAAAACTTTTCGCGCCATGTGGCAAGAAAAAAGCAGACGACAACTGTGGTAAGTTGTGGTGACGTAGAAATTTATGAAGTGACCATAGCAAACTAATTTAAAGACTGAATACTTGCCAAATATCTTCTTCACATTGGTCAAGAAATAATTCGATTCTCTATCTATGCCTGCTAGTCCGTGCGCACCGACTTCTTGCCTGCAGTAATCAGACTTTTTGTCTCAGGACCTCAACTCCAAGCAATCTGGATCACCGAAGTATCTGTGAATGTGATCTGAATCAAAACTGATTATTGTAGCCACTAGCCAGCCCAATCGTACTTGTAAGTGGCTATTGGCTTTTGCCAAGTTAGATAAATGCATAACCTTGAATAAATCATAACATGGGCTGGAGTTGATCAATCGAACTATATTTTAAATATGTATCAACATCTGGGGCTGGGCCTATAATTAACCAAAACACAAACTTTCTAGTTCCTTCACAAATATTTCTCAACCTTGGTTGGACAACCTATATGAATACCGTGTATACATTACCAGACAAGTTATGAAAGTCTGAATGGACATCATTCAAAATACTGGGTGAAGTATATTTACAGAGCTGTGTATAGACCTATTCTCAACATTCTTCTCTTATTTAAGAAAATACAATTGGACAAGTGAAAGATGATACCAGCATACTCAGAAGTAAAACAGAGTGCACTTTAGAATAGAAATAGTTTTTTCAATAGCATGGCCTTAACTTAACTAACATAGAATATACTGTATAATAATGTTACTATACACATTTTAAAATATCTTCAGCCCCTATATACCACAAGTAAACCAACCATGTCACATTATACACAAAGTAAACACACGCTACCTACCTGCAAACTGGCGAAAGTATCATGCTATGATTGCTATCCATACAAATATCCCAGTTAACACATTGAACAGAAATGGCAAATCTCCCAAGAACTTGTGAATGTACTTTACAATGTACTCCTGACAAAGTACTGCAATCTAAGTGTAAGAAAGGTTCAAATTTCACTACACTACTACAGCCAGCAAAGTATACACTGGACTAGCATTGCTGTGGAGATCAGGAATTACCTGAACTAGTCTGTTTAGCAAATTGGATGACTTCCAACTGGAAAACAGCCAAGAAAATGTCCACTGGCCTAATAATGTTACATTAGCTACCATAACCTGTGGAGAACTTTTCAAATTGAAGAAATCCTCAATTAAACATAGAGAATCTGTACTAACATAATATACATGTAGGTTATTAGAACCTGTGTAAGACTGGTTACTCCTGATCAATAAACCTGTGACTTTCCATCTATCCATCTATCTACAATGTATCTATCTGTTGATGTACCCACAAATCTGTCTATCTGCACTTATCTGTATTTTTTCCTCTCTTTCCATCTTTCTACTTCTGCTTTACTGTCTATCTGCCATTCTTCTTTCTTTCATAAATGAGCAAAACACAGGAAAATGACATGACACAGGCTAACAAGCCTGAATACACAGACCCCAATAAGTGGTACATGGCTTGACCATGGACAATAGTTTACATAATGCATAAATGTCTTGTCAGAGTTGATTGATGGGACTATATAACAAAGAGCCTGGAGAGTGGAGAGGAGGTAGCGGACTGGATATGGAGGATGAAAACATTGACAACCCCTTGAAATATGGAAGTTGGATTACATTGTGTTATACTTAGTAAAGCAAACTCACAATTCATACATCATTCTTGTAACTTCAGAAATCAGAATGTTGCAAATAAAGGAAATTATCACGAAAACAGAATTGCAAATCTCATCAAGTACACTCAACAAAGTTTCCCATATCAAAATAATGTTCTGGTTTAGTCCAACGCCTCCTTTGGTGAAAAACGCACCACAAAATACAATATCACACAAAAAGCCAGCTCTCCAAGTCAATTTATACTGGTAACCAATACTGTTGAAAATTTAATAAATCACACAGCTGATGTCACCTCTGAAATCACCACAATAACCATATGCCTGGGTGAATTTGACAGGCCTATTATGACAGGCATTAATGCAAGACTGCTATAATTGGCTGCCAAGTCATAAAATTGACTCAAATTATCATATTATGAGAATTATCGACTCAGGCAAAGCTTCGACCCAGTCTGGCCAACATTCCAGGCCACCAATGTGACGTGAAAGAACACTTGTGTTCCAAGTGGAGAACTGAGATTCCAAAACATTCCATATCCTGCCAAATGTATTTATTAAACCATATATGTGAATGCTTTCAAACCCTCAGGCACATTGGATCCTTTAGTAAATAAGTTGAGTACTAAATTTGAGTCCAAAATAAATCTGACCAACGACCTTCTTTTGGAGACCACACAGATTACAAATACATGCTTTAATAACTAGGAAGCAAAGCAGCCACTCATGTTATTTGTAGACAGAACTAGACAGACAGAGATATAGATGGATGGATAGATTAATCAAAAGACGTCTCATCCAAATGACATCCAGTTGGGATTTTGCTCTGGAA
Organism: Platynereis dumerilii; assembly: GCA_026936325.1. Classification (NCBI taxonomy): domain Eukaryota; kingdom Metazoa; phylum Annelida; class Polychaeta; order Phyllodocida; family Nereididae; genus Platynereis; species Platynereis dumerilii. Next base: position 7,371,459 of record JAPTHN010000011.1, on the reverse strand, counting down.
GATCCGTTGAAAATATTTTGGGTTCACCACCCAGAGTTTTAATATGATGAGTTTTGATGACCTTCAGCAAAGCAGGCCTGGGCTATCAATGTCTCTCACAATTCAGCATAGATAGATAAGACAGATAGATAGACATTATAGTGCAGCCCTCAACAAAAACCATTTATTGCTTTTCATAAGGCTTTTAAGTTGTTCAGGGAGGCCACAATAGACAACATGTTACACTTTCAATTGGTGTGATGTCATTGAAGGTCGAATGTTCAGTTGTATTATCAATTTATCAATCATGACAATAAATCGAAGCACAAAAGTAGCTTATGTAAGAACTACAAATAAGTGGCCAATAAGCCAAGCACTTGAGATTGCAAGGCCAGAGACAGTCATGAAACATGACCCAAGAAGAGGCCTTACACTTTGAACACAGTTGAACTTGCTACACTTTCTCCTGGCCTCAGAATGACACTGGACCAGACAATGAGACAATTCAAAGTCAGAATATCGCATGGACAATGTATTGGCCAATAAAGATATAATTTCTCTCCTCTAAAGTTCAGAACTTACAATTTTACATAAATTATATTCAGTTCTAAGTTGGGTCAAGTAGAGCGGTAACAGTACTGATCAAATAAATATCTAGTTTCTTCTACTTTCCAGGCCAACCCATCACATTCATTGTGTGTACATTTATGACATGTTTGCATCAGCAATACAAATTGTATTACTTCATCAGTTTGATCATTTGTTATCCATACAATTACAAGAAAGATGTCCAAAAAAATGTATTCTAGTGTGGTGGCTTGCCATTTTCTAATGTATGGGATTGCATGGGTGACTTGGGCATTTCTGTCGACAATATATGGCCCACATTACAGGCTGGTAAATATTATCCAACCAAAACAAACCTTGTGCATATCCAGTTTAGTAATTCAGTTACATGTCCTCAAATATTTTCTAGTTTGGCCAGAAGGAGATTGCAACATGACAATTTGGATGATGAAAAGTGCAAGGAAAGTCAAGTGTCAGTTGGCCTGTGTTGGTGACATTATGCAAGTGTACCTGTATGTTCAAACATTTTGTCAGTCCACTTTGCTTCAAGCTATGACCCCCTTACATAGAGGACTATCCCATTTCAGGACAAATTCAGGTTGTTGGGCAAACAAAAACAAGAGACACAAAATACCTGATTATCGCCCACTCAACACGCTCAGATCCTCCTCAGGCTAACTAGTGAGTAAAATCCCACATTTTAGTGAATGCTAATCACTTACACGTATGTTCACATGAGGGTCTGTATACAATGTATATTAAAAACACCACCACATCATGGATCTTTAAGTTACCCCCTTCTACATGTTCTAACTCTATGACCACATTAAGCATTATTTTGAAATTACAATCCCTTACCATGGAGAAGTGAAAAGTAAATGAAAAGTCAAATTGAAATACTTTCTAAACTCCTATAAAGGTTGCCATGAACAGATAGCCAGTGTCTGTCCTACAAAACATATGACAGATTTTGTTAGTTGTCATTTGTCAGAAAAGTAATAATTGCCAATGTCAAGGCAATTCTAAACATTTTATAATTCTCAAACATTTCAACAACTGACCACAACAATGCTGTCAACACGACTTGTAAGAGAAAAGAAACATCAACATACCAAAGAAGTTTGCTTTTCCAAAATTGAATATATCCTGGAAATTTGGTAAACCAATGGAATTCCTATTTTGGCAATTGTATCCTCAAATCTATCCTTGCGTGAAGTATCCACAACATGACCACAACAGAAATACAGAAATGGCTGTTACATCATGAGTCCATACTCACTATGGACTAAGTATGTGACTTAACACCATATATGGAAGACACTTAATGCCCCAATAGCCATGAAGTCAATTGCATTTGCTAATTACCTCTTACAAAAGACAAGGCTCTGACAGTTCATTTGTATTGTGAATACAATTCAATAAACACAGTCAAACAAATCCCTGGTATTGTATTCTGGTGTTAAAAGAGGGCATACTTATGTATACACTATTACAGGGGAATGCAGCAATTAAAATGTCTTAGGCATGCCCCTATTGTCAATGGCAAATACCAATAGCATTATTTCAAGGATAGTTTTATGGAGGTCATTGACTTCTTTAGCTGCTGTCAATACGGTCCAGCCTGAAGCAGGTATGGCCCTAAATGACAATGTATTTAGGCATTTATAGTACTTCCATGGTCCTTTGGGAGGCATTATCCTCTTAGAAATACTTCAAAATACTTCAGATATCATTCACCCTTGTATTAGACTTACCTCTTGGGCTACCACAACAAAAGCTAACTCCATCAATTGCCTTAAACATGGCTCACTTGAGTCATTTCATCCTCCAACATCTGTAACTATATTTTGAAGCCTTTGCAACTATTACGACTGAGTGGAGATTAGGTACTAATTTGGAACAACAATTAAAGTCACATTGATAATATTTATGGAGCAGAACAGAGCTATTGCTGAGAGAAAAGATTCAAAAGAAAGCCAGAGGCCTAATTGACACGAAAGCAGAAGTGTCACTGTCTAGAAGTGTCTCTTTGTCCCATGTTTTGCTGTCTCCTGTTTAATTGACAGATTCTGTCACAGTCTCTGTGACAGTGCCACACAGGTGCAATAGATGTGACAGAGACTGAGAGAAAAACAACAACTTGGCAATCCACATGCAACACTGTCATCTCAATTGATAGAAGCTAAAATGGCTTTCTTTACCAGAATTCACTTCATGAAATATAATCTATCTATCCATCTCTTATTGCTCTACCCATCTTATATTGATTTATCTTCTTATATCGATATATCCATCTAAATATCTATCTATCTATCTATCTATCTATCTATCCATCTGTCTATAACATATCCTCCAGACATTGCATGACATTGTGGCATTTGCTAACCAACAGTTCCACAACAGCCTTGCAATGAATAGCCCATCAATAGATAGCCAATGAAGCAATAGCAGTGAAAGGGAACCAATAAAATCCACCCAGGACCTTGGGATCTGCAACCAATGAACCTATTCAATCAATGCTACAATGGTTCTGCAACAAACACCAATCAGTTGCCCCTGGGGCCTGAGCAATCATCACAATTTGTGAAATCAGTCAAAATTCATGAAAACAAATAGGTAGGAAATTTGTTGATGATTGCTTCAGATGATGCAAAGCTTTTTAAAACAAAATCACATTCTGGTAAGCCATTTACAGATTACATGACATTACTGCACCAGGAGCTATCAGAATGGACTCTGATGGGAGCAATGCTGAACATTTCATGACATTTTTTTCCCTTGAAATAGCATCAGTTGAAAGTGGCTACACAACCATAACATCAGCATCAGTAGCTACATCAGCAATCAATGACCATTCTCAATGATTCTAGCACTATTGACAACATTAACTTGCGTTCTTTTTCTGCAGGTGCATTATACTTTGAAGTTCTATCAGGGAACAAGTCGATCACTCAAATACTGCCAGGCAAAACCTCAGATCACTACACCACTGCACGTGCTTTGGGGAGCATTTTTGCACTGCAACCCTGCAGGTGAGGAGCAATGCTGTGCCCAATACCTGGGCCTGCAGTGGTCTGCAGTGTTTTCCTTGCTACAGCACACCTGTATTGGTAAACCCTGATAAATTGCAGCTATTCTTAGAGCAAATACCATCAGAGACATTTGATAACCGACCCAAAGCAATAAACACTCCACTTACTGTGATTATATCAATGCAGGAGATATTCTATTTTAAGCACACACAGCAAAACAATTTCTACGCATAATGATCCAGTGACACAGGTAGAGTAGCTATATGTGTAGCCTAATAAGAAAGCAGCCCTGTCTGTCTGCTTTCTCTGTGTTCTTATTGCTCTCTGAGTCTCACTTGCTGTGTGTAAGTCTAATGGTAACTCCAGGATACCCCATGAGGAGATGACCCATGCAAAGGCAAATACCATGCAAAGGCCTACACCAATCTTATTTTCATAATTTCATTCACGAGTAGACTATCAACATGATCAATAGATTAGATAGATCTATCTGAGGATTGGCTCGAGTCCAATCTCTGTCTCTACAAATTACATTTACGATCTTGGTTAACCATGACATCACAGGGAATCAAATTTAAATGCAGCTCATTTAGACAGCAGGTCAATGTTAGTATTCTGTCATCCACAGTGCAATGAAGAAGCAATATATATATCTGGCTTCTGTTGTTTTTGTCAGTTTTTTCCTCTTATTTTTTGAGGCTGTTGACTTATTGATCTTTGGATGCATATAATCTATCTTGCCTGCTGAATCACCAGCGCTGTCAGGCAGTGCTTTCTCAATAGTCAACCTCAGTGATCAGTGCAATTTCACGATCGATTTGACAACCCACCGCTGAACCAGTATGCAACACAAATAACCATTGTGAAGTTGTGAAAAAAACTCGTGAATCACTCTTAAAAAACACAAAACGTGAAGAAATCAATGACACATCAATGGGGTGAATGGAGTGATGAAAAAAATTACACGACTCTTGATTCCTGATCGATTATCATTTTATTGATCAATATTCATAACCAATCAATGTCAGAATGTGATATTGTGAAAGTGGCTGACCTAGATTTAGTGTGGATCGTTCTGGCAATTATGAAAAGGGGACAGTAGAGTTGATTCTAAATACACAGAATAAATTTCAAATTAATATAGATCAGCAGCATGAATTATCACAACATTTCATTCTTACAACTGTAACAAATATTTTATCAAATGCATGTATGAATAATCAATATAATTAGCCAAAATTGTGTGATGACCCATCCCAACTAATCTACCTGGACTAGACAGGCCTATCTCAAAATAACAATTGAGGCTGCCTCAGGAGTTAAAAAATGTCGAAATTTGCATTTAAAAATACATGTTGAGAGTCTGATTTGATTTGATTTGATTTTAATTTCTTGGTCATGAACCATCATGCGGCACATGAAATTTGTGGTGAGCCTTCCGCATATGTTACAGCTCAGGGCAGCTGCAGTGCAGCGCCCATGGGCAGAGGATACAGGAACATTGCCCAAGGTTCCCATGCCGTAGCACCCTCGAGATCCAGTGTTGGTGATCGCCGTATGATGGTGATGATTGATGAGAAGACTGGTAGTCTGGCACATACCCTATTAATTCAGGGATGCCCAGGGTCTTTCAGTTGCCCCAGCAGAGAACACTGGATACAACCCGCCTCCATTTAATGTCCCATGGGCTCGGACTAAATTGAGTTCCGGGGTGGGATTCGAACCCACGCCCTCAGAGCCAGTGGTTGTGCAAACTAGCACTCTTAACCATTAGGCCACGGAGTAACTATAACATTACACAATATTAATAAACCTGTGAGGGAAATTAAGCAAAGCATGTTTAAGATATTGATCCGTGTTCATGGTGCTCACATGTTTAACAGAATTTTAAATTATTAATTAGCCATGTGTTGTTGGGGTGAGTATCCGGGTACGATCACATTATGTAGACAATGTATCAATTTTTTTCAATTTTAAAAAGCTACCATTTTATTTCTGATGCACACAGATACTGCTCTACAATCATGAGATGAAATAGGCCTATGATCTTTATTATTATTGGTATAATTTATTGAAGTTACCAACAATTATTAAATACCACATGTCAACCATGCATGTCCATCTTTGTTATTATAATGCAACTTCCTTCCATTAAAAATAACTAAATTTCAATTTATTTTTAAATCAACCATAATTTTAACAAATTGCCTGAAGCTTTAAGAAAAATAAGTGGATGTTTCAATACTAATAACAAACCAGGGATAATTTTGAAATGTTGAAAAATATAAAGATGGAAAAGAATCATTATTGCACCTTTTATATACATTTTACAATGTAATCCTGAGAGCAGCTGCCCCACAGCAGTGTTCAACACTTAATTAAAGCGATGAAAAGAAGAAATGCAAAAGAAAAGAGACTCAAAATATTCTGGCATATTCCCACGGAGCCCCTTGACTGCATCTTGCAAGACAAAAGACCTACCGCCAGCTGCTGCCACCAAAATTCATCAAAAATCCATCATAAACTCCAAAACATAATCCTAAGTAAGTCCCCAGCAGGGCCCAACTCATTTAAGCACTTTTATCCCTGCAATACCATGACAAATTCGGTTTCTTTTCAAACATAACTCCCAAAATGGCATTACACATTCAGTAAATTTCAGACTATATTCAAAACTATTTTCATAAACATACACAACCACTAGCTATATCACCTAAGTCCTATCATGAACATAATTCATAAAGCAATTAAGATAATTTGCACAATAAAATACTGGGTTTAAAAAATAATAATAATATGTAAATGGCACTGCCATGAAATTCGCACAGCATTGTCATAGAACTACTGCATTATCTTCAACTTTCCATGCAGAAGCCCAATTTATCTTTTTAAAGGACTGGGCAAATGGCCAGATAGATAGAATAGATAGATAAGATCAGATCTATAGATTCGATAGATGGAGATACATAGATGGAGATAGATAGATAGATAGATAGATAGATAGATAGATAGATAGATAGACAGATGGGATCTGTAAATTTGGATCTATTATGTTAAATTCAATAAAACCATAGCTATTCAGAGATGACTGTTTACTATTAGACTGTTACATAATTTGTTGATAGTTAATGAAGATTATGTAACCTTAAGTGTTGTTATGATTTCTTACTTTGTGAGCCATTTAAGTCATTAACTTTTGTGACTTTTAATTCTCTGTCACTACTTTCAATCAGGGGTATGGAAATAATTATTTCCAATGTTGATACACATGTTGATTTAAATCCCTGAAATATGTCATTGGAGGTTGTTATACGACAAGACTGAAATTTAAAGCTATTTTGGAAGATATTTGAGGTATTTTAATTATTTACCAAACCAAACTCTGACTAAACTACTAGCTCCACTTTTATGGCAACTACAGGCACTTCCTGTCCAGGAAGTCACTGTAGACAGGAGCAGCAAACAGAATGAGCTGTCCTTGTGCTAAGTGAGCTTCGCTCATGGCTGCCTTCGGCATATTAGAACAATGTAATCTACCTTCAAATTGCATGTATATATACATGTAATGTTCAACAATGTATGGCACTCTAAATAAATTTTGGGTCCTCCCCTATCGGGATAGGACCTATCTCTATGAGCTCATGGCCCACAGACTTATTGTCATTCTAGAAGAGAATGACAACGTTTACTTGTGCATATATCATCTAGAACAAGCGTTCGCGCTTGTTTTCAGCTGAGATCGGATTAAAATTAAGTGCCAGGCCAGACCACTGACCTGAGGTGACCTGCTACCCAGCATGCCTTGCGTCGACCTCTATTCATCGAAGCCATAGCGCACAGACAAGAACCGCCGAGGGGAGGCGGGTGGGAAGCTCAAGTAATAAGTCTGTGGGCCATGAGCTCATAGAGATAGGTCCTATCCCGATAGGGGAGGACCCAAACTCTATTGTCGCTCATGGCCCACAGACTTATTGTCATTCTAGAAGAGAATGACAACGTTTACTTGTGCAGATTCACCAAGAGGCGGTGGGGAAGGAACCCGCGTGCCAAAGAAAGAGGCATTGACACCCATAAAGGAGCAGGGAATGCTGCCAAGGGCAGCCTCAGTGTGGTCTGGCTGAAGATACCGAAGAACCAAGGTAGCCTCCCATCTAGAGCGACACCAAGTCTGAGCTGAGAGGGAGGGAGTCCTTGAAGTGTCGCATGCCCAAGAGCCACGTGTGGGGGTTGGAGGCGAGACAAACAAAACAGGCACCGGAACCCGCAGATGTAGGGGGTGACTGGAGAAGAGAACTGGGGGTGGCTCCAAGGAGGCACCCCCAGACCTGCCAAAGAGCCGTGGGAAGGCGTCAAAGCAGGAGGAACAAGAGTCAAATAGCCAAGAGGCGTATGGATGACTGAAGACTGCTGTCTGGGTGTGCCAAGGGAGCACCCATGGTCCCGTCTAAGAGCCGTGGGAAGGCGTCAAAGCGGGAAGAACCCAATGTCAATGTAGCCCAGAAGCGTACAGACGAGGGCCGCAGAAAAAGGTAGAAGAAGAGCCCCCCACCCAAAAGCCGTTGGAAGGCCTGCGGGGGGCAATAAGGGTCCTTGTAGTCCAGAGGCATACTGCGGAATCGGAGAGGACAGCCTGTGTGCATGCTGAGGGAGCACCACCACCCCCCCCCCCAAACGCCCGAGAGAGGCGTGTGAGAGTCAGCAACCACGGTCAGCGTTGCCGGAAGGCGTACGGACGACCGGAGAAAAGGATGCGACGAGGGAGCACCACAGGACCCGCCCCAGAGCCCATGGAGGGCGTCAGAGCGGGAGAAACAAGTAACTGTAGCCCAGTGGCGTACGGAAGACTGCAACGACAGCAAGAGGTCAGAGCTGTACAACAGGGAGGACCCGGGTCCGCCCCAAAAGCCGAGGGAAGGCATCGAGGCGCGAAAGCAAAGGTCAAGGCAGCCAAGAGGCGTACAGAAGACCATAGAAGACAACCAGGACGCTTCCAAAGAAGCACCACCAGGCGCCCGCTCACATGCCGGAGGCAGGAGAGGCAGGCCCGAGCCAAAAGCGAACCGGAGAAAGCCGCCGCGAGCCGCCGTCGCAGGAAAGAGGACGACGTCCGAGCTGACATCAAGCGAGGAGAAGGCCCAAGGCACAGGCAACAGATCCCGGAGGTGTAGGGGGCCTGGAGAAAGCTGCCGGGGCAAGCGGCCGCCGGAGAGAGAAGGCCATGTCCGGGTTGACGTCAGACTCGAGAGATGGGCAGTGCCCAGCTACTGAAAGCCAGAGCGGGAGACTGAGCCAGAGGAGACGCAAGACGCAGCGAGACGCAGGAGCCGCCCACAGATGCTGGAGCCAGAAGACGTGAGGCGGCATGAGGAGGCCTGAGGGTCGAAGGCCCCCCGCAGGGAGATGCCAGAATCCCCAGGAAAGGCACACAGAAGAACATGCCCAGAGGCAAGCCACCCAAACCAGGAGATCCGTGGAGGGTGGAAGCCATGCGGCGACCATCCGGAGGAGAGTCAGTGGCTACTGACAGAGGACTGCAGGAGACGGGACTGAAGATTGGGGCCCTCGGTGAAGAGGGACAGCTCGGGGAAGCCGGGGACAACCCGCGGCAGGGCCCGAGCTACAAGCCCCTGCAAGAAGCGAGGGGAGAGAAGAGCAGCCGTCCCGAGAGGAAGAGATCCAAAGCCCCCAAGCAGCAAAGCCAGAGGCAAGCCCAGACGAAGGCGGAGGACAGAGCAGTCCAAGCCAGACAGACGAGAGCCAGCCGAAGACATTCCATGAGGGCGCAGACGCCCAATCCCTGAAGGGGTCCCTGCCGAGAAGGAGCCGAGCTGGAGAACCAGAACCAGCCGTAAGCATCCCCCCCCCTCCCCGAGGAAGGCAGCGGAGGAGCAGATGAACCGACTAATCCAGGCCAACCAGCCGCAGGACAGGTGACAGTCAAGGCCAAGTCAATCCAGGAGTGCGAAGATAGCCCACCATGCAAGGGTACAGAGAAGGCATGGAAGCTGGAGAAACGAACTTCCCGAAGAAGGGTCCGCTGTGGGCAACGCCCGACAGACGAGACCAGAGCTCAGAAGAGGAAGCCCGGCCGCATGAAGGGCAGGACGATGAGGCCCGCGAAACCATAGCAGACGCTGGGTAACGACCGCGAAGAAGTCTAGCGTGGAGGAAGAGACACACCAAGGAAGACGAGAGGGCATCGGTCTGCAGAGTAGAAGCCACCATCAAGAGTCCTGTCCAGAGCCGAGACGTAGGGGCCAGGAGTACCAAAGCCAAATGGAGGCTTGCCAGAGCTCGGCAAGAGATAGCCACCGGACAACTGTTCCAGGCGAACCCCCGAGGAGACAAAGCCGCACGGACAGGGAAGAGGAAATTCCAGCAGTGGGAGAGGGCAGCCCAGGAAATCACAACTGGCCCAAAAGGGCGCAGTGTGAGAAGAGTTACGGGACCGGTCAGAGGTCCGAGTTCCAGGGACAACAAAGACCAGGGTAGTGCAGCGCGAAGCGTGACACCCCAGAAACCAGGAACAATGCAGAAGCTGACGAGCCGGTGCCCAGGGAGCAATGGCTAAGCAGCCGAGAACCCAACACTCCGGAGAGCACAGGAGAGGGCCCCTGGGGGACCCGCCCATCCAGAGCGCAGCAGATGCCGAAAGTAGTCCAGAAGAGGCAGCGAGTAGTCTAGAAGAGGCCCGGTAGGCCAGAAGAGGTCCGAGTAGGCCAGAAGAGGCCCGAGTAGTCCAGAAGAGGCAGCAAAGAAGTCCAGAAGAGGCAGCAGGCAGTGCCGGCGAGCACAGAACTGGGGATCCCAGAGGGAGGACACCCAGCCCCAGGCCAGCCAAAGGCGTGGCCACAAAACAGGGAGCAGCAGGACCAAGCCACTGAGAGCGACCTGGAGCAGTGCTGTCCGGGGCCAGGCGGGACTCCAAGAATGCAACGGCACAGGAGATATGAGCCAGTAGGAGAAATAGTGCTGGCAGAAGCTACCAAATCCCCATGATGCCAGTGGCAGGCAGGAAGTAGCGGTAGACCCAGGTTCCATGTCCGGAAGGAAAAATGCCCATCCAAGGGAGTAAACCACCAGCAAGAATATGGGGAGTCCAAGGCTGGGGACGTGTAGAAAGACCTCCAATCAGGCAGGGCGGAGCAGAGCCGGCCCTACAGGAACAGTGCGGCAGAATCCATGGCCCTGCCCCAGGCAAGAACCTAGAGGGGTCCCAGTGAGGCCAGAAGGAGGACCAAGACAGAGGCCCAGAGCCATCAGACGGAGTACGAGGAGGAGACGTAGAGCCAGAATTGCTGCAGGCCCAAGAGCAGGGCGAAGGAGACACAGCTAGGGCCATGGAAGGGCGGCCAGAGCCAACTCAAAAATTGCCGGAAGATAAGGTCCAGAAGACAACCCGGAGCCAAGAGGGCGTCCGAGACTCACCGAAGGGCAGGCTGGAGGAAAGCCCGTCCAGAGGCAGAAGCCGCAGACCAGGGCAGGAGCGGAGAAGACAGAGCCCGGGAAAGGATGTAAAGCCCAGGCCGGGCCAGACAGAGCAGGGAAGGTTGGCTGGAGGCCATCCAAGCGGCCCAGACCCACCGGGAGGAGGCAGGAAGGCAGAAGCAGCAAAGTCTCCAGGACCAAGCTAGACAGCGTTGGCGCGTCGGACAGAGCAGTAAAGGAGCCCGGAGAACGGTGGTGACACGGCGAGGATGAACCATAGCAAGAACCAAAACCTAGCCCATGGGCGTAGGTTGGAACCGCAGAACAGGGCGAGAGAGAGCCAGGGAGAGATCTCGAGAGCCCACCAAACAACCATGATGATGAGGGGGTCCTCAGCACATGGTACACTCCCCGACGACCAGGCGACCAGCTGAGGGTCTGTAACAGGTCCAGGTTGAGCAATGGAGCCTTAGGCCGAGGCCCATCAGGACGAAGATCCAGTAGACAGGAGCCACGGAGCAAGGATAATGATGGAGAATTGGAGTGACTGACAGCGTCCAATCCTCTCAAACTTGTAAGACAGAGCCCAGGAAGGGGTGTCTAGAGCCCACAGGAAAACCCGGAAGATGCATGGGTTCTCAGTACGGTACACAGATGAGCCCAATCCCGCAGGACCCGAAGCAAGACTCAACACCCAGCCAAGTGGCGTAGGTTTGAGACAGAAGAACAGGGCTAGAGCCCATTAGGAAAACCAGGAATAGTCAGGGATCCTCAGCCAACAGTAGGCAGACCAATCCAATCCATCACTGGCATCAGGACCCAAACCAAGAGCCCCACCCAGCCAAGTGGCGTAGGTTGGGGACAGAAGACACGGGCAAGACAGAGCCCTGGAGGGGTGTCTAGAGCCCAATAGGAAGACCAGGCAGAGGCAGGGGTCCACAGCACACAGCACCTTGCTGAATCCAATCCATCAGGACCAGCAGCAAGACCCCAGACCTAGCCAAGTGGCGTAGGGTGGGGACAGAAGAACAGGGCAAGACAGAGCCCAGGATGGGGTGTCAAGAGTCCGCTAGCCCAAGAAACCAGGAAGATGCAGGGATCCTCAGCACATCATGACATGGTACACAGCTACAGCACTGCATCAGGACCTGAAGGAAGTCCAAGACCCAGCCAAGTGGCGTAAGTTTGGGACAGAAGAACTGGGCAAGACAAAGCCCAGGAGGGTTGCCTGGAGCCCAGGATGACAACATAGTCTTCAGCAGATGGTACACTCCTGCACTGATGACAGGACAGTATCAGTGTGTTGGATCGCATCGTCGGAGTCCAGGGAAAACAAATCATCATGCGTTGATTCCCGGAGGAAACACACGCAAAAACGAAGAAATTACTTCACAAATAGGTAGAAATGGAAGAAATGAAGCCACCAGCGAGGATATAAGGTGGGTCAGAGCGAAATACCAGCGTCTAGAACCCCAAATCCATCGCTCGCATGAATCCACGTGCTCGCCATGACAGTGGGCGAGACGGGAAACGATGTCTTCCAGCGCGAATTCCAGAGGGAAACGCTTCGGAAAAGTGGCAAAATGGAAGAATCTACGAAGAATAGGCACTGATGGACATACAAAACGAGTTCCTTAACGAAGAAGACGTGTAGGGACACTCGTATTTGAGTCCTGAAGTCGAAGTAACAACGCTGGACGCCATGATGGGCGAAGACGTTGACATCGACGAACGATCTTTGAGGCGACGAAAAACTAAGAAAAATTACTTACCTGAAGACGACGAACGTCAGAAATGATACAACAGTATCCAAGAAAGGTTATACTCAGTAAAACAACCATTGTCAATGCCTCAATCAACCAAAAACAAGCAGCCAGCTGACGCATGTCTGTTGCGTTGGACGGCTGAGATGAAAAGAGGTCGACGCAAGGCATGCTGGGTAGCAGGTCACCTCAGGTCAGTGGTCTGGCCTGGCACTTAATTTTAATCCGATCTCAGCTGAAAACAAGCGCGAACGCTTGTTCTAGATGATATATGCACAAGTAAACGTTGTCATTCTCTTCTAGAATGACAATAAGTCTGTGGGCCATGAGCGACAATAGAGTCATCATTTTATAAGACACTTGGTACATCTGTACAGTATCAATATGCACACTAAAGCAGAACTGTCACCATAAGGTACAATGTGAAGCTTGATACTTTCAAAACTACAACAGGACAACTTCATAACCCTTTACTCCAAGCACAGGAGATACCCCCAGTAGTCAAACCTTTATAATTCAGACAATCATTATGTATGTAGGCCTATAGTACAGCCTGAAGACATCCATGGGTAGCCTACTAGGCCTGCATGATAACTGTAGATGTATCACTCCAGGTTATCTGAGCAACCACAGTGCAGGCAGTCAGTACTAGTCACTAGTCAGGCACCCCACAGCTCTCTATACACAATGTGGTTATTGTAGTACACACATTACGAAGGCTATTTGTGCAAAGTGATCTAGCCTGGTCATCCCCTGGACAGTTTTAGACCAGCTCTAGACCAAAGGGTTACCTGTCAATATCTGTTTTGTTTACATCAATCAGGCATCTACCCCACAACCTTATCCACTAACAATGGCAAACAATACAACTTTTTCAAGCCCAACATGCTACCCAACTTTGTAAGCAGAGTCCAGTTTACACCAAAGCTCCAAGTAAACATTGTAAATGTGTAAGTGCTTTGGCCTCTCAAGGTCCTGGGTTCGATTCCATTCTGAGAATAACTCCCTGACCTTCACGAAACATCCCGTTCAAGTGACATATTAACTTCACGGTCCCTTGTATCTGTTTCTATGACGTGCGAATGAAAGATCCCAAATATGGGTAATCGTAGAACACATTGTGAATTCCTCCCCCCCCCCAAGATTTCCAAGAGTGCCCTCCCCCCCCATCTTACAAGCCCGTATGACAGTTGTTCGAACGTTCATTGCAAGCAATTTCGAATACTGTAAGTTGATCTGGCACTGCTGCACGGAGACAGACACCAAGAAAATAGAAAGAATTCAAGAACGTGGGTTAAGGATAGTATTCCAAGATACAACATCCAGTTATGAACATCTTCTGGAAAAATCTGGTCTTAAAACACAAGAGGTTAACAGATTACAAGGTATCCTAGTTGAAGTTTTCAAGGCCCTAAATGGGCAATCTCCAGTGTATGTTCAGAGACTATTTTCTAAATAAGTGTCAAATTACAATTTAGTACACGAAAATCAACTGACACTAGTACATCATAGGACTAAGGCCTATGGCCTACAGACTTTCTCACATCAAGGAGCGCGAATGTGGAATGTACTACCAAACAATTCTAAAATGACTGATCAGTTATCTGTTTTCAAAAATGGACTTAACAAAATAGACATAGGCGCCTTGAGGTCGCAATTGTAATTTTAGGTTTTTATAAGTGTTTTTACGGTTTTTACAGTGTTATAACTGTTTTTATTAATGTTACGATTTCGGTGAGAGTAGCTCTGTGAGCTAATATTAATTGTATTTTGAAACCGAATTGAAATAAAACTTGTCTTATGTCTTGTCTTATGTCTTACATTTGCTTTGCTTTTCGAAGATATTACAATGTCATGTCAGCCCTGTTTGTCAGCAGTGGCAGGTTGTTCCTCCCAAGATACAAACCTCATTAGTCTCACTCAGCATGCTCAAATGCTGAAGAGCATACGGACAATCATTAAGCAAGTTCATGTAACACCAGTTGCTAGAGTTGCACAACAATGGTCCACACCAGTTGCACTTGTTGCACAGGTCCAGCAATCCATAATTCAGAAGCCGCAAGAATCTTTAAGTGCCAACGACGTTCACATTGCTCATGCTTCTGGAAAGTGCCCTTCAGCAAGTTTGGCTCCAGAGGCAACAGACAATGTCAGACATGCACACGGTGATCCACTTGAACCCAAATCAATAGCATGACTCGATTTCAAGTTCAATCAGCTGCATGTTCAAGGTTAGCAGGTTGGGAGAGAGAAACAGAAAGATCAACACAAACAATAATTTCACAAACATTTCTTGACAATTGCCAGGTAATAATACTGTTATAATTACCTCCTCAGGCAAAGCCAATTTAGTTATTTTCAAAAGCATAAACTGCGTCTTTGCTTTTAACTTCGTAATACATACAGAGTTCTATACCTATAAGGTACTACGTCTCAGTTCAAACAAAAGATACACTATTCCAAATTTCTTTTCATTCTTCTCTGTCACTTCACAACAAGATGACGTTCATGCTCAAACAAATACACAACATCATCCACAAGTGCAGAATATTTTTGAGGGAAATCCCTGTGAAATATGAAACTTGGCAAAACACGAGGATCTACGGATTCTGCGAATGACATGATTTCTGCCTCATGGCATCACTTGCGAAATAATGAAACACGTCGAAAAGCCGTGTCAGAGATCCCGAGACCTGATTGTTTGAAGTTTGATACAGCTCATGTAACATGGCTTAGAGGCGTTGATTAACAGGGGTTTACAAGTCAGTAACATACAAGAGGAATTACACACATCAATCACCTCAAAGGCTTAAGAGTCTCTCTATCTCCAAGCAGGTTGTAAAGAAGCTGCATGTCAATGACAATAAGAGCAGGAGCTAAGGATTTAGTTGATACTGTCAATGTACTGATCCTTTCAACATGCTCAACATGCTCAAGGCAGTATCGACAGCTCTTCATCTGCACATATAATCAATTGAGGGGACACCAGAATTAAATAAACTAGATATATGCTGCAGAGCAGATTCGCTGGTGAAGATTCAGGAATAGAAATTGAGATATCTCTCCCAAGGCGACAGTTGTCAGCTATCATTCATGTATATGTATCTTAATATCTGTATACTGATAAATGGATGATGTGTCATGGATATTCATGAATGGTTATGTGGAAAATTAATTATTCTTCATAATCTAGGTCTTTCACAGAACATGCCAGTCATGATAATATCATGGAGGTTGAGGATTTTGTATTTGCTGTATAGATTCACAGACCTCCAAATATATACAGTGCCGCCTGTAAGTAAGTGAAACGCATGATATTGTGCCATTGCATCAATGTTAAACATCCTTAACCAAAATGCTTCTAGAAGGAAGAATTCTCATCCGATGAGAGGAAAACATTTTGGGTCATAAAAGCCGATATGTGAGGCATGTGGGATAAAAATAGCAGCCAATTTTCTTCGCTGTAGTCGGAGTTAGGTATGGGTAAAAGTCTTTGATAAGTAAGTGAAACGCAGGCCCAATGTTAAAACATAGGGAAGGGTGGTTCACTTACTTATCAAAGACTTTGACCCATACCTAACTCCGACTACAGCGAAGAAAATGGGCTGCTAATTTTATCCCACTTGCCTCACACATCGGCCTTTACGACCCACTTTGTTTCCCTTTCATCCGATGAGAATTCATGCCTCCCCAAGCAGTTTGGCTGAGGATGTTTAGCATTGATGCAATGGCACAATGTCATGCGTTTCACTTACTTACAGGCGGCACTGTATAAACAGAAGTAGTACAGTAGTAATCCTTTTCTTTCTTTAGTAATCTGTTCTACATCAAAACATATATACATGCACAACTTAACATCAGTCCTACAGCCCTTGGGATTTCCAGGCAATTTTTCCAGGCAAATTGAGGCAATTCTTTTTTTATTCACTTCTTTTCTGGCAGGTGCATTCACTTTCTAGGCCAACATAACATTTCTGGGGGATCAAGGACATTTGATTTGCCAAGAAAATAACATTATAGATTTGGGTTACTCAAAATGGAGAAATAATTAAATTCCAAAATTGAAAAGATGCAGTCAACCTCAATGATTAGTTGCCATGGCAACAGGCTTTTCATAAAATGACATTTCCAGTGAAAAAAACCCACAAAACAAGTCATGAATTGAAGCTGTTCTATCTCAATTTTCTGAATCAGTAGCTAGTGATGAGTTGTAATCAGATATAGGTTCACCATTGTCCTCCTGCCTCAGGCCCTCAGCTAAAAAGAAGCCATTCTAAACAAGTGAGTCAAAGTGACAAACAACTTCCAGCTAATTCACTTACTTCTTTATTTACTTCTTTAGTGTTTTTCAGTGATTAAGTCTCTCAACACTTACATTATAAGTTCCTATCAATTTAATTTTATAAGGCGTTTCAATTTTTCAAACATTGAGAAGTAAAATTTAAGCAGCCACACAGGTCAGATTAGTGGCCTCATGTCAAAGTCTCATGTACACATGTTCATACATTCAATATCAACACCTTGCAGATGGAGACACTTCGCAGCCTTAATAATTGAAACATAATTCCTAGTTATGACCAGTGGCAATGGTATTACTGTGAGACTCTTTGCATTCTGTGGCATCAATGTGCGACATTAGGCATCATTGTGAAGTTTTTGGCATCATTGTGAGCTACATGGAACATAAATCACAGGCAAACATGACATGTGGCATCAAAATGAGACATCAAGTTTATTATCAGGCATCATTGTAAAAGTTCATGGACGCATCGCTCCATGAGTCCATCTACATGATCTATCAATGATATTCTATGGCTTTGAGACATTTGGCACCGACAAGAGATAAGGTAATATTTGCAGTCAAATGGGGTGATGGTTATTGCCAATGGAAAATAACGAAGAGCATAACCGGAGCAGAAGCATTTATTTCTTGCTTCATTCTTTCTTGCTCCATTTCTTTCTTGCATCATTTCTTTCTTTCCTCATTCTTTATTCCTGTTCTTTTAGCACCATTTCTTTCTGTCATGTGATTTTATGAGGAACTCCAGAACCGCCTCCTGGCACCGCGAGACCCGCAACGATCTTGATCCGGCCATTTTCTTATCACGACACGAAACCTGTTCAAATAGCCACAAGACGGTCACCATGGCAACCACAGCATTCAACAATTGTATCACGTGGCTCCCAGATTTTGTTTCTTGGATTTCTGTGGAATGTCGATGCTAACACTGCTACTATATGGCCCCTTGACTTGTGATAACAGCAAGATAATAGAATCATAGAATCAAAACACCCTGGATTATATCTGGCATTGTGCATGATAACACAATCCACATGTGATTCTACAATCAACATGCTGCAGAAGACCAACCAATCTACAAGTCAATACCTTGCAGTCCAGCAGCAGACAAGCAAATGAATAGGTTTCCAGGAAATACAAGTTAAGCCTGGTATAAGTAAGGTAAAGCTGATTAACAGGTCTCTAAAGTCAGGCAAAGCTAAAAATTACTCAAAAAGGTTGCAAGAACTACACTCTTCAGCATGATCCATAAACAATTCAGCATTAATATAAATGTAAAATGTCTATTCACTGAGATGCAAAATATGATAGAGAAAAGGCCACAAGCTTTAAGGATGGGCCATTCAATAACAAATATTGCTAATATCATTATGTTGGTGAATCATGATCACCTATACAATGTATACAATATACAGTTTTGTAATCTATCATATATTTCACATCACGCACATGGGCCCCTAGACACATTAACCATGAATGCAGATGGTGCTATCAAAATGCACAACAGCCTATACCAGTGGCCACGATTTATGGTTAATTAATTATTGAGCAGTATCCTCATGGGTGTATCATAGCAGTAATCTGCAGTATATGAATAAGTAAATTATGAATTGACATCATTTGTAGTCAAGAGCCACAACTTGCTGAGTTAAAACTCATAAAAATTGGAAAGTGAGCAAAAAATAAGTAAATGCAGTACTTTCTGTACAAATTGTTTAGCATTCATAATCTGACTATGTTCTGCCTCCATTTTTGCACTACTAAGGTTTATAAGGAGCCAATGACAGACAGGAACATGGCGAAGAGGTGAATACACTCATCACTTATCATGGGTTGTCCGCTGTCCAGGTGAGAAACAAACCTGGGTCCCCAGACATAACGCCTTTGATTGACCAACACCAAAGCAACAAGTTTGAAATGTTGTGGCACTGAAGCGTTCCGAAACATTTTTTATGGTAGGTTGCAACAAAGCAGCTTCGATTCCTTCGAATACCATAAATTGTATTACGCGTGTGCTTCCATGCTTCACATGTTTCCATTACATGAACATTTTGAATTTGTTCTTTGTTCGCCTAAAAATATTATGAGACTTAATTAAAAAGTTGAATGTTAAAATGTAATAAGGCAATGACAAAGAAACAAAGAGCATAAATAATTAGGTTATTCATGAAATGTTTGAGCAACAAATGCTTTTGGCAGAGCAACAAGGGACAACAAGAGCAATAAGTTTCCAATGACAAAAGCCTGATCACAACACAGAAAACAAAATGCAAGCTGGTGCTGAATGACACACAAAAAACAAGATGCGGCAGAACATGTAGCAAAAATGTTGAAAAATGATGAAAAATTACAGAAATGGTCAGGTCAAGTAATAACACAGACAATAAACTGCCTCCACAGCAGGAGAGCTTCACCTTATGGAACAATTTTCTGCATGACTTGCCATGTCACCGTTATGCAAGGGGAGAATGCTTCACATAAGCTTATAAATGCAACAGAGGAGGTCTCTACATTGCAAGAGACAAAGTGTGGAACTTCAAGAAAACTCTACCCAGAATCCTGACCAGACAAAATAGAATGCTAATGGAACAAATTTATCCAAAAAATATACGCTTTCTGACAATAAAAGTGAGTTTCTTAGTTTGCTTGTTTGTGTTTTATGCCTCTGCAGCACCTTAGTGGGCTATATCGAGGCAGGCGATCGCCGTATGATGATTAATTCAGGGATGCCCAGGGTCTTTCAGTTGCCCCAGCATAGAATACTGGATACAAACCGCCTCCATTTAATGTCCCATTGGCTCGGCTTAAAGTGAGTTCCCGGGGTGGAGTTTCTTAGTATATAGGCCTATAAAAGCATTTTCATTGGCAAAACCCTCAATTATATTATTTTTAATTCGAGCATGCATAACTATCAATGGCTTTCGCCTTTCGCCCAGTTACACAAGATCATAGCGACATCACACTTCAACCAAATTGTTTTGTAGGATCTCAAACGGGGCTTTTTGACACGTCTCTTTTACTTTGCAAGTGATGCCATGAGGCAGAAATCTTGCTATTTGCAGAATCATAATATTTTGCCAAGTTTCATATTTCACAGGGATTTCCCCATAAGACATTCTGCACTTGTGAATGAGGCAACTCTATGCAACTGGTGTTACTTGTAAAGATGGACCATTTGTCAATTTTGAGTACTTCATGCTCAGTATGGACTTTGAAGTGCATG
Source organism: Platynereis dumerilii (assembly GCA_026936325.1). NCBI lineage: Eukaryota > Metazoa > Annelida > Polychaeta > Phyllodocida > Nereididae > Platynereis > Platynereis dumerilii. The sequence goes on along the minus strand of JAPTHN010000011.1, from coordinate 7,351,167 downwards.
CAATGGACCTTGGTTCTAATATCATGATCAGATGATGAAAGAGCCGAAAGGAGGAGGAAAATAATTTTGAATAATATGCTTTTTTGGCACTTCAAAGAGTTTCAAGCATGATACTTAGGCATAACATGCATGCCCACTTTTTAAAACAACCTTCAGTTCAGCAATGGCACGGGCTTCAATGGTGCTAGTGTGGTATGACAAATAACTTAAATGGTGAAATAGCAGCAGGTAATAAGCAGTAAAGAACAAGGTATCACATAACTACTTTAAACTTCTTTAAACTAGGGGCACTATAGTCTACACAACCTTAGTTACATACAAGTGGCTATAATCACCCTATTATTGTTGTTAAACTTTCCTGTACTGTATTGAAAGAGTGGGAGGACGGCAGGCTAACATGGGATGGTTGGGTGGGCAGCTGGGTAGTGACTGGATATTGCGGAGGTGGTATTGCCTTCGGTATTACAAAATGTACACTTAATTTACAGTGGGTAGCTCAACTGCTGAAGGGCCAAAAATCTGTACTCCAACAGAAGATGATGGGTCCAACACACAAACACAAAGAAACGTAAAAGGAGGGCTCTACAAGAAAAGTTCAAGAAAACCACAAGAAAATAGAACTAGCACAAAAAGTACAAGAAATACAAGTCTTGAAGAGGCTCAGTTGATAAAGAGGGTGGAAAAAGGTCTAAAAAGCAACCCAACATGTTGAGACATGTATAAGTCGAGATATGTAAAAGAAGTTAGGCCAGTGGGGCAGGCAAGGACTCCAAGGAGACAAGACATGAGTTCGAAAAGGCAAAGAGGGAGTACAGTCTAGACAATGGTATAGAAAAGAGGACAGATTACTCTAAAGAGTACATACAGTAACACACACGTCCACTCAAATTTGTAAACTGACACTGAAATTATCTCCCTGGGTCTGAGGTTCTCTTATTTTTTGCCCCCATCTTTTTCTCAGCCCTTCTCAAGTTTGCAGTGCACAGCAAGTCTTCATGTTGCCCTGTATAAGTGTATCAGTTACACTCTTGGGGCTCAATGTCCAAAGGCAATAGCTAAGACCTAAACAGATAGATATGATCTTCAAAACTCTTAACTAAAACCATGATTAGGTTTCATGATCCTGCTATCTTGCAACAAACTGTATTCTCAAGTCAGTTATTTGAGAGTTATCTTATTTAGTTCTTGGACCACCTCCTCCAGCACAGACTGTAGGACCAGTGCTAGTTGTTCTCCTGTGTTGCTGAGATACATATTAATTTCTGCATAAATATCAAGATACCAACCACGAAGAAAGCTCTATAATTAGACACACCTAAGAAGAATTGTGACCTGAGTCTTTGCATTATAATTGTGATAAATATAAATATGAAACACTTTGTTACAGCTAAGCTTAAAACATAATTACGTAAATAGATGCATCGTTCAATCACGATTCTGTAATATTTGGCATTTTGAAATATGTATGAATCTACCATAAAATTGAAATTGTACACATTTGAAAAAGCGTGCCACAAATAAAGCAATCCTTTTGTCATCAATACAAAGGAAAGAAGCTGAATCCACACAATTTAATTTTGAGTCATGAATTCTGATCATAGAGTTAAAATTGTAAGTTATTAGATCCATGTTCTGACAATAGAGTTAGAACTTAGCTTATAGATCCATAGTTAAAATAGGCTTTCAGAGCTCTAGCATTGTTACACATACTTAACTTGCAATAAGAGGCAATAAAGTGCAAAAACTAATATGAGTACAGGTATTTGCCAAATTGCCACGAGTCAGGAGTCACTCAAGGCGGCACCAGCTGAGGAAGAGAGCAGTGCATTATGGGTGCATGCAGTTGCTATGCAACGCCACACATTCCAAATTGTCCATGAGGTGCATGAACGTTCCATTCTACCCCATTCCATGAGGTTCCATGCCATTCCATGATGGTAGCTGTCTCGATTACACACTTCACCTGTCCCACTCATCACCTGCCCTCCCCCCCCCTTCTTTTTTCACTCAAGGGCCCCTACTCAACTCTGAGCATCTCCATCCCCTGCCTCCCTCTCTGCCGTTGCCAAGGTAACACACTAATAACAAAACACATGTATACACCAGTTGGTTTACTTAGCAACCACATCAACCCAATCATTAAGACAGGTCAATGATTGAAATCTCATCCGATAAATCAGTTAAACCCAAGACTTAGAACAAGAGCACACCACAAATCAAATCAAACTTTTTTTAGGAATCCTTGATTTGTCAAACAGGTGATACAGTAGTAATACAGTTGAGATTCTCGGAATCAATAGAGAATTGTTGAATTCAGTGCCAGGTAGTGAAGGTATTGGTAAATTGAAATTATGTCCCCCCAGAGTCCTGACCTTTCCTTCTAATCAATTAACAATGAATACAATATCTATAACACAAAGTATGTCAGACTCCTACAGCTATTGACATTTCTGTGTTATTGAGCTGAGAAAATTGATTAAGGACACAATAAGATACATATTTATAAGCCTAAATTACCAGTAATGTGTTAAGAATATAGATAAATAGTACTCTTGATGGCAAATAAGCCAAAGAAATGAGTATACCAACATATTTCACTTTGGATGTAAAACGGAATAGGAATAAAATGTGAGGAATTCTGAATGTTGGCTTAGACCATATTACATAAAACCGAAAAATGAAGAATGCTTTGAAGTAGCTGGCATCCACACAAAGAAGCCCCATGGCCAAGTCACTTGGGTGAGGAGAGGTTCTCTATTACTTTAGAAGAAGAAAAATACATTTCCTTTTCAAATAAACCTCCTTGAAAAAACACTGAGTGTCCTTGAGAAGTTTGAAGGAAGCAAGGAAGGAAACATGGAAGGAGTGAAAGAAGCAAGCAAAGAAGGCAGGAAGAGAGGAAGAAAACACAGGAAGGAAGGAAGAAGGAAGCAAGGAATGAAGGAAGGAAGTAAGGAAGTAAGGAAAGAAGAAAATAGTTCTTTAGAAGGAAGAAAGGAAGGATGAATAAGAAACAAGCACGTGAAATGGAGAAAACCAGAAAGGAAGAAAATTTAAGCAGAAAAGAAAGTTCTTCTGTTCAAACGAGAAGAAAGAACAGAAGCCGAAGTAAAAGCAAATTTTGAGAAGTGACATCTTCAGAAATTTTTATCTTATCTGCAAGAAACCAAATAGTTTTGTGCAATAATACACAAGAATGTGCACAATGGCAAATGGTGTTCTTATCTGAAGATCATATCAGCCCAGCCAGGTGTGCATTTTGCAAGATAAGAACTAGATTAGAGATAGGCCTACATGAAGAATGTGTCAGTTAAAGCAAGATAATCTTTCTGAAGTTTTTATTCAAACATTCGAAAATACTGATAACACTGATTCGTGACACCTTAATAACAACGAAGCCAAAACAAATCAGATTCTAGTTTTCCAATCAACAAAGACAGGAAGCACGTCATTAATTCTAAAGCATGATGACGTCACAAGAGGTCAAACAACTTGACCCAGGGATCACAGGAAGTGACCAGGGCCCACTCTGCATGCAATCAGTGGTCATTTCATGCCTGCAACACAAACATTGATCCATCACATTGCACTGTTGCATGACAATCAGCATCCTGACAGGTTTTAAGATGATAGCCCCTCTCTCAGGCCCACAAATAGTGAGGCTACTACTGCAGGGATTATTGTTCTATTTTTAGCCTTTCTAGTTCGTAATTAGTGTTTTTGTGGCCATATTGCTTGTATCATAAAAATCGGAAGAAAAAAAGGCACTCATAAGACTACCTTTCACCTGTTCAAACAACAAATTATCATGTATCACCTTTTAAAACTTTGTAGACCAATTCTAGAAACTCCTTTATTGCCCGGTAAAATTATTTGCACCATTTTCTCGAACCGTAAACACTAAACACAAGAATGACTTTGTTTTCAAGGGTGTTATCTATTGGTAAAGTTGTGGAATAGCATTCAGAACATATGATCTCATTCATACCTTGTAGTAGGGGGGCTTAGTCAGAAAATCGTTCACTTTATTACAATTTTATGAGGTTTTGGTTGTTGGTAGACATGACCAAGACCTTTCAAAATCCACCGACTGCCAAGCTGATTTCACACCCTGGTGGCCATATTTGGCAAATCCAATATGGCCGCCATCAGATTTTGCCGATTTTGTAACTTTTGAACCGGGCATCATAAATACTTGTGTGATACCTCTAGTTTGGGGTTTTCTTGACTGAGGAATTCATTTCTGGGATCGTTTTGGTGATTCGAGTAATTCTGATGGCCATATTGCACAAATTCAAGATGGCCGTGCTAATATTTGGCAGACTGACACAACTTTTTAACTAAGCATCATATATTCACATATGATACCTCTATTTTGGGTTTTTAGTGAGCAAGGAATTCATTTTTTGCATTCTTTTTTTGATTGGAGCACCCCTAGTGGCCCTATGAGATTCTAACAATGTGTTTTTGAGTCAATGGAAATGAGCAAATGTATTCTGTAGCACTGATCAAAGTATTGTAGACCTCAAGAAGTGCATTAAGGTTTTTGAATTGAGACCCTTTTTTGTGTATTTTTATCTTGGAATATATTTATTATTTAATTTGCATTGCAAAATCAATTAATTTATGGGGAGTATAAGTGGAACTCTTTACTTTTTAGCTATCTGGCATCTTTCCACACAAAGAATAGCTTCTTGGGACTTTAAACAACGGAGGGACAATGCAATGTCAATGAACATCAGACATATTCATTTTAGCACAAAACCTTATCCGCTTTAACAACCATATATCCTTTGCTGACTCGCACTGGAGCTATAAGTGCTGCTTGGATTTCAACCTTCAAACCGATAATTGAAGAAATCAAAATACCATCAAATAAGATGCAGTGGGACATTATGTGGGAGGGCCGTCCACTTGCAATTGTGTCTCGCACGGATAAAAAAAATGAGGAAATACTTGCATGTGCCCTTCTGGAAAACAAAATTTAATGCAATCCAAGCATTCTAGCACCCTTCCCTAACTTTGAGGTGAAAGTCCAGAGTGAATTTTTGAACTAAGATATGCAATCTCCTATATAGAATTGATGCATTATAGCGCCTTGCTTTCAGAATTGCAACAGTGGCTTTCATTATTCCACACTGAATTCCAAAATTCTAGGATTTGTGGTAGAATGTTATTGTAAAAGCCAGTACTCTGTGGACAAGATAAGGGCAAGACACTTTACTGACATATAACAAAAAAAGCTTGATTTCCCTGAAAAGGAGGGAGAAATTGAAGCAACCCAACCTTAATTCTATCCGTTAAAATAAAAGATAAAAAGAGTCTACAAAGTAGGTGCGTTTTATCTGACTCACATGGTGACTTTCTTGTTCCATAACGGAAACAATCAAACAGGATAAATGTTCATCAACGAATTAATGAAAATTATAATCTTGATAAGGAGGAACATGATTTGGACGTTTTCAATTTATTTTGAATGGCCATCTCATAGAACATCAGTACTGTAGCATTATGCTTGACATTGGGACTCAACACAGAAGTTCAACAAGCAATTTTGAAATTCCCCTTATGCACCATCCAGCTAATGTGAGTTGCATGAAAACTGTCATCATATCAGTTGGCTGTCAATCTGATTTGTGAATTGGAATAATGCATGTTATTCATTTGCCAACTGACATAAAAAAAAAGCAATGAAATTACTATTCTGCTTTTGGCATTATCCAAGAAAATCATTGTCATCAATGAGCTAACCAATCTGCCATTTTCTGAGATCAAGATGCTTCAGAGTTTGGGACACTCAAACACTTAAGTGACAGATTTGTTACCATGTCTCAATGTCCTGCTTACCAAGGAAATGTGGGCCCTTACGCATCAGCATTAAGTGATTAATTTGATTTGAAATGATTTGAATTTTTTGGTCATGAACCAACATGCGGCACATGAAATTTGTGGAGAGCCTTCCACCTATGATACAGCTCAAGGCAGCTGCAGTGTAGCACCCGTGGGCAGAGAATACAGGAACATTGCCCAAGGTTCCCATGCCGTAGCACCCTCAAGTGTTGGTGATTGGCGTATGATTATTGATGAGAAGACTGGGAGTCTGGCACAAACCCTATTAATTCAGGGATACCCAGGGTCTTTCAGCTGCCCCAGCAGAGAACACTGGATACAACCCGCCTCCATTTAATGTCCCTTGGGCTCGGACTAAATTGAGTACCGGGGTGGGATTCGAACCCACGCCCTCAGAGCTAGTGGTTGCGCACGGAGGATTTGAAGTGTAGGCACCTCTATCAAATGTCAACAATTGCGGATTTCAGAAAAAAAGTGGCAAATATGTACATTACTTGAAATCTGGTGTTAGCACCTTTCCTGAAAAAAAAAAATTCTGTATTATTGGACCACACCATTTTAAACAATTGACCCAATGCTGTTAAAGCGACTCCTCATAATGACCTGTCAATGAGATCTGAACCCCTTCAAATGCTCAATGAGCCTGACAGAATTCAGGACCTTCCGCGTTAGTTACTGCTTTTGCATTGGCACCATAAGAGGCATAGCTATTTGGACAAACCTCCATCAGATGTTCGGAATTTCTTATTTCTCTATTAATAGGCTTAGTCCAAAGCTACAATGATGATACACAATGAACAACATGTTTGCAAATTTTAAGTTCCTGCAATGCTTACTTCAGAAGTAGCAAGACATCGAAGAAAACTTTTTGCAAATTTTTGTGTCTCATGCATGCCTCCCTTTTTTACTGCAATTCATGCTAATGATTAGAAACCATTAGCAGCCGAGAATACTTAATTTTCTAAAATCATCATCTTTGGTGTCAAACACCACAGGTTTCATTGCTGCAGCACAAACACTAGCTTGTATAAATCTTGAGATCCTGCATCAACAAGCGACAAGTTAGTCATAGAGTAGAGAGCAATCACATGAAGATGCTGGAAACAGCCACCTGAATGTCCAAAAAATGTATTGTAAACTACGATGAATGAACATGATAAAGTGACATACTAGTTCAACTGCAATATTCATGGTTCTTCTCTACTGTTGGTGCTAGAGGGCACATTAAACTGGATGTTTTGAGATGTTTGTTTTGGTGAATGCATATTATGGATTGTTTGAGTGAACTAGTACTTGAACATAATATCGTACAATAACACTGACTGAGAGTTTTGTCTTGTCAAGCAGGTTCCTCCTGTCTTTTCAGGACCATCCCTGTAAACACAGAGTCATGTATGTGGCAATCGGTCAAAGAATAAAACTCAACTGATAAGTTTGTCACGGCATAGTGTAACCCTTGGCAATACTCCTTGAACACTTGCTTCATGTCATAGTCTTCAAGATTTCTGTCCTTCTTCTGTCCAATATGGATGAAGCAGGTTACAGCTGTGTGCAGCGCTGTTTGAGAGAGTGGGGATTGAAGTTATGACTATCGTATCTTTTGTGGGTGCTTCATCTTTTCTCTCCCTGTTGCCTCTGTGGATTTACAGTGAATTGGAGAGTGTTAACAGGATTCCAGATGACTGCTTTGGTCTTTCATGCCAACCAGCAATATTGTTTGATTTGTTCTGAACGTTCAAAATGCATGACTAATCAAGCAATCATCTTGAAATATTCCTTCTTAAGATCTTGCTTGTTTGAGAAATTGTCTCCTGTTTAAGAATATCATCTTCATTGTTCAAGAGATTTGTCAAGAGCATTGTGAACATACAATCTTTGAGAGTAGATATATTCATACAACAAGCTCATTTGAGATGGTCTTAAATGTTTCGCTTCAATTATTCTAAAGAAATAGGAACTCAAATTCTGCAGCCAAATGAAGGTGGTCCTTTCATAGTTCAGGTATGAAACCCACATTTTGCAGATTTATCTTGACAGTCAGTAGAAATAAATATCACAGGACATAAATCAAGTTAATGGTGTAAAATGGTGGAGGTCTTGTGCATTAATCAATGGAATAAAAAATAAATTTGGGAGGTTTTTGCTGATACTGCTAGAATATATAATTCTAAAAATGTGCAACATGTGTTCATAGTTAAACCAAAGAGAAACAGACCAGCGTGTCATGAAAATGACACTCTTGATTTATTATCAATTAGCCATAACATAAGTGAGTGAGCGGTTTTTGATTGCTTAAAACTGAACTCAATTATGCAATTTTATTCCTGCTCAGGCTATGTAAGTGACAATTAGGCTTCATCTCAGCATAAACATTTTGTTATGAAATAATAATAAAGAAATCATAGAATGAAAATGTGGCAACTTTTGGTGACTTAAGCATGTTCTAGGAGGTTCTACCTTTCATATGAGCTTTTTCTGATTCGAGTTATCGGACATCGTTTCTTTGAGGGTGATTGAACAAAATGACTTAACGCTCATTGGTATGGTTTGCACTGACTTAAACATGTCATTGAAATCCCATGAGAACATCGGGGGATAGTCCAATCAAAGAGAGAATGCAAAAAATGAATTCCTCATCCATTAAAACCCCAAAATAGAGGTATCATATGAGAATATGCGACGCTTAGTCAAAAAGTTATGTAAGTCCGCCAATTATTAGCACGGCCATCTTGAATTTGTGCAATATGGCCACCAGGATTGCTCAAATCACTAAATAAATGCCAAAAATGAATTCCTCAGTCAAGAAAACCCCAAACTAGAGGTATCACACAAGTATTTATGATGCCTGGTTGAAAAGTTACAAAATCGGCAAAATACGATGGCGGCCATATTGGATTTGCCAAATATGGCCACCAGGGTGCGAAATCAGCTTGGCAGTCGGTGGATTTTGAAAGGTCTTGATCATGTCTACCCACAACCAAAACCTCATAAAATTGTAATAAAGTGAACGATTCCATCAAATATTGAGGCTAAGCCACCCTACTATTGGCCAATCCTTAGATAAACTAGATTAGCATGTCTACAAACAATCACTACTACTGTAATATAAGATAACAAACCATATTTTATCAGTTATATCAGCATTTTGTTATATTGTGTAATTTTACTCATTCAAGAAATATGCAATAATGCAACAGATTGGCTTATCAAGAGGTAATTCCCAAGGCAACATTGTGCTTAAGAGGTATAGTATATATTATATTTAGGATAATATTTTCAGGATCTTATCAGGCCAAGTCAATGAGTCACTTGATCATGCAGGGAAGTCCCACCTGCAAAAAATCAATGGGCTACTCTCACCTCAACACATCCAGTAATACTATAGTTACACAACAACTTACTCTACAAAGGGAATAGCAAATAGCCAGCTAAAAACCAGCAATATGTGTAGGCACATTCACACTGGCACATTTCACCTTTTTGTCAAGTCATTGCAATTCACTGACACTCCATTCACAAACTATGCTCAACCCACTAACTTGGCAAGCTGCCTGAATATTAGTCAGGTGGATACTTGTATGTATATAGCCTATAGGCCTATCTTCAAGTCAGTCTAATTGAGTTAGTCTAGTTGAGAGGTCTAATTGAGGACTCTAATTGGTCTAATTGAGCTCTTAGCCATTCACACACCTACAGGCTAGAAATGCTAATACCTAACTCATATCTACAGTCCTTTCCTGTTAAATACCCATTAACCTAAAATAGAAAGTGAGCAATTAACGCCTCTGGCAAGTCACCTGAGCAAGGATCGATAGACAACATTAATTGCTCAGTTTATCATAAATTAGACCGGTTGCCATTGTAATAAATTAGGGCAATGCCACATTAACTATTCATACAATTTTACGATTTATGGCCTTTCTAAAATAGGGACTATTATGCCAATTTATGGAGGCAATCTATTGGTGTAATTGGAAATGTTAACAATTGTACTAAGTAAATATAACCTTCTGAAATTATCTTTAAAACAGGTATCTAAATTACACAAAGAACTATTCTACACTCTGTCAATCTATGGTTTATAACATAACATAGCAGTTCTTGTGGAGTTTTTGTATCCTTTCTCAGTACTTTTTCCATAAATTCCTTTAAACATTGAGACCACAGCTTACACCACCTAAACTTCCAAGACTTTTTTTTTTCGACAGGAAATGCAATACATGTATACATGCACACATAACATAAACAGGCTACCTGTATTTTGAGGCATGCAATATGGCACTGAATCAGTTATTAGCACTAGGCAGTCTAACAGTCAATCTAGAAACCAGCAGCCTACCATGTACCAAAACAATGCAGCAAGCAGCAAAGCTCTGCAGGTAAACATTGGCTGCTGAGTTATTACACAGTCACAAGTTGTCAAGAAATGTAGAAGGGTTATCAGGGAAACCTGAACCAGCAAGACTGATATGGGAGACTGGTATGGCCCATGGGGGTTAGACTAGGGCCAAGTGAGCCTCCCTAAACAGGCCTGGCACTGTGGCAACATACTTGCATGAATACAAACAAAACACCAAGAGAAATGGGGTCATCATTTTGATATTCTTTACTCACAAGTTCAGCTGTTATTCCAATATGTATGTTCAGCAGATGTGGGCCCAGCAGCTCCCTTGCATCTTCAAACACTTCTTTTCAGTCCAAAGTTTAAAGTATCCTAGATCCAATACATATATCCAGCGATTTCTTCACTTGAGTTGTTGAGGTGAGCTGTTCCTGCACTCATTCAAGATGAACTGACAGCTCTGTCCAACTCAGTTTACCTGTTGTTGTTCAAGTCGCGCAGCCAACTGTCACACGCGCAACTTTCTCTAAAATCCCTCCAACTTGTGCAGTGTATGTTTATCTAACTTCACCACCGATAAGCTGCAGTTATTCCACTTAAAACGGCCATTAATCCAGGTATTTCTTGCGAGATCTCTCGCCTTCCCCTTGCCTCAACTCACTGTGGTGGCTGATGCATGGACAGGGCTCTCCCTGCGCTAACAAAGTCACCGCCGTGACCTAGATGGCGCCCAGGGCTCTCCTGTAGGTGAACTATGAATTCATTGAAGGAGCGAAATAATTATTGGCATAATGAAATAGCAATAGGCAATCATTAGGTTTGCGGTTATTAGAAAATATGTGTGTGCAGCCTATAAGAAAATATTGTTAAAGGACAAGTTTTATACTTTATTGTGAAATTGGCTCTGAGAAAACATGTTTTACATTGTAAACACAACTCACTTTTTTCTTCTTTTTTTTTCACAAATTAAAAATAAAATCATGTTTCTCTGGCATTTGTTGTCGTGGACATTGTAATGGCCTTCTTCTTTGAACCCTACATTATAATATAAAATGAAATCATAGGCCTATCAAAAAGCAAAGCATATTTGCAATGTTGAAGAACAAGAATCCAAGGATTCAAAGCCTTGGATTTTGTGGATGTCAAGTTGTTGCGCAAGGACGAATCATTCACTATTATATCTGGTACTTCAAAAATCTTGATATTATAGTGTGCCGGGATATCATCTGTTTTACTTATAACCAATGGAAAACTCATTGCATGTTCACTATTGTTCAGTTTCAATTCATGATCGTAAAAAGTTATTTTGGAAATGTCTTGATAATTAACGTGGCCTAAATGCATCATCATTCCCAACAAGAACAAGTCGAACAAGATTTGGTGAATCAAATTTTAAAAAGCAATAAAGAGTAAACAAAATTTTTGATGTTCTAAATTTTTGAAGCTTTTACACAATTTAAATAAAGTTCTGAAATATTGAAATAAGTCCTTTGGGCCGGCATATACTATCACGCTGTACAAACGGACAGACTCAACAGCAGGGATGTGACGATTATGGCAGTTAACCTATTATTTTCTTTAATATTATGCTTTGAAAACGTAATATTTGATACTTGCATAATCTAGATTGTTTCATTAGCATCTCTTGATGATGCTGGCTGCACTACATCTTCTCATTCCAATGAATTATCAAGTTATGAAAGAATAACAAAAACTGGAAATTTTCCACACTGTGACTCAAATATTGTTGGTCGTTTTATGCACACGATTTCATAAATATTTGACCAGTCAATCACATTTAAATCAACAAAAACTGAAGGCACTATTGAAATGTGCCAGCTCAAGCCTACCGCATTCAGCTGTCCTTTCAAGATTTGTGTGAAGAAGCAGATTTTGAAAAGCTAATCTAGTGTATTAATGAAGCATTTTGAAGCTTGCAACACATCTTATAAAATGCCTTATATTTTTAGCTATTAACCTCGAGTTTGATTTTTCCAAAATGTTCACAGAAAATAACTAAAAAGTGAGTTACAAAGACAAAAGTGAGATATCAGTCAGTAAATACATCCCAAAATGTCTGTGGTTACTACTGATTGAATTTTTCGTTAGGATAAATGTTCCTTTGATCATTTCATTCATTTAGAGTCATAATATCATAGCCATTACATGGACACTGTTATTTGTCTTCTTTTAAAATATGTTAACTGCCTTATTTGCCTGATAACTGCCGTTAAGTCTGTCCGTTTGTACAGTGTGACTATAGAAGTTTCATTTAATAAGTGGCAGATGGTTTGGCCTACTTTAGGTGATTTTACTTGGTCAGTAGCAGTGTAACTGCTTTTGAGGGGCTATATGATAAATGAAGATATGTCTGAAAATGTCAAATTTCTTGCATGTAAACTTCATTTGATATCACTCTGTGTAACAGAGTTAGTTGTCTGTCACAAGTGATAAGTTGCATTTGCAAAATGTGGTTGAGATATTACTAAAATCAAGAAGTTGGAATCAGGAGTTGGGACGGACAGAATTTCTGCCAAAGTACAAAATAACTGCAATAAATTACAGACTTACAGCATAACTGAAGTTACTCTAGAGAAGTAAGTGCAACATTCGAGCAACAGTTAAGAATTCCCAATGAAGCGTATAATTCCTGCAGGGATAAAAACTATTTTGCAGGATTTCCGCAGCTCTGCAATATCCTGTACAAATCCTTTCTTCTGTAAGAGTTATGTAGGGATTTGTGATACTTCTGCAATGTTCCAACAGGAATTCCACCTATGTTCCAACAGGAGCTTCCCCAATGTTTCAGCAGGAAATTATCCAATGTTCCAACAATAGCTTCTCCATTGTTTAAACAGGACCTTCTCCGATGTTAACACATGAGCTACTCTAATGTTTTAACAGGAGCTTTTCCAATGTCTTTTACAATTGGAGCTTCTCCAACGTTCACAAATGAGCTTCTCCAATGTTTTTTAGCTTCTCCAATGTTTAACTAGAGCCTCTCAAATGTTCAAGCAGCTAGGAGCTTCTCCAATGTTTTAAAAGGAGTTTTTCCATTGTTCAAAAAAGAGCTTCTCCAATGTTTTTGGAGCTTCTCCAATGTTAACAGGAGCTTCTCCAATGTTTTAACAGGAGCTTCTCCACTGTTAAAACAGGAGCTTCTCTGATGTTCTGACAGGAGTTTCTCCAATGTTTTATAAAACAGGAGCTTCTCCAATGTTCAAACAGAGGCTTCTGCAATTCTCTAGAATGCGTTTTTTCCATTGTTCAAAAAAGCACAGTGGATAATCATAACGCATTCTAATTGAGGGTACGCGTTCTTTTGGAGTTAATGCAAGCGTTCTTGTTGAGTGGCGTTGAAAAAATCTAGCTTTGTTGCTAAATATGACCTTTTCTGAAGTTGATACTCACTTCATGGAGTGCCAGAAAGGTAGTCCTTGGCCTGTGTGCCATCTTTGCAATAATAAAATTTCAACTTTCAATGATTGGAGCCACACAATGCGGTGCAGGTCTGTCACTCTTCTCACAATGCTTCTCTATCACTCCGAAAGAACGCTTTCACTCATCCTCCATAAGAACGCTACCACTTCACTGTGAAATGCACTGATTTCTGTAAAGGTAGGGGTGAGTTGGGTGAGTTGGGCCAGTTGAACCAAATTTTAGAATTGCTCTCCTGCGTGCACACTTTTACAGCTTTCATGGAGAACAAAGATGGAAAAGGTAGTTTGAAAATTGGCCATTCAAATACTAAGAAAGCTCCAATCTCAATGTGACAAACTAAAATTTACATCCAAAAAAATGAAAAAAGTGTGATTGTTCCCTTACCATATATCTCAGAACCAAATTCAACCACTAGGTCCACATGGAAAAGACTAGCCTAACAAGGTCTAACACAGGATTTTATGTATGTTCCCTGCTCCACCTGATGAAAAATCAAGGGTGATTCATCTGGCCTGCCGGTTCAACAGGCCCCTCTCTCCCCTACTCAACTCCTAGGTTATTATCCCGGATAAAGGGACTTGAATTTAGTTATATATAAGCCATGATTAATGTCTCTGCTGTACCATGGACAATTTTTGACATTCCATTTAATGCCTGATACTTTGAAATGGGTGCAATATTGGAGACAGTATTAATTTTTTCCAGAACTTTCCAAAGTTGTGCCCATTATATTGCACTCTGTAGTTTGGTAAACAGTATAAAACCACACCATAATGATGCTCTACAATATCTGTTACTCCATGATAATAACAAAATTTTCAATACCACAATTTTTATTTTGTCTTTTCTGGCATTTTTCTGGCACTTACTCATAAGCCCTCCATTAGAACGCGTCCACAACTCAATAAGGACGCGTACCCTCAAGTAGAACGCTTTATGATTATCCCCCGTGAAAAAGAGCTTCTGCAATGTTTCAGAAGCTTCTCCAATGTTTTAACAGGAGCTTCTCCAATGTTTTATAAAACAGAGGCTTCTCCAATGTTCTAACCGGACCTTCTCAAATGTTCCAACAGGAGCTTCTTCAATCTTCAGACAGGAGCTTCTCCATTATTCAAACAGGAGTTTCTCCAATGTTTTAACAGTAGCTCTCCAATTTTTTTTTTCAAAACAGAGGCTTCCCTGCTGAAGCAGGAGCTTCTCCAATTTTCCAAAAGGAGCTTCTCCACTGTTTTTTAAAAACAGGAGCTGCTCAAATGTTTCAACAGGAGCTTCTCCAATATTTTTTTGAAAACAGAAGCTTCTGCATTGCTCAGACAGGAGCTTCTCCAATGTTTTATAAAACAGGAGCTTCTCCAATTTTCAAACACAAGCTTCTCCAATGTTCAGACAGGAGCTTCTCCATTGTTAAAACATGAGCTTCTCTGATGTTCAGACAGGAGCTTCTCCAATTTTCAAACAGAAGCTTCTCTGATGTTCAGACAGGAGCTTCTCCATTGTTAAAACAGGAGCTTCTCTGATGTTCAGACAGGAGCTTCTCAAATGTTTTATAAAACAGGAGCTTCTCCAATTTTCAAACACAAGCTTCTCCAATGTTCAGACAGGAGCTTCTCCATTGTTAAAACAGGAGCTTCTCGTTCAGACAGGAGCTCCCCCAATGTTCAAACAGGAGCTTCTCCAATGTTTTTTTTTTTAAACAGAGGCTTCCTTATTGCTCAGGCAGGAGCTTCTCCAATTTGCCAAAAGGAGTTTCTGCACTGTTTTCTTAAAAACAGGAGCTTCTCAGATATTTTACAGGAGTTACTCTAATGTTTCCAGAGGAGCCTCTCCAATGTTTTTATTTTTAACACGAGCTTCTGCATTGCTCAAACACGAGCTTCTCCAATGTTTTAACAGGAGTTTCTCTAATGTTTTAACAGGAGCTTCACCAATGTTGCAACAGACTCTCCAATGTTTTTTGTGAAAAAGGAGCTTCTGCAATACTCAAATAGTACCTTCTCCAATTACTTAAAAAAACATGAGCTCTCCAATGTTCAAAACTGGAGCTTCTCCAACGTTTTATAAGGAGTTCCTCCATTGTTCAAACAAGAGCTCCTCTGATGGTTAACAGGAGTTTATCCAATGTTAACACAGGAGCTTCTGCAATGGTCCAACAGGAACACTGTAGGGGAGACCGGGGCTAGTTGTCACAGGGGCAAGTTGTCACAATGCTGATTACTCAGCTATGGATGGCAGCAGCTGCATGGCAATTAAATCAATTTTGGTATTTTTTAGCATGGGGAATATTGTTGTAATGATATCACAAAAATTTGTAGTCTGTCATGCGCTATGCGAAAATTTCTGAAAATGACAGCTTAAATTCAATTTTTTCACCATTTTCAAATTTTTCATCGTCTTCCAATCTGAGACAATTTTTGGGAGATTAAGGCGTTGATTCATAATGGCATTAACCCATAGTCTCCATGAACAATGTGTCTGTGTTTTCTGAGTGGAACCAGAATATATTCTCTTTTGATTACCGAGATATCGGATTGACTTCATGATATTGACGAGGGTAGGCCGGGGCTAGTTGTCACAGGGGCAAGTTGTCACAGTGCTTATAACTTGGCTATAGGTGGCAGCAGTTGTGTCGTTATTAAATCAATTTCAAGATCTCTTTGTTTGTTAAGCTTTTGTATGATGTGGTTGCAAGAAACTATAATCTGTGATGTGATACGTGGACTTCTTAAAAATGACTTTTTCAACAGAAATTTTACAATTATTTCATTGTCCTCCAATTTGAGAAGCAATTTTCTGGTAGAAATACTTCCTGATTTATGATGGCATTCATCCAAAATCTTCGCAAAATGTGTATTTTTGTTTTTTAAAAAGAATCCAATGTATTGCAAACTTGGAAACTTGGATTACAGAAAATCTGTCAAGAGATGTTACATTGGCCATACAGTGTGACAACTTGCCCCGGGCTTGGGGCAAGTTGTCACATTTTCACAAAAATGACTTTGAGTCACAACATGACCTCTAAGGAAACTCATGGTTGATAAATCAGGACGAAAGCTGAATAAAAACTTTCTCAAGATCGACTTACAAAAATGTTACAGGATTGGAAGTTTCCAGACGACCTGAATCTAGAGACCTCTCAGATACAGTCAAACTTGAAGTAAAAAAAATTGTGACAACTAGCCCCGGTCTCCCCTACTCTTTCTGGAATTATTGCAATTTTAACATTATGGTACCCTAGATGCAGGTGGAAACAAACTTGTTTTTTTCATGTGCTGAACGAACTTTTTTTTTGTCAAGTGGGAAACAAACTTTTTTTTTAAACAAAAAGTCCATAGCACCCCCTTCCCCGCTCAAAAGATCATCTGGTCGGCCCCTTAAAGCTGTCCATAATTATGGTGTAATACTGGTGTTTTGGGACAATCATACAATTAGAAAGATGATGGCAGTCGGCATTTTTCAGCTAATGAAGTTTGAAGAAGGTATTGCAATCACTTTTGTAAAAAGTTGTCCGTCTGCTGGGTGGCGGACGAGCGAATATAGATTTTTTTTCGGACCAAAACCCCAGCCCCTATTGCACAAAGATGGATTCAATCTGGCACACATATAGCCTGCATGGTCTAGTTGTGCCTTTTGACGGTCTGATTGGTGGATATTCTATACTTTTTGAAATACTGACAAAACTTTTTTTTTTCGTTTCTAGGCCAATCTGCTGTCGGTCCAGTTTGGAGTCAGTCGAATAAGTTAAAAAATTATAGTCAGTCACATTTGGATCAACTAGCCACTGGTGTGATTTGCCTAAGTCAGTAGGAATTTTTCGACTAGTCTAAATGTTGAATGAGAAAGCATATCCAAGGATTAAAATCACTTTCATTTAATCATTTCGAAAGTGAATAAGAGTTTGATCTGTAGTCTTTTATGATTTTTCGAAAACAAATTTTTAGATAATCGTAATTTATGAAAATCTAATTGTTTGTGAATCTTGCCTTGTGCCCTTTTTTTAAAAATAATTTTTGAAAAGTCGGATTTAGTCAGTTGGAGTTGAATTCTGCCAACTAGTTGAATTAATCAGTCAAATTCCTGTTTGGTCAGTCATGATTTGATTTTCATCCGACTCCTGGGTCTAGTCCAGTTGGTGCCGTCTTCATGATTTGGAATAAATTTACATATCATTGTTTTATTCTAAAATATTAATTCAGATCATTATATACTGGAAACCACTGTAGCAGGAGGGTATGACTTTCAGATCATTCTTTACAGCGATATTTTGTGATCACCTGCTCAGTGACAGACTTTTTTGAACATTGGATTACATAATACACATGATATAGTCAAAATTATTTTGCATTTGTAGGCCTATAATTTTTTTTGTGCTACAATTTGGAATGATATTGAAATTGATTTGTAATGCTGTCACTAACAAAGAGAACTAAACGAAAGACTGGATGTAGCTAGTGAGCTCTAGTGAGTGCGAGTCTGGTGGTATGCATGTCATTTTCCTTCCAACACCATTTCCACAAGGTGGTGCACGTGATGGTTGGCATTATGTCCCTCTGCTGGAGGTTGATTGAAATAACTGCATTTCGAGCCAACACTATGTGGTCAATGACCCATATCTGAGAAAGTGGAAATTACCGAATTTGTGTAGGCTACATAAGTTACCAAGATTTTGCCATCTACTGAAGTTTGCAAACTGTCACTATCTTTCAAGTCTATATAATATTTAATCAGACAGTTCAGCTACAATCTGAAGGTACTCATCAGTAAAAGTTCTCTGATCCCTCTCTGACATTCTTCGTAAGTATCTGAATCACTTTAAAAATTGAATTCATAAAACTGGTGACATGTAACTAATCATGTACTTTATGAAAAGATGGATAATTTGGCAGTGTTTGAAAAGTACATGAAATTGATGTGAACATTTCACATTTTGTGGCCTCCCAGAGGAAAAAAGAGTATAGAAGCAGTACGTACAGCTTCTCAGCGAGGAAGTACAAAATCAGTACAAAAGCAGTCAGAGGCGGTGGAGCTGGGGGAGGGGGGCACTGGGGGCACGTGCCCCCAACCCACTTTTGGGTCCAAAGATACATAAAATGCCCCCTTTTCTCCTTGAAATTACCGTAGACAAGCTGCCCCGGAGCCCGGTGCCCCCCACTTTTCGAAGCGTTCCGCCACCTCTGAAAGCAGTACATAGACCCACGCAGCAAATGTACTCCCATTATACTGATTTTGTGCTCCTCTGCAAATTGTGTACTGATTTTATCTTCTAGTGAACCAATTTGAAAAATCACGAACTGCATATGTGCTCCTCTAATTTCTAAATGTCATTTGAACATTACATGTAGGCCTACTGAATTTATACCTGTATGACTTAGGCTGCTTAGATTTAGTCACATGTGGGTCATGTTCACTTCCAGTGTCCATGCAGGTTTTAAATTACGATACATTGAATTACTAGCATAATTTCCATAGATAAAAATGTTTTACTACTAATAGTGGCAAAAAGTACAAATCGGATATAAAATCATACAAAATTGTTCCAGCTTTCTTTTTTACTCTAGGCTGAAATAATTAAATGTGTAGTTATTCTAATAACATTGATCTGCAAAAATGCTTCCTGCTGGCATGCACACCTAGTATGCTTTTTTGTACTCCCTGCAAGGGAGTATTTTTGCAGCGTGTGGATTTGCATATCGGGAGTATAAATGGAGCATAATCTAAATGATTCGAGCGCTTCAAATGTGCTCCCTTTGTAGAGTAAATGTGCTGCAAAAGTACTGTATTTATACTTCAAATGTGCTGCATTTGTACTTCAAATCTAATTTTGTGTGAAAAAGTCTCTCAACCATGCAAATCGTCACTGCGCAATATACTTCTTTTGTGCTTCTAATGTACTCCAATACCGTATATGGGAATACTGATTTTGTACTGTTTCTGTGCTGTAACCATACTCTTTTTATCCTCTGGGCTAGCTGCATAAAGATTAAGGAATCTGTATAATGCTAAGACATTTGTAAATTTTTCAGTTAAATCTATATACATATTGTCCAACAAAAGTATACAGTGAGTGATGATGGCAATCAATTCGATCATTTGAGGGTTGACATAAAATTTTGTCTACTCCTGAATAAAGGATGTTTGTTTGTTTGTTTGTTTGTGTTTTATGCCTCTGCAGCACCTTAGTGGGCTATATTGCGGCAGGCGATCGCCGTATGATGATGAGATGAGAAGACTGTGAGTCTGGAACATACCCTATTAATTCAGGGATGCCCGGGGTCTTTCAGTTGCCCCAGCATAGAATACTGGATACAACCCGCCTCCATTTAATGTCCCATGGGCTCGGACTAAAGTGAGTTTCCGGGGTGAGATTTGAACCCACGCCCTCAAAGCCAGTGGACAAGCAGTCTTGACCAATAGGCCACCGGGGAACTCCCCTCAATAAAGGAATAAAAAACTTTATTTAAAGTCGGTATGGTATAAAAACAACAATAAAACATAAGCGTCCAGTGCTTTTCACCGACAGGCTAGAGAGACTAGCAAACATGAGCAGAAAGAAAATATTAACATGATTAAAACTTGACCTAATGTAACATAATTACCATGTTCACATGGCCTGGGTACGGCAGAGGGTAGCGACATCTGTTTGTCTGTCTAGCTGTTCGTCTGTCTACACTGTGCCCCTCAAAAAAATGTAGGATTTTCTTAATAAAGCCCGAAAACTAAAAGTGCAGGATTATAGAGGAAGGTCAGAAGAACATTTCAAGACAAAAACGAAAAATTTCTATTGGGAGAATTTTTAGTAATGTCAATTTTAAGATTTTGGTGTCTCTGCACAAACAATGAACAACCAGGCTTTTTCAATGCTTATAGGACAATATATCATAACAAACGAATTATGAATCAGTTTGAATCACTTTCCTGATAAACAAAACATAAATAAAGGTATTACAACAGACTTGTTTTCAGAAAAGGGATGGAAAGTATAAGCTCGCTGAAGGCTTGCATCCAACACCATTTCCACAAGGTGGTGCATGTGATGGTTGGCATTATGTCCCTCTGCTGGTGGTTGATTGAAATAACTGCATTTCGAGCCAACACCATGTGGTCAATGACCCATATCTGAGAATGTGGAAATCACCAAATGCACCATATTGGCCAATACATAGTTAATTAGATAATGAGATGATGAGAGGTAACAATAACATTTAACAAAAAAATGTTCAACATGGATTCGATTGTGGATGACATCTTTAATAACATGAATAAAAAGGTTGAATCAGAAGTCTTAATCGAGGACTCATCCAAGACCTTCGATAAGGTCGGACACAAGACACTACTTCTAAAGCTGAAGTGATTGAGTGAAAGAGTTGGTGTTTTACGTCACATCAGCACCTGATTTTGGCTGTTCAGAGACATACTTGTTTGGTATCAAGAGTGTTGATACTTCGGTTGCATGGTTTTTTAGTTATTTAGTTTTTTCTGTCTTTGTCTCTGTGTTCTGTTGTTTTCACATCAATTTCACAGCAACAGACAAGAGGTCATGAAAACTGAGCAGAACAAGAACTTCCCAAAACTTGGCAGAGAAAGTGTACGTAGTGACTAGACGAGTACGTCTTTTCTAGTCGTGAGTTTTTTCTTCTGGCCAGGTGTGCATCCTTTCTTCGCTCAGTCTGTACCTACTTTAGACATTTTGTCAAAGCCAGATATTTGATGATATTTAAATGCTGACAGTGCTGATTTCAGGCATGCATATGTATCCACAAGCATTTGTCTGTTTGATTGAATGTTCATTTGTGACCGTTTTCCTTGTAGGACGCAGGTGAGATGTTTTCTGTAAGTGGCTTTTGCTTTTTCAGCCTTCTCTGCCCTGTCTTTTCCTGCTTCAGCATGTTTAATTTCCTTTTCTTTCATTTCTTCCACTCTGTCTTATTTCCCAACTTCCTCTTGACCATCTTCATTTTCTTTCTCTGCAGCTTGTTCCGCTTCCATGAATTCGTCGTCGGGCCGACCATCATTTGGTTCTTCCTGTTGCTTTTCAGTGTCTGCTTCAGTTGCAATGTCCATTGCTACCTCTACCTCAGGAGGAGTTGCGGGTCAGCCAGTGGGTTTTTTTTCTTTCAAGGTCCGGCTGGTAAGCCGGCTGTTTTGTGGTGGTTGTTGTCTTTGGAGTGGTTTTTGCATTTGTTCTTTCCGAGTGTCTGTTATTCTCTTCTGTTCTTTGTGTGTGTGTTTGATGTGATCTGTTGACGCTGTGTTCTTCGAGTTGCAGCCTTTGTCTTGGTGTGACATGATGTTGAGGTTGTGGGTATCCTGCCATGTCCGCATAGCTGGGAATTCCTGTGTACTGGTCCACGATCCTTCTTGCCACCGGGATAGATATCACTTGGGTTGCCTTTATTGTGAGTTTTGAATGCTATAGCTCCCAGGGAAGGAACAACGAATAGCATACATAAACTTTAGCATTTTTATAGCTCTGTTGAGGATCAAGGTTTCAAGGTGAAACTGAAAACAACATAAAATGAATCAAATAAATGAATTGAATACCATAATGAATGACGGAGACATGGATCTACAAAAATATGAATTGACTACCACAACTGAGGAAAAAAAACTCACAAGATTGTGCATACTCCTGGGTACACAGTAGAAGCCAAGCTCAATCAAGAAACTCATGTTTATAGTCAATCTGAAAGATCATTTGATACGTCTAAATTGGAGTTACACCTCACATATATACATGTACATCAAACATCGACCACACAGCGAGCTTGAACAAACTTTGGGGTTAAAAAAATTGACCAAGAAAACGATTAGCGCAGTGATGTAGAGGAAGATCAGACGAACATTTTGATGTATCAAACGAAAAAATCTGTTTGTTAATTTTTTTAGATATTTGAGTTTTAAACTTTTTATTTATCACACCCTATTGTTAGCATGGAATCTCCATCTAAAAATGATCAAAACTGCCCATTTTTCCTGTTAGGTAATTTCTAAGATAAAAGTCATTATTCAGAAGTAAAAATACGCAGTCATTGCCACAAGAGCAAGTACATACCGCCTCATCCAGACTGACAGAGTGTGACAAACCTATAATAGTTAACATTTCTCAGAAAATTTATAAAATATGTTTATTTGCCAGCTTGTCCTCGGTTTCATTAATCTGGTGAACAATTGTAGTAGAATCCACCTCACTTTTGAACTCTATGGTGTATTATTGAGGTTTTATGTGTTTTTTAAGAAATTTCACCACTGCGAAACAAGTACTTTTGCAACCATGTAAAGTGTAGCCAATGTTGAGTGAATCATCAGAAAACGCATAGATAGAATGTTTGGAAGCATTTAGTTAAGTATGGAGTAAAATAGTTTGACATTTCAGTCTTAATGTGCAATAGTTGTCCATGTTTGTATTAACTACATTTTCATATAATTTACTGAATTTATGCTATTTTGGTTCTTCTATACAATTAAAGATTGGTTGATTTTGGATGCCAGATAACCTACATCAACATTAAACACCCAGCAACCATTTTAAGTACTCAAAATACATTAAGCATGAATATTACTGTTTATTTATAGCTTTTAATCTTATTTTTGTCTTTTTGTCCAATTGCAAAGACTTTTCATGTTATATCAGGGGATTCAACTTCATGGTGACGCAGATACTTACAAACATTCTATGCATACATTATCTGATAATTTACTCAACTTTGTCTATCCTTTTACATTGTTATGAAAGACTTGTTTCACGGTGGCAAAATTTGTGATAAAATGCACAAAAAAACTCAACAAAGCCTGTTACAATGAGATGATGAGACCAAATTTGCTAAAATTATTTACCAGAATTATGTAACTAACACAACCTGGTAATGCAAACATTTGCTCAGGCCTTTAGCCAGAAATGTTAGCTGTTATGGGTTTATCACACCCTGTCAGTCTGGATGAAGTGGTACATACTTTCTGCAGAGACAATGACTGCATATTTTTACTTCTGAATAATGACTTTTATCTTAGATATTACCTAACAAGAAAAATCAACAGTTTTGATCACTTTTTCATGGAGATTACATGCTAAGAATAGGGTGTGATAAATAAAAAATCTAAAACTAAAATATCTCAAAAAATTCCCAACAGATTTTTTCGTTTGATACATCAAAATGTTCCTCTGACCTTTCTCTACATCATTGCGCTAATCGTTTTCTTGGTCAATTTTTTTAACCCCAAAGTTTGTTCAAGCTCGCTGTGACCAAATCATTATGTTCATCTACTCTGCACACAAGAGTTCATATTTTACATCATGCATAAGAGACAGCAGCAGTGAGCTGACACCGTCAGTGAACTCTGCCTGATTTCAGATGCAGTAACGACCGCTTTTTTTAAGGGAAGTGGAGTAACGACTTGCTCTGTTGAATTAGGTGTAGAATTGAATATTAAATAACTTTTAATCGGCCACTTAATTATTGGAATGCTGACTACCACAACTGAGGAAAAAAAACTCACAAGATTGTGCATACTCCTGGGTACACAGTAGAAGCCAAGCTCAATCAAGAAACAAAGTGGTACTGGTTGTGGAACTTCTTTTTTGGCGGAGTCATAATTTTTCCTGCCCAGGGAATTGTGAGTAGTCCCTGTTTGGCAGCCAGCCAGACAGCCACGCACGAGCACCCTCACTTCTCA
Source organism: Platynereis dumerilii (assembly GCA_026936325.1). NCBI lineage: Eukaryota > Metazoa > Annelida > Polychaeta > Phyllodocida > Nereididae > Platynereis > Platynereis dumerilii. The sequence goes on along the minus strand of JAPTHN010000011.1, from coordinate 7,326,866 downwards.
GTATAAGCTTGTTAAGCTTGCCCTGACCAGTGACCACAACATACATTATTTGTGAAGTTGTAACAAAAAGATTAACTCTTCTTTGGTGTGACAGATATAATTAACTGTTTCAGATCTCTCAAAGCAATTGAATCAATGCTTTAGTGTTTCATTGTTGTCCATTTGTTGTTTCAATTAGTTTCGTTGGAGAATAACCTAAACTTTCATTTAAATCATGCTGGCAATAGCTGTTAAAGGATTTGAAAACTTCATAATTTTATGGTGCTCATTGGCAGTGCATGTGCACTCATTGATAGTTAAAATTGTTGATTGCGCTTTGTTTATATGTTGCTGGCAGCTCAGCTGTGCGTATGAGCACAAGTGATGAGGTCCCTCTACCTAGACATGACCTGACCTACTCGAATATTAATAAGTGTGTCAGCTGGAGGTCATCCGATTTCTGGCAGACTCTCCAGCTGTGCTGTTCGTTCAGAGTCTGTGAGCAGACTGATGTTCATCAACCTCAAATGTCTGAGTACCACACACACAAACATATTGAACGTGTTTTTAAGCATATACACATTATACACATCAATTTTACAAGAACCTTTTATACAATAAAGCCAGTAAATTGTACTAACCTTGTGAGAATCAAAATTTTGGCAAGCAATTTAAGAAGATCTTCATATCTCCTGAGTTAGATTTCAACTGACAAAATATGGAAAGATGCCCTACATGTACAGGGAAACTGTGAATGCATCATGGAATACAGGTCAAAAAACATATATGTGCAATCAACATCAATATCCAGCACTTAAAACAACATTGAAACATGGCAATTTATCACAAGTTGTGCAGAACAGCTGATCAAGAGAAAAGATGTGTGCAGTGCAAACGGAATTTTACAGAAAATGTGTTTTATAATTGAAGAATATATATATTCAAATTGGCAAATGTAAGAATGAACCAGAGTGAATGATAGAGTGAGTATTTATTTTTCTTTGGTCCACTGTCTACACATTTTGCTGTAAGAGGGACCATCTTCCTTACAGTTGACACAAAGAGGAGGGGATGAACAAGGCTGTTATTTTGATTGGATGTGGTCCTGGGATTCACAGTGTCCACAAACTTCTTTTCGTCGGCATCACTTGCTCAGATGACCGAAACATTGACATTTGTAACATCTTCTTGTGTTGGGAATATAAGGTTGTACCTTGCATTTCTCCCATACAACTCCAATGCACTCGGGAAGAGTAGTGTCTGAAAAGGTCAAGATAAGAACATCTCTACCATCTCTCTGTGGTATTCGGTGAAAATGCATAACGTTAGTGAAGGTTTCAAGCCACTTTCGTAAGTACTTGCTTAAATAGCTAAGTGAGGAGAAAACCACCCCCTTACAAGTGTTCAATGTGCGACCATAGTCAGAGTTCCTGCAATACTTGTCAGCTCAAGGAATCTTTGCGTTTTTTGGTCGTTTCTGTTGGTTCTCCAACCTTTTGAAGTTTTGTCTTGTACTTTTGACTTAATTGTCCGGCTTGTACCTAGCCCCATACTTTAGGAGGAGCTATATTGCAATTGAGACTTTCAAAAAGTAACTTTTTTTGCTGAAAATTGATTTTTTAAACCTGAAGTGGAGCATGATCTGCCATTTTGTGGACTTGTACATGCTAAGGAATGCATGCATGAACTTCAGACTTGTTGAGGACATTTGACATGAAGTCTTGAGATGTTAAACCCACACATGTGAATGGCTGCTGATACATTTCATATCTATTGACTATCTGTGTGTGAGCATATGTCACCCTGACATAGCATTATTAACCGAACATTTGCTGTGTCACTATCTTAGGGACAAAGATTACTGATAGCGCAACATTTGTTATAAAGCAACCGAGTTTCCGACATCACTATCATTCTCTGAGAAGTTGAGGCAGCAGAGGAGACGTCCAATCACAGACAATGGGGAAAACAGCTATCGTTGCCGGAGTTACCGGCATTGTTGGCTTGAAGTTGGCTGAAAGGTTAGTATATATTTGTTTCATAGAAAATGCCAAAGGTGTTGACAGAAAATCATTTAAATAGTTATCAGTAAACTGTCAATTTCTAGCTTTTATACATAACATTTAGCGTGCGATTTTGGTATAAATATCATGCCATTTGTAGGAGGATAAGTAGCCTTTGCTTGCCACTAAATAGATAAGTCTAATGTGACAATGTCATCACAAGTCATACTTATGGCAAATTACTGATTTAATTTGTTATAAGCTTACATGCAATATATCTTAATGTAAAGCGAAAAGGTTCCATAAAAGCTTTGACATTGCAAAGGTCAAGTCTGTTGTCTCTTATTCTTCAAGATAACACTGCCTATCAGCCACTTGAAAATCTACTACTATGTACTGGAAAATAACCTTGAGATAAATTCATGCAAAAATCTCAACAGCCATTTTGGTATTATAGTTTTAATGCAAGTTTGTAGTTTGCTTTCCTCCATTGCGACTCAAAGAGAATCCTCCTAACAATAAATGAAGTTGACAGAGCATCCTTTTCTTAGTAGATAAAAAATTATCATTCAGTCTTACAAGATCTGAAAATAGAGGCAAAAGAGCCTGCTTCCAGTAACTCTAAAGCTAAAGCTAAAGCTTACATGTTTGGAAAAATAAGACAAGCTTCCATTTTTTTCCTAATTTCAGTCGTTTCTCTTTTTCAACAGGTTGCTTGCTGATGGGTGGAAAGTCTATGGATTGTCGAGAAGAAATCAGCCATACTTACCATCCGCTTTGACTCATGTTGCTGCTGACCTCACAGACACTGCAGGTTGCCAAAAGGCGCTTGGACCACTCTCTGACGTCACTCATGTCTTTATTACAACTTGGCTGAACAAAGGCTCCGAAGACGAGAACTGCAAGGTGTGTATAATATTCCACATCCACTATTCTTGATTTTCAGTGTGCCTCTAAATAGCCCACTGGTGCTAATGGGGTGTAAAACACCAACTCACTCACTTAACAGCTGCAAGTGGCTTTGTGTAAAGTTTTGCTAATTTTCTTAACATAATCCAGGTCATTTTAAACCAATTTTATTGTCAGTCTTGCACTCCATGACAATAATCTACTTTCATTGTGAAGGAAATATGAAAATCCACTGAGATATTTAGGGTAACTAAGACAATGTCTCTTGATTTTCCAGGTCAATGAGCTTATGGTGGCAAACCTCTTTGATGGCTTGTCAGCAAGCAAACTGGAACATGCTGTCCTAGTCACAGGCACTAAGCATTACATGGGACCCTTTGAGAAATTTGTTGATGGTGGCGCGTCCGAGATGCAAGTGCCCTACAGAGAACGTCTTCCACGAATGCCTTACCCCAACTTCTACTACAACCAAGAAGATGTGATGTACGACCGTGCCAAGAAGAGGGGCTTCAATTGGAATGTCGTTCGTCCTCACACCATCATCGGATTTGCACCCTACAACCAGATGAACATGGGTATGTCCCTAGCAGTGTATGCTAGCATCTGCAAACATCTTGATCTGCCCTTTATATTCCCGGGAGGCCCAGTGAGTTATGACATTTTCCTGGATTCAACAGATACTAACCTGTTGGCCTCTCACATCCTTTGGGAAATCAGTGAACCCAAGGCCGCCAACCAAGCCTTCAATGCGGTCAATGGTGACATCTTCAGATGGAGGTGGCTGTGGCGCGCCATTGGCGACTATTTTGGAGTCAGGGTTGTGGATCCAACTGAACCCGTAATTATGGAGAAACTTATGGCAGACAAAGGTCCAGTTTGGGATGAGATCGTCAAGAAGCATGGCCTCAAAAACTTCAAACTCCAAGATTTGACCAACTGGTGGTTTGTCAACATTGATCTCGGAAGAACAGTCAGCTGCCCAACTGACATGAACAAAAGCAGAGAACTTGGATTCACAAAAACCCAAGATACAGAACAAGCTTACCTTAAATTGTTTGACTACCTCATAGAGAACAAATACGTGCCACCAGTTGGCTCTAAAGCTACGACTAAGATGTGAGAAGAATATTAACATTATTAGTTTTGCCAATAGTGATATGATTGTTTTACATTTGTGCAGCATTAAATGATATTCAACTTATGAATGTGCAATACCATACGTATTTATTTCAGAATAAACATTGTTTCACTACATATCATAAAGCTTTCTTTTGTCTTGAAATGAAAATATGAACTGGCATGCTTGTACAACTAATCTTGGTTCCATCAAATTGTGTTTCTTAACAAGAACCCTGACATGACTTTTAACACACAGATGGACAAGCAAGAAACAGTTAAGAAAATGTTGTGCGTACAATTGGGTTTGAGCCTTATGAGGCTATGACTCAGAAGTGCATGGTACCAATTTCAGTCACTCCAGTTCCATGAAATAAATTTTATTAATACAATTAATATTAAAGTATTAGTCTACATGTGTTATTTATACAGTGAGGAAAACAAGTATTTGACCCCCTATCATATTTTCTGGTTTGGGCACTTGCGCTTGCTCAAAAACTCTGAAATTTCTCAGGTAGATCTGGTCCAACATAAGAAGACGGGTAATGCACAAAAATTAAGTGAAAGAAGCATTATCATGTAATATATTTGAATAAAAATCCAAATAGTCTTCAGAAATACGTATTTGACCCCTCCGCTTGCAAAGAGTTTATCACCAGACTTTACAAAACAAACACTTGGAAAACTATTATAGCTAAAATTATTGCAATCAAAACCTATTTCAATTGTTTTTCCCCCATTCCATATTGCTTTTATTCCCTCAATTACATCTCCAACAATTTTTTTTACAATAACTCATGACATTGAGTGAAAGTAAACAAAGGACAAACTAAGTCAAACTTACCACTGGGTGGTGCGGATCTGCAGTGCCACTGCAATCTCACCTACACTGGAGTCCAGGAGTGCAAGAACCATTGGAGAAAGTCCTAGACTATCCAACGATGATTTAGCAAAAGCTCTGAAAGCAGTTTGCAACTCTACCAATAAGAGGAAATGATCAGTACAATATGTCTCAGTAGGCTGAGATGATGCAGTGCGACCGTAGTGTCTATGTTGCAGAAAAATCATTCCAAAGCTTGCTAAGAATTTGTTATTGATCACGTAGAACTATTTTGCTGATGATTGGGGGAAATTCTAAACAAGCTTTGGATGATTCTTCTGCAATAGAGGCACTATGACAGCAGTGCGTCAAGTCAGCCTACTGCGACATATTGTAAGGGAGAGCGGGGCACCATGAGCCGCTTTTCCGAAATTAAGCTCCTGAGCCTAAAGTTTCAATGGTAAATGGCTGGTTGCTTTATATAATCATAGCAAGACCTCTTGGCTACAATATCCAGTGGTGTTACATTATATTTTTAATTCTTAAATAGTCAAAACATTGTCTTTAAAAAATGTAGTCTAGCGGCTCATCGTGCCCCGACCCTGGGGCACCATGAGCCATGGCACGGGGGCTGTTTACATACATGTATTATCCTTCTCATTCAACTGTAAAGAACTGATACCTCATAAACCAGATGTTTTACTTGAAATTCTCCCTTGGCGTACACCACAATATGGATCAGATGGATTTTACATATTTTTCTATGAAATTGCAAAAATGTGTCCTAAACAGCTGCCGATGTCATGCACTATAGTTCTGGACTTACAACAGTAGCGTTGTTGTTACAATTCAGCTTTAATTGTACATTAAAACTTCATAGAAAATGGCTCATGGTGCCCTATCTCCAAGTGGCTCATGGTGCCCCATTTGTAAATTTCATTTATTAGTGCATATCACCATTTTCCAGTTTATCATAGTATCAATGTTATGACATCATCCTAGCACATACCTTGCCTTCTCTAAGAAGACTAAGTTTTATGACGATACCGGAAATAGTTAAAGTACCAGAAGTAAAAGTTCCACCGCCCAGTATGTTTACTTTTCACTCAAATTCACTGGTCACAAGTATTTTTTTCAATTTTTGGTCCTACAGTGAAGAGAAAGATTATGATTGTTACCCTGGCCAGTTCTACACTAATAAAGGAATATATGGTCTTCCTATCAAGCAGTTCTATCTCGCCGTTTTTGTTGTAGGGGCCATGGTTCATGGTGCCCCGTGGCTCATGGTGCCCCGCTCTCCCCTACTGGTCCTTTTCTCATGCTAGCAATGTTGCAAACTGCTTTCAGAGCTTTCGCTAAATCAACGTTGGTTAGTCTAGGACTTTCTAAAATGATTTTTGTACTCAAAGTCATCTGAGTCACCTGTGTAGGTGAGATTGTCATGATACAGCAGACCAGCATGTTCCAGTGGTTATTCCTCCCTTTGTTTACTATCATACAATATGGCATCAATTATTGAAATTGTCACCCCTCGATCATTAAATAGGGTCTGTGTGCCCACACCAGACTAGTGTCAATCAAAAACAAGACTCTAATGTCTTGTGATACTCTTTTTTTCAACCACGTATCTCGAAAATGAAGAAATTACCAAAAAATTATACGAGGTGTTATTGAGGACATTCAAAACTAAATAATATTGGGGAAAACAATTGAAATAGGTTTTGATTGCAATAATCTTTTCGTTATAATAGTTTTCCAATTGTTTGTTTTGTAAAAGTCTGGTGATAAACCCTTTGCAAACGAAGGGGTCAAATACTTATTTCCAGAGACTATTAGAATTCTTATGAAAAATATATTACATTAAGCTTCTTTCACTTAATTTTTGTACATTGCCTGTCTTCTAATGTTGGACCAGATCTACCTGAGAAATTTCAGAGTTTTTGAGAAAGCACAAGTGCCCCAACCAGAAAATATGGTAGGGGGTCAAATATTTATTTTCCTCACTGTATGTTTATTTAGAACCACTGTATTTGGAACAAAAAGTTTTTATTATACCTTCTTTTGGTGCATTATGCCCAGTCACACATCCAAATCAATGCTGTTTCCTTTTCACTGGACCTGAAATTACAAAATCAAGTGTCAATTTTTTAGTTTCTTCACACGATTCAAGTCGATATAGACTTGAATTAATATATTATATTGATCATATTTAACATTTTCATTTCATTGAACTAATTCATGTAAAAGACATGTCACTATTTTATGTCTACTTCCTTGTCCACTCCTTTCCTTGCTATAACTTCAGCGAAGATTCTCTGGGTGCTTGCCATAGCTTGTTTTGCCATTGTTTTTAAGAGCTCTTATCACGAAATGTCACGTAAGAATCACATACACTGCGTTACCACAGCTTTGCAGATTTTATAAATGGGTATTTAAAAAAATTAAGACATAATTTTCATTGTAAATATCTTTGTTCGCACTAAAATGTCCACTCCGTTCCCTTAATTTCCAAGCTTACCAATGATACTTTTTACAAAGTATTTTAATTAATATATTGCTTAGGGTTGACAGGTTTTGATAGACTGCAATCATAACATTGTATCTCCCAAATATAGCACAGTATCTAGGAAAAAAAAAATTGCCGTTGTGCTCATGCGTGAAAATACTCTTTATCTATATCTATATGCAAAAGTAACCCTATGTACCTTCAGACTTCATTGACATTTAATACATCGCTTGAAAGTTGCCATGCAGGCGAGTTGGCGAAGCATTTCTGTGTTGACATGGTTTAAGGAGAATTTTAAACTCTTACCTCACATTTTGTCTTTTGCAGGTCAATGCACTTCAATTAGTCCTCTCCCTTGCAATGGAAGAATTGTAAATAGACATTGCAGTCCCATGTGGATAAATAAATGTTATAATTGGAACACATAATGATGCTAAAGTAATGCTTATATGCTTGATAGCATTAGATTGGATTAGGGGAGGTGGGGGCTGACAATGGTTCCAAACCCCAACTGACAATGTACAAATTTTGAAAAGGTCAGTAAATTTCTTCACACTTAAGAATGTAATGATTTTAATTATGTTACAAAAAATAATTGGCAAAATTTAAAGATTCTGCCAATGTAAATGCACAATTTAACTGTTCTTTCGCAGTCAAAATAGCTTCGCTTATGGCAACCCCAACGGCCATGTCATCAGTAGTATAGCATCCGCTTTTGCATCCTCGAAATGCTGCCAAGCGAACACTGATCTCATCATCTTTGAAGTAGTAATCTGCCTGCAATACACAATGGCTGGCACAATGGTTGAAGTTCTTGAAAAAGACTGAGTTTCTGCAGCTTTGGGCACTACTGAAAATGTATTTGACTACAATGGGAGTCATGTCTGAGTTGTATACACTTGTGGCAAAGTTCAGGAAACGTTTTGTGCAGATATGCTCTGAGCAGAGACCGTTTATTATGCAGGGCAAAAGGGCACAATGTGTTCAATATGGCTTGCCCCACAAGGCACGTATTGCCTTTCTGTAGGCTACATGAAGTTTGTGACTTCTACGCAAATCACACAGTGGAACACCATGCAGCGACATACAGAAAGTGACAAAAAGACCAGTTTTGACCTGAGGAGGCACACTTTGAAACTTGGCACGGAAGATATTGAATTGTTTGTTGAAATTTCTCACCACACTCTGGAGATCATCTTGATGAGGGTCTGAGTACAATATGTGCCCAAGGTGTGTGACAGAGTTGGTGCAGGTAACTTTGCAGCCATTCACATAAACATATTCCCTTTTGCAATCCATGTGTTGCTTACTTGACTTGAATTTCATCAGCTGGCTTTTGTCCCCATTAAACAGAAGGTTGACTTTGAGCAAAGTCTTCACAAACATTAACCATTTGCTTTAAGCCATCAAGTGAAGGTGATAATAAGCAGATGTCATCTGCGTACAACAGGGCACCACAGAAATAGGGTCCCATGTAAACAACCAGCGTCGCATGAGCGCGACAATTCATCCATGTAGGTTCCAAACAGGAGGGGTGAGAGGATACCTGCTTGTTTGACTCCATTATTTGCAGTATATTAAAACATTGTACATTTGTAATTGTTCCATTCCACACAAAGTCTCTGTTCAGTGTAAAGATTAATTTGACACCTCAAGTAGACAAGAGTTAATCTTTCTGTTAAGAAGTCCCCTGAACAGTTTGACGTATTCCACTCTGTCAAATGCCTTACTGGCATCAAGACATAACAAGTATAAGTCACTTCCACCACTTGCAAAAATGGAAAGCTATCTCCTTCAGAATTATATGTAATATATTGTTTTTTATTATGTCAAAAAGCACCTTGTGTGTTTAATTACCAAAACTTGTTATGTCACTTTGCTTTGTTTCTCCCATTGTCACTTTATACTAACAGAGGCACTGACAATTTAAAAGTTTAAACATTCATTTTGTTTTCCAATATTGTTATTTATCTATAACACTTAAGGATTCCCACAGAATGAAAGAAAGCAATTTTGCTTGAAGTTCACTCTGCCATACCTTTTTTTTAATTATTTTTTTTATAGGATTTATTTGCCAGCCAATAAAAACAAATGTAATGGTAATCGATAGTTTGGATATATATAAAATATCAAAAATCAAATATCAGAAATTTCAGATTTCAGAGAACTATGTTCCAGGGTTGTTGGTCAGTTGATGTTGATAATTCCATTTCCTTTCATGCTTTTCTAGGGTGTTGTTTTTCTTTGCCACATAATTTTCTATGTTCTGAATTTCTTGTATACGTCTGATTAGTTCTTCTGTTTGTGGGGCTGTATTTTTCCTCATTTTGCAATAATATATATATAGCTTTGTTGCACTCAGGATGAGGTCCAGTACCTTGTTGTGGAGGGTCCCAAATATGATTGACGTCGGTGTAATGTCCAGATGAAATCCTGTGTTCTGCATCGTCCATTCTTGCACGTCTTTCCAAATATTCTGTACTTTCTCACATTTACAAAGTAGGTGGCTGCATGTTTCCACTTCTTTTCTACAGAGATCGCATAGTGGGCTATCCTTGATCTTCCACCTGTGTAGTTTCTCATTTATCCCCAATATTCGATGAATTAATCTGTATTGAAAACTCCTTATTTTTGTTGACTGCGTGCTCTTGTATATCATTCTGAAGCTTTTCCTCAGCTGTGCTTGGTTCAGTTCGGAGTTTGCTGTCTGGAGTTCTGCGTGCCACTTGCTTGGTAGACTTTCTGGGTCTTTGACTTCTCTTTCTATTAATTTCTGGTATACCATCTTGCTTGGTTTGCATACCTTGCAGAGTTCTTCAGCAACATTAAGTTGAGTGGTCATTACTTGTTTGTTTAATTGCCAATTTCTCGGTATTGCACTGCTCATGCTATAAAATTCCATAAAATTTGTTCTGAATCTGTAGGCTGTAGCGTGTATAATACAACATGAGTACTCAACAAGAGGCTCCAGTCATAATTACACAGTTCCTCGGCCTATTGGTGCTACCTCTGGAAATTTCAATTATAATGGTACAAAATTATGGAACAAGCTACCTTCCTGGATAAAATCCATAAATAACAGACTGTTATTCAAGAAGAAAGTCAAAGCTCACCTCAGAACATTAGCCGCATAACATAAATATTTGCATTAATTTATATTAATTTATTTACTCGTATAACTGTCTATATATATATAAATTATACATTGTTATGTTTGAACCATGATACCATTTTGTGATTTGATGGACCACACTGGAAATAAGTCTCATGTGAGACTTTTGTGTGTAATCCAAGATTTTTTTACACTTAATACTTCTTGTCTTTTTTATAAACATGTATGTATTGACTGCAAAAATATCTAAATAAAATCAATCAATCAATCAATAAAATTTTTCATAGTTAAGCATATTTCCGTGCTCGTCTTTTAGATCCTTTACTTGGTTTATTCCTGCTCTTTGCCAGGTATTATAATATTGTACTTGGTTCCTTATTTTAACATGGCTGTTATACCAAAGCGGCTGATCGTTTACTTCTTCCTCTGTCAGTTCACTCAATTCTTTGTGGCTGTAGTCTGCCCACTTGGTCAGAACCTCGCTCCAAAATATGTTTGTCGGCAGGAGTTCTTGACGTTGGAGATCTTGTGAAGAGATGCTACCTTTCAGTATTTGTAAACCTCCTTTCAGGAAGCTGGCTAGTGCGCACAGTGACTCTGCCATATCTTGCTCAATTGCATGCTGCTTGTGCTCAATTGCATGGCCAATTCCTGGAGACTATTATAAAGCAGTCTGATGGAGTCAGCGTTTTCCCTGACATTGACTTTCGAATACCTCATATATGGCAAGGTACAACCATCAGTATATAGCTGATCAAAGCAACTCTTCAATAAACTAGGATGGTTTCAGGTTAGCTGCTCAAATTGTCATCATGACACCGCATTTTGCACTTTTATTTATGTTTAGGGACAAAGGTTATCTGATAACTAACTTTTGTTATTAAAATGCAGACTTTACGACATCACATTCTCCGAGAAGTTGAGGTAGCAGAGCAGACATCCAATCACAGACGATGGGGAAAATAGCTGTTGTTGCCGGAGTGGGCATTGTTGGCCTCAAGCTAGCTGAAAGGTGAGCACTAGCAATATTACAGATTTTTATTACACCTAATACATGCAAGATGGACATTTTATTTTATCATCTGATTTCATTTGCAGACAATAAAATAGATTATATAACTCTATCTGACAGAAACCAAATATAACATTTTTTATTTATATACACAGTACACTCACTATCTGTTGGCTGCAACTAAATTTTTAAAAAATGTAGTCGACATCTCAGTGATGTTCACTTGGTTTTCAGTTTTTTTTTATCTTCGTGACTTGATTCAATAGATCTGTTATCTGTTTGCTTGACATTAACGAGTCAAAATTTCACTATCACTTCATAATGAAAAAATTTTCATGTCAGTAAATAGTTATTGATGACAGTCAATCTGCCTCTTGAAATCTACTCAAGTTAAAATACAACCACTTAAGATTCCAGGGTAAAATATTGGCTCCCTGACCTACTCCATGTCTACTCACTTTTGGATACATGTCCTAAATAGTAACAAGTCTTTTAAAAAACAATTCATTTCAGTGCCACTATTCTTTCTGATTTCCATAAATTTGTATGAATTTGTGTTTCGAATGAAGAGCACACTTAGCTTAGGTGCATGCGGCCTTTCAATGCATACATTAAAGATGGATATAAACATTAAACTTTAATACAAAAGGTCAATGAGTGATAGGCCTATATCTTATGCTATGTTCTATGTAATATAACGTAAGATGTTTCCTGTGAACTGAGTGTCACAGAAAGTGGCACTTCTAAAATATTAGCATGTCCATTAACCCTCATTATCACTCACCCAAAAAGACCAACCAAAAAGGTACTTCATTTCTTCATGCCTATATGCCATCACACCAAAACTTATTGAATGGGTTTCCGCTGTCAGGCTTCTTTCTGAATTACGTATCAGGACACTATTAAACGGTTCTGATCAGTTTTGGTTTTATGATGAATCTATTTTCTATCGTACTTCAGACTTCTTGCGGAAGGATGGAACGTGTACGGCTTGTCGAGAAGTCACAAAACTTACCTTCCAGCTGAGTTGATACATGTCGCAGTGGACCTCAGTGATGCAGCTGACAGTAAAGCAAAACTTCGTTCAATATCTGATGTTTCTCATGTATTCATAGCAACATGGCTGAAGACAGGATCTGATGAGGGAGATTGCAAGGTGAGAATACTGAGATCTGTGAATGATGAAATTAACAATATACCTTTATGCCAGGAATCTCTTGCAAAATTCAACCAATCCATGCAAGCATAATTTTGTTTGTGAGGATGTTCACACATTGCACATATTTTATTGGTTTTCTTCTGCCAATCCCTAATGCAATAACTTGCTCATTAACAGTCAGAGTCACTTTCAATCATCTTTCAATACCATAGTCCGTCTTAAGAAATACCAAGAAAGACTGATCAACATATTTGAATATTTATTTTTATGCCTGATTATTAAAGAGCCTCTTGATTTTACATCCAGGCAAATGAATCGATGGTTGCCAATATCTTGGACAGTTTGACCTCTAGCAATCTGGAGCATGTTGTGCTTGTCACTGGCACCAAACATTACATGGGCCCCTTCCAGAAGTTTGCTGAAGGGGACGAGAGTGAGAGGCAAGTACCTTTCAGGGAACGTCAACCCCGACTGCCAAATCTTAACTTCTACTACAACCAAGAAGACGTGTTGTTTGACAGAGCGAAGAAGAGAGGCTTCAAGTGGAATGTTGCTCGTCCCCACACCATCATCGGATTTGCACCCTACAACAAGATGAACATGGGAATGTCCCTGGCAGTTTATGCTAGCATCTGCAAACACCTTGATCTGCCCTTTATTTTCCCTGGCGGCCGAAACAGCTATGACATCTTCCTGGATGCCAGTGACACTGACCTCATCGCTTCTCACATTCTTTGGCAAATTAGTGAACCCAAAGCTGCCAATGAAGCCTTTAATGTTGTCAATGGTGATATTTTTAGATGGCGATGGTTGTGGCCTTCTCTTGCCAAATACTTCAATCTCAGATATGAAGATCCCAAGGAACCCCTCAATTTGGAAGAATTCATGGCTGACAAAGGACCCGTTTGGGATGAAATTGTAAAAAAACATGGTCTTAAACAATTTAAACTCGAAGAACTTACAACATTCTGGTTTGTCAATTTCAACCTCAGTCGCAGAGTTGATTGCATCACTGATATGAATAAGAGCAGAGAATTTGGCTTCAAGGAAACCATTGACACAGAAAAGAGTTTTGAAAAGCTCTTCAATTATCTCAGGGAAAATGAATACATTCCATGAATGTCCAAAATGATGATTATGGTGTTATCCACTAAACATGGTTACAATCTTGTCCAGGCCAAAGCATTCTATTGATATCAAGTGACACCTGGTGGAAATTGACTTTATAACATGGTTGAGCAGAACCAACAACATGGCGAAGTGAAAGGGGAGCCATGTGAAGGTACAGCACAGTAACTTTCGTATTTTTTGTTTAATATCTGGGGAGCTTGGTTGGATCGATCTGTTACTGAACAACTTTACAATCTTTTCCTTTTTTGACCGATCTTTTATAAGAACAATGTCATAAAGTTATATGAACAAGTCGAATGAAAATATTATTTGAATGTGGTCAACGAAGTGTTTTGAGGTTACGGAAGAACAACCGTAACAGTTGTACATGAAGGGCGTTTCTTGAAATAAAAACACAAACACATCGTTGAGTGATAGTTTATATTGTGTATTTACAAAACAGTTTATATAACTCAGAGACAGTCACAACAAGAGCTGAGTAGAAATCTACCTAGCATCAAAACGATAAAATTGCAGTGCCCTACTGCCTACAAAGGTCCATGCTTAATGCAGGATAGTGTCTTGTAGCATGAACATTCTTTTCAACAAATAACAGCAGTAACTTAAAAATTGCATATGTACAAATGTCTTCTAGCGATATTCACAATATGTACAATTTAAGAATATATTACAAATCCCTGTAAAATCAAATGCTGCCGTGCGCACCAACTTTGTCAGCCTTGGAAGTTAGGTGATGCAGTTCGTCCAGACTCATACGTTAGTCGATCGAGGTCCAGTTGTTGGGAGTTCTGCCCTTGAAAGTAACACAGGCATAAACTGAAAGCACAGAATGTGGATATGGGCCATTATTACCTCTTTATCTAAATATCTAGAGAGAACTAGGGAGGACTAGGAGCTAAGGAAGGATAGCTATGGTGCAGAAATGAAAGAACTACTTACATAATGCTAGAATGTATATATATTACAGAAAAATAGCTAGAGATGACTAGGAAAGATAGATCTAGATATGATAATTAAGAAGAACTGCTACGAAAACCTACCTTTTTCATAACACTGAGAATGCGCTCCTCGTCTGTAACGAAACCAGGGTTCATAAGAGAAGGGTACGGAGGCATATCAGGGTAGGAAGAAGAAGAAGACGAAGAGGCTGATGATGACCGCCCCTGGCCAGGCCTCTGGGACATCCAGTAGATGGCGTTGGGGTCTTCCTCGTTTGGATGGTAATTGCCACCAGAGCAGCAGCCTGGCACATGGCCCTCATGAGGGGCGATACAGGGCATCTTCTCCTTTCGATGTCTCTCGGGCAACTCGGGGAGCATCTCATAACTGGTATGGCTAACCTCGTCAAGGCTTGGGGTGGAGAACACACTGGCATTGTCAGCTTGAGTACGACGGTATATGTCAGAGCCCACGCCACTGTCCCCGCTCTCCATTGAAACCATCGAAGATGACATGGATGCGAGAGACAGCCGAGTCCGTGAGGCAGGGTTTTTTCTTGAGCGTCTAGGATAGAGTGGTGGAGGTACTGTGGCACTTTCATCTTCGAAGATGGTGGGAAAGCCTTTGTGGTAAACATTGGGGGCACTTAATGTCAT
This sequence comes from Platynereis dumerilii, assembly GCA_026936325.1. NCBI lineage: Eukaryota > Metazoa > Annelida > Polychaeta > Phyllodocida > Nereididae > Platynereis > Platynereis dumerilii. The sequence goes on along the minus strand of JAPTHN010000011.1, from coordinate 7,311,524 downwards.
TTTAGGGGGACGTGGGGGAGGACAGTCATAGTCAGTAAACGGTCTGTCAATTGGTAGCGATGCTGATAACCGTGAACTGGCATCGCTGACAGAGGTGGCATAAGTGTCTGATAAAATGACTGAATTGTCATCGTCACCTCTGTTGCTCTGAGCACTGTCGGACACAGTGAGATCGTCCGTGCTTGTTGACACATCGGTCAGCGTGGGACCAGGGAGGTCTGGGAGGGGTCGGTTACTAGGAGAGGTAGAACTGGATGATTTTGAGACAGTTTCTGAAACGTTATTTGGTGAGGAATCGCTTCTTTCCGAGGCAGTGTTACTATTGTCACCTCCTTCAGTTGCATCTGGGGGCAAGCTGAGAGGCTGCATGGCCAGGGCATCAGGGGTGGACCGAGGAGTGCTCATTAAGGAGCCGTTAGTCAGGATTGCTTTGTACCGCGGCCATGGACTTGTGCGTGTCGAGGAAGGCGTCCATCGCCTCGTGTCGCTCATAGAGTCTTCTGACAAAGTGTAATCTGTATGAACACTTGAGGCGTCTGCCACATCATTGGCAATGTCAGTGATAGTGCAAGACACTGAAACGTCATGCAGATTTCTATTCAGTTCTTTTCCTGATTTGTTTTCTGTTGAGTTACTTTTGGTAGCAGGTTGGAATTTGGTTTGGGGGTGGTTTTCCATAAGGTCCTCAAGATCTACCCCAGCCTCGAGGTGGACCTCATTGTCTTTCGAAAGTGGCTTTTTGCCTTTTACTACATGTACTGGACTTTCTTTCTTTACTATCTCCGCCACGTGCTTGTCATTATGAAGCAATACCTCGTTGGACGCAACTTTACGAGCGGATTCCGGCGAAATATTCTCCTGACCTGAAGCCATTACTAAGACGTCGAGGAGTATCAGACCGAGAGCTCTCGCATCTGCCGAGTATCTGTTCTTAGCAAGGCTCTGGCTGGAGTTCAGGTAGGAGGTGATGCTGAGAAGATCAGGGGGTCTATCTTGGTGGAGGACATTCTCCTGCATGTACTGGGCACACTCGTCCCTGTCCTTATCATATAGAGACGACACTTGGAAACTCCGGTCGAATCCAGCGAGCACTGCTTGCATTTTGCCCTGCAAATACAAAAGCGAGAGTAAAGCAAACATAACACTTATTAAAATGATGCGATGTTTGGTTCCTTCGGTCCTCTGGGATTGTAGGGAATATTCATATTTGCATAAGTGTTGGAGGCACACAGAGAACTGGCGCAATTTCCTGTTTTTCATAGCTCAGCAAGCATGTTAGTCAAACACTTATTATATCTACCAGTCATGCAAAATTTCCAATTAGTCTCCCAAAAGAGGGTGGTTGTGTGGATGGAGTATTTTGAGTACTTTCTATTGAGGCTCTTTCAAGATTGACAACTGTGTAGTGTTGTCTCTACTAGATCATTAGACAACGTGAGGGACTATGTCAAATGCTTTTGGTGGTCAACCAAGAGAACAGTTATTCAGTGGACAGGTAATAATATTTACCAACTCACACAGATCTCATTCACATTGCTAGCTCATAGAAACCACAGGACTGAACACACAATATTATGAAAAATTCTGTTATCGTGTTTGATCACCCCTGGGAGAAAGTTCCATTCATGAATTCATGCAACTCCCAGGCAACTCGCAGGCAATTCAAATGCTCAAATACTGAGCAAAGCAAACATCTGATGGGGGTACTTTTCTGGATTCTATGGACTCCTGGGTAGGTGCAAATAGTGCAGAAATGTTAGGCATCAATCTTATAAAGCCTGTGCATGCAATATTTGGCTAACATGATTTTGCCATAAATGTATAGAGCAAGTCCCTTTTTTCAAAACCGTTCTTGGGCCCTTCAAAATTCCATTAAGTTTTCAAAATAAGGCAGCAAAAAACAGTGTGGAATGCAGACCCATCTGGTTATAATTAATACCAAATAGTCTTGCTCAAAATTCTGTCCAAATTCATGTTAATTTTAATAGATTTTTAAAATTAAAACATGATTATAAAATAAAAATGTTTTTCAATCTTATGCACAGTATGCCGGGTGTATGTAAATGATCAGTTGCAGTCTCTCGATTTGTGATATTACCCCGGTGTATAACGAAACTGCTTTTCTTTTTGCAGGTGTGTCACCGTGTGTACTTAGAAGTATGGCTGGGATGAATATGCTATTTAATATCCGACAAATTCATAATGTACTTTGGAGGGGTTGGGGGCTAAAATACACAAACTAGCATTGGTATATAATGAGAATTAATTAATGTATGACTTGTTAATACAATGTAGGGAAATTACTAAAAAATAGTAAATAATGGAATATACTGTATCAAAATCAGGAAAGAGTACCACCGATAAAAGTTTAAGGGTGCAGTGAAAACAGCAATTCACAAATAATCAAATTTAATTTTTTCGATGCACTGTTGTAAAAGAGATATGTCATTAAATCAACAGTGATATGTCATTAAATCAACAGTAACTTCATTTTAATAATCATTTCTAACAATAAACTGCGTTCAAATAAATATATCGCCTTGGTGATACATATGTATACGTAAATTGCTAGAAATCCCGAAATCCCTCAAAGTGCCAAAGGGAAATTCCCCATGGCAAGTCGTCAAGGATTTTAGCAAAGAAAATGATATTAATAAGACAGGCAGAGGCCATGGTCATGAGGTGAGGTGCACTTCAGAGGACAATAAAACATTTGCTTAACATGAGTTGCTCGGGAATCAAATCGGAGTCTCAGAGATGAGAGATAGACAGCCTTGTATGGGCCCTATGCCACCATTTAAAACTAAGAAACTCTATGGATATTATGAATTATTAGAGTACATACCTTGTCCTCAGCCCTAACGTATATGCTGTTGGTTGAGCAATTGTTGTAGACGACCCTGTGAGAGTGTAGGTGCTGCAGGGCCCGCAAGAGGTCGCCAGCAATGCCCTTGATGACGTCAGGGGAATTCCTCAGGTCCTCCTGCTGCACGAAATCCCTCAAAGTGCCAAAGGGGAACTCCTCATGGCATAGCAGACTGAAAAAGAGAAGCAAAAACATCTTAGATTTATTGACCTATACTTCTAAATTGACTGGGCCAAAAACTTTGACTTGTGGTTTCTTGTAATTTATCGCTAATGTGTTGTCTGAAGAGAAGTTTCAAGTACCAAAGTAATTTGCTTCTGGAGTGCATTGAACTTTCTATGAGTGTAGTACATTCTATCTTACTGGGGTAGTTAGCCTCACTTTTCAAACTGAGTGTAAATTTATTTGAAAAGGATATTTCGTAAGAATGTAGCAATTAAAAGTACAGAGAAAAATAATCAAGTACAAGTTTAATGCTGTTCACATATTGCCACAGAAAATTTAAATTTGTAAATAAAAATGTATTTGAACTGGAACACATCTTCATTTTGTTAACTTTGTATTAATACATCCTGGTAACAGAAACCTCCAAGGAGTAGATGAATGCTTCTTCTTTTAAAAGACACTTCTAGAAACTTTTTTAAGCCATTACCTTAGAAAGAGGCACCTTAAGAAATTTATTACCATTATAATGTCTTGTAGAGGTTTGATTTCATTGTTGGTGTCAGGCCACAGCTAATGATGGCCAAGATTATACACTTGATACTGAGAGTTGTGGGAAATAGCTGTTATGTAATAATACAATTTTAAAATATGTGGCCTGTTCTATTTTTAAATATTTTTAGAATATTTATGGGGTATTTTATATGTCTTAAGCAATATGAACAAGTAAGCCAGTTTCTTTGATTGAGTACAGTGAATCTCCAGACGACAGAAAAATCATTGTCTGTTTGGTTTTGGAAAAATCACATTTTTGACAATCAAGAAACAATGACTAGGGAGGACACTTGAAATAGGAATAGTTCTAAATTGCATGTCTCTAGCAGCTTTGTCATCCTAATCTGGAATGAGGGGTCTCTGACCTCAACTGGAGAAACTGGATTTTTATAATGCCTCTTATTTTTTATGATGCCTATCTTTTCTCCTGTACATCTGTAGATAGCAGTAAATACAGATTCCCAAATTTGGGTAAAATTGTGGAGCTAATTTCGTATAATATTACAACTTGCAACTCAAAGCCATGCAATATTTCTTGAGAAGCAGAACTGCCAGAAGCCTCTCAACTTATCATTTGGGTCAAATCATCTCAATGCTTTTTACTGTACTTTTTTCCTCATTAACTATAGTAAGTACATGCCAAAATGGGTATTAATTTTCTTATCTAAAATTTACATCACGTCTAATGCTAATCCATGTACAACTTAAACAGTTAGCCAACACCTGGAGGTACAGTTTTGGGTTTCTTCTTCCAAAAAACAGCTCACATCATCCAGGGGTTGAGTGAAAAACTAAATAGCATGTCTCAAGCAGATTTGTCATTCTAATCTGGAATGAGGGGTCTCTGACCTCAACTGGGGAAACTGGATTTTTATAATGCCTCTCTTATTTTTTATGATGCCCATCTTTCCTCTATAATGATCTTATTTGACAATCAGATTCTGATCCTCCACTCAATTCTTCACTATGGATACATTCAACATTCACAGGTCAACAGTAAGATGTTAATAAACATATTTAATTGTTTGTAAGAATAAAGTATATGCCATTAAATTCACAATAACCACATGATAAAGGAGAAGCAACAGTGTAGGAATGTGACCTCTAGTGTAAAAATATATCTTGGTGGCGTGACAAGAGTCTTCAAGAAAAATTAAATTCTATTTCTGTGTCTGCAAGACTGTAAAGGTGATGGACATGAAATGGTGTTTTAACTTCATGAGAATTTGTAAACTTTTTTTTATTTCAAAATCTTTTCACCAGTTATAATTTCTCCCTCCTCACGCCATTTCCACATCAGTGTATTTTTTCACCACACCCAAATTGAGGTGAGGGGTTTTTTTCTTCTTCAATAAGTGATAAGGTAAGTTCCATTTCTCATGCCATACTGGCTACAGATGGTTGATTGCAAGATCATTGGATCTACCTGTCAGATTTGTGAATATAAATTATATCAGGTCATTGTCCTCTCTTCACAATGTCAGTGACATTTACTTGAAATTACGTTTGGCAAGTGTGATAACAGTATGGCATTGTCATAATCAAATCATTAAAGAAGCAGTCATGTCAAACAAAGGTAACTTTCCAGGGGACTGTTCTATTATTTCTATAAACATCTCCCACCAAATGAAAAGTCTATTCGAAAATATATTTATCATTTGAGTAAATTTACACTCTGAAGCATGACATCACAGAATATGACATCACTGGATTCAATAGAGGCCAGTGACTGGTCAATTTCCCCACCTGAGAATTAAATGGTAGCATGACATCATGCTTTCCCATCTGGCATCAAAATCCAAATCCAGGCACTCATCAAATTATAATCTTCATACCAGTTGTAAGCAGTACAAGAAATGAGGAAACATGCAGAAAAATATTCGGGACACAACATCATCCACTCACTTTGTCCTTTTGGGATCCTGGTCTCCCAAGCCCATTGCAGATATCAACTGGGTATCTTCACTGGACCACTTGTATTGTGCCACATTCTCGTTTGGGTATTGCCGTAATAAAGCAGCGATATGGCGTTCGTTGTCGTAAGAAGCGACAGCGTCTTGGGCACCGATCCAGGCCCTCATGTGACCACTGACGTGTCGCCCGTCAGGTCCGGCCCAGCGGCACTCAGCATGACAAAGGTCGGACTCCTGTAAAAAAGGACAATATGCAACTTAAAACCAGGTATCTTTCTCAACAATTGCAATCTATATTGTTAAAAATTCTGAAATCAGACACAAGAGACAATATAACAATATGAAGGGATGAACTTTTTTAGCATGAAATGTCACATCCACTTAACAATCGCTGGACTTGTTATAATGAGGTGGACGACAAGATTAATGAAGTGGAGACGGAAGTTAATAATATAGCCACAAGAGGTCCAAGACTTTTTCGATAAAAGAGGGATACAAAAATACGACTTTTCAAAAAAGAGAGGGAGAAAAAATAAGTTGCAAACAGAATGTCAGAAAATGTTTATACATCTATTTGAAGTCAACTTCAAACATGTACGTATTGGCTTCCAGATCTGTGTGGCAGTCAACTTTATAAAGGTGAAGACTAATTGCCCTACCTTAAATAAAAAAGCAAAAACACACATTGATTGTCAAGGTTAGGGAAATACAAACTGTAAGTTTGGCCAGAGGCTGGGTTTCTAGATCTTGGCTACAACTCCATTTTGAGGAAGAAAATTTAGCCATTTCATCTGTTTAATTACACCTTGCCATTCTGTGAGTGATAGCTGCCTTTGAGGAGACCCAGTTCTGTCTCACCAAATAAAATCCACTAATTAATTTGCACCCCTGGGTAACTGAGATCTGAGGAGATGTTAGTGGATCAAGGCCCAGGCTAATTGCAGGGGAGGGTGAAGACATGGACTTACTGTATCAGAACACAATTTGAGAAACTCAAAGGCCTTGTACCTATAATGAATTTGTACCTCTGAACTGCCACAAGTTCAATTTGGGTTAGGCCAACATTGAGACCATGAAAATTGCCTTCATTGTTATAACTATGCAAACTTTCCACCTTAGTGATCACATGACCATCACATATTCAAAATTACTCTGTGTAATCTTAGTTCAACACTTTGGTGCACACATGACAATGAACAATTTACTTTTAATTAATAAACAATTTCAGCCTTCAAATTATAGGAGACAGACCACAATGTATATTGATGACTTATATGCCCTTGCAAGTTTCAGTAACAGTTTTTGAAACTTTCCTTCCTGGTGACTCTGTCATCTTGATTTTCACTGGATGTTCACTGCTCACGTTTTACAATAGCCAAATATTGTTAAAACATTTGCTTTATTGGATAAATGGACCACACATCCAATCAAATCAATAAACTACTTAAAAGATTCAGACATCATTGCTAAAGAGTACATCCTTGGAGCAGTTTTAACCACATGCTCCTTCTAAAAATGAACAGGAAACAGCAGAGAAAGAAGAAAATAAAGTAGAAAATAGACATCCATGGATTTGGCAAAGATTGAATCTGAGTGTGCTAAAAATAATCTGCACTGTACTTGAGTTGGCTCTTATGCATTTACCAGAGGGTGTTACATTTACAGAAGCCAACAAATTCAGCCAGCCACATTCGGGAGTAATTGACCTCAAGTCTATATTTATAACTCAGGTGACCTTGTGAATCAAAAAGGTCATAAGAACATTTTATATTGACATGAAATATTTTGGCCCATAAATGACTCCTGAGGGTGATGATAGGAAGGTGTAATACAGTTTTATACTTAATCTATTAATTTATAGGGCATGCCTCTTTCACTTAAAATGGCAAAAAAGACTCCTTAGGATGATGACAGAATGGTATAATGCAGTTTTATACTCAACTATTGTAATTATACCTCTCTCATTTAAAATGCCAGGAATTCATATGAAAGCAAAAGTTAATTCAAAATTTATGATGAACAGTCTTGCTTAGATGTGATATATGATAGGTTTTCCCCAGCAATTAAATTAAAATTTAGGTCTGCCCTTTTTATGCGATTTGCATATTAGTAGTTAAAAAGAATGTTAAGCTGCCTCCTTTTTATCTCTGACAGCTTTATTCCCTAATAATTTCCGGATAAAATAAAAGTTAGCATAAAAGTAAGGGGTGAAATCATCACCCCTAAATGGCTTGTTTGGCCTTGGAAAAACTGCAAAATTAAAAAAAAGTGAGTGAATCTATTTACTGTTAAAAGGTGCCTTTGATTATTTCCATACTTGCTTGTACCCACTGATGTAACAGTTTCAAGCTGTTATCATTCATTTGCCCACTTAGTGATTCTAGGTTAAAAAGGTTATGGAAAATTGTAGTTAGAGCCTTAATTAGACACTGCAATTAATTAGACAAATACAGAATATCTTAATGGATAATGCAAATATTGGCATTTAATTTGGCTAATTTGGTAGTTATGCTCAAGATGTTGCTTTGGCTGAGGTAAATATTTACAGAATAAATAAAGAAAACAGGTTTCCTTCAGTTTGCTTTAGAAGGGCCTAATGGCATAATGAGTTCCCCTGTCAATCAACTAGGCACATAACTGCCAGCCAAACAATAAAGTTTGCGGATCTTACAAAGGAAGTTGACAAAGGAAGTTGACACAGATGTGACCTCTGAAAGTCACTAAACCAGCAGAAAAAGGTTTGGCCAGAGCATTCGACAAAGTTGGGCCAATTTGTAGCAAGTAGCAGTTGCACACATACCCCTGTAATTTGTGACAAGGTGCACTGGTAAAAATAGAGTTAGCCAAGCAAAACTCATTATGTTGGTAGATGAATTTAAAACCCAGAAAGTCTTTAAAACTTCTTCTATGGCCACCGACTGTAACGTTATGCTACAAGACTTCAGGCCCCAATAATCGTGAGAAAGAAACATTTTCACAAGACTGTTGAAAGTCAAGAAAATGTAGCCATTGAATATTTAGTGAATTTCTTTCACACTTCTTTGTAGTTTCTCAAAGGAAATGCAGATTATTTCTCTGTGTGAGATAAGGAACTTTATCAGGAAGTGTTCTTCAAAATTTGAATAAAAGAGGAATAAATCATCTGACTGTCCATAAATTAATGAAATTATTAAATTTATGGCATTTGAAAAATTCCTTGTGGGCAAATAACATTGACTTATTTTAGATTTAAGTTTCTGCAATGAAACAGTGTTATAGCCACTTGTAACAAAGTAACATAACTATGCTCAGACTTGGTTTGTAGATCTGTATCTCCCAAATCAAAACCAGATTGATATGATATATTTCTAGATTTGCTCAATGGAACTCTCAAGCATTTCACATTTAATAACACCTTGTTGACCATGAGAAAATTACACTGGCTTGCCCTATTGTATCCCTGGATATCAAAATACCAATTTAGAAGTGGCCATTGTGTTGGGCAGGCCAGTATGGAATGCATTTCAGCCAATTATAATGCTTTGGAATGGTCGAAATAGATTTGGACCACTTCTATATCTAAGATCATTTTCATATTTGATGGTAGTGTGAACTCAAAAAGTAGAATTCCTTGATAATTAAACATAATAGTGTGGAATGTGTCAGGAACAGTGTGGATTTTACGAAGTGTACTGATCCCAATGATCCAAAGAGGATATTGAAAATCACAAGATATCTTGATATTTGTGGAAATGGTATTCCGGATAATTCTGGAGATCATGGGGGCATTCTCAGAGTTGATTTTCAGCCTAAGGTCACATTAGGTGACAGTGTCTTAGGGCCTGATTTCACTCAAAATCACTCACTTTTGTTTGCTCCAACCACATCGACAAACCCACTGGTTTCACCTGACCCTTGACAAACCTTAGGTATTTGCACAAGGCATTTGACATTGCTGAACACCAAGCTTTAAGGACAGCTCAGTATTAATATCCATGTTCACTTGCAAAGTCAACCTCCCCTCTTTCCTTTTCAATATACAATAGTCACACAATGGCCATGTCATTGTTCTTTCTACTTTGCACTGACTTTGTCAAGTCTTTGTCCTTTACACAATCACATACATACTTGGTAGAAAAGAAGAAAAACCTTCCAAAAAAGAGCTTAATGGTTAGAGTGATAAAGCTTGTCAGCCTGTAAAAGGCTTTTAATGTCTTGTGCTATTTTCTCATACATGCTTTTTATTTCTATTTCTACTTATTTTTCACTGATGTAGGTTGAACATGGAACATCTAAAAATACAAATAAAAACAAAAATACAACTGTCAAGAATTTCTTAACATTCTACAGCACTAGTCTGACTGACATGATTTTAAGTCTTTTTTAACTATACCTTTTTGACTCCCATGTTTTCCAAACTACAGAAACTAATATACAGATGCATAGGACTTTTTGAATGATAAAAAAGTGCAGTTTTGCAGCCTGATTGAATTCCCTGACCCTGGCTAAAAGGGAAGTCACAAGATTTCAACTAGATTTCAACCAGATAAGTATAATGAGATGTAGAAATATTTCTCCACATTTAGCAACAAGGCCAGAGGCCATAAAAGTTGAACGTCCACCTTATTGTGTTAGGCTAGACACCCCACAGACTAGCAATAGTTAACTTAGGATGCTATGATGGTTGTTTAATGTTGAATTGTAACAAAACTTGGTTAGGTTTCTGGTTACCCACAAGACATGTTGTTCTGAAGCTTATCTTGGGACTTGAATATGTTCTTATTTTTGCTGTTTTATTCCCTTAAAAGTTTAAAATTTGAGTATAGGTATGAGACTTGTTTTCAGTGTTCTGTAAGTGTCAGAAGCTACCTCAGTGCTTCACCACACTGTAGTAATTGCCCATCAGCACTATCTTCCAACATGGCTCAACATTCTTTTTCCCTTCCATCTTCTAAAATGGCTGCTTTTTTGTCATCGAGCACATTTTCCATTGGCAGGTAGACTGCCAGTTGAAATAGGATGAATGTTTCCTTTGTGAGAGGTGTTATTTCACCCATCTTCTTATCAGCAGACTACTTTGTAGATTGCAATCAGGATGAATTTCGTTGCACTTAGACCAGATACCTCTAGACCAAACTCAAAATTAAATGCACGCACTAATGGCTTGTTATTGATGGGTACACACAGGACTTAGACCTGGAGCTAGGAGAAATAGTAGAAATACTAGATCACCTCAAAGTTAAAGAAATCAAAGGAGTGGATTTCTACCTTGGAAGGTGAGGCGAAAATGGAATCAATTACAAAATTCCTCACTTGAATGCCGTGCCATTGTCATGCCATTGCCATGGTCTGGTGACAGGGGCTGACCATTTGTTATAATCATGGGTGTTGTGTTGTAACAATCATGCTGGCCATTAGAGGGCAACAGGGAATCGACACTCTCTGGAAATCCACCCTGCACCCTTCCACCTTGCAACATCTCTTGGCATTGATATATAACCCTATAATTTTCATGCCATGCCAACTGTAACCGCAAGGCCTACAACCACTGCTTTACTATTCTAGTTTTTATTGCCATTTATAAACGCACAGCAGAGTTCTCTGTTGTAAGGTAGGCAGATTCGGCTATGATTACAGAAGCATGTGAAAATTGGCCACTGTGCATTTTCAGCCATTTTGTTGTTATGATTTGACGCCCAAATTATCCGGCTTCCATGCAAATCTGTGAGATATTTGCCTCCATTTTCTGTAAGTAAAATTGCTCCTCAAACAGGGCCATTTGGGAGATATGGTGCTGCGTTACAACAACATAATTGATGTACTATCACCATCAGATATGTGCTGAGTGCCAGTGAATGTGCTGGTGATTACAGACTCCCCTGGCACCTCAGTGAGTCTCAGTCCTAACTCCCCCAGGCCCCAGCTCACTTGCCCCACTGCCTGTACTTGCTGTCATTCCACTGAGTCCTATGTACTTCGTTATCTGTTGACTTTCTTGCATTTTCAGTACCTTGCCTCCAGGCTGCGAAACAGAGACGAATACTGTTCACTGGCCAAGAAAATTAAAGCATACAAACTACAGGGTAGAGTATTCACTTCGTTCACTTGGGAATTGTTGCCTCTCCAAGGTTTGCTTTCCACGTCATAAGTCAGATTTTTGTCACTCCCAAATCCACACAAATCAGAAAAGTGTCAAAGTTTGCAGGTTAAAGACTGGTCAGTGGATAACTTGGAAATGTTAAAAGCATGCTATGAATGTACAAACTGGGAAGTATTGTATAATGATGATGCAAGTATTGAAGAAAATGTTGATGTGTGTTCATGCTATCTTAAATTTTGTATTGATTTGATAATACCATGTAAAACTGTAAAAGTGTTCCCCAACAACAAGCCTTGGGTCACCACAGATGTGAAGCAGGTTATTAATCGGAAAAAAGTAGCTTTATCTGGTAACAGGGAAAATCTTAAGACTATTCAGAAAGAACTTAACAATGTGATAAAAGAGGCCAAGCGCAAATATAAAGTAAAGGTTGAAAACTTGTTTACGACTAACAACAGCAAGGATGCATGGAAGGGTCTCAAATGTCTATGCGGCTATGGTGCAAAAAACTCTGCACCTGAACCTGAAAATTTACAACAGTTTGTTGACAATTTGAATGTCTTCTATTGTAGATTTGATGATAAGGATTTCTATGTTGAATGTGGCTCTATTCTAGAACTTGTCAAATGCATGCCATGTGAAAGAATTGTACTATCAGAAAATGATGTCCGGTTAGCACTTAACACAGCAAAGCCTGGTAAAGCGCCGGGACCAGATAAGATCTGTGGTAAAGTCATCAAATACTGTAAAGATTCATTGGTGGAACCTGTACTTAAATTGTATCAAGCTTCGCTAGATCAATGTGTTGTCCCTTCACAGTGGAAAACCTCAGCAATATCACCAGCACCAAAGGTGAAGCTCCCCCTGGTGGATAATGATTATAGACCTTTGGCTTTAACTGATGTACTCATGAAATGTCTAGAATTTATTGTTAAACAACATCTACGCAGGTATCTGTCAGATGAATTTGATACTTTACAATTTGCTTATGTTGATGGTAAATGTGTAGATGATGCTATACTCACACTCATAGATGTAATATGCTCACATTTAGAAAAGCCTAGAGCGTACTCAAGAGTATTGTATATAGATTTCTCCAGTGCATTTAATACTATACAACCTCATGTGCTTTTACGTAAATTACTTGATATGAATGTCAACAGCAACATTATAAAATGGGTACATAGTTATCTCACTGCTAGACCACAGTTTGTCAGATTCAAAAATGTTGTCTCAAATTGTATACTCACGAACACTGGAGCCCCACAGGGGTGTGTACTCTCCCCTCTACTATTTACCATATACACAAATGATTGTAGGAGCCATTATGAAAATTGTACCATCTTAAAATATGCTGACAATACAGTCATTATCGGAAATATTGTTAACAATGATGAATGTATGTACAGAAATGAGGTTGATGCTTTTGTTACCTGGTGTGATATGAATTTCTTAAATTTAAATGTGAAGAAAACTAAGGAAATGATTCGAGATTTCCGACGCGACAAAGACGAATGTGATCCACTTGTTGTATCAAATGAAACTGTTCAGTTTGTCAGTAATTATAAATATTTGGGTGTTGTCATTGACGATAAGCTGAACTTTAAAGACAATTTACATCATGTCTATGTCAAATGTATAAAGAGACTGCACCATCTAAGAATTCTCTATAATATGCATCTAGATAGGAACATCTTGTCATTATTCTATAAGTCAATTGTTGAGTCTGTAATGAATTTTGCTATTGTAACTTGGTATGGATCATCACACAACAAAGATCGTAATAAGCTTGTAAAGATAATCAGAGCAGCTAGGAAAATGGGTGTAGAAACAAGAAATTTAAATGGAATATATGATGAATCTTGTTTGAAAATGTTGACAAAAATACTAAAAGATGAAAAGCACCCACTACATTGTAAATTTAATTTCTTGAGATCTGGTAAAAGACTCTGTGTGCCAAAACATCGCACCACTAGATATGCTAATACATTTGTAAATCATGCCATCAAACTATACAACCATAAATCTAGTCTGTGATCCTTTGTATATATATCTACTTCAGTATTATAATTTATTCTTGTCATATCATATTTATTTATTTGCACTGCTTGGTGTGCTTGTCTATTTATGCCAAATTGAGTTTCATCATGTACATATGTTTATTGATGATACAATAAAGTAATATCTTATCTTATCTTATCTTATCTTATCTACATAATGCTATGATCGATGCTCATGTCAAAATTTCCCTCCCAATGTAGCAATACTACACCTCCAGAATTTCCACACTTTAAGCAGACCTTTTGGACGGCTAGTTCGCTGCCACTTCAACATTATTTCCTCAAATTTTTAACTTGATTAAAAAGTTCCACCACTTTTTGGTGTTGCTTTTTTAAACCAGGAAAGCCACTTAAATCTGTGCTAAATTACAATAATAAATTTTCAGGGAGGTAGTTTGCTTTAGATTGAGACATTACTCCATTTTTGAAAGTGATGCTCCGTTTATTCCTTTTATTAGAATGTTCAAAGAGTTTTCTCCCATTGTGACATAAACAAGATATTTATTGCTGTAATAAATTGTTGTCTTGAGAACTCTCCACTTCTTATGAGTGTTCTAGTCCGTGAGTTCTCATTATAGCCACTTCAATTCAAATGTGAGGAGAATTTCTCCAATTGTGACATCTATTGAATCTTAAGTTGCACTTTGAAAGGGAGGTAATTATTTTGAATAAACTTCAATCTCCACACCTGTGTTCACCTGTGTTCTCCTATATTTCCTCCATTCTCCTGTCCTTTTTTTTCTTCAGACCTGCAACTTAGACCCAACCTATCGTTTTCTAGCTTCTAAGCATTAAGTTATGAGCAATTTGTATAATGTATATAACCAGCCAGAATGATTTAGTGCTCTGTTCTCCTTTTCTACTTCTGTCATTTATTCTGTGTCTTATATGTTTGGTTCAAAAGGACAAACTATAAATTCCACTCTTCCTGTGCTTTCATAAGAACCATCCCAGCAATATGAAGCAATATGGAAATTGTATTATTATTACCTATTTGTTAAATATTGTGTGTTTGATTTGAATTTAAATGTGGATAACCATTATTTGCAGGACTGCCCTATTCCTGTAATATCAATCCCTGTAGTGGCAATACCACAAGGTCAATATTTTGAGTAAATACATTTTACATCAGCATGGCAAATGAATACTTGGGCAGAAAGTAGAGGCCATGTTCCCCATATTGTAAGGATAACATCTCAGGCTGACATGTTTGTCTTGGCACAGTATGTTAAACACAGCCTGCTTGAGGTGAGGCTGTCATGTCACTCAGAAGGTGGACAGTTGTGAAACACCACTGACAACAATGACATCACATAAATGGAAGACAGGGTCAGTTTTCTACGTTGGAATGGACCCCTATCAAGAAAATACCACCCCGTGGCCAAATCATTTCAAGTCCCATGTCGACAGCAGTAACCTGAGACTAAACGCAACATTCTTGGATCTTTCAAAGCAAAAATGTCGAGATATGCTGATAGTGGAGCCGATTTCACTCATTGTGGTTCACACTTATCACAGTTCTCTCATCTTGGCAAAATAGACAAAATAATCATGTTCACCACAATAGCATTTCTAGCTGACATCGCTATCTCCAGAAACTGGACACCCAATAGCAAAAAGAGACTACTACATCTACAAATAATCACAATATTCACTCCCAAAACTCAGCAAAACAGAACCACTACCATCCACACATTTGAACAAAATACAGAATTCACTATCATCCACAGAGACACACATCTGGCCAACCCAGAATTCGCTATCATTTGACAAGCACAATTTAATACCATCCTCAAAGGCATACATTTGAAAATTTATTACCATCCACAAAGACATATTTGACCAAGACAGAAGTCAGTGTCACCACAGAGACATGCATACACTGGCCAATCCAAAATTTCACAACCATCAACAAAGACATGCATTTGACAAAACCAATATTTACTACCATCCACAAAAACATTTACTTGACAAAATCAGAATTCACTACCATCCAAAAAGACATACATTTGTCAAAGTAGAATTCACTACCATCCTCAGAGACATACATTCGCCAAACATAATTCACTACCATCCTCAAAGGCATACATTGTCTAAAACATTTGTCAAAGTAGAATTCACTACCATCCTCAGAGACATACAAATTACCAAATCAGAATTCCCTACCATCCACTTTACTAAGAGATTTGAGAGTTTGACACTCATTATCTATCGACAATCACTACTACCTTCAATAGAAATAAACATAACTCACAATGAATCCGATATAAGTTATAAATAATTTCAACTTTGACAAGAGGAAACTAATATTATCAACATGCTCCATAAATACGAACAGAGTGTCCCAAATATAATATGATTTTAAATGGGACACTTCCATGAAGACATTCCACATTGCGCTGTGCCAAAATTTAAATGGCTGTTGTAGTAAATTCTGAACTTACTTCAGGACAAATTGAAATTAATGACTGTGCAAATTAACTTCATAATTATTTCAGAAGCATTGCTTATTGGAAGTGTACACTATACAACTCTACAACATTTCCACTCATTGCTGCAGCCTGAGCAAATTCATTGTTACCCTGTATTGTTAATTTATTTCAGGAGACTCCAGGTGACCCTGACCTGATCTACTAAAAGCTAGTGAGAGAATACAGCATTTTGGAACAGTAAATAACTATTCAGTTTGAAAATAGCCATTGTATGCAGGTGCGGTGGAAATTATTGGAGGAGACACTATCTTTGGTATCAGGTCTGCAATCTTTGGGGGTGGGTCTTTCCATGGGAAAATGTAAATGACTGAGATCTTAGAATGTTCATTATGCCTCCAAAATAGCATAACCTTTTAAATAATTTGTTGTATTATCTTTAAGGTAAAAAGGTTCTAAAATACATCTTTATTATATTCTGCACATATTCAATTATTGTCTTGGTCTCAGGATGCCTGGCATTGCCTGCCCTAAAAAACACACATGGCTTGAGGTATTAAGAGCTTACTCCTACAATAATTGCAGAGGTGTCAACACTTTCATTAGAGAAAGAGGGAAAAAAATGAGGAAAAAATTCTGTTTTTCTGCTTCAGAAAAGGAAGGGAGGAGTTGGGGATGAAATACTGAATAGCTGTCTGACTTCAGAAACTGAAAAAAAATTGAAACTATCTAAAAAGTTTTAGTAGTAAACCTTGAACAACAGGTCTAACATGGCATGTCAAGAAATTCACAAGTAAAAAGAGGAAATCTAGAGAGAAAGTGGGCCACGTTTATTATGAACAGTTATGCAGAGATACAACAGAGTCCTTATTAAAAACTTAACCAGTTTGAAATTCATTTATTTTATGAATGACAGTTCCTTGTGTGCCTTTATTTTGAATGGATAAATATTATCTTAAAACAGGAAACTTTTTCACAATGCAAGACAAAAACTACCCAGAAGAAACTAAATGAAAGCATGCACAGCTAAACATATTCCTTTTGCCTGGTCCATGTAAATGTCAAAAGTATTATCAATATAGTTGTAAAAACAAATCGCAAAAAAGGCAGAGGAGCAGCTCATTGTGTAAGGCACGTTTCTTTTTGCTCTGGGGCTTAGAGTTATGATAGGCACAGCTTTCATGATGACTTAATTGTAAGTAAGAACAACTTGCATAAAGTCACAAGCTGCAGAAGTCATCTCTGTTATTACATTTGATAGATTTAGACCTTGGTCAGAACTTAAAGTGAACTCATTATACACCGACAAGATTGATCACTGACAGAGAAGATAGATGAGTATTTATTTCAGGAAGTTGTGCACCCATTTCGTAGTTAATTAACTTGTGTCCCCAAATAACAAATTTTCCATCTTCAACATAGCCAGAATCAAAGGCTGAGCAAGCCATGTTCGACAGCTTCAATGTCATGAAGGCTTATTACAGTGGCTCATGCCTGTAACACATATTAGGGCTTATCAGCACAAAATACAGGATGTAAACACCTCCCATACACCCATGTATAGATCTGCCTATGTCTAATGTGATAAGAGTTTACCAAGCACTAAATATAAGTAAGCACTAAATATAAATGACAAGGCTATTACACGCAATATGAGAATGGGGGAGCACATATTTTTGGCTCAGTTTTCCAAATGAACATCAATACTTGTGTTGTACATTCTGATACCTTGCCAATGTATCCTGCTTAGACTGTGGACATAATAAATCAACCAACATACTTTCCACAACGACTTAGTCCCAGTTATATCAATATCAAGCAAATTGAAGATGGAGTATCAGACAACATATTAAAGGCAAGCAAATAAGAGCCTCTATTTCAGCATTTATAATTGTCTCATCCTGAGAAGATATGTCAGTGCACTATCACACTTTGTATTTCCCCAAGAATTTTACCAATATTCAGCAGCTACACATATATGCATAGATGAATTCAAGTATGCATATCTGCAAAGGACTAATGCTTGTGGACAATGCAACTTTATGCAAGATTTTGTCATTACTTGTATTACTCCTTGGCACGCGATTGCTATGGCAAAATATCATGCAAATCTCGAGATAATTGGAGGGGAATTTTTTGTTGAGGACATTTAAGCCTTAGATCAGAAGACCCTAAAGAAGACTATAGGGGAGATAAAATCTTATGGCTCTCAGTAATGACACATTATGTGTTAGACTGGAGAAAGTGCTAAACTTGGCATGTCATGTGACACAAGACTGACAGAAGACCATTGACAGAAGACCACCGACACAAGAACCACTGACACAAGAACCACTGACACAAGAACAAATGACACAGAAATACTGTCACATGACAGAAGAATTGACACACAAGATTTGAAAAACAGCCATGCCACTGCCTGTTCGTGCTTCAGGGCCATCAAAACACCCTCCCAGCCCTGCACAACAAGCACAATCAGCAAAGCACAATCTGTCCAGGCCAGCCCTGGGTATATGGAACGTGAGATATATATTCTTCACCAAACAGTGTCATACCCTTGTCAAAAACAAGTCTTTTAACAGATTCACTCAATCGTTCTACTTTATACTCAACACTCCTCAGAAAAGGAACATAATAAGAACTTTTTCATAATTTGAAAATTTAACATAAATTGCAAAATAAGTATATCTTTATTAACCTAGAATTGGAAGCTACATGCCTGTATCTATCTATCTATCTATCTATCTATCTATCTATATATCTATATATCTATCTGTTTATCTTTTTATCTGTTTATCTTTTTATCTATCTATCCATCCATTGACATAGCGAAACACCTCTCTGATCTATATATTTAACCAATATGCCTTTCCAATTAATTTATAACACACACATTCATTGGCAACTGTTTGCTAATTTGTGGAGTTAATCATCTAATATGTTCATTATTGGTCTTAATACATGAATAGACAGTCAATGAAAAAAAGAAGTTCAAGAATAGGAGTTTCAACAAGTTATCACTCATAGCGGTACACTATTGAAATGCATTTTATCCTACACTACACTTTCAATGTCAGACACAACCAATTAGGAGGCAAAAAACAGGGATAGAAAATCTGTTAAAATGCAAGCTGCCATGATGGTTGACAAGGAATGATGGATGTCGCTTCAATTCTGTCACATTGAGGCAAAAATTGAAGAAAAATGGAGGGGAATCTGAAGGAGAATCGGAGGCCCTGAACAGCACAATTATCATGCACCGCCTGAGAAAGTATTTTCTGAGATCTGGATGTCTCTCAACTCTCATGGTCTGGGATTGTATGAAATTGTAATCATTTCGTAAAAACTTCCTAAATCAGAGCTGGAGAAAAATCACTCATGGCCTCCCTGATATAACACCTTCAAAGCAAAGTTTACAATGAGATTTACACAGTGTTGTTGGGACACCTCAGGTTTGCCTTTCAATGCTTTGTGTACTTACATGAAGAGAACATCAACATGAAAGGATCTCTGCTTTTCAAATCTTTACATTTCAGAGCTTGTGTTGAGTTCAGCCAAATGAAATGTGTACTTTTACACACTAAGTACTTTGAAATGGTAATACAACATATAAATATACACACAAACCAGTGGACTGTGGAGATTGAGTTGGAGACTGAGTTGTTCTAGTTGGTTGCCAATCTTAATGAAGCATGGTGACATTTAACCATAATGAAGTGGAGAAACACTAGACAGCTTCCTGCTGGTAGTCATTGAGATATATGTGTTAGAACTCAAGCCAGGGAAAAATAAGTGATATTGACAGGAAATAAGACACATTTACATTGAAAGGTTTTGACACCAATATGTGTAAGATGATTTGTTGTAAAATTTTGAGTGAATGGATAGATATAGATTGTGTAAAACTATATTAATCAACAGGCAAACAGATCAAATATGGCAATAAGACAGGAAATGATAAGACAAATAGATGGACATTATGGTAAAGACAGACAGGTAGATGGATGAATGGATGTTTGGGGCTTTACGTCCTATATTTATGCACTTGGTAGTCTAATTGGGACAGGAGGAGGGCACGGCAATGAGGCAAAGGATGATTGAAACAGCCATCCAACATAGGCCCAGGTGACCCGGCAAGAGCCGGATTCGAACCCTGGACCCAGCGATTGGCAGTCTAACCCCTCTCCGACAGACAGGTAGAATCATACTCGACAACTTCTCAGTCTACGCTTATGACTTCTGCTGTAAATAGCGACCGCGACTTACCTTAGAACCACAGCCTCATCTGCATTTCTATGTAACTCTTTGTATAAAACAACATTTAACCACAACTAACATGAATAACATTTAAGACTAAAAACAAAAGACTTACCGGTGATTCGTGCATCCATTCCGTGACCAGCACAATGTCTTCGGGAGCAGGGGCGACAGGGAGAATGTATTTTGGTTCCGGACAACAGCTATCCAAGGAGCACTTTTTTCTTGACACAAAGCCATGCCAAGTGGCTGACACAATGGGAGTGATGGTTATTGCTAAAGTCAGGGCCAGGCCTAAGATCCAATGGGTAGGAGAGAGGGATCCAGCTCCTAAGAAAGATATGGTAACAGTGAAGAGGAGCACCACCCATCCTATGCAGCTGATGAACTCACTCACAAGGACAGTGTGTTGGAGAGGTCTCTCATAGTTGGGATGGTTTGTGGAGTCTTTGACAGAGTTGCTGTCCGTGCTACTGAGTCTGAACCTCAAAGATGCTAAAACGATGCTGAGGATGGCGATAATAAGAGCAATCCATGACAAGATGATGATGAGGGCTGATAGGGCCCACCCCTGTTGTCCTGGTAACCTTAAAGGGGTGCAGCCATGATGGTAATCACTTGGATCAGTATGGTGAAGGAGTTTGGTGAAAGGAAGGATCGAAATTGGTAAGAGAATAACCATCTCAGCTCCCACTATGAGAGCAAACAACCTCATAGCTTGCTTCCTGAGGTCCTCTGGTAACCTTCCTTTCAACCAAAGAGCTAAACCAGCTGAGGTTGTGGCATGTAGCCATAGGGATGTCTGACACCCTAAAACAATGAAGAATCCTCCCAACTGGCACATTATTCCAAGTGTATGTAAGTCGTAATACAACAGACTCAACAACCAGCCTAATCCAGTGAGGCAATAGCAGAGACATTGTAGGATGAGGGATGCTTTCATGTACATGTAGTCCGTCTTGATCCGGACCTTGAAGGCGACCAGCAGCAGCAACAAGAGGTTGAAGATGATGGCCAGGGCTGCCAAGATGCTGAACAGGTACATCTGACCTGCCGAGTCCACACCCATCTTCCTGCCATACAACTACCTGGAACGAAGAGAAACAACAGAGTTACCAATCAAGCAACATAATAGAATTCATCTGTGTTTTTAAATTATTTTGATACGTAGAACGGTAGAAGTACATGGTAACATTTGGCTTAAAGAGACTGGAAACGTTACACCACTTGACCAACTTCTAAAATTGCGTACCATCACCTCAAAAGTTGTCCGATTGTGCTAAAACTTGCCATGGTTGTAGTCATAACATTGTGTTTTGATACCAGAAATTCCATTTTTTATCTGAAAAAAAACGAGGGTTTGGGGGTCAAATAAGCCAAATCCAAACAATGGCTTATCTTACTCAATTTTTTCACAAAAATTGCACACCTTACTTCAACGGCCCAAAAAATGGCACATCTTACTCCAGTTTCCCTAAAAGTGGCACATATCTTACTCTAGTTTTCCAAAAAATGGCCCATTGTACTTTAGGTTCCCCAACATTACACATCTGGCTCCAATCACCTAAAAAATTACACACCCTACCGCAATTTTTCCAAATGACATGCACTTTACCCCCAAAAGGCGCAACTTACTTGAGTTTTCCCAAAAAGGCACATCTTACTCCAATCTCCCTAAAAATATTTCTGGTTGAACTTAATTGGTCGGGTTGTAATTAAATCAGAGCTTAAGAAAGAAGGTCAAGTGGACAAGTTCTAACTAAACCTTTTATAGTAAGCTTGTCAAAATACCCTTTTTACACCCTAACTCCAGGCCTCATTTGGCAGGACCAACTAATTAACATACATGTACTTTTAGCTGTCAGATCTGAATGTATACTGTGTTAAGCAAATGTCCCGCATGATGTCTTTGGGAAAATAGTCACTTAAGTTGAAAAAATATTGTGATTTAGCAACATTCTTGCTTAGAGGAACACAATTTTCTTATGCTCAGCATGCGGGGATTTCTGAAAACATACAATCCACAAGTTTTTTTATTTTTCTTTTCTTTTTTAAATTACACACAAGCTGGTAGGTCTACAGTTTCAGCATTAGCTTGGCTGAGCCAGCCCAACTTTTCTAAATACCAGTTTTTACTGCATTTAAAAAAGTAAATAGCTTTCGTGGCTACGTGATACTTTTTACTCAAATAGACATTTTTACATAATTTTTACAAAAGGCTGTGGGTGTCCAAATTGAAAATGTCATATTCAAGTCTTTTAGAGGCATACATGTTCTCTAAGCCTCCCACACAGTTCATGTTTGTCATGTGTTTTATGATACCTGTAGCATTTGTTCAGATAGCAAGGAGATCAGGAGTCCATATGATAGGAATTTAAAGGCACGTTTAATACCAAGTGGAGGGCATTCTATCTGTAAGAAAATATTTCGAGACACTGAAGACTGGTCAGACTATCTCACTCACACACTGGTCTATTCTCTGTTGCTCCTGCTAAAAGCTACTAAAGTATATTCTGGGCATCATATGACAGGATTTGGCCAGTTAAAAACACACCCTATATGCTACTAACACAAGAAA
Source organism: Platynereis dumerilii (assembly GCA_026936325.1). Taxonomy (NCBI): domain Eukaryota; kingdom Metazoa; phylum Annelida; class Polychaeta; order Phyllodocida; family Nereididae; genus Platynereis; species Platynereis dumerilii. The sequence goes on along the minus strand of JAPTHN010000011.1, from coordinate 7,288,625 downwards.
AATGTTGTGAAAATGTGTTAGATCCAAATCAGGAGTCATCCTTACCCAAGTTGAATTCAATGACTCTTGCTCATACAAGGCATAAGAGACAGGCTCACCTTTGCAAACTGGAACTGAAATAGTCACTCATGGAAATACTTTAGAACAACTACAGAAACTTTGTATGATCATAATCCGACATGAGCATGTATTCAATTCTGTACATTGTGAGCACATACGAATGACGAATGGATGATTAGGCTTTACATTCTGTATTTTCACTCAATTCTGTCAGTCAAATGTGACATAAACGTAAATGTTGAACTTTTTTTAATGGTTCATTGCTCAGATGATGTGCATCTCAACATACTTTACGATACAATTATACTCTTGGCAGGCACGTTCAAGCATGAGCCTTTCTTAGCTCCTCGTGGAGTATACAGCAAGGCAGTCGTTTCCAGCGCAGAATATGCTAAGTCACTCTACACTCTACAATCGCCATCACTGCCTCGGGCCAAGTATACATTTACATCTGGGTAAAGTGAAGCAAAGAGTTATGGAGGATCTGTCCAGTTTCTCCTACGGCTGGGAGTCGAACCTGCAGCATCTCAGTTAGGAGATGAACTTACAAGATGAACTTACTACCATTTGCTACAGTAATGTCATGGTGACAATTGGGACCAGTCACCTTGTGATATGTGGTATGCGGTATTCTACCACAAGTTGTTATTAACCTCGTTGTATTTTGCAATGAAGTTCAAGAAAATGAGCTGAATGCAAATTGCAAAAATGCAAAATGATACTACGTGTGAGACAAATTAATTTGGTTTCTCTACGGCCAATTAAATCAGCACATAAACATAGACATTGTAATTTCGATACCATATAATTAGCAATACATATCAAACCACTGCACATAATGCATATATGCAATGTGTTTACAAGCTATGAGCAAGGTACAAAGCCATGTATAGGGTAGTAATAAGATGTTTCTAATAAACATGATACAAAAGTAACAAAGCGTACTTATGTTTTGTGGTGACTTAAATGTTGGTCCACTCCATCATTGTCTTGGCATTTTTTCACCTAATTGGAATACTATTACATGAGTTTGAGTTAGGAGCTCCTATTCAAAGACACTTTACATGAGCTTAAGCCAACCTGTCCTTGTCCTAGCCCTTCTCCAATTAATTAGAAGTAACTTAGTCCTATAATGAACCACTTGAGATTCACAAGCTCCCCACAAGTGTCTCTTTGGTGCATGCTAAGTAAAAACATTCATCTTAAAGTAGAGCACAGTCTTTGTTCTTATCCATGTAATTACCACAGGCGCAACCTCACTCCTAATTGCCTTAAAACTGAAGAGAAACTTGGGGAAGAACTTAGGAAGATCTTAGAAATTGCATTGTTATGATAACCCACAAGCCCCTGATGCTGCTTAATAAACATGTGATGTCTATGTCAAGAGGCGTGTGTTCATGTACATAGGAGATTACACAAATTCCAGCATAATTCCACGTCAAATGACAGACACAAAAGCCTGAATGCTCCAAAGGATTAAGGCAGTAACCAAACATTTGTTAACAAACCCTTTGTGCTGAGGTTTACTCTAGCCATTTAGCTTTATAATCCATGGCTTAATGACAATTAACGTTATAATGAATTGTGTTAGGTTGTGATTTGGTATAACCACAAGCAGCTCACCAATGCTACTCATTAATAAATCCCATCCTGACTGAAATAATCCTCACAGATCCATTAATTCTGTCATTTTGTCAAAGATAATTGCTTCAGGAGTTCAACTGACATAGAAGTTCACCAGTTCAGTTACAATGCAAGTCCTAGATATTTCAGAAGAGAAAAATTGAGCCTCCAGAATCTCTCAGTAGAAAATTTGGAATTGAATCAGACAATCAGATTCTACTCACCCCCAATCAGAAAAATGATGAAAGCCTTGAGAACCATTAACCAATATCACTGACCTGTCCGCAGTTCAATTCCAAGGGAGAACAGACAGAACTGACAGAGTCCAGACATTTGGCTTCTGGTTTATTGCAACAAAGAAATCTGAGGCAATCAATCCTTTTCAATTTGGTCGATTTCTCTTCTGATAAGACGAATTTAAGTGGCAGCTTCTTCTGGTGACACTGATTGACAGATACATTTCAAGTAAATTGGTGGGCAGGACCAATTAAGCAGGGGGCAGTCCTTGAAAAAGATATGAGGGAGATAGCAATGAGACCTTTCAAGTGGCATGTCTCCAACCAGATCAGGCAAAGAGCACAATCATGCATTAAGCAGAGAAAAAGCTTTAACCAGTCCCAACTTGAAAGAAATTAATCCTGTTTATTTCTCATTTGACAGCAGGTGAATAGACCTAACACTTCAGTCAATTAACCAGTCTCCTAATTAACTTCCAGTAGAGCACCAGCCACTTCAGTCGAGTGTTAATGGTAAGCTCCTTGCGAGAATTATTTCAGAAAAGGCTGCCCATCATAACAATGCCAACCTGAAGAATGCAGAAATGGATTAACTGTTTAGGGGGCACTTTGTACCAGTAGGGGGGCTCTTTGTATGCAATGCATTTGTTTAGAACGTAGAGTTAGAAGGGGCTCACTTATAGACCCATGTTTAGAATAACATGCATTTGTGACTTCCATGAGGCATTTGTGACTTCCATGCAAGGTATTCAGGTCGACACCTCACATGCTAAAGGTCACATTAAAATTATGTAATGATATGAAAAATCACACTTGGCAATAAAGAAACACCATAAAGATATCACAAAGATACTCAGGTATGATAATGGATAATGTCAAGCAATTGAAAAGTAATGTCACAAATTGATTACGTAAGGGGTGGAGTTGACACCTTGTGGCAAATAAATGCATTCTCTCACAAAACTCGCACAATGTGCATGCCAAGGTAATTGCTTTAATGTCTAGTTAATGCAGTGGCAATTATATTGTGCAGGTACGAGGTTGTCCCATTGTGTGAGTTGGGGCTCCTTTGTCAGGGGATGGTGTTTGCATGGGGGATGATCATCTTGGGTGATTTCAATGGCTCAACATCTCAAGACACGCAGGAGCCTGCTACTGGGCCAATTACATGCATCACAGCCACAACACGACAAGTGTTTTCCAGTTGCAAAATCTTGCTACACACAACTGCTACAGAGTAGAACTGCCAGAGCTGTTAATTCAGACATGAAGAAATCTAGTACAACTGCATGGCCACATTCGCTGTGGTCTGTCGCTGGAATGCTTCAGATATTTCCCTCTCATTCACTGCAGTTTCATGGAGCAAAAATAGAAAATATATTACCATAGCTTCAAGTGACAGGTATAGATGGTACCTAAACATGAATTATAGCAAAACAAATTCCACTCTAACAAAATTAGAACATTTTAAAGAATGTCCCATCCCAATATACGATATCATAAATAAATATTTGGACCACTTAAATAATAATAATGGTCTGTTAGTGCAATGTAATAGGAAACTGCACACAATGCAAAAACAGACAGGTACATATTTCCAGGCATTGTATTTTAACAGTATAGGATATCCTGTTAAACTGCCATAAAGTACATTATGGCAGTGTCATGTTTCTGGCCTGAGGTTCAGTCCATCTCATATTGTGTCCAGAGGCCGTATACATTCATAATATTCATAATATGCAATATTTTACAATTTCTTAACCCATTGCCTGCACTGCTGAAGCCATACTCCTCAAGCCTCGAGTCAAGGCAGCCAACCCCCTCCCTGTGTGGTCTGCAATTTACATAAAAGCAAAGTTGATTGTGTTAGGGGAAAGGCAGTGCATTGTTCTGACATAGGATAGCACACTTAGCAGCAACTCTGGGTACACCACTTAAGAGCCATTAGTCAAAGCAGGCCATGTGCACTGCTATAGGAAATTTGTAATTTCACGTGTTTCAAGAGCAGCTGAAAAAATGGCTGAAAAAAAGTTGGAAAAGAGCTGAAAAGTAATTGAGAGCATTTAAGCCAACTTCAGAGGTCTGTTTTCAAGACTCTGTTGGTCCAAGTATTTAACTGCATTTCGAATCCCCATCTACCACACAAACCATGACCGAGTGTTTGGAGAAACCATTATGGGTAAACTGCCTCAGCAGAAAGGTAGAAAAACATTCACTTCATAAGGAGGACATATTTACCAGACGATATGTGCCCGAACAAAATGCCAGGGATTGCTGTTGTTAGCTGCGCTAGGTTTGCCTTGTTGGGCTTGCCTTGCCAGGTCTGTCTTGCTAGGTTTGCCTTGGTAGGTTTGCAAGGAAGCAGAGGGAGAGGAAGAATAGGTCAGTTTGGTTTGAAGGGTGTGATCTTACACCATGCTTCCATGGCCCATGGGACTGTGCAGGCACAAGACCATGACAAAGGTTATGCTTGTGACCTTCGAGATAAAGTTACAAGGCACAGGGGCCCACGAGAGCCACCGGGAGCCACCAGAGCCACAGAGAGCCACCAGAGCCAGTGGGCACTGAGGACCTTTAGCAGCCAACGAGGTCCATCAAACGCCTTATTAGGCCCTCTTCCACTGCAACGGGTAGTTAGCTGTAGTTGAGGTGGAATTTGAGAAATGACACAGTAAAAGCCTCTATTGTTTGTAATTCGAGTAAAAGACTTAAAACTGGGAAACAAGCAGACATTGTGACATAGTGAGGTGGGGACATGCCCTTGTGACTAGTCTGCAATTTGTGAGGAACTTTGAACCCATGGACCAGGATACTTGTTCTCCCTCAAATTATGACTCCTTTTCTTCCAACCCAAATATGTGCACAGTACACAGTTTATCTTTCTTTGACAAAACACCTGACACATGATTTCTGTTCCACTTCCTAGCTCATTGTTATCCACTTTCTGCCCCAGAACCTAACTGAAGATCAGATTTTAATACCCCTCACTTCATAGACCATCTCAAAGCATTTGATACTGTCCTTTTTTCTGCACTAAACATATCGTTTCACTTGTAAAATCACATTCCTGAATCTTATAGACATCCGCTTCACTGCAGTTCAATGTTCATTCCATTCCAATGTCTCAGTACTTAGCCTTTCTGAGAACATCTTCAAAACAGGTTGGGAGTTTTTTGCATCTTTTGAAGTACTTTAAAGAGCCCTCCTGATCTACCAAGCAATTTCAATCAAGAGAATCAAGCTTTAATGTGAAGTTTTTATCTCAACATATAAGCCTGGCATTGAATGTCCATAGCCTCCAGTTGTTTTGTTATTTACAGCAGAGTTGCAAACAATAGTCAAGTTTAAAAACACCAAAATAGAGTTACCAGAGTGTTCAGTAAAATTAGCCCCTTAGGTCAGAAGTACAAAAGATGTTTAGAGCAATGCTGAATTTATCACCAGCATGGGCAATATTGCATTCAAGACATTAATGTCGGTGGTTGGTATGTTGTTTACTGAGTTCAAATATTTCAGATCCTCAAAGTAATAGAGCAGCAAACTTAGGGCATGTGGCGAGAAGGGGGTAAATCAAGCAGGGAAAATGTGGGGTTGATATTAAGGGCCGCACGAAAAGGGGTGTGTGGTTTGCATTCAAAGTTTCTAGCAACATAAGTTTGATGGGAATCAGGCGTAATGATGGTGAAGCAAGAAAATCACTTAATAGCAAGGTAAACATTGGTTGTGTGACTGGGGTTTGACAGGCCTGCTGAAAAAATTGCACAAGTAATGACGAACAGAACGGAATGGGGAGTTAAAGGTTAGAATTAGGAGAAGCCATCAGGTGTGGAGGGCTGTGGAGGGCTTCGAAGGACCAGGGGGGCTGAGAAATAGCCCTCTATAGGAATATATATATAGCAGCAGGACATGCAGGGGCACAGTAAAGACCTTGGAGACACAGGAAGACAGGAGGAAGACATTCTTCAATTTGTCCTACCCTCCCTCTCTGGCCTCCCATTGGTGCTGCCCTGGTGCTATACCAAGGTCCAATTGGTGCTTCAGTGCCTTAGAGATTGTCCGCCTATTGTTGGATTCCGTGACTATCTCCACTTGTCACAGTCACCACATGATAATCGCACACACACAATCACCCCCTGAATCACACGCAGGTAATCAAACACAAAACAGCCTACCCTACCAACTATATACCTTATACATGCCCTCTGTGCCCTACCTACCATCTCCAACCATATCCTTAGTGGTCGTTAATTGTTACCCTACCCCCTCAGAAGGGTCTGAATATGTCTTTAGATCATGCCATGTGGTCATATTTAAGCCATATTCAGTTCTGTAGGTGCACATTTGCTCCGAAGGTTGACCATTTAGGGAGGATGTCCATGTCCAGCCTATTTGCTGACCATCATCCTATTTACCAAGATCTACAAATAAAACCATGGTCACGCTGCTTTAAAGACCATGCAATGCATAATTTATGGATTCTGTATGTTTCCATGCTCATGTATATATCTATCACTGCCTTTGTATATCTAGCCATGCATCTGCCCTCCACACTTCATGACATTGCATCAAATGCGGTGGTGACTTCAATGCACAAGATCACTAAAAGTATACAATTACAAGTAAGTATTTGAGCAGCAGGCAAAATTGTCTCAGAGAAAACTTGGTCTGCAAATATGTACAGACCGAAACATTCCCACTTGTATGTTAAAGCATTAGGCTGGCTGTTGTGAGATCTTAAAAAAGCCTTTGATTTTAGAATACACTTGGTTTGCACTAAAAACATAATTAGTCACATATTCATAAGAAATGTAAGCAAGCCTCTCCTAATAGACAACCTCCTTCCACCTACAAAGGAGTTCATTTAGAACTGGGGAGAAATAAGGCATTCGAATTGGCAAAAAAAGAGGAGTATTTTATGCTTCATCCATAGCACATTCTATGGCAGGCTTATATAGTTCTCTTTTGGGAGAATTGTATCTTTTCAAGCAGAAGCAGCCAGGTCGTGTTTCAACTGTAGCTGGGGGTCAGGCCTTTCTATGTATTGCATTTCTCAAAGAATTTTAAAGAAGTCTGAAAAAATCAGAAGAACAGTTCCGCTTCAAATGTAGTGTACACAAGATGCCCCCAATTGTCTCTGCGCTTCTCTCTGACTTCTTAAGCTTCTTTTTTGTCCTCATTGGCTTCTTTTTCACCTAATCTCACAACTAAAGGCCATACATTTTAGTAGTTACAGACTTGTTGACAGGCTTCTCAACATGATGCCAAAATATCATGAGAGATAATGAACAAATTGCTTTCAATGTTCAGCTGATATTCTCATGACCTACAGCTACATTATAATAGCCTGAATGGTGTGGATCTAGCAAAGGAATACAGTTCAAGTTAGACATAGACCAGTGCCCTAAATGATTGACCTCTATCGATGCAATAATGCAGATCTCCCATGATTTTGCACAGGTGAATCGTCACAATTATATTGCCCTCGTCATGCAACAAGTGCTGTCAGTGCACTCACAATTAGGTTCAACTAACCATGACCTCTTCTATGTTTCGTGCCCACAGAACTATGATGGCCACCTATATGAGAATTGATGAAATATGATAGATGGTCTCCACATAAATACATATAGTATCCATGCTTTTGTATTGACTATAAAGAGCCCTCGACTTGTGAGCACCTGCCTGAGAGCTGGAGCCATTTGTTGATTTTCTTGAGCATTGAGGTCTCCAGGCAGAAGCACTTGTTCGAATGCTTTGGTTAAGTCTCAATTCAGATCTGCTCCAAATGCTTTCTTAAGATCTCCTGCTGTGAAGTGGACCTGCTTGCCTAGTTTGTATGTCTTCAGCTTTTGATCTCATATTTGATTCTTCTGCAACAGTCATGTCAACAGGTCTCTTGTATATAAATACCAAATGTATTGAAGGAAGATCCTTGTATGTTTTCAACTCTTCATATTTACTTTGTATATTTTTCCTACATTTTCAATTTGTGTATGTAAGGTCTTACAACTCTGCTATTATCAAACACTTGTGGTTATCTGTCAGATTGCATACAAAAGTGAGAATATCATTAGTCTCTTGTCTAAATCTCTGGTTGTTATGTAAGAGACATACTTGCATATTGTAGTACTTGACAAAAAACCTTCAGTGTGTTCAGAATACAACACAATGCACTTGCAGTAAAGTGGATCATTATATGTCATGTTCATATTCAGTCTGTAAATAGATAAGTCGTAAAACTACTTTTTCTCAAGCTTTTTTGGCCAACAGCCCAAATTTCTTTTCTGTATTTTCTTACAAAGGAGAGTCCAATTACAATACACAGAAAGTCTTTCTAAATGAATGTAAGCTAAGACTTCTGTTTGATTTAACAAACCAGAATATGCCAACCCTAGACAGCCAACCCAAGAATATTAGAAAATATGCAGAATGTTTTTAATATAGTCATGAAATCGTGAAAGAAACCTCAGATTTTCTCAGTGCTTTCTCCTCAAAACAGAATTGGAAGAAATGTGTTTGAGAAGCAAACAGAGCAGCACATCTTTGAGAATGTCTGAAAAACAGTTATAGGGAGAGGCAGAAAATGGAGTGAATTATGGCTGTTGAAATCGCCAACAAGTGCAAGACTGCAAAGGCACAGACACTATCAGAAAGCAGTGTCACAGCATGAAAGACCTTGTTGAAATGTCATTGTCAGAGAGAACAATCTACCTAGTACAAAAGGCAACTAACTGCCTGCAGAACATTGTCTAGAGGACGAAATAAGAAAAATACTAGAGAAAAAAAACTTTTCATGAGACTTAAGAAAAACACACATGACATGAAAATTACAGGGCCAGCATGTCACACATTTTTAAGAACAGAAGCAAACCACATTCAAGAATCTTTTCTGAATTTATATTTTTCTTAAGGAGAATTGGACAGGAAAAGGGGGGGGGTGTGGAATTGTGGTTGCGATTTCCCAGGGTTTTTAAAGCCTCATTGTGCATCACTGCAACTTCCAAGGGTCAAAAAGAGAGTTGAGAAAAAACTCAACCAAGGGTATCCAACAGATTCCTACTGAGAAACAGCTACGGAGCAAACTGTGAACAAAAACGCCACCCTCTTGACATTTTAACCATGTTTGGACTGGGTTGGCCTACACAAAACGTGAAAAATTAAAATGTGTCACATAAATTCCAGGTTGGGATGTCGTAAATCGAAATGAAGGCATGGGGCTAGCCCTGCTCTTGCTAAAGTTAGGCCATCAAAGCAACAGAGTGAGAAGATCATGACAAATGGCTCTGGCAGATAAAATCTCTCCCTTGCTCTTCTGAGCACTCTCATTGCTCTTCTTAATTACCAGATATTCTTCTGAATAGACCACCTTCCTACCAGTCAACTTCAAAGGGTTCAGTCTAGAGTTGTATACCTCCACCATGCTAGATCAAAATATTATTGCTCACCATGTGCTTTTATCGTGCTTTATATCTATTTATGGGCAATATACGTCAGAAAGAATAACTCCATGACTGCAGCATGGCTGTGACATGACACCAATGTTGAGCTAATGTTGGTATTTTATTTGATAATTGCTGAATTTAAAAACAGGCTAAATGTTTTCTAAAACACACTCTACAGTACTTTCCTTGAATGAGAATTTGCCTCATATATAAGCTACAAGACAGCCACTGTATTTCACCACACAATATGCATTGTACTCTAATGACAGGTGGGGACTTCAATGAACTTTTATCCTTGTGAATTGTAATCCGACCTGTTTTCAAACCACACCACAGCCTACATGACAGTGTTTGTATTTCTACAGGCATCCTTAGCATGCTAGATAAACAGAGAATAAAAATTCGTGAATAAATGTACTTACAATGTAAGAAGAGTTTCTTAAAGGTGTCCAACAACTTCAAGGGTAAGAGGTACTCAGCCTGTACACGTATTCCATGCTACAAGTCCTTTTGGTCCAAAATAGTGAATTGCACTGCAGTTAATTACATGTTCATTAGATGTAATGCCTTCAAAAACAGTCTCTGCCAGCCAGCAATGTTGTTGAATGGACTGCCAGCCAGTTGCTAACTCCCAGGTATGATCCTTAACTGTGAACTCCCTTAACGCAAATGTGCCTGAGCTCACCTGGTCATGGTCTGATGAACATTTCACCCCCCCCCCCCAACCTTCCTTTCCACTCTCCTACCTGCCAACCAAAGGGCTGCATGGGGACTTACAAATTTATTAAGACGTTAGCACACTGTACAAACGGACAGACTTAACGGCAGTTATCAGGCAAATAAGGCAGTTAAGATATTTTAAAAGAAGACAAATAACAGTGTCCATGTAACAGCTTTGATATTATGATCCTAAATGAAAGAAATGATCAAAAGAACATTTATCCTAACGAAAAATTCAAACAGAAGTAACCACGGACATTTTGGGGTATATTTCCCGACTGATGTCTCACTTTTTTCTTTGTAACTCACTTTTTAGTTATTTTCTGTGAAAATTTTGGAAAAAACCAAAAAGGAGGATAATAGCTAAAAATATAAGGCATTTTATGAGATATGTTGCAAGCTTCAAAATGCTTTATTAATATACTAGATTAGCTTTTTAAAATCTGCTTCTTCACACAAATCTTGGAAGGACAGCTGAATGCGGTAGGGTTGAACTGGACCATTTCAATAGTGCCTTCAGTTTTTGTTAATTTAAATGTAATTGACTGGTCAAAGATTTATGAAATAGTGTGCATAAAACGACCAACACTATTAGGAACATGTTAATATAACTTCCAACGTCTTGGTATAAAGTAATTGACCACAAATCGTGTCACAGTGCAAAATTCCCAGGTTTTTTAATTCTTTGATAACTTGATAATCCAAGAAAATGGGAAGATTTAATGCACCCAGCGTCATCAAGAGATGTCAGGGAAACAATCTAGATTATGCTAGTGTCAAATATTACGTTTTGGAAGCATAATATTAAAGAAAATAATAGGTTAACTGCCTTAATCGTCACATCCCTGCTGTTGAGTCTGTCCGTTTGTACAGCGTGGTTAGGGCAACACTGAATCTTAAATTACAACTAAAACCTAAGTAATCCAAAAGCCACTATAATATGCTCAGAAGATTGGGGTTAGTAACACTTCATTTGCAATAGGACATTTTGGGAGGCTTTCTAAATAGCTTATGGCAAAAGTCAATCCAGAATTGCCACAAGCTTGCAGCTGGAGAAGTATTAGCATCAGTTTTACATAACAGTTACATTCATCTCATTATGATGACAAATAGCATATATCTTACCTTTCATATGGCCCTACTCATATTTATTCAAATGTACATAAGCTCAGAAAAACAAATGAATCACTTCATTAAAGAAAGCATTTCTCACTTAAACACATTATCTTAGTATTTTTGCAACTTCCAGAAAAATTGTATTATCTGAATTAATGCTTTTTGAATTGAAAAGGGTTAGCAATTGAATCCATGCATGTGGAAAGGAAGGTACACTATCTTCAGTCTGTTGGGTAATTTCTTTACCATTTGAAAAGGAAAATCTATAAATAAACTGGTACTACACCCCATAGAAAGAGAGGAGAAAAAAATAGAGCTTTAATTTGAAGGAGTACAAAAGCTCACAAAAGGAACCTGTTCTAATCACATTCCAGCAGCAATTACCCAAATGGCTCCTGCCATTATACTGCACGAAAACTTATTTGGGGGAAATTATGGGAGAAAATGCAAGTAGTAAAGCAATAAATTGGGGAAATTGAGGTAAATTGTTGCATTGTTGATTCTCTAACTTTTAAAAACTAGGTCCTCACTTCAAGTTACTTGGTCCTTATGACACTGCACACATTACTATACAGTGTACCTCACATAACATGAAAGTCTTGTTGGATTTTTGTGAACTTTTCCCCTTCCTCACTTGATGACACATAATGACAGGCAACAAGGCAAAAATGCAGTAAATCTGAGAAATTACGTCCCACGTCAAATAACTTATTATTACAAAAATTGTGATTGATTACATAATACTTAAGAAAATTTGAGAAGGTCACAACCTTAGCCTCTGCAGCTCTCAACAAGCTCTTATTTGGTATAACAGAATGACACTACATGTATTGTATTGCAACCAACAATTATGAGGGTAACAGTAAGATCCTGTCTTGGAGTGATGTATACTTTTTGCAATGGCTTTTTGTTCCTGAAATATACACAGGTTATATATTACACGGTTAATTTACCAGGGCTTGGAGTCGGTTACCAATTGAACTTACTCCAACTCCCGACTCCTTTGACTTCCTGAATTTCGATTTCGACTCCTGACTCCTCTTTTCGGTATTTTTGCTCACAAGTTTCATGTGGCAGGGAAAGGAAAACATAAACTCCAAAATGTTTTCATTGGATTTTACACAATAATAGTTATTGTGTGATTGATTTGCATTGCTTTTTCTCAAATATTGAAATATTTAGGAGTCTGGAGTCAACAGATTAATTTTTTCTGACTCCGACTCCGACCTGAAAACCTCTGACTCCGTGACTGCGACTCCAAACCCTGTAATATACACCTATTTTTATCTAGATCTATCTATCTAACTATATCTATCTATCTGTCTATCTATCTATCCTTAAAACAAACATAATTAAATCACCATTGTTAATTCTAAAGGAAAAACCACCAAAATCATGAGGGCATTACGTAAAATTACATCATGAAATGCATTCCAGAAGTTCTTGTTTCTGTCAAAAAAAGCACTGAATCATCTTTGAAGTTAATTGTGCGTCCCTTATTTGCCACATGCTCCTAATTGGTTGGCAATTAAATGGAATTAAGATCCATTTAAGGATCGACCTTTTGTTGGTTTAAGGTCCTTTAACAATGTTACAATGGTTAACGCAACCTTTAACACCAAAATACTTGTGGGGTTGAGTTAGCAACACTTCAAGTCTTGTACTGTTAAAGCCTGGTTGAGCAATCACAAGAGATGCTTTTGATGGGAATATTGTGTTAGCAGGTAATTAACTGATCAAAGGTTAACTGCTGTGCATAAATAATCAACCTAGATGATCAGATAATTCCAACAAATTTGCTGTGTCATATGGAGGGCACAATAATTTATTCCACCTTGTGTCAGCAACAGAAACTAATTGTGGCAAAGGGGCAGTTGAGTGGTTACACTCAGAAGAGACCATTTTTTGAAAGACTTTCACGCGTAACACAGGTAACTCGGTTGGCACGTTTCCTTCCTAACATGTGTGAGGGTAGCCCAGAACCAGAAGAGCTTCACTATAAAATTTCGATCAGATATTTGCAAAATGTGCAACAGAAATGTTAGTATTTCAACCAGATATTTGCAGAATGCACAGAATCTGCTACAGTAGAGCATCAATATTTCAACCATATATCTGCAAAATGTGCACCGGAAAAGTGTTTTAATATTTCAACCAGATATTTGCTGATAGTGCAACAGAAAAGCGTCAATATTTCAACCAGATATTTGCAGAAAGTGCAACAGAAAAGTGTCAATATTTCCACCAGATATTGGCAAAAATTGCAACAGAAAAGTGTCAATATTTCAATCAGATATTTGCAGAAAGTGCAACAGAAAAGTGTCAATACTTCAACCAGATATTTGCAGAAAGTGCAACAGAAAAGTGTCAACATTTCAACTAGATATTTGCGGAATGTGCAACAGACACATCAATATTTCAACCAGATATTTGCAGAAAGTGCAACAGAAAAGTGTCAATATTTCAACCAGATATTTGCAGAATGTGCAACAGAAAAGGGTCAATATTTCAACTAGATATTTGCAGAATGTGCAACAGAAAAGTGTCAATATTTCAACTAGATATTTCCAGAAAGTGCAACGGAAAAGTGTCCATATTTCAACCAGATATTTGCAAAAAGTGCAACAGAAAAGTGTCAATATTTCAACCAGATATTTGCAGAATGCTCAATGGAAAAATGTCAATATTTCAGCCAGATATTTGCAGAAAGTGCAACAGAAAAGTGTTAATATCTCAACTAGATATTTTCAGAATGTGCAACAGAAATGTCAGCATTTCAACACGATATTTGCAGAAAGTGCAACAGAAAAGTGTCAACTTTTCAACTAGATATTTGCAGAAAGTGCAAAGGAAAAGTGTCCATATTTCAACCAGATATTTGCAGAATGTGCAACAGAAAAGTGTCAATATTTCAACCAGATATTTGCAGAATGTGCAACAGAAAAGTGTCAATATTTCAACCAGATATTTGCAAAATGCGCAACAGAAATTTCAATATTTCAACCAGATATTTGCAGAAAGTGCAACAGGAAAGTGTCAATATTTCAACCAGATATTTGCAGAATGTGCAACAGACACATCAATATTACGACCAGATATTTGCAGAAAGTGCAACAGAAAAGTATCAATATTTCAACCAGATATTTGCAGAAAGTGCAACAGAAAAGTGTCCATATTTCAACCAGATATTTGCAGAAAGTGCAACAGAAAAGTGTCAATATTTCAACCAGATATTTGCAGAATGTGCAACAGACACATCAATATTTCAACCAGATATTTGCAGAATGTGCAACAGAAAAGTGTCATAATTTCAACCAGATATTTGCAGAAAGTGCAACAGACACATCAATATTTCAACAGATATTTGCAGAATGTGCAACAGAAAAGAGTCAATATTTCAACTAGATATTTGCAGTAAGTGCATCAGACACATCGATATTTCAACCAGATATTTGCAGAATGTGCAACAGAAATGTCGGCATTTCAACCAGATATTTGCAAAATTTGCAACAGAAATGTCAATATTTCAACCAGATATTTGCAAAATGTGCAACAGAAATGTCAATATTTCAGCCGGATATTTGCAAAATGCTCAAAAGAAATGTCAATATTTCAACCACATATTGGCAAAATGTGCAATCGGAAAATGACAGAGAATCTACCCTAGATGAATTCTTGCAGCGCAGCATGTTACCATTGATTTACGTCATGAGCGTCTAGGCCAATCAGCGCCCATGATTCCTCTCCACTTTTTCACCGGGGATATACGAAGGAACTATTTACTTCTCAGAGATGTGTGACCTATCATTTTGAAGGTCTCAAGAGAGATCTATCTACCAATGTGAGTTTCACATCTCTAACCCTTAAGGGGAAGTGTGTAACAGCGAAATCGGCCTCATTTGCATACCATGCTTGAAGGCCTGTTCATTGGTCAGCTTTGTGGGCGTGACCGACTTAATCACTGAAGTCTTTGCTGAAGTGCAAATGCTCAACAGAAATGTCAGTATTTCAACCAGATATTTGCAAAATGCTCAACAGAAATGTCAATATTTCAACCACATATTGGCAAAATGTGCAACAGAAAATGTTCAATACTTCGATTAGATATTTGCAGAATGTGTCACAGAGAAGTGGCAATGTTTCAACCATGTTTGCAGAATATGTCACAGAAAGATGTCAATATTTCAACCAGTTGTGTGACAAAAATACGTCAACTTCAACCAGATGTATGACAAAAAGATGCCAATACCAGATGTTAGTGAAAGTTTTTTTAGAAACCATTCAGAAAATAATTCCAATCACCTTGTCCCAGAAATCAGACATTTCATTGTCCCCGCATTGACTCTGTAAAGTCAAGAAATTTAAGGAATAAGCTCTGAAAAAGCCAAAAGATGTGAAGAGGCACAGAAATCTTACGAGTCAGTTACGACCAGTCAATATGGAATGACCATCATGAACCAAGACAAAGCACCGCAAAGACACAGCTCAATGGGCCTAGCCCCCTTTCCCTTTTTGATGAGATTCACAAGCAAACCACAATCAGTCTGCTGTTTAAAATCTGATAAGAAAATGCATGCAACATCAGTAAGTGGATATTGCAGAACGTCGATTGAGCAAGCTTTAAATTTTTTTCTTGTAACTTGTAACCAGGTTATATATATTCAAGGAAAACAGGGAGAAAATTGTGCAAACAATAAGTGAAGTAATAACGACTTTAATAAACATCATGGGCAATATATTAAGCGTATCAAACAAGATTGAACTTGAGCTTATGTTATCTTTCTTGCTCATCATTCTTTGATCGAGGGGACCATTCAGCCACTTTGTCTACCAGAACATTTCCTCTCCAACACCTC
Organism: Platynereis dumerilii; assembly: GCA_026936325.1. Taxonomy (NCBI): domain Eukaryota; kingdom Metazoa; phylum Annelida; class Polychaeta; order Phyllodocida; family Nereididae; genus Platynereis; species Platynereis dumerilii. The sequence continues at coordinate 7,272,572 of JAPTHN010000011.1, read as the reverse complement.
AAATAAACCGTCACTTTTCCTTTGCTACTTTTGTTCTCGTCAATTTTAACGACTCGCACTCTCTTCACTTTCATCTTGTTCTCCTCTTCGGCTGAAGATTCAGAAATGAGGTCAACGTAATCACCCACTGACACCTGAAAATTTACGCAATCAAACACTTGGAAATTGTGAATAATAATTTCAGCAATTCGGACAATAAATATGATCGAAGAGAACTACCCCAACCATTTCATATCATACAAATTGATTGAAAAGTTTTTAGCATAGACATCACAAATAATCAGAAAAATATATTAAGGAAAATACACACCTGTTTACTTTTCTTCAACACTCTCTCGCCGTTCAGAAGCAGTTTGCTTGACAAGAAATATTCATCAACTTTGCTGAAAAAAGATTATGTCAGTACAAAACTAGAATGCGCAAATAAAATTTGCAAATCTAGGCGCTGATTGTTAACTTCACAATTTAAGCATGAGATGAACCTCTGTCTGCCATTGTAGATCCTCCATTGTGAATGAACCATCCAGCTGGTCAGAGATCCTATGATATAGCATGTATATATTGTATAGGTATATGAAATCGAATGGGTCACCAAAAGCTGTTTTCATCTTATTTACATTTTGCTGCAGCCCGTTCTAATATGCTAACATGTTCCGCTTGAGTGCACACAGTCTAGACATTGCATAAATCTAGGACAGTGACCTGATATTTTGTGACCAGAAATAGTTATTTCTGCCAATTTACAGCAAAGAGGACAGCTATTTACAATCACAGTCCATAGATCTGTTACTAATACATCATCAATAGCAATTACAGCATCCAAGCTAGAAGGGTTGATGTGTTTACGAAGTTAGAAGGTAAACGCATGAAACCATTGTATTTCATGTTCTCCACCAACAGGAAGTTGAAAAACACGCAGGAAATGGCAGGTTGTACAAGCATGATCTAGGGGCAGCAGCGCCTAGATAGGCTAGTAGATAATCATTTAAAAGGCAATAAATCAAATAGATGTCAACAAAATTGCAAAATCCAAATGCTTTCCAATCACCACAATTATTCAAATTTTTTTTTAAAATTTCAATTAAAGTAAAGTTGAGGACACTTACTTTCTTGAGATATTTAAACCAGAACTAACAATACTGTCAATACGCATGGACTTGACCAATTTCTTTATTTCGGCACAATTATTTGGCAAACTTTCGTCTTCCTCGAAATGAGTGACAAATCCACTGCTGTCTTCATCTCCATCGCTCTCCTGCAATCAAATATAACTTTTAAAAATACTCATGCAAAATTGTTACACAACTATTTTTCATGTATCTTCAAATCAATGCATTCAAGCTCTCCTGTTTAATAGGCCCTGATAGTGGAACTCCCCTTTTTTCAGTTCTCTGGCGTCGCCCAGCACAAAAAACTTTTTCCAAGAACGCGCCGCCATTTTGTACCATTGCTGAGTCCATGGAGCTGGCATTGGGGGCTCCAGAGCACTTTTAATCCATTGGAAACACTACTGACTTGCAGAGTCTTAAAGGAATGTTTTGCATGGATTCCAGCCATTATCCAGTCCTGTCAGCCTGATTAGACTTTGTTACGGACCCTTGGAAAACCGGCCCCATTGACAATGTACAGGCCGATGTTTCCGGATTTGGTTTGCGGCCTACGAGCATTATTACAATTACCTCATATTCATTTAAAATTCTGTCATATAACAATTCTTAAAATAAACAGCTTGATCCGTACAAGTTACAAATACAATGTTTCGCAAAGCCTCAGTTGGCCAAGAACAAACAAATCTTCAGTCGTATACCTCATCGTCATCAGAATCTTCATCGTCCTGTCTTGACTTGGCCTTTTTCCCTTTCCCTCCTTTATGTCTCACTTGCATACTGTTGATTCCACGATAGACCAGTTGCGGTCCCAATGTTCTACATGTACATGCAGTATAATTCCTCACAGAACCAAATGTCATAATTTCAGGCTTGTTGACATTGACAACACTAGCTCCCTTAAACTTGTCAGTCCAGTAAATTTGATTAAATATCGACTGATGCAAGCACCGAGCATTGTAATTGCAAGTTCTTGCACTAACTGTGATGTTAGATAGCTTACATATGACTGACAAACACAACTTTTCCTTTTTGACAAGTCTGACAGCCCACATTGTACCATTCATTCATTATCACTCAGTGAGACAACCATGCCCTCTGTGGGTAAACATCTATATTACACTGATTACAGTGGCGTCCCTAGTGTTAACATTGAAAATAACTTTTCCTTACCATTATCACTAGTAACCTAACCTCAATAAAGCCTTCTCAAAAGTTTATTTTCAAATGTGATTTTTAGGCCTAAAGTTACTTGCCCGGCCCTGATTTTTTGTTAATCACATGCTAGGAATAGGCCTAATTGTGAGGACTTAGCATGATGGCAGTTAATGCTACAAGTGCTTCGTAAATGTCAAAGTACTATTGCATTTTTCCGAGATCAACACATTATTAACAGCAATCAATTCAAATTAGCCTAACCATATCATGTCAAACCCTCAAAATACAATAACTAACCCCGCAAATTCATTTAAAAACGTGCTTTATTCCTTACTTTTTCTTTTTGATACATTTTCAGGTCTGTACATATTCTCTAACAATTTATATCGAAGGTATGCATACAGGAACATTCTCTTTGACACTGGGCATTCCAAGTCTGAGCATTCAGGACTCACACACATTCATGCTAACAGCAACTTTTGAATAGAAAATATTTCCAGGGTTCAATACATGGGCCAAGCCAGACAAATGACAATAAGTGCAGCAATGTGAATCACGACATGTGAATCATGTCATGTGAATCAGGACTATAGTTTCACAAGGGGAAATGGCTAATTTTCCAATGGATATTCACAATTCATACACAAAAATTTTATGATAATAAGGGTTCAATATCAATAAGGGAGAAATTCACACTTTTTTATACAACATTTTGTTATTCATCCAATTCATGGTGGAACTAACATTTTGGGAAAATCATGTTTAATAATGTCCAAATATTTTCTAATATTGATAAGGCATTTAAATATTTTCAAATATATGACAAATCATAAAACCTGGAATATTTTCTATTGGTAAAAGAAGCACTTTTCATCAGAGCAACACATTGCAGAACTGACAATTTAATCTGGCGTCAAATGTCAAAGTATCATATATTAGCACCATTTTCTAGCCTTTGGATTTTGAGATACAATAAATATAACTATGGAGTATAAGAAACAGCAAAAAAAGAATGGCTGAACAATGAATAATTCCACACACAATTCTGTTTAACTTTCATCAAACTATTGCAATTCCTTTTATAATATATCTCATTTCCAAACCAGTCCATGCGCACATATAAATAGATATATATTCATAAAGATGACATGTAAAATTTTGCAAAACAATATATAAATCTATAAAGAATATATTGGTAGTTGTGATCCTCAGCAGAAATGCATAACACATACATAAATGAAATAATTTATGCATAACTTATGTACATACAATCTGTTATTGGGAGACAAAAATTCCAGGTGGTTTGGTATGCGTTTGATAGGTAGAATAAATTCAATGCAATCTTAACTGCCAGTCAATAACATTTTGATACATGTATGAAAATGGAACAAGCCAAATAAAGATTTTAGTTATGGGAAAAAAGCATAATTGTGACAATAGAATATCACAATTTTTTTTTTGCAAATGAGAAGTGTCAGTATAAATATTATAATTTTTTTTTTCCACAATTTAGTCAAAGACAAAACTGTTTGTATTTATATTTTTCTTGTGACATGCACGAGTTTAAAACTTTTCACCTGAATATAAATTTCTACTCTGCAAAATATATAATTCCTGCCTGCAGGCACAAAATAAATTCAGACGAATTGTTGCAATTCAAGAGTTGGCAGGGCGAGAGATAAAATACAAATCAAAATGTGACATCATTTACAATTAACAAATGAAAAAAAGATTTTGATTATCTTGATTGAAATATATTCAAATATTTAAATTCAAAGTTTACGTTTATATAGTGGGCAAAATCAACATAATCATCTCATTCAAACAATCGTGAAAGATCATTCAGTACTGAGAATGTGACACAAACCTGCTTAAAGATAAATTCAAATATATATCAAATTTGGCCTATAAGTTTATGAAGAAACTTGGTAGGCAAGTATTCTTGATTGGATGTTAATTGGTAATAGAAGTTAATTCTCAATTGGATCCATTCACACATTCACATACACCATCCATTTGATGGAAGGATACACATCGCACATTTGAACATAGACATAAATGAAACATGTAATTGTAAGTAAAGTCGACATATTTACAAAATTCCACGCACATCACTCGGACACACACACACAGAATGATCAAGTCACACCGATAACTTAACAAGAAACGCTTAATCCCGCTTAGCTTAGAAAACACTTAAAGAATGACATTTCACAGCAGAACTTTTAAAGTAATATCAAAACCTTCCTAGTCACCAAATATTTTGAAATCAATCACCAATTTGTGGTATTGCTATCAAGAAAGGTTCTAGCCTGCCTTAGCATTGACGCTAGATTGAATTCTTAAATTAAACAAATTTGAGTGCAAGAGAGGGCGCCACCTGCACTAGACCTAGCTGATAAGCATAGAAATACATAGAACGGACATGAGGCTATATGATGCCACCTCAAGATGAGGTCACCAAATCCGCCATATTGGAACTGCCCTGAGACATGACGTCACAATAGATAATTATGATGTGACGTCATGCCATTGTTACAAGTGACATCACTGTTATTGTTGACGTCACAGTACCATTGTTTCAGGATACAGGGCAGTTCCAAGATGGTGGATTTGGTTGCTTCATCTGCCAGAGCCTCATGTCCGTTCTATGTATTTCTATGCTGATAAGACCCTGATGTCCTGTGTTCGATAGAAAAAACCAAAAAGACGATGACAGTAATGCTTTGCTCACCAACACCAAAACCCTACTCCTTAATTCCCAGATTCAATCCTTAGCTAAGTACACATTGGACATTATACAGTCACCTTCGGTGGTCATAGGGGAACACACAAAACAGAACAGCACATTGATTAAATCCCATGTGACGACATGTTTCAACACAGGTCTTTCTCAGACGGACATAATTCAGAAGGACCAATTTACATTCAAATGTATATTATATATTAAAGCGTGTGCATGGCACACATAGAAGGAGAATATCATACATTTGACATAATAAGTTCATATTTCTTACAACTTTTAAAGTTACACTCAGGCATAGGTGATGGCATACCACCTAAACATCTTACCTCCTTGTTCTGACTGCATGGTTTTGAGTATGTACACACATACCGCATTCACACATTCATCATTGTATCAAATTCCATAAGAAATCAATTTCAAGAGACCAAAAACAACTTGTAAACAAAGTAAATACTTAACAGATGCAGTTTGAAAACAACAATATGAAATTGAAAACAACAGAACACCCCTGGTATACCACAGAGGGGCGTCAGATTCGTATAACTCAACACTTGTGTGGAGCAATTGAGAACAATACTCTAGCGGAGCTCCTAATTGATTGACTGATTGACAGACAAAACAGGTAACTGACCTACAACAAACTGTACATTCTATATTCATTCAATCAACGTTAAAGAACAGCCTAAATATTCATGTGTGGGAGAAGTGCTGTGCACCCATTCCTGCTGGGTCCCACAATTCAGTCCTAATACTTCATGTTGTCTGACGAGCGTCAGCATCAAGAGGCAAATATGACAATGCCACATCTTCAAGAGGAACGCAGGCCGACGCTCTTCGGCAACAGACCTTTTTGGCTTGCTTATTATAAGTCCACATGAAAGTACAGTCCGGATCGGATTTCCCTCATGGTCAACCAAAGCAGTGTGTCCACCGAGCGCCACGCTGGTTCCGTCTTAAGGCAATTGTCAGTTGACCATGAGAGTGTGGGATTCCATCGGGGCCGCCGAGTCGTACAGCGTGTCCGTGTCTTGCGTTGGTTCCCCCTGCAGCTGGCAGGCATTGTTTAGCGTCCCAGCTCCACAATCACAGAAAAATCTGGAAATTTACATCAAACAAGTTAGACAACAGAACATGACAAATATACTAAGAGAAACTTCAAACTTATCAATCACCAAAACTCAGAGGAGAAATAGTAATCAAAGCATATTTCATCATCGTTCGGCCAAAATTGCAATCATTCTTTAAATGAAGCTCATGAGGAACACATGCTTCAATGATTCTTCAAATGTACTTGTCATGACCTTGGACAATTCTCATCAAGAATCCGCCGATTCAATAATTGGGCTAGCATGGTATTTTGCTGAAGTCTATCATGACGTAGCGCAAAAGCAGAAGGGAGTGAGTGAGTGAGGTATAACTACGGCATTATTGCACCAGGTTACTAGCTCTGAGTCACAGACATTCTCTTAGTCCTCTTCCAAACTAAAAGTCTTATGAATATCCAATAATGGTTCCAACCAAACAGATTACCCCTTTTTTACTCACCGGTCATGCCTGATGAACTCCACCTCGTGGCCGTGGTGGCAGTTCTTGATGCAGTTCACACAGATAGCGTTGCGTTCCGTCGTGTTGCAAGTTCGGCAGCGGTAGAAGTCGTGCATTGGAAAACTAGTGTAGCTTGAAATCTTGTAGAGACACTGGCCACTGCTCACAGCCTTGTCAACCATGTTCTGGTTCCCGAAGATTTTGTTTTCTGAAAACGTCAGAAGCAACTGTATTAGCAGGTCTATTTGAGTGAGATTTCTATGGGACAGGATTAACACAGCCTTCATCTGGAAATGTGTAACCACTCTTGATTTACAAGAGAAGACTTTAAAAGAATTATTCAAATTTCAGCTTTTCATTCTGGTGGCCTGATAAGGGTACTGATTTCAGGAGATCGGAGCCTTAGGCTTTCCCTATCTTTCAAATAATTACAGAAACAATATACGATCAGTTGGGCATGTCATTAAACGATAGATCTATTTCTTATCGATTTGGCTGCAATAACATAGCCATGAATATTATAGACACACTGTTACACACACCTTTCAAGATCGGTGAAACCCCGCTGGCGAGACAAAGTCCACCAAACTTGTTGTTGAAGATTTTGTTTCCCTCCAGCGTGGCCGTTGCACCATTAGTTATCTCTATACCAGCAGCTAGACCATCGTAGATTCTGTTTTTCCGTAACACAGGATGACTCTGCGTGCTAATAAGCACTCCCGCCTGGGCGTTCCGGAAGATATCATTCTCCTCGAGGATGCCTGGAAAAAAATTCAGCAACAACACAAATTTAATTTCTCGTATTCTAAGTATTTTAACGTGACTGCTGAATTTAGATCCAAGTAAATTACAACAAATAATTTCTTCATTCATATCTCGACAAACGACACAACATGATCATGAATATCAGTAAATTGAAAATTCAACGCAAACTAAGCATCACACAAAACTAGACATGTGGAACCCCTTGGCAAAGGTTGACGTCTGTCTGAGTCTCAGAAGAAATCAATCAAGTAAATCAAGCTACCTTTGCCACCATTGAAGATGCAGATTCCTCCGTCCCGTCCATCGTAGATCTTGTTGTGTCTTAGGACTGGGTTACTGTCAGTTTTGATCCACACTCCTGCCATTGCATTGTCAAAAATCTCATTGTGTTCAATGCAGCCCAATCCACCATTGTAGACCAAGATTCCTCCGTTTTGGCCACCCCAGATTTTATTCTTCCGGATGATAGGATTCGACCCCGTTCTGATTTGCACCCCAGAATACAAGTGGTTGAAGATGTCATTGTCTTCCAGTGTGCCGTGCCCATTGTCGTAGAAGTATACGCCAACCTGTGAACAAATGAGAAATTGGTCAATTCACTAAGATTCAGAGGTCTGTATATACCTGAAAGATTTGACAGTGACTTAGTTTAGAAATCACATTTGATTAGTATGTCAGGAGTGCAACTTTACACAAAATAATCAAATTGCACATACGTAAACTGTGCCACGTCTGTCAGACTCCTTACAGCTGAACAACTTGTGTTAGTTGTGTATGAAATCCACACATACCTGTTTCCCGCTGTGAATCCGGTTCCGCCGCAGAATTGGTGAACTACTCGTCGTTATCCAAACACCTGCCAGCGTATTGGCAAATACTTCATTCTCTTCTATCAACCCTTGTCCCTTTTCATGCTAAAACGAGGTAGAAAAGACAATGATGAGTTAGATTCTTCCATGAAATTTATAAGTCACGACGACTGGAAATAAAGGAAGTAATTAGAAAAGCACACATACCACATAGATCCCTCCATGTTGACCATGGTGTATCTTGTTGTGTCTTACGATGGGATTGCTGTTGGTTCTAATCTGAACTCCAGCCAACGCATTTCCTGCAAGAGAAAACACATGTCATATGATTTGAAGTCAAAATTGGCTGAAACTGGCCATATGATCTGGAGTCAACTCAAACTGGGCAGCCAGAATAAATGAAAGATTACTCAGGCATGTTATGTCAGAAATGAAACATTTATCAACTCACCATAAATGTTGTTGTATTCAATAAGCCCTCTTCCCTCTCCAAATATGTACACTCCCCCTTGATGTCCATTGAAAATTTCATTTTTCCTGAAAATAATTGATCAATTGAAAAATTTCACGAAAACGAAATCATTCGAAGCACGCTATTGCATCCGCACCACAAGCTAGTATTAAAAGCCTTGAGGATGTAAATCGACAATAGGCCTATTAGACTTACCTAATTGTAGGATCACTGTTTGACGTGATCCAGACCCCAGCGAAGTTGTTGGAGTGGATTCTGTTTTCAATGAACTGCCCTCTCCCGTTCTCGTGGACATAGATGCCCCCCGTTTGGCCGTGGTGAATATCACATTTGACAACTGTTGGATTCGCTCCTGCTTTGACCTCAAACCCGGCAATCCTATTGTTGTGGATGTCATTGGCTTCAAAGTAGCCCTGAAAAGAACAACAAATTAATTTGAGTTAATAGTCCTCTCCTGCGACCTGTATATGGAAAGAATATCTTCTAACATTGCAGCAAAATAGTTCAGAGTCATTGTTTCTCAACGTCAAGCCAAATAGCAACTGGTCAGAGTTCCACTCAAATTAAGTTTTAAAACTATATATTTGATACAATTGAAAATAATACTGTAAAAGCACTCACCATGCCATTATCGAAGGTGAATATGCCGACATCTCGGCCGTGATGGATGTGATTGTATCGCATGATAGGATTGGCATGGTTCTTCACCCAGACTCCTGCAAGGGCATTCCGACTAATCTCATTGTCTTCATAAATGCCCTGCGCATAGTCCGTGATGTAAAGTCCTACGTTCTCACACATGGAGATATCACAGTGTTTGATGTGCGGTTCAGCCCCAGCTCCAGACACACACACAGCCGCTCCCACTGAAATGAACAAAGGAGAATATGTAGTGGATGGATGGAAGGATGATTGGGGCTTTACATCCTGTATTTATGCACTTGGTAGGCTAATTAGGACAGTAGCAGGACACAGCAATGAGGTGAAGGATGATTGAAACAGCAATCCAATTGGTCCAGGTGAGCCAGCAAGACCTGGATTCCGAACCTAGGACCAAGTAATCGGCAGCCCAGCACGTTACTGAGGAGCTAGCCCTCCCCCCTCCCAAAGGAGAGTATGAACTATGCAGTATAAAGACCCATCTGCAACTCAGTGACTCCCCCCCCCCCCAATCTGAATATATTGTAACTGAGAGGGATAGGAAACAAGCAGTGAAGTAAATCTACTCACCTACAGAAGTACTCCTAATAAAGCAATGGTCAATGGTCGGTGAACAGTTCTCCGTAATTTCTAAGGCATAATGTTTGTGCTGTGGAACTGAGGATGTGATGTCTGGAGAAAACTTCAAGGCAACGTAGCCCAAGTAGGCGTTCCTAGCTCCCTCAGCAAATACTATTGTGGACTCGCTGGATCTTTCTATAACTACGTGTTCGGCAACATTTCCAGGAGCTGCAGGGAAACAGAAAACAGATTATTTACAATCTTGAACAAATGCTGAATATCCTTAATGTAATATCATAACATTGATAAGTGCAAAATCATGCTGTAGACTTACCAGCACCAAGAATAGTGACATCACTGTCAATGACAAGGAATTCCCCCTGGTAGACCCCACTATGCACCAAGATCAACGGGTTCACCATCTCTCCCTCACCGTAATTGTACGCAGCATCTATCGTGTTGAAATACTGCAAGGGAAACATCACAAGACTTAATATCAGTTTGATACAACAGAACACAAAAAGGAAACCAGGATCACCTAAGGAAAAAGTTTGAGAGATCTTACAAGGCAAGAGAATAACAAGAACTGACATAAATTTTGAAGAAATGCAAAGTCTGATTTTTGTGAAAAAATTCTAACTCTTTTCATATCTTACAAATACAAAAAAACAATTCAGAGTAAAGAAATGGGCTTACCAAAATATGACGACCTCTGTATCTCTCCTGATGCTCCTCATACTCTTCGTGGTAACCTTTCCTAACGTGAAGTGAGTGATACTGAAATTACAAGAAGATTTCAAATGTATTGTGAGGAATGCCTCCAGCTCTCCATATACAGAAATTCACATAACTTGTACCTGCAATAAGTTGCAGAATTACAGAACTAGAATACTAATGAAAGGTTTTAAACTAGTTCTAGAGACATAGAAATTTCACTTACAAGCATTTTGAAGCTCTCTTGCCACGGATTACTGCAATCAGCCTCCGACGGCTGGATGAACTCGTACACTTTGGGTTCAGGGTTGATCAGAGGCAGATCATACTCGTACACACTCTGATATATCTCTTTCCTGCAAGAATATAACAAAGGTCATAAAATCCGCTAAACAAAGATCACAAAGATCATACAAAGAAGAAGGGCAAATTAATTTCAAGGGAGACAGGAGCAAAAAGAGGCACACTTACCATAACTTAGTGTCATTCGCCACTGTGTGAAAACGTTTACATACTTGCGCCACTGTGCACAAATCAAACTCTAACAAATAGGAGAAGATGTTCAACAGCACTTCGTATGGTAGCGTGTGTTGCAGGTAATGAGCTCCTGAGCAAACTGCAAGAAAAGAGCAAATTATACTACACATTGCCCCATTAACGCTGCAGAACTTTATATACACCGATACAGTAGGCATACTGTGTGAATTTATCAGATAGTTGATAGAGAAACAATAGGTCCCAACTGCTAATAGTTTGGTTGTGTCCAATACAGTAAAGGATCAATATAATCTATAATCATGAACAGTATGTGAATCTGTTTGAACAATGCATCAAGATAATTATACATCATTGCATGCTCATCCCGCAAAATACAAGTACATGTAAAATCTAAGCAGAAATTCTCTTTCTTTCAAACCTGCTGACCCCAAGTTCAGGAACCTTGGCTTAAGTACCCAAAACGACATCATTTTTTGGAGAATTTGTATTAGACTCGGTAGAATATCTCATATCATATTCAAATTATTCATTGAGCATGTTACCCACCTTTGGCTCCAGCAACTGCAGTGTTCCTAGCCTTGCGAAGCCTCTTTGCCGGAATGAAGTCATGACTACAGCCGGGTAACGGCTCAGCAGTGGCTCCCTCTGTGGGCTCCTGCATCTGCAGCGCCACCAAGGAGGAGGTTTTCCGCCGCAAGTCATACTTGCAGGCGACCGGAAGATTTACAATATGCGGTGCAAGATTCTGGCCAGGCAACGTGTCCGTTGACGTTTCATCTGCAATTTACACAATTCAAATAAGATAATTGGAAAATGTTTAATTAAAAGAACATCAATTTAATATAGATATACTATTTTTATATCATCATGAGTTGCAATATAATTTGTGCTTATAAATTAGGGATTCGGATTCCATCACCACCAAGAGCATCAGTGTCGGTTGGGCTTCTCGGAGCATTTGGCTAAAGCAAAATGTAACTTACAAATAAATGAAACAATAGTTAGCATCCCCAAGGCCCCCTACCCTGAAGGCTTCACTACAATTTGCCCCAACCCTCCACTTCAAAGTGAAACTGATGAACCTGAATTCCACATACATTCAATAAATTGATCAGTGTTCAAACTTCATTGGTAGAACCAGACGGTCCAGACCCAAAATATTATAGACCGCATAACTAAGCTTTCAATGCTTAGCCAGAGCAACCATCTAATGAGAAGACCGCCAATACACTGAATGCCTTGTGAGGACATTTCATTTTTTTTTAATCTAAAGGCTTATGAGCTCTAGACAGCAATCTGAGCAAGGAAACACCACTGAATCAGCATTAACAGAAACATGATAACTCTAATTGCAATGCAAAACGCTTGAAACAGGAAAGACAAGTTGAACACCTCAGACAGACTCCAAGCCCATTTGACCTTGACCAGACAAGTAGATTTCCTTGTCTTAATCACAGCCTTACATCAAGCATGCTAGTTGGCAACTTCATATCAACTGACTCAATAGCTTGGAAAAGCACCAAAAGATGCGAGTTTGTTATTGTGATAATAAAAACAATGTGATTCTCTGCTTTGAAGCCAAAAGATATATTTTTCGATGTTTCAAGAGGCCAAAACACACAATGAAGTAATATGCTAATGAGGTAATAAAATATCATGGTCGAAACAGTTGAAAACACATTTATAATTTAAAGACTACATCTGTATAATTAATGTTCAATGATTGAATCACCTTTAAAACAGGAAGCAATTAAATCAATTTTAACCACAAATTATTGAATTATATATATTTTAAAGTAATTATTTAAAAAATCAATATTAGTGAGTAGCAATTTTTTATGAAATTCTCTGGCAAATACACCAATGGTGTCAGCCCCCTGTACAGCAGTGAAGGGAATCGGTCTGATTTTCAACGTCAATTATTGGTTGACACTTTCGAATCTATTCTAAATCTTTTTTTTTCACTGAGAAATTACTTCAATGTTAACAATTACTGCACTTCAACACAACACAAGCAACACAATTCTTCTTGTGGTAGATAAAATGATGGGTGACAGCTCTCTGTGGAGCAAATTTTTTATACAAATAGGAAAAGACTAAATTGATTTACAATTTTACATTGTTGCAAAAATATGAAATCGATGTTGAGAATGTCGATGATTGTCAGCTATATTTTCGTCGATCACTACAACACTACTATACAGGCTGTACTACCTTAATGGTATATTTATGAAAGACTTGACTTGAATATTCAACCTACTAATTAATCTAATCAATATAAGTCTTCACAACATCCATGTAAGTCACTTGACAAGTTGAAGCCACAGATGGGACTATAATCACTATATCATACTGCATATCAAACCAGCCTGTTAATTTGTCAGATTTATCAATTGTTGATGTCTGACAAGGCATTGTAGGGCTGAATGTACAACCTTGTGACTTGATTACTTTAAAGATTCCTATTCCAGTTTTTCTAACACAGATAGTGAATTTATTTGTTATTCTGCCCCAGAAATTTACATTCATGAATGGCAGCAGTAAAAGAAACAAATGCAACAAAATTAGACTTAAGACAAAAAGGCTATTCATGAGAATTTGTTCTGTTTTTTAAATCTTTTTTTTCATTCAAATCACATTTGGCTTACATTGCTGAAATAAGTTTCACATACAATTCTGAACTTAAGCATTTCAGTATCTAGACTCTACAAGAGAGTACATCTCTACAGAAACAGGCTCATGGGAACAGAGAAAATTATAAAATATGCCAAATTGACAATGTTTAAAACGTATAAAACCATCTTTAGCATTCAAAACATCAGTTTGACCTACTGGTCCACGGGACGATGACCGTCTTTAGTTGATCATTGGCTGGTTTTTCAAACCAAGTAAGTGCTTGGAAAGAAAATTTGAAGTTGATTATAATCGATTCAAGTGAGCTCAAAAGAAATCTAGTCATTTTCTTTTGAAAATGTCTCTGGAAAATTATTTTTAAATAAGCCTCACTTTTTGCACCTCTTGACAACCTAATTTCATTTGTTGATACGATACTATTAACTTAGGAAAAAAGAAATAAACTTTTTTCAAATTAGCATATAAATAGTTTCATCAGGACTTTCATCCGAGTATGAAGCGACGATCGGTTGCTTTCTCCAATCCGATAAACGGTTTGCAAAATTGAACAGACTACGACCACAAGTTTGACCTGACCAGGTCTTTGGGCTCAGCCTCTTTCCTATTCTCCTTATCAAATTATTAAATGTACAAAAGAAATCTTAAATTCATAACTTCCGAGTTATAACTTATAACAAATTAGGCCTACAATTAATGATTATCCATAAATGGAAATGGATAATATAGCTACATCATGGTTGTGTATAGGGCTCAATGATCTCAGAGATGCAACTATCAGCTCTTTGTTATCATGTGGCAAATAGGCTCTCTACTCCAGCCAAATCTGACTCAAATAGGTTATTCTTAAATTACAATTCAGATCAGGACAAGTGCTTTTTTCATTGTTACAACTCAAACAGCCAATCAAGTGAATCAATTTAATTAATAATATTGGCCGACCATCATTGTAACCCTCTATTGACTTTATTGAGCTGATTGACATGAGTGAGGTCACCAATACACAAAGGGGGTTGGGCAGGAAGCTTTCCCCTTTCAGTTTCACTGTTTCAATATGGGAATGGGTGGTTTACTTTCAAAGTTTTGATCACATACCACAAATTTGCTTGACCACAAATTACTGATGGAACCTGAAGAAAACACAATAGCTCAGTGTATTATTAATGATGCTCAAGTTTAGGTCACTATCAAAGAACTGAACTTTACCATGTTTACTATGGTCAGCATAGCCATAGGAAATGCAGAGGGTGTTTGCAAAATGTCATCCAACTCATTTTACTCAACTTTGGCACCACAATGCATTATGCACGTTTGTTAGTTTTGTTAGCACCTTTTTGGGGGGTTGGTCATTCTTATGAGTGTCAATGACCCTGTCAAATGCGGGTACACCCCACCAAACCAACACAAAAGCACAACCAGGGCAAAGAGATGCAGTCATTCACCTTGCACTGTCCCAACTTGGGGTATGTTGAACCAACACCGTTTAAACTCAGGACTTCGTTAAGACAACCTAACTCAAGGATTGGTAAATAGACTTGACCATTTGACTTTTAGGTCGCAGTTGAGCACTGCGAACAGAAAAAGAAAAGCAAGTCATGAGAATGGCCTTTCCCACAAAAACCCAACACCATATTCTTACCTTTTTCTGATGAAAGGAGGGCCTTGCTACGCGTTCTTGTGTGTCTCTTAGATCGCCGGACACCTACTCTCGTAGTTTTCCCAGACGGATTCGACATATCTGGGAATTTAAAGGTGTAAAACTACAAATTAATGTTACCCAGAAAGAAAATACACCACCGCGGCCATATTGCAATATAATTTATTCCATTTTGGGAACGGTCTGAAAGAGTAGCCAATCAGAGCGTTTGTTTTTGACCTCGTGACCAAGCCAACCAATGAAAAGCCAGTATTTTGGGATACACCGGGAATTCCGAGCTGACGATTCATTGCAGCAGCCACAATGAATTTTATAAACAAAACATGTCCTGGCTCAGCTGAAGTTAAGCCAGTTAACTGAAAATCGTTCTCAGCATGAATGGGAATGTTCCCTCAACATGTCGTCTTGTCCCAGATAAGACTGTGCAAAACGTGAGAAGTTAACTCAATCGGATGAGATGTTTGAAAGTTTTAAATTGATGACTTTTTGAAGTTGTTTAATTTTTGCTCAAAATATTACAAGTGTTATGATGTGTATTCACAAACAAGCTGTTTGTGTATTGGCAATCAATTATAAGCTATTATGTGGACCAAACTGGAAATAAGTTCATGGCCTAACTTTTATGTGCCATCATTAGCTATTATTGATCTTTTATTTATTTAATCATGTTAATACCCCTTTCACACCAAGTTCGTACAGGCTCGTATAGGTCAATTATTTAACCAGCAACCCTACGAGGGGGCATACGAAATGATAGGTAATGAATCAGCAACCATCAGCACTCATCAGCAACAGTACGTCATATTTTTTGGAAAAATTAAACATGCTTAATTTTTTCTTGCGGATGCTGGCGGTTAATCTATACGAGGTTGTACAATAACCCTGCTAAATTAACACGAAATGCACGCAATGACACGAGATTGTAGGAGCTGTAGACGACACAAAACGAGGTCTGTACGACATTGTACGAGCCTGTACGAGCCTATACGCTATTCAGAACGTGGTAAATACACCAGTGGTCATCTACCAGTCACAATCAAATCAATATCAGTTCATTTGCGTACTGACCTGCAGCTTTAAAAGTGCACTGGCCTGCTGACTCTTGCATGGTCATTACGTCAGTGTGAAAGGGCTATAAGGGCTGACCAGACGATAGTTGGGGGGCTATGTACTTTACCCCTGGGACGAACTTTTTTTTTCGTTTGTGGTGCATCGACGAAAAATTTTTCGCATGCGCACCCACGACAAACTATTTTATCGGAATTTTAACATATATATATAGGATTTTATTTGACATCAAAAATATCATATAGATACATGTGTCATTCAAATTCAAATAAAATAATAAAGAGCATTGAAAATCATATATATAAGTGAATAAAAATATTGCAAAAGAAATTGCACCAACTAACAGACTTGTAAGCATCTTTCAGATTATTTTGAAATGTACATGCATATTGCATACTCGATATAATATAAATTTAAATGCAAACTGTAGATAAATTTGTAGATATATATATAATATTACGGTACCCTGGCAAACTGTAGATAAATTTGTAGATATATATATAACATTACGGTACCCTGGCTACAGGTTGAAACAAACTTTTTTTTATTTTTTTATTTTTTATTTTATTTTTTTTATTTCCATATGCTGAACAAACTTTTTTTTCAGTTTCAAGTGGGAAACAATTTTTTTTTTCACCAAATATCCATAGCCCCCCCTAAAGATCATCTGGTCGGCCCCTAATAATACTGTGGTACCAGTAGTTAATTTATATTATAGGCCTATTATGTTTATATTTCATTACGGTAACTTCAGTTTATATTTTCTTTTTTCATTGCAGTAACTTCCAAATAACTGACCAACATAAAATCAATCAATATATAATAGGCCCTACTAGTCCACGGGCCACCATTACCCCCCCTCCCCCCCCCTTGGGAATTTTGAAGACACATACCATCGGAAAGCTAATATTCCAGAGAACACATTTTTGCTTGTTGGTCATTATATAACCTCAACGACTGGCGGCCATGATGGATAATTCCAAGATGGCCGCCAATTAACCGTTTCGCCCGTATCTCTGGATCTAATTGGGCTAGAACAATGATTTTTGGGTCTAAATATATGTTTTCATGGGTCAGGAATTCATTAAGACAGGTTTTGATACTCTCCTGGGAAGTTAAGTGCAGTTTAACCCCGTTTTTCAAAATGGCGGCCATTTATTTTGCCTCAATCATCGATATAATAATACCAAGGATCTTTGGTGTTATACTATCTATTTTAATACACTAAACTATTACTATATATTACTTAGTATTTTTTTTAAAATAAAGGACATGGAAAGGGTATTGTTTCATTTTGGACCGAGGGTCTGGACACCCAAGCCATAGCCAGTTCATAGTTTGGAAGTTGTTGAAATTTAGCAAAAATCTACGATTGTCCAAATTTTACGAAGCTTGACTAGAGTGTCCTGAACCTTGGTCCAAAATGAAACTATCTGTGCCAGATAGCCTGGCAAATAAGCTAAATTACCATATAGAATTCAATATGCCTGGCCATTTTTATGACCACTTTTAAGCCAGCTCATAGTTAGGAAGTTGTTGAAATCTGGCAAAAATCTGTGATAGTCCTTATTTTACAAAGTGTGGCTGGTGTGCCCAGACCCTTGGTCCAAAATAGAACTATATGTGTCAGATAGCCTGGTAAATATACTAAATTGCCATATAAATTTCAATATGCCTATTGCCTAGCCATTTTTATGACCACTTTTAAGCCAGTTCATAGTTAAGGAGTTGTTGCATTTTAGCAAAAATCTGCGCTAGTCCAAATTTTACGAAGTGTGGCTTGAGTGTCTAGACCCTTGGTCCAAAATGAAACTATATGTGCTAGACAGCCTGGTAAATAAGCTAAATTACCATATAAAATTCAATATAATTAGCGATTTTTATGACCACTTTTAAGCCAGTTCATAGTTTGGAAGTTGTCGAAATTTAGCAAAAATCTATGATTGTCCAAATTTTACGAAGCTTGATGAGAGTGTCCAGAACCTTGGTCCAAAATGAAACTATCTGTGCCAGATAGCCTGGCAAATAAGCTAAATTACCATATAGAATTCAATATGATTCGCCATTTTTATGACCACTTTTAAGCCAGCTCATAGTTTGGATGTTGTTGAAATTTAACAAAAATCTGAGATAGTCCTAATTTTACGAAGCTTGACTAGTGTGTCCAGAACCTTGGTCCAAAATGAAACTATATGTGCAAGATAGCCTTGGATATATACTAAATTGCCATATAAAATTATATATGCCTTGTCATTTTTATAACCACTTTTAAGCCAGTTCATAGTTTAGGAGTTGTTGAATTTTAGGTAAAATCTGCAATAGTCCAAATTTTACAAAGTGTAGCTGGAGTGTCCAGAATCTTGGTCCAAAATCAAACTAAATGTGCAAGATAGCTTGGTAAATAAGCTAAATAAATTATCATATAAAATTCAATATGCCTAGCCATTTTTATGACCACTTTTAAGCTTTTCATTGTTTGGAAGTTGTTAATTTTAGCAAAATTCAGCGATAGTCCTAATTTTACAAAGCTTGACTAGAGTGTCCAGAACCTTGGTCCAAAATGAAACTATATGTGCCAGATAGCCTGGTAAGTATACAAAATTACCATATAAAATTCAATATGCCTAATCATTTCTATAAACCACTTCTAACCCAGTTCATAGTTTAGGAGTTGTTGAATTTTACCAAAAATCTGCGATAGTCCAATACAAAGTGTGGCTAGAAAGTCCGGACCCTTGGTCCAAAATGAAACTATATGTGCCAGGTAGCCTGATAAATATATTAAAAATTACCATATAATACTCAATATTATCTTTAAAATAATAATGGTTTGTACTTAAAATAATAAAAAAATAATTTAACATCTTTGTTACCATTTCTGTGCAAAAATAATTTTTGGCAAAAGAAAAACTGGGTAAGGGAAGAAAAAGGGCCTCTCTTGTTATGAGCATTCCTGTTATAAATGAGAAATATTTTAATAAATAACCAATTTCTTCTTTTATTAACCATGGCTGAATTCATGACTTTTGTATAGAATTTACCTTTGATTACAGTGATTGTATGTGTGTGGAAATCTTCTTTTGTTTTAAGTAAAATGTTGGGGTAGGGTAAAGAAAATGGCCTCCTGTCAAATTTCAGTCCCTCCTCTTTTGTAAATCAACATAGCATCATGTACCCTACTAATTTGTGGTTTCAATGATACCTACATTTTGTTATATAAATGACTATTGAGGCAGTTTTTGCCAATTTTGTGGCATAAAGCATTTCTTGTTAAAAATAATGAAATTTGGCACCCGATATTCAGAAAAAATGTATTTTTTCTGGGATTGAGGCTGCCATTTTGAATAAACAAGGGGTAAATGCACTATCT
Organism: Platynereis dumerilii; assembly: GCA_026936325.1. Lineage (NCBI taxonomy): Eukaryota > Metazoa > Annelida > Polychaeta > Phyllodocida > Nereididae > Platynereis > Platynereis dumerilii. The sequence goes on along the minus strand of JAPTHN010000011.1, from coordinate 7,252,812 downwards.
TCCTTCCAGAAAAGGAAAACCAGTTGTGATTAAGTTCTTATTTCAGGAAAAATTATGTTTATCCTGAAAACCATCAATGTAGGTCAACCGGACATGTTTGTAAGAAAATATGTTTGGTTGCCAATCTGCAATATGGCTGCCATAACCAAGTTAAAAACATGAAAATACCTGTTTTAAAACCCCTGAAAACATAGTTAACAGAATATAGACTATTACAAATATCTACAATTGTTTTCATAAAGATACACAGAACCTGGAAGATATATTCACAGCAGAATCTGTGTCGTTCATGCCCTATATCGGAAAATTTGACTAAATCGTACATAAATGCAATAATGAATAATTGACTGCAGGTAAGCTACTGTTGCAGTTACATGGTTGTGTTATACATCATTTTAAAGCTATGAATATACAGAATGATGTGAAAGAAACTTCAGGATGCTTCTGACCCCTACTGACCCATACCGGGAACTTTCGTGAAATAAATTGAAATTATCTTTTTAATTTTGTGTTATGGCCGCATGTTTTCCATTCTGTTGACCAAAATAGATATCCTAATCAATCAATTTTTGCACTAAATAGATAGAGGAATTAAATACCTTCAAAATGGTACCATTTAAGCATCTATACATGGATTAGTTTATGAATAACAGTATATTTTCTGAAAATAGCGGCACTCGGTTTGGCGAAAATTTATTTTCAACCTTCCCGCACTCATACAGCTCCTGCTGGTTATCGTTGAGGTCTAAGATTGACCAACAAGCAAATTTTGTAACTTAAGATATATATCTTTCAAAATATATGGGTCTCCGAAATTCCCAAGGGGGGGGGAGGGTTTCGATATCTGGCCCACGGACTATACAGGGGCGTCAGCTTAATTTTAAAGTGGTAAGGAAAATTGGGCGGAAGCCTTCACAGAACAGTGTTTTGGGGAATCCTCAAAATTTCCCCCCACATAACACCATTGCTTTGTTGAAAAAGTGCTGGGGCATTTGCCCCAACAACACTGACACCACTGTCAATATTATATTATAGATAAATTGGAGAGAAGTATTAAGTACGCTGTTCACTACTTCAGAATTAGGAATTTAGGGCCTATATAAAGTTCTAAATGACAATTTTGTGTTAATTTTCAAATGATTTTAACAGGTTTTCCATAGATGTGATTCCGGGATGAAAGGCTATCTTAGTCACGAAGACTATAAATGTGGAATTTTAATGCTGTACGGTTTCAAGCCAACTAAGGTATTGTACCAGAACAATAATGGACTTCATCTTTCTCATCTAGTATTCTATAGTCTGTTAACAATTATGATTTATAGCCAATGAATATATAACTGATGGTTTTGTCTTATTAAACACCGACAAATGGCACCATAGTGCATCACTTCCTAGCCATAGGCCGCGCTACAGTTAATATTTCATTTAATTTACAATTTACAAATCCCAGCAGGTTGTCTTGGTCTGAGCTTCTGACGCTTTATTAATAGGTCTCCGCATAGGAATTAGCATCATGACATAAGTGATCTGCAAGTTTATAAAAATGTCATAAAAATGCCAAGTGGTGACAAATTTGCATTGAATTCCAGCATGAAGTAAACAGGGTGATGAGCTCAATTGGAGCAGAAAAAATGGACGTAGAACAGTTTTCGAAGATTATTCGATCCATGGCACCTCAAGATGAAGATGAAAGAATACGCCAAACTTTCTTGGCTTTCGACACACAATGTAAGTTACGAGTTGACTTACAACACAATACAACCAATAAATTAAGTAATACAACTATTAAATGGTGTTGAGTGTAGCATTTTATTGACATTTTAAATTGTCACATAAATAATCTGACAAGGTCAAAACAGTTGTGAGAAATAAATTAATCAGAAGTAATGGAGCACATAATATGGTAAATTTTTATTGTTTTGTAAAATATTTGAGGAAGCAAATAGAATAAAACTCCACATATATTAGCAATAAAAATAATTAAGAAACATTACAATGGGTTTAAATGAAGTAAATTTTGTTATTCTTAATGATGATAGTTCAAATTAGGTTTTCTGTTGCAGGTAGACGATTTCTGACTGAAGATGATCTCCAAAATGTTTTTTCAAAAGTAGCTCCGCACACCGACAAGCAGAGGATCTCGCAAATTTTCAGGTGAATAATAATTTTTTTTTCCCAGAAATTTTTTTTTTTCAAATTCTTTTTTTCCCACAATTTTTTTCCAAACTCTTTTTCGTCCAATTTTGTTAGAACTTTTTAAAAAACTTTCCCAAAAATTAAAAATGCTTGAAAAAAAAAATTTTCCAAAAAATAAAAATGCTTGAAAAAAATTATTTTCCAAAAAAAATAAAAGTTCGAAAATCAATTATTTTCAAAAAAATAAAAAGGTTCCATTTTCCCTCAAAACTTTTTTTTAAACATTTTCTTTTAGAATATTACCTTAGACGATTACAATTTCGAGTCTTTAGTAAAATTTATTTACGTTTAGGCAGTCCCGTCTTCATGCTTCGGCATTTACATATTATCAACTAAATAATGTAATATAATCTTTTTTTTTTCAGAGAAATTGATCGTGACGGCGATGGCATTGTCAGTTACAGTGACTTTGACTTCATGATGAAGTATAATGTTTTTGAAACGTGACACAGAACTTGATTTAATCGAAAGATGATTATCCGTAAGTCACTTTCATCTTGTATTAAGTTCCTATTAACATTTTGTTCGGTATTCATCTTTACATTTTATACTAACACTTTTTGTAAAATATACATATCACAGACACATTGCAAATTTGTGTGAATATCATGAACAATTGAACATTGGACTTGTTGTTCTGACTGTTGTCTAAATATATATCATAATAAAGCAAAATAAATTATTGTATAGTATTGAAAATGTAAAACAATGGACTAAATATTGTAAACAAGTAATACCTCAGCGAAACCTGATAAAAATATTTTAAACAAATAATACTTCAGCGAAACCTTTTAAGCTAACGTAAGCACATACAAAAATAAACAAATAATTTCCACCTTTCTTTGTGCAATACTTCTCTCAGTGACCCTCACCAAACAATATAAGGTTTTCATAAAGAAATACATACAAGTTAATATATTGTTTCATTAACCCAATTTATAATATTGTTCAACATGATTTCAAAACTGTTGTAAATTTTGTTATAAAATAAATGTTTTATATTGTACCATACATAAACTGAAAATGTTACAAAATAAAATTGTTCACAATATGCAAATATTTAACAGACTTGATTATTATAGCACGCTAACTTGTTTTCATTTAATTATGGATTGCTGTATTAAGTAAGATGACAGGTGGACTGTTCCTTATTCAATATATATCACAGATATTTGTGGCATGAATATTTTAAGTTCAATTCATCAAAAGAGACACTACTTCACAAACATTTCATAATTGTCAACATTCTCCCTTCAAAGGCAACACATAACAATGTAATTCATTCAAAAATACCAATGAAAAAATACAAACAATCAAGAACAAGTTTGAGGAAATACTATCAACATTAGAACATACATCAAAATGTGAAGTTCAAAGTATATTTATTGAAGATTTCTTTCCTTCTCTCTCAGCATTATAATCTCATTGCAAACACAGAATCCAATTTCACATTCAAACCTAAAGCAGTTTTTCTTATCATCTGCTTTTGCCATGAACCATTCCGTAAAATAATGAGTTAGGATTTTCCAGCAATGTCTGGGGTGGGCCAATCTCGGCTATTTTTGCTTTGGAGAGAACGATCACTCTGTCATAGTTCATGATTGTGTTAATCCTGTGTGCGATTGTCAGAATGGTGTGGTTATTGAATTCCTCCTGAATGGTTTCTTGAATTAACGCATCCGTCTCATTGTCTACACTGGCTGTTGCTTCGTCAATGCATAAAACCTGCAGAAAGTAATTAGTCGATCAAATATTTTTTTCCCAAAATTTATTTCGTCATTTTTTTACATTTTTCCATAAATTCCTTTTTTCCAAATATATTTTTGTCCCAATTTTTGATTTTCACCGGCCTAAATTTTCTTTAATTATATACAAATTTTTCCCCCCAAAATTTGTTGTTTTAAAAAATAATAATAAAATTTCTCCGATGTTTTATTTTCCCGAAAGTCTGTTTTCCAATTTTTTGCCTGCCAATTTTTTTTTTCCAAAACTTTTTCACATTTTTGCACCAAATTTTCAACTTTTTTTTTCCAAATTATATATATATATATATATATATGATTTTATAAAGTAATGCTGGCTGCAGACAATGCAGGACAGGTAAGTGCTACCAGGAAATGACCTGATGGGCAAAGCCATTAAACAGACGACATAGTCATAATTTAACACAGATTTTCTTATGTAACATTCTGGAGTAATATCATACCTTAGCTCTGGTCAGAAGGGCCCTAGCAAGACACACAAGTTGACGCTGGCCAACAGAAAAGAGGTGCCCTCTCTCCCCAACTTCCGCATCAAGACCTCCCAGTTGTTTGACGACCTCCTCTAGATGGCAGCGCTGTAGCACTGTCCAAAGGTCAAGGTCATTTAGCGTACATTGTGGTTCAAGATTTTGGCGAACTGATCCGGTGAAAAGGAATGGGTCTTGAGGAATGATGGCAATTCTGCTTCTGTTAGAGGTAAAAAAAGAAAGATTTTAAAGTAATGCGATGATCTCATTAGTTATGGGACAAGAGTGAGAGTAAGTGAGTTAGTGTTTTACGCCCCATCAGCACCGGTGTGGGCTATTTAGAGCAACTATGGGACAAGAGCTTTTAATACAACTGATTTAACTTAGTCAAGTTATGAATAATGTAGATATTTGCAGTTCTTTCCAGTATCCATTATTTGTGGATTATTGATTGATCAAAAATCAAAAGGGACAAGTGACATAGGCTCAAAAATAGACTCGTTCTCCAAAATTTTTAACTGAGTCTCATCGCAATTAATTCAATATTTTTCATTATTTTACAAATTATTACAAATTGTACACTGGACAGCCGAAATCAGTTACAATGCCAAAGCACAATCAATGAATCTCCCAGATCGTGACATACCTGAGCTCTGATAAATCCAACAGCTGAATGTTGACCCCATCGATGGTAATCTGTCCGTGTGCCAATGGAGCAAGCCTGAACAGAGCTTGGAATAGAGAAGATTTCCCTGCACCAGTCCGGCCGACAATTCCTATCTTTTCTCCAGGTTTCGTCTGGAAAGTGACATTGCTGAGGGCAGGGGGGAGAGATGGTCTGTACTGCACTGTGATGTTTTGAACACTGACTGCTCCCTGTTTCGGCCAGCCTTGTGGCGCCTAAAATTCAAACAAATGGATGTTATGACAGACCTTGTAATAGTTAAAAGTGAAAGAAATCAAAGAATTATATAAAAGATGAATACTGCTATTAACAGGCACAATGTATGACAGACCAAAAATGAACAAATATTCCACTCTGACCAAAAATGAGCAAATATTCCACTCTGATGGTTATGGAAAGAAATCTCTATTCGGAAGTGCAGTATTGCAAGCTGCATAAAGAAAACTGCCACATGACTTGCACAAATGCTTAATTGCACAGAATAAAGCTATACAATTGCAGTTTATGAAGTCAAGGGACACAGAACGCTATCATTGATTGTCACAGAAAGCAAAAGAAAGGCACAAGATATACTAACACTTATGACAGGATTGTTGACCTCCTCAGTCACGTCGTAAGTGTACTGACCAATCCTCTCCACTGCTACCATCTGCTTCTCCGTCTCCGTCACAGAAAATACCGCTCCACTCAGAAGAGACGTGATGGACAAGGCGTACGACACCGCAAGACCAACTAAACCTGAAAATCGAAAGATATTAAGTCTAGAAATGAATTTTTAATAGAGTATCTATAACTATCTGCTACCACACCAGGCCGAAATGGACAAAGCTGTGATTGAATTTACAGCATTCTTGTATAAATAGCAAATTAAAACCTAAATGAAAGTGAAAATAAGTCCTCATGTCTTTCAAATAGAAATATTCAATTTTGAATACTATTATTCTTGCAATACTCACCAGGGTTCACTGTATGGAACTTGTGTTCTAGAATGGCCACAAAGGCAACTCCTGTTACCATGGCAACCCCAAGCATCTGCAGCCTCAAATTGAGCCAGGAACCTGCGACTTGACCGCAATATTGCGCCCTCTGGTTGATGTCAAGGCGTTGGATGTTCTCTGCAGAAAATCTGAGAAAAACGAAGAACTTTTGTGATTTTTAGGCAAAGGAATTATTTTCTACATTTGTGTAAGTCTACTAAAACTTAATTTACTAAATCATCTGCTTGCACAAGATAACTTACCTATCTGTATCTCTTAAAGCTCGGATGGTAACAAGTCCAGTTAAAGTCTCCGAGAAATGACTGTAGATGGGAGATAGGGTCACACTAGTTAGGCGTTTTATCTCTCGACTGGTATGTCTGTAGTACTCCTACAAATTAGAGAAAGTGCAAAAGAACAAGATCTAACAGTGACAAAAAATTACCATGAATTAACAATTATTATACAAGAGATAGATATAATAGAGAGCATGACTCATACCTGAATGAAATAGTAAATAGCTCCGAGGGGTAACAATAAGATGGCGAACCAAGGTAACCCATAGCAGGTCACAACGATGGTTCCGAGGATACCGAAGAACTGAGCGAGTAAAATGTTGAGGGTGAAAGGAAGAGAGTCATCCATGGAGTAGATGTCGGAAGAAAATCTGTTGAGGATGCGGCCGATTGGCGTGGTGTCAAAGAAACCAACTGGTGCCTGGAATGAAAATAGAGCAACAAATAATTTTAAGCATAGCTACGGCTTTGATAACAAGCAGAATAGAGATATTATGAAAGAAGTTCAATGATGAAAGAAACTTCTTTATCATCTGGACCGTGCCATAACTGACAAGACAGTTACAAGCTTATGACAGTTGAGCAGGCTGCAATAAACATCTAAGATTACTATGATGATAGGCCTAGAGCATGTTACCCTAAAGAATGAACTGTCAAATACCAACAGTATTGAACTTACTTTAATGATATTATTCAAGAGGCGGTTATGCATCACTTTAGCAGCCACAATGCCTCCATAAGCATAGGAGAACGCCCTGATGAAAGCAATGAGGGAATTGGCCCCAACCAGACCACCGTAAACCATCAGGTAGAACTTGACGTTGTCTTCTGCTTCTGTCAAGTTGGTCCATGGAGTAAATTCTGAAGATTCAAGGCTGAAATAAAAACAAGCATCCTCGGATACAATGGCTGGTTAATCCTATGGGAAAGTAGAAGGTGTGATTTGCAGCATGCGAGATCGTCTGAGGCAAAAAATATGAGTGTAGGAACAGTGGAACTGGAGGTTGAGTTATAGTAGGGTGATGTCTGCGTGAACTAGATTCTCTTGACGTGAGGGTATAGCAATGAAGTATAGGTGCAACTTGCTGCAGTGAGCATTGCGCAAGTGTTTGAGTAGAGCGTGACAGCAGACACTAGTGTCTAACAGAGTCGCTGCCCATATAGAGCTATGGGCCGACAAATTCATAATGTGGAATACTTGTACCAAATTTCATAACTCTAAAATAAGCGGAATATTAAGGTCACAAATGGACAGTTCAAGAATGACAAAAGATGGCTGCCAGAAAGGCCTACATCTTGAATTTATCGTCATGTTCCCAATCAATACCCACAGGCGTACACCTGAACCAAATTTTATAACTCTTAAGTGAAATATTAAGGTCACATTTGGCAGTCCAGGAATGAAGAAAGATGGCTGCTAAAATGCACGCTATCTCAGTTGTCTCGACAGGTAGGCTACTCATTCTTCTGCTTTCACCCCTAGCATATAAGTTATAACTAGCAAAACTAGCAAAAAAAATTTTTTTTTGCGAGGACACCCCCCGACGTGACCCCCCCCCCCGGACTTGTAAAATATACAATTTTAAAATTACCACCTTCCGAGGAGAGCCCCAGCCTAGAAATATAACTAGCAAAAATAAAAATTTCTGCAAGTACCCCCCCCGGATGTGACTCCCCCCGGCCTTGTATAGAATATAAAATTTAATACCTCCCGAGGTGACCCCAGCCTATCTAGCAGAAATAAACTTTTTTTTTTTTGCGAGTACTCCCCCCCCGAGGTGACCCCCTCGGGACTTGTAAAATCCTAAATTTTTTAATTACCTCCCTCCGAGGTGACCAACCTAGAAACATAACTAGCAAAAAAAAAAATTTCTGCAAGCTCCCACCGGATGTGACCCCCCCCCGGGCCTTGTATAGAATATAAAATTTAATACCTCCCCCGAGGTGACCCCAGCCGAGCAATATATCTAGCAGAAAAAAAAAATTTTTTTTGCAAGTATCCCCCCCGAGGTGACCCCCCTCGGGACTTGTAAAATCCAAAATTTTTTAATTACCACCCTCCGAGGTGACCCCTAGCCTAGAAATATAACCAGCAAAAAAAATTATTTCTGCAAGTACCCCCCTGGAAATGTCCTCGGGCCTTGCGCAGAATATAGAATTTAATACCTCCCCCGAGGTGACCCAGCCTGGCAATATAACAGGCAGAAATTTTTTTTTTTTTGCGAGTACCCCCCCGAGGTGACCCCCCTCAGGACTTGTAAAATCTAAAAATGTTTAAATTACCTCCCTCAGAGGTGACAACAAGCCTAGAGATATCACTAGCTAAAAAAAAAAATTTCTGCGAGTACCCCCCCGGATGTGACCCTCCCCCGGGGCCTTGTATAGAATTTAAAATTTAATACCTCCCCCGAGGTGACCCAAGACTGGCAATATAACAGGCAGAAAATTTTTTTTTTGCGAGTACCCCCCCCCCCCCCGAGGTGACCCCCCTCAGGACTTTTAAAATCTAAGATTTTTAAAATTACCTCCCTCCGAGGTGACCCCCAGCCTAGAAGTATAACTAGCAAAAAAAATAATTTCTGCAAGTCCCCCCCTGGATGTGTCCTCCCCCCCCCCCCGGGCCTTGCACAGAATATAGAATTTAATACCTCCCCCGAGGTGACCCCAGCCTGGCAATATAACAGGCAGAAATTTTTTTTTTTTTGCGAGTAACCCCCCCCCCGAGATGACCCCCCTCGGGACTTGTAAAATCTAAAAATTTTTAAATTACCTCCCTCAGAGGTGACCCCAAGCCTAGAGATATCACTAGCAAAAATAAAAAATTTCTGCGAGTACCCCCCCGGACGTGACCCCCCCCCCGGGGCCTTGTATAGAATATAAAATTTAATACCTCCCCCGAGGTGACCCAAGTCTGGCAATATAACAGGCAGAAAATTTTTTTTTTGCGAGTACCCCCTCCCGAGGTGACCCCCCTCGGGACTTTTAAAATCTAAAATTTTTAAAATTACCTCCCTCCGAGGTGACCCCCGCCTAGAAGTATAACTAGCAAAAAAAATAATTTCTGCAAGTACCCCCCTGGATGTGTCCTCCCCCCCCCCCCCGGGCCTTGCACAGAATATAGAATTTAATACCTCCCCCGAGGTGACCCCAGCCTGGCAATATAACAGGCAGAAAATTTTTTTTTTTTGCGAGTAACCCCCCCCCCCGAGATGACCCCCCTCGGGACTTGTTAAATCTAAAAATTTTTAAATTACTTCCCTCAGAGGTGACCCCAAGCCTAGAGATATCACTAACAAAAATAAAAAATTTCTGCGATAGATTACACCACCCGGAGAATCTATCCTAGAAAAATACATTGTAGGTTTGATATGTCAAATTATCATAAATTGACATAATGCTTTCAGATTCAACAATGTCTAGAGACTCTAGTTCGATTCACATCTTCACAGCCAATTTTTTTACCTTTCTCATCCATTATTTACACAAGTTCATGCCAGGATAACAGCAAATTGAATCCAAATTGTATCCATCTCTCACCTCATATAATTCAACACAGCAGGGCCAGTGCCGGATAGTCCTTCCATGATCTGCATTTCAACAGCACTGCTGTTCTTGCCAGTATGGGAATGCGTAACCCAGTAAGACAGCCACCAATCACTGACATTTTTGGAAGCTGAAGAAAAACAGGTAAACCAATATTATGAGAGCTAAAATTTCTCAATTTTAAAATTTTGGAATTGCTAAACTGAAACTTGGATTATTTTTGACACTGATAGCTTCAGATGATCTCTCCAAAGGAAAAACAGCGTGAAAAACAAATACAACCCAATATGCCATTTTAAGTTTTACTCAAATCACGCAATAAAATTTACTCCATAATTAAGTGTCTGGACCATCATCAAGAATCGTATCCAACATAACGACATTGGTAATTATCAAAATAACATTGACAATAAGAAATCTAAAGATGGATTCATAACTTACCTTGCATCAGGAATACAGCCAACAGTATCATGGGAGCGAGACACTTTCCCACAGCTGCCCAGTAGCCGTAATAAACCTTCCAATGCAGAGTGCCCGTCTCTCTTCCTTCCTCCATCACCAAGCATCTTTCTCCCTCCTCCGCATCCACCTCATCCTCGGATGTCGCAGCTTGTCCTGGTTGTCCCGGATGAGGAGATTCCGACCGAGTGTGTCCTGCTAGTTCTGCCGGACTAAGGACATCTTCTGGAGAACCTGGATTGAAATTTAGGGAAATCGTGAATATTTTTCAATTTTACTTGATAAGACATGGCAAATGAGTCACAGAGAAATTACTGAACAATTTTAAATCCCCTCAGTATTAGTTCCGAAAAGTTAAATAATTTTTAACAATTTACAAAAAAGGTAGGCCTATATCCAATTTTGTAAACTGACATTTAAATAACCAACAGCTTCTTTCCGCCAGTCCCTTGAGTAATTTTTAAACCAGAGAGTTTTCACTTTTAAAAATAAAATATTGAGATTTAAAATTATAGTAGATATTGCCCAGTCCCCCATGATTGATTGTAATGCCATCATAAACTGAAGCAATGCTTACCAATTGCTACTATATTTCCTTGGTCCACTCTCACAACGACATCCGCCTTGCTCAAGAACTTGGTTTGGTGGGTCACAAGTATTCTTGTCTTTTCTTTCAATACTCCCATGATGCATTTGTCAAACAGTTGCTTAGCAACAAAGCCATCAACAGCAGCCAGGGGGTCATCCAGTAAATAAATATCTTTGTCCTGAAAATCGAAAGAAAGAGAATGCTGATATAGCAGATCAGAAGCAATGTTTGGACTAATAGCGTAGATGATAGGTAGATCTACTTTAAAACGATATCAAAGGAGATAATAGAGAGGTTTTGCTACACGTTTCCGTGTGACGTGTACGTGGGGGTTGCAATGACAACAATGTAATTGGATAGCACTGGTACACGTATACGTCACACGTGAACGTGTAGCAAAACCTCTCTAATATCATCATGCAATTTCCTAAACAAAAATAATTAGCCCGAATTTTTTCTTTGCATGTAGGCCTTTGAAAGAAACATGATAAATACCTGGTAGACAGCTCTAGCCAGTGCAAGTCTTGTCTTCTGGCCACCACTTAGTGTCACTCCATTCTCGCCGATTTCCGTCAGCTCAGCATTTGGAAAGAGCTGAAAAAGAACAGTATAAATTTTACGTAACTTGTTAGATCAGGTTTATTAACTTGTTAGATCAAGTTTATTGTGAAGTCTTTAAACAGCTTGGAGTTTCCTTTGAAAAGTTTAATAGGTTGCAATTAGTATTACATGCATTTCTTGTTATATGTTTTTGCAAATATTATAAACTCTCAAATTGAGAAAACTCGCCTTCAAATCTTCAGCCAGGGCACATCCCTCTAGAACGTCAGAGAAGAAGTCAGGGTCATATTCTTTGCCGAACAGGATGCTGTCTTTCACATTTGCCTGTTGGATCCAAGCTTCTTGAGCTACCAGGCCAAATCCTTCATCTAACTTCGCAACTCTAATGTCTCCATTCTCTAATTGCATTTCTCCGAGAATAGCGCTGAGTAATGAACTCTTCCCACTTCCGACAGGTCCCACTATGCCAACCAGAGAACCCTGGAAATAAAGATTATTATTACTACACCTAAGAATGAGTAGTTTCTATTAGGATAGCTTTGTAATAACCGTTTAAAACCTTTAATTCTCTCATCAAATATTTTGTTTTATGAAAATGTTCATAAATAAAGAGAATATTGGGGAGTAGAGTAATTTCAGGTTCCTATTTGCATCTGTCTCTCTGACTTACGATAAGTCTCTATTTTTCATGAAATATATTTTACCTTTTTGATAAAAAGGTTGATATTTTTCAGCCTCAATTGTCTGTCTTGCTTCTGGCCTCCATCCATCTCAGTTACTGTAGTGGGGATTTCAGCTATGCCATTTTGGTTCTGCGTATTTTCTGTAGCCTGTGCATCTTCAGTCCAGCGGAAAAGACCGTTTGAAATTGCTATGTCATTTTGGGCATCATCTGAAAATGGAAAATAAAGAGAAAATTGTTGAAATTTTATTTTGTAGTCTTATTCACTTTTGAAGTACTAGTAATTCCCATTGAGGCGCATGTTTAGGGGGATGAAGACCCCCCCCCCCCGGACAAACAATAATGGCAGATGCAGATGTGGAATGTGTCTGGTACGCCTAATGTCAGCAATGGGCGCATTGATGAAACAGGCGGATTGGTTTTGTCCTAATTGTTGACCTCTTAGCTGTTGTAGTGAACCTTGCATGGCCGAGTGTTGAAGAGTATTGAAATATTACTTATAAACATACCTGTTGAGGGGAATTTTTAGGGGGAATGGAGCGCCCCCCCCCTCCTCCCGACCCCCCAATATATGTGAAAATGAAGAGGTAGATTGCCAGTGATGGCAGTGGAAATATTGACAGGGACAGTGTGTGGATGGTTTTGGCGGGAAGAGAGACTGTGGCGCCAGCCTCTGGCGTGAGCAGTCAGTGAACTACAATGGAGATGCATGCGCCCCTGGTGGAGGAAAACAGTAGAGGCAGGAAACGTAAATAAGGGAGCTGTTTCACTGTTATTTGCTGTTATCAGATGGAGAGGATAGATCAATAAGGATAGGTGGATAGTTTAGGTGAGTAGCATCGCTAGGGGAGGAGTTTTTAGCTGTTGCAGGTGTAAGCATGTCACCCATGATTTTTGTATCTTATACCCGGCAGGGATATCAGATACACAGTTGAACAGACAACATCTATTTTAACACCTTTTAATCAATATTCCTAATTTGGTTAACAGGGTGTGAGCCTATGAGATTACGTTGTGTTTTAAAAACTTTTATTTTCAATATCATGCAATTGCTTTGTTATCAGCACATCTAATTGTAAGGGCTATTCCATTTAAAACTCTGGGGGGGGGGGGTGGTCGGGTTGATTTATTTTTCGTAAGATGGATGGGGGGGTCGGCGAAAATTCACTTTAGATGTATGGTGGGGTGGCAAAGAAATCGATTTAGATGTACGTAGGGGACCCGAAAAATTCGATTTAGATGTATGTAGGGGGTCCTCCGACCCTCCAGACACCTAATAAATAAATTATTGCTACATACATGCTACAAGAATTGAAATAAACCGTCATTTCAGACGAATTGTGCACCATCGTGTCCATGTTTTTGCCATCTTTCATGATCGCGAGATCATGCAAATTTCCGCCAGATGGCAGCAAACTAGCACAGCTACACATGTCCACCTGACGGAAATTTGAGGAACTAATTTTTGGCTGAGATGACTTGCACAGGCTGGGCAACAGCATCCCTCCCCCTAGGATGAACCTGATCATATGATTATCCCCCCCCCCTAGAATTTCAAATTATTACTAGGGCCTACTTGGTGTTGACAATTATCTGTCATATTTATTTAGCAATTTTCCATGATGCCAGTTGCATGTTGTGTGGAAAAAAAAAAGTCTCAAAACTAGCCTTCTATAATCTGTAATATATTGGCTTTTGGACCCTAGAGTGGCCCTCGAAATCTACAACTGCGCGACTTTCGGCCCGTTGGGCCCACGAAGCCCCCAATTGTACTTACTGCAGTTGTGTATAGTATAGTTAACTCCTATACCTTTACTTTAAGTCTACTGGGAAAATAACTAAGCCATGTTTAAGGCTGACTAGGCTTTAGCTGGCCATTAGCCAGTCAGCAAAATGATAAATTGAATCCAAATCTGGCTAAAAAAAAATATTGAAAATACCATTGTTTTTTTTAGTTATTTTAAACAACCAACATTGCGAAAAAAATTCTATTTTATTGCGCAAAAGATGTCGCTGAAGTTCCAGCAGGATCTTAGAAAAAATTTCTTAGAAAATTTGGTCCAAGGTTTTTGTCATCCCTGTCGCTCTCCTCTACCCTGGTGTTAAACACCGATTCCCTGTCATGTCTTCAGATGCTGCCGCTTTCAAACCTCTCTATTCGTACCAGAGCATGACACATGCAAGGGCTTCTGCATACATCCAGCAATACCTCCACCATTGCAGTGGGTCCTTTCTGCTGAATCATACTATTAATTCATGGACCCCTTACGCTACTCCAACAAAACTACTGATAGACCAGTTATGAAAACTTGCAAGCTGCTTTTATACACTCTCCACAATGTCCTTAGCCGGGTTTGATGTTCAAATTCCAGTCATAGAAGCTGAAGTGATGTTTGCTCACAATCTAATGATAGGCCAATACGAAACACCCTTTATTATGCCCCTTCTCACAAGCATGTTTACACGGGTGTTATGCTAATTAATGTAAATCTGACAACTCGTATTATTCTATATTCCTTTCTTCCATTCTTAATAGGTATTTCCTGGTAGTATATAATTATAATATCTGACAGTTCTGGTGGGATCAGCTATTGATCTTGTGCCAGATCTTAGGAGGCAATACATAATTATGTAATTGATGTTTCACATGTGATCTTATGACCTGGACTCGAAAGAGAAGGAGCTCTGCCTCAAGACAAGTTACACTAATACAGAAATTGCCAAAAATTGAATAAAATGACTTTTCTTGAGGAAGTCATCTATTGGATGAATGGAGCTCCCTGGAATAATTTGACTGGAAACAAAATGGGGAAATTTTAACTATCTTGTGAAATTTAAGAGTTTTCCCTGCTGCCTCCGTCATATCACAGAGAGGCCTTCGCACAGAGAAGCATCTGCCTCAGTATGGAGTCATCAAGACACTACAAAATATAGGCCAAGAAAAATAGAAGAACTAAGTCCCTTCTTAAAATAAATATTAATTTCAAGAATTTTGGAGGATTTGACTTCCTCCTCCATCATATCAAAGAGAGCCTTTTGGAAAATAAGGAATAAATTCAAGAATTTTGGGTAGTGTCGCTTCACCTCCGTCAAATCACGGAGAACAGTAAACCTTGCTTAAGTGTGAACCTTGCCATTGTTCGAGATAGGCAAAGACCCAACTTTAATTGGCAAATCTTCATGGCCGTGTCCTTCCCCTGCTAATTAGCCCACCAAGTGCAAAAATACAGGACGTGATAGGCTAGGATCTGAAGTTGATATGTCATACAGTGCAGCCAAAGATATATTCAACACATTGATGGAGATTCTTTCAAAAATGCATATATATATATGTGGAGTTGAGATTTTTTTTTTTCGTTCTAAAAATTAAAAAAATTCAGATGTATGTAGGGTTGAGATTTTTTTTTTGGGGGAGGGGATCAAAAAATGTTTGTCGCGGGAGGGGGTCTAAAAAAAATTCGGATTTGATGCATGTAGGGGGGATAAAAAATTCGCATTTGGTGCATGTAGGGTCTCCAAAAATATCGAAGTTGACGCATGGAGGGGTCGAACTTAATTCACTTTAGATGCATGGGGGGGGTCAAAAATGTAACCTGACCACCCCCCCCCCAGATTTTTAAATGGAATAGCCCTAAGCGGCAAAATTAGTAAATTACAGTAAAAAAAAATTGAGCCAAAAAAAAAACATTGCGTTTAGCTCATAAAACGTCTAACCTGAGGGCTTGTAGTACAAGTCCTGTCTGATGCTGGGAATGTCCACAAAATGCTGAATTCTCTTGAGGGAAACCCAGGCCTCCATCAAGCCATTGATCACCCAGGGGAAGGCATTTAGCGGTCCAATGAGGATGTTGAACAGGGCAAGGCTGGTGAACACCTGAAAATAATAAAAGTAGCTAATAGCGTGAAATTACATAGTGAAATTACTTGAGTCTTTCAATTTTCAAATACAGGCAATTCACATAATACTAAATCTCAACTCAGTGACACAATTAAGTTCAACAATATTCTCTGTAAGTTAAATTTATAACAGTTCCAAGAATGTTGCTGCCTGTCACTGAGAATATGGAACTTCATAAATTCCTGACTGAACTGGGAGTCTGGGACATTCCAATTTAAGATAATATATATTCTTTCACAAAATGTTAGGATAGTCCTCACCTTAGCTGCAGTCAGTTGGTGGCCGAGCAGAACATAAGTCATGAATGTTAATATGGAGATGACGACTGGCGTAGTCGCCCAGAAGTAGACGCAAAACGCATCAAGGTACTTCCGACCTTTCAAACTCTTCAGCTCCAGATCTCGTATGGAGTTGATGTTTTTGATGAAATGGGGCTCCCAGGCGTAGCACTTGACTATGCGAATTCCTCTTAGTATTTCATTCATGAGCTGAAATGCAGAGCAAAAGTGATAATATGTGTAAATTCTCCGTGCTCATTGCCCAGACACATATTGACCGATGAAATTGATACAACACTAGTCCTGCTGACCACTGACGAGCGACACCCTCTGATATGATGTCCCTTTCTGGTGACATGCAGAGATTGCTTGAAGGGGTATTCGAAGGTAATTTTGTTTTGTAAATATTTAACTGAGCGCAGGAGCAGAGAGGTTGCTTTTGGGGAAGTTGTCTCTCATGGGGAACCCTATATACCTAAATTAGTATAAAATTCTATCAGACTCATCACAAAGTTCAGCAAATCCAATCAGGTTTCCAATAAGAATGAGCATTTTTCCATTTCTCAAATTTTTAAAGTTGTGAACCAACCTTGACCCTGACATCTTTGTGAGTCATCATGGTGGTGGAGAGTCGTCCAATAGATACAGCGATCCATCTGTTAATCGGCACAAGCAGAACTCCAAATGCCACCCCAGCAATGAACGCCAGGCCCACTTGCAGGTAGAGCAAGTAGAGGGACACTGCAAGCTGCAACCAAAATCAAAAAAAGAATACAAATTTTCCCAAAGTTGAATACGCAACCAAAAACACTGATATATATATTTTGCCAAAGTCAATATGCAGGTAATTCAGTCCTATAATTGATAATTCTGGAATTTTTAGGCCAACTCAAATTAATGTGTAATTGAAATGAATGGAAAATATGACCTGGGGTCCATGCAATTACTACTAAATTAGTACTAAAATCCATCAATAAGAATTGATAATTGATTATATTTAAATAACTGGCAAAAAATGTCAATAAGGTATTTACGAATAGCAGGTATATACGAACCTGGAATGGTAGACTCCAAAACTGGTGAAAACTTGGACAGAAGTTGACGATACGATCTGTGTCTGTACTCATGTGGTTGACGATTTCTCCCGTGCTGGATTTACTGAGAGCAATACTACTGCTTTGTAAACTATGCTCGTAAATGTATCCAATTACTGAAGCTCTCAATTTCAGTCCAACAACCTGGACTTTGTAATCGAACTGAGTGGAAAAGAGGGTTGCTAGAAGCGTGGCCAACATTAATCCACCAGCGTAGAGGTAGCCATGGAAAAAGGGTTCATTTTGATCTTCTATAAAAGTCACTAGATATTTGAGTAAAATTGGACTAGCAAATCCAAGCAAATCTGCGATAAGTTTAAGTATACCTATAGAATAATACTCCAATCCAAAAGCTTTGTTCAAGGCACGTAACAATGTTATTTTCTCGATACTTCTCTGATCACATTGATTTAATTGAGAATTTTCAGAATGAGTCTCTCCTATTGGATCATCATCACAAGGAACTTGGACGACATTTTGGTTTTGTTCAAGTTTTGTCCTGAAGTAACGGACTATCACAGAAGTTTGCAGACGTCTTGGCAAATGGAATAAATGATCAGAAGAAGATAGAAGACCTTTCCTTCCATTCCGCATCATGGGTACAACCCAATGGAATGTCAGACGAGAAAATATATTTGAGTCGTCTTCAGCAACTCCCAGAGAACTGCTCAAGTCTATTGTGGGAACAGTGCCGTATATTGCGGTGTCGTTCCTGGAATTATAAAGAGAGATAGCATCGATTAAGTCTCTGAAAATTAAGAATGAGCATGTACTATGTCAAACACAACATCATGATTCACGAGTCAAACAGACTGCTACTGAAATTCAATGTTGCTAACATTTTAAAATCTTTTGAGTTAATGTAAGAAATTTCTGTACTGTTTTCTTGGTTTAGCGCCAATTAAAAATTCAAACCTCAGATTCCAATAATATATATATGACATGTACAATCTACTTGATATTCACCTGAGCAGAGACTGGTTTTCATCGTCCTGGATGCTGAATCCGACGACGGTCAAGGACGGCCTGGAGGACGGAATGAGGGTCAAGAGATACAAGACGTGCAATCCAGCAGCCACCATGGCAGTGTAATGTTCGGCCAGATTCAAGTAGCTCGTGTTATGCTGCAAGTCTCTTATCACAGAACCGAGGTTGATGAAGACTGAGATCGTAGCACTGAAGATCGAGAGAAGTAAAGACGTGGGTCCTCGTAAGGGCAGGTGATACAATCTGTGGTGGCGCCACAGGTAACAACAGTGCAACAACCATGCCAATATCTTGATGCTATTGCTTAAGATGTCCACCCAGGCAAGTACTAAATGCAAGTACACAGGCACCAGGATGAGAAGAATAATTGTCGTAAGGGCTAATAGGAGAGAAATTAAAGTTCGCAGATGCACTGCAGTAGTTCTTTCAATGGGACCTCGGACTCGCCGTCTTGTGTGGCGGCCATAATGATAGATGCTAAATATAGCAACAGCAGCATGGCTCACGCTACTGAACACTAACTGTTCAAAACAATGACTGAAATAACCGTCTTCCCAAGGAGTGAACGTCTTTGTGCCATTGCCGCAAAATGCTGCCCAGTCAAAAGAATGGCCGTTCATCTTTCTGAAATGAGAATTGCCATAAATATAGGTCTGCAATTAATGTTCATAATGATGTAAAGTTAGCAGGTATTGGTAAAATAACTTAATTTCGATTGAAGAGACCATAACTCATTACTGTCTCATGTGAGTCAGCCTGCTACTGGTCAATTCAATATTCACCCAATGAAGAACTTTTAAGTCTGATTATATATGTGGCCTATGAAGTGGACACTCATTCTTCGGTTTTCGCTTCCAAATTCTCATACCTGTGAGGATGGTGTTTCACAAGCGACGGAACGAGGGCAAGGTGTCACCATGCAACGAGGGCTAGGTTTAGCAAGTTGGGAGCGAAGTCTTGCAAGCAAGCGCAAGTTTTGTTGGAGAGGCCTCACTGGCAAGGGGTGAGTGTCCATGCGGCATGTCCCTTTAGTTTAGCCACATACAAAATATGCACGCGTGACGCGGTGCAGAATTACGGTATTGGCATACTTATTTTCTTGCACAGTGCCAAAGGAACCTTCATCTAGTTCTCACTGACTGAGGTCACTTCTGTTTTCAGTGTTGCAGTGAAGTGCACAATTTCACAAGTTCAACTTCCAGAGTGACCAGACTTGCACAATGAATGTTTGCACTGCACTGCAGTGACTGTCAACACTGTCAACAGGGAATGGCAATCTTAAAAACAAGAAATTTTACATTTGTCTTATACCACAGTTGTTCATTACCAAAATTGCGAGAGATCCAGTTGAAAAGTCCCACTTAATGTCATCAAACAAGCACACAAATGCCGACAACACCGGTTTTATTTATCACACACATAAGTGTTGTTTCCCCCAGAACATCACAGATGGCGCTGTTCTTCAATTTGAACCTCTGGTGGATTGTGGCACAACTAACTTTTTCTGGACCAAAGTGAAGAAGTTTGCTTGGGAGTTTTAAGCATTTTATGTTAGTTTTCAACCTTGTCAGTACTTCCAAACACAGCATGAATGTTGCATCCACTCTATAGATTCCACTCAACTGATATTTTGTCCATTTAACTGCACAAGGACAGGTAAATCACTCTGAACATAGTTGACCTCCAGCACCACATGTTCAATGTTGTTATGTAAACACCTGACAATGTGACATAATGTGCCCTGTGATGTAATCATCCTTGTGTGTTGGGTTGTGTATTGGGGTAAAGCAGTTGTCTTTGACTTTACACCACACATAGTGAGTAGTAATTAAGATTAAATTGCAATTTTTACCAGGTTGCTACCTGTATTTCAGCTCAACGGCACTGCTAAAATTTGTGTGCAGCACTGCTAAAATGTGTGTGCTCATTATGATGTAATTCTACGCAAATAGCTAACAATTGGCTTTGCGTGCTGTTTGCAAATTGCCTTTGCTAAACAAGAGTCAAGAATATGAACTAATTTTGTATACAACCATAAGCCTACTTCATGTTTTATATAAATTGTAAACATGTTTCATCTTTGTTTTACATTAACATTTGTCAACTTTCCAGTGCCAACATGTCGCGTATCAATGACCTGATGGCTGTGATGAGGGGGTTGGAGCAGATCACACGTGCCTTGATAGCTCACCAACAAGGGCAACTGGCCAGAGCATGGAAAAATTCAAGCGTCCGAGGAGCTACACAAGATGCGTTCACTAAAGTGGAAGATGCTGTCAGTGACTCCATGACTCAACCTGGAAATTTACCTGTAAGTTTGAAAATGGAGAAACATTTTGTCCCATTACAACATATTTCAGGGCAGTAGATTCTTTAGGGAGGCCCTATTTTAAGTAGAGGTTTCTAAAAGCCTTTAAATTGCAGAAGAATCTGCCATTGAATTTTCTGAAGTCATATTCCTTTATGGTTCAGATTTAGTATTCTTGTTCCCTTTTCAGAAAAAAGTGGGTGACCTGGCCACTGCCGCCAACGATATCATTTCCAATTTGGGTCAAAGAGCTTCGTCCAAAGTCGTCCCCCCTCCGCTAGTGGTTGCTGAAGACATCGTTCCTGAAATCACAGAAGAAATGATCGCAAGAACTCTAGCCGATGATACGCCTTTCATGAATATCCCAGAGGATAATTCGTCTGGGGATAGCTTCAAAGAAAACATTGTTAATACTGCTGGTTTCGACATGAATGCAGACTCAAACACTGGTCCTAAAGCTTCATACAACCCGCAAACTTCTCAAAAGAACAATTTCCATTATGACGCTGGTTCCACAGCTTACACTGAAGAAGATGTCAAAGAGGAGCAACCAAAGAAGAAAGCACCGTCTTTGTCGTCAGTTGCTTCATCCTTTGCTCCTCCTTCTCCATCATCTGTCGCCTCCGCAGCCGCTTCGGCAGCTTCTGCTGCAGCAACAGCGATGGCCGGAGTAGCGTCTGCTGCTCGACCCAAGAAACCACCGAATCTCAAACCTCTTGGTAACTTCAAGCAAACGCTGAACAAGCAAGCCAAAGAACGCAAGGTGCCTGGATCAAGAATTAGCCGACTTGCAAGTTTTGGTAGTAAGTATATATATATAATCACTGGCTGTGCTAGTCATATAAATAGAAATGTTTCAATGCATCAAGTAAAGACAGAAATATCTCTTTAATGTGTCTGATATTTTGACTCTTTAATTTGCAGGTCTTGCAGCTGGTTTAGGTGTTGGGGCGCTCTCAGAAGTTGCCAAGAGAGGTCTTGGGTTGAAGAAAGACAAGGCTGGCAAAGGTAAAATTAAGTGTAGTGATAAAATTGCATACTTCAATGATTAATATGTATTGTTAATTAAAGTTGAACAAAAAGCTTGAAGTTTTGAATGTGCCTCTCATTTCCTATTCATAGAAAGCATGGCCATCTTTGATGACAACCCGTTCCTGACTGAAGCCAACGCAGAGAGAATTGTGAACACATTATGCCGCGTCCGAGGAGCCGCTTTGAAATTGGGACAGATGCTCAGCATTCAAGGTATCGTAATATTTTATGAAAATATTTTGAGTAACTTAAGATTTTTGCCTGAAATATAGCTTTGCAGTTCTCTGTTATAAGTTAATAGTGGTCTGGATGTTACTTATATTTTACAGACAACAATATGATCAACCCAGAACTTCAAGCTGTTTTTGAGCGAGTCCGACAGAGCGCAGACTTCATGCCAATGTGGCAGATGCAGGTAAGTTGTTTGAGCAAAGTAATTTCAATATCTAAGATTAAACCAACTTAAAGGATGTATTTCGTTTGTTGTCTCTTCTCTTGCTTAATTTCAATGCGCACACAAGCTGTGACGATACTAAATGATGAATTGCAGATAAATGATCTCCTACTTTAAATGCACTGTCTTATCCATTTCATTTGTATTCTTCTTCAAACAGAAAGCTCTGAGTAAAGAACTAGGACCGGATTGGAAAGACAAACTTCAGGATTTCGATGATCGACCATTTGCGGCAGCTTCCATAGGTCAGGTTCACAAAGCTACCCTCCATGACGGCAGACCTGTGGCTATGAAAATACAGGTAAGAGAGCATTTGAAAAATTATGACTTAGTGTATATGGGCAAGAGCACAGAGCTGCCACCCTTTTGTGGAAATCCATATCACACTTTTTCCAGGGCCTATAACCTACCCTTTGATGAATGAAATTTTTTTCTTTTATTCACAAGTTGTCAAATATATTCATGGGTATTAGTAACTGTGAGCTTTTGAAAATTTCGTCGAGTATGACAGAAATACTGGCATTTTATGCTCAGAAAACAAGCAAATATCCCGGAAATTTGACTCATTTTTCCAACATCTAAACTTCTACCCTACGTTTAATTTTTTAAGCAAATAATGACTAATGTAACTTTTATGTTATGTTTTAAGAACCTTTGAGACATTTAAAATATCAGTATTTCAAAGTTCTGTTAGATTTAGTTAAGTGCCCAGAACACGGCTAAGACCGTCCAACATTTCACCTTCAAAATGTTGCACGTACAACAACAACATTTCAGCACCATAAAATTTTTAATTTTCTTCACAAAAAACATTATTTTGTTGCATCTTTATGCATGAAATTGTTTGGTATGCCTCATGATAGCAAGGTGTAGGCCTACATTTTAGTTTTTAAAAAAAAGAGTTACATGACTCGGTCACACTTTTGCCTGTTACACGGTAAATTTTCAACCCCGTGTCACACATAGGTTATATTTCATTAAATTTAATGATATTTCACCAAGCATTATTCTGGGTTACCAACTTCAAATATGCAAAAAATCATCAGCTTTGCATGAATTCAATAGGAACTGGAGGCCCTTAAATGTAAGAAGTCACAGTGAGTCACACCGTTACACTTAGGAATTATTATAAACCATACCAAATGTTATTATTTCTAATCGTATGCATTTGTATCCACAATAAACTAAGAAATAATGAAGCATCAAGCCAAAATTACATTGTTAACCTAAATATTTGGCCTATTTGAAAGCCTGAGGTGTAACATGTTACACAACCAACTTCTGTATTTAAGTTTAATAACTTTGATATTCTGCTTAATTGCTTTACATTTGTTTCAAGATGAAATTTAAGCATAATCCAATGTTACTTTTTATTCGGGGCATAAGAATAATGCTGCTGTGGCTATCCTGGCCAGCGTGTAACAGTGACATTGTCACTGTTACAAAGAAAGTAACAAATTGAATGAGTAATATGTTTATGAATTCCTGCACAGGTGATTTATATTTGCTCCAAAATAAACCAAAAGAGTAATATTTCCAAGATTCATGACCATTGATGCAGAATTAATCTATTATGGCAGGAAAAGATCATGTGTAGCCGTGACATGTAACAGTGACATTTTTGCTACTTTGAACGACAAAAAGTTTGACCTTCCATTCATTTTGGAAAATTTGGCCAGCTATTGGTCTTTAACGCTACAAACTTTAGATTTACTGTCCTTGAAGATATTGCATATGTGTTAAATAGGCTTCTTTGTTCCTCATTCGGTCACTGTCACTGGGGGCTACCGGAAGTGCGATGATGAGGGTAACTGCAGTTACCCTCATCCTATCGGCGGCCATGCCACTGCCCACTAGAAAAGTTCACAGGCGATTTTCTGGCATTTTAGACATATACCAGGCTGGTTTTTGAGTGTGCAATATTGCTTGGACAGTATAGCTTGGATCTGCATCGATACAGGAGCTGTAGACACGTCCAGTGACTCAAATTTTGACAAAATATCCATGAGAGATGATGAGGGTAATTGCGCATCTTCCAGACACATTGATGAGGGTAACTGAGAAGGCAGATGAGGGTAGCTGTAGTAAAAAAGACTGAAAAAGTGTCTTTCACTCAGTTTCAGTCGTAGAGAAGTGAAGCGAGAACATCCTCCAACAACCCCAACTGGCCTGGTTACCAACAGACTCAATTTCTTAAGTCCCAGGAGCCAGGGAGGCAAAATCCCATGGTTATGCAGTGATTAGAGACATAATTTTAGTGTACTGAAATAGCACTCAGATCTATAGTAGGCCTACAGGTTCGTTCGCAGACATGTCCAGGTGATTTCTTTCCTGATGATATTACAACTATTTTCCCTGGTTATTATTACAACCTGTGTTTGCAAAAATAAATATACATGCTTGATCAGCTCAGTGGAGAAACAAAATTATTGAAATATAGGCATACATTACAGTGATGACACCAACACAACAATTCTATATGTAGCCGAACCTTGACAAAATGATGTTGCTGCACTGGAAAGACCTAATCAGAAGAAAAAGATAGATAGTTCTCAACTTACAGCTGCTCAGCATAAAGTAGGGCCGGTGTTCCATTTTTTACAGTAATTAACTACTCGGGGCACCTGGACTAGCGGGCACGTGCCCCATATTAGTTCCACAGCCCCTAATATGATACCATGAATGTAGACGTATGTATGTAATATTCAACTAGCACGCATTAGTGAACAATATCCCCCATGAAGCCGGGAGAAGCATAACAGGAGAGTGATACTACAGGATTTTGTTTGTCAAATAACTGTAATTGTGCTATATATATATTGACTTAAGTATCAGTTATATATAGAGGAGAAATGAGCATGCGGGGGCTGCTTTTCCTGATGTTTTTAGACTTAAAAATTTTAAGAATCGGCCATTTTATGACTGAGTATGCAACTGAAGATTTTGTAAATCAATTGATAAACCAAAAACGCAAATTATATGACGAGGGTTTGCTTCTGTGGATCTTTTAAGCACTCTAAATAGCTGGAAAAGGTCTGCAGTGCCAGCGAGGTAGAGGTATTTTTCATTATTTCTTAAACAATGTGAAATTTATCAGTTAATTAACTTACTTTTAGTAGAGGTAGGGTATTTCAAGGCTTCCTTGGTAATATGACAAGTGTACATAGTGTGGTATAAGAAATCTGGGCATGCGCACATTTTTCACCTGATTCAGAACTGGATCACTGAATTTTACACTGGACAAAATGCACTCTGTGCATGGTGGGATAATTGGTACTACGGGTACCATGCCTCCAAAACCAAACAAGACCCCCTAATTCAGTCACATTCAGGTTAAACTGTTAGAGTGGCTTGGCCAATCAATTGCATTTGATTTTCAAAAGTAAAAATTCTACTCAGTTTTTCAACTTAAAACGATTGACTTAATGGTCTACAAAGTTAACCACATATTGTAAGTGCAGCCCTCTAAGCCCAGTTCGGGGTTCTTACTTCTTATGAGGATTGATGAAATGGGAAGGAGTTGCAGTTCCGAACATGTTATGGTATACATTTGCCTCCTGTGAGGGACCACCAATTTCATGTATCATCCAAAAAGACATAGGCCTACAGCTGGGATTTTTGCACTGAAAATGTTGGGTTCCCGGTTCCCCACCCACTTTCGAACCTATGCAGGCATTCAATGGCGTAACTGGGGATTCTCGTGCAGGGGGGGGGGACCTGGGGGCACGCGATTCTCTGGGGGGCACCAACAATACTAATTGTATATTTTAGCCAGAGTTGGAAAGTTCTTATGGGGGGCACCCGGGGGGCCACAGGTCCAATATGGGGAGCATGTGCGCTCCCCCATAGGGATGCCACTGGTGACCTTCACTGTCCTTCAGTGCCGCAGGCCTAAAGCATGATCACTCAGCCAACCAATTGCATATGGATTACTTTTCTTGCCAGAAACTGAGAAGGAACAGGGCATGTAGTGAGATGTTATATTGGACAGTAACTGTTGTCGACTTGAAGCAGTTGAGCTGTTGCCTTTGTTTTACAGCTCAAGTAAAAAGGATTGATTTGTCTACAGGTTGACGTGCACAAAATGAGTGACTGCTATTAGTTGAGAGACCCCGTCTACGTAGCTATTTACTTTAGCATGACATACGAGGGGCGTTCAGAAACTTCGAGGCTTTTTTTTATATGGACACTTATTTTCAATCTAGAACTATGAATTTTTCACTGGACAAAATTCAGCAGTTTTGGAATTGATTTCAAAATTTTGGAAACTTTGGACATTTTTAAGTCATTCTGTGGTTGCCATGGAAACAGAAAGTTCTGCTAGGTGGGACTGAGACCAAGAAAGACAATGAATTGTGGCCATGAGAGACTTCTTTCTGTCACGTGTATCAGTGAGACTGACAATGATTGACGCAAGAAATATATAATATTAGCTTTTAAAAATACTCCCAAGCGCACCAAAAGCCTGAATTCATACACCTGACCCAACTGAAATAAATGTTCCTTGAATTCCTCCAGCCAAAGTTCTGTTAAAGCATTTCAGTCGTCAAAACTTTTTCTCCTTCGTTGCCTGAAACCGAGGCCCCCATTGATTAACAGAGAACCAGGATTTATATAAAGCAACATGTCACAGGAATAGCACTGATGGATAATGTTGTCCACTTGGGTCTCATGTTCATACCAGTGAACCCATGCCTTGTCACAGGTCCTGATGTAGTTGAGGAAAGACACCATTGCCACCTGAATTGTCCTTGCCAAATCTGGCATGCAGCATGGGTTCAGTGTAACAATACACAAATTTTATGTGCTTGAAAATATATTTAGATTATATTTGTTGTGTCAAATACTGTCAAATATCACTAATACAAGTGATAGAGATAAGTCTTTCCCAGCCCCATTTCATTGTCTTTCTTGGTCGCAACATTACCTGCCCCATGCACCCAGCTGAACAAGTTTTCAGTTTCCATGGCAACTACAGAATTGCTTAAAAATGTCCAAATTTCCAAAATTGTGGAAATCAAGTCCAAATCTGCTGAATTTTATCCTGTAAAAAGTTCATAGTTCTGGATTGAAAATAAGTGTCGATATAAAAAGAAAGCCTCAAACTTTTTGAACCCCCCTTGTAGGTATTTCACAGCAAATTAAAAGGTCACTCAAGCTGTCAGAAACCAATCAAATACCTAGAAAATTTGATATATATTCAAGCTCTTTAGCCAAAGAAGTTTTACCTGAATTAGTCCTTTTGACTTTGACTGAAAGGCAGTTCTACAATTTGCACGCAATCTTAGTCATTCACAGTTTAATGTGCCATACAATGCCATGCAGATACTTGCTACAGCCACCCTTGCCAAGGTGGATGTTTATCTGCCTGTTCCGTTGTTCCTGAACCAATCAGGGAAGCAAAGATGCGGCACATTC
Source organism: Platynereis dumerilii (assembly GCA_026936325.1). Lineage (NCBI taxonomy): Eukaryota > Metazoa > Annelida > Polychaeta > Phyllodocida > Nereididae > Platynereis > Platynereis dumerilii. Next base: position 7,225,125 of record JAPTHN010000011.1, on the reverse strand, counting down.
CATGAGACAAGGAGTGTAATCTGGGGCATAACTGAGCTACACAACCACCTCCCCGAAATTCAAACACAAATCATGAATTCAATGGTAAAGGAATCACCGCCTGGCCCTTAAAATTGTACTTCAGCAATGCATTGCCAAAAATGTGATGAAAAAATCAAGACTTTGAGATGTATCCCGACTCATTTCAATATCAACTAAACCACTGGACATGGAAATTGTATGTCACTGGCCTGATCAATTGTTTACAGCAAACCGAATGACAAGGTGAAACGCCCAATTTTGCAACTTTTTTTTTTCCTTCTCTTATTTAAGAAAACTCTTCCCGTTATGGAAGAGAGTGACTGACAGTAAGTACTCATCCCAGAGCAAGGAAATTGTCTTATTCCATGTGGAAATCAAACATCAAGACCAAAGTTATCCTTTTGTATTGATTCGCCTAATGAATAAAAGTAACGGGATTTACAGACTTGAAACAGCACAATTTGGTACTAACTACAATATAGGCAGATTGGGCATGCATCTTCCCCACTACAGCCACTATATACAGTGAAACTTTCTATTTTGAGTTGATTTCTCAAACAGTTACCCTCATCATCAGGTTGCTTTAAATATGAGTTACCCTCATCTTCCACTACAGTTACCCTCATCATTAAATGATGTTTAATTCGATAATTTCGTGAAATCTGGCAAGATATGAGTAGATTTGCCACCAATTTCCAGTTTCCAACACTTTTTGCTGGATACCTGTGGGCACTTATACCTGTAACAGCGCCTATAATCCTCAGAAATCGCCTGCAAACATTTTTAGTGGGCACAGGAATGGCCGCCGATAGGATGAGGGTAACTGCAGTTACCCTCATCATCGCACTTCCGGTAGCCCCCAGTGACTGTTACACAAAAAAAATTAAAATAGTCACACTGAATCCACAAAGAAAAAAGTTAATGTCTGCAATCATCATAAATTGCAGTTTATGGAACATGTGAATAATTGTTTTTAACTTTTATAGTGAAAGAAGGCTTTTTCACTTGCAGAAAATCTGTTGAACAGACGTCACAAACAAGCTCAACATGTAACGTGACATACTTCGGTCACAGTTACCAAGAAAAATTTTTCTAAACTTAAATCAACTCGCAAATTTTTACAAAAAGCGATACATCATGGCTTATGCTTCCTTGTAACCTGTTTTTGAACCATGAGAAAGTTAAGGGTACTTTCCAGTTCTTCAGAGTGCTGCACTCTAGTCACAGTTACTCACAAAATATCTGAAATTCGATTTTGTGACTGATATATTTTCATATCTTTTGAATTGTATTAACAATACCTTATATAAATTACAATAAGAATCAAACTGAACCATATTCCAGAAAAAAAATATTTTCATGGAGTTCAAAATGCACCTTTAAAATCTAATAGATCATACATAACATGTCACTGTTACACATTGAGAAAGTGCCATAGATCAAGCAAATATTATTGGAAATGTTTGAAAACCTCAAAAAATGTTCTTTATACTCAAAGGAAACCACCAGCTTGTTGAAAAATATAATTTTTAAAAATTTATAGCAGACTTTTTAACGTAAATGCCTTTCGGTCACAGTTACACGTCAATTTCCACATTCTCCTCTGGAAAGGAAAATTTTTACACACGAGTGCTAATTATTCAAAAACCTGGATTTTAATGTCAAAATATCTAAATATCGCCAAAAAAAAGTTTCATTATTATATAAACTGAAAAAAAAAACTAGGAAACTTCACTTTTAAGAATCTGTTACACTTCGGGGGTAAAATGTTTAATGGCCATTCTTATACACAAATCCTTAAGAAAAAAAGTATTATTTCACTGTGTAAGGGCCCCAGGGACTCACTTTTCAAAATTCATTGAAAAGAACAATTTTCAATCGACTTGAAATTTTAGTCCTCCAGGATCAAAACTGGTGCGAGCTCTGTGCTCATGCCCATATATCTGCTTTATTGCTGACATTTTTCAGCTGGTTGTTCCATGCAGAACATTTCACTATCATTCATAGGGTTGATTAATTTGATTGCTGTGAAGTTTCAATTCAAGATATTATGAGCCTGTATGTTATTTTATAGTGCTGATACCTGCCGAGAAAACTCTGCAAAGTTTTAACAGTTGTTGAAATATTTTTCTTTTCTATTTCATTGGCAGTATCCAGGCGTGGCAGACAGCATTGACAGTGATATTAACAATCTCATGGGAATTCTCAAAGTGTGGAAAATACTGCCAGAAGGTTTGTAAACCCATGTTTTTGAAGAATCACACATACATGCTTGGATTTCATTTGAATATGATTATTAGTGATATTGTAACTTCAAGATATTCAAATACGTTTATTTGATTTCTATTGTTTTGCAGGCTTGTATGTTGAAAATGTAATGAATGTAGCAAGAATTGAGCTGGCATGGGAAGTCGATTATCTGAGGGAAGCCAAATATGCTACTCTTTTCAGGTATTTCTTTATGCCATATTTGCTTCTTAAGTACAGTGGATCTATTGACTATTGTGACATAGTTTGATATTTTAAAATTTCTTACCACATACAGTTTTAATGAAATATATTGAAATTGTCATAAGGGCTATTCCATTAAAAACTCTGGGGGGGGGTGGTCGGGCTGGTTTATTTTTCGTATGATGTATGTACGGGTGAGCGATAATACGTTGTAGATGCAAGGGGGGCACTCGCGGAATTCACTGTAGATGTATGGGGGGGGACTATCGGCTCTATTCAGGCCTACGCAATGTAATAATGAAAATTTGTTTTGATGTATGTACGGGGGGTGAAAAAATCGAAGTTAATGCATGGGGGGGGGTAAAAAAAAATCGTTTTAGATGCATGGGGGGGTCAAAATCGTAGCCCGACCACCCCCCCCCCCAGATTTTCAAATGGAATAGCCCTAATGATTAATGGGGGGGGGGGGGTTTGTCTAGTGGTAGCGTGCTGGGCTGCCTATCGCTGGGTCCAGTGTTCGAATCCAGCTTTTGCCGGGTCACCTGGGCCTATGTTGGACAGCTGTTTCAATCATCCTTCGCCTCATTGCCGTGTCCTCCCCATGTCCTAATTAGCCTACCAAGTGCATAAATACAGGATGTAAAGCTCCAATCATCCATCCATCATAATGATTAATGAAATTTATTTTTCAGAGAGCTTGTGAAAGACTGGCCAATATTTTACGTACCTGAAGTGATAAATGATCTCACCACAAAGAATGTGATAACTTCTGAACTAGTCAGCGGAGTTCCTTTGGACAAATTGGTGTCTGCCAGCCAGGAGACGAGAAATGAGGTAAATATTATCACAATTAAAATATCTAGTTAAAAATATTTGATGGACTACATATTGGGTGTATCCATTTGCTGCATTGTGACAGCATAGTCAATTATTTTATGCCGTAAAAATTATCCTGGACCATTGTCCTCACATTCAGAAATAAATGAAGTTTTCTCATTATTCCCTCTTGTTGATCTAGGTCTGTGGTGCGCTATTGGAGTTGTGTATGAACGAGTTATTTAAGTTCAAGATCATGCAAACTGATCCCAATTGGTCCAACTTCTTGTACGATGAAGTATCCGGAAAGGTGTGTATGCTTAATTGTATTAAACAATGTTTAAGGTCAGCGATTCAAGATCTTACTATTCTGAATGTCGAATTGTTTTCAAATTTCTTGTTTTTAATTGAATTGCCAGATTTCACTACTGGACTTCGGAGCCACCCGTGAGTTTGATTCTTCCTTCACGGATGAGTATATCCAAGTGATCAAAGCAGCTTCTTTGAAAGATCGGCAGAAAATCTTGGATGGGTCCATCAAGCTTGGATTCTTGACTGGATATGAAACTAAGGTAATATATTTGAGACTAGTTCATTCTTCTAAGTTCTATTCTATTCACTATTCCAGATGAAGGCGTCTTCTACCAAAGTTACATTTTTTTTTCTAGGCAATGGAAAATGCCCATGTGGAATCTGTGCTCATCCTGGGTGAGGCATTTGCCAGCGAGGAACCTTTTAGTTTTGGCGAGCAGACCATCACGAAACGAATCCACTCCCAGATTCCTGTCATGTTGAAGCATCGACTTTCTGCTCCGCCCGAGGAAACTTACTCCCTGCATCGCAAAATGGCCGGCTGCTTCTTGTTATGTGCTAAATTAAATGCCACGGTGGATTGCAAACCTATATTTGATGAGATTTATAACAACTACAAATATGCTGACTGATGAAATTAGATGCATTAGGCTACTGGTGTGATGAACTTGATCTTGCCAGTATCAGATTTCAGGAAATTTTTGTGTGGTCAGACAGACTCAGACTGACAAACTTTGGACTTAAAAAACAAACTTTAAAGGCGATATATAGGTTTGAATTTCCCCATCAAATATTGAAGTGTCTGATATGCAAAGAATATCAGAACAGAAGTAACTAAAGGTGTTTATAAATCAAAGTAAAGGACACAGTGGTGCCACCTGCCATGAAAAAATTCATGTCTGCTAAAAACGTCATGATGAATCATGTCATGAAATTTTAAATGTCACTCCTGGGTTAATGATGTAATTTATAACAGTGAAATTAATCATGGATTATTTGATTGCAACTAAAGGATGTTGCATGTTATGTAGACTGACTTGATATCATAATCATGATATTGGAGAATAATATTTTCTCATATTCTGCAGGAACCAAACCAGGGCTATTGAAGGAGTGCTTAAATTATGAATTTATTTAATATATGAATTGTACAGGTTGGGTTGTTGTCAAAGCCACAATCACTCGTCTCGATGCGTGAAATAAATATGCCACTTATGTTAAATATAATGTTCAATACTTGTGGTAATTTACATTTGTGAATTCTGTTGAATAATTCCTAACTTAGCGAACAACTTTTTGAATCAGGAAGATGGACATTCTAGTTCTAGCTTTCAAATTCACAAAACCCATATTTTCTTTTCAATAATTTATTTATAAAATACTAGAGTACGATGACATATAATACAACAATTTTTACTACTATTGAAATTGAACTATGATTCTTCTCCTTTTAATCGTGTCCATCTCTCGCTGATTAGCCACAATCGTCTTGCTGCGTTTTCATTCAATGCTGCTGGACTTGGCATGGATTTTGCACATTCTCTGGAAAAGATATACCTCTCATTAGATTTGTGAAACTGGATTTAATTTTCTATACATTTAGTGTAAAGCACAGTGAGATGCTTGACTATTTTTGTCTGCTTGCAAAAAATAAATTGTGTGCCGGGCTTAAATGGAAAGCTGTGCAAAGCAAGGCATGAAAGTTGAAACTACAATTGAATACTAGTCTGCCCATATTAAAAATTCAAATAAGTTATCTTTATATTATTATTTGGCTTTGAGATATTACAATTATTAGGCTTTGAGATACGCGCGGATACTGGAAAGTATGGTGCTCAGAGATTTAAAAATGACAGCGAGGCCAATTAACAAAGAGGCTCGTTTCAAATTAGTCTCACTCCAAGGTTGATAATAATAACCTGAGCCAATTAAAATGGATGAAAAATAAAATTTAAGATTGGGAAAACTTACTCATAGTATTCTCCAGATTCAGTTTCTAACGAGGGGTCCAGGGCGCAGTGCAATACTGTCTGGATGGCATCATTGGGCGTCTTGTAGATGATCTTCAGAAAAGGTTTCACAATGAGACCTCCAGTCATTGAGTTGTCTATTGGTAAATGCCGGCCAATGTTTGTCAAGGAAATCCCCGGGTGGAGTGCATATGATGAAACCCCTGTACCTGTTTATAGGGAAACAGAGAAATTTATCCAAGAGGAATCATACTCAACGGTGAGTGTCGACGATGCCTGATGAGAATAGACCGAAATTTGCTGGCATCTTCAAGACTGCTAGAAGGCTTCTTTTGGAGTAAAGCTTTGTTGGATTATTTATGTTCTTTGGAGGTCATTTGATAAGCAAGTTGTCAGACTGATCCATTGAAGCAGTGATAAATTGTTTTGCACTACGCTGCTAACAAATATTGCTTTGAACTAAAAACAAGCTGTCTACACTTGCACCTACCTTTCAGTACTTCAGCCAACTCTGTCGTAAATAAAATGTTGGCCAGTTTCGTCATGTGGTATTGGTACTCCTTTTCATATTTTTCTACTGCGTTTAAGTCTTTAAAGTTAATTCTTGCCCTCTTGTGGGCCACTGAAGATAAATTAATTATCCGACTAGGAGCGCTTTCTTTCAATTTTGGAATCAGGAGATTGGTCAATAAGAAAGGACCTGTGAAAAAAAATAGAAGCATTTTCACAAATGTGTTAACATGGAAATTGCAAGGAGTTAAGATAATATAAGTTTTGCTAAACTTCAGCATATTGCCATTTACAGAATATAGGCCTACATACGTATCAGCTATTTTAAACTTTGTCAAAAACATTACAAGATTAGCCAATGGTACATGTGTTGAGATACTAGCCTAGTCCTCTAATGATTTTGCAAGGTCCTAATTACAAAAATGACATTTAACAAATCTTTCATTTAAGAAGCAAGTTCTGATTATAATGTTGTTATGTGAGCACTCTGTGTGTGCTTCTTACCCAAGTGATTAACGCCTAACTGCATTTCAAAGCCATCCTCTGTCAACTGTCTCTCTGGCAGGCACATCACACCAGCATTGTTGATTAGTATGTCCAATCTATTTTCATCTGAAAAGTCAATATTTTTGAAATTGTAAATTTTCAAACAGTTTAACAATTAAATTTAATAAATTTTGTGTCAATCTTACATTTCTGAAACCGTAGAATTATAGGCGTACTCGAATATTAGTTCAACATTCAACAATTATTGTTTAATGTCAATAACTTGTATTATTTCGACATGTACTTACTCTTAATTATATCATCAGCGAATTCTCTGATTGATTTTAATGATGCGAGGTCAAGCTTCTTGCAGTGGACGTTTTTATTGAAGGAGGCTTCCATAATTTGCTGTCTGGCTACCTCACATTTTTGCAGGTCTCGACATCCCATAATGATTCTTCCTCCTGTTAAAAAAATATATAAAAGTTACATCCATCCTGATTTTGACTAAACAGGTTACTATTTGAGAAAAGACTACATACATCATCGTAGTGAATTCTGATGTGTCATTCTTGTCTCGAAACTCGAAAGTCTGAGCCACCTAATATCTATTCTTCAAAGCATCTTTTTATTACCCCTTGTTGCTAGTTCCTTGGAAGTCTCGAAACCTAGTCCTGAATTAGCTCCCGTCACAATGACTGTTTTCCCATAGATCTTCTCATCTCCTCTGTACTGCCGACCTCTGGTGCCATCTCTGAAAAAAAAAGAACATCGTTTAAATTGATCAATCATGCAAGCAATAAGCCAATAAGTTTTAAAAAGATTTTTATAGATATTAGGGACCGTTCAGAATTTTGCCCAAGGGGGTTCTAACTTTTCACACGCATTTAAAGGGGGGGGGCACTTGTTTTTTACAAGATGTCCATGGAGGGGTAAGAAATTTTAACAAAAATAGAAACTTAATAAAATGCGTATACACTCAGTTTATACACGCATTTTTATGCGCAAAAGTCTGCGAATCTGTACGCGTGCGGCGTGACCGTCGAAGAGGCACATAACATTATATGTATTACTTATATATGTCGAGGGGAGGCTGGGGAGCCAGGGAGGGGGCACTTAAAGTATTCATGAAACCTGGAGGTGGGATACCAGAACCATGCATGAACTCAAGGGGGTTATCAATTTTTGACGGGAAGTTTCGGCAAACTCCCCTCCCCCAGTCATAAATTCTGAATGATCCCTTACACAATATTAAATTTTTTTATTGATTGTCATGACATTGTCTCGACAATTCGAGCTTTTGAGCTCCTATCAGCGTAGTAGTTTGTATTGCACAATGCTTATAAGTGATTATATAATAAAACATTATTCATTGTCAATCATTGAATTTGATCAGTGACCTTCACTTTGGCTAACGACCAAAACAGCAACTGCGCTAAACGGAAGGTCATTGCATACGCACTGGTATTACATTTATGCTGTCTTTGACAGATTTTGATGTTAAGAAAATATGAATCTCAACAAATTCATTCATTTGAAGGCTATTTATAAGCAATACACAATGTTGTGTATTGCAGGACCTTGAACTTTGGTGAAATAAAAAGTGAGTTTTCAAAATAAATTTGACTTACTTGAGAAGGACAATGCACCCCCCAAGGGTGCCAAAGGCACTGGCAACCAACACCACTTTTGGAATCTTCATAATTTCAGTTTTAGCAGCAGAAAACAAGTTGACAGCAAGCCTGTGCAAATGCAGGCAGCATGTTTGACCTGAGGGGTTCCCAGGGGAGGATCCAGAAAATTCTGGTGGGGGGGTCTATCGAGCTGTCGCATTGCGGAACGCATAATTCACGACATAACGCGAGAGCGCACGAATAAAATTAACATGTAAAAATATATAAATTTTGGTCTGGTGGGGGGGGGATGCATCCCCCCCATCCCCCCCCCCTGCGTCCGTCCCTGGGGGTTCCCCAAAAGGGAATCCCCACCTGCTTGATTGATGACGTCATTTGGGGAAGAGCAACAAATATGGCGCACTGGTTTCACAGGAATCCACTGAAGGCTACTGCCACCCAAACATTTGAGCTGAGGGCGGCAGCTACAACCCCAAATGCACAGAAAATATGCACGTGAGTATTTGAAGATTCATCTGACATGAGAATGGGGCCCAAAGAAGCCCTGCCTCTGTGGAAACGAGGGTCGAATCTGGAGGTACCCTGTGAAAAATGATCCAACTTCATGTCAAATCAACAATAGACATTGCTCTATTTGCTTTCATCATCACTATTTAGCTTAGGGATGCACGGATATCCGGCAAGGTATCCGGTATCCGGCCGGATATTGGAATTTGCAGGATATCCGGTATCCGGCAGAATTAGGGTGTCAGAACCGGATATCTGGGATGCTCAAAAATAAGGGAAAAGCTAGAAAAATGTTGATAATAAATGAAAGAATGTTACAAGAAGAGAGTCAAAAACATGATGTAACCATCTTCAAATTTAAATTCAGTTACGGAGCATAACGAAAAACATTCAATCAGACGAACAGTCCCCCGCTGCAAATGATTATCTCTTGGCTCTCAGAAAAAAATATTTATCATCAACTTTGAATGCTGAAAAACGTCCTTTTTCGCATGTTTACTATCCGGTTCCAACTATCCGGTTGATATCCGGTATCCGGCAGTAGGTGTTGCCGGATTATCCGGTATCCGGTATCCGGCTATTTTCACTATCCGTGCATCACTAATTTAGCTGTCATTTGTCAATTTTATGCAAGGATATAGGAAAAACAATTTGGAAACAATTGGTTGGAGCTTGTTTTGATGAACCAGACTGTCATTGCTGATCTTCAATTAAACATCTGAAGTTAAAATTGTCAAACTTCTTGAATGACTAATTTCTGTGTGATGATTATGTTACTTGTACTTGACCATGTATGATTGTTGACAGAGGGGATTGAATGTTTATTTTGGTAGTCCTTATTTGCTTAATGCACCAGACAGGTTGGGCCGTGGCATAAGCAAGCTATCACAAGTGACAGTCAATTTGTCTTGTGACATAGGTCTGGCCTATAATGTATGTATAGATCTAGCCGTTGCTTGTAAGTTGTCACTGGTTGTGAACAATTAAGCTTTTGACATTTTTGGGTCACTTCACAACACAATGGCACTGGCATGTTATATGATGACTGCATTGTCATAGATTTAAAATTTTTAATAATTATTAACACACTCTCCAATTGTTTTCTTTCCCAAAATTGTTCAATGTAGGGCCTATAAGTTAACTTTAAAAAAAGATGATTATTTCTTTTATCATTTCCAGGGAACTTCGCCATGCCCGTGTGCAGCTCCTTGACTTGATATCCAACCCAAATAATGAGATTATGACAATGAACCAGGCGGCCGAGAAGTATTTCTCCCTGCTGCCTGGTTTCGTCACTGCCATGGATGACAAGGGAGGCGATAGCAAATTGAGATTTGCTCTGAAATTCCGATGGACAAACACGCTGCTTGGAGGCACACCTGTGTGAGTAAAGATTACATTAATTAAGTTTCTGACAGCTTCTGTAAGGTGCTATTCAATTGCTTTTGATGCCATTATTACTGTCTTAAAAGCCAACAAAGCTTAAACAAATTAACGATCTTGCCTGATCCACTGGTGATTGGGCTAATGCCAGATACTAATAGGCCTATGTTTTTATTGTATGGCTTGGATAATCCAATTGTTAGATAAAATTTTACTTAGAACTTGTCTGCTTGCAGTGAAATTCAGGACATAGTGTTTGAGATTTGCTCCATGCTGATGAACATTGCCTTGTGGTTCACCAAACACGCTGCCAGACTAGCCTCTCAGGATGAGTAAGTATTCGCTCTTTCTCTAATTGCAATTCCTTAACTTTTCATGACTAAAGTTCGTTGGAAAATGCTTGTTATAAGAAATAAATACATATATATGGATCTGTGTCTTCTCTTTTTCAGACCAAACATGGATGAAGCCAAGGAAGTTCACAAATGTCTACGCAAGGCTGCTGGAATATTTTCTTATGTGAAGGTAAGGATTGCTAGTTCAATACTTCAATATAAATGCTAAAGTTGTTGCACATTCATTATCCAGATCTGACTTTGATTAAGTGAATTTATACATCCAGAAAGGGTGAAGATGAGAATTGAAACTGTATTTGGAGAGTGTAACATATTATTTGCAATAAATAACCTAAATAAAATAATTTTTCTTACAGGAAGAATGGGTGACAAAATTGTTGGAAGTTCCAGAGAAGAATTCTGATTTGGACAGCAGAGTTTTGGCCGCTTATATCCACCAGTGTACGGCAGAGGCCCAGGAAGGTGAGAGAGGAACTAAAACAAATCACTTCTCTGAACAACTTATTTTCAAATCTTGTAAGAAGCTATTGAGCTCTGAAATTAAATTTGTCTACATTTCTTCTTTTTCAGTAACAATTGCCAGGGCCATTGAATTGAAACACAAGTCAACCATAGTTTCTGCTCTTGCATATGAAACGGCCAAGCTATACACTGATGCAGGTGACTATATTTCTGAGTTAAAAAAATTATTTTAGGCTCTAAATTTTATCTTTTGACGGTTCAAAATAAACATGTTTGAGTTCAAAATAAAACATTTTTTTGAGGTTAAAATATTTGTGAGGCTCAAAATTTGGTAAGCCAGCTTTGTGACAAGGTTAGGGGTCTATATCGTTGCCGACATTCGATACGATACGTATCATCGATACACTTGATCGATACACGATTCGTACCGTCGGTCCGCAAATTCGGGTTCGGATCCGCATTTTAGAGAAATCCGCAACCGAAAACGATTTTTTGGCCCGGAAAGTTGATCTCGCATCAGAGCGGACGTCAACATGACGGCCATCTCAACTTCAGTTCATGATTTTGTGGATATTTTCTGTTGAAACTCGGCAATAAAACGACTTTTTTAGCTGGATTTTGCATTATTACACCGAACCGAAAGTGCTGCTTTGAAAACCGGTACGGGAACCGGCCAGACTGTACCGGTACGGCCGGTATTTATCGAACCGGTGTAGACCCCTAGACAAGGTAGCCTGAATGTCAAATCCTTTGATTGTTGTTAGGAATTATATTTTTATCCAAATCATTCTTTGTCTTTGTTACAAGGTATATATGTTTTTTAAAAGAAAATTTGTTGTATTTTGCAGATGATTCCTTGAACAGTCTTGACGAGAAGGTCGTTCTGAAGTGGAGGAAATATTTACAATTCAAAACCAAGATTTATTATGCCTATGTGAGTTTTGATTTACTTTCGTACTGTCATCTCACGCGGCCACACTGTCTCACTTCTATCTTGGCATTCAGTTGACTGACGATTGATCATGCTGTATTCGAGATTTTATTAAATTTCTGAATTGTTATTTTAGGCTTACAACTACCACGGAGAAACAATTCTTGCTGAGGACAAATGTGGGGAAGCTATAAGATGTCTACAGGAAAGTAAAACAGGTGAGTCCAATGTCATAAGTTCACAGAATTGTTGAATAATTATTAATTACATTATTTGTTTCCCAGTGTACTAGTTTTCTGTACTCTCTCTGCCTATCTCAGACTCTGGCTAAAGATGATATCTTGATTTGCATGCTTTTCCCATAAACTTGTTCTGAGTTCTGACTATCTAATAGTATCTATGTTCAAGACATGAATTATATAATCAGCACCTGGGTAAGACACTTTTGTGAATAATTGGATCATTATACCACTGCCTTATCCCAATTATCTGACTTCTTGCAGATTATGAGCAGTCTCTAGTGTTGGGAAAGGACTACTCCACTCAGAAGGGACCAGGGACCACATGTCGACCCCACGAGCATCTCTTTTTCAGGAAACTGGGACCCGTAGTCAGCCGAACTTTAGAAAAATGTGTGCGAGAAAACGGATTCATGTGAGTGTGCTGGACTTGATAGTTTCTCAAAATTGTGATTCACAGGTGTAAATTTTATTGGCAAGTGATGTAACAAGAGAATGAATTATACATGTAGCGCAATAGCATTGCGACTTTTTGGGATGTAGGACAATCTTTCACTTAATTTTTGTACAAAGGTTCATCTGTAAACAGTACCTGCTGGACACTAGGAGGTTCTCTCTCTCTGGTGTCTCCCCCTGCCAGTCTTACTGTGCAACACTCTCCCCTATTTCTCCAATGTGGAACACTGGCCATGCACATCACATGCTTTGAATCCATGGATTCTTGTTTTGGTTTTGCAGATACCACCAGAAGGTGCCCCCAGAGGCCCCTGCTCTCCAACTGCAAGCCACGTACGGTCTAGTAGCTCCAGAAGAATTCAAAATTCCTGACCCCAACCCCTTGTGGACGCCCGACACGTACAATGCTTTCAACATCTCCCTCACACCCAAACCAGATCCAGTAAGTATGGCTGTAAATATTTAAGTTTAGGATTAATTAATAATTTTGATTGATATTGGGAAAATCATACATAACTGAATCAAGAAAACGATCTTCTCGAGTTCAGTTCATGATTCTATGGATATTTTCTGTCAAAACTCGGTTAAAAAATGCATTTTTTAGCTAAATATGGCATAATTGAACCGAACCGAAAGTGCTGCTTTGAAAACCGGTTTGGGAACCGGCCGTACTGTACCGGTACAGCCGGTATTTATCGAACCAGTGTAGTTTACTGCATTCAATTTTATTATTAGAAATCACTGAATACTTTTTTTCAACAAAATCTATTGTAATTGGATGGATGGATTGCTTTAAACAAGCTGATTGGCCGATTCTTCTGTGTCAAGTTGGACCCTATATTCCAAATTCTGCACAATATATAATTTATTAGAAATTGTATGACTGCAATTGACTATTTGCCCATTTGATGAAAATGCATTAATTCAGGCTTCTTCAAATGCCTTTCTATAAATATGTCCTTATTTCTTTTTCAGAAAGAGCAGAAGAAAGCGGAAGAAGAAGAGAAGAAAGATCTTCCCCCAGTCAAAGAAGCCGACATCCCCGCTTCAAACAAAGACCCCAACACGTTCAGCGGATGTGTCGTTTCATAAAAATTGGCGTCTTATATTCCCATTAGGATGCTACAATGGTGTGGTAATGAGATGGACTATAATGCTTTCAGTAATCTATATTATATCCAAAATATCCCTAGGAAATATTGTAACTATGCTTCACTATATATAATCAAGATTTACTTTCCAAAGAAAGATAAGAATATGTATTTCTAAAGCAATCTATGACTGCAACAAAACCGTTATTATCTGGCAGATATTTGTCTCGTTAAGAACTTAATAAGAAGGAATCCCTGAAGAATATCCAGGTGCATTGAATTTGTGCTTTGCAAAATCATGGAGTCGATTGATGCATAACCAAGCTCCGAATTTGCGCCGATCTGTGTTCCAAATACATGTAAATCATATATTATAACATAAATGTTTAAAATTAATTGTGAATTTTCAATAGAGGTGTATTTACAATAATTATTTAAATACATACTTGAATTTTTTCACGTTCAATTCACTAAGTTCAAATTAGCCAACTCCAAACTACACTATTCTGCAATCACTAAAACAATATACAAACATGTGCATGTCTAATACTGTGTATAAATGACTGAGGTGGGGAGAGGCGGTTAAATCTACTGACTGCAATTGTTATATAATGAACATATCCTATTGTTAGATTGTTAAGATAATTGTTAGTCTGTTGAAGATATTCATGAGTAAATTAGGATGTTTCAATTACTATTGTGGTGCTTCACGTGAACAACTTGACAATTTTCTATACATCCTCATCCCTGTTATTGCTTTGTTTTTAGCCTTCTGTTAATTCTTCCAGCTATATATTATGGTAACCCTTAGCTTAGAGAGCTATTGAAATTGGTACAGACTGTACAGTATCTTGGCTTCTTCAGCTTCCTGACCCGAATAAGTTGTGAATAGAATAGAATAGAATATAACTTTATTGAATCCCACCAGGGGTAATTTTGGTAAATGCAACGGAGTGAAAATATGTAAATGTGAAATAAGCCTACATTTGAGGTATAGTTGTTTTGAATTTGGTGTTTTTATTAGGTTTCTCTTTTGATAAATTTATGATTTTGCAGATATCAATTTTGATTCTGTTTTGAAATTTCAATTACCGGTATGGGAGCAAAATGAAGGGCTACTTTATGCGAGTGAAATATGTAAATTGTTACTTTGTAATATATTGTGCTATGCATTTTGAGCATGAAGGGAATTGTTAGATTTGATAAGATTAGTTAAGGTTGACATCAATGCATCAGGGGTTATTCCGCAGGCCGCTGGATCTGCCAACCCCCAACTGCGTCAGCTCCGTGCCTAGCTTCCTGCTTCCCCACTTTATCGAAAAATGTACCAAAATAATAGGGCTGGCTGGCTGGGATGGGGTCTCACGGTCCATTGGCCTGTGGTTATTCAGTCGTAGAACAACCCAAAAAGAGCGAGTATAATGTTTATACCTTCTTATTTCTTATTTATTGTGATATTTATTTTGAAGTCTTCTAGATCAATGCAGATTCCTGTGTTTATTTTATTAACTTGATCATTTGTTGTTGTTATCAATTTGTACAGCAGAAATAGTCTGAAGGTAATTAGTGATCAAAATTGTTATTGTATGATAGAAACTTTAATACTTTATCATGGAGTATGTTTATGTGGTGAAAATGAAAAGATGGAAATTTCTAGCATATAAAGTAGGATACAATGTTTGTATACCGATCTTGTAAATTCTATACTTAACTACTCGAGGTAGTGAATCTCTCTGATGAAGAGTTGAAGTTTGAAGATGGTTTAATACAAAAATTTATGAAGTTTCTAAATTTGTTGGATATGGAACGCATTTGTATAAATCTATTTTCTATGGAATTTTTGTACTGTAAAATCTAGATCGAGGTGAACATAGTGTTCACAAAAGAATGAAATGAACCTGCTGTATTTGTATTTTGAATCCTATATTTTCAAGAAATATTTTAGTTTTGAGTAATTGAATCTGGCAAGCTGAAAAAAGTGCTTGCTTCAAGTAATAGTGAAACAATTTTAGTGAAACAAATTGTTTCTGAAGAACCATTTGTTATAGAGGTTTTTGAATTAGAGGCAATTGTTATCTCAATTAATTGCTCGTCCTGTCTTCGTTGCAAGACGGACTGCACTGATGCGCTGTGCATAACATGTGCCAACATACTCTTTACTGTTCATTGTTGTACCTAGCCTAGTTTCTATGGAAACGTGTAAATAAACTTGCTTCTATATATAGATTCTATCCCATTGGACACCTTGTTCATCATCAGCACCAAATGCTTAGTTTTCTTTTTCATCATGATAAAAAAAAAAGATAAATATTCGCTCCCATAAAAAGTATGTTATCATTAAATATCCACTGGGTATAACTGGCACAGATTTGGGACAATGCATTTCAAGAACTTTTTTGATAAGGCCTACACCTCATCTGAAGTTAATATTCAAAAATGTTTAGCATAAAAGCCAGTGTGAATGTAACTTTTCTGTTGGCCTGAATGGGAGCAGATATTTTTGTGCATGTTTATCTTTCCTTGCAAATCTTCTTTCTGTACAAAATATACATAGGGTTTTACTGTGATATTCAAAACATTGTACTAACAATTATGAATATATTTAAGTCTATAGAACTTTTATCCTACTGAGATTGTAATCATTTTCACCAATTAGTACCTTAGCTGAGAAGAATGAAAAAAAAATTGTATTTGTCACTATTTGATCGTGAGGTTCTGGTCAGGTTTTCTGTTAGAAGAGAAAAGTGTTATGTAATAATGACTTGCAGCAATTTGTTGCCATAGTAACTTGTATATATCAATTAAGTTGTAGAAATCTTGGTTTTTGTAAATGATTGTATCTTGCACATACAATAAATAAATATTTGTATCTAAGAATTTATGTTGTTAATTTATAAAACAATTCATTGTAGGAATATAAAATAGATGACAAATGATTATCAACATTCTGATGGAGTTAAATGTGATAAAATAATTTATTTAAAAAAAAACATTTAATTCTGAGTATCTTTTATCTTGAACAACATGATATTGTCAGGCCTGCTATCACCTAAATTTTGTTGTTCAATCGGGATTTTTTTTTAGTTTGAATGAAAATATAAATTAGATGCCGTCTAATGGCCATTTGAACAAATTGAGTATTCCGCGTTGAGCGTGCCTTGTGTGTCCATAGATTTCAAGCTGGTAATCTTTCCTCGTTGAAAGCCAGCCTATTTGCTGAGACGTTGTTTTTGGTACATAACCAATACTTTTATTCATGTATAGTTGACTGGGTGTAAATTTCCCTTTACCAGTGCTAGTTGTCTGTTTTTCTGATGAGTTCGGTGCAATTTCTGGCAACTTTAATCTTTCACCTTCAAAAATTTGTTGTGAGTTTGCTCCCGCTTTTTTGCTGTCTTCATGAAACTGAAAAAAAAGAAAAGAAAAAAAGTGGTAAATGCCTGTAATCGAATTCTTGGCATTAATTTAGTAATGAATAATTATTGCTATAAAATGTTGGCTGAGTTAATTTCATAGAATAAGAATATACACCAAAAAATTTAGTTCAGTTAGCTTAATTTAGTTGCTCACTTCTTTGTATGCATCTATGAGAAATCCCCACTCCCTTTGCCATTGACCTGTGTAGGACTTCTTTTCTTTTTTAACATGGTATTTCCTAAAATTGAAAAAGGAAAAAAAATCCTCTCATTTAAAAAAAGGAGAAATGTGCCGTTTTGAAATTTTAGATCAACTGACACCTAACCATCTTTGCACTTACCATATTTCATCATTCCTCACAAAATTTAAAGCTTTGAGAGACATGGTGCAGGGAGGTGGTTTCCACAGGTGACACAAATGGCGCGAAATAATTTTCAGGTGAGAACAATTGAACGCAGAAAACAAACGGGAGTGGCAGCACCAGTCGGTGAAGATTTTTTTAGCGTCCTCTGCTGGAATATTCCTTCTGCACATGTACCGGAAGTTGATGAAAAGAAGTGGATTGAAGTTTGGAAATTGCGAAGAACTTGCGTTATTATCCATGAATTAAACATGGAAATAGGCAATGAACTGAGTGACAAGATCAGAGTAAGTTCTGGACAATCGTGAGAATCAGCTACCCGTGTTTTCAGGTCAAAGAAATGCTGAGAAAGGGCAATTCGGCTGCAGCGGCATTTCTCAGTTTCTTGTTGCTAGTCTTGCCAGTCTCTGCATGCATCTCCAGAAAGGCCAGTTGTGTGTATTGCTGTCAAGTTATTGGTCACAGTTGGTGTTGAGGCATTATTTCAAGTAGCAATCGTGTCAAAGTCTTTGAACTGCGTTTTTCAACAAAAAATAAAATGAAAAAATGGTCAAAGTCTCAAATGTGTAGCAGCTATCAATAAATAGCATTAATATCATTGCTCTATGGTTTTGTCAGCCAATGTCAGGTGTGATTGCAACTTCAAGACAGGTTTCAGTAGTCTGTTCATTTACGCCTGGAGGGTGCAGGCTCTAAAGGTCCAAATCCACGAATCCTCGGGTAGCCGCCAAAATTTCCCCAAAAAACTAAACGCCCCAAGACTACCTTTTCCAGATAGCCAAAAAGGCTGGTATTCTTTTAGTACAAAATTCTTTAAATCGTTATCAGTTGTTTAAGCAAAAATCATCTGCCACATGATGAGCAACTAAGGCGAATCTGATCCCTGCTACCTTTATTCATTAGTGAATATTTGCAGACCAACGCTTGTAATCTTGGTGGAGGATGCTGAGATCGGCACCTTCGCTGTAAGGCCGAGCGAACAACAGCCTGTTAGACTAAAAATACGGCATATGGCGAGACTTCTGTATGCCGTTATAGTTAGACAGAACAAGGCGTTTTGCCTATTTTGCTTATTTCTGCATTAGGTGGCAGGGTTATGATCTCTCAATTAATCTGATGGCAACTTGATTATGAATACAGACCTGAGGATAAAGATTATATAGCATTATATACTTTGGAGACTGATGCATGATTAGCAAGCTGTTAGGTCTTAATATTTTTAACCATATTGTTAATTAATGAGGAAACCATTCAAACGAGTTTCATCAATGTAAAGATACCTGACGAGTTTTAAATATCTTCGGCAAAACACTCTAAATTTATTTTAATGTTTGTTTCAGTCGGCGATTAAAGCTAAGCTGGTGGATCTTGGAGCATATGTTGGTATGTATGATTGATCATTGTCAGTGCTTGATTCCAAATTTCAGTTCTGTCCACTCAATAAAATGGAATTACAAATTACTATTTTCAGACGATGAACTTCCGGACTACATCATGGTCATGGTGGCCAACAAGAAGACACAAGATCAGATGACTGAGGATTTAAATCTCTTCCTCGGCTCTAACACTGAAAAGTTCACTGCATGGTACGTTTCTTCATAAGCTAATTCATTTTGGAAATACAAATATTTGAATATGTTTTGAACCTTCCCCCCCCCCCTGCAAGTGTGAACATTGTTTTCTCTTTTCTTCAGGTTGAGTGCTTTGCTGGCTAAATTAAAAGCTGTCACATCTATTGGTAAGGACAATTTATATTATTTGTAATAACCAATTAAATATAATAGTGATTAAATCTGGTGTTCTTCATTATGTTGTCATGTTTTCTTGATAAGTTGAGTTGATCATGCAAAAGGACCTTGAAATGTTTTGTTTTCTCTTTTAGGAGATGAAGAAAAGAAAGAAGGCGAAGCTCCTCAAGAAACTCCGAAACCAGCAACAGAGAAAAATGGAAAACCCCCCACAGCCACAACCTCTAAACCAGCCCCTACAGAAGCGGTAGAAGAACTGGAACCTGAGTTGACTATTAAACCTGAACAAGGTAGTGGATTTTTTCTTGTTTAGTTTGGCAGAATATGTTAAAGTATTTCAATATCACATTGGTCTGAGATTTCAGCTGATAGATTTGATCAGCTATCAGCAGCAGACAAAATGATGAGAGGATGAGACTGTGAGTCCACTGACAGGTACTGACT
The DNA here is from genome assembly GCA_026936325.1 of Platynereis dumerilii. Lineage (NCBI taxonomy): Eukaryota > Metazoa > Annelida > Polychaeta > Phyllodocida > Nereididae > Platynereis > Platynereis dumerilii. Next base: position 7,205,530 of record JAPTHN010000011.1, on the reverse strand, counting down.
TAGTCCAGTGGATCTTCGGTTTGCCTCAATATGACCACTGAGTGAAAGGAAGTGCCAATTCTGTGTCTCAATTGAACGACGTCTGTCTGAGATAATACTCTTCCCTCACACTCTCAAAGCCAGTATGAGGAAGAGTTTGAAGAAAGAAAAAACTGGTTTTGCCTGAAGGAGAATATGCAGCTCTGTTTATTGACAACCAATTAATGTTCTTATCTTTTAGATGAGTTTGAAGAAGAAGAACGGCTGGAGAAGAAGAAGGCATTACTGGCATCTCAAGCAACTCAGAGCAAACAGGCAGCTAAACCGACACCCAAGAAAGTCACTGCTCCCAAACCCTCTTCAGAAAAGGAAAAGGTAGGCTTTTAGAAAAATTAGATAAAATTTCTCTTGTTTGAGTTTCAGTTATAAAGAATTGCATAATTTACAGTACATGTACATATGATCTCTAAGAGGAAATCCTTTGAGAAATTTGGCAAGAAAAAGACTGATTTGTACTAAAGAGAAGCAAAGCATTTTATTTTGAAATTGATGTGGTGTATGTATGAAACTGATTGAACTATGATATTACAGATCAGCCCAAAGTCTTCATCGATAAGGGCTCGTTTAGGAGAGAAAATTTCACCCAAATCTTCTTCCAGTAGCAGTGAGGTAAGTTATCTGAGATTGAAATTTGGTAATTTAACTTTAGGTGTGATGCCATGAAAGTAATTTTTTCTTGCAGCTACAAGCCTATTAATTGCAGTGCTACTGTAAAGTCCCATCAGCAAGTTTTGAACTATCGGTTTGTTTATTTCAGTCGAGTTCGGTAAGAAAAAGGAAAACGCCCGGGTCAGTGGTGGGGTCAATTGTGAAGAGGGACATTGACCTGGAGGAGGAAGAATACGACCCACACAAACCTATGATAGGAAAAGTCGCTAGTACCATCCGAGTGGGCAATAGGAGGTGAGTAGAGGGACTTGTAGAATATTTAATTGCTGTATGACGTCAGAATTTTGAATCTTTTAGATGTGAATGCTGGCATATTCTGCAAGTATGTCATTCCAGGTAGAGTGTGATGTGGGAGAGCTTATATATTTGATTAGATTTTGATATTTTTTCACAGGTCCTCTGTACCAATTACGCAACAGGCCAGCAAGTCCTTGGTGTTAAAAGCAGTTTCTGAAGCTCACCATTCAATAGAGAGGTCTTCGTCAAAAATGGTTTCAGGTATGACTGCTAAAACCCTTTTAAGAATCATTGTGCTTCAATAATATCAATTTGATATGTCTTTCAACATAAAATATACCTACTGTCTACTGTCCTGCTGGAATTCGATTGTGCATATATCTTAAGTTGGAACTGAAGTTGTGAAGCTAGACGTTGATGTTTGAATGTACAACCTACGTGAGAAAGTAAATTGTGTATTTTACACCGAACATTTGACAATTTCTTCAGATCAAATGTCTCGTCCAGTCCACCGGCGCTTGGGAGCCCTACCTCGTGATTCCAGGTCGGGTGTTTCTCGGAATGGGAGTTCTCGGTCCCAGAGGTCTTTGGACCGGTCAGTTGAGTTATTCACACGCAGAACTGAGAAGTCATCATCAGGGAGCAGCTCTAGGCAGACTGAGTCTCATTCATACGAACACGGTATTTTGATTTGTTAGATATTAATTAAGTTAATAATTGTCCTAACCTGAAGTCATAGTGCATCACCTGAAGTAAAATCCTCCCAACTTATGTTTTGTTGATAAGGCCACACATAATTGATCTTTAGCTTCTCGGATTCGTCTCAAGGCCCTTTTTCTAGGGTCGGTCGGTAGGACAAAAAAAAAAAAGGTGAAAAAAAAATTTTTTATAATGTCAAAAAAAATTTTTTTTTTTTTTTTCAAATTTTTTTTTCCATCGGCAGGAAATCTATTGTGTCGACGGGTCCGCGAAGCTAAGAATCAATTATGTGTGGCCTAAGCGATACATATTATTCAGATACCTTTGACTGAATAGATGAGACCTTATGAGAATTTGAAGTCACTCTCAGAAAGTATTAAAAGTAATGACTTTTTTTTGTTGGAAAGTGTAAAATTAAAGCAGGTGCAATTCAATAGGATCTCATGAGTCATGGAAAGGGCAGTCTTTAATCGACTCGCATTTAACTACATTGTGGGGATAGCAGAGATAATGATATGTATAATAGTTGAATCTCAATCATATTTTATGATAGACAAATATTAGACATGGATGTAAAACATGTTTTAACTTTTCCAGACATAGGCGACATCCGTAAGATTGAGATCAAGGTCTCTGAATCTCCCAACAGAGAAGAAGAGAGTCCAGAGGTGGAGGATGAGGACGCACAAGAAGAAGAGGAGGTCCCGAGTTCAATCCGACATATTCAGATGAAACCGGACAGTCAGGAGAAAAGAATTCCGGAAACGTTAATCCAGAGTGGTGCTGAGGAGTCTGACTTCACTGACGAGGATGAAAGCCCCCCACCCCAGGCCTCTGAGTCGCCGAGATTGGTCCAACAGGCGTAAGTGTAAACAATAAGTGTCTGGTGTACTAATTAAGCTTCTGAGGTACTATTGGTTGATTTCCTCTCAATCGTTACTTCTAAGGTCACAAGATCCTAAAATATGCCATATTGTAATCATGGACTAAATGTGTGAGCATGAAATACACTGTAACAGGTCTAGTAATATATCTTCTACAATACTTAAAAACCTGCTGTTTTTCACACTATACACCCTGTTTTTGTACTGCATTCTTATTTTCCTCATCATATTTGATGGTCATCACTGTTTTCCATGCATTTCAGAAACCCTGTTGTTCCTGCAAGGCCGTCCAGTCCTAAGTTTGTGGTAACTTTAGACGGAGTGGACCAAGTGTTGGTTAACAAAGCGATGACTCAAGCTGAAGAAGAAGAGGAGGAGGAAGAGATGGAGGCCGAGATGGCCCTGAAACGACACTCGGACCAAGAAATATCCTTCAGGCTCGGAAATGATGAAGGTAAGGGCTGTTACTTGTTTGTGGTGCGACAAAGTATTTGGCTAGAAATATACATCAAGTAACACTGGGTGGGGGGGGACATCAGCTCAGTGGAAGCGTGCTGGGCTGCCAATCTCTGGGTCCCGGGTTCGAACGCAAATTCTGGCTGTGTCACATGGATTTATGTTGGACGGCAGTTTCAATCATCCTTCACCTCATTGCCTTGTCTTCCTCCTGTCCTAATTAGCCTACCAAGTGCATAAATACAGGAAATAAAGCCCTAATCATCCATCCATCTGGAGTTTTCTGACCTTTCAACATCGCCACTATGCTCATTGGCTGTCTCTAGGTCAGCTTTGCATTTTGCATGGATTTGTAACAAACTGATCTGGCTTTGCCTGTTTATTTATCTTCAGTATTCTTCACGTAAAATAATACTTGAAAACTAAACTGATTTTTTTTTCAGATGAACTCGGACCGTTTAAAAAATCCAAAATGATGGAGCGTTGTAGATTTTGGCCTGCTTGCAAGATGGGCAATGATTGTGATTACCATCATCCTACAGTGCCATGCACGTGAGTACAACTAAATTGTTTTAGATACAATTATCAGTTATCTCTATTAATTATTCTGACATAAAACTGTAGATTTAATATCTGTTAATACAGACTCAGAACTGATTAGAGCCTTCTTGTTGCAGAATGTTCCCTCGGTGCAAGTTCGGCGACAAGTGTCTCTACATTCACCCCAATTGTAAATTTGATGCAAACTGCACTCGTCCCAAATGTCCCTTCACCCACGCAAGTCAAAGAGGCTCCACATATCCCGTTGTTATTCAGCCCGTTAAAAGTAAGTATGAGAAAAAAATTGTTTATATTACACCGAAGTCTTGGTATTTCCTGAAAGTTGCAGTATGATGTATTGTAAAGATATACTTAATTTGATATGTTAAGATTTCATGGTGTTGTTGTTCAGATATCAATGTATTTTTCTATGTGAAAAACGGGAAGTTAGATGTATGTTGTTTCTCAGTGAGGATCAATATTGTGGGGTTTTGAATTTAAAGACATTGAGGCTTCTTAAACTAGGATTTGTTGTTATCTCCTAGCCCTTGATTTGCATGGTCTTTTTTTCTTGCAGTTTTACCTGTCGCCAAACCTTCGGCATTCATAGCAGCTTCAAATCGTATTTCCGCCTCCCAGCCCACAGACACGTCAGAGATCAAGTGTAGGTTCTTCCCCAAGTGCACTAATATGAACTGCCCTTATAATCATCCTAAGGTGAGGAATTGTGTCTTCAAATCTTTATATATTTTAATATTATCTTTTTAGATGTACAAGAGTATATACTACTTCAAAAGTTTGTGTGAGTTTATCTAATATTCTGACTAGCTGCAGAAGTGCTTTATGGTGTCACATTGGTGTGTTTACTTATTATAAGTGTTTGCTGGATTTCAATTTGTTTTTTTACTCTCAGGAGTTTGTCTGTCGCCACACTGTGGCAGTGGCACTGTTTGCATTACCATTTTGAGATGAATTATCAGATACTGGTATGAAGAAGATTCTCTTCCAGAGCTTAATCGATTTTACATCTCTCTTTCTAGCCCTGTCGCTACGGCATTGGTTGTGGAAACAAAGCCACTTGTCCCTTCTCTCATCCCGCTCTCCCAAGCAAGAACCAGTTGAAGTGGATCCCTCCTAAACATTCTAATGTCACGTAAGTGTAATATCTCTCTCAAAATTGTTTTTTGTCGTTTGAATTGATATTCTTTTTGACTAGCTATGTTAAGAAAATAAATTATTGTGTGTCGGTTAAGCTTCTCAAAAGCTAGAACTTGCGATTCGACCCTCATTTGTACACAGTGTACTACACAATACAGTGGTGCTCCTTGTCGTAATATCATGATTGTTGCTATAATGTTAAATTGCTTAAACATTCAAGAAGAATGACACTATGGAGTTTATCGATTGCAATTAGACTTTTTATATGATAGACACCATGAAGTTTATCGATTGCAATTAAACTTTTATATGATTGACACCATGAAGTTTATCGATTGCAATTAGACTTTTTATATGATTGACACCATGAAGTTTTTGGATTGCAAAATTTGAGCTTACTTACATTCCTTCAGATAAACATGTCTTTTAAAGATGTTGCATTGTGACACGTTCATCTTTTATCATATTATGTGAATTTCCCTTTTCCTTTTCAGAATTAAGCTGGATGAACAAGCTGAATGAGTTCCGTTGCACAAATATATGTAGATTATATTGTTATTATTATTATTATTAACAGTTAAGCATGTTAAAAATTTACCCTTTAAGAAAAATGAAGGCATTTTCCGAAGAGCTCAATTTTACAAACTAATTGTTACTACTATCTTTTATCTTTGTCCTTTTGATAGTGAATATCAAAGTATCTATAAATAAGCTTTAATTGCTAACTGGCATCTCAGAGGTCATAAAATCTTATGTCCCGTGTATTTGTTTTAATCGTATAATGTATTGAGACCATTTCGTGCATTCAATTTTAAGTGTCATGGTTGTGCTGTAAATTTGGCATTTCACATTGTCGTGATGTTATCATCATGCAAATTCAGGAATCCTTTTATATTTTGTGAATAATTGGTCCTTTTCTGTTGCTGTATATAGCTAAGATTTTGACCGGAAATTTTATTTGTAAAAAAGAACAACCTCACATAATTTGTCATCTCATTTTAGCCTTCAATGACAGTTTCCAAAATAAACGCTGTCATTTTGTGTTTTTGTTACTTGGTTGAATTCCATCTCTGTGTTTTTCTTATTTGATTGTGATCAGTTGTCACTGCTTGACATTGCTTCATATGCAATTCAGACAACAGTTGGAAAGTACCTATACTAGTGTTCTCTTGTTGTTTGTCGCTTTGATTTGTGTGGTGAACTCACATTATCTGGACAACAAACTTTAGCTGAGATTGTTTTATGAATAATAATGTGATATTTACACATTTTATGTAGTCAATTTTAATCTTAGGAGTTGAGAGATGAGTTGAATTATGAACAGGTCATTCCCGGTTAATTCCGGTAAATTCAAATATAGTGATTTTTCCACATTTCTCTGGAATTTCCCCTAACATCAATCTATTGCAAATATGAGATCAGTATCTCTTCGAAAAGGGTATTAAAAGGTCTCTTTTCAACATTTGGCCTGTGAATGTCATCAAAAGGTTGTTCAGTTATTGTGTTTTGAATGTTCAGGTCGATTTGAGTCGTAAGACTTCTTGTATTTTCTTCATTTTGCCTTTCACTGCATTGAAGGGTTGTTTGTTAGTTTTGATTGGCTCCTTTCATGATTCGTTATGCGAAATGGTTTGTGTGTCAGTTAATGTCGATATGACCGATGGAAAATAAGTTTTCCATCGATGTTGGTTGTCAACTTGTAGTGAGGATGGTCTTCCAGGATGGCTCTAGCTTCCGACGCACATATTTAAGACTATTTGATATCAACTATCAAGATTTTATCCAGACTATGCAAGCCTTTGTTGCGCAGTGATAGCACTTCTGTGCAGACCTGGTTTTTTACCCCGCTGGCTATGTAATACACAGAGTAGTATACTGCCATCTGGAATGATATTTGTCAACCACGTTTTAGTGACAGCTGGGGAATCCATTTTGGTGTTAATACACAGTTCAGTTTCTTCTTCTAGGTAGTATAACAGTTCACCATTACCAGTGTTTATGTGTGCAATTTTAAAACCACGAGACCTTTGGAAGCCTTCCATTCCGGATAGAAGTTGGGCTCTTTCTGTGGTCACTGCCGGGGGCAGCGGGGTCTCAGCCATCTGTCCAATACTGGAAATGTTGATTTCATCTTCGTATACAAGAAGCGATTCTAGAAACGCGTCTGTGTACGGGAAGAGGCACTGCTGACATTACCATGTTAGTGCAGTGTCGGCTTGGTAGCTCTGATAGTCTTGCAAGATCATACCAATGCAATTTGTGTTGTTGAAGAGTGATAGTTACCTCTAATTCTAGATATAACTCCCATGAAGCGGATTCAGTGTTGCTGGTTCTTGTCTGTCTTTCGAAGTGATCGTCTTCCCGTGCTGCCAGGCGCTTGCGCACCGCAACTTCCGACTTCCGGAAGTCCACACTCCTCTCCCCTTTTGTGAGACAAGGCCCAGCCGGCTGGGAAGGGATTTGCCGGCTTGGAAGGGATTAGCCAAGTATGATAGGAGGGGACTACGCCTCACCTCCACTCCGTCCGACCTGGCAACAGTGAAACTACGTACAATAAATATACAAATATTTACACCAGTCCAGGGTTACGCCCCAGAACGACAGCTCGGGGTCTACGCCCCGGGACGTGGTCTGGGTTTGTCCGCCCCAGACTAGAACCCGTAAAGCACACAGGTGTTCAGGCACGTTGCCACCGGGGTCAGAAGGCATCAGGCGGCTGCGATTCGGTCTGCCTGAACATTCAAGTTGTAGGATGTGTTCTCCGGCCGTTCCCCACGGGACATATACGGGGCATCAGACTCTATGGCCAGCCGTCGCAGGTCAGCTGATCGCAACAGCTCGTGGGCATGGGCGCAGCGGAGGGACACCTGTGAGGGAAACGGGTCAGCTATGCCCGGTTGTGGATGGTTCCCACTAAGGAATGCAGGTGAATCCTCATCCGCTTGCTCCACGGTTCCCTCCAGCTGGCTAGCCGGTCCTTTGCTTCCTGGAGGACTTCATCCACATAATTTCCCGCAGGTGCAGCACCAAGGGCTTCTTGTAGAGGAGGGGCAATTGCACCTACCTGCGGAAAAGGCCAGGCTGGTGCTTCTGTAGGTGGTCCAACCCGCGCTCCCCGACAGCCACACACTCTTCGTCCCTCACCTACTCTTCTAACTTCCTCCAATCAGGCTGACCTCGTTTATTTGGGTGGATCCCAACGGTTCAGAACACACTATCTGCTCCAAAAAGCTCGCCCTTGAGCTTCACCTGCAGTTGGGGAGACTACGCTCCGAGCTGAAAACGCGGTTGTCGATGACCATAGATACTCATGGGGTTGCATTCACTCTCAGCTCCCCCAGGTACCGAGTAGTATCCTTCAGGGCCTCCTCCATGGCCCCCCTGAGGGAGAGTCCCTTCCTCTTCACAAAGCTGGTTAGGCAGTGGCTGTCACAGGCTGCCGCCATGCCCAGTATACGCCGGGCATCGTCCGGCATCCTAGCTGGACCCAGGTTCCTTATACGGGTGCGAGCCTCTTCTTCCTGGGCTGCCAGGAACTGGAACTGGAAAACGGTCCTCCAGTGGAGTAGTTCCACGGCATGGGTGGGGTTGGCCACATTCATCTCCACCAATGAACGTGTGGCACCTACGGCCTTAGCCACATCATGCAGCATCACCTCCCCACTCAATTTGAACATTATACCACTCCTCACTGGGGGACACCATCCTCTGGCTCGGAACATTCCAGGTAGCTCTTCCAAACTCTCCACTCCCACGATGTCCTTGATCTCGCAGCAAGGCTGCCATCGACCACAGCCAGGTATGGTAGGCTGCTCCATCTGGCTTGTCGATTAACGCTGGGCCTCTGCCGTGGGTGGTAATATGCTCTGCCCGCTCCGCCGCGGTTGCAAACACCTGCTCGCAATGGAAACAGGCTGCATCGCCATGAAAAAAGAAGGGCAGGTGCTGGCTCTCCACATGTCTGCGCATTTGAGCAGGTACTTTGAGGCACAGGGGACATGTCTTGGATTGGGCTCTGTTCCGATCTTGGGCAATGGGGTTAAGTGAGCGTTTGTGGTGTCGAGGTCCATCCCTAATTGTGGGGCTTTCGACTCCCCTCCTGGTCCTGCCCCACCGTCTGCCAAGCACTGGCGGCTCATCAAGAAGTAGGGGTCCAACCATCCGCTGACGTGAAGTTGGTGGGCTTTCCGGCACCACAATCTCAAAGTGAGAGCTGGTCTCCGGACTGGGGAGATTCTAAGTCGCTGGAGTCTGGCGGAACTGTATCGGCTCGCCTGGCGGCTTTCTTTCCTCCACTCTTTCCTGTTGTAGCGTCTTTCGGGAGGGTCATCTTTTGATAGTCGTCTGCTCTGGAACCGCCTCGGTGGGGTGTTATCTCACTCTCTGCCCTCTTGGAAACTGCCTCTCTGTCGTTGGGATGATGGGCATGAACTTCCAGAGTGTCCACTTCTCCACTTCTTGCTTGAGCACTCGCGGGCAAAGTGTCCCTTCCTGCCACATCTGAAGCATTTAGAATCTGCTGCGTCTAACCGCTTTGACTTCTGGATCGAAGTGGACAGGTTTATCTTCACCAGCCTGTTCCTCCGCAGCCGAGACATAGTGAACCGCATATTTCATGCCAAGTTCCTTTGATGTTTCCTGGACGAGCTTCATCTGATTGACTGTCTATCCGATGGTTTTTGGATCTTTGACATTGGAGGTCATCCATGCGGAGTTTTTGTCTGTGCAACCCCCGAGAAAAGCTTCAACGGCATAAATCTGGAGTTGTTCAGGGGTAGTCGTTGGCGTTGTGCATCTTGCACATGCGCCTCTTTCCAACTTTGGCCTGAAGAGAATGTCTCTTCAAAAATGCCAGGACAAAATTGGTTTTTTAGATTCAAAATGGTTTTTTGAAAAACCAAATTTCAATGCAAAACCAAAATGGATTTTTAAAAAAATCCATTTTGGTTTTTTGCATTGAAATTTGGTTTTTCAAAAAATCATTTTGAATCTAAAAAACCAATTTTGTCTGAAATTTTTTAGAGTGTTGGTGGACTGCTTCCTCCGTTACTGCTCTTCAACAGGTGTTTCTTCTAGAGGATCTTGTATTTCTGCTGTTTTTGGCGTAGCAGCTCTTGGAGTGAGTGACATTCCGCATCCTTCTCCTCCACCATTGTACATTAGAGACCTGCACGGGCCGGGCATGCCCGCGCGGGCTGAGGGCGCCCGCGCCCGCGGGCAGCCCATGGGCACCCGCACAATAAAGTGTGCGGGCGCGGGCCGGGCACGGGCTGACTATTGCGGGCACGGGCCGGGCATGGGCTTAGTGATTTTATTGCGGGCCGGGCAGCCCGTGGGCGCAGGCATTCCTGTGCGGGCAGTTTCATAAAAGCGCCCGCATGACTGAGATGACCCCTGATGTGCAGTACTAATAATCAGATTGTTTACTTTGCAAAAGTTCAAAGATATAGCTGGGGAAGCATGTCAGGTCTAAGTTAAAGTTAAAAACCTCGTTTTTGGTTCTTCTAACTTTCACTTTTGTGTTAGATCATATCTAACTTACAAAAATGCATGTTAGAACCCTTAAAATCTTTGTCTAACTGGAATGGATTTTAACAAGACCATCTATACTGGCTCTTAAATTAATACACCATTTTGCATTATGTCTTATACATTAACTTAAAAAATATTTATTGTCTTTACTTGGCTGAGAATAATTTGATCATTAAAAATGCTGAAAAGAATACCATGTCATATAATGGCTTTAGCTAAATCAATCTTCTCTTCTGTAGTTATAAATAATATTTGAATTTTACCCTTCATATCAATATCTAAGACACACAGATAGATATATGCACAATTTGTTTGCATATTCATAATGGATGTGTGCTGGTCTACACATGTGAAGATAATATTCCCCATTCATATGAAATATTTAATTTAACTTATAGTAGATATAATTCATCTAATGTGAAAATAAAATCTGTATATAATTGCTAATATGCATCCAGGTCAAGTATACTCAATTATTGTTTGCTATTATACATTTTTAAACAAAAGATGGGGTGGACAACTGATAACATGATAAGATTGCTTGGAAAGACAATAGGGGTAACTAGCTTGCAAGGAAGGAGGGGGGGGGGGATATCTGCATTGGAAGGTGTATTTATTGGGGGGTTTTTTGGAGGGGAGCATTTGAGACAATAACAAGGGGAGGTTATTTCATTCAAAACATTAATATTTTGGACTTTTGAAATTAAGTAAATGAAAATTATCCAACATCAATTTTAAATAGTTGATTTCTTTAATATTGAAAAGACTAAATTGATGTTGTATACCACTTTTGTATATTTTTCCTAATTATTAGGAAGGATGGATGATTGGGGCTTTATGTCCTGTATTTATGCACTTAGGCTAATTAGGACAGGAGGAATACACGGCAATGAGGCGAAGGATGATTGAAACAGCCGTCCAACATTGGCCTAGGTGATCCAACAATAGCTGGATTTGAACCCTGGACCCAGCGATTGGCAGTCCAGCACTTAATTGTTAGGAACTGGATAATTCCCTTTAAAAAGACAAAAGATGCTTGGATGCAGGATTGAAAACATAGAGATGTCACAATCTTTTTCAAGTGGTAATCCAATATGAAATTAAGCCAGTCTGCTGGGGAAAAGGTAGAAGTTGCGGGCACGGGCATTTGCGGGCATAAAGTTTGCGGGCACAACTGCCCGTGGGCATTGCACTGTGGGCGCGGGGCGGGCGCGGGCATTCATTTTTGAAAGGCGGGCTGCCCACGGGCACCCGCACAAAAGTGCCTGCGGGCACGGGCTGGGCACGGGCACAAATCTGCGGGCGCGGGGCGGGGGTGGGCAGGATTTTAGTGCCCGCGCAGGTCTCTATTGTACATGTACACTGAGCGCCATTAAAAACGCAACATCATTAATCAACAAAATTTTCTTAGTTCTTTTTGCCCAATAATTATCAAATTTGGCACAGACCTCAAGTATGGTTTTACGAGAAATTGTGGAAAAAATTGTGAAAAAAGGTTGACATTTCGCTTCACACGATCCATTTTAGTCAGCCCTGTTTGAAACATCAGTTAACAGACTGTGTTTCGCTGGAAAATGAGGCAATTGAAAATTGATTTTACGGCTTGTTGGATTGAAATAATCTTATGAAATTTTTATGCAACATGCACAACACTTTAACAAGCTGTCTCATGAATGTTTTCAAAAAAAATATTAAGGGTAAAGAAGATTTTGAATGAAAAGCTCAAGATGTAGGGGTCAGTATCTGAAAATGAAGCATACAAACCCAAACTGCTGTAAAATGGGGTTATTATGCATACCCACGATAATAAAACAAACATAGACAATCATTCCATAACAACACTCAAAAAAAATATGAATAAAACTTCTTTTTTTAAGATTATAACAAAAAGCTCCTGTAGGGGGCAGGTCAGCATTGACACTAATATTTTATTAATTTCATCATCTTTAATTTTGGTTCAGTCCAATATCACTTTTTTCCGTCCGACCAAGCAAGACAGGCTTCAAGATCTTGGTCAGGAATTACTGCCAAACTCACCACTTTCTAGCATACACAAAATTTATTCAAATTTTAGCCTATCTTATGTAAAATTTTCTCAGGAATTCAATTTTGAAGAAAAAAATGCACCCACTCTTTTATTTTGGAAGTTACACCCCTATTTGTAAAGCCCCCCTCAGTGGGGCGCGCTAGATACCCCCAAAATATTATAAAATTTTCTGTAGGTCTATGGTTTCAGTAGTAAAGCTGCACTAATACCACTAATAAATATACTTTAATTCTATGATGATCCATCAAAAAATAAGATGACTGCATGGGTATGAATTTTTTGTTTAAATGACAAACATTTTGTGGTCCTAAGTCGCGGTTTCTTATATTTCGCTTAGTATTCATTTCACAGGAATAATATTTACACCATCAATCTCAGCAGAAAATAAGCTTCATTTTGAGTACCAACAACCTATATTTCCGAGAAGTTTAGCCCAAACCAAGGAATTACCTTTTACAGAAATAAAATTCTAAATAACTTGCATTTTTTTATGGAGGCAGATATCGAAAAAATAACACAAACTCGTTTTAATGTAAATATCTGCGCATAACGAGTTTGACTTTCAGACCTGTATGACAAAAATTGACGAAATGCAAGTTATTTAGAAAAATGACATATTTTTTTCACACATCGAGAAGTGAAAAGCAGCGGCTTCATGTTTTGTATGTGTGAACCTAAATACGCAAAGAAAGGACATTTTTATGTAGTCTGTTGCCTTCATCTGGTCCTTCTGGACACATTGGTATATAATTCATGTCCATAAACATCTCACTAACATTAAAAAAATAATAATCAAATAGGAGCTTCACCCCATTTTAATAAATTGTTTTTACTTTTGTCACTTGACGTTGTTTCAATATTCTGTTCAGAGACCCACATATATTGGTGCAAATTACTAAAACTGGATGCCATTTTAAACTTTGGACAATAGGGAACGTCATGGTACTTTCAATAATCATGAAACTTTGATATCTATCAAGAGAGAGACGGTCAAACTTTGATGTCTGAAAAATGTGTCACCAAAAATTAGCATTTTTCGCACGTTTTTTCACTTAAATGATAGGATAGCAACTTGAGATCATTATTAAGACTATTAAAAAGGTCACCATCAGAAAGAGCACAATTTTTTACACAAGATAGAATATATTTTAAAATCTATGATAAGTTTTTGTGGCCTCGAGAATTTTTTCACACTTGTGGCAGTAACTCCTGACTAAGATCTTGAAGCCTGTCGCAAGTAAAATGGTTAACTATCTTGACAAATCAAAAAATATAGTGGAAAGAACAGCAAAGTTATTTAAATTAATGATCACATGATCTGGACATTTTTTTACTTGTATTTTCGTGAGTAGCCACGACGATTTAATTTGACACAACAGTTTTGCTCTCAGAAATCTGCTAAGTGTGTGCAAAATTCCATCTTGATATATTCAGAGAAAGGACCATTTTTGAGCCATTTTGCGATGTTGTGTTTTTAATGGCGCTCAGTGTACTATCACTCACTGTTTCCTGCTCGGCTTCTTTTGAAGCAGTAGCCGCTTTAAGCTTGCTGTCATTGTGAGAGTTCAAAGGAGTTGGAACATTCTGGCCTTGTAATGGCGAATGTTCAATGAAGATGAAATATTCTTGGCTTGTGAATATTTGAAGGAGGAGAGAGTTGCAAGCTTGCTGTCCTGGTGAGTGTTCAATGGAGTTGAAACATTCTTGCCTTGTGCATATTTGAAAGAGGAAATAGTTGCAAGCTTACTGTCCTGGTGTGTTCAATGAGTTTCGCACATTCTTTCCTTGTGAATATCTGAAAGAGGAGAGAGTTGTAGGGTTGTTATTTTGCTGAGAGATCAAAGAAGTTACAGACATTCGCACCTTGTGAATATTTGAAAGAGAAAAAGAGTTGCAAGTGTGCCGTTCTGTAAAGGGTTTTAAGGAGTTGCATAATATATTCTCACCTTGTGAATTTTTGAAAGAAGAGAGTATCTGGCTGTTCTGATGAGAGTTCAAAGGAATTGCATTTCAGCAAAGCCTTCAGTGATTAAGTCAGACATGCCCACAAAGCTGACCAATGAACATGCCTCAAGCATGTTATGCAAATGAGGCCGATTTTGCTGTTCCGCACATTACCGTAATTATAAGGGTTAGAGGTGTCATTCATAAATAAGTAGATAGATCTCCCTGAGACCTTTAAAATGATATGCCATTTGTCTCTGAGAAGTGGATAGTTGCGTCGGAAATTGCCGGTTTTGAAGTGAAGAGAAATACTGCACGATGATTGGCTGTGACGCTCTGATGCAAAATCTTATGATAATGTGCTACGATTGAGGGATTTGTCTAGGCTAGATTCTCTGGATGAGGAATTGAGGACATTCTTGCCTTGTGAATATTTGAAAGAGGAAATAGTTGCGAGGTTGCTGTTCTGTTGAAAATTCAAAGGGATTGCAAGTATTCTTCCCTTGTGAATATCTGAAAGAGGAGAGAGTTGCAAGCTGGCTGTCCAGTTGAGTGTTTAAAGGAGACGCAAACATTATTGCCTTGTGAATATTTGATAGAGGAAAGATTTGCAAGCTTGCTATCCTGTTGTGTTCAATAGAGTTGCAAACTTCATTGCCTAGTGAATATTTGAAAGAGGAAAGAGTTGCATGCTTGCTGTCCTGGTGTGTGTTCAATAGAGTTGAAACATTCTTGTTGTGTGAATATTAGAAAGAGGAAAGAGTTGAAAACATTCTTCCTTGTGAATATTTGAAAGAGGAAAGAGTTGCATGCTTTCTATCCTGGTGAGTGTTCATTGTTCAATGGAGTTGTAACATTCTTGTCTAGTGGGTATTTGAAAGAGGAAAGAGTTGTAAACATTCTTCCTTGTGAATATTTGAAAGAGGAAAGAGTTGCAAGCTGGTTGTCCAGATGAGTATTCGAATGAGTTACAAATGTTCTTCCTTGTGAATATTTGAAAAAGAAAGAGTTGCAAGGTTGCTGTCCTGGCGAGTGTTCACAGGAGTTGCAAACATTCTTCCTTGTGAATATTTGAAAGAGGAAAGAGTTGCAAACATTCTTCCTTGTGAATATTTGAAAGAGGAAAGAGTTGCAAGCTGGCTGTCCGAATGAGTGTTCAAGTGAGTTGCTAACGTTCTACCTTGTGATATTTGAAAAAGAAAAGAGTTGCAAGGTTGCTGTCCTGGCGAGTGTTCAGAGGAGTTGCAAACATTCTTCCTTGTGAATATTTCAAAGAGGAAATGGCTGCAGACTTACTGTTCCAGGGAGCATTCAAGGGAGTTGCAAACATCTTGGTCTGCTGAATATTTGAAGGGAGAAAGAGTCGCTAGCTGTCTGTCTTGTGGCTGATATTGCCTCCTTCTGAATATTTGAAGTGAGTTCAAGTATACTTGCCTTTATCAGCGCTTCCAATATTCTCTTGTCTTGAATATATCTGTAGTAATTTCTGCCTTGACATGAATTGCAAGCATTCTCTCACTGGCATTCGTCTCTGATGAGTATCTGGCTATTTCACTTGGATATTTGGTGCCAGTTTTCCTTGTTTTTGATACTATGGTTTTAGCATTTATTAACTTCAGCCATAATCATGAGCTAGCGCTTTCATTTGCCTCTTTTTGCTTTGCTTGTTAGATTTTCATAATTTCATAATTCCTTAGATCCATGATATATTATTACAAAGTGTTGGAAAAAAGATAAATGGATTATTTTTAGGGTAATCGAGTTCTTCATTGCTCTCAGGCCAAGTGCCAAGAACAGGGATTTAATCTCTATTTAGACTTCAGTTATTGATCTGCGTTTTGATCAGTGATCTGCTTTTGAGAGCAAATCAATGCACAATCCCAGCGGGCGGCCTAAAGGACAGAAGCTACCTGTTCCATGAAATGCCGGGAGTCCTAACAACATGCTATCAACATGACACAACACTAGGTCAGTCACACAGCCGTTAAGCTTACATCATCCAAACTGCAGAATCGCAATCTGAATGAGTGGATTATCAGGGATCTCGCTGGCTAATGTGCAATGAACATGGACTACGTTATGATTTATTGCTATTAGCCATAGCTAATGTGGTCCTTCATTTCTTCCAAGTCCTTCAGAACATCCACACAGCCAAGAATGCTATGGCCAAACACAAAGAACGATGTATCTTAGCACCGGGAATAATATTTCTCAATGCGTAACAAAAAGTGGATAAGAGTTAAATCAGAGAATCATGGACTGTTAGATTTTGAAAGTGAAATTCATCATGAGTTCCAGCACACTGAAACCTCGCATCCACTCAGCAAAGACAGGAGATACCTTGTCTGCTGGCAGGCGTCACAGTCTCTCCGTTAGTCCGAACGTGCGAGGATTGCACGAGAGGAAGTTATCTCCTTGTCGGGTTTTTAGCAAATCGGATGAGAATGTAACGAGAGGTCGACCTGGGTCAGGAAAAGTTTCTTCTACGGTTTATGAAGAGTCAAAAAGAGGATCTACTCCTAGTGGGGATGTCAATACTCGTGATGGTCGAGAGAGTGCGAAGACTGATTCACGGATAGAGATTCATGTCATGGATGAAAATGACGCTGAGACTGATTTGGATGCAGATTTAGATGCAGTTCGGTTAGCGCAGAGGAGGTCGAAAGGGAGGTCCAGCAGTTTGCCAAATGGGATTTTGAGGAATCACCTTAAACCGATGCATTCTTTAATGGATATTTCTGAAGATGAAGATACAAGTTACGAGCGCAAGGGTCGGAGGGAGCGACGAGTGTCATTTAGTGTCCCTGTGAATGAAAATGGCATTTCAGAGACTGTTAAATCAGCTCCGTCAAGCCAGGACCTAAAGGGATTATCCAAACTACAGGTGCAGGTTGACCGAGATCCGTTACCCATTGGGTCCTCTGTTTTCCAACAGGTCATGGCCGAGGTCGGACCGCCAAAAGATCTCGCTCAAGAGGACAATTCTCCAAACGCTTCAACGAAAAAGAACGAAAAAGTAAAAACTTTGCATATTACGAAGAAAGACAAAAGAAGGTCGAATTCTAAATACAACCAGTGATAAATTCTGTGATTAGACATTGGGCAAAGAACAATTACTCTATAAACAGCTATTTTGTAAAAATGAACAACTGCACATGTTTATGAACTATTACTTTACTTGGAGAACTTAAATGACATATGCTGTTCCATAATATCACTTTTAAACTGGAATTCTAATTTCTCACATCAGTACTGTGAGGAATTAATCAAATGATATTTTGTAATTGAAGACTTATCGTATGCGTCATAGCGTATGCTTATTGTGTATATATCCTTGGACGTTTGAATGGCTTATGTAAACTTCATTTTACGTCAGTCTTCGGATTATTGTGAGGTAACTGACAAATGACAAAGTGCTTCATTGAAGGTTAGTTCAGGACTGAGTGAGTAATTGAGTATATTGTAAGCAGAGAAATACTCTGATTGTAAGTGCTGTGCTTAGGATCATTTACGTCAAATGCTCCATTGGGTTTTATTGATTTTCTTGTCATTTGCCTGTTAGAATTCATTTGTGTCATAATGAAAATGTTGTTAATACTTAATAGGCCTGTAACTTCACCTGGCGTGTGAGGGTTCTGGGTTATAAACTAATTTTATTGAATAAATTAATGCAATGTACAAGTATTTTATTCTTAAGGCATTCTTTCAGATCTTTGGAGATTGGCCGGCCGAACACTTTCAAAAATAACTTTCAATTTGGTCTTGAGACATCACTGGCTTAAAAATGTTTTGTTTGTGTCAGTTATGGTTAATCAGTTGATTCAGTGCATATTATGTATAGCAGCATAGGTGTCAATAAACAAACTAATTAAATGACTTAAGGTACTCATCAAATAAGAAGATTAGGAGACCAACAGAAAAGTGTCAATAACATGGCAAAGCCACTTTGGCTGATTGAAAAGAAGAATTTTTTTTTTCAAGTGGACTGCCTATCTGCAAAGAGCTCTCGGAAGGTTTTTTTAAAACAGAAAAAAAAATCAATGTTAACTGGTTTAAAATGTTTTTGTGGGCCTACATTGAGGCTTTATTTGATGTTTGAATTATAATTCAGTGAGTAATTTTATCAAAGAAATGTCATAACCACAAGCGCCTGAATTTATGGCGTCATGACAGTAGCAACATAAAATTATTTAAGAAAAAAAATTGTAGTTGGTTTTAAATGTTCAAGCAATGACTGTTAGGCCCATGTATCATAATATTTATATGAAACAGATTTATGAAATTTAGATACTGTGGAAAAAAATCTTATATAAATTATCAGGTTCAAGGTTTTGAACTAATTGTGAAAAAATAGTAATTTAACTGTGGAGATAACATAATCGTAATGATCGACCCCATTCAATTCATGCATCACAATAGAGCAGAAACACATGAGTTATAGATCTATATTTAGAAACTCCTCAACTCTACACAGAAACTGATGACTCATTTTCACATTGTGTTAGAAGACCAAAAGAAAGATAGAGGTTGGAATTTGGATGATTCCTTCTTAGCAGATAGTTGTGCTATAGCGATCATCTGATATGCCAATTACAAAAAACCTTCCGCAATTCTGTGAAAAAATTTGCCGCAAAGTCTCTGACATAAGCTTATCAATAAAACAAGGAACATAAAATTTCAGGAAAGCATGGTGTGTTGCTTATATTTTTGTGCAACACATTCTTGCTTCTTATCAAGCCTTTTTACCCTGCTCTGTTAAGATAACCCACTTCCATCCAATTATAGATTTTTTTTTCATATTGGATAAATCAATGAAAGTTGGTCTTAAAAATCAATCAATGGGCGATTATCTCCAAGATTGATCAATGAAGGTTGATTTCAAGGTTTCGTGGAAAGATACAATCATTTGGCTGTCACGAAAAGGTCTTGTACAACTGAGCTACTGCATTAGTAATGAGAAGGCTAAAAACAAAACCAGTTCATTTCTGTGGTCTTTGCCAATTTTAAAAATGCATGCTTTTTTTAAAGGGTCTTAACTGCAATCAGTCTTTGATATCTTTTTTTATTTATTGAGTTGTAGATTCCATTCTACGGCCAGTGTCTGTCTCGATGCTTTTTGTGCTTAACCAGTTAGTGGTTTGTATCAACATGTATACACTTAGTGGTTCGTATCAACAGATATAGGCCGACTTCCAGACTGATTTCAAATTATATGGCCATGCCGCAGTGCATTGTTATCAAACTGTCAAGATTTCTTCGTCAAACACTCATTTTTGTATCTTCCACTTGGATATTTCTGAGCATCTATTTTTTTTTTGGATTTGTAATAATTTGAGTTATAACTCTGAAATATGTAACGTTCAACAGCAAAATCCATGATGCTCTTTTGATGGTAGTATCTTGAGTAAGCCATCAGGAATTTCTTTGTGTTTGTACTCTTCTCCAGTCTTCCAATAATACGCGGATCCACACGGATCATCTCCTTTCAGACAAACCCAATCTCCGTGGTTGTTTCTCCGCAGAATTCTACTGGTCGCCCCTGGGACATTTTTAAATGCTGCGTAACCATTGCAGGCGTAAGGCAGTCTCGTGTAGGGCCCTGAACATCCTCCGTACGCGCTTCCGTTGATAGCCAAGCGAGGACAGCTAAGACTCTGAAACATGGAGGGAAACTTACATAGAGAACTTTAAAGTATTGATCACTAAAATACAGCATTAAACATCTATATAGGGCCTATATGTGATTTTGACATGTCATGAGCTTCATGACTCACAGGGCACAAATCTCCCAGTGAAGTATTGCTTTTCTTCCCCATAGATTGTGGCTTGGTGATATTTAGGCAAATTAGATTATTTCAATTTCTGTTTATGATAGCAAACATTACTTTCAACTTATATATTATGGCCCTCTACTGATTATTATTATGTGGGCTAGTCCCTGCTGAAATAGGTAGAGTGTTAGTTAATGATTTCTTTAAGTTGAGAGAACTTACCAGATCATAATGCTGCACAGAGGAGTCATTCCGACAAGCACTGGTATACCTGAAGTAGAAGAGATAGCAGTTTTCTGTTTTTGTCGCTGTGAGGTAGTCCATCCCTTTGCAGCCGTCAACAGAGAGACACTTCTGCAGACATTCCATGAGGCTGTACACTGAGTGTGTTTCGTAGATGTTCGATGCATTTGCCACTTGCTGGGTTCCAGCACAGTTCTCGAAAAACTCTTTCTGGGGAGCTCCTCTACTGTAAAAATAGTCACAAGGACCACATTCAAAGTTGTCAAGAAAAAAGACAATTTGCAAAAGCAAAATTTTCAGTACCAATATCACCATTGTGGCAGCTGAATTAAAGTGGTTAAATTCATTGTACAGATTGTACTCATGGTCATAAATGTATTAATTAGTTTTGAATAATTAAGGGTTTGTTGATGTTGATTTAGTGTTGTTGCTCATTTTACATCTGGTGCGGTTTGCTTAATGGTTCTGTCACTCATGCCACATTAATCATTTATATGGCCTTGAAAAGTTTCTGAAGGAGCCAATTGATCTAAAATTATATTTCTGTATTCGCAGATAAAGTGTCAAAGCTTTGCTCAAGCAAATAGAAATGTCTCTTATAGCTGTTTGCCGATTGGCGGTCCGAACAGTTACAAAATTATCTTTCAACTTGGTTGTGTTGTGTCACTGGCTTAAAAATGTTTCGTTTGTGTCAGTTTTGGTTAGTCAGTTGATTCAGTACTTATCATATCTAGCAGCATAGGTGACAATGAACAAACTGATTTAATGATGTGAGGTACTTCATCAAATATGATGTGAGGTACTTCATCAAATAAGAAGATTAGGAGACCAACAGAAAACTCAATGACATGGCATAGCCAGTTTGTATATTGAAAACAAGAAAATTAATTTTTCCTGTGGACCGCCAATCTGCAAAGAGCTCTAAAACCTCTACTGGAGCATTAGGGTGGCCCAAAAAACAAAATTTTTGATTTTCTATTCGCATACCCCCTCATTTTAGGAGAAATTGTGAAAAAAGCACCCTGTAAAAATTTCAAGAAAATCGGTTAAGTCTTAGGGGTCTCTCAAGGCCCCTCCATTCTTAGCAAAAAGGAAAATTTTAACCATTTTCGCAAATACGCGGTTCCTCATAACTTAGTCAATTTGTACAGTACTGCATTTCCAATACCATGGTTGGATAGGGCTAAAACAGCTGGGTGGCCAAGGGGCTTAAGTGCCCGCCTGCTCCGCTGAAGGTCTTTGCCTGCATGGGTTCGAACCCCGGGTGGGGAACCCAAAATTTTCAGTGAACCTTCATGAGCAAAATCCCAGCTGGATGTCGTTCGGATGAGACGTTAAATTGGCGGCCCCTTGTATCAGTGTCTATGCTGGGCAAGTAAAAGATCCCTCACATGGGGTAAATGTGTAACATGTTGAGGACTCCTGCTCTCTCTCCCATCTCATCAATCAACCCTCGTGAGCGCCCAGAACTGGGCTTAGAGGGCTGCACTTACCATATCTATCTATATCTATCTATCTATCTATCTAAAAAAGAGCTTCAATTTGCATACCAACATTATTGGTCTAAGATAATATCTCAACTCCCATGGTCTTTTCAGTTTACACTTTTCGTGAATGAAATTGTTGCTGAACGACCGATCCTGATAAAAGCCAGGCTTTTTTTTTTTTTTGCTTTAAATTGCCATGATTCTTATTTTCCCAGTTCAAGAATGACCAAATATTTAAAAAGAAAAGATATTTGACCATGGGAATGCCCGGTTTATGAGTGATGAAATTTTATGTTGAAGTTTGTCGCAAACACATAAAATAGCAGTCGGGAATCGTAGTATTTCAAATTCATATCTTCATCCAAATTTATTACAGGGCACCATGATGGGTACCACTTGAAAGACAATATTCTTATGTTTCACATGATATAGATTATGTTGTCCTATATTTAACTCTTATGAAGTTAAACTATGAAATGCAACAGCCCCTCTCCGATGTTTTCAGCACTTTTGACAAAATCTAACATTAAAACTTTACAGCTCATAAAGCGGGTTTCTCCATGGTAAAAAAAAAAGTTTTATGCTTTATCGGGTCATCCTGCCTTTTGGAGAATAAGAACATGTTAATTGACAGTGAAATTTAATGGAAATCTTTTCTTGAACAGGTTTAGTCATTCAGTAAACACTTTCGCACATTAGCACTGTCAGCTGAAGAGTCCATGGGAGTCAAGATATCATCCTAGACCATTAATGTTGGTATGCAAATTGAAGCTAATTTTGATACCTTTCCAACCATTGCAATTAGAATGTTGTTCATTAAAAATTCACAAAGTTGTGGCTAACCGCGTATTGGCGAAAATGGTTGAAATGTTTCTTTTTGGTGAGAATTGAGGGGCCTTGAGAGACCACTTAGACTTGACTGATTTTCATGAAATTTTAACAAGGTGCTTTTTTCACCATTTCTCCTAAAATGAGGGGGTATGCGATGTGAATTTCAGAAAAAAAAATTTTCCTGTACATTTTTAGGCCACCCTACTGGAGCATTTGTGTCTGAGAGGTGAATCGGACCACTGGTGAACTCTCAGCAGTACCTATTAGTGACCCTTTCTATATAACTGTCAAGATTCGGTTTAGGTAAATCATAGAATTTCAAGAAGTGCAAAAATTTGACATGAATTTTATGAAGGTATTTCCATGGTAAGGAATCAAACTGAATGTTTTATGTGAAAGAACGATGAAGTGCCAATCACGTTCTTTTCAATGTGCGATCAAAGAAATGCAAAAAATAAGCATACATGCAGCTTTTGTTTTACTCAAAGAGGTAGCGTGAGTGTGGTCTGGAATTTCCATTTGTAATGTAATAATATTTAATGTTTACAAAATGTGTCATAAAATGGTCATTTCAAATGAGAAATTCAGCTCTCTTGTTTGACTCAAGCTCCACCTTTCAAATCTGATAATCTGTGATGGATTGAGTTGAATTTATGGATATTTGTGACCTACTGCACCAAAATAATTCAAAGTTGGCAATCTGTATTTCTCACAAATGAGTAAAATGTGTTAAAAGCTCACAGTTTTTCAGCTGCTAGTTCCAAGTTTTAGAAAAGTAAAGTGATAAAAGCATTTATTGACCATATCACAGGCAGCAGCCATTGAGGTAATGAGCTAAGATCTAGTCTATATACACAAAGAAGGTGCCTCACATGAGAATTGGGTAAAAATAAACAGGGCCAGCTTGTAGGGCTTCTCACATCACTATTATTTAGATAAAACATTTAACCTGCCTGACATGAGTTCATCACAATATTTGACAATGTTTTGAAGTGTTACCTGCATATATTACATCTTCAACATCTTAGAATTCCTGTTTAAAGTGCTGGGCATGGCTCAGAAGCCATTGAGAAATTCAGAAGCCCTCGGTGACATCTGCATGCTCCAGTAAGTCAGTTGACCCGGGGGCCCTGAGAGGATTTCATTGTCTATTAATCAGAAATGGCTGTACCCATGATAACAGCATTTGTGATTTGGCAGTTTAAGCAGGTGTGGAGAGCTGTGGGCATGGTTGAGAGACCAAGCTGTGATTGACATCGGATCAATTGATTGACTAATATACTGAACAATTGGAAGGCCTTCCTATGTTTCAGTATGTCACAGTTGTGTTTTCTCTGTTGATTAATTATTTTGACAATAACAGAAACTTACAACACCAAAACAATAACTCAATTTGGGGATTATTTCAAGGTTGATCAATTTTTAAAACACTCCACCATTGGCTGAATGCTTTCATGACCTTTGATGGTCTGATTACTTTGCCCAGATCAGATAAACCAATGAGATGAGACACAGAGGTCATCCAGGGCTTCTGATAGGATCACCAATATCAGGAGTGAGGCACCTTCTATGTGTATATAGACTAGATCTTAGCTCATTACCTCGATGGCAGCTGCCTGTGACCATATGAAGTGATTAAAGCATTTATTGACCATATTAAAACCATATATTCAATAATATTTACAGTTCCATCACAATTGTGCTGTATACAAATGGCAAGCTGACGCCAATGGAGGCGTATTTGTCTTTATCAATTTCACAACTCTAAAGTAAGTAAAATTAAAAGTAAGTAAGTAAAATTTTATTTGAAAGTCGGTAATATAAACAGTTAAACAAAAATAAGTCCCCCTCTGGATGAACTTGAATATCTCAAAGGTTTCATCCCTGATTTTTATGGCAGTTGGCTGAATTATATCTTTTTTTTTTATATCAACCTTTCATGTGTGTATTTATAGCTCAGTCAGTGGCATTATTCCTGGCTGAGCCAGCAGCCCTCGAGTTAGTTCTACCCTTGTTTTCTAAAATCTCAGGCTTTTCCAATGGATATCAATAATTTCACCATGCAAGGGAGCCACCAGCTTCGTAAACTTCATTATGTTTTTGGAGAATTTGTTTCTCAATCATATTTAGAAGAAAAGTAGGGACTTCTTTTGTAATAGTTTTACAGTTTAGGTTCCTTGGATGCAATAAAAAATCATTTGAGTGGAGTTTAAACACCTTTTGGTAAAGATGAATGAAATATGTGTATGTACAGATGATAATGAAAGTTAAAAATTACATCGATTTCAGACTGCATAGAAAGCAGTCACCACATTGACATTTAAAATCAAGATCTTAAAAATCATCCAAAAAAACATCAGGTAAGGGATTCCATAATAAAAGAGCACCTTGGTAGCGAAAAGAATTGTGACCATACATTCCTGTATTGTAATTATTTTGTCTCAGTCTTACACTGTTTCGCAGACAATATAATAAGATGACTTCCTGGAAAACGACTCAAACTCAGACTCCTTAGGTCTCCTTAAT
This sequence comes from Platynereis dumerilii, assembly GCA_026936325.1. Classification (NCBI taxonomy): domain Eukaryota; kingdom Metazoa; phylum Annelida; class Polychaeta; order Phyllodocida; family Nereididae; genus Platynereis; species Platynereis dumerilii. The sequence goes on along the minus strand of JAPTHN010000011.1, from coordinate 7,180,467 downwards.
TTCGAATCTGACTCCGATTCCCGACTCCTCTTATCTATATTATTGGACACAAATATATGTAGTTTGTGGTTCGCAGAAAGAAAATATTTATTCTACTATGTTTCTCTATCATTTTGCCTGTGAATACTTTTTTTTTGAAGAGTCAAAGAGTCACAAGATTAATTTCCGACTTCGACTTCACCTGAAAGTCAAATTTCGACTCCGACTTCTACTCCATCCAAAAACCTCAGACTCCACGACTCCGACTCCAAAGTCCTGGCTACCATGTCAGGTGTTTTAAGTCTATTACTATAACAGCTTCATTATTAAGTGAAGCAAACAAAAAGGCACTTGATGACACTGAAAACCATTCTGACATAAAAGCCACATTTATGAAGCTAATTACTGGTTATATTTTACTTTGGCACATTGCTGGAAAGTGTAGACAAAAAATTTAAAATCGCTAATCATAATAATCTGGATATAGGTCTGATATAAGTTATTATCATATTATTATTATTATTAAATGAGTACTTCTGTGCTTCTTAACATTATTTGGTAATAACTTGCACAGTTGGAAAGTAAATATATCTCAACAACAAAATCCATGATTTGTAGGGGAGAGAGAACCATCAGGAATTTCCCTGTCCGTCTCTGGACTCTTCCAAAAAAACCCCTGTCCGCACTGGTCGTCTGCTCTCTGACAAACCCAATTTCCCTGTGAATTTCTCTTCAGCATTCGGCTGGTTGCCCCTTGGACACTTCTAAATGCAGCATTTCCGTTGCAGTCGTATGGCAGTCTCATGTAGGGCCCTCCGCATCCTGCATACATGCTCCCATTGATTGCTAAACGAGGACACCTGAGACTCTGAATCAAAAAAATTAAAAATTCTGTCGTTAGAGAGCAATTGTGTCTGTAAAATATTACGTTTGATTCTGGCGTTTGAGTCGGAGTTCCTAACACCAAATAAACTTCGGAAACTGACTAACTGAATTGCAGCAGTAAGAAAAATAATGTGCACAAGGCAATTTAAAGGGCATTCTGCACATCATCTAACTACTGATCTGAAGGCCTGGTTATCTTGTTTAACTGTTGCTAGTACATAACAGGGCATACAAAGGTAGCAACACATTGATGAAGCAAGTGTTTTGTCCTAATTGCTGACCTCTTGTTGTTTTGACAAGTTCTCAGAAAGCTATAAATAGATCTGGGGTGGGGAAGCCCCTTAATGACATCACAGGAGTCCCTGTTTCCAGTTTTTCTGGGATGGTTTTCCTGGGTCTCTAAAATGGTATTTAAACAATATGCATGTTCCTGTAAAGTTGACCAACTCAATCTTTGGCAAATTAAGGTACTGGCGGAGCTATAACACAATCTTATACTAGCAATTCTATATTTGATGGCAGACAGAAGAATTCTGACTTCTCTGTTTATGTTCTATACTGATTTTATGTTGGGTGACCTCTGGGAAATAAGCTGCAACTCATTTTAAAAAGCATCACTCACCAGATCATAATGCTGCACAGTGGAGTCATTCCGACATGCACTGATGTACCTGAAGTAGAAGAGATTACAGTTTTCTGTTTTTGTCGCTTTAAGGTAGTCCATCCCTTTGCAGCCGTTAACAGAGAGACACTTCTGCAGACATTCCATGAGGCTGTACACTGAGTGTGTTTCGTAGATGTTCGATGCATTTGCCACTTGCTGGGTCCCTGCACAGTTCTCAAAGAACTCGTTCTGGGGAGCTCCTCGACTGTGGAAATAGTCACAGGGACCACATTCAAAGTTATCCAGGAAAAAGACAATTTGCAAAAGCAAAATCTTTGCAAACCTCACCATCGTGGACTTGACAGCTTAATCAAGGAGTGTGACCAACTGACCATGAAACTGATAATGTCTGATATTGTACACAAGTCAAGGTCAGTAAAGATTCTTAATTAGTTTTAAATAATTAATGGATGTTAATTTGGTCTTGTTTATAATGCACAATTTGCTTTGTTATCTTGTCACACTGGCATATGCCATGTTAATTATTTACACTGATGAGGGTGACCTTGATCAAGTGTCCTTGAGCCAATTTCAATTGATTGGAAATTCGCCTGCTCTCAACTTGCTAAAATCCGACTTTTTTTTCAGATTAAAATATCTTAATTTCTGCAGTCACAGCTAAAGTGTCAGAGCAATGTCCTAGCTAATGAAAGAAAAACCTCTTCAAAACTTAGTCAAGAGCATACATTTATTTCTTAGAGACCTATAGTTTTAAAATTTCTCAAGTCCCTTTAACGTCATTTGCTGATCTTGCATAATTTTGTCAGAAACCAATATATTTGAATATATGGTACAACTCAACTTTTCGGCAATGAAACTTGATGAAAGACACATGGAAGATGCATTAAAATGTGAAAAGGATACGTCTTGGCACGAGCATTTTCATGATACTGTGAAATATCTTTTTGTGTAATTTCATCAGATTCGGATTTACCAAGTTAACAAAGTTTTTTTTAATTAAATTCACAGAATTTTGATGTGTAATGTGACTTTGCATTGCCCTTGTCTGCAATTTGGAAAACACCAGCTCTATTATAAGTTCTTATCTTTGTGAGATCTCTGGCAAGACAGGAAGACCATCTAGCTTTTATACAAACCTGAATATGCATCATATTTGTTGGAAACATGCAATCCTTCTTTTACCACTTAGTATCTTTCACTAGTCAAACTTAATGAGACCTAATGTATGGGTTTCACTAGGAGAGGGATTTTTGGGTCTGAATAGGATGCGTCTTGAGCCTGTGGGGCACTTACATCCTAGTATAATATATTTGCTAATTCAATATGTAATGCATCAGGAATTTTAGAATTATTGTTCTCCAAAGTTATATGTCTCTTCTACTGTTCTGTGTTCTCAAGAAACCGAATGTAGAATTGATACATGTAAATGATTTTTGAAATAAGAACATTGCTGTTATTCTTAACTGGAAACTTACAATGTTGGAAGATATGATATTTCAAGGTTCACATGTGAGGGAAACAGAGGATTACTTGATGTGATTGTTGTTGTCAATTCCTCGACTGGTGTCAAAGATTCCTGTGATTTTTAGTAAAGTTTGCTGAATTATAAGCATGCGTATTGAACTTAAATACATGTGTGTATTTGAGGCTCAGTGACATTATTCCTGGCTGAGTCAGCAACTTTTGAGTGAGCGTACCCTTGTTTTCAAATATATGTGGCTTTTCCATGGATATGATCAATTTCACACTGCGGGGAGCCACCTACTGATCATACTTCATCAAGTTCCTGGAAAAAAAATGTTTCTCAATCCTAGTTAGTGGACAAATGAGGACTCATCTTGTAAAATCTTTTATTGTTGAGGTTCCTTGATCAAGCTGCAATTACACAGCGACAAGTGCTGTTAATCTGCAGGCCTTCAGACTGGTCGGATTTCATAAAAGTCTAGAGATCTTTTGAATAGTCAAGCCTTTGTGAAGGGGGACTTATTTTGTTGAACTGTTTACCATTATGTGAAGTCAGATTGCACCTATCACTTATTGTCTCTGTTTAATAAAGTATCTTATGAAACAATTCTTGGATTACATTTGTCTTAATATGATGCCATAGAAAACAACACAGCCAAGTTTGCACACAAAATCTGCCTTTTTTAGGTAGAGTGCCTGAAACTAAAAAATGTTTAGTACATTTTGGTGTATTTATGAAACTTACTGTTTTTATTTCCTTGTGGGATATCTCATTATTGTCAAGCTTGGTAGCAGCATGACCCTGACTTGAGAGACTCATGGTATAGTAATATATTATGATGGCCAATGTAGTTTGCAAATAGCTTTTTAAAGAGGTAGCTCAAAGAGGACTAGCCTTAATTACCATTATAAAAATACTGAAATTTATTAAATATTCAGGGGCACTTGACAATCCTGCACAAACACAATTGTTTAAATTACAAAGGCCTCTCGAAATGTTGTGGTCATATCTTGTGAGAACTGTATTTTTGCAGATTGTGTTTTTACTACACTTTTTCAATTGTGGTCCTTGCAATTATTTCCACAGTCGAGGAGCTCCCCAGAACGAGTTCTTTGAGAACTGTGCTGGAACCCAGCAAGTGGCAAATGCATCGAACATCTACGAAACACACTCAGTGTACAGCCTCATGGAATGTCTGCAGAAGTGTCTCTCTGTTGACGGCTGCAAAGGGATGGACTACCTCACAGCAACCAAAACAGAAAACTGCAATCTCTTCTACTTCAGGTACATCAGTGCTTGTAAGAACGACTCAACTGTGAAGCATTATGATCTGGTGAGTTGAAATTGCAGAACATGTCAAAAGAATATCTTATTATATGTGGAAATATGAGATTTAATTGCTGCACATTTTATGGAAGAATATGTAATGCATGATGTATTTCGAATTCTGAGTTGTTGTGTCCTCCGCCAACCCCTGGTTCGGAGAAATAAGAAGTAGAATAAATTGGTTCAACAACATTACTGCATGCCACTGAGGGAGGTTCTTGTTACTCCTAAAAGCCAACTTATGAACTGGTTGATGAGCAAATTAATTAGACCTGTATATCATATATAGATGGGGTTAAAAAAATAATATTTACAAAGTGTATGATGAACTGAGAGAGCAGCATCTTGTAGAGAATGAACTTGTGTTGTTCTTTTCCCTTTGCAGAGTCTCAGATGTCTGCGTTTGGCTTTCAACAATTCCATGTATGCCAAATGTCACGGCCCTTACACAAGATTGTCTCACACTTGCAGTGGATACCCGGCATACAATAATGTTCCTGGGGCAGCCTTAAGAATATTCCAGAGGAAGTCCTCTGGCCAGTGGTTCTGTAATGTAGGCTACCTTCCTTGTGGACTCTCCTTTTTCTGGGGCAGCTCAGAGTTTGATAGACAAGTGCCCGATGGTTTGCTCAAGACAGATGGCACTCACGGATTTTGTTGTTAATTTTCTGAAAGCTATGTCAATCTATTGTGAAACATTTGTATTTTGTTTTGAACTGTTAAGTTGGTCAATAAATTGAAATTGAAATTGAATGTTTTTCAATTTTCAACTTAAGCCTACTGACAGATATCATCTATGTTTCTGACCAGTATCATCCATATTTTTTACCAGTATCATCCAGATATCTGACCAGTAGTATCTTAATCTCTGACCCGTATCATCTGAATATCTGACCAGTATAACCTGTATATACATGTAACTGCACAGATGACCAATCAAATCTGTTGTTTGGTCTTAGAATGAATTCACACCGACACTCGGTGGACATCGGTGGTAGTTCTGGTGGACTCGGTGGAGGTCCCGGTGGGGTCCGGTGGAACTCGGTGGACCTCGGTGGGGGGTCCCGGTGGGGTCCGGCGGAACTCGATGGACCTCGGTGGGGTCCGGTGGACCTCGGTGGAGGGTCCCGGTGGGGTCCGGTGGAACTCGGTGAACCTCGGTGGGGGGTCCCGGTGGAGGTCGGTGGAGGGTCCCAGTGGGGTCCGGTAGAGGTCGGTGGTGGGTCCCGGTGGGGTCCGATGGAACTCGGTGGACCTCGGTGGGGGGTCCCGATGGAACTCGGTGGGGGGTCCCGGTGGTAAACTCGGTGGAACTCGGCGGTGTCCGGTGGTACTCGGCGGTGTCCGGTGGTACTCGGCGGTGTCCGGTGGTACTCGGCGGGTGTCCGGCGGGGGTCTGGTGGTTGTCCGGTGGTAGTTAGGCGGTAACTAATGTTAAACCCATAACTGTTGTTGTCTCTCTGGTGTCCTCTGCCAGAATGCCCTCAATCCACTCTTCGGCTCGGTTTTATTGACTCATTCCGCATACTAATGAGCAGCATCACTGTGACATCACAGGGCTGTGACATCACAGTGGTGTGACATCACAGCAGTGGCCACCTGGTGGATATCTGTCACAAACCAGTTTTGGCGGTTTCTTTGAAAGCACCATCACTTCCAGAGCTTTCTATCTCCCCATAGTGAAATAGAAATGACTTGACTACTTGACCAATATTTAAATTAGCTTCATGAATTGCTAATTAGCATATTTTACCCCTCTCAAAGAAGATCAAGTGCCCAAAAATGACCAAGAATTGAGACAGAAATCACCCAAAAATGCCACTTTTTCGACCAGTTTCCGAAGGAAATAGAACGACATCACAACTCCAAAAATGTACACCAAGTTCCCTCGGTCTTCAGTAACTTCTAACCATTGAAGTGAATTACATTTCAAGTTGTTTCTTCATTTTCCAATGACTTCTAACCACTGAAGTTTGCCGTTTTATGACTCTGACGGTTGACCCAAACCTCTGCCAGTACTTGAAAACCTGTTTGATTAAATGGACCACCATCTCATTTCATACTCCCCCTCTTAGATTCGAGCTCGTCCCTGAGCTCCTAACTGATACAAAATACCAATAGACCACCTCTTCGGAACACCGGACGGAGCTTGTTCACCATATATTTTTTTTACAATGAAATTTCAAAAATCTTCGAAATATCAAAATTTGCAAATTTAGCATTTCTTCCTTTTCAGACTGTCAATTTCTTTACGCATTTCAATTATGACCCGCTCAGCCTCCTCCCTTTTCTTCACCTCTGCTTGGAAATTTGCTCTTTCCTGCCTTCTGCTCCTCTCCGCCTCCTTTACCAAAATCAATGCGTTTGAGTATTTTCCAAGCTGCTACCTAATGAAGGCGTTGTACAACCCCAATGCCGGCCGTGATGAGGGAATGAAGTTCATTGGATCAAATGACCTGACCTCTGGGGGAATTATAGCATCCCCCAGAATGAGGTCCTCCTCACTGCTTTCCCATCCCATAGGAACTCTCGGTGTCCCAAACAGATGCCTTTCGGTCTCATCCTTGTCTTCCCTCTTCTCCAGCTTTCGTTGTCTCGCTTCTTCCTCCCTCCTCCTCTGTCGCTCAATCTCTTCTTCTTCCTTCCGTTTCTTTAACTGTTCTTCTCTGACTTCCTTCTCCTTCTTCTCTGCTACCGCCTCTTCTTCCTTCTTTTTCCTTAACTGCTCTCCCGCTTCCTTCTTCTTTTGTCTGTCATCCTCTGCTTCCTTCTTCTTTCTAAACTTCTCTTCCGCTTCGTCTTCGTCCTTCTTCCTTCGCTTTGCAGCTTTCTCTCCCCTTTCCTTTTCCTCTTCGAGTTTCTTTCTCTCTTTCTCACTTCTTTCCTCTTCTTCCTTCCTTCGTCGTTCTCTCTCCTCCTTTTCCTTCTTCTCCTTCTCTTCCTTTTCCTTCTTCTCCTTCTCTTCCTTCTCCCTCTTCTCCTTCTCTTCCTTCTCCTTCTTCTCTCTTCTCTGTCTCCTCCTTCTCCTTCTTCTCTATCTCTCTTCTCCTTCTCTTTCTTCTCCTTCTCCTCCTTCTCCTTCTCTTCCTTTTCCTTCTTCTCCTTCTCTTCCTTCTCCCTCTTTCTCCTTCCTCTCTATCTCCTTTTCTCCTTCTCTTTTTCTTCCCTTTCCATCTCTCTTAGCCTTCCTTCTCTCCTTCTCCTTTCCAAGTCTATTTTTCCTTGCTCTTTCCTCTCCCGCAACATCTCTCCTTCTCTTTCCGGTGGCAAGTTTTCCTTGTCGGTCTTTATTCTCTTTATGTTGCCTGGATCCTTATAGTCCGTGTTCCTGACTCTCTTAGTAGAATACTTTCGTCCGGCGCCCCCGCAGGTCTCGGGCCTCCTTGTGGCCGTGGGTGGTAACACTAAGGTGAAGACCTCTATCCTTAGTGGCCAACATGAGACAGTGCGCATGCACGGTGTGTCCCCTACCTTACAGGGGAATATCAATGAACATGTCATTTACCATGATTCCAAACCGGATCGTACGTCAACCGGGTTACCAAGGTTCGCGTCCCTCAGCGGGAAACCAGGCTGAGATCGAAAAATTTGCGACTGGACTACCAAGATCTCAATGGACAAGGACATCTCCGGATGACTTGACTGACCCTGACCGCCCCCCGCATCTGTCAAAGACTGAAAATTTGCTTGTTATAAAAGGTGTCACACAATCACTGGAAGACCTATCATCTGTTGCTATCTACGAAAAAATTGCAGACCTTTGCGACACGACAATTGCAGATAGCCTGAGACGCCAAACCAATGGCACATTCCTTCTTAAACCTGCGACCTCTGACCAACAAGACAAATTGACCGGCACCCATGAGATAGCCAATACCAAAGTCGTCATTGAACCTTTTCAAAGATCAGGCAAAGGCATTATTTTCTCCAAAGAAAGTAAGACCTGCTCAGACAATGAACTTACAAATTGGTTTCACAAATACGGCATCGCAAAATTCAAACGTCTTGCTCACAAGAATGGTTATGAGTTACTTTTGCTAACATTCGAAGACGAAAGATTACCAAAGAAAGTACCTGTAGCCTTTGAATGGTGCAGAGTCTCTCCATACTTTCCTCATCCAAAACGCTGTTTCAACTGCCAAATGTATGGCCATTTTAGTCGTACATGCATCAGGCCAACAATTTGTGCCAATTGTGGTGATCATGGTCATGCACACACACACGATAAACCTCGCTCTAAACTTTCATATTGTGTCAACTGTTCAGGGAACCATCCTGCCTTTAGCCACAATTGCAAAGTCTTCAAGACGGAAAAAGAAATTCTACAACTACAAACTGAAAGACAACTATCCTTTCCCGAAGCCAAACGCCTTGTATGTATGTATGTATGTATTTATTTATTAAAGTCTCACTGTGTACAAGTACAAAAATAAATTAGCAGTAAAAACACATGCAAAAAAACACACCACTCAAAAAGTAGAGTTATGAGAGACTGAAGCAAATTACTTTAAAAGCACTGTCTAAAAACACTTGATAAAAAATGAAATTAAAAATTTAAAAACAAGATAAAAGGACTAGATATTAGCAATCATGAGTACTCTACTTGTAGAACAGGACCCGGACAAACCTTGCCTAGAAGCAGATTACCCAAAACCAGTTCTTCATTCATAACCACAGAGAAAGATTCATCTGGACAGGAACCTCTTCACAGATGTCTTACTGCAATTTCAGCAAGTGTGAGTTTCTGCAAAAGGACAGTGAAACGTAGCAAATGAAGTTCATCTGATTGGTTGAGGCATTGAATTACATGTCAAAAATCTAATTTGAATACTATAAAAACGTATTACAAAGCCTGTAACGTGTCTCACTGGTGTCTGGAATGTATTCAATGGACAGTGACTGTTAGCATTTTTAAACTGCTAATCTGATCAACTGATCAAACTCAGCTGGTCACTGAAGCAGAATAAGACGTTTCTCATTGCTTTCTACGTTCAATCTATGGATTTGGTGGACATTTGACTGCTCATAGACCAATCAGGCAAGCTTAAAATGATACGTGGACAGTCAGAAAACTTGTCAAGGAAACTCATACTAATTGAATTTGCAGTAATGAAAACACCTTCACCGCCTCGACCACCAGACCGACCAAGCAAGGAAGAACCTGTGAACTCCCCTGAATCACCGAAGAAGATGATCCAACAACGTCAAATTTTCTCTTCTGTTACCCAAGGGACTGAGAAGTCCCTCAACCTACCAAAGGAAAAAGATGTTACTCCAGATAACAAGACACCACCCAAGACTACAAAACAAAAAAGCTCAACAATCGGATTGCTACCTCACAAAGACAAGAGTAAAACGACACTCACCAACATCAAAAAAGAACTCCCCACTGGTCTCAAATTTCACATCAAGTCCAAAGATGGAAGACTGAAGGATGTATCACCATTTGTTAGCTACACAACAATGCTGAAGAAATTTGGAAAACCACACTCAGTCGATCGACAGCCTGACGGTAATTTATTGGTTCAAGCCTTTAATGCCACTCAGGCAAGGAAACTTCTTGAATTGAAAATTATTTCGGATGTACCTGTCAAAGTGACACCTCAAAGATCTCGATGCCACAAACCAAGATGAGATGACTCACTCAACATTACCACAAACCAAGTATGTCTCTAAATAGCCCAATCAGGTGCTGATGAGACGTAAAACACACACACACACACTTTCGTCCGGCGTGCGGTAACACATGCTTCCTGATCTCGTCAATCCTCTTATTCTTGTAGTAACAGTTGTTACACTCGTGCACATCAATTTCTTTCTCGTGATTGTGATTCCAATGTCTTTGAAATGAATCGTAGCGAGGAAGCAATGTGTGTTCACAACCCTCAGCTGGGCAAGGCTCCCCGGGTTTGAACATATCATGTACACTCTCCTCCTCCTCATCTTCGCTGGAACCAGAATCCTGGGAAATTTCTTGCTGCTTCTTCATGACGTTGGCAACAATACGGAATTACATTCGTAACTTTTCCTCCGAGATAGGAGACATTGATGGGGACAAGAACAAGTCTTGTTGTATGATTTCCATTATCTGCAACCGGAATGATAGGAGTTAATCAATGCAGTAACCCCCGAGATTTCTCAAAGTTTATTTTCTGCTTTGGTACGGCAAAAGCCGGTCTACATGGACTATACGTCTTTCGGACTCTCTTCTTATACAATAATTTATTTCGTCTATCTGCTTATCGACCTTCCACCCCTTTTTCCAAACAGTAGTAAGCTTCTTACATCTCCCCGGAATTCGCGTAGGATCGTACAACCAGACCAACTGACCGACACTGTGGTTTGTCCACTCACTGTCATTTTTGTGGCTCTAACCTGTCTCCAGTAATGTTCTCGACAAAAGAAGACTTACTTTTTTTATTTTCCGAAACATATTCTGCACGTACTGCGAGGAAAAGGTGTAAATATGACTCGTTTTTGGGTGTGCAGCTGCAGTACATGTACAACCGAAAAAGAGACTAATTTACACTACTGCTGTTGGACCCAAAATTACAACCCAGGATTGGTTAGGTGTAAAAAGTCCATTCTTGGATGTCTTGTGCCATCACTGTTATGCAACTTGTTACATCAGTGCTGAAGTGCTCCTCATGTGAGGAGTCCTTCTTTGGGCTTGATCTGTTCATGGAACATAGGTGTTCAATATTGTATGTTGTTGTACCTCATCACAAGTTCAGTTGGGTGTTCCAATATCAGGGCTGCTGCATTATGAGATGAACACGGGATGGGCCTTTATGGAACTGAACTGGGACGTATTTATGGCTGCCATCTGCAGAGAAGTCAGATTTGTATCACAGAGATCTATGGAATAATCTAAGAGGGTTCAGACCACCACAAACTCTGGCATATCCTTGAAACTACCTGTATCATGTTCTTGAAGATGAAAATCATTTTTTGTTCCATTGTGATACTTATAACGATTTACGTAATTTACTTTTAACCCGTGTTTTAGATTATTGTGTGGATTTTAACTTTTTATCATTACAAGAAAAATTTAAGTTGTTGATGTCCAAAGATTTAGTTAAATTTACCACAGAATATTTGTTTAAAGCTTTTCATAGAAGAAGAAGTTTGTCACAACTATGATGGTTTACTCCTGACCTTTGGAATTCCATAATTTGTGATGATTTTCATGGCACAAAGGTCTCAGTTTTGACTCACTAGAGCTTTCGTCCATCTCTCATGGACTTCCTCAGCTGTCTGACAAATGCTCAACTGGTCACATGAGGGTCAAGTCATGTGACAGGAGGTAGCAGAAAATGGGGGGGGGAGGTCCCAGCCTTGGTCCCGATTCAGAGATGGTTTGTTCCTCCGTATTTCCCCTATAATAACAAACTTATTCATGGAGGACTTTGAAAATAAGCCGATCACATCAGCGAAGAATCCTCCCAAGGTGTGGTACCGCTATGTCGATGACACGTTTGCTATATTACATGCATATGATATAAAAGAATTCTTAACAGCATCAATTCTGCAATTAAGTTCACGCATGAGGAGGAGACCTGTCGTTTCTGGATGTCCTTGTACACGTTCAAGAAGATGGTAGCACCAAGACAACTGTTTACCGCAAGAGTATGCACACTAACCAGTACCTCAACTTCAACTTGAATCACCATCTCGAACACAAACGGTCAGTTGTGCGTACTCTTGTCAATCGAGCGGAAAACCTGGTCACTCATGAGGAAGACAAAACGGCAGAACTGCTACATGTGAAGAACGCCTTAAGGTGACTACACTGCACATACTTCTGAGCAGCCTGGTTGCCTAGCAACATAGCGTCACAACTGCTGCAGGCCCTGAAAAAGTTGTGACGTTACCATTTTCTGCTCTCTTTTTTTTTAACAGCATGGCAGCCAGTAATTTGCTATTTAAATTAGATCTAATGCAGCTAGAAGCATAATTATTTTTTTATTGAATGCAGTAACACCTACTCTATGCTAATTCAAAGTTTCAGCTTCTCGTCTTTATCAAAAGAATTTTCTCAACTAATTTTAGTCAACTGTGTCTAAAATTGTGTTTATTTCTTTAAATTGACATTGGCATAGTCATGGTACTGCAGTAAAAAAACGACTCGGTGAAATTTTTTTATTTTTGGACATTTGTTTGAAAATAACCTGTTTATGATATATGCAAATTTAAAAAAAAATCTGTATGATCGTTTTCCTAAAATTTGATTACTGCCAAAATTGAAGCATGCAAAATCTGCAATTAATTAGTGTGCTTGTGCCCTTTGAGCTCTTACAGAAAAAAGTATTTTAACCATTTTCTTCAAATTTGTGGCAAATGTATTGGTTTACATCCATGGGAAGACATTTCTGACATTTTGTGTGACAAATGCATGTAATGCTTTATTCTGTGGTACATAACCAAAACCTCAATTTATAACTTTTAAGCAGTCATCAGGCCAAACATGCTGTTACCATGGCAACCAAACGAGTCGGTGAAATTTTTTTATTTTTCATTTTTGGAATGTATGGGTCCAATAGACTACCTGTGCAAAATTTTAGAAAAATCTGTATGATCAAACTACCACGCTTGAGTCACCTTAAGTGCCAACAATTATGCTCCCTGGATGATGAACATCCCGAAGAAGAAACAAACGGAGCAACAGAAAGAAAAAGATCAAGCGACAAGGAAGAAGCAGTATCCAATCACTCTCCCTTATGTGAAAGGAGTGTCGGTACGGAGTCACTTGAAAGAACGTTCCGGAAATATGGTGCAACAGTCTATCATAAACCCACCAATACCCTCAGACAGCAGTTAGTACAACCGAAGGACATCACCCCAAAGGAACATAAAGCGGGAGTCATATATCAAGTGAAATGCCGGAACTGCAGTCGTCTATATATAGGAGAAACAGCTAGGCCCCTCAACAAAAGATTGTAGGAACACAAGAAGCACACTTCTTCGGCTATTAACAAACATTGCTCAAACATGGGACATGAGATGGACTGGCGAAATGTAAAGGTACTAGGGAAGGAAGAACACTGGCAAAGACGCAAAATCAAGAAGCGATCGAAATACGGAGGAACAAACCATCTCTGAATCGGGACCAAGGCTGTTACCTCCCCCCCATTTTCTCCTGTCACATGACTTGACCCTGGGCTGTCATGTGACCAGTTGAGCATTTGTCAGACAGCTGAGGAAGTCCATGAGAGATGGACGAAAGCTCTGGTGAGTCAAAACTGAGACCTTTGTGCTATGAAAATCATCACAAAAAAATTAAAATTGGTTGTTTAAATGATGTAAATATGTGATTATATAAATAAATATTGTAATATTGTAGTTTCTAGGAAATTTGTTGTTAAAGTTACTTTTGAATTGTTTTGATGACTTGTAACCCATATAGGGCTGGGTGTATATTTTTTACACGGGTCAATTAAAGAATTTGTCTGTCTGTCTGTATCGGATTGACAGATGAATTGCTGGTGCTCTATTCCAAATACAGTCTGGAAAAGGGTGAACAACCAACTGTAGTTGGGTATTGGGTTTGGGCACAAAATATTCAGAACCCCAACTACATATGTGTGCAACAGATGACCCTTACCTACTAGCACGCCCTTATACTTCTTCGGGATGGAGTCCAAAAAGGGAATTTGTAGACGATTTTGACTTGCAAGGATAAATTGAACTCAATTTGTTTTGGAAGAATCATCCTACTTACAGGTCCATTGTTTCATGGGAGACAAAAATGCTCAAAACCATGCCCGCTGAACTTCTGGATTGCGTTAAGACTTACATGTCCTTCAGCAGGACTGCACAGCCTGGTCACTACCAAGGAGAAGACGCCTGCCTGGAGGAACTGGATAAAGATGCCAAGTCTTGGGTTTGACTGGATGTCCCAAGCAGTTTTCAATGGCAGCGGATATTCCGTAATCTGGATCTCTTGAACAAGTTTAGTGTAACCACATCATCAATCGAAACTTATTGTGTCAATTTATATTGACATAAATTTTAATATTAATAAAAATTCATTTCAGGTGTACAAATTTAAAAAGTCCGATGAACATGGGGAAATATATAGATGTAAATGGAAATAAAGTATTCATAAAAAATTATATATGTACAATTGATTTAACCTTAATAAGTTAATTGATTTAAGTAAAAACATTTGACACAGACACAATTTATAATATATAGGCCTAATGTCTATGAGTGATATTACAAAAAGTGTACTAAATACAAATGATCATTTAAACTGCCTTGCAGTTGTAACTCGCTTGTGAACGTCAACATCATTGCTTGTGAGCCTCACAGAAGAGATGACAGCGAGACTATCAGTCCCGAAGAATATCTATACCTCCTCCTACAAGGTCAACTACCTCCTGATAATATTCAGACGACCGATTGTAAACGATTACCTTGACTCAGCGGTTGAACTTCTTCAAATGTCAGGCTTTGGCAATGTGTCAAGGAAGCCAACTGAACAAAGAAAACGAGAGCTGCACACCTGGCAAGATAAACATACCACCAAAAACGAAATACTCAGTTTAGTCACGAAGTACACCTTCACTGACGAGTTCTATGGAATCCTCATTTATTGCTTCTGCATGACCATTTGTCTGTTGCTAAGAAATTGGTTAGAAAACAATGGATTTAACAGAATCCACGACACAAAAAGAGAAATAACGACGTAGCGATGTAACAGAACTATAAACACACTTAGTACAAACCAAGTATGTCTGTAAATAGCCCAATCTGGTGCTGATGAGACGTAAAACACAAACTCACTCACTCACTCTCAGGCATTCCCTGAATGGGAGGCAGTTGCGGTGTCGCGATTGGTCGTGGTTGTGGGCGCGCAGTAGGCTTAGGCTTCTTCGTGGGCATGTGGTGATCAGCTGCCATCACCCTCCTTGTTGGACCCTTCCTGATCGCACTCACACCAATTTGTGTTTTAAGCGAGCGAGTCTTTGGAGGCCGAAGATTGTCGTGGGAGAAATATCTACAACGTGTAGAATCATCATTTTCGTTGGCGATAGTAATGGAGATTCTTGCTCCGTCATCCCACGTAATTCTT
Source organism: Platynereis dumerilii (assembly GCA_026936325.1). Taxonomy (NCBI): domain Eukaryota; kingdom Metazoa; phylum Annelida; class Polychaeta; order Phyllodocida; family Nereididae; genus Platynereis; species Platynereis dumerilii. The sequence goes on along the minus strand of JAPTHN010000011.1, from coordinate 7,165,110 downwards.
TGTTGCGGTTGTAGTCTTATATTGAAGCCCAGAAAGTTTTCTTTAATTTGACATCAACTTTATTTAAATTGATGGAATTGTTTGGACCCTGCCACCCTGCAAATGGAAAAATCCAGGGGTGGTTCGGAGGCGGTGGCGGAGGCGGGAGGTGAAAGCAGTAATCAAGCCTATAGTGCTCTGTTACTCTGAAGTACTTGACTCTAACCTGAATAGACTGTTTCAGTGTATAGTTCAGTTCCCTTGAATGTCTCTGCTTGGCCTTTCAAGATGTCTGTGGTGGTGTAATTTCTGTATAGTTTAAAATAAATTGATTGTACCACAGGCACAGACAAGCCGTTTTTGGTCTGTTTTCGACCATTAGGACAAAATGTTCTCATTAGAGCCTTGTGAACACTTTATTTCCTTAATTAGGTGTGTCAGTGGGCCCTTGCTCATTGGAAAGGCATTCAGAATGACATTTTGATATAATTTGGCGTCTTTGCTTGGATCAAAGGAGCCATAAAGAGCTAACTTGAGAAGATATTTACTACGAACATCTGAACAATTTTTTGCCTTTTTTTTACTCACAATTCTTACTATTTTACACTTTGATAAAGCGGGTTTCTTAAATCTCATCTTATGATCATATTTGCAATATCGGTTTAAAACAAACCAGCGTCAATTCTATTGAGATTTCACCTTGCAATGATGTTGTTTGTAAAAGAGGTCCAAATAAAAAAAAGCGTTTTTAGATCAATCAGGCTTTCAGTGCATTTCTTTGTTAATTAATTACACATAAACGACTATATCTCGTTTATAAATAAAGATAATTAAGATCTGTTTGCTGTATTTGATGCTTGTGATGGCCCACAATAAGCTATGGGAATATTGGAAAATGGGCCATTTTGACCATGTCACACATTTGTGGCCCACCTTATGACATGCGACCAAAGGCCAGTTATGGTCATTACAAAGTGTTGGTTGCCAGCAGAACTAGTGAGAACCAATTCTACCTTCCTGGCTACAAAGTCAGATGGCCAGGAGCTCGGAAATGACCAACTTGCAGACCATCCCCAATTCCCCATGTTTGGGAAGCAGACGGATTGTCTGCACATTAGAGCCAGGAAGAATCGGTGAAAATCGGTAAGAAATCTGAAGCATCAACCACTGATACAGGGATGGAAGAATGTTTTTCAATTATAATGTATGTGCATTATCTCTTGATTGTTGGCCAATTGTACATCGATTTCACCTGTTTACTTGTAAACTGTTTTAATTCTCAACAGAGGGAGCTGCCCTGGCTTGACCAATGCCTGGGACACTGATTATCTATGCTAATCAGTTGGGGTTAGATAAGCCTGTGCACCCTGGCCTCTGACCTCACTTGCTGCCATGTTGCACTGCTGCTAGCAATTATGCTATAATCTCCCTCCCTTTACCCACCCTAATTAGACATAAACAACTTTAATTTGGGAATCCGATCTATAAGATCATGACATTTATTGTACTGGTTTAATTGCCTTTATCTTGGTTTGTATGTTTGTTGATTGTATGATTGATTAGATATGTATGTTGTGATTGTATGATTGTGATTTATGTTTATGATTTATGTGTTTTATATTTGTGTAGTTGGTGTGCTAGGCATTAAAGTTGTTTGCCAGTATATGTTGTCTTTGTTGTTGAATTAATAAGAGTTATTTTTGCAATATTTACCTTGATTCGAGGACTTCCGGTTTCCAAAGCTCTGCAAATGCGCATGTCATCCATTTTTGTGCAAAAATAATCAAAACAAACACCTTCCCCTAATGGGGAGAACATCTCCCGTTTTGGCACAAAAAAAATCTCTTGATCAGGAGAATTGTCCAGAAGTGAAGAATTTCTCCATTTCTGGAGTTTGAGTCCTCACTGATGTTGGAAAGCTGTTTTAATCATCACGCATGTCATTGCTGTATCCTCCCTTAGTCCTAATTAGCCTACTGTAGTATATAAATGCAGGACGTAAAGCTCCAATCTTCCATCCAAGTAACTTCTGGCAATCTTTGGGGATACATGTGGCAATACCAGCACTCATCACCATTGCATTATTTCAGCACTGATATCAGCCTTAACAAGGTCCTGTGTCACTGTAATTCATTGAAAAAATATCAGGCCATCAGTAGAAAATTAAAAAGATTTTGTTAAAGTATTTGAATGCTCGCAGTGCAATATTTAATAGCAAAGAAATAACAAGTAGTGTTGTTTTCTGCAATACTTGCTAAAGAAGTCGTCCACTTCAATATATTTCTTCAAATGTTAATGTTGTGTTGATATTGGTAGCCTGTGAATCCAGCAATTCCTGCAGTTGTCCCGGAACCTTAATTCCATTGATGCCTCCTGTCTTACCTGGATTGTCTTCTCCTGCCGCCATTTGAAATCTATCCTGGATCATGTCAATAATTGGCATCGAAGTTGTGACGGAATGTGTCGTTAAACAGCCCTTGTCTTTCTGCTACATGACACATTTTTGTCAAGGAAGTCTGTTTTTTCGTCTGGGACTTTCAATTGCCTCTAAATAGCCCACTGGTGCTGATGGGGATTGAAACACAAACTCACTCATCTGGGATTCAAATATTGCAGGCCCTGCTCTTCTTGAAGTTGCTACATTTTGCAATGCCAATTCAAAGCTCAAATACAGCATCTGGCTCAAGTAGTTTGTACAATATAGATGAGACTCCCCAGTCCCCAGATTCAATGAAGAGCAGGCTTGGCTGAGAAGGTGCATTGGAGCAATTTTGAGTAAGTCGGTCCTGTTGTTTATTCAGTCTCGGAGCCCACTCTATGTTTGATGTGCAGTAGATGCATGCAAGATGTATTCACATGCATAAATTGCATATGAGGTATATTCAAAAGGACAAAGTTAGGACAAATCAAAAATATTGAAATTGATTAGTATTTGAGTTTGATATTGTTAAAAATGTCTCACAATGTCCCTTTTTTCCCATTGACAACGTGTTCCGACATTTAACTTAAAAATTTGTTTCTGTAAAATATTATGTTTTCACGCTACTTTTCCGATGTCATGTGACTGTATCAACTGGGATGCGTTACAAGGCGTCTGCATCTCTGAGATTCCCAGTTGCCTTGTAGTCAAAGTCATAGTCGCAAAGTGTTGCTGCCCATGGCTGACGGCATCCAGCATTGCACTTTTTTAGAGATGGCCTTCAAAGGATTCTTCAAACAAAATGATGTTGTCCAAATAGAGTAGACAGTAAATTGTTGGACAAATTGTCAGAGCATGCTATCATACGCTGAAAAGAAGCTCCTGCATTACTCAAACTGAAAGGCATGCGGATAAATTGGTAAAAACCTAGGGGTCCTGCAGTAAATGCTGTCTTTGGCCTATCAGCTGGGTCTACCTCACCTTGCCATTAGACACTCTTCAAATCTAAACTTGAGAACCACTGTGCACTAGACCGAGGTCACAGTCTTCACGTTGCTGTAGGCAACGTAGACGAAGGACATTGCATTTGCTGAGCTCTCTTGAAAATCATTGGAAGCAAAAAGTGATAAAAACAAACAATCAAACATGAACACAAACAGAAAACTGCAATCTGCAAACAGAAAGCAACATAGGCGCTGATGTTGTGTTGTCTTCAGTCCTGAGGTGTTTTCAACACAAAGAACAGTCAAGATATTTAAAAAAGTGGGAGGGAACATTTGTTTCTGGATGTCACTTTTAAAAATATCAGAATATGTGGCAGTTCTCATCAATTTATCAATCTGTCAATGTATCGATCAGGATTTACGATTGTGATGTATTTCGGGGAATTTAATTTCTTGAACTACACTGAGCGCCATTAAAAAACGCAACATCGCAAAATGGCTCAAAAATGGTACTATCTCTGAATATTGCACACACTTAGCAGTTGCCATCAGGTGTATTCATGAGAAATTTACATATTTCTGAGAGCAAAAATGTCGTGTAAAATTAAATCGTCATAGCTACTTTCGAAAATACAAGTCACAAAATTTCAAGATCCTCTGACATTATTTTCAACAACCTTGCAGTTCTTGCCACAACATTTTTGATTAGTCAGGAAAGTTTACAATTTTACTTGCTTGATGGGACGAAAAAAAGTAATATTTGACCGAACCAAAATTAAAGATGATGAAATTAATAAAATTTTAGTGTCAATGCTGGCCTGCCCCCTACAGGAGCTTTTTGCTAAAATATTCAAAAAATAAGTTTTATTCAGATTTTTAGAGTTTTGTTACGGAGTCATTGTCTGTGTTTGTGTTTCTATCCTACCAAGAGGCCTGCAAACTTTATTCAATCTAAATGCGATCTGAATTTGTCAAATGTGGTCTGAGTCAATCACTGTTCACCAAAGTGTGTTTGGAATCAACCAATCAGATCATACATGCAATGCTTGACTGAGTATGATTGACTACTGAATGTAATAGTCCAATGCCATTATTTGGAAAACAATAGACATAGAAACTGAAATAGCAAATTATGAACAACAAAATTATTAGCAGCTATCAGTTTTGCAAAGGCTCCCTCTCTTCAGTCTGAAACTCCTTTGATTTTTTGGTGGTTAATTGTAGAAAATAGGCCGATTTTGACACTTTAAAGCACAGGAAAGTTCTGAAAATCGCACACAATACATTTTAAACAATTTCCTATCAACCCATACCTTTATTTTTGATGGGAATAGGCCCTAAACTGCCGCGTCACGCTCCTGTGTCGCAAGTATAGTTCTCAACCTGTGTTTTGTCTCCCATCCTTCTCAGCTACACTGAGAAGGTGGGTCTTCCTATCTAACTATGCACCGTTCAGTCTGTCGCCCTCGTGCAATATTAGTCACCTCGGTGGCATAAAAACTGGTATTGCACTCGTTGCGATAACTGTATAATATCAGATTGTTCATTTGCAACTTCAGTAGGAAAACTCAATCGCATAAATGATTGTGAAGATTACTGGCTACAAAGTAACCAGGGTCAGGAAACCTTACATTGAGTCAGTGTTGGAGTCCTCGAGGCCGGCCTCGTCCTCGAGGCTGGCCTCGGGGCCACTTTTGATAGCCTCGGCCTCGGTCTCGGTCTCGGATGACCAATCCTTGGCCTTGGACTCGGTCTTGGGCCTTCTGGCCTCGGATATTTGTCCGAGGCACGTCCGAGGCCAGCAAAATTAATAAAGTACAATTTTGCTGGAACAGTCAAACAAAATTTTCCTGTCGGTTAAGTATAATTATCTGTCAGTTTATTTAATATGAGGAACCTATTATCCTATATATATTAGAATCTGATAGAATCATTTGCTGCTTGTCTTTTAAGACTGTCTATATCTAGGCCTATTTTATGCAGAGTGCCAATTTATAAGCGATGCCATTTTTTGTGATAGATATGAAATTATAAATTGACCTCCAGTATTTGAATATTTTTGAATTTTATTTTCCTTCATTAATTGAGTTGAACATTATTTCTTGTAAAATTTCGACCATATTTATGACCATTTGAAGTTTTGAGGATTTTGTTTACATGTGATGCAAGATGCGTTAGTACCTGATCATTAACTTCACACACCAGAGTGTCTGGCTTAAAACACAACTCAAAAAAATGGAATGGGACAAAGTTTGTGACAGAATCTCATCCGTGCCTCAAAAAATTTCCAAATAATGATATAACACAAATATGCCACTGCCTTATAAATTGGAACCCAGCAATGCAGAGTATCTATCTACATATATCTAGAAAGTGTAATTTTTAAAGCAGTTATAGTAAAGCCCGAAATGAAAGTGATAAGCTGCTCAGAATGTTTTTAAAAACTAACCAATTTTTTTCCAGTCATGGTGAAATGTTAATTAATTCTTTCCCAAAAGCCTTGAAATGAATTTCTGGTGAATGGCTATCTCAGTCTAAAATTTTTGATTTAGAAGTAGATAATTAAACATAATTGAGGTTGTCAGATCAAAACAAATCTAATCTGTAGCTGTTTCCCTAAAAAAAAAATTGCAGTATTTGCAGTGAGATGAGTTCCATGCCCTGTTCTTTAAAAGTGTAATGGTTGCCCCCTTATTGTCTTCATTTCAGAGTTTTACTTGATTCATTGAGTGAATCTTTAATTGCACTGTTATAGCCTTATCGTAAGCTCAATGCTGATAATATATCAAGCTAAAATAGTTTGGCTGTCTTTTTGTCGAGCCGGCCTCGGTCTCGGTCTTGGTCTCGGATGCTCATGCCTCGGTCTCGGTCTCGGAGGGCAATGCCTCGGTCTTGGTCTCGGTCTCGGATGCTCATGCCTCGGTCTCGGTCTTGGTCTCGGATGTCCTGGCCTCGACTCCAACACTGCATTGAGTGATACTTCTTCCAGGATTGACTATCCGGTAAAGGGTTCCCAAACGTGTGGCGGGTAGATTCTGGAGAGCATTTCCCTCACAGTTAACCATCTCGGATGTGCTGCGCAACCATAATGATGTGCAAAACCAACTCAAACTCCCAAGCATCATTTTCTGAAAGAAACAAACTCAATGAGTCGGTAAAGTAGCACAAAACCAAGGCATGACAATGACAATGACAAAGGTTTATTTATTGTCGGATTTTTCAACAGAGGAACATTAGCTTAAAGCTATTGGCCGACAAGCCTTCAGACAACATATATAAAGAAATAATTGTGATTAAAAATAGTTACACAAGATGGCAGGATAAAAAGATTAAAATTAAAGTAAAATATTATGGAACCATAATCACAGTAAAATCATAATAATAATAAAATCTGTAATCAGGTTCAACATTGGGCACATTTACATTCCTGGCCTTTATAGTCTTTTAATCGTCCTTTGAGTTCATTTACCGACTTGCTGAGTTTTGTAGCTAGCGGCAAAGAGTTCCACAGCTTAGGGCCGTATGAAGTAGCTGTGAGGTCCATATCGCACAGTACCAGTCCTTTTCTCTTTAAATGTAGGCCCTCTTCTTGAGGTCGTAGAAATTATTTCAAAAATGTCTTTCATGTAGCTAGGGCCAATCCCTTGTAAAAACAATTCACATAGTATGGATTTTTCTCTCATGATTTCCAATGAATTTATTTTGGCTTTAAGTAATAAACCATCATAGGTGGTACAATATCATTAAAAACAACCATTCACCGTTACCATGTACTTGGTTTCGTTGTCCTTTGCATTTGGACAAAGCAGCATAAACTGGAATTTTTCCAGGTTAGCCTTCATGAGGTTATCTTTGAACCAAACGGTTAAAATTTGTTTATTTGTTCAACTTTATGGAGAACATCGTCTTTTGTATCTGCTATAACCGACAGACTGTTGTCGTCTGCATAATTGCTAGGTAAAATTCTTCTCAAGTACAATCAAAAGATCATTGATGTAAACATTAAAACATTGTGGTCCTACCACGCTACCTTGTGGGACACCCTTTGTAAGAGGGGCCCACAAACTAGTACAACCTGAAACCTTAACCCGTTGACTCCTGTCCGTTAGGTAGCTATTCAACAAATTAACTGCTGCAGGGTCAAATTTGTAATTTCTGAGTTTTTGTACAAGTGGGTTGTGCGGAAGGCAATCAAAAGCCTTGGAGAGATCAGACATAATAATGCCTACATATTTTCGGTCATCCAAAGCAATCTTCCAGTTTTCTGTTGAGTGAATGAGAACTGAATGACAGCCGTAGTGAGCTCTATAGGCTGACAAGAATTTGGAACATACAGTCTCGAGATGTGGGGACATCTGTTGAACCATAATCTTTTCAAAAACTTTGGAAAGGCATGTTAAGATACTAACTGGTCGAAAGTTGGACCAGCACAGTCTAGATTTTGACTTATAGATTGGTAAAACTTCAGCCTTTTTGAAAATTTCTGGAAATTTGCTTTGGCGTATCATGTTATTAAAAGCATTGCACAAAACAAGAGCAATTACATCATCACTATTCACTAAGTCTCAGTAATTTGTGCGATATCCCATCGAAGCCAGTGCCTTTTGATAATTTTTTGAACTGAAATTACATCGGTTGATTGACAATTAAAGTCAGTTGCATTTACAGATTCAACATGTTCACTAATAATATCAACACTAGGATGGTTTTCAATGTTCACATTATAGGGCGAGTCTTGTCCAATTTTATCAGCAATCGTTGTGAATTTGCGATTGAACAGTTCTGCAACTTCATTAGGATCATTAATGAATTTTTCGTCTTCTAGTAGTTGGAACGTTGCATTTTCTTTCGACTTGTTTCCCAGGTAGGGCGTGAAGGTTTTCCAAAAGTCCCTGGGATTCGATTTGGCATTGACACATTTCTCCTTCATGTAGTTCGCGATACTCATTCGTCGAAGTTTAACACAGAGATTTCTTTGCGTTTTGTACGCAAACCAGTTTTGTTGCGTGCGGCTTTTCCAATATCGATTGTACAGTTGATGTTTTTTGAAAATGGCACATCTTAAGACTTGTAGACTGTGAGGAAGCACTCTCTCAGGAATAACCCCCAACGTGGGCAAGCCCACTGAGCAATCAGTATTTCGCGAAAACCCCGAAAAAGTGATACTATCCCATTAAATTCATTAATTTATTTCAGACAAGAGCATTTTAAATTGTAAGATATGTCCGATCAATAACCTAACAACTACAGTTCAAAAAACTAAGTAACATAAAATCTCAAATAATACTATGTTAATAGCACCATACAATTAGCACCAATAAATGTGTATTATATGCAAGACATAAACACCCGAGGTCGAATTCTAAAGAATTTATAATATGATAATGGCATGGCCATGTGATTCGCGAAGCGTGTTGTTGAGATTCATATTTTTAAGTTTTCACTCTAGATATTCAATAGGTACAAATAAAACTTAAAAGAAAGTAACAGCCTGGGACCCAATAAGTGCCATTGATGGCTGATTGCAGTTACAGTTCACAGCTTGACCAAAGTGACCATCTTGTATTCTATGTGTCCAGTTGCACTTAAAGTTGATTCCCACAGAATACAGCTGCTCCACCTATTGTACTGCACACTTCAACAAAAATGCCCCAGCTGGTGGCTCCCCCGCTTCATCAAATTGTTCATATGCATTGAAAAAGCCACAGATTTTTGAAAACAGGGGTAGGCTCACTCGAAGGCTGCTGGCTCAGCCAGGAATAATGGCACTGAACTATAAATTCACACATTTTGGGTCGATATACAGGCCTATAATCCAATCGATCTTTCATAAAAATCGGAGAAAGAATCTTTGAGATATTCAAGTTTATTATAAGGGGGACCTATTTTTGTTGAACTGTTTTTCATAATTTTCTCATATTGTACACCACGTAACTCTCAAAAAACATCGGTAACCTCCCTTCAAAGACTTGTTTTTCAATAAAGTGTATTTTCAGCTATATTCCTTTAATTTTTCTTAAATATCTCATGGATATTGTTCGAGTGATGCTGCTTATCGTTATAAATCCCACACTTTTTTAGTATTTTACTGTATGTTTTAATGTAATGACATACGATTTTGAAAAGATCATAGTTCGAAAATTATGTTTGATAGCCCGCCAACTTTTTTTTACATTGGAAAGCTTTCTTTTTGAAGAACTTTTTGGCAAAGTTTCATGAATATCTCATGGATTTTAGATTTCTTGCCAAAAGTGGGATTCAACTTTAAGAAATAGATCTACCTGCTCTTCAAAGCATAATACGATGATGCCGCAGCATGGAAGACGGGACGTGACACCTCGCTTCGCTTGTACACTTTTTTTTTATTTCAAAAAATTTTAATTTTTGTAACAATATCTTTTTTTTTTAATTTTTTTTTTTTGGGAAAATTTTATTTTCTTAGGAAATTTTCTTTTTTGGGAAAATTTTTTTTTAGGAAAATTTGTTTCTTTTCGGAAATGTTTTTCTTTTTCGGAAATTTTTATTTTTTTCGGAAATTTTTTTTTTTCTGGAATTTTTTTTGGAAATTTTTTTTTTTTTGGGAAATTTTTTTTTTTTGTCGGAATTTTTTTTTTTTTTTTTCGGAAATTTTTTCAAACAGAAGAAGAAGAAGAAGAAGGTAGACCAGTCAATAGTGTTGGTGATTCTGCCACCAGGGGGACTGTAGTCAGCACTCTATACGTGGTGCCCTCTGGATGGCTCTGCCAAAAATTGTCTGACCTAGTTCTTAGGACGGCGCGCAGGCGCTCATCTGCCGTAAATAATTATCAAACACTGGAATAATGTATGCTACAAAACAATTGGAATATTGTAAAAATATATTGAGGAACAAAAGAGGTATGTTTTTTTTATTGAATTGGGATCGAAACCAACAGATTGCTCAGTTGCTGGACCTATTTGACCTACATAAATTGTCGACCATCAATGTCTTGGTCCACTATGCTGTCAACTGATCATTGTCTGCTTGCTGTGCTGTTAAGTTCCACAATATTCCAAATAATTAGTAGAAACTCAAACTTTAGATTTCACTGGAGGATGTCCATTTATTTGACATGCAACGCGCATGTGCGTGGTGACGCACTTCCGGCTGAATCGCCGTAATACAAAGTCGGCCACGCCGAATACACAACACTCCTCTATCACTAGCTAAATACAACTCCTAGAGTATTAAGTCTGAGCATCAATAGTGCTACTTATGTTTAACACTATAAGTACTACCGAATACACAATATCAACAGTGTTATCTATGTGTTAACTATATGGCAACAATCGACAGTATTAACTACTTTGCTTGATTAACATCAACAGTACTACTGAATACAGGACATCAACAGAACTATATATGCCTAACGCTAACAGTACTAACTACCTAGCTTGATCTACACATGAGGAAGTAATAACTTGGCACATGAGAATATGCATAACTTGGCACATGGGAATATACGCAACAATACACGGTTAACATACAACATGACAATGCAATGAACACAAAAGAATTCAGTTGACAGCATGTAATTTATCATCGCTTAATTAGTTCATTACAAAGTCCTCAAAATGTTTCGGCTGTCTTCGAAGCCGTGCTGTTCTCGGCTGGTCCAATCCAGCAGCAGTTGGAGTGCCGGAGCTCGGGGGTACTGCCACAGGGAGCGGTGCTGGATCCCCAGGGGCATCTACAGCTGGCACATTTTGCTCATCCGCCTCCAAACCCGGTGTTGGCCTCGTTGGCCACGGTTCACTTTCCCTCTCTAGTGGACTCCGGGTGGCAATTGGCAGATCCGTGGCTCGAAGCTGGTCCACATGACGGCGCCACATAGCCCCTCCCACCTGTACCAAGTACGATAACGGCCCCGTCTGCTGTACGATTTGGCCTATAGCCCACTTGTTACCAGTACTGTAGTTCCGAGCCAGCACGGTATCTTTCAACTCAAATTTTCGAGCCATTTTGTCACCTAAACTACCACCTTGTTTTGCGGCCACCCGCTCGCCCATGTCCGGCCGCAGTAAGTCCAGCCTACAACGCAGTGGTCGTCGTAATAAGGCCATAGCTGGGGATATGCCGGTCGTGGAATGCGGGCAGTTTCGGTATGTTAGCAGGAATTCATCAACCCTATGTTGAAGGGAAGCGGCTGCCTGACTGGTCTCTAAATGTTCTTTTATCGTCTTTACAAAACGCTCTGCCAACCCATTGGTCCGAGGGTGGTAAGGGGCGCTAGTAATCGCTCTAATCCCATTTGCTCTGAGAAACTTTTCGAACTCAATCGACCGAAATTGAGGCCCGTTATCTGATACAATCTCCTTGGGTAATCCATGTGTTGCGAATATTGAGCGTAGCTCTGTGATGGTTGAGTCAGCTATGGTACTTCTCATGACCCGGACTTCTGGCCATTTAGTGCGAGCATCCACAGCCACCAATAGCATCTTTCCCTCCACAGGTCCTGCAAAATCCACATGGACTCGACCCCAAACGGTGTCTGGTAAAGACCAATGATGTACTGGTGCCTCCGACGGTTGCGCCAGATGAGTTTGGCAATCATAGCAGCCCTTGCAAGTAGTTTCAATTTCTTCATCCAAGTTAGGCCACCACACATAACTACGGGCAAGGCCCTTCATTTTATTTATCCCAAGATGGGAACTGTGTAACTCTTTCAGCACCGTGTCCCGCAGCTTTCGAGGAATAATGACACGCCCACCCCAAAACACACAGTTGTCCTGTACTGACAGTTCATCCCTTCGACGATGGTATGGAATCAACATGGGATCCTCAACAGACTTGGGCCAACCCTGTACCACAGCCTGATGCACTAGAGCCAGTGTGACATCCCTGCGTGTCTCCCGTTGTACATCCGCGGCTTTCACAGGCAAGGCTTCCAGTTGTCCCAAATGATACAAAGTCACAGGGTCCTGGGGATTTACAGGTGGGATTGTTGGTAAGGGCAACCTTGACAGCCCATCAGCATTTCCGTGCAGACTGGTCTTCCGAAATTTTATTTTGTATGTGAACCCACTCAGGTAAATGGCCCAACGCTGGAGCCGCGCTGCCGCCGTCACGGGCACTCCCTTTTGTGGATGAAAGATAGTCAGAAGCGGTTTGTGGTCGGTTATCAAGTTAAAGGTACGGCCGTCCAAGTAGTAAGAGAATTTCTTAATTCCCCAGATAATGGCCAAAGCTTCCTTCTCCAATTGGGAGTAGTTCTTCTCTGCATCATTGAGAGTTCTCGATGCGAACGCTACCGGCCGTTCCTTTCCGTCAGCCATGGTATGTGATAACACGCAACCAATTCCGTAAGAGGAAGCATCACAGGCAAGTGATAGTTCCTTCTGCTCATCATAATGGGTGAGAACCACTTCAGAGGCTATCAATTCTCGGATTCTCATGAAAGCCTCTTGCTGTTCTTCGGCCCAATTCCACGGGGTGTCTTTCAACAGCTTGTAGATGGGTGCCAATTCTTGGGCCAGGTTAGGCAGGAATTTCCTGTAATAATTTACAAACCCCAGCCACGAGCAGAGTTCCGAAAGGTTGGACGGGGCTGGTGCATTCTTCATTGCCTCGATTTTGGATGTTGTTTTGTGAAGGCCTTCTTTGTCAATCTTGTGGCCACAATACTCAACTTCTGTTTTCAGAAATTCACATTTCTGCTTATTCAGTTTGAGGCCTGCCCCTTCCAGTTTTGATAAAACTGCTTGCAAATTCCGGAGGTGCTGCGAGTCATCCTTGCCTGTCACGATGATGTCATCAAGGTAACATTGAACCCCAACCAGGCCATTTAGCAGCTGATCCATTGCTTTCTGCCACAAGGCGGGCGCTGATGCCACTCCATAGACTAGCCGCTGGTACTCGAATAGCCCCAGGTGTGTATTAACAACCAGGTATTTCTTGCTGGGCTCAGCAACTTCCATCTGAAGGTAGGCGCTCTGCAGGTCTAATTTGGTGAATTTGACCCCACCAGCCAGATTAGCGAATATTTCCTCAATCCTCGGTAGGTGGTATTTATCCACTTCAAGATGAGGGTTTATGGTGACCTTGAAGTCTCCACAAATACGAATGTCCCCATTTGCCTTAATAGGAGTAACAATTGGTGCTGCCCATTCACTAAAAGCAACTTGCTTGATAATGCCCTTGCTTTCCATGTCCCTCAACTTGTCGGCTACTTGTTGGCGTCTAGAGTGGGACACTGGTCGAGCTTTCATGAATACTGGTTTGGCTTCTGGTTTCACACTGAGCCGCGCGGTCACAGCCTTCATCTTGCCTAGTTTCCCATCAAAAAGGTTAGCGTGTTTCCGCAGCATTTCATTTAAATCTGGTGTCGTTACTTCACTAGACACGTGCTTGATGGAACTCCAATCCAATCGAAGTTGATGGAGCCATTCTCTCCCAAGTAGTGGTGGAGCACTTGCTTCTCCTTTAACCACATACAAATTCAAAATCTTCTTTTGGCCATTGTGCAGGACATTAACCTTCAAGAATCCCAAAGGCGTAATTTTCTCCTTGGTGTACGTTAGAAAAGTCACTTTGCTTTTATAGAGGGGCAAATGTTGATAATAGGTGTCATAGAAATGCCTACCCACAATAGACCGTCCAGAACCTGTATCAACTTCCATTTGCAATTCGGTACCCTCAACCAGCATTTTCACCAGAAATGGCCTGGCCTCTGAATTTTCTTTCTCTTCCGACACTTTATGAAGGCTGACCAATTCATCAACATCTTCTGGGTCGGACGCATCATTTTCATCCAGAAAATGGATCCTGGGTTGCGTGCAGACCGGTGTAATGTGACCCCTGGTTCCACATCGGTGACATTTAGCTGTGCGGAATCTACAGACCTCGGAAGCATGGTTTTTCTTCCCACAATGCTCACATGCCTTCTGGGGTTTCGACTCAGCAACTTTTACTGACTTCGTACCAGTTGGCCGCTGTGACGCTTCAAATTTATGGACAGCTTCAGCAGGTTGGTTTCTTGCCTTGAATTGGTCCACGTCTCGCCCAGCAACTTCTTCCGTGATCGCCCGTTGTAGTACAACATCAAATTTTAGGTCTTCTGTCAGGAGTCGTTTTTGACAGCTGGTGTTGGACATGCCGCAAACCAACATGTCGCGCAGCATCACCGTTAGTTGGTCCCCGTAATCACAGTGTCTGGCCAGCTTGCGGAGCCTCGCCGCAAATTCTTGCACCGATTCCCCCTCTTCTTGGTGGGCCTTGTAAAAACGGTACCTTTCTGCAATCACAATCGTTTTGGGGCCGTAGTACCCATTCAAGGCTTTGTCAATGTCTTTGAGTGACACAGTTCCCGGCTTCTTTGGGCTAACCAGATTTCGAAGTGTGCCATAAGCCTTGGGGCCCAAATTTGCAAGGAGCGTCGCCACGTGGTTGGCGCCGTCGATCTTATTTGCAGCCACAAATTGCTCAAATCTTTCAAAGTAACAGTCCCAGGGCTCTGCCTCAGGCTCGTACGAGCCTATGCTTCCAATAGTGCCATTTGTTGCCATTTTTAATCCTCGTCGCCAGTGTTAAGTTCCACAATATTCCAAATAATTGGTAGAAACTCAAACTTTAGATTTCACTGGAGGATGTCCATTTATTTGACATGCAACGCGCATGTGCGTGGTGACGCACTTCCGGCTGAATCGCCGTAATACAAAGTCGGCCACGCCGAATACACAACATGTGCTAAGTGAGCTACGCTCACTGCTGCCTTCGGCAGCCGTTCGCTTCGCTCATATAATATCATGACAGCATATCATCAAGGTAAAAATAAACATTCATACCAAATTCTCCATACTAGACTTGTAATACAAGTTTTAAGAACAGTGAAGCACAAGAGGGGAAAGCAATCGGAACAGTGAGACAAAATGAAAGCCATCATTAAAGCGCTTTGCAGATTGGCAGTTTGTTCTTCTTTTTAATTTGCAAACTGCTTTGTCATGTCATTGACATTTACCTGTTGGTTTCCTAATTCTCTTATACGGTGCATACCTTAAATATGTTAATGAGTTGTTAATTGACAGCTTTGCTGTCAGGCATGATATGTGCTGCAGTCTGCTCACAGACTCTAAACGAACAGCGCAGCTGGAGAGTCTGCCAGAAATCGGATGACCTCCAGCTGACACATTTATTAATATTCAAGTAGGTTAGGGCATGTCCAGGTAGAGGGACCTCATCACTTGTGCTCATACGCACAGCTGAGCTGCCAGCAAGACATAAACAAATTGTAATCAACAATGTTAATCGATCATTGAGTGCACATGCACTGCCAATGAAAAATTCTTAAGATTTCAAATCCTTTACAGTAGACGAATGACGAGTACTTACACTCAGCTGCTAGGTGGCCACCTGTGACCTCACAGCAGTGTTGGAGTCCTCGAGGCCGGCCTCGTCCTCGAGGCCGGCCTCGGAGCCACTTTTGATGACCTTGGCCTCGGTCTCGGTCTCGGATGACCAATCCTTGGCCTTGGCCTTGGTCTCGGACCCTCTGGCCTCGGATATTTGTCCGAGGCACATCCGAGGCCAGCGAAATTAATAAAGTTCAATTTTGCTGGAACAGTCAAACAAAATTTTCCTGTCAGCTAAGTATAATTATCTGTCAGTTTATTTAATATAAGGAACCTATTATCCTATATATTATTAGAATCTGATAGAATAATTTTCTGCTTGTCTTTTAAGACTGTCTATATCTAGGCCTATTTTAGGCTGAGTGCCAAGTTATAAGCGGTGCCATTTTTTTGTGATAGATATGAAATTATAAATTTTGTCCAGCCGGCCTCGGTCTTGGTCTCGGTCTCGGATGCTCATGCCTCGGTCTCGGTCTTGGTCTCGGAGGGTCATGCCTCGGTCTCGGTCTTGGTCTCGGATGCTCATGCCTCGGTCTCGGTCTTGGTCTCGGATGTCCTGGCCTCGACTGCAACACTGCCTCACAGCAAGCCCTATCAAATACATTGAAATAATCTGCAATTTGTCATAAGAGAGCTTGTGACCTCATTGATGAGTGGTGTGACACGCCAAATGGCTTTCCCAGCTAGCATTGCAAGTATAGGCTATGACTTCATAAACTGCTTATGAGTCATGAGGAATAACATGGCAGAGATATGCTGTGACCTCACAGGGAACATTTCAGTCCATTTCTGTAAGCACTTGACGTTCGTCTACCGTAACAGCTTTCCAGCATGATTTAAGGTGACTCGAGCGTGGTAGTTTGATCATACAGATTTTTCTAAAATTTTGCACAGGTACTCTATGGGACCCATACATTCCAAAAATGAAAAATAAAAAAATTTCTCCGACTCGTTTGGTTGCCATGGTAACAGCATATTTGGCCTGATGACTGCTTAAAAGTTATAAATTGAGTTATTGGTTATGTACCACAGAATAAAGCATTACATGCATTTGTCACACAAAAATGTCAGAAATGTCTTCCCATGGATGTAAACCAATACATTTGCCACAAATTTGAAGAAAAAGGTTAAAATACTTTTTTCTGTAAGAGCTCAAAGGGCACCAACAACCTAATTAATTGCAGATTTTGCATGCATCAATTTTGGCAGTAATCAAATTTTAGGAAAACGATCATACAGATTTTTTTTAAAATTTGCATATATCATAAACAGGTTATTGTCAAACAAATGTGCAAAAATAAAAAAATTTCACCGAGTCGTTTTTTAACTGCAGTACCATGACTATGCCAATGTCAATTTAAAGAAATAAAGACAATTTTAGACACAGTTGACTGAAATTAGTTGAGAAAATTCTTTTGATAAAGACGAGAAGCTGAAACTTTGAACTGGCATAGAGTAGGTGTTACTGCATTCAATAAAAAAATAATTATGCTTCTAGCTGCATTAGATCTCATTTAAATAGCAAATTACTGGCTGCCATGCTGTTAAAAAAAAGAGAGCAGAAAATGGTAATGTCACAACTTTTTCAGGGCCTGCAGCAGTGGTGACGCTATGTTGCTAGGCAACCGGGCTGCTCAGAAGTATGTGCAGTGTTGCGTCAACCAATCTCTAAATTGCCAATCTCCAAATATCTCAAATAGTCAAAAAGACTTGATTTAGATATTGGCAAAGAAAATGCCGTGCCCATCTCTGCAATTATCGCTCATTGCAAGTCTTTTCGGGCCACTTAGAACATTCACAAATAGTTAATTAATTTTTGCCTAATCCTGCAATTATCGCCCATCATGTCTTTTCTGAAATGCGGGACGCGGTTGCGGGATGCGGGATCGCGGATTTCAGATTTTTTTTAGAATTAGGCCTTGGGAGCGCCTATCTTGATTTCTTTATTTGAAGGACTTCTAGTAAAGGTATAACCGAAATTTTTTCACTGTTAGTCTTGGAGAGACGCGTTCAGTTTGCCTGGTTATAGATTCGTAGCAAAATAAAAAAAATTCCATCAAACTTATCTGACTAAGTCAACCAAATTAAACTTGAATTAAATTTTACTTTATCAACTTTTTTAGTTTTAGAGGTGAATATATAATATGTTCCTTGGAGTGGTGCTGAGGGCTCAGGTCTGCAACCAGTTGGCTATTTGAAATGCTATTTGAAATGCCAGTTATTTTTAAAGAAAACTTATATAAATATATTAATTTATGTATAGTTTATTATTTGGCTAAAAGGCCCACATGTCAGGCTTAATAATTATGTGCCTCTAACTAGTGTATGTACAATAGGCCTAGAACTGTGGATTACCAACATGACCAGGGAGAGCAGAAAAAACACACAATTGTCTGATGAACTAATAAAAATCTTACTTGGAGTAAAGAAACAAGATCAATTAGCAGTCCATAATTGAGTATGTGGAGCTGTCCATTAGGCCATAGGCCTATAATCTCCTATATTTTTGAATTTGATTATTGATTTGTGCATATGAATAATTTATTAAGTAAAAATACATAAATTATAGAAAATTTTCTAGTCAAGCTAAGACAACGAAACTGACCTCTAAAGATAGCTATTTTAATGGTAAAAAGATCAAGTTCGTATCTTCACTAGAAGTCATGCAAATCGCAAAAAAACGAATCCCGTATTTTCGTGATTTCCGCTGCTGTGCCCCGCGTTTTAATATCAAAAGTGGGCGATAATGGCAGGAATGGGCACGGTTTACCTATTTGTTAATGTTCTAAGCGGCCAGAAAATATATTTAGAGATGGGCAAATTTTGCCAATAGGAACAATAGTGTGCCAATAGTTAGAATAACTTATTGCTCCTTTGGACAAAGTATGCCAATAGTGAAAATAGTTTGCCAATAGTTAGAATAGGAAATTGCTCCTTTGGGCAAAGTTGTACAATTTTGCCAAAAGGAGAAATAGTTTGCCAATAGTTGAAATAATTTGCCAATAGGAGAAATAGCCATGCCCGATTGTAAAATTGGGCACGATTTAGAGATTGTCTGCAGCAAGTGTACCACGGTTGAGTCACCTTAAATGATAGTTTATGGTTTTCTCCAAAGAAACCAATTAAAACAACAAACAGACAACAATGAAACACTAAAGCATTCATTCAATTGTTTTGAGTGATCTGAAACAGTTAATTATGTCTGTCACACCAAAGAAGAGTTAATCTTTTTGTTACAACTTCACAAATAATGTATGTTGTGGTCACTGGTCAGGGCAAGCTTAACAAGCTTATACTGAGAAGTGAGGGTGCTCATGCGTGGCTGTCTGGCTGGCTGCCAAACAGGGACTACTCACAATTCCCTGGGCAAGAAAAATTATGACTCCGCCAAAAAAAAAGTTCCACAACAAGTACCACTTTGCAGTTTGCAGCAATAGCAGCATTCTAATAATAAAGTGGCCGATTAAAAGTTATTTAATATTCAATTCTAGACCTAATTCAACAGACCAAGTCGTTACTCCACTTCCCTTAAAAAAAGCGGTCGTTACTACATCTGAAATCAGGCAGAGTTCACTACCGGTGGCAGCTCACTGCTGCTGTCTCTTATGCATGATGTAAAATATGAACTCTTGTGTGCAGAGTATATGTGCTGTATGATCTGATTTAAAAAAATGATAACTGATGCAAAAAAATTATAAAAACGTTTTTAAGCCGGTGACATCACAAAACCAAATTGAATGTTAATTTTTAAACTGTCTGAGATGCTTTTATGCAAAGAGCTCTAAGAAAAGCGGAGATCAAAACAATTAGAAAAAGGCACTTTCTACGGGGTAAGGTAGTACATGAGTAGTTAGGAATGCTGCTATATTTAGGTCTTAATAGGAAAGGGTGCTGTGGTAGTTACTGGGGCTGTGGTAGTTACTGCGGCCTTGAATCAAAATGTCTGCAAACGATCTGTCTGGTTTATGCTCTGGGGCTTCTCAAGTTTATGCCAGTGATTAACAATGGAGGGTGCTGGACATTCTCACCTTCCCAATCTGACTCACCTGACTGCAATTTGCCCATTTAAGGGGGGGGGGGGTTAAACCTCCAGGGTAACTAATGGCACTTTTGAAAATGTGTGGTATATTTTTCTAGATGAAAGACTGGGCCATTTGGCCATGTTCGATGCATTTGCTATTTGCTGGGTTCCAGCACAGTTCTCAAAGAACTCTTTCTGGGGAGCTCCTCGACTGTAAAAATAGTCACAAGGACCACATTCAAAGTTGCCAAGAAAAAAGGCCATTTGCAAAAGCAAAATTTTCAGTACCAATATCACCATTGTGGCAGCTGAATTAAAGTGGTTAAATTCATTGTACAGATTGTACTCATGGTCATAAATGTATTAATTAGTTTTGAATAATTAAGGGTTTGTTGATGTTGATTTAGTGTTGTTGCTCATTTTACATCTGGTGCGGTTTGCTTAATGGTTCTGTCACTCATGCCACATTAATCATTTATATGGCCTTGAAAAGTTTCTGAAGGAGCCAATTGATCTAAAATTATATTTCTGTATTCGCAGATGAAGTGTCAAAGCTTTGCTCAAGCAAATAGAAATGTCTCTTATAGCTGTTTGCCGATTGGCGGTCCGAACAGTTACAAAATTATCTTTCAACTTGGTTGTGTGATGTCACTGGCTCAAAGATGCTTCGTTTGTGTCAGTTATGTTTAGTCAGTTGATTCAGTACTTTTCATATCTCGCAGCATAGGTGACAATAAACAAACCACTGAAATGATGCGAGGTACTTTATCAAATAAGAAGATTAGGAGACCAACAGAAAACTGTCAATGACATGGCATAGCCAGTTTGTATATTGAAAACAAGAAAATTAATTTTTCCTGTGGACCGCCAATCTGCAAAGAGCTCTAAAACCTCTACTGGAGCATTTGTGTCTGAGAGGTGAATCGGACCACTGGTGAACTCTCAGCAGTACCTATTAGTGACCCTTTCTATATAACTGTCAAGATTCGGTTTAGGTAAATCATAGAATTTCAAGAAGTGCAAAAATTTGACATGAATTTTATAAAGGTATTTTCATGTTATGGAATCAAACTGAATGTTTTATGTGAAAGAACTTACAAAGTGCCAATCACGTTCTTTTCAATGGGTGATCAAAGAAATGCGAAAAATAAGCATACAGGTAGATTTTGTTTTACTCAAATAGCTAGTGTGAGTGTGGTCCAGAATTTCCATTTGTAATGTAATAATTTTTAATGTTTGCAGAACGTGTGATAAAATGGTCATTTCAAATGATAAATTCAGCTCACCTCTTGTTTGACTCAAGGTCCACCCTTCAAATCTGATAATCTGTGATGGATTGAGTTGAATTTTTGGATATTTGTGACCTACTGCACCAAAATAATTCAAAGCTGGCAATCTGTATTTCTCACAAATGAGTAAAATGTGTCAAAAGCTCACAGTTTTTCAGCTGCTAGTTCCAAGTTTTAGAAAAGTAAAGTGATAAAAGCATTTATTGACCATATGAAGTGATTAAAGCATTTATTGACCATATTAAAACCATATATTCAATAATATTTACAGTTCCATCACAATTGTGCTGTATACAAATGGCAAGCTGACGCCAATGGAGGCGTATGTGTCTTTATCAATTTCACAACTCTAAAGTAAGTAAAATTAATAGTAAGTAAGAAATTTTATTTGAAAGTCAATAATATAAACAGTTAAACAAAAATAAGTCCCCCTCTGGATGAACTTGAATATCTCAAAGGTTTCATCCCTGATTTTTATGGCAGTTGGCTGAATTATATCTTTTTTTTTATATCAACCTTTCATGTGTGTATTTATAGCTCAGTCAGTGGCATTATTCCTGGCTGAGCCAGCAGCCCTCGAGTTAGTTCTACCCTTGTTTTCTAAAATCTCAGGCTTTTCCAATGGATATCAATAATTTCACCATGCGAGGGAGCCACCAGCTTCGCAAACTTCATTATGTTTTTGGAGAATTTGTTTCTCAATCATATTTAGAAGAAAACTAGGGACTTCTTTTGTAACAGTTTTACAGTTATGGTTCCTTGGATGCAATAACAAATCATTTGAGTGGAGTTTAAACACCTTTTGGTAAAGATGAATGAAATATGTGCATGTACAGAAGATAATGAAAGTTAAAAATTACATCGATTTCAGACTGCATAGAAAGCAGTCACCACATTGACATATAAAAGAAAGATCTTAAAATTCATCAAAAAAAAAACCGATTCAACAAAAGAGCACCTTGGTAGCGAAGAGAATTGTAACCATACATTACTGTATTGTAATTGTTTTGTCTAAGTCTTATACTGTTTCGCAGACAATATACTATGATGACTTCCTGGAAAATGACTCAGGCTCTGACTCCTTAGGTCTCCTTAGTTTCGACTCTGACTCTGACTGCCGACTCATCTTATCGACATTATTGGACACAAATATACATGTATGTAGTTTGTGGTTAGCAGAAAGAAAATATTTATTCTACAATGTTTCTATATCATTTTGCCTGTGAATACTTAAGAAAATTTAATTTTTAATACAGTTCTCATCGTTCCAAATTTCATTCTCTCTATGTTCATTTTTTTTTTTAAGGAGTCAAGAGTCACAAGATTAATTTCAGTCTTCGACTCCACCTGAAAGTCAAATTTCAACTCCGACTCCTAATCCACCCAAAAACCTCAGACTCCAAGACTCCAACTCCAAAGCCCTGGCTACCATCTCAGTTATTATAAGTCTATTACTGTAATAACTTCATTATTAAGTGAAGCAAACAAAAAGGCACTTGATGACACTGAAAACCATTCTGACCAAAAAGTCACATTTATGAAGCTAATTACTGCTTATATTTTACTTTGGCACATTGCTGGAACATGTAGACAAAAAATTTAAAATCGCTAATTATAAAGACTTTTTAATATAGGTCTAATATATGTTATTTCATATTATTACTATTATTACATTAGTACTTCTGAGTCTTCTGTGCTTCTTGACATTAGTTGGTAATAACTTGCAGAGTTTGAAAGTAAATATATCTCTACAACAAAATCCATGATTTGTTGGGGAGAGAGCACCATCAGGAATTTCGTTGTCCATCTCTGGACTCTTCCAATAAAACCCCTGTCCGCACTCATTTTCTGCTCTCTGACAAACCCAATTTCCCTGTGAATTTCTCTTCAGCATTCTTGGGGTTGCCCCTTGGACACTTCTAAATGCAGCATTTCCGTTGCAGTCGTACGACAGTCTCATGTAGGGCCCTCCGCATCCTGCATACATGCTCCCATTGATAGCTAAACGAGGACACCTGAGACTCTGAAACAAAAAAATTAAAAATTCTGTCGTTAGAGAGCAAGTGTGTCTGTAAAATATTACGTTTGATTCCGGCATTTGAATCGGAGTTCCTAACACTTAATAAACTTTGGAAACTGATTAACTGAATTGCAGCAGTAAGAAAAATAATGTGCACAAGGCAATTTAAAGGGTATTCTGCACATCGTCTAACTACTGATCTGAAGGCCTGGTTATCTTGTTTTTAAAACTGTTTCTAGTACATAACAGGGCATACAAAGGTAGCAACACATTGATGAAGCAAGTGTTTTGTCCTAATTGCTGACCTCTTGTTGTTTTGACAAGTTCTCAGTGAGCTATAAATAGATCTGGGGTGGGGAAGCCCCTCAATGACATCACAGGAGTCCCTGTTTCCAGTTTTTCTAGGATGGTTTTCCTGGGTCTCTAAAATGGTATTTAAACAATATGCATGTTCCTGTAAAGTTGATCAACTCAATCTTTGGCAAATTAAGCACCGTGTGCAAAGTTTGAATGAAATTGGTGCAGTATTTTGTGTCAAAATTTGTCAAAAAAAGATTCCGGAGAAGACCAGTAACAATAGGGCAGAGTGCCCTAATAATAATAAAAACTATCGATCCTTTGATTGCCCTTTACTGTCATTCCAGGAGGTATGGTGATGGCGAATAGAAATTCATAGTGAAATTTCCTCCCTATCGATCATGGCAGGAAAAAAAGAAGGGTGAAAATCTCACATTGAGGTTTTGGATCTCCTTTCCCAAAGGTACTGGCGGAGCTATAACCCACTCTTATACTAGCAATTCTATATTTGATGGCAGACGGAATAATTCTGACTTCTCTGTTTAGGTTCTAATCTGATTTTATGTTTGGTGACCTCTGGGAAATAAGCTGCAACTCATTAAAGCATCACTTACCAGATCATAATGCTGCACAGTGGAGTCATTCCGACATGCACTGATGTACCTGAAGTAGAAGAGATGGCAGTTTTCTGTTTTGGTTGCTGTGAGGTAGTCCATCCCTTTGCAGCCGACAACAGAGAGACACTTCTGCAGACATTCCATGAGGCTGTACACTGAGTCTGTTTCGTAGATGTTCGATGCATTTGCCACTTGCTGGATTCCAGCACAGTTCTCAAAAAACTCGTTCTGGGGAGCTCCTCGACTGTGGAAATAGTCACAGGGACCACATTCAAAGTTATCCAGGAAAAAGACAATTTGCAAAAGCAAAATCTTTGCAAACCTCACCATCGTGGACTTGACAGCTTAATCAAGGAGTGTGACCAACTGACCATGAAACTGATAATGTCTGATATTGTACACAAGTCAAGGTCAGTAAAGATTCTTAATTAGTTTTAAATAATTAATGGATGTTAATTTGGTCTTGTTTATAATGCACAATTTGCTTTGTTATCTTGTCACATTCGCATATGCCATGTTAATTATTTACACTGATTAGGGTGACCTTTATCAAGTGTCCTTGAGCCATGCAATTTCAATGGATTGGAAATTCGCCTGCTCTCAACTTGCTAAAATCCGACTTTGTTTCAGATTAAAATATCTTAATTTCTGCAGTCACAGCTAAAGTGTCAGAGCAATGTCCTAGCTAATGAAAGAAAAACCTCTTCAAAACTTAGTTCCATAGTTTTAAAATTTGACATTCTCAAGTCCCTTTAACGTCATTTGCTGATCTTGCATAATTTTGTCCGAAACCAATATATTTGAATATATGGTACAACTCAACTTTTCGGCAATGAAACTTGATGAAAGACACATGGAAGATGCATTGGTGCAATCACATTAAAATGTGAAAAGGATACATCTTGGCGCGAGCATTTTCATGATACTGTGAAATATCTTTTTGTGTAATTTCATCAGATTCGGATTTACCAAATTAACAAAGTTTTTTTTATTAAATTCACAGAATTTTGATGTGTAATGTGACTTTGCATTGCCCCTGTCTGCAATTTGGAAAACACCAGCTCTATAGTTCTTATCTTTGTGAGATCTCTGGCAAGACAGGAAGACCATCTAGCTTTTATACAAACCTGAATATGCATCATATTTGTTGGAAACATGCAATCCTTCTTTTACCACTTAGTATCTTTCACTAGTCAAACTTAATGGGACCTAATGTATGGATTTCACTTGGAGAGGGATGTTTGGGTCTGAATAGGATGCGTCTTGAGCCTGTGGGGCACTTACATCCTAGTATAATACATTTGCTAATTCAATATGTAATGCATCAGGAATTTTAGAATTATGGTTCTCCAAAGTTATATGTCTCTTCTACTGTTCTGTGTTCTCAAGAAACCGAATGTAGAATTGATACATGTAAATGATTTTTGAAATAAGAACATTGCTGTTATTCTTAACTGGAAACTTACAATGTTAGAAGATATGATATTTCAAGGTTCACATGTGAGGGAAACAGAGGATTCCTTGATGTGATTGTTGTTGTCAATTCCTCGACTGGTGTCAAAGATTCCTGGGATTTTTAGGAAAGTTTGCTGAATTGTAAGCATGCGTATTGAACTTAAATACTTGTGTGTATTTGAGGCTCTGTGACATTATTCCTGGCTGAGTCAGCAACCTTTGAGTGAACGTACCCTTGTTTTCAAATATATGTGGCTTTTCCATGGATATGATCAATTTCACAATGCGGGGAGCCACCTACTGATCATACTTCATCAAGTGCCTGGAAAAAAATTGTTTCTCAATCCTAGTTAGTGGACAAATGAGGACTCATCTTGTAAAATCTTTTATTGTTGAGGTTCCTTGATCAAGCTGCAATTACACAGCGACAAGTGCTGTTAATCTGCAGGCCTTCAGACTGGTCGAATTTCATAAAAGTCTAGAGATCTTTTAAATAGTCAAGCCTTTGTGAAGGGGGACTTATTTTGTTGAACTGTTTACCATTATGTGAAGTCAGATTGCACCTATCACTTATTGTCTCTGTTTAATAAAGTATCTTATGAAACAATTCTTGGATTACATTTGTCTTAATATGTTGCCATAGAAAACAGCACTGCCAAGTTTGCACACAAAATCTGCCTTTTTAGTAGAGTGCCTGAAACTAAAAAAATGTTTAGTACATTTTGGTGTATTTATGAAACTTACTGTTTTTATTTCCGTGTGGGATATCTCATTATTGTCAAGCTTGGTAGCAGCATGACCCTGACTTGAGAGACTCATGGTATAGTAATATATTATGATGGCCAATGTAGTTTGCAAATAGCTTTTTAAAGAGGTAGCTCAAAGAGGACTAGCCTTAATTACCATTATAAAAATACTGAAATTTATTAAATATTCAGGGGCACTTGACAATCCTGCACAAACACAATTGTTTAGAACACAAAGGCCTCTCGAAATGTTGTGGTCATATCTTGTGAGAACTGTATTTTTGCAGATTGTGTTTTTACTACACTTTTTCGATTGTGGTCCTTGCAATTATTTCCACAGTCGAGGAGCTCCCCAGAACGAGTTCTTTGAGAACTGTGCTGGAACCCAGCAAGTGGCAAACGCATCGAACATCTACGAAACCCACTCAGTGTACAGCCTCATGGAATGTCTGCAGAAGTGTCTCTCTGTTGACGGCTGCAAAGGGATGGACTACCTCACAGCAACCAAAACAGAAAACTGCAATCTCTTCTACTTCAGGTACATCAGTGCCTGTAAGAACGACTCCACTGTGCAGCATTATGATCTGGTGAGTTGAAATTGCAGAACATGTCAAAAGAATATCTTATATGCTGAAATATGTATAGGTTATTC
Source organism: Platynereis dumerilii (assembly GCA_026936325.1). NCBI lineage: Eukaryota > Metazoa > Annelida > Polychaeta > Phyllodocida > Nereididae > Platynereis > Platynereis dumerilii. The sequence continues at coordinate 7,138,305 of JAPTHN010000011.1, read as the reverse complement.
ACCTAGGGAGAGGCAATATGTGATTTATCCAGCGAGGGTGTTAGCCCGAGCTGTGATAAACACATATTGCCGATCCCGCGGTGAATAACCGGCTTATACCATAAGACAAAACTGAAACTTGTCATTTGTTGCTGTGGGTTTTTCACAGCTTCACTTATTATTCTCCCATGGGAGGATAACTGGACAACAAAGAATATGGGTTTTATTGCAGTGAAATACTGGCTCATGATTGGCTGACAGAGGTGTCGAATGGTATAAGAGATTTAATTGCTGCACATTATATGGTAGAATATGTAATGCATGATGTATTTCGATTTCTGAGTTGTTGTATCCTCCACCAACCCCTGGTTCGGAGAAATAAGAAGTAGAATAAATTGGTTCAACAACATTACTGCATGCCACTGAGGGAGGTTCTCGTTGCTCCTAAAAGCCAACTTATAACCTGGTTGATGAGCAGATTAATTTGACCTGTATATCATATATATATGGGGTTAAAAATAAAATATTGACAAAGTGTATGATGAACTGAGAGAGAGACAGACCACAGCTTCTTGTTGAGAATGAACTTTTGTGTTATTCTTTCTCCTTTGCAGAGTCTCAGATGTCCGCGTTTGGCTTTCAACAATTCCATGTATGCCAAATGTCACGGCCCTTACACAAGATTGCCTCACACTTGCAGTGGATACCCGGCATACAATAATGTTCCTGGGGCAGCCTTAAGAATATTCCAGAGGAGGCCCTCTGGCCAGTGGTTCTGTAATGTAGGTTACCTTCCTTGTGGACTCTCCTTTTTCTGGGGCAGCTCAGAGTATGATAGACAAGTGCCTGATGGTTTGCTCAAGACAGATGGCACTCACGGATTTTGTTGTTAATTTTCTGAAAGCTATGTCAATCTATTGTGAAACATTTGTATTTGTTTAACTGTTAAGTTGGTCAATAAATCGAAATTGAATGTTTTTCAATTTTCAACTTAAGCCTACTGACAGATATCATCTATGTTTCTGACCAGTATCATCCATATTTTTTACCAGTATCATCCAGATATCTGACCAGTATTATCCCATGTCTAGGCACATTTTCTCCCCGATACTGTGATTTTCCCTGGGCAATACAGCAGGGATAAAGTCAGTATCGGAGAGAAAAAGCAGTATATGTCACCTGACCAGTATACTCCCTAATTTGCCAGGGAATATACTGAAAACAGCCAATGAGAGAGCTGCATTTAGACACACAAAAATTCAAATTCAGTATAGCGTTACAATCTCTGCTGCTGCTCATCATCTTTTCTTGTAATTTTGCAAGCACAAAAATCGGCGTCTCTTTTGCAATTTGCAAGGGATGTATTGGGGTTAGAAAGAAGCGGTTTGAAGCATTAGATCCAGAAGAAAATAGTGCATTAGACTTACGCAGTTTTAACTTTCTATTTTGTAGACAAAAATGTCCAATGCGATTTTCGTAAAACTTGTTTAATTTTTCTGATATGACTTAGTTGTACAAATACTGATTTATATGAATTTCCATCGTGATGAGGACCCTTTTTAATTTGTAATATTGTTTCAGACAATGTTTCACAACACATGAGTAAGTAATAGCAATAAATTCGGTTTTTTGGTATAGTTTCAGCACTGTGGTTCATTTATTTCGGAAACGTTTTTCTGCATTCCACTTCCGTTTTATTTTATTTCTCTGAATCTAATCATCCCAGATGTATAAAATTAGCAGGTAATGTTATAGTAACAAGTAACAAGTAACAAGTATATACATGGACGCAGGTCCTGAGTAAGGACCTCTATGCCCAGATCTGGGATATTGAGTCTCTCCTGTGCGCATGGGGAGATTGGACGGAAAGTTATTTAAAAATATTGGATGAGTTTGATTGAGGCTATTTACAGATGGGATGAGTGTGTAAATAAAATTAAGTATGATTTATATACATATATACATTTTTGGGCAGCCGCTAGCAGCCGCGATCGGAGCTTCTGATCCTTTTCTTGGCGCTCGGACGCTTTACTTCTTATGTCAAAGGCTTAAATTCATTTTATCATTGGCAGATGGCCGCTCGCAGCCATTTTTGCAGGCGTACTGGTACAGTTCTTGTCCCCTTGGTTGTTCCTTCTTTTGTTAGCGGCGATGGCCGCTCGCAGCCCTTTATGCAGATACCTTCTAGTTTACTCAGGCTTCTTCAGTTCATAATGCAGCTCAGAAAGGTATGTCCCTTTCCTAGTATCATAGATTAATGGGACCATATTCCCAATAAGTAATTACTGGCCGCTAGCAGCCTGGCTTATATACCTCAATGGCCGCTTGCAGCCATATTTGAGTTGTCCCGGACCCGTGCCAGAATGCCCTCAACCCACTTTATAAATATAGTATAGATATCAAATCCAAAATTTTAAGACGATATCTCCAAAACTCTTGCCACCAAAAAATTAAAACTGAAACAAGAATTTTTGGTTCTAGCATGAAATTACAGATTTAAGTCAATGTATTTTAAAGTTCCATGGCCGTTTAATTTTGTATCTCTAGATCTTATTACAGCAGCTCTATGATATTCCCCAGTCCTTTCCATCATATTCCAAGGGTTATTGATCCAAAATTTCACGTCAATATCTTAAGAACTCTTGCCAACAAAAAATTATTAGTGAAACAAGAATTTTCAGTTCAAGCGTAAAATTACAAATTTGAGTCAACGTGTTTTTAAGTTCCATGGCCGTTTAATTTTATATCTCAGGATCTAATTACACCAGCTCCATTATTTCCATCAGTCCTGTCTGTCATATTCCAAAGGTTGTTGATGCAAAATTTTAAGGCGATATCTTAAAAACTCTTGCCGTAATAAAAATATTACTGAAACAAGAATTGTCAGTTCAAGCTAGAATTATAAGAAGTAGTTATAATACATTTATTTATAAGTAAAAGTTTGATATTATTTTGAAAATGTGCCTAGACATGGGATAAAAAGGTCATACCATGGGTAGGTGCAGTACATCCCCGTATACTCCCCTTCGGGTCTCGGGAATATACTGGGGTCTCGGGGAGTATACCAGGGATGTACTGCACCTACCCATGGTATAACCTCATAGTATCTTAATCTCTGACCCGTATCATCTGAATATCTGACCAGTATAACCTGTATATACATGTAACTGCACAGATGACCAATCAAATCTGTTGTTTGGTCTTAGAATGAATTCACACCGACACTCGGTGGACATCGGTGGTAGTTCTGGTGGACTCGGTGGAGGTCCCGGTGGGGTCCGGTGGAACTCGGTGGTGGACTCGGTGTACGTCGGTGGATGTCCTGGTGGGGGTCCAGTGGAACTCGGTGGAACTCGGTGGGGGGTCCCGGTGGTAAACTCGGTGGAACTCAGCGGTGTCCGGTGGTACTCGGTGGTGTCCGGTGGTACTCGGCGGGTGTCCGGCGGGGGTCTGGTGGTTGTCCGGTGGTAGTTCGGCGGTAACTAATGTTAAACCCATATCTACCTTAGTTCTTGTCTCTCTGGTGTCCTCTGCCAGAATGCCCTCAACCCACTCTTCGGCTCGGTTTTATTGACTCATTCCGCATACTAATGAGCAGCATCACTGTGACATCACAGGGCTGTGACATCACAGTGGTGTGACATCACAGCAGTGGCCACCTGGTGGATATCTGTCACAAACCAGTTTTGGCGGTTTCTTTGAAAGCACCATCGCTTCCAGAGCTTTCTATCTCCCCATAGAGAAGTAGAAATGACTTGACTACTTGACCAATATTTAAATTAGCTTCATGAATTGCTAATTAGCATATTTTACCCCTCTCAAAGAAGATCAAGTGCCCAAAAATGACCAAGAATTGAGACAGAAATCACCCAAAAATGCCACTTTTTCGACCAGTTTCCAAAGGAAATAGAGCGACATCACAACTCCAAAAATGTACACCAAGTTCCCTCGGTCTTCAGTAACTTCTAACCATTGAAGTGAATTACATTTCAAGTTGTTTCTTCATTTTCCAATGACTTCTAACCACTGAAGTTTGCCGTTTTATGACTCTGACGGTTGACCCAAACCTCTGCCAGTACTTGAAAACCTGTTTGATTAAATGGACCACCATCTCATTTCATACTCCCCCTCTTAGATTCGAGCTCCACCCTGAGCTCCTAACTGATACAAAATACCAATAGACCACTTCTTCGGAACACCGGACGGAGCTTGTTCACCATATTTTTTTTTTACAATGAAATTTCAAAAATCTTCGAAATATCAAAATTTGCAAATTTAGCATTTCCTAGAGTTTAATCTCCTTTTCAGACTGTCAATTTCTTTCCGCATTTCAATTATGACCCGCTCAGCCTCCTCCCTTTTCTTCACCTCTGCTTGGAAATTTGCTCTTTCCTGCCTTCTGCTCCTCTCCGCCTCCTTTACCAAAACTCAATGCGTTTGAGTATTTTCCAAGCTGCTGCCTAATGAAGGCGTTGTACAACCCCAATGCCGGCTGTGATGAGGGAATGAAGTTCCTTGGATCAAATGACCTGACCTCTGGGGGAATTATAGCATCCCCCAGAATGAGGTCCTCCTCACTGCTTTCCCATTCCATAGGAACTCTCGGTGTCCCAAACAGATGCCTTTCGGTCTCATCCTTGTCTTCCCTCTTCTCCAGCTTTCGTTGTCTCGCTTCTTCCTCCCTCCTCCTCTGTCACTCAATCTCTTCTGAGTTCCTCCGTGGCCTAATGGTTAAGAGTGCTTGTTTGCACAACCACTGGCTCTGAGGGCGTGGGTTCGAATCCCACCCCGGAACTCAATTTAGTCCGAGCCCATGGGACATTAAATGGAGGCGGGTTGTATCCAGTGTTCTATGCTGGGGCAACTGAAAGACCCTGGGCATCCCTGAATTAATAGGGTATGTACCAGACTCACAGTCTTCTCATCTCATCATCATACGGCGATCGCCTGCCTCGATATAGCCCACTAAGGTGCTGCAGAGGCGTAAAACACAAACAAACAAACAAACAACTCAATCTCTTCTTCTTCCTTCCGATTCTTTAACTGTTCTTCTCTGACTTCCTTCTCCTTCTTCTCTGCTACCGCCTCTTCTTCCTTCTTTTTCCTTAACTGCTCTCCCGCTTCCTTCTTCTTTTGTCTTTCATCCTCTGCTTCCTTCTTCTTTCTCAACTTCTCTTCCGCTTCGTCTTCGTCCTTCTTCCTTCTCTTTGCAGCTTTCTCTCCCCTTTCCTTTTCCTCTTCGAGTTTCTTTCTCTCTTTCTCACTTCTTTCTGCCTTCGTCGTTCTCTCTCCTCCTTTTCCTTCTTCTCCTTCTCTTCCTTTTCCTTCTTCTCCTTCTCTTCCTTCTCCCTCTTCTCCTTCTCTTCCTTCTCCTTCTTCTCTCTTCTCTGTCTCCTCCTTCTCCTTCTTCTCTATCTCTCTTCTCCTTCTCTTTCTTCTCCTTCTCCTCCTTCTCCTTCTCTTCCTTTTCCTTCTTCTCCTTCTCTTCCTTCTCCCTCTTTCTCCTTCCTCTCTATCTCCTTTTCTCCTTCTCTTTTTCTTCCCTTTCCATCTCTCTTAGCCTTCCTTCTCTCCTTCTCCTTTCCAAGTCTATTTTTCCTTGTTCTTTCCTCTCCCGCAACATCTCTCCTTCTCTTTCCGGTGGCAAGTTTTCCTTGTCGGTCTTTATTCTCTTTATGTTGCCTGGATCCTTATAGTCCGTGTTCCTGACTCTCTTAGTAGAATACTTTCGTCCGGCGTGCCGTAACACATGCTTCCTGATCTCGTCAATCCTCTTATTCTTGTAGTAACAGTCGTTACACTCGTGCACATCAATTTCTTTCTCGTGATTGTGATTCCAATGTCTTTGAAATGAATCGTAGCGAGGGAACAATATGTGTTCACACCCCTAAGCTGGGCAAGGCTCCCCGGGTTTGAACATATCATGTACACTCTCCTCCTCCTCATCTTCGCTGGAACCAGAATCCTGGGAAATTTCTTGCTGCTTCTTCATGACGTTGGCAACAATACTTGGAATTACATTCGTAACTTTTCCTCCGAGATAGGAGACATCGATGGGGACAAGAACAAGGCTTGTTGTATGATTTCCATTATCTGCAACCGGAATGATAGGAGTTAATCAATGCAGTAACCCCCGAGATTTCTCAAAGTTTTGGTACGGCAAAAGCCGGTCTACATGGACTATACGTCTTTCGGACTCTCTTCTTATACAATAATTTATTTCGTCTATCTGCTTATCGACCTTCCACCCCTTTTTCCAAACAGTAGTAAGCTTCTTACATCTCCCCGGAATTCGCGTAGGATCGTACAACCAGACCAACTGACCGACACTGTGGTTTGTCCACTCACTGTCATTTTTGTGGCTCTAACCTGTCTCCAGTAATGTTCTCGACAAAAGAAGACTTACTTTTTTTAGTTTCCGAAATATATTCTGCACGTACTGCGAGGAAAAGGTGTAAATATGACTCGTTTTTGGGTGTGCAGCTGCAGTACATGTACAACCGAAAAAGAGACTAATTTACACTACTGCTGTTGGACCCAAAATTACAACCCAGGATTGGTTAGGTGTAAAAAGTCCATTCTTGGATGTCTTGTGCCATCACTGTTATGCAACTTGTTACATCAGTGCTGAAGTGCTCCTCATGTGAGGAGTCCTTCTTTGGGCTTGATCTGTTCATGGAACATAGGTGTTCAATATTGTATGTTGTTGTACCTCATCACAAGTTCAGTTGGGTGTTCCAATATCAGGGCAATATCAGGGCTGCTGCATTATGAGATGAACACGGGATGGGCCTTTATGGAACTGAACTGGGACGTATTTATGGCTGCCATCTGCAGAGAAGTCAGATTTGTATCACAGAGATCTATGGAATAATCTAAGAGGGTTCAGACCACCACAAACTCTGGCATATCCTTGAAACTACCTGTATCATGTTCTTGAAGATGAAAATCATTTTTTGTTCCATTGTGATACTTATAACGATTTACGTAATTTACTTTTAACCCGTGTTTTAGATTATTGTGTGGATTTTAACTTTTTATCATTACAAGAAAAATTTAAGTTGCTGATGTCCAAAGATTTAGTTAAATTTACCACAGAATATTTGTTTAAAGCTTTTCATAGAAGAAGAAGTTTGTCACAACTATGATGGTTTACTCCTGACCTTTGGAATTCCATAATTTGTGATGATTTTCATGGCACAAAGGTCTCAGTTTTGACTCACTAGAGCTTTCGTCCATCTCTCATGGACTTCCTCAGCTGTCTGACAAATGCTCAACTGGTCACATGACTGCCTAGGGTCAAGTCATGTGACAGGAGGTAGCAGAAAATGGGGGGGAGGTCCCAGCCTTGGTCCCGATTCAGAGATGGTTTGTTTCTCCGTATTTCTCCTATAATAGCAAACTTATTCATGGAGGACTTTGAAAATAAGCCGATCACATCAGCGAAGAATCCTCCCAAGGTGTGGTACCGCTATGTCGATGACACGTTTGCTATATTACATGCATATGATATAAAAGAATTCTTAACAGCATCAATTCTGCAATTAAGTTCACGCATGAGGAGGAGACCTGTCGTTTCTGGATGTCCTTGTACACGTTCAAGAAGATGGTAGCACCAAGACAACTGTTTACCGCAAGAGTATGCACACTAACCAGTACCTCAACTTCAACTTGAATCACCATCTCGAACACAAACGGTCAGTTGTGCGTACTCTTGTCAATCGAGCGGAAAACCTGGTCACTCATGAGGAAGACAAAAGGGCAGAACTGCTACATGTGAAGAACGCCTTAAGTGCCAACAATTATGCTCCCTGGATGATGAACATCCCGAAGAAGAAACAAACGGAGCAACAGAAAGAAAAAGATCAAGCGACAAGGAAGAAGCAGTATCCAATCACTCTCCCTTATGTGAAAGGAGTGTCGGTTCGGAGTCACTTGAAAGAACGTTGCGGAAATATGGTGCGACAGTCTATCATAAACCCACCAATACCCTCAGACAGCAGTTAGTACAACCGTAGGACATCACCCCAAAGGAACATAAAGCGGGAGTCATATATCAAGTGAAATGCCGGAACTGCAGTCGTCTATATATAGGAGAAACAGCTAGGCCCCTCAACAAAAGATTGTAGGAACACAAGAAGCACACTTCTTCGGCTATTAACGAACATTGCTCAAACATGGGACATGAGATGGACTGGCGAAATGTAAAGGTACTAGGGAAGGAAGAACACTGGCAAAGACGCAAAATCAAGAAGCGATCGAAATACGGAGGAACAAACCATCTCTGAATCGGGACCAAGGCTGTTACCTCCCCCCCCCCATTTTCTGCAACCTCCTGTCACATGACTTAACCCTAGGCAGTCATGTGACCAGTTGGGCATTTGTCAGACAGCTGAGGAAGTCCATGAGAGATGGACGAAAGCTCTAGTGGTGAGTCAAAACTCAGACCTTTGTGCTATGAAAATCATCACAAAAAAATTAAAGTTTGTTGTTTAAATAATGTAAATATGTGATTATAAATATTGTAATATTGTAGTTTCTAGGAAATTTGTTGTTAAAGTTACTTTTGAATTGTTTTGATGACTTGTAACCCATATAGGGCTGGGTGTATATTTTTTACACGGGTCAATTAAAGAATTTGTCTGTCTGTCTGTATCGGATTGACAGATGAATTGTTGGTGCTCTATTCCAAATACAGTCTGGAAAAGGGTGAACAACCAACTGTAGTTGGGTATTGGGTTTGGGCACAAAATATTCAGAACCCCAACTACATATGTGTGCAACAGATGACCCTTACCTACTAGCACGCCCTTATACTTCTTCGGGATGGAGTCCAAAAAGGGAATTTGTAGACGATTTTGACTTGCAAGGATAAATTGAACTCAATTTGTTTTGGAAGAATCATCCTACTTACAGGTCCATTGTTTCATGGGAGACAAAAATGCTCAAAACCATGCCCGCTGAACTTCTGGATTGCGTTAAGACTTACATGTCCTTCAGCAGGACTGCACAGCCTGGTCACTACCAAGGAGAAGACGCCTGCCTGGAGGAACTGAATAAAGATGCCAAGTCTTGGGTTCCACCGGATGTCCCAAGCAGTTTTCAGTGGCAGCGGATATTCCGTAATCTGGATCATCTGAACAAGTTTAGTGTAACCACATCAATCGAAACTTATTGTGTCAATTTATATTGACATAAATTTTAATATTAATAAAAATTCATTTCAAAGGTGTACAAATTTAAAAAGTCCGATGAACATGGGGAAATATATAGATGTAAATGGAAATAAAGTATTCATAAAAAATTATATATGTACAATTGATTTAACCTTAATAAGTTAATTGATTTAAGTAAAAACATTTGACACAGACACAATTTATAATATATAGGCCTAATGTCTATGAGTGATATTACAAAAAGTGTACTAAATACAAATAGTCAGGGAGCCAAGGGCCAAAAATGTGAATAAAAAGGGTACTTTGTTCGCAGCGATCCACACCTCCTCAAATTTGGTACTGTCGGAAAGGAAATTTTCTGAATTTTTTGATGGCGGCCATGGTTTTATCAATTTCTTGGACCGGAGATGTTTTATTGTTGTTTCCATGGCAACAAGTCTGCTTTTGTCAAAATCAATTTTATAAAACTTATCATGGTGTACCACAGTTGCTGTTGAAGCAAGGCTTTCGTTGATGAGTAATGTGGTGCCTTTTACTGGTCTCACTACTTTATGGGTGAAATTTTGATTTTGCATCTCTTCCTTGTTACCATGGCAACACTTTAGGAGACTATTTCTCAGATTTTGTTAGTTTGTGTTCTTATTTTCTTTTAGAGAGCCACAATTTAACGGTATAACTTAAAAAATTATAAATATCTGAATTCTGGTGGGGCAACTCTTTCAAATAGTGGGTGTACAAAATCAGATTTTGTTTGAGTGTGTTGCTATAGCAACCAATTTAAAATTATGGAACCAGAACTCCCATGAGGTCCTAGTTTTCAAATGGCTGCCTCTCAAAAGACAAGCAACATAGCCAGCTGATATTTTAGGGGAAGCTCAACCATACTTTCAAAATTTTGAAAACATTCCATTGACTAATTTTGGTTGCCAAGGAAACCACCGGAAATGGCAGACATGCATTTCAAAGTGATTTTCATCAAATGTGTAGAATACCATGTTAATTCAACGCAAAAAAGATTGAAATATGGGCAAAAAAAAAATTAAACACTTGTTCGAAAATATATAAAGTATTATATATGAATTATGTTGCCATAGCAACCGGACTTAACATGTTTTCAAATGCTAGCACAATAGATATGCAATGTTTTGCATATCTCTGGACTTATTTAAGGTAGAGTCTTTTATGATACATCAATCTTGAAGGTTCTGAGGCCTAGAAATCTAATTTTGAGATCAAAAGTAAGCTACTTTGCATATTTCTTATAAAAATAAGCAAAATTGGTGCCTTTACGGATTTATTGAGCATTATTCCTCTCTCTGACCGCACAAAATCTTGTTAAACTGCAACATATTTATATTCTAAGGTTCATTAGCTTATGCCCCAAAATAATCTGAAATCTAGTGGATAACTCTTTCAGTCAGTTGGTATCGCAGTATCAGATTTTGATTCAGTGTGTTGCTATGGCAACTATACTCAAACTAGAAATGTCATAACCGGAAACCGGTGAGTGTTGCGCTGCCCAGACTTAGTCCTAAGGGTGAATCACACATGTATCTGTAGTTAGTGTATATCCCTCCGCGTAATATTTCAGTCAAATCTTGGCTCACAGGATCACTGCTGTCTTGGCTAAATACACATCTATCTATCTATCTATCTATTTATCTATCTATCTATCTATCTATCTATCTATCTATCTATCTATCTCTATCTATCTATGTGTTTAGCTGTCTATCTATCTGTCTATCTATCTCGAGGCCTTCCCTTCCTTCCCCCACTACATTCGGCATAATTACAAAATAGCCCCGCCCTCTGATAACGGAATTAGCGAGACCATTGAAAAGCATAGGCTGCCACTCATTCCGTCAGAGGTGCGGGGCTTATTTCGTGATTATGCCCTACATTCCTCCCTTCATGCCTTTGTTCATTCCTTTGTTCATTCCTTTGTTCATTCCTTCCTTCATTCCTTCTTTTCTTCATTCCTTCCTGCATTCTTTCTACCGAATTTGTAAACACTGGATCTAGCTGGCACTAGGATGCTTTTAGGACAAATTTAGTATAAACAAGTTGTTGATAACAGCTAACTTTTACAGTTAACATCAAACAGGACTGCTACAAGGTGTGTCATGTTTCTCGCACATAGTTCCATGTGATAAATGGACATTCTTGAAGTATAAAGTATATGCTGACCTGCTTTTTGCACTTCTAAGGGAATACTTGATATGTGAACAGGAATTAAGGTATGTTTTTCTTTGGGCTTTCTTATCATTGTCAGCTAATAGTAAATAACATGTCACATGAAATATTGTCCATTAGATTTTTAATATGATTGCACCATTTTCAATAAACTTCCTGTTAAGATTAATTGAGTACAAGCAAGCACTGACATAGACCAACTGCACAAATCAAGTAAAAAAGATCATTGTACTTATATTTGAAATTAAAGATTAGATCTGCCAATTCTACACAGAATTCAACTTGCATTAAAATAACACAAACTGGTAAATTCACAACATTGGGGTGATATGAAACAATACCAATCAACACAATTGCATGTTTTTCAGAATTAAGTGAGTTCAATTCATTTTATTAGTCCAGTAGAGCCCCAATATGTCATAGGAACCCAAAAAGCTGTAAAACAAATCTCATTGAATTGAAAGCGAGTGCCCCCCCCCTCAATGATGACTGTGATGCAGCCATAGTCCTGTGCCCTGCTATGTGAATGCATACAGGCCAGGAGACCAGGCTAATGCAGCCATAGCCACACTGGGGGAGTGTGTGTGTAGAACTGGGCAAGAAATACTTTCAAAATGTCACAATAAAGGCACTAAATGTTAGTTTAAAGATTCGGGGACAAACTTTATGACAGTAACGTAACATACAGTGAAGAAGGGCTCTGAAAGTAGTGGCAGGTGCCCAGTAGCTTTTACAGAAAATTGGGGCAAGAATGTTAACATTTCAGTGTGTGCAAAAAAGCTTGCTTACGAAACCAAGGACTTGCCCAAGGGGGGGGCACCCCCAGGGCAGCGCAATAACAAAGCTATCAATTTCACAAAGTCCTCTTTTTCAAATGGCTGTTTCTTGCTAGCCATAAAAGGTTGCCTTATGATATTTTAGGAATAGATTAAATTCAATTTCATAATTATGAAACAATTCTAGTAGAGTTTTTGTTGCTATGGAAACCACCAGAAAAGGTGAACTTTCTCTCCGAAGTGATTTCCATTGAATGTGTAGAATACAATGCTCATCACATACAAAAGAGTGAAATATGTAAAAAAAATATATATATATATATTTCCAATTTAACTTAAACACTGACAGTAAGCATTATATTTGAAATTTGTTACCATAGCAACCAGAATAAACATGTCTCAAAGAAACTATCATAATATAGAATTTGTTGTGTATCTAAGGACCCATCGAAGGTGCAACCTTATACGGTACATAAATTCTGATGTTTATGAGGCCAAGGAATTTAATTTCGATGTCAGAAGTTAGCTAATTTGCATATTTACTAATAAATTTAAATAGTGCCTTTACAGCATTATTAGGCATCATTTCAAAACGACATTATTCCTCTCTTTGACCACATGAAATCTTGTCAAACTGTAATATAGTTACATCCTGAGATTCATTTGTTATAAATGCCCCAAAATAATAAACATGTGAGATCTGATGGGAGAACTCTTTCAGGCAGTTGGTATCAAAATATCATTTTGTGTTTGAATGTGTTGCTGTAGTAACCATTCTGAAATTGCAAGGCCACCAATTTCATGAAGTCCTGTTTTTCAAAGAGCTGTTTCGCACTAACTGAGAAAGGTTGCCTCAAGACATTTAAGGGGTATCAACCTTTCTTTCATAATTACGAATTATTCCATTGATCACTCTTGGTTGCCATGGAAACCGCCAGAAAAGGTAAATTTTCCGTCTAAATGATTCTTGTTGTAAGTGATGAATATAATGCTAATCACAAACAAAAAGAGTGACATATGGACAAAATAAATAGACTCATCAAAAATGTAATGAAGCAGTGTATATGAAATCTCTGTTCATAGCAACCAGAATCAACATGTCTCAGACACTAGCATGCAAGGTAAATACATTTGTTGTGTATTTCTGGAATTGTATAAGGTGCAATGTTAAGTTACAGATCAATTCTGATATTGACGAAGCCACAAATGTCAGCTATAGTGAGGTTTCAGCCTCATTTTCAGTGTGGTTGCCATGGTGACACATTGTAGGCCACTATAGCCAAACAACAATAGACATAAAAAGAAAAATTTCTATAGGCCTACATTCTGCAAAAGATATTTTGAACGACACTGTAAAACTAGAATATGTGGGATATGCACTGTATAAATTTGGAAGTCTGTATTAGGCGTCTGAGCTTCTCCAAAGGACTGAAGCTCCAGAAAACAGCCCATTTTTTAAATATCGCAACTTGGAAGTTTAGACTTGGTCTGGGAATATTAATCAGAAATGAGGGAATTTACCATAAATTTTGGCTCATGAAACATGTTATTGTATCTCCAAGCGGGGACTGCGGTCCAAAACATGGAAACTGGCCTTAAGCTCCTCTACTAAAATTAATAACATCAGTTTAATTTTAAAAAAACCCCAGTAATACCGTAAACGGTCATTTTGTACTCATAATTATGAAGATGTGAAAATTAGCTTTCTTTTGATACTACAATTTGACTCCTTGGCCTCGCAAACATCAGAATTGATATATCGTATAAGGTTGCACCTGCTATGGCAACATATTTCGAATATAATACCTTCCATCAGTTTTCAAGTTAGTTTTGAATATATTTTGTTCGTAATTCACTTTTTTTGCATGTGATGAGAATTGTATTCAACACATTCAAAGGAAATCACTTTGGAGAGAAAATTTACCATATCTGGTGGTTTCCATATTAACAAAAACTCTACTAGAATTGTTTCATAATTATGAAAGTGAATGTGATCTATTCCTAAAATATCATAAGGCAACCTTTCATGGTTAGCGAGAAACGGCCATTTGAAAAAGAGGAATTCATGAAATTGATGGCTTTGTTATTTCAATATAGTTGCCATAGCAACACAATAAAAATCTGATACTGTGATACCAACTGACTGAAAGAGTTATCCACCAGATTTCAGATTATTTTGGGCATCAGCAGATGAAACTCAGAATATAAATATGTGTCAGTTTAACAAGATTTTGTGTGATAAGAGAGAGGAATAATGGCCAATAAATCTGTAAATACACCAATTTTGTTTCTTTTTATGAGCAAAAATGAGTAGCTTACTTTTGATCTCAAAATTAGATTCCTTTGCCTCACAAACATCAAGATTGATGTATCATAAAAGACTCTACCTTACAGATGATTTCATATTTGTAGACATAAGGACTGAACGTGATTTGTTTTTCTGGGACATGTATTCAATAGGGAAAAGTGACATCAAAAAAATTATGACATCACTTTTCCCCATAGGATAACATGTCCTAGAAAAAAAAATCACATTCAGTCCTTTAGTCTACAAATATGAAATCATCTGTAAATAAGTCCAGAGATACGCAACAAATTATATATCTATTGTGATAGCATCTGAAACATGTTTATTCCGGTTGCTATGGCAACATAATTCATATATAATACTTTGTTTATTTTTTAACAAGTGTTTAACTTAGATTTTGCCCATATTTCAATCTTTTTGCTTTGAATTAACATGGTATTCTACACATTCGGTGAAAATCACTTTGAAATGAATGTTTGCCATTTCCGGTGGTTACCGTGGCAACCAAAATCAGTCAATGGAATGTTTTCAAAATTTTGAAAGTATGGTTGAACTTCCCCTAAAATATCAGCTGGCTATGTTGCTTGCCTTTTGAGAGGCAGCCATTTGAAAACTAGGACCTCATGGGAGTTCTGGTTCCATAATTTTAAATTGGTTGCTATAGCAACACACTCAAACAAAATCTGATTTTGTAACACCCACTGGTTGAAAGAGTTGCCCCACCAGAATTCAGATATTTATAATTTTTTAAGTTATACCGTTAAATTGTGGCTCTCTAAAAGAAAATAAGAACACAAACTAACAAAATCTGAGAAATAGTCTCCTAAAGTGTTGCCATGGTAACAAGGAAGAGATGGAAAATCAAAATTTCACCCATAAAGTAGTGAGACCAGTAAAAGGCACCACATTACTCATCAATGAAAGCCTTGCTTCCACAGCAACTATGATACACCATGATAAGTTTTACAAAATTAATTTTGACAAAAGCAGACTTGTTGCCATGGAAACCAAAATAAAACTTCTCCGGTCCAAGAAATTGATAAAACCATGGCCACCATCAAAATATTCAGAAAATTTCCTTTCCGATAGTACCAAATTTGAGAAGGTGTGGATCGCTGCGAACAGAAATCCCAATTTTGAGGGGTTGGCTCCCTGACTAAAATGATCATTTAAACTGCCTTGCAGTTGTAACTCGCTTGTGAACGTCAACATCATTGCTTGTGAGCCTCACAGAAGAGATGACAGCGAGACTATCAGTCCCGAAGAATATCTATACCTCCTCCTACAAGGTCAACTACCTCCTGATAATATTCAGACGACCGATTGTAAACGATTACCTTGACTCAGCGGTTGAACTTCTTCAAATGTCAGGCTTTGGCATTGTGTCAAGGAAGCCGACTGAACAAAGAAAACGAGAGCTGCACACCTGGCAAGATAAACATTCCACCAAAAACGAAATACTCAGTTTAGTCACAAAGTACACCTTCACTGATGAGTTCTATGGAATCCTCATTTTATTGCCTCTGCATGACCATTTGTCTGTTGCTAAGAAATTGGTTAGAAAACAATGGATTTAACAGAATCCACGACACAAAAAGAGAAATAACGACGTAGCGATGTAACAGAACTATAAACACACTTAGTACAAACCAAGTATGTCTGTAAATAGCCCAATCTGGTGCTGATGAGACGTAAAACACAAACTCACTCAATCACTCCCTGAATGGGAGGCAGTTGCGGTGTCGCGATTGGTCGTGGTTGTGGGCGCGCAGTAGGCTTAGGCTTCTTCGTGGGCATGTGGTGATCAGCTGCCATCACCCTCCTTGTTGGACCCTTCCTGATCGCACTCACACCAATTTGTGTTTTAAGCGAGCGAGTCTTTGGAGGCCGAAGATTGTCGTGGGAGAAATATCTACAACGTGTAGAATCATCATTTTCGTTGGCGATAGTAATGGAGATTCTTGCTCCGTCATCCCGTGTAATTCTTTGTTGCGGTTGTAGTCTTATATTGTAGCCCAGAAAGTTTTCTTTAATTTGACATCAACTTTATTTAAATTGATGGAATAGTTTGGACCCTGCCACCCTGCAAATGGAAAAATCCAGGGGTGGTTCGGAGGCGGTGGCGGAGGCGGGAGGTGAAAGCAGTAATCAAGCCTATAGTGCTCTGTTACTCTGAAGTACTTGACTCTAACCTGAATAGACTGTTTCCCTTGAATGTCTCTGCTTGGCCTTTCAAGATGTCTGTGGTGGTGTAATTTCTGTATAGTTTAAAATAAATTGATTGTACCACAGGCACAGACAAGCCGTTTTTGGTCTGTTTTCGAGCATTAGGACAAAATGTTCTCTTTAGAGCCTTGTGAACACTTTATTTCCATAATTAGGTGTGTCAGTGGGCACTTGCTCATTGGAAAGGCATTCAGAATGACATTTTGATATAATTTGGCGTCTTTGCTTGGATCAAAGGAGCCATAAAGAGATAACTTGAGAAGATATTTACTACGAATATCTGAACATTTTTTTGCCTTTTTTTTACTCACAATTCTTACTATTTTACACTTTGATAAAGCGGGTTTCTTAAATCTCATCTTATGATCATATTTGCAATATCGGTTTAAAACAAACCAGCGTCAATTCTATTGAGATTTCACCTTGCAATGATGTTGTTTGTAAAAAAGGTCCAAATAAAAAAAAGCGTTTTTAGATCAATCAGGCTTTCAGTGCATTTCTTTGTTAATTAATTACACATAAACGACTATATCTCGTTTATAAATAAAGATAATTAAGATCTGTTTGCTGTATTTGATGCTTGTGATGGCCTACATTAAGCTATGGGAATATGGGAAAATGGGCCATTTTGACCATGTCACACATTTGTGGCCCACCTTATGACATGCGCCCAAAGGCCAGTTATGGTCATTACAAAGTGTTGGTTGCCAGCAGAACTAGTGAGAACCAATTCTACCTTCCTGGCTACAAAGTCAGATGGCCAGGAGCTCGGAAATGACCAACTTGCAGACCATCCCCAATTCCCCATGTTTGGGAAGCAGACGGATTGTCTGCACATTAGAGCCAGGAAGAATCGGTGAAAATCGGTAAGAAATCTGAAGCATCAACCACTGATACGGGGATAAAAGAATGTTTTTGAATTATGTATGTTCATTATCTCTTGATTGTTGGCCAATTGTACATCGATTTGACCTGTTTACTTGTAAACTGTTTTAATTCTCAACAGAGGGAGCTGCCCTGGCTTGACCAATGCCTGGGACACTGATTATCTATGCTAATCAGTTGGGGTTAGATAAGCCTGTGCACCCTGGCCTCTGACCTCACTTGCTGCCATGTTGCACTGCTGCTAGCAATTATGCTATAATCTCCCTCCCTTTACCCACCCTAATTAGACATAAACAACTTTAATTTGGGAATCCGATCTATAAGATCATGACATTTATTGTACTGGTTTAATTGCCTTTATCTTGGTTTGTATGTTTGTTGATTGTATGATTGATTAGATATGTATGTTGTGATTGTATGATTGTGATTTATGTTTATGATTTATGTGTTTTATATTTGTGTAGTTGGTGTGCTAGGCATTAAAGTTGTTTGCCAGTATATGTTGTCTTTGTTGTTGAATTAATAAGAGTTTTTTTTGCAATATTTACCTTGATTCGAGGACTTCCGGTTTCCAAAGCTCTGCAAATGCGCATGTCATCCATTTTTGTGCAAAAATAATCAAAACAAACACCTGGGGAGAAATCTCCCGTTTTGGCACAAAAAAAATCTCTTGATCAGGAGAATTGTCCAGAAGTGAAGAATTTCTCCATTTCTGGAGTTTGAGTCCTCACTGATGTTGGAAAGCTGTTTTAATCATCACGCATGTCATTGCTGTATCCTCCCTTAGTCCTAATTAGCCTACTGTAGTATATAAATGCAGGACGTAAAGCTCCAATCTTCCATCCAAGTAACTTCTGGCAATCTTTGGGGATACATGTGGCAATACCAGCACTCATCACCATTGCATTATTTCAGCACTGATATCAGCCTTAACAAGGTCCTGTGTCACTGTAATTCATTGAAAAAATATCAGGCCATCAGTAGAAAATTAAATTGATTCTGATAAAGATTTTGTTAAAGTATTTGAATGCTCGCAGTGCAATATTTAATAGCAAAGAAGTAACAAGTAGTGTCGTTTTCTACAATACTTGCTAAAGAAGTCCTCCACTTCAATAAATTTCATCAAATTTTTATATTGTGTTGATATTGGTAGCCTGTGAATCCAGCAATTCCTGCAGTTGTCCCGGAACCTTAATTACCTCCATTGATGCCTCCTGTCTTACCTGGATTGTCTTCTCCTGCCGCCATTTGAAATCTATCCTGGATCATGTCAATAATTGGCATCGAAGTTGTGACGGAATGTGTCGTTAAACAGCCCTTGTCTTTCTGCTACATGACACATTTTTGTCAAGGAAGTCTGTTTTTTCGTCTGGGACTTTCAATTGCCTCTAAATAGCCCACTGGTGCTGATGGGGCATGAAACACAAACTCACTCATCTGGGATTCAAATATTGCAGGCCCTGCTCTTCTTGAAGTTGCTACATTTTGCAATGCCAATTCAAAGCTCAAATACAGCATCTGGCTCAAGTAGTTTGTACAATATAGATGAGACTCCCCAGTCCCCAGATTCAATGAAGAGCAGGCTTGGCTGAGAAGGTGCATTGGAGCAATTTTGAGTAAGTCGGTCCTGTTGTTTATTCAGTCTCGGAGCCCACTCTATGTTTGATGTGCAGTAGATGCATGCAAGATGTATTCACATGCATAAATTGCATATGAGGTATATTCAAAAGGACAAAGTTACGACAAATCAAAATCAAAAATATTGAAATTGATTAGTATTTGAGTTTGATATTGTTAAAAATGTCTCACAATGTCCCTTTTTTCCCATTGACAACGTGTTCCGACATTTAACTTAAAAATTTGTTTCTGTAAAATATTGTTTTCATGCTACTTTTCCGATGTCATGTGACTGTATCAACTGGGATGCGTTACAAGGCGTCTGCATCTCTGAGATTCCCAGTTGCCTTGTAGTGGATATCAAAGTCATAGTCGCAAAGTGTTGCTGCCCATGGCTGACGGCATCCAGCATTGCACTTTTTTAGAGATGGCCTTCAAAGGATTCTTCAAACAAAATGATGTTGTCCAAATAGAGTAGACAGTAAATTGTTGGACAAATTGTCAGAGCATGCTATCATACGCTGAAAAGAAGCTCCTGCATTACTCAAACTGAAAGGCATGCGGATAAATTGGTAAAAACCTAGGGGTCCTGCAGTAAATGCTGTCTTTGGCCTATCAGCTGGGTCTACCTCACCTTGCCATTAGACACTCTTCAAATCTAAACTTGAGAACCACTGTGCACTAGACCGAGGTCACAGTCTTCACGTTGCTGTAGGCAACGTAGACTGAGGACATTGCATTTGCTGAGCTCTCTTGAAAATCATTGGAAGCAAAAAAGTGATAAAAACAAACAATCAAACATGAACACAAACAGAAAACTGCAATCTGCAAACAGAAAGCAACATAGGCGCTGATCTTGTTTTGTCTTCAGTCCTGAGGTGTTTTCAACACAAAGAACAGTCAAGATATTTAAAAAAGTGGGAGGGAACATTTATTTCTGGATGTCACTTTTAAAAATATCAGAATATGTGGCAGTTCTCATCAATTTATCAATCTGTCAATGTATCGATCAGGATTTACGATTGTGATGTATTTCGGGGAATTTAATTTCTTGAACTACACTGAGCGCCATTAAAAAACGCAACATCGCAAAATGGCTCAAAAATGGTACTCTCTAAATATATCAAGATGAAATTTTGCACACACTTAGCAGTTGCCATCAGGTGTATTCATGAGAAATTTACATATTTCTGAGAGCAAAAAATGTCGTGTAAAATTAAATCGTCATAGCTACTTTCGAAAATACAAGTCACAAAATTTCAAGATCCTCTGACATTAATTTCAACAACCTTGCAGTTCTTGCCACAACATTTTTGATTAGTCAGGAAAGTTTACAATTTTACTTGCTTGATGGGACGAAAAAAAGTAATATTTGACCGAACCAAAATTAAAGATGATGAAATTAATAAAATTTTAGTGTCAATGCTGGCCTGCCCCCTACAGGAGCTTTTTGCTAAAATATTCAAAAAATAAGTTTTATTCAGATTTTTAGAGTTTTGTTACGGAGTCATTGTCTGTGTTTGTGTTTCTATCCTACCAAGAGGCCTGCAAACTTTATTCAATCTAAATGCGATCTGAATTTGTCAAATGTGGTCTGAGTCAATCACTGTTCACCAAAGTGTGTTTGGAATCAACCAATCAGATCATACATGCAATGCTTGACTAAGTATGATTGACTGCTGAATGTAATAGTCCAATGCCATTATTTGGAAAACAATAGACATAGAAACTGAAATAGCAAATTATGAACAACAAAATGATTAACAGCTATCAGTTTTGCAAAGCCTCCCTCTCTTCAGTCTGAAACTCCTTTGATTTTTTGGTGGTAAATTGTAGAAAATAGGCCGATTTTGACACTTTAAAGCACAGGAAAGTTCTGAAAATCACACACAATACATTTTAAACCATTTCCTATCGACCCATACCTTTATTTTTGATGGGAATAGGCCCTAAACTGCCGCGTCACGCTCCTGTGTCGCAAGTATAGTTCTCAACCTGTGTTTTGTCTCCCATCCTTCTCAGCTACACTGAGAAGGTGGGTCTTCCTATCTAACTGCGCACCGTTCAGTCTGTCGCCCTCGTGCAATATTAGTCACCTCGGTGGCATAAAAACTGGTATTGCACTCGTTGCTGTGCGATAACTGTATAATATCAGATTGTTCATTTGCAACTTCAGTAGGAAAACTCAATCGCATAAATGATTGTGAAGATTACTGGCTACAAAGTAATCAGGGTCAGGAAACCTTACATTGAGTGATACTTCTTCCAGGATTGACTATCCGGTAAAGGGTTCCCAAACGTGTGGCGGGTAGATTCTGGAGAGCATTTCCCTCACAGTTAACCATCTCGGATGTGCTGCGCAACCATAATGATGTGCAAAACCAACTCAAACTCCCAAGCATCATTTTCTGAAAGAAACAAACTCAATGAGTCGGTAAAGTAGCACAAAACCAAGGCATGACAATGACAATGACAAAGGTTTATTTATTGTCGGATTTTTCAACAGAGAAACATTAGCTTAAAGCTATTGGCCGACAAGCCTTTAGACAACATATATAAAGAAATAATTGTGATTAAAAATAGTTACACAAGATGGCAGGATAAAAAGATTAAAATTAAAGTAAAATATTATGGAACCATAATCACAGTAAAATCATAATAATAATAAAATCTGTAATCAGGTTCAACATTGGGCACATTTACATTCCTGGCTTTTATAGTCTTTTAATCGTCCTTTGAGTTCATTTACCGACTTGCTGAGTTTTGTAGCTAGCGGCAAAGAGTTCCACAACTTAGGGCCGTATGAAGTAGCTGTGAGGTCCATATCGCACAGTACCAGTCCTTTTCTCTTTAAATGTAGGCCCTCTTCTTGAGGTCGTAGAAATTATTTCAAAAATGTCTTTCATGTAGCTAGGGCCAATCCCTTGTAAAAACAATTCACATAGTATGGATTTTTCTCTCATGATTTCCAATGAATTTATTTTGGCTTTAAGTAATAAACCATCATAGGTGGTACAATATCATTAAAAACAACCATTCACCGTTACCATGTACTTGGTTTCGTTGTCCTTTGCATTTGGACAAAGCAGCATAAACTGGAATTTTTCCAGGTTAGCCTTCATGAGGTTATCTTTGAACCAAACAGTTAAAATTTGTTTATTTGTTCAACTTTATGGAGAACATCGTCTTTTGTATCTGCTATAACCGACAGACTGTTGTCGTCTGCATAATTGCTAGGTAAAATTCCATTCTTCTCAAGTACAATTAAAAGATCATTGATGTAAACATTAAAACATTGTGGTCCTACCACGCTACCTTGTGGGACACCCTTTGTAAGAGGGGCCCACGAACTAGTACAACCTGAAACCTTAACCCGTTGACTCCTGTCTGTTAGGTAGCTATTCAACAAATTAACTGCTGCAGGGTCAAATTTGTAATTTCTGAGTTTTTGTACAAGTGGGTTGTGCGGAAGGCAATCAAAAGCCTTGGAGAGATCAGACATAATAATGCCTACATATTTTCGGTCATCCAAAGCAATCTTCCAGTTTTCTGTTGAGTGAATGAGAACTGAATGACAGCCGTAGTGAGCTCTATAGGCTGACAAGAATTTGGAATATACAGTCTCGAGATGTGGGGACATCTGTTGAACCATAATCTTTTCAAAAACTTTGGAAAGGGATGTTAAGATACTAACTGGTCGAAAGTTGGACCAGCACAGTCTAGATTTTGACTTATAGATTGGTAAAACTTCAGCCTTTTTGAAAATTTCTGGAAATTTGCTTTGGCGTATCATGTTATTAAAAGCATTGCACAAAACAGGAGCAATTACATCATCACTAAGTCTCAGTAATTTGTGTGATATCCCATCGAAGCCAGTGGCTTTTGATAATTTTTTGAACTGAAATTACATTGGTTGATTGACAATTAAAGTCAGTTGCATTTACAGATTCAACATGTTCACTAATAATATCAACACTAGGATGGTTTTCAATGTTCACATTATAGGGCGAGTCTTGTCCAATTTTATCAGCAATCGTTGTGAATTTGCGATTGAACAGTTCTGCAACTTCATTAGGATCATTAATGAATTTTTCGTCTTCTAGTAGTTGGAACGTTGCATTTTCTTTCGACTTGTTTCCCAGGTAGGGCGTGAAGGTTTTCCAAAAGTCCCTGGGATTCGATTTGGCATTGACACATTTCTCCTTCATGTAGTTCGCGATACTCATTCGTCGAAGTTTAGCACAGAGATTTCTTTGCGTTTCGTACGCAAACCAGTTTTGTTGCGTGCGGCTTTTCCAATATCGATTGTACAGTTGATGTTTTTGTGGCCGAGGGACGAGGTCCCATTAGTCGTCATCAACGGCTTCTTATGTCAACAGGAAATGGAAATATTAAGTTGTTGTGGGGACAAAAACGTTTTATGGATAGAATGACACACCAAACTGTTGATCCCAAATGACTACATAACTGTTTAACATGTGCACTTTGTTACTCTTTGCACCAGCTCTGTACTACTGACACTGTAGTCAATGAAAAATGTCAATGCTACGAAGCACCGTCGATCACAACCCCAGACAAAAACGACTTCACGCGCATGCGCGGGTGAGCACTCTGTAAACAACGTCGCAGCAGTGGCTGGCGAGCGCACTGTAAAACTACGCTGTTCCTAGATAGTCCTGTCCTTTTAATATAGTCCTTACGCTTACTGCTTGGTTGGTAAAGAACTATTTATTTCATTATGTGTTTCTGAATTATCATTTTCTTCACTTATTGTTTTCTATGATACTATTATTTTATGAGTAGACAAGTTAGTGATAATCTACATGAGCAGTTACTTGACAACACCACTTCTTTAATTGATATTTTTAATGATAACAGTATGGAATCTGACAATGAAAACAATGAGCCATCACTTTTTCAAAATTCCTCATATTATCGAGATGTAGATTTCAAGAATGTAATGGATGATAAATCAAATGTTTTTACTTTATTAAGTTTAAACTGCCAGTCTCTTAACGCTAAATTCAATGAACTTAAAGCGTATATCGAAATGTATAATTCTGAAGAAAGTAAAATTTGTGCTATTTGCTTGCAGGAAACTTGGCTTGCAGCAGACAGTGACCTCTCACTTTTGCAAATTGGTGGATATCAGCTCATTTCTGTTGGTAAATCATCCAGTGCACACGGGGGGGTTGCTATTTATCTACATGAATCGTTTAGTTTTAGACTTTCTGATGTTATTTTTGAGTCAGATATTTTTGATATGCAATTTATCGAGATTGATATTGAAAACCGCTTTTCTGAATCAAAGACACTTGTTCTTGGAAATTTGTATAGACCGCCACGGCCAACATCTGATAATATCAATACCTTTATAAGCCAGTTAGAAGAATTAACCAGCAGACTTCAACATTTTAAACATGCCATACTTACAGGGGACTTTAACCTAGACTTACTGAAGAGTTCTGAAAATAATTTAGTAAAAAAATTCTTAGATTCTATGATTTCAAATAGTTATATACCTAAAATAACTTTACCTACAAGATTAACTCATCGAAAAGGCACACTAATCGACAATATTTTTGTTAAAATCTCTGATGGATACTCCGATAGCACTTCGGGTATCTTATTAAATAATCTTTCGGATCACCTTCCTTGTTTTATATGCCTAGATTATTTACAGTTCAGTAAAAATGACACAAGATATATTAAAGTACTGCCTTCTTTTGCCGACAGCGCAATGAAGTTTAAAGAAGAGTTAAATCAACCAGGTCTTGTCCAGGCACTTACAAATATTATTGGTGTTGATCCAAATGAAAGCTACAAAAACTTGTCTAATGTTTTATCTCCACTTATGAATAAGCATTTTCCTGTGAAGTATGTGAGATATAACAAGCATAAACATAAGAAAAGTAAATGGATGACAAATGGAATTTTAAAATCAGTAGCTTATCGAGATAAACTATATATTAAACTGAAATCAACTGAATCAAATGATATCCTATTTCCTGTTTACCAAAATAACCTTAGAGTATACAATAATATTCTTCGGAAAACTATCCGAGCTGCCAAAAAACTCTATTATGAAAACTGTTTCAATAAATTTAGGTCAGATATAAAGAATACGTGGTTAACTATAAATGATATAATATGTAAAACCAAGCAAGCTTCTGACTTTCCCAAACATTTCTTAGTAAATGGCTCGCAAATAGATGATAATTTTGTAATAGCCAATGAATTTAACAAGTTTTTCGTCGATGTAGGCCCACGCTTAGCAAGTAGCATTCAAATGCCACTAAATCTGTCATATCAAGAATTCTTGCAAAATCAACCTAATAGCAATTTTGATTTCAAAGAGGTAAACAAAGAAGACATAATTAAAGCCATTGATTCCCTAAAGCCTAAAACTAGCTACAGTATTGATAGAATTTCAAATAAGTTGCTAAAATTTTTAAAAAATGAACTGTCTATTCCACTACAAGTAATCCTAAATCAATCAATGGTTTCAGGAGTTTTTCCTGATTCTTTAAAGATTGCAAAAGTAACTCCACTTTATAAAAAAGATGAAAATTTCTTAATGAATAATTACCGACCAATCTCTATACTACCCAGTGTATCAAAGGTCTTTGAAAGAGTTCTGTATAATCAAATATATTGTTACTTTTCTGAAAATGATTTGTTTTATAAAAGTCAGTATGGTTTTAGAAGAAATTTTTCCACAGAGCTTGCAGCATTAGAACTTGTTGATAGGATTATCATTGATATGGACCAAAACAATTATCCTATTAATATATACATGGACTTGTCAAAGGCCTTTGATACACTGGATCATCATATTCTTATTCATAAACTAAAATATTACGGTTTTAACGGAAAAACACTCGAGTTAATGAACAGTTATTTAAGTAAGCGTAAACAATATGTAGAATATAATGGAGTAACTTCAAACTTCCTTGATATACATTGTGGTGTGCCACAAGGATCAATCCTTGGTCCTTTGCTTTTTATAATATATTTAAATGATCTTCCTGTAATTTCTAAACACTTTGAGATGATTCTGTATGCAGACGATACAACGCTGTTTGCATCATTAAGTAATCTTGATAACAATTCAAACATAAATGCATTAAATGAGGAACTTTGTCTAGCTAGCAAATGGCTCAAACTGAACAAGCTTTCCCTAAATGTGGCAAAGACAAAGGCAATGATCTTTCATTCTCTTCAGAGACCAGTTAATTATCCTGAACTTTATATAGATGGCATTAAAATAGATTTTGTCAAAACTTTTAATTTCTTAGGACTTACAGTCGATGAAAACTTGAATTGGAAAAGCCACATTGCAGTTATTTCGAACAAAGTGTCGAAAACTCTTGGTATTATGACAAAACTTAAAAATTTTATTCCAAAATCAGCTCTTTTACAAATTTATAATGCCTTGATTATGTCTCACTTAAACTATGGTGTAACTGTGTGGAATCAAAAATCTAGAACCTTAATAATGTTACAAAAGAAAGCCGTAAGAATAATATGCAATGCAAAATATAATGCTCACACCAGCATTCTCTTCAAAAATGAGAAAATTCTAAAATTCGGGGATATGTGTGCACTGGGTGATCTAAAATTTGTATACAAATTTATTCAAAATTTATTGCCTCATTATTTTAACAAATTATCAACAGAAAATGAGCTCTCCCATTCTTATAATACAAGACAAGTTGGTCAACTGAGGGTTCCTGCTGTAAGACACGAATATGCAAGAAATAGCATTTCTTATAGATATCCCAAAATATATAATACCATGCCTGACAAGTACAAAGAAAAAATAATGACACACAGTTTTTCTGGATTTAAATATTACATTAAAAATGATATAATAAATTCTTATAGTGAAAGTTGTAGTATTCCAAATTGTTATATTTGTGAAAATTAATTATTAATGGCACAAAGCCTGATGTTGTCCAGTTTCTTTGCTCGACATATGTAGATTTGAAATTACTCATTTATTTTTTTGATTCTCTAACCAACCATGCAGTGAGCGTTATGTAATGATTGTCATCATAATATAATAATTTACCTTTTCCATCTTTTTTGTTTTTGTTTTTTTTTTGGGAGGGTGGCCCACCAGCAGCGACCGTGTTTGTGTCTTCGGTGGGTCTCCTGGCGTAATCTTGTATATAATTGTTGTTGTATAAATGTAAATGTGTTTGAGCCAAATAAATACAGTCTGAGTCTGAGTCTGAGTCAGAGCTTACCTATGGATATTCCACATGTTAATTTGCAGTCATATTGAGTCGACATTTCAGTTAACTGCTTCTATCTAATATTTGTTGCTATTTCATCTTTGTTTAAGTACTTGACACTCTCATGCCATAGACTATGTGTTCATTTTAATATGAATATAGTATTCAGGAGAAAAGATACTAAAAACATGGTTAAAGTGAAGTGGGCTGCTGCCCTCAGTTTATCATGCTGATTGCAGTATTGGTGGCGCCATCTATACAATCAAATGAGATATTGAATACTTGGGAGAATGAAGAGAGGTAGGAGGGGACTTAGAAATCTCCTAAAAATTAGAGGAGGGAGGTGGAATAGAGTCACACCATGGAATTTAAATTACAAGAAAAAGAAGTGTCAGCCTAATGTCTGGTTGGTCTATGACACGGCCTATTATTTAGTGCAGGGGATTCTAACTTTCTGAGGTGTTTTTACATCAATCTTCTTGGGTCTGTTCTCATCATTTTGCCCATATTACAAACAAAATGACCTTGTTTTATGGGATATGGGAGTCTTCGTGAGATATGGGAGTCCTCGGGTGAATATATTCCATATCCCATAGCAAGGTCACAGTATAACACATAATAGATTGACAGATAGATAGACAGGTCTATATGAATATGATTCCATCCTTGAGCAGGCTGCAAGGGCTAAAACTGATTTGCCCGAGGCCACGGCGCATGCATTGCATGCTATTTTTTGAAAATGGCACATCTTAAGACTTGTAGACTGTGTGGAAGCACTCTCTCAGGAATAACCCCCAACGTGGGCAAGCCTACTGAGCAGTGTTCTCATTAGGGTTCAGAAAAAAAGAGTCCCTGGGACGCATTGAGGTCCAAGAAAATCTGTCCCCCTTCTAATCCAATACGTCCTTCAAAACTTACAAAATTTAAAGAAAAAACAAAGACAATACATAAGGTGATGAATTTTACAAATTTCACTGTACATGTATTACAATTAAACTTTTGTAATAAAAATTTGTAAAAGTCATCATCAGTAAAGCTCATTTTATACGAAATCATCGTTTTGAAATATATTACTCTGTCATTATGAATGATCGAAAGACGATGAAAGTGTAATATGTTTCAAAACTATGATTTTATAATCGATTTCAAGAGTTAGTAATTTGTCATTTGAGAGCAAACTACTTTATATATATGGCCTATTGTAGGGCAGTGGCCTTCGTCTTCTGGGCTTAACATTTAATGAAATGAAATTGGTGTGTCAGGCATGCACAAAGTTAGATCTGTGCAGTTCAGGACCACTTTGCTGAGTTTCCTTGATAAAACTAAAGTATGCACTTCTCTGTGCTTCACTGCAATATGCAGCTCAACTGACTAGGTCCTCTGCACTTACACTTTGCTACATAAAAGGCCTATATTTAGCGTATTGTGTGCAAAATGTTGATTAAATACTTATTTGGTTGAATTTGTACTATGAGATTATAGATTCCTACACGAAACCATATGATTGATGTCATGGGATAATTTACTTAAATCTTTCCACTATTCATTAAATGAGAAGTTCTGTATTTTAAATTGTAGTTGTCAATCCAATGGGAGCTTAGTGCAGGCTAAGTTAGATTGAGTTGAACGACAATGGACATGGTCTAGTGCCCTCCATGGCTTTTGCACTCCTCCAGCTCGAGTCATTTTTTGCCCACGGTGTTTGTCGCGGTTTGTACCTCGAATGTTTGCTAATTCAGTTTCCCTATAAATCAGCGTGGCGCCAAAATACTGCGTCGCTTATTAACAAACAGTTGCACGGAGCACATCGTTACCTACCCGCACGTCGATCAACGAGGCCACGCTGCCTGGCCATACTTCGTCTTCATATCATACTACTCCACTTCATCCTGAGGAAAGAATCCAGTAAGACCACCATTCAGTCTTGTGTAAGCTCGTCCGTAATTGTCACGTAGAAGCAGTCCGGCCACGCTATGGGCCCACTGTATCTCTGTACCTCGGCAGTTAGTCAGTTCGGCTACAACTTGAGCGGCCCCAGCGCTCCAGTGACGAGCAATTGGCACGTCTCGCCAACTTGCAAATTAATGGAGCCAGAGGCGTGAATCTACAGGGTGGCAGATTGGGATTTCTGAAGCGGCGGGTGTGTGCAACACGTGTGAGTGTCCAACGTCTGGCCTCACCCAGCGACGACGACGATTCGGCATTCTGGTTACATCGCTCAGAGGCCGTTAAAATGGGCAGGAATAAGCCTAAATGTAAGGCATGTGGTAAACCCTCAAAAGGCCATAATGGCCCCACGGGGCGAGGGTGTGAAGCAGCGGCGGAACAACGGGCGTACCAGGCGAGGCAGTCACACCAGGGACCGCCCACAACCCCAGCTGGTCGATACACCGTGACGAGCGAAGTGGGGTCTTTGATCGACTTCTCCAGTGACTTTCCACACCACAGCCAAAATCACCAGCCCAGGCTAGAGAGCCTGCCTCATCAGTCAGTTCGATTCGCCCGATCCCCCACAGGCCCGAGGGGAGCCTACCAGCCTCCGAGTGCTACCTGGAGCGGCGCATCATTTCCCGCCCCCCTGTCTCCAGTACGTGGTGGGCCGGCTTCTACATTCGACGCCAGAGGCCATGGCGCTCCGCATCCAACCTGGCCGTCTTCGCCAAGTGATCGTTTGGGGGCCCAAGCCCCGCACCCATCTCGCCCTGCGTATAGTGGCGGGACACCAAGGGACAATTTCAACAGCTCAGGATATCGAGATAACTTCAATAGCACCGGTTATCGTGACGTCCCTACGAACGGATATCGTGACCAATGTACGGCTTTGGGGAACTCCTGGGATCGACCCCAGTATGCCTGTAGTGGACAAAATAGGCAGCAGTTTCCCCCGCATCCAGCCAACTACCAGGCTGGCGTCGACTCGTGGAATGTTCAAGACCCCCCCCTGCCGACTCGCCCGAGGCCCCGAGCGGGGAACATGCAGCTCGAAACAGGGATGGAATTTCTCACACCGGAGTGTATCTCAGCAGCGCTGAATGGTGAGTGCGTTTCACTCGAGAACTTTATTGATGGAAATGTTGAGGATGAAATTAAATCATTTGTAGATGAAACGGGTAATGTTCAGGTCAGATCCACTAGAGGTAATAGATCGATCATATCAATGTATAAATGGCTTGAAGCCTGGATAGTATATATGATGCTTCTCACAAAATTTTTTGGATTTAATGTATTTTACCAGGCAGCAAGGTACATGGCTTTCATGCTAAATGCAGCACAGAAATTTAGAACTGCGCATGTCCTGTCCTATGACAGTCGGCATCGCAGGAGACTAGCTCAAGCGAGAAGTTTTGAATTCGCAAATCTAGATCACGAACTTTTTGTTACCACATTTGATAGCAATGCGGCAAAATCAGGGGCAAAGTGCATAAAATGTGGGAGTCTGGAGCATGGGGGCCAAGATTGTCCAAAGAATAAGTCTGGTGCTGGCAGGAAGTCTAATTTTCGTGGCTCTGGGTCAGGTCAGGGTTCAAAGCCCGGTCAGGGTGCAGGGGCTAGCAGAGCAGATATTGGGGCAGAAATTTGTTTCATGTTCCAATTCGACAAGTGCAGGTGGAATAGCAGCTGCTATAGGCGCCACGTCTGCGCCACCTGTGGAGCAGCAAACCAACCTCAGTCAACTTGCCCCAAAGCAGGCTGCAAAGCTGCCCCGCTCAGTAGCTTGGTCTCCGGTCCTTAGGATTCCATTTTGGGAACATTTTCTCCCTTTGGTCTTTGACAGTGTTTACGTTGAGGGTGTGTTGGATTCTTTGGCCCAGGGAGTTAGAATAGGTCGCCCCCCGGCGGACTCGGTGTTAATTAACCCTAACTGGCAGTCAGCCAGTCAGTTTCGTACGGAAGTCGCTCAGATTATAGACTCCGACTTAGCAGCGGGGAGACTTTACGGCCCCTTCCTTAACCCCCCCTATACCATGTACACTGTTTCCCCATTGGGAGCTTTCCAGAAGCGTAACTCCTCAAAAATTAGGGTAATTCACGACTTGTCATTCCCCCCTTCAGAATCAGTCAATTCTAAAATAGACCCCAAGTTGTTTACTCTAAAATACGCTTCATTAGAAGACGCTGTCTATTTTATTCGTGAAATGAAGGGTCAGTCTGTATTCATGTCAAAAATGGACTTGAAGGATGCGTATAAATTCATATTTATTAATCCAGCAGACTGGCATCACATGGGTTTTTCGTGGCACAATTCAGCAGGTCAGGTTGAATATTATTTCTCAAAGGTGTTAGATTTTGGCTTGAGGTCAGCGCCCTATCTATTTGACTCAATCGCCAACCCCCTCACAGCCATCATGTTTCACCGTGGGGTTAGGCCATCAATGATACGATATGTTGATGATTTTTTAATTTTGGCCCCCTCCTTTGAGGAATGTGAGTCTAACCTGTCACTTATGCTGGACACTGCTAGGTCAGCTGGGTTTGTCATACAGGACTCCAAGGTCACCAGTCCCGCTCGTGTCATCGAATTTCTGGGAATAGTTATAGACACTGTCAATAACGAGTTGAGGATTTCTGAGGATAGACTTGTGGAGATTAAGTCTGAAGCCCAGCACTGGCTTGTCTCAGGGGTGCTCACCAAACGAAGGTTATTGAGCATCCTGGGCAAATGCTCATTCGCAGCAAGGGTCATTAGAGCGGGGAAGCCCTTCTTAGCCAGATTGTTTGCTGCTGCTAACTCTGTCGAGTATCTCCATCATAGGATTTCACTCTCTCGGGAAGCCAAAGCCGACCTCTCATGGTGGATAGCGTGTATTAGGGATCACAATGGTATTTCTGTAATTGAGCCAGATTGGCTCAATGACGTCATTCATATTTATACGGATGCGTCATCCCTAGGTTTCTCGGGCTTTATGAACCAACAGTGGTTTTCTATTTCATATACAGGTGAGCATGAGTGGATGCTGGAGAAATCCATCAATTGGCGAGAGATGCAGGCTGCGGTTGCAGCACTCTGCACCTGGGCCCCTCAGATTGCAGGTTCATCAATGGTTAATTATATTTCACATCGACAACATGACCGCTTGTTCCATCTTTAACAGTGGTTATTCCCCAGTGGCCCCCCTCATGTTTTTTTGCAGGCACTGGTTTATGATTGTGGAAAAGTATCACTTGAATGTTGCTCCCGTCTATATAGCATCGGCCGATAATATAGACGCAGATGATCTCAGCCGACTGCGTATTACAGAATTTTTGGCTAGGAACCCATCAGCTAGTAAATCCATGACATGGCCAGATGAGACCTTCATGTCTTTTGATTACTGATTTTGATTTTCTAGGGCTGGACGACCAAGCAGCGGCGCTGATATCAGCTGGCTGGGCCCCCCGGACGAGAGCAGCCTACTCCACTGCAGTATCCCGCTACTTTACTTTCACACAGATCTATCATCTTCAACCATTTCCTCTGGATGAAACTCAGGTGCTCAGGTTTATTGCATATCTTGCAGGTCAAGGCCTGGCTAGTTCTACCATTTCAAACTACTTGGCTGGAGTTAGATCTTGGGTAATTGCGCAGGGTGGCGCTGAACCTCTTATTTGGACAGCACGTGTCCGCCTAGCGGTAAAAGCACTTTCAAAGGTCGATTCGCCCCCCAAACAGGTTCTCCCGATCACCTTCCCCTTATTGACTCGTATCATTGGCTCTTTATATTTTTCTCGTGATAATTTGATGTACGCTTCAGTCCTTACACTTCATTACTTTGCCTGCCTCAGGGCTTCAGAGATTTGTTTCGACTCCACTACAGGTCAAGCCCCTCTCCGTTCTTCACTCTACTTTGACCCTGCCCATCGTTCTATGGTATATATAGTGCGCTCTTCAAAGAATGCCCCCAAGGGCTTCTCAGTCCACGTGGGCTGCTCTGGGCATCCCGTTTGTGCATTTTGCATAAATCAACTTTACTTTAGATCCTTTCCAGCTTCTAGTTCAGCATACTTATACTCCGTTTCGGGAGTCCCCCTGGACTACAATACCTACAACAATTTCATTAAAACAATGGTTAAATCACTTGGTTTAAAACCGGCTTTCTATTCCACACACTCCTTGAGGGCAGGTGCGGCTACGTCCGCTGCTGAAGTAGGTTTCAATTCAGCCGAGATCCAGCGGTTGGGGAGATGGCGGTCGGACGCTTATAAAGTTTATCTACGCCCCCCCCCTTCATCCTTTGCTCGTTTCGCCCCTCGCCTCGTTCATCAGTAGTTTTCAGGTTGTTCCAGGCAGCGTGGCCTCTCTCATCGTCCACTCACCTGGGGTCTATAACCTCTCACACTCTATTAACACTTACAACTTTTTTCTTACAAGGTCCTCAGATGACCTCACAAGGTCCTCATATGACCTCACTTTCACAGGTCAGCATGCTCTTGGGTCAGGTTGGGCAGCTTGAGCATTGCTGTACCTTTTGTCAATTCACATTTAATCTATGTTATTCTGTCTGTGTGTTCCGTCTGTTCCTTATTTGTGTTGATTGTCTGTCTTCTGGTATGATTGATGTAGCTGAATGATTTGTGTGTCTTGTTGCAATAAATGCACTGCGACCATCCGTAACTTCTGAGTTTGTTGTTCAATAACTCAATGGGAGCTTAGTGCAGGCTAAGTTAGATTGAGTTGAACGACAATGGACATGGTCTAGTGCCCTCCATGGCTTTTGCACTCCTCCAGCTCGAGTCATTTTTTGCCCACGGTGTTTGTCGCGGTTTGTACCTCGAATGTTTGCTAATTCAGTTTCCCTATAAATCAGCGTGGCGCCAAAATACTGCGTCGCTTATTAACAACCCCCCCGCCAAATCCCAAAAATTTTGGGAAATTTTCCTTGAGCTATCAGTTTATAAAAATTCTCAAGAGATCAGTAACTATCATTTACCATGTGAGCCAGTGCCTATATCTGCAATTCCAGTCTGTACTGAATAAGCTTAATTAAGACAAATTTAGCTTTAAAAATCCAGATTTATTAAAAAATTATCAGCATTGAATGTCTTAGCTATTTAGTTTACATGACTTTACAACAATTGTTCAATTAATTAAAAATTACTTATGTATTATGTTACTTCGTATTTTGTATCAATTACATATTTTCGTACTCAATTATTATGTGAATTAAAATGTCAATTACAATGTCTGAAACATTTGATGAACATTGCTGCTGCATTATGTGAATTACAATGTCTGAATATTTCATGAACATTGCTGTTGCATGGACTATAATTGCACCATATAGCCATGCCGTATCGCCCTCGGATCATCTGCTCCATCCATGGATCGTCCTAACGGCACTCGTTCGAATCTGCAATTAAGATCAATATTGATTACAAACTTTAAAAATTTTCTAGACAATTCATTACTTACTAAGACTTATCAGAGACTTATTGAATTTCTCCCAAAGAGTCAGGGCAGCTTGAGCATTGCTGTACCTTTTGTCAATTCACATTTAATCTATGTTATTCTGTCTGTGTGTTCCGTCTGTTCCTTATTTGTGTTGATTGTCTGTCTTCTGGTATGATTGATGTAGCTGAATGATTTGTGTGTCTTGTTGCAATAAATGCACTGCGACCATCCGTAACTTCTGAGTTTGTTGTTCAATAACTCAAGTGCCAATTGTAGTGAGCTTAAAGTATATATGAGATTCATCAATAAATTTTGAAGCAACATATTACATTATTACAATGTCATTCCAGGTATACATCAAACTGCAGGTTGGTCTTAGATACCAAAAGTTCCGCAATATTTCACTACAGATGACAAGCAACTCAAAGAAGTTTAAACAAAATCTAAGTTGGCTTCATGTGGATAGTCAGTTGTAAGACCTGACTCATAACATGGGAAATATGTTAATTGCAATTTGGGTAAAGTAAGGTGTGAAAGAAGTCTTCCCTTCTCTAAGATGTGTGAATTGCAATTGAGAGATTCCCTGATGTGTTAAGTGAATCAGACCAATTAACTGAGATTTCATAGCAATTCTGCTTTGCCAGGCTTACCTGCAACTCACATTACTCTTGAGCTGACCTCAATGCGTCCTGGGGACGCACAGAGATTTTTAAAAAGGGGTCCTATTGAAAAAAGGTGCGTAAATTTGCGATAGGGACTGCGTTAATGAGAACACTGCTACTAAGCAATCAGTATTTCGCGAAAACCCCGAAAAAGTGATACTATCCCATTAAATTCATTAATTTATTTCAGACAAGAGCATTTTAAATTGTAAGATATGTCCGATCAATAACCTAACAACTACAGTTCAAAAATCTAAGTAACATAAAATCTCAAATAATACTATGTTAATAGCACCATACAATAAGCACCAATAAATGTGTATTATATGCAAGACATAAACACCCGAGGTCGAATTCTAAAGAATTTATAATATGATAATGGCATGGCCATGTGATTCGCGAAGCGTGTTGTTGAGATTCATATTTTTAAGTTTTCACTCTAGATATTCAATATGTACAAATAAAACTTAAAAGAAAGTAACAGCCTGGGACCCAATAAGTGCCATTGATGGCTGATTGCAGTTACAGTTCACAGCTTGACCAAAGTGACCATCTTGTATTCTATGTGTCCAGTTGCACTTAAAGTTGATTCCCACAGAATACAGCTGCTCCACCTATTGTACTCCACAGATTTTTGAAAACAGGGGTAGGCTCACTCGAAGGCTGCTGGCTCAGCCAGGAATAATGGCACTGAACTATAAATTCAGACATTTTGGGTCGATATACAGGCCTATAATCCAATCGATCTTTCATAAAAATCGGAGAAAGAATCTTTGAGATATTCAAGTTTATTATAAGGGGGACCTATTTTTGTTGAACTGTTTTTCATAATTTTCTCATATTTTACACCACGTAACTCTCAAAAAACATCGGTAACCTCCCTTCAAAGACTTGTTTTTCAATAAAGTGTATTTTCAGCTATATTCCTTTAATTTTTCTTTTTTTTTTCATGGATATTGTTCGAGTGATGCTGCTTATCGTTATAAATCCCACACTTTTTTAGTATTTTACTGTATGTTTTAATGTAATGACATACGATTTTGAAAAGATCATAGTTCAAAAGTGGGATTCAACTTTAAGAAATAGATCTACCTGCTCTTCAAAGCATAATACGATGATGCCGCAGCATGGAAGACGGGACGTGACACCTCGCTTCGCTTGTACAATTTTTTTTTATTTCAAAAAATTTTAATTTTTGTAACAATATCTTTTTTTTAAAATTTTTTCTTCTTTTTTTTGGGAAAATTGTATTTTCTTAGGAAATTTTCTTTTTTGGGAAAATTTTTTTTTAGGAAAATTTGTTTATTTTCGGAAATGTTTTTCTTTTTCGGAAATTTTTATTTTTTTGGGAAAATTTTTTTTTTCTTACGGAAGCCATTTTAGGACATGAAAAAAAAAAAAAAAGTTAAATTGTACAAACGATTTACTATATTGTACAAACAATCTAGTAAATTGTACTAACAGTTTACTAAACTGTACAAACCATTTACTACATTGTACAAACAATATACTATATTGTACAAACAATCTAGTAAATTGTACAAACAATATAGTACATTGTACAAACAATGTACTATATTGTACAAACGATTTAAATTGCTATATTGTACAAACGATATACTACATTGTACAAACGATTTACTACATTGTACAAACAATTTACTACATTGTACAAACAATTTACTACATTGTACAAACAATTTACTACATTGTACAAACAATATAGTATATTGTACAAACAATATAGTATATTGTACAAACAATATAGCAAATTGTACAAACAATATAGTAAATTGTACAAACTGTTTACTACATTGTACAAACGATATACTACATTGTACAAACAATATAGTATATTGTACAAACAATGTACTACATTGTACAAACAATGTACTACATTGTACAAACAATTTAAATTGCTATATTGTACAAACGATATACTACATTGTACAAACGATTTACTACATTGTACAAACAATTTACTACATTGTACAAACGATTTACTACATTTTACGCTGGCAAAATCACTGAATTGTCATTTGAGCTCAGCTACAAGTACATATGTGTTGTTTTGCCCTGAATTAAATATAACGTGGTCAAAATTAAACGCGAAGTCGTGGTACGGAAAATGTGTTTTTTAACCTTGTTCAACCTTGTTCAATCTGGCTGAGTTTTGATGGGTTTTTTATTGATGTATGACCATATGTGATAGTCATATTACAGAGGCTGAAGTTAAATTAAACTTTAAAAAACAAAAAATAATAAAGCTGCAGGAATAGATGGAATAAGTGATGAATTTTATAGATATGTAGCGGATGAGTTAACAGCACCTTTCAGTGCTATCTTTAAAGGCAAATGCTCATCAAAATCCTACTTTTAGTATAAGCATAATTATATCTTCCCATGAAAGAATCAGATGTTGCGAATGCATTCAGCGAACATTTCGCTAAATCGTTTTTCGCCATAGATGAGGAAAAATTTATTAAATTGCCATTACAGCCAAATTTTGTGGTCTTCCGTAACGTTCAGTCAGCTGTGCAGTGACGCAGGGCTGGGTGGCCCTCCCCCTCCCTCCTCAGATAGATAGATAGATAGATAGATAGATAGATAGATAGATAGATAGATAGATAGATAGATAGATAGATAGATAGATAGACAGATAGATAGACAGATAGATAGACAGATAGATAGACAGATAGATAGATCTAGATAGATAGATAGATAGATTTTTTAAAAAGTCCATGTTGGTTTTTTGCATTGAAATTTGGTTTTTCAAAAAACCATTTTGAATCTAAAAAACCGATTCTGTCTGAATTTTTTTAGAGTGCAGTTAAATTTCTAAATCAGATCAAAAGTTCAAACCCACATTTCACTGATTGTGCTGCCTGTCAGGTCCGCCCACACATGCATTTTTGAAGCTAACCAGTGAAGTTCGGCTGCAGGGGCGTATCTAGAAATGGCCTAAGGGAGGGGGGGGGCATGACATTGGGTCAATACGGGAAGTTAAGCGGCTTTTCCTATCTTTCCCATGTTAATTTTGGGCCTGAGGGGGGGGCATGGCCCCCTAAATACGCCACTGTTCGGCTGTGTGCTGCTGAGCACGGACCTTACAGGCAGCAGCACGGACCTGAAAGGCAACAGTCCCAGTGACCTAGAAGCCAATTCGATACCCATTAGGCCTTGAATTTCGCCTGCTTGAATGGCAGACTGTGCTCAGTCAGGGTTTAAGGTTATTTCATCAGTCTCCCAGTCAAAAATCCTTACAAAATGCTCTGCTTCATCTACATTTGTTATATCGTTTGAACAATGTAATAATCCGTTTGTACAATGTAGTACACCGTTTGTACAATGTAGTAAACTGTTTGTACAATGTAGTAAACCGTTTGTACAATCTAGTAAACCGTTTGTACAATGTAGTAAACCGTTTGTACAATGTACAGTAAACCGTCTGTACAATGTAGTAAACTGTTTGTACAATGTAGTAAACCGTTTGTACAATGTAGTAAATCGTTTGTACAATGTAGTACATTGTTTGTACAATATACTACATTGTTTGTACAATGTAGTACATCGTTTGTACAATGTAGTAAACCGTTTGTACAATTTACTATATTGTTTGTACAATTTACTAGATTGTTTGTACAATGTAGTAAATTGTTTGTACAATGTAGTAAATGGTTTGTACAATTTAGTAAATTGTTTGTACAATGTAGTAAATCGTTTGTACAATGAAGTAAATCGTTTGTACAATGTAGTTTATCGTTTGTACAATATAGCAGTTTAAATCGCTTGTACAATATAGTACATTGTTTGTACAATGTAGTACATTGTTTGTACAATATACTACATTGTTTGTACAATGTAGTACATCGTTTGTACAATGTAGTAAACCGTTTGTACAATTTACTATATTGTTTGTACAATTTACTAGATTGTTTGTACAATGTAGTAAATCGTTTGTACAATGTAGTAAATCGTTTGTACAATGTAGTAAATTGTTTGTACAATGTAGTATATCGTTTGTACAATGTAGTAAATCGTTTGTACAATGTAGTAAATCGTTTGTACAATGTAGTAAATCGTTTGTACAATATAGCAATTTAAATTGTTTGTACAATATGGTACATTGTTTGTACAATGTACTAGATCGTTTGTACAATATAGTATATTGTTTGTACAATATAGTACATTGTTTGTACAATGTAGTAAACTGTTTGTACAGTTTAGTAAACTGTTTGTACAATTTACTAGATTGTTTGTACAATATAGTAAATCGTTTGTACAATTTAACTTTTTTTTTTTTTTTCATGTCCTAAAATGGCTTCCGTATTTTCTGGAATTTCTTGGAAATTTTTTTTTTTTTGGGGAAAAATTTTTTTTTTTTGTCGGAATTTTTTTTTTTTTTTTCGGAAATTT
This sequence comes from Platynereis dumerilii, assembly GCA_026936325.1. Classification (NCBI taxonomy): domain Eukaryota; kingdom Metazoa; phylum Annelida; class Polychaeta; order Phyllodocida; family Nereididae; genus Platynereis; species Platynereis dumerilii. The sequence goes on along the minus strand of JAPTHN010000011.1, from coordinate 7,098,458 downwards.
TTTTTTTGGCGGAATATCAAACAGAAGAAGAAGAAGAAGAAGAAGGTAGACCAGTCAAAAGTGTTGGTGATTCTGCCACCAGGGGGACTGTAGTCAGCACTCTATACGTGGTGCCCTCTGGAGGGCTCTGCCAAAAATTGTCCTACCTAGTTCTTAGGACGGCGCGCAGGCGCTCATCTGCGGTAAATAATTATCAAACACTGGAATAATGTATGCTACAAAACAATTGGAATATTGTAAAAATATATTGAGGAACAAAAGAGGTATGTTTTTTAATTGAATTGGATTCGAAACCAACAGATTGCTCAGTTGCTGGACCTATTTGACCTACATAAATTGTCGACCATCAATGTTTCTTGGTCCACTGTGCTGTCAACTGATCATTGTCTGCTTGCTGTGCTAAGTGAGCTACGCTCACTGCTGCCTTCGGCAGCCGTTCGCTTCGCTCATATAATATCATGACAGCATATCATCAAGGTAAAAATAAACATTCATACCAAATTCTCCATACTAGACTTGTAATACAAGTTTTAAAAACAGTGAAGCACAAGAGGGGAAAGCAATTGGAACAGTGAGACAAAGTGAAAGCCATCATTAAAGCGCTTTGCAGATTGGCAGTTTGTTCTTCTTTTTAATTTGCAAACTGCTTTGTCATGTCATTGACAGTTACCTGTTGGTTTCCTAATCCTCTTATAAGGTGCATACCTTAAATATGTTAATGAGTTGTTAATTGACAGCTTTGCTGTCAGGCATGATATGTGCTGCAGTCTGCTCACAGACTCTAAACGAACAGCGCAGCTGGAGAGTCTGCCAGAAATCGGATGACCTCCAGCTGACACATTTATTAATATTCAAGTAGGTTAGGGCATGTCCAGGTAGAGGGACCTCATCACTTGTGCTCATATACACAGCTGAGCTGCCAGCAAGACATAAACAAATTGTAATCAACAATGTTAATCCATCATTGAGTCCACATGCACTGCCAATGAAAAATTCTTAAGATTTCAAATCCTTTACAGTAGACGAATGACGAGTACTTACACTCAGCTGCTAGGTGGCCACCTGTGACCTCACAGCAAGCCCTATCAAATACATTGAAATAATCTGCAATTTGTCATAAGAGAGCTTGTGACCTCATTGATGAGTGGTGTGACACGCCAAATGGCTTTCCCAGCTAGCATTGCAAGTATAGGCTATGACTTCATAAACTGCTTATGAGTCATGAGGAATAACATGGCAGAGATATGCTGTGACCTCACAGGGAACATTTCAGTCCAATTCTGTAAGCACTTGACGTTCGTCTACTGTAACAGCTTTCCAGCATGATTTAAGGTGACTCAAGCGTGGTAGTTTGATCATACAGATTTTTCTAAAATTTTGCACAGGTACTCTATGGGACCCATACATTCCAAAAACGTTTGGTTGCCATGGTAACAGCATATTTGGCCTGATGACTGCTTAAAAGTTATAAATTGAGTTATTGGTTATGTACCACAGAATAAAGCATTACATGCATTTGTCACACAAAAATGTCAGAAATGTCTTCCCATGGATGTAAACCAATACATTTGCCACAAATTTGAAGAAAAAGGTTAAAATACTTTTTTCTGTAAGAGCTCAAAGGGCACCAACAACCTAATTAATTGCAGATTTTGCATGCATCAATTTTGGCAGTAATCAAATTTTAGGAAAACGATCATACAGATTTTTTAAAAAATTTGCATATATCATAAACAGGTTATTGTCAAACAAATGTGCAAAAATAAAAAAATTTCACCGAGTCGTTTTTTAACTGCAGTACCATGACTATGCCAATGTCAATTTAAAGAAATAAAGACAATTTTAGACACAGTTGACTGAAATTAGTTGAGAAAATTCTTTTGATAAAGACGAGAAGCTGAAACTTTGAACTGGCATAGAGTAGGTGTTACTGCATTCAATAAAAAAATAATTATGCTTCTAGCTGCATTAGATCTCATTTAAATAGCAAATTACTGGCTGCCATGCTGTTAAAACAAAGAAAGCAGAAAATGGTAATGTCACAACTTTTTCAGGGCCTGCAGCAGTGGTGACGCTATGTTGCTAGGCAACCGGGCTGCTCAGAAGTATGTGCAGTGTACCACGGTTGAGTCACCTTAAATGATAGTTTATGGTTTTCTCCAAAGAAACCAATTAAAACAACAAACAGACAACAATGAAACACTAAAGCATTCATTTAAATTGCTTTGAGAGATCTGAAACAGTTAATTATGTCTGTCACACCAAAGAAGAGTTAATCTTTTTGTTACAACTTCACAAATAATGTATGTTGTGGTCGCTGGTCAGGGCAAGCTTAACAAGCTTATACTGCACAGCGCTCCTGAATAAATTTCAAGATTAAAAAGATTCAACAAGAAAACCGAAAGCGCAAGCTTATAGAGCAGGGTCAGGAGAACATTTAAAGACAATAACTGAAAAATTCCGTTGGGAAAATTTTGAGTTATCGTCATTTTACATTTTATGTTTATCACACTCATATTTTCTTGCTGATAAGGGGGCACGGAAAGTTGTTTAAGTTATTTATCATGTCTAGAGGGACAAGAGTTGATTGTAAGAGACATCATTGTTTAATTTACATGATAATTGTGTATGTGTTACATATGTATTGGCTAAAAATAGTATGCAGAGTGTGATAAACACATGCAGATGCATATTTATCAAAGAAAAGAATTTGTAGACCCAGTAAATTGATTTGTTTGTTTGTTGTGAATATTGCACCTGCTTTTAGCCTAATTTGAATTTAATTTAGCTTTTCTTTTGAATTTTTGCAATGTTTTTCATCAAAATATGACATTTCAAATGAGATACATTTGTGGAGTATTCTTACTAAGACTGAATGTGATTTATATAAATTGCCCCAATATATATTATAAACATTGGATAAATATTAAGAAATGAACCCCAACTGTGGCAGTGTGGCTTTTGGTGACCCAAGAAGTGAGTTAATGAATATTACTGACAGCCTTTTTTTTTGCAATAATTTCAGGACAAAAAACTCATTTAATGGACTAACTTACTCATCCAAGCCATCATAATATGAACGTGAGATGCTAAATAGCTTGACAATTGATACTGAAACACAATATGACATTGAAAGAGAGTCACTCATGTGCAAACAACAGCAAAGGTAGACAATTGAGCAATGATGGGTCAAATAATCACTTTAAAAGATATCTTATAGAGGCTATAAGCTGATTATTATGCTAAGGTATTGTTCTTTTAACTTCTGCATCTGGTGGCAATTGAAGATATTGATAAGTAAAATCTCACAGACATATATGATAATAAATAACACAATTCTGCAATGAGAAAGTTCATGAAATATTCATATATCATGTAATATACATTTAATTTTGCTAAAATTGGCCTGAATACAATTAATCATTCAAAGGAATTAACAGAGGCAATATTTAGAAACTGCAACCTTACTTGCAGGTGCGTTAATTTCGATGACATGCAGTCACATGTGTTTATCACGCCCTGCACAATATTTTTGGTCTAAACACGGATTCAATGGTAAAGTAAATTAAAGAATAATGTCTTACCATCAACATTTATCTCCCCAAACATCCTAAATGTCTTAAACAGCTTTCTTTGCCCCAATTTCAGCATGAAAATATGAGTGTGATAAACAAAAAATTTAAAATGAATATAACTCAAAATTTTCCCAACGGAATTTTTTGGTTTTTGTATTGAAATGTACTCCTGACCCTGCTCTAGAAGCGTGCACTTTCGGTTTTCTTGTTGAATTTTTTTAATCTTGAAATTTATTCAGGAGCGCTGTGACTGAGAAGTGAGGGTGCTCGTGCGTGGCTGTCTGGCTGGCTGCCAAACAGGGACTACTCACAATTCCCTGGGCAAGAAAAATTATGACTCCGCCAAAAAAAAAGTTCCTCAACAAGTACCACTTTGCAGTTTGCAGCAATAGCAGCATTCTAATAATAAAGTGGCCGATTAAAAGTTATTTAATATTCAATTCTAGACCTAATTCAACAGACCAAGTCGTTACTCCACTTCCCTTAAAAAAAGCGGTCGTTACTACATCTGAAATCAGGCAGAGTTCACTACCGGTGGCAGCTCACTGCTGCTGTCTCTTATGCATGATGTAAAATATGAACTCTTGTGTGCAGAGTATATGTGCTGTATGATCTGATTTTAAAAAATGATAACTGATGCAAAAAAATCATAAAAACGTTTTTAAGCCGGTGACATCACAAGACCAAATTGAATGTTAATTTTTAAACTGTCTGAGATGCTTTTATGCAAAGAGCTCTAAGAAAAGCGGAGATCAAAACAATTAGAAAAAGGCACTTTCTACGGGGTAAGGTAGTACATGAGTAGTTAGGAATGCTGCTATATTTAGGTCTTAATAGGAAAGGGTGCTGTGGTAGTTACTGGGGCTGTGGTAGTTACTGCGGCCTTGAATCAAAATGTCTGCAAACGATCTGTCTGGTTTATGCTCTGGGGCTTCTCAAGTTTATGCCAGTGATTTACAATGGAGGGTGTTGGACATGCTCACCTTCCAAATCTGACTCACCTGACTGCAATTTGCCCATTTAAGGGGGGGGATTAAACCTCCAGGGTAACTAATGGCACTTTTGAAAATGTGTGGTATATTTTTCTGGATGAAAGACTGGGCCATTTTGCCATGGCTCCAACCGGTTAAGACAATTGTCACTCAGTCCTGGATTTTGCAGCAATTTGGCTAATGGCGAGCCAAACCAAGAATGTAAATATGTAACATGTAGCCTTCTCTAATATGAGTGTACATTGTTTGTTTGGTTTCTTAAAGATTCTATTGTTTCACTCTATACACTGACTCTGGTGCTGTTAATGTTATTACAGCTTTACCCTCTAGCCCAGTCCTTGACAAATCAAAAGCTGCTGTTAAATTTGAAGCAGACCACATGGCTTTTTCTTTATTTGCACCTATTTTTTTTTGCAGTTTGTCTCAAAACATGCGAACTGGTGTTTGGCCTGATTGCTCCTCATCTACAGGACACACAGAAGAATGTACACATACTCACGGATATATGAGCTATTTTGCAATTTATTTATCACATTTTTTGTGATGTTTTGGTGCTGTTTTTGTCAGATTTTTAATGACTACCGTGCGTTCTAGAAATGAGACAAACTGTAACTGTCTTTATGAGTTTCTGTCATGTCAAATTAATATTTTAATGCAAATATTTTATGGTGCATTGATATATTATTATTGTGCTTTTAGTTGCCGTTTTATTTTAAGTGTGGTAAAGCTGAATAACAATTTTTATGTTTTATCTTTTATTTATTGTTATCCTTAGTTTCAGTTACTACACTCTAAAACCAGCATCTCTTTTATCAGCTGTCGTAATGAATTAAAAAAAATTGTTATTTTACGGTACAGTACCGTTGTTTTTACGGCAGGTATTATTGCTTGAACATTAACTGCCGTAAAAGTAATGGGAGCTGATTTTACAGTGTATATACATATTTTTCTATTTGTCTTTGTAATTCTTGTTAAGAGCCAGTTTTTCTAAGAGTCAGGCAGGGTGTGCTACTCACCCGACTCAGATTTTGTTCATAATTTTTTTCTTGGTAAACCATTACTAAAAAGTGGGAAAAATTGCATTTTTAAACCTCCATACCTTCTAGGTTATTTTTAGGGGCCCTTTCAAATATAAGTCAAAAATTTGGATTGTGTCAAAGTCCAGATTTCAAATCCAATTATCGCAGTACCTTCTTGGTGTACCTATGTTATATTTGAATGGCCAAATATATGGACCCAAAGGTATCATTTGGTATCGCATTTATGATGATTGACTCGGGGCGCAGGCAACAGGGGGCGCTCAAAGTCACTATTTCAGTCAATTTTAAGCTGAATTGATGGGGCCTATGTGGCTTGTGCCCTTGGTGTACCTCAATGTTTTGTGCATGTATATGAAGGAGGGGACCTATATTACAAGTTTACATAAAAATTAGAATGGTACACTAAGGGCGCATCTCCACAGGGGGCGCTGTTTCCTATAAAAAAGTGAAATAGACCCTTTTTCAGGGCTCTGTAGCTCATTGCGCCCAGGGTCAACAGCACGGTGAGCATGTCTGTCATGTGCTGTAACACCTCTAGTTTACTGGGGTGTAAGCATCTCTTAGGTACTCTTAACCATTCTCTTTCCAGAATTTTTCTAAGGTACCACATATGACGATTTTTCAAATTTTCAAAAAATCACCAGGACGGCTACAATATGAATGGAGATAGTCTTGCAAGTCATTTCTCGAATAAATTTTGGTTGTTGGGATACATTTTGCTCCAAATAGTGTGAACACGCAAGTAGGGGGCGCCACAAGTACCTCAAAATTTTTATTTCTTCCATTTTTCATGTTTGCTGATGCTGCATTCATCTCAGTTGTGGGACGCCAATCTCAAAACAGGCAATTTAGCATGCCACTGCAATTTTCTATATACAGTGTCACCTGTAAGTAAATAAATGGGTAATGTTTTGCCATTGGGTGAATACTTTACATCCTCAACCTTAATTGCTCAGTGAAACAACCATACTCTTCTGAAGAAATGAAAACATACAGTTTTATAAAAAATGATATTTGACGCACCTGGGATATGAATGGTCGCAATTTGTCTTTACTCTTGCTCTGGCATCAGTTCCATATGGCATATGGGTCAAAATAATCTAAGTGAGTGAACCCCCCTCAAATTTGAATTTGCCTTGGCCATACGTAATTCTGAGTACATCAAAGAAAATTGGTTGCCATTGTTATCCCATCCACCTTAAATATTGGCCTTTATGACCCAGTTTGTCTTTATCCCATTGAATGACAATTCAGACTTACACAATCAGGATGATAGAATTGATCCAATACCATTGGCTCAATGCTATCATCCTGCTTGTGGAAGAGGCAATGGCAAAACATCACCAGTTTCACTTCCTTACGAGTTCTACTCTAGCGATATGCCAAAATGTCATTGACAATAGACCGTTTTTAGGTTTAAGTTGTGAAAGTTTGTTTATTCATTTTTAAAGCTGAATTCCTTAAATTTAGGCGCATTACATCCAAGACTGCACTAACTTGATTATAGACAAAGAGGAAAGTAAAATTTCAAAAATGTGTGTGAAAAGCAGTTCACATGTTGGTAGAAATGTAAAAGATGCATCATCATAACAAATAATAGGAAATACATTATTTGTATATATATATATTAGTTTTAAAACTCAATTACAAAGTATGAATTTAAGTATAAGCCGTCTTGATAACTATACCAAACCAAAGACATGGAAATGTATACAATAATGCCCCATACATTGGGAAAGTTAGTGAAGTCTGAGATGTAATGAACACAAATTTTATGGAATTGAGCCTTAAAAATGTGTTACCAAACTATTATAGCTGAGAGCTTAAAATGGTCAATCATAAATGCGGTGTCTGTTGATCACTGAAACAAACTGACTGTCAGTAGGTTAGAGTCCCATAAATTACATCAATGCAGCACCAGCAAGCATGAAAAACAGGAGAATAATCTATTTTAGGGGTACTTGTGGCGCCCCCTACATGCGTGTACACACTATTTGGAGCAAAATATATCCCAACAACCAGTCTGGTGAAACTGAGAACTGCATGCTGCTGCCACCTGGCACAAAAGTTGATTTCCTATGCTACAGCATTGCTGTCCCAAGAAATAGTTCCAATTTCATTGCACATTCACAAAATTTCTATCCAACATTGATGTATACCAGAGTCAGACTCGGCAATCACATTCTCCAAGGAAGTAGACAAGGCCACCAGCACACTCAGAAACAGCCCCGGTGTCTTCCAGACAAAATTGTGTGTGTTCCTGTGGTCGAAAGTAGGTGGACGCTCGCAGGAGCTCGCTGAATAGCACACTAGTCACTAGGTGGCAACACAAGACAGCATATGTTCTGATCTGTGGCAATGCAAGAGCAGTCCACTTGTAGACAGTCCCAACAACCAAAATTCATTAGAGAAATGACTTGCAAGACTATCTCCATTCATATTGCAGGCGTCCTGGTGATTTTTTGAAAATTTGAAAAATCGTCATATGTGGTACCTTAAAAAAATTCTGGAAAGAGAATGGTTAAGAGTACCTCAGAGATGCTTACACCCCAGTAAACTAGAGGTGTTATAGCACATGACAGGCATGCTCACCGTGCTGTTGACCCTGGGCGCAATGAGCTAAAGAGCCCTGAAAAAGGGTCTATTTCACTTTTTTATAGGAAGCAGCGCCCCCTGTGGAGATGCGCCCTTAGTGTACCATTCTAATTTTTATGTAAACTTGTAAAATAGGTCCCCTCCTTCATATACATGCACAAAATATCGAGGTACACCAAGGGTGCAAGCCACATAGGCCCCATCAATTCAGCTTAAAATTGACTGAAATAGTAACTTTGAGCACCCCCTGTTGCCTGCGCCCCGAGTCAATCATCATAAATGCGATACCAAATGATACCTTTGGGTCCATATATTTGGCCATTTAAATATAACAGAGGTACACCAAGAAGGTACTGAGATAATTGGATTTGAAATCTGGACTTTGACACAATCCAAATTTTGGGTCTATATTTCAAGGTGCCCTCAAAAATTACCTAAAAGGTATGGAGGTCTAAAAATGCATTTTTTCCAACTTTTTAGTAATCAGTTAGCAAGGAAAAAATTAAGAACAATATCCGAGTTGGGTGAGTATCACCCCCAATGGTGAAGTACCTGAATCTTAGAAAAACTGCCTCTTAATATTCCACTGATAAAAACATATATACGATGTTGGTTCACTTAAAACAAAGGCTGTGCAGCAGCAAACCCTCAGTATTCAACGACTGTTCTGCTGGCAACGCTATATCTATGTATCATAAAAAGGACATTTTGAAGAAATTTGTGATATTGCTCAAATCACTGTGTTTTCAATATATTGTATAGAATTTCTCTGTGATGTGAGTAAATCATCAGTTTTAATCCAATCCAATAAGAAAAGGCCAACACTCACAAGACTGTTCCTTCCAAAATGCAACAAAAAACAAACTTTTAATTTCTCACAATTCATTTTGTCTTTCATAGACTAAGACGAGTAACTTTTAAACATTGCAGTAATTTTATTAAACTGTTTATATTTATATTGAATATTTCATAATCCTCTTTTCGGACCTTAGTGTCAAACAAAACATCAATATCTCTTTTGTTTGTCATTCAAAGGTCACCTATATCTCTTTACGACATGTGAGGCGATTCCATTGCAAGTAGTCCTGTCTCTCTACCACCTGAGCTTTTTGAGAAGAGATACGACAAAGACTGGGTGTTCTTAAACGACTAGCCCCCGCAGGTCTCGGGCCTCCTCGTGGCGGTGGTTGGTAACACAAGAGTGAAGTCCTCTATCTCTTGTGGCCAACACGAGACAGTGCGCAAGCACACGTCTCCCCGACGGAAATGGGGCAACCTGTTTGCCGTGGGTTGCGACCCGTGTCCGAGGATGAAGGGGTCCTGGTAGTTTAGTTGGTTGGGACTAAGTTGGTCCCTCCCATACAATACACTACTTTGGCCTGGATTTCTCCTAGACGGGAGGCTGGATTGGCCCGGTCCAGTCAATCGGCTTGTCATGTTGTCATTAGGACTTCGGTCCTATTTGGCCATGGCTGATGGGTCAATCAAGGAAGGTTCTGACCAAGTCTACATGCTGGCCATGCTTTAAATATGATTTCAGCTGTATTTCTCACCAAGCCTTCTACGAGTATATCCCCCATGTATCCCTGGACTAGGGTACTGGGCGCAGCCCTACCCATATTAGTCCCCCTTGTTGGTCTCCTTGGTGGGTGGGGAGCATGGGGGATGAATCACCAAAATTCATATGGCTTACTCTCTTCCAAATTCACAGTCTCGACCAAAACGGCAGCGGTCATCCTCGGATGACTGCATCGACCCGGAACTTCTAAATCGACAAACGACAACACGAAAGTCAGAGTACCGACACAGATACATAGTGTTCAAACCATCGACCAGGATATCTCCCTTCGCCATCTACAAGACCGTACTTCCAGAAGTCGGTGAACCTGCAGAGACAACCTTGCAGAGAGATGGAACTGTTCTATTTAAGACCAGAAACGACGACCAGACTCGGAAACTCCTCAGGCTGAAAGATATTGCAGGTACGCCGGCAACAATCGAGCCACATCGGACTTTGAATACTTCAAAGGGAGTGGTTTTCTCCTCCCTTAGCTACTTGAACTCGGACGAAGATTTACAGGAATGGTTTGAAACTTTCACTGATGTTATTCATTTTCATAGAATCCCCCAGAGAGATAATCGAGAGCTGCTCATCTTGACTTTTTCAGACACAACTCTTCCTGAAAGCATTAAAGTTATTTGGGAGCAATGTAAGGTTCGACCTTATATACCCAATCCAAGAAGATGCTACAAATGTCAGCGTTTTGGTCATCTGAGCAAGTGGTGCCAACGACAAGAAGTGTGTGGCCACTGTGGATCCCAGGACCACATCCAATCCTAAGACCAACCTTGCTCATCCCCTCCTCTTTGTGTCAATTGTAAGGAAGATCATCCCTCTTAGAGTAAAATGTGTAAACAGTGGACGAAAGAAAAAGAAATCCTCACATTGAAGGCAACCCACGCGATATCTTTTCCAGAGGCGAGAAGGATTGTGGACCAGCACGCAGGAATCCCCAGCTATGCGGACATGGCGAGTTATGCACAACCTCAACATCATTCAACCCCAAGACGACAGCTACAACTCGAAGAACACAGCATCAACACACAGAGAACACAAAAGACACAAACAGACACTCGGGAAGAACACCTGAAAAATCCACTCCACAGACAACCCCCACCACACAACGGCCTACTTCCCAGGCAGACCTTGAACAACCAAACCCATCAGCTGGCACCACTGCTCCTCATGAGGTAGCAATGGCCGAAGAACACACAACTAAAACAGACACAAAAGCGGAAAATGGAGACTCAGGTGATGACAGAAGCACGACACCCGACAATGAATCCATAGAAGCAGAAGATGAAGAGGCAGAAAAGGAACAGGTTCCGGAGGTTCCACAGGAAGCAGAAAAAGAAGAAGGTCCAGAGAATTCACAGGAGGAAGAAACAGCCGAGAGTCAAGAGGAAGTAAGGGAAGACCATTCACCAGACAAGGAAGCAGAACGAAAGAAAGAAATTAACGAAAAGGAACGACAACCAGTTAACAAAGGAAAAGACAAGCCAGTGCCAGAACAGATCACTTACAGAGAATATCTTCTCCGCTTCCTTCAAGGAAGAGTACCAAATGGAGACATTCAACGACCAATGTTTGTACAAAAATACCTGAATCTGGCAGTTTCATATCTTGGCTTTGACAAAATGCGTGCCAAACTGACTGAGCGAACTAACCAAAGGATGCACAGTTGGCCACCAGACACCTTTGCAACCAAAAAAGACATACTTGATCTAGTCACTCAGCACGACTTCACAGACGATTTTTATGGAGCCCTTATTGTTTTGATTCAACATGATTTTTTGTTTGCTGCTTTGAAAGTGATAAAAGAACAAATACAAAGACAAATGAACATGAAGACAAAGACAGGAAACACAAAATAATTACCAAACACCAATCCAACTGAATTAACAAACCAAGGATGTCTCTAAATAGCCCAACAAGGTGCTGATGAGACGTAAAGAACAAACACACACACACACACTCTTAAACGACTACGTACACTTGATAGACCAAGCAACTTCTCTTCTATTCGACACCTTTTTCCCGGCCATTATTGACTATTGTGACACTGTCTACCTGAACGGTCCTGTTAGCAGCGTAAACCGTATCCAGAGACTCATACTTAGAGATGGTAGGATCATACTTGATGTATCTTTTGTTTGCCCTTCTGATTCTGTTCTGAAGAAACTAAACTGGCTTATAAGTGTGAACAGGTCGATAATATACAATTATGGACTTCAGTTGAGGTCAATATCAGGTTTTACGGACCTGACTGGTGATATTCACCGAGGCCGAAGGCCGTGGTGAATATCACTAGGTCAGGTCCGTAAAACCTGATATTGACCTCAACTGAATTCCACAATTGTTTTGTTCCATGATAATGATAATTTTTTTTGGGGGAAATTTTTTTTTTTTTCTGAATAATTTTTTTTGTAAATTTTCTTTTTTCGAAATTTTTTTTTCCCTCGAAATTTTTTTTTTTTTAATTTTTTTTTTCCGGAAATTTTTTTTTTTTTGGGAAAAATTTTTTTTTGGAAATTTTTTTCCAGGGAGGTCAATAACTAATGTTATATTCAGTGAATAACACTTTTGTTATTGACCTGCCTGTCACACACCACCGCACACAGGTGAACATCACATTATGAAGATGGGTTGTTGGCCAATCAGGGGGCTTGTTACATAGGGGTCGTGGAACAATATGTATAATACCAGGGGCAAAAGCCTTGAATTTACTACCTCCTGTGATAAGATCATCTTTTAATCTTGACTATTTTAACCATAATATTTGAAGTTAACTTTATCTAATAGATATTGATGTCTGATTGTTTTTAATCAGTTTTATCATTCTGTACATTATGTTTTTGTTTGTTTACATGTAATTGTAATTTACTTATAACTTATATACACCTGTTATAGCTAAGGACTGTATTGTCACACATCTGTTAACTGAATTGGGCTGAAATGATTGAATAAAGGTGATTTTGGCTTTTACACTTGGTTTCCCCAGTATAATAAAGAGAGAATGAGTCAAAATGCTTCTCTGTACAAAGTTGTGGAGACAAATTTAGAGGTTTGAGAAACGTACAAACCGATTGGGGACCTTGGTATACTTGGTTTCTGAAATGCATTTTGTATGTGCGCGGGTTATTGAGAATTTAGCAAAATTCCAAAACATGTCTTTTTCCTCATTCACATTCTTTTGGCAGCAAATTACCACATTTTAAAGTCACTACTGTGAGCTTAGTATTTCACTTAGAGTTGTGAAATTTAGTATAAGGATTCATTTGAAGGTTTGAATCAGGAACATTTTGAGACATTCAAGATGGCTGCCAAAATGGCCTTAATAATGGCTGCTATTCTTGATTGGCCTACTGTGAGTTAATTTTTCCCGTAAGAGTACTGAAATTTGGTGTAGACATTTGTTTGATGGTGTGAATCAATATTTGGGGAAATTTAAGGTAGCAGCCAAAATTGTTGCCACAAAATGGCCGTCATTCTTGATTGCCCACTGTGAGCTTAGTATGTTACCTGTAGGTTTAAAATTGGTACATGTGTAGACATTTGTTTGAGGGTATGGATCAATTACATTTGAAGAAATCCAAGATCAACTGTGAGCTTAGTATTCCGTGATGAATTTTGTGTTGGGATTTGTTTGACTTGACTTGTGTTGTGCTGGTGTACCCCGGATCAGAGGGTACGGATGAAGAAATTTTGCAGAAATCCAAGATAGCATCCAAAATAGCCACCACGAAATGGCCACCATTATTGAATTGTCGACTGTGACCTTAATATTTCTCTAAAAGTTTTGAGAAAATATATACCAGAGTGGTCCGGATAAAGAGTGATCTGTAGTGATCTGAGATGATATAACTCTATCTGTAGTGATCTACTAATTCACTTATAGTGAAAATCAATCAAGTTAATTATTTAGGATTACAAGTCAAAGAACAGATAAAATCCAACTTACAATTGAACATAACTAAGGAAACACATCCAGAAGTTATTTGGTACAGAAAAGTAAATTTAATAATATTAATTGTGTAACTGCATATCAGCCAAAATCATGCAAGTTCTGGCTTTCATTGAAGGTGTAATAGCTTTTCACAAATAATGTAACTGGTATTTCTGTTCACACAATTTAGTGGTATCTCTGCAAATCTGATAAGCCATTCCTATTTCAATCAATGCAACTATGCAAAGATTGCTGAACGCATTGTTTGAATCCTCAGATTCTTGTTGACTTTGGCTAGATGGAATATTTTGGTGATGTGAAGTTGTTTCGCTGAAGGTTTGCTGCTATGCCGCCTCTGTTTGTTAAATTTCTTTATAATCTGAGAAATTTCTTTATAATCTGAGAAATAACATTGAAGGCTTTAAAAAGCAATTGAAAAAGGACATACATAAGGTGTGATTTTTTCATTTTAATTTTTTAATTGATTTTATGATGAGGTTTTAAAGATTAATTACTGTATAGAATAGTAATTGTTAATGCTACTATACAGTGAAATATTTTGTTATTGTACATAATTACTGTAAATATTGTATAAAGCTACATATATATATATATATATATATATCAATTTTTTAAATTTTTTTAAGGGCAGTGAGTGATCACCCTTGTTAAATATATTTATAAAAAAATAAAATAAAATAAAAACTACTGTCGCATGTTTGGGTTCAATGATGTATTATTATTATTATTTATTTGTTTCCATAAATGGGAAAATATAGAAAGATACAAGGTACAGATCGAAATATATAAAAATGTAAAATATCAATATAAAGTTTATATATTGCACTGCCGACTTATTAGTCACCACATAACATTACACCATTTGACACTGGTATGAAACCCAGACATGTTGACGCCACTTCTCTAGTCCACAATTTTTTTTGCATCACTTTGATGTTCATTCTCATGAAACCAGAGGCAGAGAAATGTTAATGACCACACTTGCTTCAGGATACATTTTCTGAACGTTTAAGAAATGGATTGCTATCATTAATAAACCAGACTCCAAATAATATTTAAGCAAAACAAAACAGCTTTTATGACTTTGGCCTTTATATTCAAAAACAAATAGTTAATCAATATGAGACTAGTTGCATATTACATATCGTCTGAACAAATAAATAAATAGCTGTAATTGATCCTTGGGTAGGGGAAACCAGGGCACATTGGGACGCTTTTAACGTCTACTAATTTGGCTCAATGCTGAAAGCAAAGAGCAACTCAGAAGTTTTGTACTTATACTTCGAAGTTTGCCCCCGCAGGTCTCGGGCCTCCTCGTGGCGGAGGGTGGTAACACTAAGGTGAAGACCTCTATCCTTCAGTGGCCAACATGAGACAGTGCGCTTGCACGGTGTGTCCCCTACCTTACAGGGGAATATCAATGATAATGTCAAAAAACATGTTTCAAGACCGGATCGTACGTCAACCGGGTAACCAAGGTGCGCGTCTCTCAGCGGGAAACCAGGCTGAGATCGAAAAATTAGCGACTGGACTACCAAGATTTCAACGGACAAGGACATCCTCGGATGACTTGATAGACCCTGACCGCCTCCCACACATCTTGAAAGACGAAAATTGCCTTGTGATGAAAGGTGAAACAAAATCCCTTGACGACGTGTCAGCCATCGATGTTTATGAAGTTATTGCAGACACTTGTGACAACACTGTAGCTGGAGAAATAAGACGTCAAACTAATGGAACCTTCCTGATTCATCCTCAGAACGATCAACAAAAAGATAAACTGACATCAGTCAACAAAATTGCCGGAACAAAAATCTCCTTTGAACCTTTCAGAAGACCAGGCAAAGGCCTCATCTTCTCAATGAGAGTAGGACATGTACTGATGTTCAGCTAAACAAGTGGTTCAAGAAACATGGCATTGAACACTTCAAACGTCTTTCCCAACAAAATGGATATGAATTACTACACTTGACATTCAAAGACGATTTCCAAAGAAAGTACCTGTTAGTGTTGTGCCGATTCCCGAAATTTCGGTTCGGTTTCGGTTTCACCACTACAACCGAAACTCGAACCGAAGTTCAATCTAACAAACGAGTATTTCGGTTATCGTATAATATCTAATTTTATTGAGAAAACGACAAAATAATCCACAAAATGTCTATCTGTTCACTCTCCCGGACGAGCGCCATGTTGATATATTGAATTTCTGGACCGCAAAACGATTTTGCGGACCGGGCGCTGAACAGCGGATCGCAAAATCGTGTCGTGCACATTGCGGACCACGTGAATTGGTCTGCAACCGAAACTCGAACCGAAACCGCGGTTTTGGGTCGGAAAAAACCGAAAACCGAACCGAACGAAAAATATCACAACCGCCCAACACTAGTACCTGTAGCTTTTGAAAAGTGCAGAGTTCGTCCTATCTTTCCTCGCCCAAAACGTTGTTTCAATTGCCAAATCTACGGACACTTCAGCAGTATGTGTAGAAGGTCGACAGTTTGTGCCAATTGCGGAGAATTGGATCACACTCACACAAGAGAGCAACCATGCTCCAAGCCCTCGTATTGTGTTACAGGAATTCGCGTTGCAGTAGACTTGCTGATATCCATTTATGTCATCTTCACCAAATTTCGCATTTTCAATACTGGACTAAAACTATCCAGCAAAATCTCATAATTTTAGGCCTGGAAATAGGGCATATTCATTTAGAAACAATACTCACTAAGCACTGGGTTCAAGACTGGAAAATAAATGAGTAATTGCGAATTGAAATATTTCTTACATGACGTATGGTACTCTACATGACGTGTGGTAGCAACACTGTACATTCCAATGATTAATTTCAGCTGTTATAAACATATATAAACCAATCAAGCTGTCAACCAAACTGACAAACCAAGTGTCAAAAACAAAGTGATAGTTTGAAAAAAATCTTTTTTAATCTTGCTGTTGATCATAATTGGTCTATGGCATGCACATTTGGATCACAAACTTGACTGGTCAACATATCCATATTTGAACGTTCCAGACTGCATTTCGTAGAGCTTTTGCGAAAATTGTAATAAAAATTAGATCCATATGGACAGATAGAAAATAAATAGAAATAGACAGAAATAGATAAATATATAGAAATAGATAGATATAGAAATAGATGAACAGACAGTTAGAGAGACAGAGGGATAGAGACATTATAGATAGATAGATAGATAGATAGATAGATAGATAGATAGATAGATAGATAGATAGATAGATAGATAGATAGATAGATAGATAGTTGGTTTATTGATTGATTGATTGATTGATTGATTGATTGATTGATTGATTGAGTGAGTGAGTGAGTGAGTGAGTGAGTGATTGATTGATTGAGTGATTTAGTGAGTGATAGATTGACAAATTGATTGATAGAGAGATAGAAAGATATTGATTGATTGATTGATTGATTGATTGATTGATTGATTAATTGATTGACTGTATATAGATGGATAGATATAAATAGATATAGATACATAGATTAATAGATAGATAGATAGATAGATAGATAGATAGATAATAGATAGATAGAGAGAGAGATAGATAGACTGATTCATTGATTTATGGATTATTTTTGATAGTCACAAAATGCGGTTTGATATGAATAAATATGGGCTTGGTCAATCACTGCTCATGCAAGGTGATTAGCAGGCCACACTTGCACAAGAGGTGTGATGTACAGAATTTCACAATTTCCGATCGTTAAGAGCTGTTAAGGCTTCCTAAACTAAACAAAAAACTGGTAGAAACGATTTTATTTTCACAGCTTCTTTATGTGCACAAAAATGACTGGATATTAGGCACACATGAGTAGCTTTCTACCATACGTCACGTGGAGCCCAAATTGCTTGGTTCTTGACTCAAAAAGTCTACTGCTACGCGAATTCCTGTAATTGTGCAGGGGATCACCCTGCATTTAGCCAAGACTGCAGAATCTTCAAGAAAGAAAGGGAAATCATACAACTACAGATTGACACTGGAATATCATTCTCTGAAGCCAGACGCCGTGTAGAAGAGGATACGGACACCATGGACCAAGGATCAGACTACCCCAGACCAGTTTTACACTTATCTCCAAAGAGACGGATTCAACTGAAGACGGCCTCTTCATGGATGTCATGCAGAAGAAATCTTCACCAGAACAACCAAAGAAGAAAGAAACCATGCACTCTCCTGAACCAGTTTCATGCATATCACCCAGGAAACAAAGTCATACATCCTCTACTGATATCCCTCAAACAAAGATGTCACCTGAACGAGCCAAGACGAAAGAAGCATTGGCTTCTGAGAAGAAAAAATATTGTACTGTTGCCGAGATCCGGGAAGCCACAGCATCACACCTATTCACAGAGATTGAATATGGAACTATGACTCTTCTTCTTATCATGATCTACTCTTTCTTATCCTGAAATTGGTAGAACATCGCCAGAACAGTTCATGTCAAAAAGAACAGTCAGGACACCTAACTAAGTCAGCTGCAGCAGTTGTCTGCTTGGTGTTAAACAACAAATGGCAAACTAGTAGAAGGTAGCTCACAGAAGACTACCTTGAGTATACAAAAACACTTCTTGCATCATTGAGACTTCACCAAGCGCGCACGCAGCTTGTACAATTTACACAACAAGCAAAGGGGCCATTCAACAAAGACGGTTTCACTACAAAGTCGGACCTCATCAAAGCTATTGAAAATTACAAATTTACCGAAGAAGGAGCCGGTGCTCTGATCCTTCTTATACGCCACAACCTGTTTACAACTGCGCTAAAAGTAGCCCAGAAGATCCGTAAATAATTTCTTCACCAACCTACAAAGTTAGTTCTTCCAACACAGACATGCTATGTGGACAATAAACAAAGACAAATAACACCTGAGCAAGCCTCGATATAGCCCAATAAGGTGCTGCAGAGGCGTAAAACACAAACACACACACACTTCGAAGTTTAAATAAACTTTGTATCTTGTGAATGAAGAAAGCAGAATAATTAACAGCCCTAAACATGCTATGTATTTAGGGGCCAAAAACCTTCAGAATCTTATGCCAATTAAATCGCCTGCAATAAGAAAAAGTTGTAAAAGTGTAAAACATGAGCAAGAGTAAGAGTAAGAGTAAGAGTAAGAAAAATTTATTTTGAATCGCACAAAAATAAAACAGTACAACATTAGCTAGAAGCTATTTTGCGATTATTAAAATAACAAACAATAAAAATGTAAAGAAGCTAAAACAGGTAAAAAAGAAAAAAAAACATATAAATCATAAAAACATCAAGCCATACAGGAACATGAATAACATTGACACTGAGGACCATCCCAGGAATTCAACATATTTTGTAAAGATTTTAAATTCTACATTATCTTTAAACTGGACAGGTAGTAAGTTCCATATATGAGCACCATGGTAAGCCTATGTATTCTTCCCATATCTTACGATGTTGAACGACGGCATGACTAGTTTATGGGGGTCTCTGAGAGCAAGAGAAGTACAGTGACGCTGTCTATAATGGAGAAAGGTTGAGAGCTGCTGACTAAAATATATACTAAAATAACCGCACACAGTTTCTAATTAAACTCGGCAGAATTTTTTTGTTCATCACAATGAAAGACTGATTAGATTTTGGTGAATATCCATGCAGCAGATATTGCAAACGGACCAGATATTGGTTTGGAGGATAATTAGCACAGGAGGAGGACATCGCATTGGGTAAATGATGATTGATACCTACTGCTGTAAAACATTAGTTAAAGTGACCCTGCAAGCCGGAACATAGGACCTGTTATTGGCAGCCCAGTGTGCTACCAACCAAGCAACCCGCCCCCTTGAAATCATGGCGGAACTTGTCAACTGCACTAATATGTCATAAAAGTTTTTGCTACATGTGTATCGTTCTTGCCCACACGTTCATAATGAGAATTTTTTATATTGAAAATCAATTAAATGCAAGCGCTGTATTGTTGGGATGTTTTTACAGGATAATTAAACAGATCTATATTATTATATGATTATATATGATGAAAGGAAAATAAGGAAAAAAGCAAAGCGAATATGTATTTCCAAGTGTAATAAAATTTTGGTATCGAGTTGTAAAAGGCTTCAAACAGACAATAATAAAGTTTTGAATATTTACAAATTTACAAAGTAGTGAATATTTACAAAGTAGTGAATATTTACATATTGACATAGTAGTGTTAATTGACAAAGTAGTGAATATTTACATATTTACAAAGTAGTGAATTTACAAAGTAGTGAATATTTACATATTACAAAGTAGTGTTAAATCATGTAGCTATCTCTGTACTGAACAGTTCAACAAAAATAAGTCCCCTTTATGAAAACATGAATATCTCAAAGACTTCTTATCTGATTTCTAGTGTTGGGCGGTTGTGATATTTTTCGTTCGGTTCGGTTTTCGGTTTTTTCCGACCCAAAACCGCGGTTTCGGTTCGAGTTTCGGTTGCAGACCAATTCACGTGGTCCGCAATGTGCACGACACGATTTTGCGATCCGCTGTTCAGCGCCCGGTCCGCAAAATCGTTTTGCGGTCCAGAAATTCAATATATCAACATGGCGCTCGTCCGGGAAAGTGAACAGATTGACATTTTGTGGATTATTTTGTCGTTTTCTCAATAAAATTAGATATTATACGATAACCGAAATACTCGGTTGTTAGATTGAACTTCGGTTCGAGTTTCGGTTGTAGTGGTGAAACCGAAACCGAACCGAAATTTCGGGAACCGGCACAACACTACTGATTTCTTTGAAAGTTGGCCAGTTTGTAGGCCTACATATTGACAGTGTGCTTGTGTATTTGCAGCTTTATTGCTTAATTTTTGTTTGAGCCAACAGACCCTGAGTGCACATACCCCTTTTATTTTTAAATTCGAAGTTTTGGCTTTTCCAAAGAAATTTTTACCAAAAGGTGTTAAAAACTCCACTCAAATTATTTTTTATTGCATCAAAGAAACCTAAACTGTAAAACTGTAACAAAAGAACTCCTTAGTTGTCTTCTAAATACAATTGAGGAACAAATTTTCTCCAGACTCCTGATGAAGTTTATCCAACTGGTGGCTCCCTCACATTGTGAAATTGTTCATATCCATTGGAAAAGCCAGGGATTTTTGAAAACAGGGGTAGGCTCGGTCGAAGACTGCTGGCTCAGCCAGAAATAATGCCACTGAGATATAAATACACACATTTAAGGTAGATATGCGGTAGGGCTCTACACCTGTTCGATAAATACCGGCCGTACTGGTACAGTCTGGTCGGTTCCCGAACCGGTTTTCAAAGCAGCACTTTCGGTTCGGTTCAATAATGCTATATCCAGCTCAAAAAGTCGTTTTATTGATGAGATTTGACAGAAAATGTCCACAAAATCATGAAATGAACTCGAGCACGACGTCATCTTGACGTCCGCTCTGATGCGAGATGCGACTTTCCGGGCCAAAAATTTGGTTTGCGTGGTTGCGTATTTCTAAAATGCGAATCGGCCTGAATTTGCGGACCGACGGTACGAATCGTGTATCGATCAAGTGTATCGATGATACGTATCATATCGAATGTCGGCAACGATATAGAGCCCTAATATGCGGGGCTATAATTCAGCCAACTTTCATAAAAATTTGCGGTGGAATCTTTGAGATACTCAAGTTTATCCAGAGGGGGACTTATTTTTGTTGAACATCTTAGTTCATCTGATTTACTGCTATAGTTAATGGGGGGAAAATGTAGATTTTAACGGAAGGGATAATGCATGAGTCAGTCAGTGGTTTATTGATCTTGTATATATATAAATTTAAAAAGGGTCTCAAAACCTTGTAGTTTACTCATTGTTATAAATCCTAATTTTTAGACGTCATTTTAAATTGTTTTAATGGTTTTATTCTATGTCAAGGTTTTTAACGGTTTTATATATATATATACAGTTTCTGTGAAAATTATTGCCTGATACATTTTTACTGTCAAAGTGCATTGAGATTATGTTTTATGATGTAATGCGCTCTACAAAAATAAATTTATTATATTATTATTATTATTGTTTGTACTCATTGTACTGTTTCAAACTGTAACAGTAATATTTAGCATACATTTAAATCCAGGAGCATCTGATGTTAAAGCACATTTGTATAAACATATATGTCCACCTTCTCTAGTCTACGGTTCAGATTGTGTTCATCCGAATTCAAATGACATTGACAAAATGGATACTGTTCAATTATATCTAAGCAGTGTTTAGGACTTAGCAAAAGGTCTCATAATACACAATTGTTACGAGCAATGGGCTAGCTTGAATAAAGTTTGCGATATATATGGTTAACAGAAATTTCGCCAATCTGTTTACAGGATAGGGGAGATAGAAATTTACTTTTTTTATTATGTGTCACATTTTCTGTTATGTAACAAATGTCTTGGTAAGGTTCAGACAATCCCCAACGAAAAGTGGTAGGGTAAGGTGGGTGAAATACGGCCCCCTTTTGACAGATATTTATCTCTGTAGCTCTCATACTTGTGATAATCATACTTTTTCTTTTTTGTGATGATGGATTACAGGCCTCTGGACATATCAGGAAACTTACATGCTTTAATTTGACACCTTTGAACCAATTATTACAAGATCAATGTTCCAACTCAGGGGCCGGATTTGCCCCACATTTGAGGGGCAAATCCGGCCCCTCGTGACCTCAATGAGATAAACCAAGAAAATTTTGCTTCAGAAGCATATTTTGTTTGTCAGTCAAACACAGGTTCTGAAGGATATATTCCACCATCTTGTTAGAATCATTTGATCACTTTATTTGAGAGACTAGAAAATTTTATCTGTGATATACACAATATTCCATGAAACCTGACAAAATTACCTAATTCAAATCATTTGAATCATAACCACCATCAACGTATGTTTCAATAGTATAAAGGAGCACCTTAACAATAATATTTTATGTTCACATCCTTTTAACATCAGAATTAGAGGGGCCGGATTTGCCCCACCAACAAGGGCCGGAATTGCCCGACCATCAGCAAAACATGAGTATGTCATTTTCTAAATATGTGTTATATATAATCTCTTGCACATGCTAAGCTATTGACTAAACATTGCTTGTCATGACAATAAGTAATGTGTTTCAATAAAACTTAATTGTGAACAACTCAGTTTTGAAAGTTTCAATTGCACATTGAAATGTTCAGTCATGAGATGCCTGTCTTCTTTCCCAGTTGTGGTCCAAACGAAAGTATTTTTCAGCATAATCTCTCTTATTCTGCAAGATCCAAGTACAGTAGTAATGAACCACTAGGAAAATATTTATTGCCAGTCAAATTTAGGCCCTAGAGAAAACATTTTATCCTCAAGGGGCCGGATTTGCCCGGGGCCGGAATTACCCCACCTTACCCTAGTTAATAAAACAGAGGAATTTATTGGCAGTAGAATGAAAAACTAACAGGCCTGTCAGTTAAGCGGGGCAATCAATATTCCTACGCGCTGGCTTCACATCTTGTTAGTTCTTTTAAAAGTAATAACATCCCACCTACAAACTTTCAGAATTATTGGCGAACTGGTCATTCAGGAGAAATTTACCTGACTGCTGGCAACAGAATTCCTGTGTCTTAACTTTATCGACAGGATTTTTACTTGTGCTCAGTGATAATGAGACCTCACACCCTTTTGTCAAATGACACATTCTTGACAAACTTCGCATGGATTATTGCCTGGAACATTTTCATGTCAGTCAGGATTATCTGTTATGTCGAAGCAAAGTTTGTCTCAGTGACACTGACCGGAGACCACAACTTGTCCAAGATTCCATACACTAAAGCAAAAGTGGTGGCCAACCGGAATGTGATATCCTGTGCAGTGGAATGCTCCCATGACTCCTACATAGCCAATGCATTTGTCAACGGAACCTGTTACCTGTACGGCGCCTGCACCTCCAAGTATGTATTCCTTGACGTGGAGCAGAAGTTCCTCCCTCACACCAAAGTGAGACTCAGCATTGCCAACTTTGAACAGAAGAAAAGACAAGGTAAGAATCACATTTAGATTTATACCATTCGAGTATTGATCCCAGGACCACACCCAATCAAAAGATCAACCTTGCTCATCCCCTCCTCTTTGTGTTAACTAGGGCTATCACGATTACAGAATTTCAAAATCGATTAATCTATGGCCTAAAATCGAATCGGAATCGATTAATCGCCGTTTTCCCGCCATTCTAGACAGCTAGAGAAGCTATGCTCCTTTTCATATCATTGTCTTGAAGCACAGCTAAGATACCTGGATATTCTATTGAAAATACTAAGTGCAATTACGACTTCACACTTCATTCACTCCAGTCTGCTTCAATCAGGTAAAACCAATCCAATTAGCCAATCCACTTGACCAATCCAGTTGCAATTCACTATTAACACCTGGAAATTGCAGGCCACACAGTGTGTTCCAGGTACAAATATACAAATAAAAGATTAATCGATTTTGCAAACTGGAATCGATTTTTAACTAAAATCGAATCGACGGCGATTAATCGGTTAATCGTGAGAGCCCTAGTGTTAACTGTAAGGAGGATCACCCCTCTTACAGCAAAATGTGTAAACAGTGGACAAAAGAAAAAGAAATCCTCACATTGAAGGCAACCCAAGCGATATCTTTTCCAGAGGCGAGAAGGATTGTGGAACAGCACTCAGGAATTCCCAGCTATGCGGACATGGCGGGATATCCACAACCTCAACATCATGCAACACCCAGACGAAGGCTACAACTCGAAGAACGCAGCATCAACAGATCACACCAACAACACACAGACAACATAGAAGACACGAACAGACACTCCGGAAGAACAACTGAAACATCCACTCCACAGACAACAACCACCACACAACGGTCTACATCCCAGGTAGACCTTGAACAACCAAACCCATCAGCTGGAGCCACAGCTCCTCATGAGGTAGCAATGGACGAAGAACGCACAACTGAAACAGACACAAAGGAGGAAAATGACAACTCCGACGATGACAGAAGCATAACACCCGACAATGAATCCATGGAAGCAGAAGATGAAGAGGCTGAAAATGAACAGGTTCCGGAGGTTCCACAGGAAGCAGAAAAAGAAGAGGGTCCAGAGAATCCACAGGAGGAAGAAACAGCCGAGAGTCAAGAGGAAGTAAGGGAACACCATTCACCAGACAAGGAACCAGAACTAAAGAAAGAAATTATCGAAAAGGAAAGACAACCAGTTGACAAAGGAAAAGACAAGCCAGTATCAGAACAGATCACTTACAGAGAATATTTCCTCCGCTTCCTTCAAGGAAGAGTACCAAATGGAGACATTCAACGACCAATTGTTTGTACAAAGATACCTGAACCTGGCAGCTGCATATCTTCTACCAATGCCTGGCTTTGAAAAAATGTCTGCCAAACTGACTGAGCGAACTAAACTAAAGATGTACAGTTGGCCACCAGACACCTATGCAACCAAAAAAAGACATACTTGATCTAGTCACTCAGTATGATTTCACAGACGATTTTTATGGAGCCCTTATTGTTTTGATTCAACATGATTTTTTGGCGATTGCTTTGAAAGTGATACAAGAACAAATACAAAGACAAACAAACACAAAGACAAAGATGGGAAACACAAAATAATTACCAAACACCAATCCAACTGAATTATTAACTCCCTTGATACAAACCAAGGATGTCTCTAAATAGCCCAACAAGGTGCTGATGAGACGTAAAGAACAAACACACACACACACACACCATTCGAGTATTCAGGAATTTGGTATGCTGGTTATTCACCATGGGATTTGTACCATGGGTACATTTTCTTCAATGGGTCAGGTGTATGAATTAAAGCTCAAAATTGATGTACCTGGGAGTATTTTTAAAAGCTGATATATTTTTTGAGTAAATTATTGTCAATCTCACTAATGCAAGTGATAGAATGAGATCTCTCTCTGCCAAAATTCATTGTCTTTCTTGATCTCATTATTACCTGCGCCGCCTAGCTTAACTTTCTGTCTCCATGGCAACCACAAAATGACTTAAAAATGTCCAAATTGTGCAGATGGAATAGAAGTGTCCATATAAAAAAAATCTGTGAACTTTCTGAACGCCCCTCGTATTCCTTGATATGCGTAAAGTATTTGATACGATTGATTATGATATTTTACTGGCAAAATTGGATAGGTATATGGCATATGTGGCAATGCATTAAAATTGATTAGGAGTTATCTATCTGATAGAAAACAATATGTTATAATGGTAGAGAATCGTCCCAACTCGATTTTACCTGTGGAGTTCCCCAGGGCTCCGTCTTGGGTCCCTTACTTTTCTTGCTTTATAGTTTAGTTTTTTTTTTAGTTTAATTTTTATTTATGTCTCACTCTGTATCACACACATACATACATTAAAAAGTAAAAAACAGTGGTAAAACGGACCATTCATTTAGAATTATGAGAGACGATAAAACTGATGAAACCATGTAAAAGGACTAGACATAGAGTTAAAAACTGATATTGAAAATACTCTTAAAAACTTAATGCGATATCACAGTTCGTCTTTGTTTTAAAATATTTTGGCAGGCTTTGGCAGTGTTCAAAACAATATCATCACAGGAAATGAGGAAAGCAAAGTTATCACAGTCATTTAAATTAGAAAAATTATTGTTGACAGTCTCAGCATAGCTAAACAAATCATTGCGTGTGTTTTCATAGAGGGAGCATCTTAAAAGCGCATTTTGTTCGTCTTCAGTTTCGTCTGAACTCAACACCAGGAGTATTTTTAAACAGTCTATAAGTGCGCAGCTTGTTTTCCCCTGAGCCTCGCATAGCATCTCTTCGCATTATCTTCTGCAACCAAAGTCCATTGAAGTGCTTAGTTAGTGCGTTGGCGACAACTGATTTGATGCCGCGGTACCTTGGTTTATTCAGTGTATGAATGACCTTAGTAGCGTTCCATCAAAACTCCTGCACAGTGTCCTTGAACAAAGTTTAGGGTTTAAAAAAATGTACAAAGAATCTGTCAACACAGCGTTGTAGTATGTGGTCTCAGCTTCAATTTGATGTAAAGATTTAAAAAATCTGTTGGGAAAATTTTGAGAAAATTGAAATTTAATTTTTTTAGTTTTTCACACCCTTGTTGCATGCAAAATATCGGTTATAGATACATCAAATGGCATTGTAGTGTTATTGAAACATCATAATTTATCTACTCATACATTAAGTTACTCAATTAGGTTAAAAAAAGAAGAAGAAAAAGCATTTTGTTTTCTTTTTTCAAACTTAGTGAATCTTATAATGTATCAAAATCAAATATAAACATGGCCATTTCTGCTTTATTATTTCTTGAACCAAAGAAAAGCAGCAAATGAACCCCCGGGGTGTGAGGAAATGCCTTCTTAACTTAATTAGTGACAGAAATTGAGATTTTAGCATTTTACCAATCAATTTTTTCAAGTGGGATTCAGAAAAAAATATGTAAAGTTATTGGACAATAAACAGTAGATATATGTAGAAATACATACTGCCGGGATCTGATAAGTGTATATCTTCACCACAGCTTTCCATGTAAGCTTGCATCTGATATTTAGGGAAATAATATTTTTTGAGAGAAGTATTTGTTTAAATCAATAAAAATAAACATTGCAAGTAGCCTAATGGCTGAGATGGCCAGTTCCAAATTTTGCTACCATGTCTCGGTTAATATTGAAATATTGGTCGCAATTCATGGTCTTCTGAAGAATTTTTAGTGCCTTCTTTACCCGTCTTTGCCAATTGTCAAGATTATTTCATGGAATTTAATGGTTGCCGACTTCCAAAATTGTGTTGTTCAGTTGATGCATGCCTTTGTGCAACCAACAGAGTATATTAATCTATCAGTCAACAGATTCTCTTCCATGGTCACATAATTGATATTGGTTACCGTAATATGCACTGTGCACTAACGAGAGGGGTACCCTCGCCATCAGGGTAGCCATTACAACACTCGATTCAAAGTAATTTTCTGTCATCCTGAGATTATTTCGTCAAATCCAAAACCTATATTTATCAAACATGTAGTTTTAATGTTAAGCTAACCATTGGGCAAGCAATCCACGTGCGATAGATCACAGAATTGTCAGATTTTGGATTTGAAATACATCGTAAGGGCGAGGGTAACCACTAAAGCCTCTCGAGGGTAACGCCATTTCCAATAATTGTCATGGTGAGGGTACCACCTGAAATGACTGGTCTATAAATATTTCTTTTTTGCTGTTACAGCAACTTCAGTTAGTATGAGTTTCTATAATATGGCAGAAAATCGTAGCAAATGTAGTTGATCTGATTGGTTGAGGGACTGAATTAGGGGAGAGTGCCCTAAAACGTACCTCTTCCTAAGGGGTGCACCACTGTGTTTTGCAGCTAACAATATATTTGGGGAGTTCCAAACCATATGATAAGTCAAATATTTTGATTATATAATTATTTCATCAAATTTTGTAATACTGCTAAGCATAGGTGCCCAGAAACAAGGACTGGGTGAAAATGGCTCCATTTCTTATAGCATTTCCATGATTTTGAGCCACTCTACCGGCAATAATGGTGGTTGTGATGGTGCAGAGACTACAACATGTCTTTTTATGCTTTCTTTTTGGTCAAATTATAGAGAAAAATTTCCAAAAAGCCCGATGGTTTTGGAAAAACAACACAAATCAAGAAACATAAAATGTAACCTAAGAGGCACACCCCAAAACTATTTCATCCTGTAAAAAGATAAATAATGTGTAATACTTTTTATCCTAGGCATATTTTGATAGAGAATGTCTTACTACACAATATAGTAGCTAACTGATACATTTTTTAGTAAACATCATCCTGATATTCAAGATCTCCCTTAGGGGGTGCGTTTTGGGGCACTCTCCCCTACATAGCATAAAACTAATTGGAATACCATAAAACCATATATCGAGTCCTGTGACATGTTTGGTGGTGTTAGTTACAGGTGATTTAATTACCATGCGATTCTTGTCATTCACACTTGGCTGTGAGGAATCAATGCTAAACAAGCACTTGCTACGTTTGATGTGTCAGCTGTGTAACGTTCTGTTAGGTATTAACCAATCAGATCACTGAAGCCAAATTGTTCATTTTTCACGGTTGTCTGCGTTCAACTTAGTGTTTTAGAGGACGTGTTATTGTTCAAGATCCAATCAGACAGGCTCAAAATGCTGCGTAGACAGTGATAAAACTATCCATAGCAACTCATACTATGTGAATCTGCTGCAATGGAAGCCATTGTTTAGGTGTGACATAAACAGCAATAATGATGTTACTAAATATATAAGATAGATAAGAAAGACAGATAAGAAAAAAAATATAGATGGATAGATAGATAGATAGATAGATAGATAGATAGATAGATAGATAGATAGATAGATAGATAGATAGATAAGACAGATAGATAGAGAGATAGATAGACAGATAGATACATGAAGATAGATGATAACTTAATCTGACTGTTTATTTTCATTCAGTTTTAATAATATTGAGGCAGATCCTATTATGAGTTTACAATGTAGGCCAACCACGCATCAGCTCATCTCTGTTTGGTCATCACAATTTTATAGGCCAACACTTGACCCGTTATTATGTTCAATTCTTCACTATCTCAGATCGCCAATAAGCTAAATAATTGATTGATTGAATAAACTTTATTGAGATCATTTTACATGTTTTCAGGGTACTTCGCTGTTGTATGATGCATTGAGCTGGGAGACTATAGAATGGGGCTTTTTGCACCACCGACTGATGATCCATAACCATAAATATATGGTGAATTTCCATATGAAAAGCTTATGACAATCTTGAATGTTATTGTCAGCGCATAAAAAAACATGCAAAATAGACCCAAATACAGGAAAAAGCCAAAATAACATTTAGAAAGTTTCGCTGCGAATGGTATTACTGGGGAGAATGGCACTTGGAAAAACTTTCTTGGATTTGAAAACTGTAGCAACTTTCTTGGATTTGAAAACTGTAGGCATAACTCTCCTCATGTCCTCTCTGTCTGTGCGCAACTCGTCCACCATCTAAGCAAACATACAGGAACATAAACTGTGATACTAAACTTGTGATTATGCTCCATCCTAATTTTAAAAGGATTATAAGAAAAAGTTTGACTCTCAGTTTAATGAATGTGCCAGTCAGATTTTAGAGTTGGGAGGTTTAATAACATTTTTAGCAATGGTGAACTTCTTACTCTTTCAAAGCTTTATGTGGGCCTGACTGCGAAGCAATCTAACTAATTTCGTTTTTATATACAAATTCATGTTTAGTTAAAGCCACAAATAGAGACTTCCACTGTGGGACAATACAGTGTAGTGGGTCGTTTTTACCTTACCTGAGAGTGAAAGTGGGTCAATTAATTGAATATTTTCCTATATTGATAGGGCATGCAATCATGTTCTTGATTGGAATCCCTGATTGCTAACTTCTGAATTTTGATCATGTGTCAGCACATGCTGTGATCTTTCACAACAAAGAGCAAATTAATTAGCTGATTCATTGGCTTTTTCTTACTCTCTACCCATTTGTTTTTATTTGTAGATCTATATATACCAAAATATGTTAAATACACATTGCACTAACTTCCACAGTTGGGTCAAATGGGTAAGCCAATTATTGTGCAACTGTTTTCTCGTTAGGGGTTAATTAATTTTAAGATTCTCCTTTATTGAAAAAGTATTGCAATTGTGTTCTTGACTTGCGTTCCTGATTGGTATAATTACTTCAGAAGTGCAATCATGTGTCAGTACATGATGTTATCTATTGATAAGCTGTTTCATTGCTTTTTCTTCAAGACTCAGATTGCGCAGCCAATATCTTGCATTACCCTCGCCAATCCTTTTTTTTGGTGGTTACCCTCGCCAACCGGAAGTGACCCTCGCCCAAAACCTGCAGTACCCTCGCCACTTCCGGGCTGGTACCCTCGCCATTTTAGGTTGGTACCCTCGCCATTTATGTTGGTACCCTCGCCAACATGCTGGTACCCTCGCCCTGCCATTTTTCGTTTTTTGTGGTACCCTCACCTCGAGTGACTTTGAATTTCATAAATATCTTACTTCATCTTGCATGTTTGGGTCTGGCACTTGGCGCTGATTCATTCCACAAGCCATTTAACCTATCTTAACAATTTAGAGACCTCCACATCCCTAACATTTTTTGTAATTTCACTTTGAAATCACGAAGTGAGAGGTGTAATGGCTGCCCTGATGGCGAGGGTACCCCCCCTCGTTAGTGCACAGTGATATGGGGTGAATAGGGACACTGGGGTGAATCGGGACAGACTAGGAATATGTTTTATTTAGTACTACTTCAACTGCTTCTGTTTAACCCAGGCCAATAATTTTTGGCACAATTATAGTATACATAGTAGCGCATATTGTGGTCGAGTTTTACAATTCTAGCTGCAGGCAGTGAGGAGCTGCAGCACTTTAAACTTGGCCCTGCAGAAACTGAATTCTTTGAAGCTGGTCAAAACTTTGCTTGAAACACAAAAATCATAAATATTAGAGACACCAATCTTGCAGGAAACTTTATTAACCTAGTTTTGGCAAGTTAAGGATCCAGAATAGTTGACTAGATGTGGAAGTTTGTATGTTTGGTCATAGATTCAGATCCAGAGCAATGACAAATTTTCGGATTCAACAAAAATAACCCCACTAATTTTCATTTGAATGTGCTGGCATTTGTTTTTGTAGAATATTATTGAACTTGTCATCATTGGTATTGGATTTAGTTCAGAATTACCCATGTACAGCAAAATTAACAGAAAATAACTTTTTTTAATACTTTAGTGTAATTTATCATATTTTTTAAAATATGCTGATTTTAAATGTAATTGAGTTCAGATTTTTCTAAAATTTTTTTATTTGCATGTCAAATTTATTTCCTAATGTTCATTCACAAGAAGCAATCGCCTAAGCATGGCAGGAACTATCATTTTATAGAAATAGGGGTCTGTCCCGATTCACCCCAAAATAAGGGGTTAATTGGGACAGTGGTTTTCCGTGAATAAATCATTGAAAATTGAAGATATCTTTTAATGCTCCTAGGGATAGTTGGACCTGAAGTTCGGACATAATTAGGCACCATAATTTGATTTATAAGATGATTTGTGACCCTGCTATGACAGAAAAACCCTCGATTCTGTCCCGATTCACCCCATATTACGGTACCTTTGAACTTTCTAGATGGAATTAGGAGATATTACGATTTTAAAAAGTTAACTTCATGCCAGAAGCACTGAAATAGATATTTATTGGCTAAATTATTAATTTTTCTTTTATGATATGAATGATAACACTCAAAAATGCATGCTTTACATATTTTATGGCCAATTCATTGCATTATTAATATAAAATCTGCATAGAAAGTACTAAATTGAGACTTACATACAATAAAAAATAAATAAAATAAAGAAAAATCCATAAAGTACCACAAGAAACTAAGTCCCTAAACAAAAATTAAATTTTTGAGGAATGGACAATTGAGGCAACCATTTTACTTCAGATTTTGATTACAGGTTTTTATATTGATATAAGAAGAGATATACTTCGAAAATTTTACGCCATCAATTGCAAAATATGGATATAGAAATGCTGTATAAGCCATAGATTTGTCTTATTATTGGCTATATAGCTACAGTGTTTTGCTACTTAACTAATGCAGTCAATGAATTAGGGACATTATGCAGGTTCAGTTGATCAGACTCTAATTGGGTTCGGAGAATGTAGATTATAGTCTCGCAAGTTTGTAACACCTTCAGAATGTGATATTCCTTTGAAAACCACTTAATCATAATTCTGAATTTGATCCACTGTAGAGGAGACCGGGGTAAGTTGTGCCATTTTTTTCGTCTGGCTGATTTTCCGAAAAACCAGAACCGGTTCCGGGGTAAGTTGTGCCGCGTGACGGGTCGTGCCACTTAATTTATTTTAAAAAAATCTTGCATTTCACCCGTTTCTTCAGATAGATCATTTGTATCATGTTTTTAACGTATGACTTACATGTTACATGAAACTAATCAGACATTTATGAGCCATTTTATACACAAATTAAAAATGCTGAAAAAAACAGAATTATTTATTGTTTAGAGGGTGTTATAACTCTTTTAACACGTGTTCCTTTCAATGTAAGTTATTTCATTAGGCCTTGTGTAAAATGAATTTAAAAAAAGATGAATAAAATATTAATTCCTATGTCATACCATTGGCACAACTCACCCCAATCAAAACGGCACAACTTACCCCTAATTGATTTTCTAGATGAAACTGGTTGCCAAAAATAAACGAACAATGCAAAATGAAATCTAACAACAGAAATGTCTAGATATACCTCCTAACTCCATTCTACCAAAGGGACATTATCTTATTACAAATACCAAATGACTGAGAAACAAGAATGTCAGTCCTCGGCACTTCAAGTTTTCAGCAATAAAATTGAATTTATGAGTGTAGCTTTTCATACCATTATATTTGGTAGTTTTTTTCTTGGTGCCTAATGATGTTGACCAAGTGGGTATATATTGGTGGCATTGCCTTCTTTGCCCAGTTCTTCATTTAACCCCAACAGTGGGCGGCACAACTTACCCCGCGGCACAACTTACCCCGGTCTCCCCTATATATAAGCACCAGGGTGGGAAAGGAAAGCATTTTTGTGTTTAAATTATCATTTTAAACATTCTATAATGGATATTTTGCATGCAACAAGGGTGTGAAAAACTAAAAATGTTAAAGTTCGATTTTCTCAAAATTTTCCCAAAAGATTCTTTTGATCTTTACATCAAATCGAAGCTGAGACCATGCACATACTACAATGCTGTGTTGACGGATTCTTTGTACATTTTTTTTAACCCTAAACTTCGTTCAAGGACCCTGTGCCTGCATATATTATTTGCAGATGATTCTAGTCTTTTTGTCCCAGAACGCAACACTGCTTCACAAGAAATCATTGTCAATAATGAACTAGCAAACGTTGATAACTGATTTAAAACTAATAAATTATCTCTAAATGTAGAAAGAACAAGTTACACGATGTTTAATACCAAAAGGCTGCAAACTACTCAATTACGACTAAACATGAATGAAAATAGATTAGAAAAATTCTGAAACTCCAGAAACGTATTGTGCATAGCACTTGAGAGTCCCCTGGATTGGACCGATGCCTCAGTTGGAAAATTTTGATTGTGACAAAATTATTAAACTTATGAACGGATGTCCTATCTTTGGTGATTCCTTTTCCGTCATCTGGAAATGGTTATGAATGTTTGCCTTGAAAAATCACTGACATTTGCATTCACACACTCAGAACTGACACACTACTGGGAAATTTTCCAGAATCTGTTTCAGTGACCTTCAACTAATCGTCTTCCAAAATGAAAAAGAAAACTCAATCAATCTACAAAAATCAGAGCACAGGCTTCGATTTTGCAAATGATTGTTATTCCCTATGTTGTACTATTGTGTTGTGCACAAAGCTTGATCTGTCAGGACACTAGAACATTTGCAAAAAATTGCTCAATTTCTGAAATCACCAACTTGGTATCCTCGATTGGACCAGCAGAGTGTCCTCGATTGGACCACCTTATGGATGTATGTAAATTGATAATACAGCCTGTGAATATGACAATTGGAATCTTTTACGAAGTAAGAATCCCTAAAAACATTTAATTATTACATCAAAAAGGCAAAAAACTCGATAAATAAAATTTTCTGTTGCCTGAGGTTATTTGAAATAAACACAAACTGTTGTATCTGCTCTGCTTAATAATGCAAATAGCTTGGATTACTTAAAACAATGCTTTCCGGTGTGGTCCAATTGAGGTAACTCAGTGGTCCAATTGAGGATACCAAGTTAATGATGTAGAAATGGTCTAGTGTCCTGACATATCAAGCTTTGTACACAACACAATAGTACAACATATTTCATCTCAATCTTCATCTTTCTGACCAGTTTTTAGCTTCATAATACCCTTTCCACACTGAGCGCTTGAAGTTAGGTGGTCCGATCCAGGGGACTCTCCCCTATCATACATTTTGCAGGGTACAGGGAACATAGCCGGCCTTTACTTAGAAAATGTAATATTTTAGAAATTAAGACACTTTATACGTATCAAGTATCAATTTTTATAGCGAAGTCTTAACCTGGAAGAAAACATTTCTTATAAAAAGTTTGTTACAATATGAGCTATAGGAAGATTGTCAGTCAACAGACGCGAACTTTTTTGCGTGTGAAACGTCATCAATATGTGTGTATTGCCCTGTGTAGCTATCTTTTTGAAGGGGGAGCTAAATTTTAAGTGCTATTAATTTCGGAGCTCTCAATAGAATTTTATGGATCATTTGATAGATGCAAAAGAATTCTTTTGGTCTAAATTGGATTTGATAAATGTTGACACGAATGTGTGAACCCTGATTGCACTTCAGAAGTTCAGAAACATAATTTGGGTTGCAGACCTTATTACATGTCCGATTTTCAAAATTTAAAAACCTGCATATATCAAATAAACTCCTCCGAATTCAACACACTTGTTAATTTTGCCCTTTTTGCAATATTAACTTGGCTATTAAAGCGTTTCGGCGCATTATGCTTCATTGGTGCAAAGTTAGATAGATAGATAGATAGACTTTATTTTCCGAGGGTAAAAACCTATTAAGTGTGTACACTTATCTTACATAGGGCCCTCATATTCCCAGTGACCACAACAAACCAGTCTTGTCTTGTCTTGTTTTGTCTTGTCTTGTCTTGTCTTGTTTTGTCTTGTCTTCGGATATTCCTCCTCTTCTTTCAGGAGCACCCCTATTTAAAGGGTATGTTCGTAAAATATTCATATTAATATTCAGAGATTGTTACTTGGTGCATATATATGTATATATAAAAGCAATTAAAAGATCAACCAGAGTATCTAAGATCCTTTAAAAGCATACCAGTGGCAGATCCATGATTTTTTTTGTAGGGGGGGGGGCATCATCACACTCTTAATTTCTGTAGTTCTGAATAGACAACTGATTAACACAATTGCTTGATTGAGCAATGCATTACAAAATCAAAGCCTATATATATTTGTCACAATTTATTAAATAATACAGAAAAACATGTACACTGTGCATGTAGCAATTAACAGAATGATATGCAAACAGGTGGTTTTAAATAAGAGAAGTTTATTTTTATTTGACATATCCTTGGTTATATATAAAATTCCATGAAAAAGGGGGAGCTAGGGCTTTGGAATTTTTCAAAGGGTATTTATTACATAGAAATTCCTACTTTTAGATATTAAAACCTTTTATTACATGCCACATGCCCTCATGTTCAGGTTAAGATCGATACAGTGGCCTTTTTAAGGGTACTTTTCTTGTTTCAAGTGACCTCATGTTACACACTCTTTCACTATATTAATTAGGACTAAGTCGAACATTAATAGATGTATAACCAACAACATCATGTCATGGCTAATTGCCTTTTTCTGTAGTGCATGTTGTGGTCCAATCAAGGCAACTTGGTGATCCAAGAAATTTAAGAAAATTTTTAATAATGACCTCTACGAGCAAGCGCTATATATTGTCCTATGGATCTAGATTCCAACTCATTCCTGTGACTGGTTTTTATAATTTTGCCAATCATAACCTTTTCACATCGATAAGTGGTAAAATCCTAGTTACACTTCCCTATAAATAAGTTAGGCCTACTTGGTCTAGGCATTTAAAGCATAGGCTACGTGGCAGCAAACTCTTGGCATCACACAAGTAGGAAAAGGCAAATGAAGCAATAGTACATTTTCAATTAGCTATGTGGCCTACAGTCTTGCAAATATTGACCCTTACTTAGCAGATGCATTAAATTCTTTGCATGCTGGCTCATTCCTTTACAGTTTTTAAAAGAAGATAAGACCAAAGTCGCTATAGTACCCTTTTTTAAGGGTACTTTTCTTGTTTATGTTTAAAGTTTTAACATGGATCATGTTGCCATCATCAGTTTCAAATATGAAAGTTTCTAGTATCCATGGTCATGCTATTCGTGGCACGGACAAGTTCAATATTCCACTTGCCAGACTTAGTACAATTCAAAGAATGTTGAAGTACACAGGACCAAAAATATGGAATATCATAGGAATTTTAGCAGTTCCTTGCCTGGAAAAATACACCTGTGGTGTCCAGCCGGCATAATATTTTCTATGTACCTTTTGTGTATTACGTAGGCCTATATAGTGGTTTTTCACCATGGGATTGGGAACTTCTGCTAATAGTCCAGAAGCCAATTCTCAAAAGAGGCTTAGAAAAAGTTTCAGTAAACACCCCTGAGTAGATTTAGTTTGACACTTTATGATGTTAGGGTACCCCAGCCTGCATATGGCCAGGGTGGGTTTACTCATCAACTGTGGCGCATAACCCGGTAATGCGGCCATATGTCCGGTTATGGACAAAATTTATTGAAAATTTCAGATATTGAGTTTTGAGGGCCTAATATTGACTGAATCAAACTGGAATTGGTTCAGATATGTGTAGAATAATTGGTTTCATGTTACTAAACTAAAAAATGTTACATAGTTTCTTTATTTTGTGATTTATAAGGAATCTATGGTCATTTTTCATGGAAAATTCGCTTCATTTTCAGCCGGGCCTAATTGCAAGTCTCTCCAGAACTTCAGTTCTAATGCAGATATCAACATGGTTCAAACTGCAAAAACTTCCCCTTATTCTCAGCTTGCCAGTGGTGTTACATCCATGGCACTGTGATGGATACTTTCTCTGCTATTAGACTTTAAAGTGATAAAAGTTACCCTACCCCCCTTATTTTTCGAATTTATCTCATATTCAGAGATTAGCAGAAAATTTCATCCTTAGGTTCTTTGTAACAAATTAATTGCTTAGGTATGCAAATGCCCCATTTAGAGAGACTACAGGTGAACTCAGAGACCATGTATCTATTGTTAAGTAATTAGATATTATGTTTTTATGGCCATTTTTATACCAATTTCCTTCGTTTTACGGATAAATTTGAATATTATGTCAGCGAAATGAGAGAGATATCAACATTAGATTGGTCCACACTGTAAGAAAATATATGCCCATACATATATATATATATATATATACTGCATCAAAAATTTAAGGCCAATCATGTACCAGATGATCAGTCACATGACAAACCAATAAATAATGATATTGGTGTCTTAAAGTGTAATTGGTGTGCGGAGAGTGATATTGGCGTGCCCTTATGCTCTTAGCAGCAACAATGCACTTAATTGCCTGTTACCTAAGGGAAGGCCTGGGTAGGAGGAAATCTAAATTCTTGAAATGTCAATCTGTCATTTTATAGATATGCCCATTGTAAATAATGGGAACAATTAAGTATATTTCATATTTAAAAAGTAGACGTCTTCAGAAAAACCAGTATTTTACAAATATGTATCAGTCTGAAAATTGTGGTGCAGAATATAACAAAACTATAGTAGATGTTGAGTGGATCAATATTGAGCTTTATTTGTCTTAGCAGGTAATATTTGTCTCCACACCTTCCACTATGTGTATAATATATATGGTATGTGAAGAAGTTCAACAAGTCACTATTTAAATTTTGAAACTTCACAACATACTCTTATATCTGTGAAATGAGCGACTTGCGATGTCAAAGCATTTCCCATGATTATTGATAAAGAAGGTCAAGAACGAGCATAATTTTGCAAAAGAAATGTTTTGATTAAGAAATCAATGGATAACCTTTAACAATAAGCTTAAATCCAAAGTTCAAACCAAGGGGACCAAGGGCATACAGTGTTCATGAAACCATATTAAATAGCATATACTTCTTATGACCAGCCATACACTAAAACAAGAAGTGATATTAGTTTTGCAAAGACAGAGCCATGACATTGTAGTGGTCATCCTTCCTGGCTTGCTTTCTCTGAAGAAAAGGTTGGTTGATGTCTGTTGAGGAATTACAACCTTGAAGTACAGCCATCAAAGTTTCATTGGCATCAGTAGTATTTAGAATTAGTTCCTGATTGTCTTCAAGGTAGGCTAGTTCTCTGGGCCAGTGTGGGTCATTAGCTATCATACTCTTTGATTTCTCCTGCCTCATTCACTTAAACAGCACTGATACACATCCTGCAGTTTATGAACTTCAGTGCTGCCCAGTTTGTGTGAATGGGGCTGATACTTTTGTATCTTTTCTGCCCATGACTTCAGTCTTCAGCCACAATTCTGATTTTTTGCTGGAGCAGATTTATTGCAGTGTCCTGTGATCACTGATCAGCTAATAAACTTGTCTATTGTTTTTGCTGTGTAATGAGCAATTGAGCATGCAATAAAAAGCAGGGATCAGCCTCTTGATGGACTGACCGAAGATCTACTAGGTCTTCAACTGTTTGGTGACCTGACATTCTGCAGTCTGATGCATTACTGAACTCATAACTGCATGTAGTCACAAAATGAATACCACTGTGATCCAAATGTTACTTTGACATGATTTTTCCTGCTGTTTGGGCGATGGGTGTTGTTGTTTGTAATCACGAGTGGGGTGGGGTTCATTCTGGCATATTCATGTGATTTTATAGACAGTGTTGCCTCAAATCTGTCAAAAACTCAAAAGGTAAAACACAATATTCTTTGTCTCAAAAGTTTGTTGCCAAAGATGCTGAAACTTGATGTTCTGGCAATGCCATGCAGGCCCTGAAATCAGAATTGTGGCTGAAGACTGGTGTCAAGGACAGAGACAGACGCATAAATATCAGCACCGTTGCACACAATGTGGGCTGCACTGAAGCTAAGCCAATATTACCAGTTAATGCGCTAAAATGATTCAAAAGTGAAGGCAGTTTCAATTAGTAGCAGCTGGTAAATATAAAGAGTATGGTAGTACATTGATGTGGTCTCACAGCCTTATTTCATCATAACATCTGCCTCCGACAGATGCTAATATCAGCTAAAATAGCTGCAGAGCCAGTAACATTGAGTCAGAATGGACATTGATGATGATCCAAACAGACATTGATATTTTTTGGTTATCATCTCTTCAGTCAAGCTGTAAAGAGCAAGCCAGTAGTGATATGCTTTTTTTTTACTTCCCCAGATGAAAGGTGCAGTTTACAAAGAGTACACATTTCCATTCCTAATTGCAGAAAAAGGTTTAACAACCTTTGCTTGGAAACTCAATAGTCATATGCTGATGTTCCATGTTTGTCCCACTGAACTTAATTAGATATGATGCGATTTCACGCCAGTTCACTTGTTGGATGTTTGTCTTAGAATGGGACTTTTGACACCCTTGTTCCTCCACTTATAACTAGAATGAAGTTGCACCAAGTGTATTACTTGCTCTGACTGGATGTGGTTGCTCCACCAACTGAACTAGACTTGGAATTGCAGAAAACATGACATTTCTTGGATTGAAGCTTACAATTCCTAAACAATGGTGACTGCCAATACATTTTTGTGGCATGAGCCATAACAGTAACAGCCACTGTTACTCTGAGGAATATTGATGATGATCACTCTTGACTTGGTTTTTGTGAATTATTTTTGCATTTCTGAATTTTGCAGAGCAAAATGAACCTCAGCATTTGCACTTATTTGTGTTGTCTTCTGAAAATGTATTTTCTGTTGTCACTATTATCATGAAGTCATTTTCTAGTAAACTTTATAACACCAATATCTGGACACATGTAATGTCATTGCCATGTTTGTTTTGTGCAAGTGATCATTAGAATAATTAGACAATGTACTGATTTTCCATGATACACCATAGGCCTGTATGTCTCCCTGTGATATATGATTTAAAGTAATTTAAGAGACATGTATGATGTATCTACATAATCTATTTTATTTTTTAATCTTGAAATATGCATTTCAACATTAAGTGATCTTTGGCAAAGTTTATCACAGCCAGATATGGATACTAGACATTTTATAATTGATATCTCGCAGGCCTATGGGTCATAGATTAATTGACATCGCATCGAATTAGATATTTAAAATTAAAAGAATGGCGTCACTTAAGTAACAAATATTGGGCATTGGGTTTGACAGTTATCTACCAAAACACAGTTAGAAAGTTCAGCTGCTTAAGAACCTTCCAGTACATTGATATGTACCAAATTATATATAAATAGTTTAACTCATATTTGAAGTCAAATCGATACCACGGGTTTGCAAAATAAAAAAAATCAGAGAAAACATGTTATATCTTATCTTTGAGCTATGAAAAAACGCTATGAGCCAACTTGGTTTTATGGATACTGAAGATCTTGAGGAGGTAAAGATAATGTTGAACTGAAGATCAAATGCACAGGCGGACAAGCTCTCAGAAAGCCGACTCAGCCGAACTAAATGTGCCTGTCTCAACTGGTTTCATGAAACGTTTGGCATCGTTTGCGAACTTTCAAAAGTTAATTGTGGTTTGAATACCTATCAGATGCCATACAAATGTGTGTATATATTTGTAACTCTTGTGGACCAATCTTATATCTTACATTTTACTCATTTCGCTGACATAATACTCAAATCCATCCGTAAAACGAATAAAATTGGTATGAAAATTGCCATAAAAACATGATATATAATTAATTATCAATGTATACATGGTCTCTGTGTTCACCTGTAGTCTCTCTAAATGGGGCATTTACATACCTTAGCAATTCATTTGTTGCAAAGAACCTGAGGATGAAATTTTCTGCAAATCTATGAATATGTGATAAATTCGAAAATAAGGGGGGTAGGGTAACTTTTATCACTTTAAAGTCTAATAGCAGAGAAAGTATCCATCACAGTGCCATGGATGTAACACCACTGGCAAGCTGAGAATAAGGGGAAGTTTTTGCAGTTTGAACAATGTTGATATCTGCATTAGAACTGAAGTTCTGGAGAGACTTACAGTTAGGTCCGGCTGAAAATGAAGCGAATTTTCCATGAAAAATGACCATAGATTCCTTATAAATCACAAAATAAAGAAACTATGTAACATTTTTTAGTTTAGTAACATGAAACCAATTATTCTACACATATCTGAACCAATTCCAGTTTGATTCAGTCAATATTAGGCCCTCAAAACTCAATATTTGGAATTTTCAATAAATTTTGTCCGTAACCGGACATATGGCCGCATTACCGGGTTATGCGCCACAGTTGATGAGTAAACCCACCCTGGCCATATGCAGGCTGGGGTACCCTAACATCATAAAGTGTCAAACTAAATCTACTCAGGGGTGTTTACTGGATGTCACATTTCTGGGTTTGGCTTCTGGACTATAAAGCCCTAGGGTGATAAATCGCATATTCCCTCTCCGGTGGTGAATAACCTACACTTATCAACCAGGTAAGTCATGAGCACTGTAAAGACGGTATGATGTCACTCTGCACTTAAAGTGACATGGCATTTCAGATGATTAAACTATTGCAATATGTTCAAGGCAACACCTGGTGGTTTTTCGGTGAATGTGTTGAGCAACAGATGGTGACAGGCCTAGGGAGCGTGAAGCCAACTGGCAGTCATTCGGTGCAAGAAAAAAATAAATCGTTAAGTTCTTATGATTTAGATGAGTGATTTTTTTTTTTCCCCTCAGGTATGGCCATCCAGTCATCCTTCACTGTGACCACTCCTCCTCCTTCTCTGACAGTTGAATCGTCTGGAGTTGCATTCACATTCTACGGGACTGTTGGAACAACCAACTATGGAAGCCTAGCTCCTGGAATTTATCTTGGAAATGGGGCGACAGGCCCGTGTGTACAGCTATCCCAACTACAATCACGATGCTTGGACAGCTACTCCAATTGTGCAAACGGCTTCACTTTCTCCCTTTGGATCTTATGGTCACGACAAAATGGCATGACATATGTGATCAGCAGCAAGCTGCTCGAGATCTTCACTCGAGCTAGTGATTCGAAGTTTGTGGTTGCAGTCGACGATCGGGCCTCAAGCAGATGGATTCTGGAGATTGATCAATCAAAACTCTGGAGGAATACCCACATTGCCGTCATCTTCGACCCTTCAAGGACAAAGACTTTGTCCTTGCTGTTAAACGGATGTCTGGTTGCATCAACGGAGCTGTCGGTCTACTCAGCCAGTGAAGCATACCTGCCGTCACACGGAGCTTCAGTGCAAGATAAGGTGAGACCAAGTGTGGCAGTTTAGTGCAAGATAAGGTGAGACCAAGTGTGGCAGTTTAGTGCAAGATAAGGTGAGACCAAGTGTGGCAGTTTAGTGCAAGATAAGGTGAGACCAAGTGTGGCAGTTTAGTGCAAGATAAGGTGAGACCAAGTGTGGCAGTTTAGTGCAAGATAAGGTGAGACCAAGTGTGGCAGTTTAGTGCAAGATAAGGTGAGACCAAGTGTGGCAGTTTAGTGCAAGATAAGGTGAGACCAAGTGTGGCAGTTTAGTGCAAGATAAGGTGAGACCAAGTGTGGCAGTTTAGTGCAAGATAAGGTTAGACCAAGTGTGGCAGTTTAGTGCAAGATAAGGTGAGACCAAGTGTGGCAGTTTAGTGCAAGATAAGGTGAGACCAAGTGTGGCAGTTTATGCTAATGTTTACCAAAAACAAATAATGAATTTTTTTCTGGGACATGATATTCTATAGGGAAAAATGATGCCAGAAATTGTCTGATGTCACTTTTCCAATAAAATACGTACATGTCCTAGACAAGAAAAACAAAGCAAAGTCGTCCTGATTGTCTACAAAATTGTATGAAAACGGTTGTAAAAATTGACTTGGATTATGTAATTTCCAATGTTCCCTTCATCGTTTGCAGGCATTCCTTGGCTGCCAAGTGTCAGACGGATCAACAACCACCGGATCAATGTTCGTAGACATGGATGAGTTCTGGATCTGGGATGAAGCTAAGAGCCAGGATTTTGTTTGGATGCTAGTCAAAGGGAATTGATGGCACACAGAAACAATTACGGATAGTTAACATAGATAAATTTAATAGATAAGTAGATAGAAAGGTATAGGCCTACATGTGGAATCGTGGATAAGACAGGTGAAAAGATCAATACATATAGGTACATAGAAGACAGGTATCTCCTTTTTTTACCTTCAGTAAACGAAGTTCGAAGAATTTGGTACATATATAGCCTGCATGGTCCAGTTGTGCCTTTTGATAGTCTGATTAATGGATATTCTATAATTCACGCAAAATGAAAA
This sequence comes from Platynereis dumerilii, assembly GCA_026936325.1. NCBI lineage: Eukaryota > Metazoa > Annelida > Polychaeta > Phyllodocida > Nereididae > Platynereis > Platynereis dumerilii. Next base: position 7,054,539 of record JAPTHN010000011.1, on the reverse strand, counting down.
AAACTCGGTCACTGGATGAAATTTGGTACAGATGTGGCCTATATGGTGTAGTTGTGCCTTTTGATGGTCTCATTGATGGATATTGAAGACTTTTTGAAAAAGTGTATAAAGGGTTATTTTTTTCGGATAAATATTCTATACCTTTTGAAATATTGAAAAAATAAATTATTTATTTTTTGTTTCTGGGCCAAGACTCGGTCAATATTGCATATACATGGATAAAGTTTGGTACACATATGGCTAATATGGTCTAGTTGTGCCTTTTCCTGGTCTGACTGATAGTTATTCTATACTTTTTGTAATATTGAGAAAAAAAAACGAGAAAAATGCTGTCATATCTGAGCGAAAACTTGGCTACTGTTGATTATACAGCAATGAAATTTTATGTCACCCGTACAATGTAGCAGTGCTTTTCTATTTGTATTTAACACTTCTTGAACTATTGGAAAAACTCCAGAAAAATATAAGTAATTATATATTTTTTTTCCAACCGACAGATCATAACCTATACTTTATACATGCATGAAACTGCACCATTATATGTGTAAATTAGTCTAGTAAGGCCTTTCCCTGGTTTTACAAACCCTGGCAGGCAGGTGGGCGGATTGCAATTTGGTACACAAACCAGTTTTATGGTGTAATTGTAATCTTCTAAAGGTGTTATTCACTGAAGGTTTGCTGCTACGTAGCCTATGTTTTAAAATGTATACATATGAACTCCCATGTGCATTACACTGTACCGTTTGCTCTATGCGAAGCGACCCAGTTAATCATAAAATCCCAAATTTTGGACTAGAAACCAATTCAATTACTATACTAGCAGTAGTCAACCTTTGAAAAGGTAGGAAATAAATCGACTGGTAAAAATGTAGGATTATAGACAAAATATTTTAACTATTTTCCCTTTTTGAGGGTAATTACCAAAAAACAACTTTTATCTTGTAATATGCAAAATTTGAAGAAAATCGTCCTATTCAATCAAAAATAATAGCAATTTACCCCCTTTTTGGGGTAATTCCCAAAAAACAATTACTTTTATCTTGTGACACCTACAATGAAAAGGCGAGACCCAATGGATGCCTAATAAATTACCAAATGTACAAGAAATGCCCAGAATACATATTTTCCCCTTTCCACCTTGATTATGTCTCAAAATCATCTGACTGAACAAAATATGGAGAAAATTGTCAAATTCAATGAAAAGTTATAGCTATTTACCCCTATTTGGGGATAATTACCTGAAAACAACAACTCTTATCTTATAACATTATAGTGAGAAGGTTAAACCCAACTTGAACTGATGCCTAATATGCCATTAGATATGCAAGAAATGTTCAGAATACACATTTTCCCACTTTCGACCTTGATTATGAGGGTAAATTACCCCACAACATCAAAATTGTAGTTGCACTATGTCTCCAAGTCAGCATAATGAACATTTGAAAAATTTAAAGAAAATTGTCTAAGTCAATCAAAAGTAATAGCTCTTTACCCCTTTTCACCAACATGGTATTAAGAGTTGAGCCAGGTCTGAGCTAAGACCTGGTCTGGCTAAGCCAATCACTCAAGCGGAGCAGGATCAAGGAATTTCAAGTACAGGAATTCTCTTAGAAGTAGACTTGTGATACACTGGAATCAATGAACTTGACCGATGTCCATTCAATTTTATGTGTATATTGGAGCTGAGAAGAAACAGCATTTCTGACAGTTTTTCCAGTTTATTTCAGTATATTGCAAAGGTATAAACAAAACAAAACTGCGACAATCCGTATACAGTACCACAAATTGGAGCAATTTGTGTAATCCCTGCCAATCATGAAGTACATGTGCTTGTTTGATTGGTCAGAAATCATTTGTGGGCAGGGCAACTCATACCATTTATGAACAAGGATTGATTTAGACTGCTCTTGAGCATACCAGATCGCATTTTGAAATATTCAATTAGCTCTGCATATACTTGATTGTATAGACAGGTTACATAGACTGCTTGTTTTAATCGATTTGATAGATAGATAGATAGATAGATAGAAAGATAGACAGATCGATAGATAGATAGATAGATAGTTAATTTGATAATAGATAGATAGGTAGATAGATAGGTAGATAGATAGATAGATAGATAGATAGGTAGGTAGATAGGTAGATAGATAGGTAGATAGATAGATACAGTGAGGAAAATAAGTGTAAAAATATGCGGTCTGGACTTGTGAAATGTGGGCAATTGGATTCACTTGATGAAATCATTCCCATCAACAAGACTGGTAGGCCTTTTATGGTAGACAGCTTATTTCCAGTATTTCAGTTTCTGTTTGTTTTTGACATTTTTCATGGTCAGCTCTCTCTCTTCATTTTTCTGTTAGTAATCTTTCATGCCTGAGCAGGCCTCATTTTGTATCTACCACACATCATCTGTGCACCATACATCACGAATTCACGATCTTAAATATGCTTTTCTTAATAAATCATCTTTGAATAATTTTTTCAGCACCAAGACTTTGCAGGATCATTTCCTGATACAATGCCCACCAATTGCTACGCAAATATCCAAATTTAACTGGTTAGTTCTTGGACAGTCATCAAAAGCTATCAAAATACAATTTCACAAGCTTTCAATCTTCACAAGTCAACTTCAACGTGAATTCCTGTAAGTGAAAGCTTACACATACAGATCAGCTGTCACAAACACAATGTCTCAATTTCCCAAACAAATGCAAAGATATGGCTACACAAAAGAGGGAGGGGCTTGTAAATTTTTATAATAGATAATTGCCCAACCAGTCTTGGTAAAAAAAAAAAAAAAGTTCAAAACTTCCTCCTTTTCCATTAACCAACCTATCATTGCTATCAAGCAACCAAACAATACAACAACCTATGCTATGACTCAAAGTATCACAGTCTCTCACACAAACATCAACTTTCATATACTTTTTTGTCTATATTTAAGATGACATTCAAGGTGTTCATCACAGTCAACATTATCAACCTGCTCTACCCGAACCAAAATGAGTTCAAAGTTGGTAATCTAGATTTCCCACAAATGAGCAAAATGTGACGAGAAGTCACATTTTGGTGACATCTTGGTGTTGAGGTCTCTGACCTGCTGTAGCGACATATTTTGAATTGCATCATCTAGACGGCATAAGTTTCAGTAATATTTATTTCATTGCTGGCCCGAATTATTAGCTTCATTTTACGTTGTTTTTTTTGCCAGTTCATTTTGATATCTATAAGAATCTTTGCTCTATGATTTACCAAAGTGTGTGAAATAGTGAAACTGGCCTCATTTGCATAACATACATGTGTGAAAACTTGTGTTTTGGCCAGCTTTGGAGGTGTGTCTGATCTATTCACTGGGTGGAATGTGCTGAAAAAACTTTTATTTTCCAGTGTCATGTGCTGAACCTTTTTTTCATCAAAAGTCTACTAAACCAGGTATAAGGCTGTTAAGACCTGGACTAACTGTTAAAACTATCTTGGTGAAATCGGCCCATGGAGTCTGCTGAGCCATTGTGATGTCAATGTTATCAACATTGATGGATGACAGGTGCACTTTCTTCACTTAGTTTTGTGCTCCAATCAGGAGAAGTTTTTTTTCTAAATTATTGCACAGCTTGAGTAATTGGTTTGAATGAAAGATTAAGATGCTCATCATCAGCATACTTCTGATCATGTAGTTCATTTCTTTGAGCTACTTCATTGACTGGGACAATATATGAGTTACACTTACACTTACAGGTGTTTTAGTTAGCATCGATTCTGGTCATCCACTGCTGTCTGTGAATGCAGTGCATAGGCCTCCACTCTAAGAACAAAAAGCACTCCGAAGTTAGAATGATTTTTGATAAAATGGTCTTGTCCAGTGAGCGTCCAGCCACACTTTTTTTTCATATTTGTAAGTCATATTTGTAAGTCTCTACAACAATGAAGTCATCTGTAATGTCACTGTTTTAAAGAGATGATGCAGTTATGGTCTGAAAACAGATCACCAATACAACTTCACAATCTTTGAGAATTTTTAAAAATATATTTTTAATAAACTAGCATGACACCTGAAGGTTCTTTCTCTCCAGACCCAAGTCAACCCTTCCATGGTCGTTTTGAAAAATATCTTATTATACGCTGAATTTCTTTGAACTTGAAACTGTAAATTTATTGCTTCTCTTTGAAAGGATATACATGCCAGGTATGGCTGTTTTTTTTTGGCTGTTTTTTTTTAATGATTGCAATATAAACAGTTCAACAAAAATAAGTCCCCCTTAGGATGAAGTTGAATATCTCAAAGATTCCATCACTGATTTTATGACAGTTGGCTGAATTATTGCCTGGCATATCTACCTTACATGTGTGTATTTATAGGTCAGTGGCATTATTCCTGGCTGAGCCTTCGAGTGAGCCTACCCCTGTTTTCAAAAATCCCATGCTTTTCCAATGGATATATGAACAATGTCACCATGTGAGGAGCCACCAGCTGGATAAACTTCATCATGTGCCTGGAGAAAATTTGTTTCTCAATCGAATTTAGAAGACAACTAGGGACTTCTTTTGTAACAGTTTTATAGTTTAGGTTCCTTGGATGCAATAACAAATAATTTGAGTCGAGTTTAAACACCTTTCGGTAAAAAGTTTTTTTGAAAAGCCAAAACTCAAACAAAAATTAAGCAATAAAGCTACAAATACACACGCACACTGTCAATATGCAGGCCTACAAACTGGCCAATTTTCACAGAAATCACAGAAGAGGTCTTTGAGATATTTACGTTTTCGAAAAGGGGGACTTATTTTTAATGAACTATTTATATTATTCAACTGGTTTGAACATTAATTTGCAATGTTTAAGGAATGTTTTATTTATAATTTTCTGAAGATTGAGAGACGGAATTTGATGGTACAGTTTTGGGGGTGAACCGAGAGAGGGTTGAGAACTAAACAGTTCAAATAAAAATAAATCCTCTTTGGGACAGCCTCAATATCTTATTTCTAAATATTGCTTCATTTTTGTCTGAGCCAGCAAAACCCCGAGTGCACAAAGACCTTTTTTAAAAAGTTTTGGCTCATCCAAAAAACTTTTTACCAACATGTGATCAAACTCCACTCAAATCATTTCTGATATCATCCAAGAAACATAAACAGTAAAAATGTTACAAAACAAGTCCTCAGTTGTCTACTCAATATAATTGAGAGACAAATTGTCTCCAGTCGCTTGATTAAGTATGTCTAGCATGGTGAAATTGGACATATCCATCATTCTCACGTGGTCATCGGATCACTTTCGAGCTGGCTCTGCCAGTGAGCCTCTGACCTGGATGGCTGCAAAAAGTGTGGTTTTAGAGCTTCAATCTGATTGGTTGCAAAGGAAAGTGGACGCACAATCAGAGAGGCTGTTATTGCCCAAGCAAGGTTATGTCATTCCAGACTTGGCATACTGTTTATAGCTGTTGTCTGTTGATCCGTTTGTTGTTTTAAGTTTTCTTGTGTTAGATCTATGCATGTCACACTGGACAAGGGGCTATGTAGCATAGTATGCGTGGTTATGCTATCACCCCAAGCTTGCAGAGGGGATAAACTGAATGATGGTATACATGGAAATCATAAATGTTATATGATAATATTTAATAGAAAAATCATAGGGTAACGGACAGCAGTCTAGATCTTTAGTCTGATAGATAGATAGATAGATAGATAGATAGATAGATAGATAGATAGATAGATAGATAGATAGATCTATAGATTTAGATTTATTTATTGTTCCACACATTTATTTATTTTTCCACAACTAAGTACATTATTTTACAAGTACATGTGTAGAAAATCTCTCAGTAATTCTTATACCAATTACAGAGTGGATAGATAGATAGATAGATTTTGCATTTACTTATGATCGTTATAACACGAGGAACTTTTTGAAATTGAGTAGAATTGCAGAACTTAGTGCGCTGGATGTTGGCCCCATGCAAGAAATACCCCTACCAGCGTTGCTCAGAAATGCGTTCGCAACATGTCAAACTTGGACGGAGTCAATCACTGTCCATAGAGCTTTCTTTAGAAGAAATCCTACAACCAATCAGATCGAATAAAGTGTATGGCTGATCATGATTGACATCTGAACTGTTCACAGTTTGAATATTTGTTTTTATGACTCTTCACTTGTTTCACAGTTTATGTAACCTTCAACTGACAGTTTCTTGTTTTCAGTTTGTATTTTTTGTTTCATTGTTCATTGCTTTCAATGATTTCAAGGTGTTCATTCATTCACATGAAAGCTACTTTCTGATTGGCTGAACCACCAGAGGGCATAGCAGTTCTTGATTTGACTAAAACCACAGGAAAACGGGTCCACAGGGTCAGAGGCTCACTGGCGGAGCCAGTTCGAAGTGAGCCGATGACTATGGGAGAATGCATATCCATTTGAAAAGCCACATATTTTTGAAAACAGGGGGAGTAGGGGAGAGCAGGGCACAGTGAGACGGCAGGCACAATGAGACAAAGCCTGTAGCGTCTAGCTGGTAATGTTAGATAAACCCTCTTTTGTATAGTACAAAAAGTAAGTAAGTGAGAGACTGTCCTATATCCTGAATGCCTACACAGCATATTGAGAGTGGAATTTCAATATTTTGGTTTTTAGCCAACAAAAGTAAATACATTTGCTAAACGACTTTTTGTTATAATTCCGAAGAAAAATGGTATAATGCATATCAATTGCCAGGCATTCAAACCTTGATTATTTTTTTTAGTTTAATAGTGAGATGATGAACCGCAATACAGTCATCCGGTCCGCAGGATTCAAAAATTTTATAAAGAGAGCTGCGTGGGGCACAGTGAGACAGTTTTAGGCGGGGCAAAGTGAGACATCACAAAATAAACTCGAAACGACCTGAATGTAATGCATAGCTCACAATTCACTATTACAAACAAAATGCCTGCTATAAACTACTGATTTTAGTGAGCAGTATCCAAAGGGCACTCCAGCAATGCCTCCAGTAAATATCTGAGAACCCCTCTGGCTGGGCCAATCAGCTCAGCTCAAGGTGATATATGCAAGGTTACTACAGGGAAACAAGAAGTGCAACGAAATGCTCATGTGTTTGGTGTCCAAGTGGCTTTGCCACGTCACAGATTTTCATGGTTTCCTGAGCACAGACATGTATCACACTTGATGATTATTTCCATTAAGTGAAACAACACCCTTGAATGATCCTGATACCTATCATTACACTGTAAAAATTGCATGGAGAATGTGCCTTTCAGGTGAATACAGTAGCTCCTGTAGCCTAGAGTAAAGCATAGTATTATTTTGAGGATCCAACTGAGGATCACCAGTGGAGGGATTGCATAAAATCTCACTTCGTTGGCAGATCCCAAGGGGATATTTTTGCAGATTGTAATGTGGGTCTCACTTTTATCAAGACACAAATTAATTGTTCATGCGCTTTGCTCTCATTGACTTTTTTGCAATGTGTCATGCTAATACTGATAGAAAGTGTAATGCATTTTTCTTTGACCATCTCATTATCGAGAGACACAATTTGATTCTACAAAACTACAACAAAATAGAGCCACTGTTCGCAGGCAGGCAGATAGGCAGGAAGGTAGATTGACTGACTGTTTGACTGATTGATAGATCTGGTAAAGAGACAGAGATATAGACAGAGCTGGATTTGAACCCTGGACTAGCGATTGGCAGGCCAGCACGCTGCCACTCAACAAACCCTTTATTGATTGAGTGATTCACTCACTTATACCATTCGACACCTCTGTCAGCCAATCATGAGCCAGTATTTCACTGCAATAAAACCCATATTCTTTGTTGTCCAGTTATCCTCCCATGGGAGAATAATAAGTGAAGCTGTGAAAAACAACAGCAACAAATGACAAGTTTCAGTTTTGTCTTATGGTATAAGCCAGTTATTCACCGCGGGATCGGCAATATGTGTTTATCACAGCTCGGGCTAACGCCCTCGCTGGATAAATCACATATTGCCTCTCCCTAGGTGAATAACCTATACATATTTTGTAGGTTGATGATGCTGCTGACAGACATTTCTAACTATAGGCCTAAATCATAGTAAATGTATCAGAGAAAAATACTTCAATATCGAATAATATTTCATAACAATTATTAGTAATCTTTACAGGACTGAAGAGAGTGCATTATCTGACTAAATCAGACTGGAAAATTATCCTAACTGTGAGCAACTGTGTAATTTTTTCTTTGTTGAACTTGATCACTCCTTTAGTGTCAAGTGAAAAGTGCTAATCTGTTGTTGTCTTCACCTTGGCATATATTTACACTCAGTGCTCAATGGTGCATAGAAAAATCACTCGTCACAAGACCACTTTGGCCACAAATCAGATGATCATTTCGTTGCACTTCTTATTTCCCTGTAGTAACCTCTAGTGTCGCGCATGCGCTGTAGCGCCATTAGCGATGTTTGAAAATACAAAAATCCGAGGATTCAAACACTGGGTTTAGCAAGCTTTGCATGATTATTATTATTAGAAAGATTTTTAAAGATGGGATATGTTTATTGCTGAATGGCCTGCTTATTAAACTCAATTTACATGAACCTTTTTTTTAAATTTAACTTTGTACACACAAATCATAAGCAAATATTTGCAAAGTGCTGAATGAACTTAACATTTTGCTTGTACTGTACTAATTGAAATAGGAAAGCCTTGTCAGGTTTGCAGATATACCACTAAATTTTGTGAACAGAGATACCACTTACATTCAGCGGCGTCACAAGGGGGGGGGGGCTGAGTCACAGTGAACAAATCAAGAAATGCAGCCATTTTGTAGAAGTCATCTTTGATTCCTCGGGGGTCACTGATCCATACCCTTAAACAAATCTCTACATTTGTACTGAATTCCAAACCTCTAATTGATATACTAAGCTCACAGTGGGCAACTCAAGAATGATGGCCATTTTTTGGCAGCCATCTTGTATTTCCCAAAATATTGATTCACACCATCAAACAAATTTCTACACCAAATTTCAATACTCTTTAAGTGAAAAACTTAACTCACAATGGCAAAACAAGAATAGCAGCCATTTTGTGGTGGCCATTTTGGCAGCCATCTTGAATTTCTGAAAATGTTCCAGATTCAAACCCTCAAATGAATCCCTATACTAAATTTCATAACTCTGAGTGAAATGCTAAGCTCACAATAGAAACTTTAAAATGTGGCAATTTGCTACCAAAAGATTCTGAAAGAGGAAAAAGACATGTTTTGGAACTGTGCTGAATTATGAATAACCCCAGCACATGCAGCACCAAATTACAAAATGCATTTCAGAAACCAAGTATACTAAGGTCCCCAGTTAGTTTTTAAGCCTCTAAAACCTCCCAATTTATCTCCACAAAACTTCAAAGAAAAGCACTTGGACCCATTCTCTCTCTATTACACTGGGGGAACCCAGTGTAAAAACGACCTTTAGGAAAGAGGCTCCCAAATATCAACCGTAGGGTTAACAGAAAGTTATCACCCATGGATAAACTCAGCTTTGCATGGAGATCATGCTCGACATTGCTCGTGTAAACATTTGGTGTGAGTCTTCAATATTAAGGTCAGGATTTAGCTGTGAAATCGTGATTCGATCTAATCGTGATTTTGATTGCTGATCATGGTTAAACATGAATATATTGAATATATTTTGACAATATGCCTCACCAAACTTGTTTGTCTACTGTAGATTCTCCGGGTGCCAAGGGGAAGCATCAGAAGGAATTTTGATTAGTATGTAACAGGTGCTGCAGGTTAAATAAGTCATGCATGTGTCCTGTGCTATGAAAGACACAGTGAGACACTTAACGAGCATGGACGTAACTCAAAATTTCTCCAAACCTGTAAAAGGTAGGAACGTGAAACTACTGGACAATACACCCAACGTCATTATCTATAATGTGCACCTGATCTCATTCAACTCGTTACAGCCAACATTTTGGAACACTTGAAAATAAAAATTGTGTCTCACTGTGCCCTGCTCTCCCCTATAAGCTTACTCGAAGGCTGCTGGCTCAGCCAGGAGTAGTGCCACTAAGCCAAAAATTCACACATTTAGGGTTGATAAACAGGCCTATAATTCAGCCTGTCATAAAAATCTGAAAAGACTTATTCAAGTTTATTTAAAAGGGTCTGTGTCTGTTGAGCTGTTTGCAAAGTGAATGTGCAAATTCCTCAAGGTTTTTTAGAAAATTTATTGGGCTGCCACAGATGTTAATGGCCTTAGTGTGCTTTCTTATATCAATATGAATTAACTTATTGATGACAGACGTTCAAATAACTGTATTGTGCTCATTCTGTTTGCGTATAATCTAATTATGCCCCATTCTCACGGCGAGAACCAGAGAACTTTTTATCCCTGAGGGATAGCTTGAGATGAATTCTAGGAAAAAAATGGCCAACCCGGCGACACACAATGTTTATATGACGATTATATAATTAATTAAAAGCATATCACGGTGGAATAAGATCGTAAATCGGCGGGATAAGATCGTAAATCGGCGGAGACAAGATCATATCCCTGTGGGAAAGATCTAAATGCCTGTGGGATGTCAAAAATCGTCAGCGGGATGTCAAAAACCGTCGGCGGGATGTCAAAAACTGTCGGCGAGATGTCAAAAACTGCCAGTGAGGCTGCAAATGTCCCACAAGGAAAGTTGAAATATCCCACAGGGGCAGGGGATGTCCTAATATCCCGCTGGAGATGTTTTTGAGTCATTCTCATTGAAAAAACCCCCGCCGGACATCCAAAAATCGAGAAAAACTTGGGCTCTATCCCGGCGACTTGGAAAAAAAAATTTCAATGTATTGAAATTTTTTGACATCCACAGCGCAGTTCTTCCATTTCTAGGAACCTTGAGGGAAACAAAAAGTACCCCTGTGGGATGTGAAAAATCGTCGGCGGGATCAGCCAAATTCATCCAAATTTCCAAGAAATACCATCCCGCCGACGCCTAAAGTGCTCCGTAACGTGCCGTGAGATCTTAGCATAACTTGTTCACAACAGAGGTTTCAAATCGTTGTGGAGGGCTTATTTATTTTTTTACATGTATGATTTTAATTATTAGACCTTATGATATAGATGTTTCAAGTGGGTTTATTGTGCTTTTGTGTATAATATTATAATCAGCTTATTGTTGACAAATGTTTCAAATGGCTGTGGTTGGCCTACTTCAATAATAATGTGACTTATTCATTAAGACAGGAGTTTCAAGTGGTTTTGAAAGCCGTACTTCAAATACATTGCTCACACTCAAAAACGCACACCTTTTAAAACAGCTTAAAAATTCACTTCTAATTTTGGTATGACCATGAAATTGCACTGATCTGGCAAAATATCCCTTCCTAGTGTATGGAAAGTTTCACTGAAAAACATTGAGAATCGGCTGCATCAGAATGCTCAACTTAATTAGGTTAGGTTAGGTTAGGTTAGGTATAATACTGATCGCAGGCCCTTTAAGGGCCTCTATGATCAGATCTTATTCGATGATATATGTACATATGATGCGATGACTTGGACGGAAAGCGAACATCAGAAATATGGACGGATTGAACTTGTGATGAATAACGGAATATATATAGTTGAACTTGTGATGAAAACGGAATATATATAGTTGAACTTGTGATGAAAACGGAATATATATAGTTGAATATAAAGTTGAAACCGGTATATAAAGATATTTACAATATATACAGTTCGAGTTAAGTCTTTTGTCAATTTTTCTTCCAATCAGCAGGAATAGGTTGAACAATTTTTTCTTCCAATCAGCAGGAATAGGTTGATCTTTATATTATCTAACTTATGTGAGCTAAGGCCTCTCACGATGCCTCCACTCATTATAAGCTTCATTTAAGCAACTGTGATATGATCTTATAGTATTTATAATTAATCTAATCTAAAAAAAGATTTAATAGGTTAAGGCCTCTCACGATGCCTCCACCAGATTTAATCTTTTCAAATACCATTAATGTAACCATTCACCAAACATCAATTCAGTCACTATTTTTGAGAACTAAGGCCTCTCATGATGCCTCCGCTCTAAATTATGTTAATATGCTAATAATCTGCTTCCGCATCATATAGAATTGGATGGTTTTCCCAGAATTTATCCAAACGATTTTTGAAAGCATTTAAACTAGGTGCCATTACGACTGATTCTGGTAGGTTATTCCATATCTTCGGTATTCTAACCCGGAAGGAGTTTTTCCGTAGATCCAATCTGTTAGCTCTTTCTTGAAACAGTTTTAGCTGATGTCCTCTTGTTGGAGTACTTGATTTCTTGAGGTCTATTGAAACTTCTGCATCATAAATTTGATGAATAATTTTGTATGCCTCGATGGCATCGCCACGCATCCTACGGAATCTTAAAGTTGGAAGATTTAGTCTCTTTAATCTTTCAGGATACGACAAGTTATGAAATCCGTTGATCTTCTTGGTGGCTGCTCTTTGTACCGATTCTATCTTCCGGATATCACCCTTTTTATACGGACTCCAAACAGCTTGACCATATTCTAGCGTCGTTCTCACCAACGTAACGAATAAAGGCTTAAATATATTTGGTTCCAATTTATCGAATGTTCTCCTTATGATGCCCATCATTCTATTTGCCATATTTACTATGTTGTGTATGTGGTGATCAAATTTCAAATTGTTGTCAATAGTGATGCCGAGATCTTTCTCTTCCTGAATCCTTTCTAGATATGCTGTATTTCTTCCGTCTGTTGATGTTATAGGGAGGTATAGGTTAGGTGGTGGTATTCCTTCTTGTCGAGTTATTTCCATGTGTTTACATTTATCCGGGTGAAACTTTAATAGCCATTCTTCAGTCCATTGATGTAATTTGATAAGGTCGACTTGTAAATTCTGGTCTGGATGCTCTGGTTTCCAACTTGTGAATATCTTAGTATCGTCGGCAAATAGATAGATATTTGATGTTATGTTGTCTGGCAGGTCATTAATGAATATCACAAATAAGATGGGGCCGAGTACAGAACCTTGTGGAATTCCACTATCGATATTTGATGGAGATGAATTTTTTCCATTAACAACTACTATCTGTTTCCTGTCTGTAAAGAAATCTTGTAACCAATTTTTCAAGCAGCCTTCAATACCATAACTTGCAATTTTATTTAATAAGCGTTTATGTGGCACGGTATCAAATGCCTTTCGAAAATCCATATAAGCTATCTCAATAATTTCTCCCTTATCTAGTGACTCTGACCATTTATCCAAGACTTCCAATAATTGTAGAATGGTTGATCGATTCGGAATGAAGCCAAATTGTTTTTCCGAGAATAATTTGTTACTGATCATGTAATCCAGGAGGTCTTCCCTGATGACGCTTTCCATCGTCTTACATACCACACTTGTAAGGCTTACTGGACGATAATTGTTACATGAGCTTTTTGGTCCTTTTTTGTGCAAAGCACAGACATTTGCTTTTTTCCAAGCTGTTGGTAATTGTCCTGACTCGAATGATGATGTAAATATTAAGCTAAGAGGTTTTGCTAACACATTGGATAATTCCTTGAGGACTCTAGGATGCATGTTATCGGGACCGGCAGATTTATTTGCATTTAGCTTGACTAATTTCTTCTTTATTTTATCCTGAGTGAAGGTGACATTTTCAATTTTAGCGGTTGTTCTAATTCCGAGTGTAGGGATAATTCCTGATGGTTCTTTTACAAATACGGAAGTGAAATGCTGGTTTAATGCCTCTGCTTTTTCTATATCTGATTTTGCTAGACCTGAATCTGTCTCCAGCTCCGGAATTTCATGTTTTATCTTAATTTTACTATTTACATAATTCCAGAATTTCTTAGGGTTTCCTTTTATATCGCTGGCGATGTCCTTTTCCCATGCTGTTCTTGCCTTCCTCGTTGCTTTCCGAACTTGATTTCTGATTCTGGTATATTCTTGATGCTTACTTGCTGATCTTGTTTCCATATATCTTCTCCAGGCTATGTTCTTCTTCTTGATCTTTGACAGAATACTCTTTTCCAAAGGCACTGGCCATGATTTACCACCAAGTCCAATCTTTCCTTTAGGTACACAAGTATCTTGTGCTTTATTAAAAATTTCTTGGAAAACGTTCCATTGTTCATCCACGCTTTTCCCATCAAATATTTGTTCCCAATCTAAGTCTAGCAGATTCCTGAATTCTGAATAATTTCCTTTGTTGAAGAAATATTTTGTTTTCTTTTCAGGCGAGTTTTGATTGTAACATTTGAAGGTTATCATTAACGTACAGTGGTCACTGCGCCCGAGTGGACTGTCATGTGATATTGATTCTATCATTTCTTCTTCGTTTGAAAAAACTAAATCTAGTAGGGATGGATTATCCTGGCCTCTGCTTCTTGTTGCTTCCTTAATATGTTGTGTCCAGTATGTAGCTGTAATTGTATCCAAGAATGACTGTGCATGTCTGTCTCGTGCCTGCATGTATTCCCAATTAATACTTGGGAAATTAAAGTCTCCAAGAACAATTTTGTGCGAATAGTTTAATTCATCTATTATGTTTAAATGTAAATTTAAGGCCTCATTAGTTTCTTCACTGCAAGAAGGGCTTCTATATATTGCACATAAGAGTAGTTTGTCGTTGTCTTTAAGCTGGATGATAACGTTCAAATTTTCATTGAAGTCGCTTTCAATGGTGAGCTCTTGGGCTTTTAGATTGGATTTGGTATATATGCATATACCTCTCCCTTTTCCAATTTCTGTGCAATGAAGATCATATCCTCCAATATTTAACTCTGCTTCCACAGGTGTAAATCTTGAGTTCTTCGGCCACGATTCTGTAATAACTATTATATCTGTATCTCCATCTGCAAGCCTTGATTTTAGTTCCATTAACTTGCCAAACAATGAATCAGCATTTGAATACAGGATTTTGATTTGATTTAAATCTGGGCCGAAAGACCTGGTATGGGCCGCCTCAAGCTGCCCTCCATGTCTATAATGACCTCTCTGCGTATCTGCCTGTATATTCAAACTTGATTCAGTAGACCGGGCATGGGCCGCCTCAAGCTGCCCTCCCTGTCCACATTGTTCCATCTGATTTTCAGTCCTTTCGTTAGAACTAGATTCAGTAGATCTGGCATGGGCCGCCTCAAGCTGCCCACCATGTCTACATTGATCCCTCGGAGTTTCTGTTCTCACGTTTAATGCTGTCCCAATAGATCTGGTATGGGCCGCCTCAAGCTGCCCGCCAGTTCTAAAGGAATTTAAATCTATAGATGTTCTATTGGAATTTGAATTTCTTGTCGATAACACAGTATCTTTTCTCTTTAAATTATCATGTTGCTTAATTAATTACTACAAAAGTTCTATTTTGGTTTTGCTCATATTAAAATTAATATCTTACAGGCAATTTCATTAGTATGCGATTCTGAGGTTCTATGCTCACTAAATACATGGCACTTTTGCCTAATCTGATTGGCTTAGGGACAACAGAACGTCACACAGCTAATATATCAAACGTAGCATGCAGATACATTGCATTGATCCCTCACTGCTAACTGTGAATGAGCAGAATCGCATGGTAATGAAATCACCTGTAAACATGTTAACAGGGGTTGCTTACGATAGCGCCTATTCAATTAGGCAAAGAAAGCATCGCCTGTGCCTATATATATGGATTATTAAATTAATTAATGTATAATTATGTATATAATTTTCATATTTGGCTAAATAAAAACTGTTTTCTGTCTGTCTGTCTGTCTGTCTGTCTGTCTGTCTGTCTGTCAGGCCACATTTAGTGAAACTGCTTAAAAAACCAAAATCACACGCAATGCAAATCGAGCCAGAAAACATTTTTGCATCAAGTCCGTCAGAGTCCCATTTTTGGAGTTCGCGGACAATGAAAGTTGTTCTCTTGACTCCTTCAGACATTTTTACTGCATTTTTTTGGATTTGGGTTGAATTTTAGCCCAAGTTGGTGTTTTTCACATTTTGTTTGTCACATCCAGTTGTGTCATCAGCTTGGACAATTACACCAATGCGACAATTTTTTGCAATGCACTCTTGCTTGACTTCTTTGTTGACAATTTGAAATCTTTGACATGTGGATGTGACGCGTATTCTTCACATTACACCCTCATTCAACTTTGTGAATCCAAAATTTGAAACAATCTTACAAATTGTGTCTGGCTCTTTCAAAAACCAATGGATTTTCTTCAAACTTTCCAAATATTTGACCATGGGGTTAATAAGCAGGCATCATGGAAGGTCACACATAATTATCTTGAGTAGTTTACAAGTTATGTCTCTTTTAAGAGGTGTGCGTTTTTAAGTGTGAGCAGTTTATTTGTATAATTTAACTAAATTATGATAGTATCAGGAGGTTGCAGTGTCCTTACTAATTCGATTGTATAATTCATATTATTCATGACAAAAATGTTTAATGATTTTAGTGTGCTCATGAATATTAGTCAAATATGGCTTATTTATATAGATGGCAGTTGTTTTTATATATATGTATATCCATAACAATGACTAATTAATGTGTTTACTTGTATTTGCATAATCAAACTTATTCCAAGTTTTCAAAAGGTCATCGTTTGTTTGTGTATAATTTTAGATTATCTCACTTATTTTAGTCAGAAGCCTCATATGCTGTATTGCAGTAAGTTATAATTGTATAACTCAATGTCATGACAACATCCTCAATTGATCATAGTGTGCATAATAATTTCTTTAATGATATGTCGAGTAATATGCAGCTTTATCATGCTAAACAAAATATGCAATTCTCTGTATGGTGCATTCTTATACAATGTTCATGTAAGTTGTTAAAAGTAGGCCTAAATGTGTCTAATGCTTGTAGTAGTAACCTATTCGAGACAAGCAGTTCAAATGACTCTATAGTGCGCTCACTTATAATTTGACATACTCAATGTGTATGCCAAAGGGAAAATATAAATATCCTCAATGAGTATGATGGATTTGACTAAATAGCCTTTTTAGGGCATTCTGAAAATTGTCACGGGTCTTTTCGGGAAGCTTGTGTCCAGATATCCAGGTAAAATATTGTACCATGCAATTGCATGCATGCAGTGTTGAATATGGGTAAGGTTTTGAGCATCAACTTTAAAGCAACACCAAATTGTTTAACTACCATTTTAAAAACATATTGGCCAGCAATACAGAGTATATTCAATCATAGGGGCCCTTAAGCATATGTCAAAACATTTATATCTATTAAGTATATATGTATATTATGAGTGAGATCATTGACTTAAAACCCCCTATGTATTCAATGGGCCTATAATAAACAGGATATTTTGATTGCTTTGATGAAGATCTGACTTTATATATTCATTTCATGATATCAGATATGGGTTGTTTTTCAATCGGGTACGCTCTGGAAAGTCACACGATATCCAAAATACCAGAAATACCATGCATATATGTGGAAAAAACGTTACACAGAAAGATTAAACATACTGAGACCGACCTACAGTAGCGAAAAAATTATTCAAATCGGTTGATAACTGCCCGAAAAAAAATTATTTGTGTCATTTTGACCAAAATTTACTGTCTCATTTGCAAATTACGCAATTATCGCTTCAGATTTTTCAGTCCTGACCTGACAGTAAGTTTTAACCAATGTGAAAATACTTTCAACATGGTCCCAAGAGTTCAACATTAGAATTACATGCAACAACTATGATTAGTCTCTTCAGAATCCTGCATTGAACACATGAAGGTCAATTCCGTCAAATATTGTCCTCTCCGAAATAGGGTCAGCAAAACAGCAATAAAATTAAATTAAGATGATTTTTATTTTATAGATATACTCCTTCAATAGATTAGACAAAGTTTTGGTAAGTGTTTCGCTTCAGTTGTACAAACTGCACAATGCTTGAAGCGGAAAACACCAAAAACAGCTTCGTCAAATAAACTGTCCTCTGCGTCCTCTCCGAAAATATCTATTTTCCTTGACACGCGCAAAAGTTCTTGGCCAAAATTAAGCAAGTAAGATGATTTTTCATTTTCAGACATATATCTATCCACTCAGAACAAGCCCATACAACTGGGTGTTCTATACATCCAGTAATAGAGGGATGAGCAGAATATTGACTTTGGTCAAATTATCAAAAAGTCAAATTAAAAAAAATTCAGAATACTTGTAGCCCTAAAATTTTCAGAAATCCAAGGCACGGTGTATAGCAACAGAAAAAAAGTCAATTTGGCCAGAAAAAAAAAAGACCTCTCTTTTTTACCCCATTGAGACAAAACTATGTACCCCGATTGAAAAACAACCCATATCCACACAGTTTATACAGTAGATAGACAGAAATAAATTAAGCATATAGACACAAGTTTTAGATTGGTTGTTAAATTATACTCTAAATTATCATGCAGAATGCCCTTTAAAGATCCTTGTGCATGTTATGTTTGACTACGAGCCTATTTTGTATTAGGCTAAATTTTCATTGGCCAATGGATATTAGACTGGAATCTCACGGGATTCTCAGTTTTGTCCAGTGGGAATGCGGCCTTCAAATATCCACTAGCTAATGAAAATCGCCTAATATTCACTGCCAATCATTGCCCAGCACCCAGAGAATCTGATTGAAATCTTGTAGGGGAGACCGGGGCTATTTGAAGCGCGGGGTTATGTGAAACATGGCCAAAATTCAACTTTTAAAATTTTATTTTTTGCCAAATTGGTACTGTTGGTAGATACTTTGTTTATTGGCACACGTTATCACACCCTTAATCATCCACATTTCCAAAATGCTAATTCTGTAGGCACGAAAGTTTGTTTTTAGGCTGTCCAAGTAACTTCTTTGCACAGATTTCGATTGGAGTTATTGTATAGTAAATACTTATATCAAGGTGAACTAACCCTAATTCCATAAGAGCAAACCCATTCCTAATTCACACCCAGAAGCATTTTGTTATGCGCATTTGATAAGACTGAAAAATAAGACAATATTGTGCTCCAGGCGTGATGGGGTTAGTTGAACCGCGCATGATGGAGTTAGCAAAAACATGATTTTTCTTGTTCAAATTGCCTTGCAAGTGATTGCAAGTTGGAGTTATTGCAATTTTAAAAGATGTAACACAGCGCATATTTACATTGCGGATTTTTTTTTTTTGAAAACAACAGCTTTTTTACCCAAAACGGACAAAAAATTATGTAAATTACAGTATACAATATCTTTTCAAATAATTATTTTACTAAAGCTGGTAGTCATCATAAGGATAGCAGTAATGCAAAAGAAAACCCTGTTATAAGTAGTTGTCTAAAAAATTGATGGTGCTTCAACTAACCCCGGGGCCAGGGGGTTATTTGAAGCAAAAAAAAAAAGTTGGATGTTTGTGTCTGTAACATGGAGGTAAAAAATTATTTACAATATCTCATAAGCTGATCATTGAGTTAAACACACCTACTATCACAAGCCAAAATTTGGTGTGAATATCTTATACCATCAACACTCCAGAGCAAAAATAAAAACAAGTGCTTCAAATAGCCTCGGTCTCCCCTACACGTATCATCTATATAGTTTAGTGTGCCTTTTGATAGCATGATTGAGAAGTATGAAATACTGAAAATATTAATTTTTTTTCTTTTTTTTTCTCTGGCCCACACCTACCTTTGGAAAGTTCATTTTTTGAAAAACAAATTACTCCATACAACATGTGGGACAATGGCAAACTATTCTTACCCACTTTTAACACAGTTCAATATGGCAAAAGGTCTATTAGTTATCAAGGTCACTCATTATTGAATGCTCTACCCTCTCATTTGAAATGTTCAGATGATATAGGATCATTCAAATCAGACTTGCGAAGGAACCACTATTTTAATCAATGTGCAGGGAGGGACGCAGGGGGGATGGGGGGATGCATCCCCCCCCACCGGATGCATCCCCCCCTCCACCAGACCAAAATTTATATATTTTTACATGTTAATTTTATCAGCGCGCAGTCGCGTTATGACGCGATAGCCCGATAGACCCTGCCACCAGAATTTTCTGGATCCCCCCCTGTCAATGTGAATGTGGAACATGTTTACTATGCCTTAGAAATTCTCGGTAATAATTAGATGTCATGATATGAATAATAATATTGCACAGATATGTGTAAAAGTAATAATAGAATTGGAAATAATTTCACTCATTTTTCATCTGTATAGAACAAGGTGAATTTAACTTTGTAAATTCCACCAACGTCAAATAAAGTTTTACCTTACCTTTTTTTTTTAACCTGAAAACCTATATCACCTGAAGGCATGAAATAGCACCACAACAGAATACCACATTCCCTGAACATTGTGAAGTTCACTGAAGGTTTTCAAGGACGTGTACTCTATTAATCTATGGGGGGATGTACATCAAAAGACTTGTGACATCACTCTACCCTATCGAAAAACATGTCCTAGGATACAATTCATATTCTGAATTATTCCGCGCAAGTGTCTATAATCATGAAATCGGCTGTGTAATCGACTGTAACATATGGGATCTCAACACTATATAATGCACCAGACAATTTGTCATATTGTGTCTTTTCTCATGTAATTTTATATGTATATTTATTTTTTACAAGGTAATATTTTGTTCCTCAATAAAAAAATTAAAATGTCAGTGTTTCTGTTTTTTATGATAAAAATATGTGTTATCTTATGCACAAAAAAACTACAAAATGTTAACTCTGTAAGACTGACTTGTAAAATGTTGAGAAGATGGCACTTCAGCGGTTATTATGAGTGCCAAAATCTGTATGAACCAACACTCATTTTTTTGCATATCAAGTTTACAGGCTGTAATCCCAATCGGCACATAATTTAAACACAACGTTGCTTATTGGTGAAGGGCCTGTCTATTGTCATGAGAAATGTATGGCAGAAATTATGTTTCTACAAGGTGAAAATAACTTTCGCCCCCGGGGGGGGGGGGGCGTTCTGTGACAATCTCACTTCAACCAATGAAGAGTGCCCAGTGTTGCCCACTGGCAAACTGACTTAACTTCCCGTCAAGAATAAACCTGCATGACGAAGATAAGAAGCACAAATACACATATACAGTTTAACAATTTATTTATCAGAAAAGTTACATTAATCGGCAAACAATCTTGCTAAAGAAAATTCAACTCATTTACCAAGGTCACTGAATCCTGAAAAGTCAAAGTCTGAAATGCCAAAGCCTGAAATTGGATTCTGAAAAGTCTGAAATTAATGTTAGAGCTCTTTGCAGATTGGCGGTTCATTGGAAAATTTTTTTTTTCTTTAAAATTTTCAAATTGCCTTTGCCACGTCATTCACAGTTACCTGTTGGTTTCCTAATCTTCTTATAAGATGAGTACCTTTAGTTATTTAATAAGTTAGTTTATTGACACCTATTCTGCAAGATATGATACACATTGGATCAATTAATTAAACCATAAACTGACCCAAACAAACTGTAAAAACACAAGTCCAAGTTGAAAGTTAATTTTGAAACTGTTTGGGCCGCTAATCCGCAAGATCTATAAGGTCTGCAAAACTAAAAGCCTGAAATTGAAGTCCGAAAGATCAAAACTTGAAAGTCTAATAATTTATAATATACATCTTTGTATCAACTATCCATGTGTTTGGGTGGACTGAAACCGATAATTTATGAGCTATTAGCTAAAATAGCCATTTTCGCATGAAAATTCACCGTTAAACCCCCATCTATCTTTGGGGCTCTTGAGCTAACATCTAAAACACCTTCAAATGAGCTGAAATTTTACATGGGAGTCAGAGAGGGGCTATAGAACACATTAAGAGGTTAGCCCTGTCTGCAAGTGGACTGCTCTTGCATTGCCACTTCTTTTCCAGCCTTAGCAGATCAGAAGATATGCTGTCTTGTGTTGCCACCTAGTGATTAGTGTGCTACTCCGCGAGCTCCTGCGAGCGTCCACATCATTTCGATCAGAGGAAAACACACAATTTTGTCTGGAAGAAACCGGGGCTGTTTCTGAGTGTGCTGATGGCTTTGTCTACTTCCTTAGAGAATGTGATTGCCGAGTCTAACTCTGGTATACATCAGAAATTTTGTGAATGTGCAATGAAATTGGAACTATTTCTTGGGACAGCAATGCTGTAGCATATAAAATCAACTTTTGTGACAGGTGGCAGCAGCATCCAGTTCTCATTTTCACCAGACTGAGGTTAGCCCCAATGAATTTCAGACTTTCACTTTTTTTTGGGACACCCTAAGCAAGGTAGGCGGGTCTACATCCTCTGACTACTTGTTTTTGTGACGATGGATTTTCATTAATTTCGGAGGTAAACAGCTGTTGGAATCCTGTTTTTGAGTGTGGATGTTGTAGAAAGTTGACACCTGGATTATGAAACCTGGATTAGGCTGTATAGTACTGGGCACGACAGCATCAAGATAGACGAATATAGGCAAACTTCCTGCTGGAGAAGCATGGCAAAAGTTGTGTTTCTTGCTGGGCCGCCTGCCACAACCTTCAAGTGTCACACTGCATGGGGTTAGTTCTCAATAGCTACAATCCAGAGAATCCACACCCAGGCAATGGTCACATAATGCTTAATAGTATGTAATCTGCCAAAGCAGGAGAGAGTGCTAGGCATCTCTGGATATATACTGACAACACTGTTGGAACTTGGAATAAAGCTTTTTCATTATATTTTCGCAACGTTTTGGCCGAATTTTACGCCGGGTGAAAATTGTCTACAGGTAGTACCTGTCAGGTACACCTGTGAGACTACTCATTTAAAGTTAATCACCCTAAAGTCCTAAAGTGTTACCATATTTCTGAAATTGCAGTATGATATTACTGGGCCTAAATGCTACAAATCTAGCCAAAAAAAGGTGTTCTATCGGCACTAACTTTTTCAGTAGGGCCAATTGAATTTACATTAAAATGTTAATAAAAGTAATTAAATCATTAGTTTTTACGGATTAAAAAATAGCTAGAGTATTACCGTGTTTTTAAAATTCTAACCAGATGATTCTTGCTTT
The DNA here is from genome assembly GCA_026936325.1 of Platynereis dumerilii. NCBI lineage: Eukaryota > Metazoa > Annelida > Polychaeta > Phyllodocida > Nereididae > Platynereis > Platynereis dumerilii. The sequence goes on along the minus strand of JAPTHN010000011.1, from coordinate 7,031,573 downwards.
ATTAACTGTAAATTGGTAAAAAAATGAAGTGGTCCATCCGCATCCGTTTTTCAGCTGTGTTCAGTCGAAGCTACACACAACAGGCAGATTTAGCTGTTCTGTCTCTAATCCACCAGGGGCATGAGCCATGGCGTCACAATGGGAGCTTAGCTACAGTGACCTCATCAGCTGTGGTGACGTCACAATTGAACAACAGACAGTCATGTGATTCTGTAGGCTTTGTGTAACACTGTTTATAGCAACCAGGCAAGCTCAAACAAACAATAGGTGTCTCTGGCATACTTCAGGGTGATTTACTTTAATGAACTTCATTGAATGCTCTCAAAGAGTGCCAATTATGTGTTTTCAATCAATTTTTTTATTGGCTACTCACTGGGGAGCACTTTACTCTACTGCACCACATTGATTATTTCATTAACAGTAAGAAAGATATATATGTGACCATTGGCCTGCGATCCACATCACATCCTGACCAACTTGATACTAAATGATGATTGTCAAAAGTATTTCGTTGAGAAAATTATGATGACTGAAGATTTGAAGAAACACAGACTGACAATTGTGCTTTCATAAACATCCAAAATGGCCAAAAAATTATGGAAATGCCTATAGTATCACATCTGCAACTCTGCATAGTTGATACACGGATTATCTTGCCTCTTCTTACCCTTATTGATACACAGGGTTGCTGCCAATAAACCTTGACCCTGATTTCAGAGACCATTAGAATTATTGACAAAAGCAGTGTCATTACAATTATTGACAAAACAACCTGCAATTAGCATTTTCAGGGAGGACAAGTCATAATTGCCATTATAAAAACACCCAAATATATTAAATATGCAAAGGTAGTCAAAAGCCTTGTATAAACACAGTTGTTTAATATGCAAAATGTTGTCAGTTCTAGTGAGAACTCTATTTTTGCAAATTGTCTTTTTCCTGGATAACTTTGAATGTGGTCCCTGTGACTATTTCCACAGTCGAGGAGCTCCCCAGAAAGAGTTTTTTGAGAACTGTGCTGGAACCCAGCAAGTGGCAAATGCATCGAACATCTACGAAACACACTCAGTGTACAGCCTCATGGAATGTCTGCAGAAGTGTCTCTCTGTTGACGGCTGCAAAGGGATGGACTACCTCACAGCAACCAAAACAGAAAACTGCAATCTCTTCTACTTCAGGTACATCAGTGCATGTCGGAATGACTCCACTGTGCAGCATTATGATCTGGTAAGTAACTGCACAATGTGTTAAAGTATTATATATCAAACTAGAAATTTCCCATGGTAAAGAATGATAAAGAATAGGCAAAATGTAGTGTCTATGTGTGTATCTATCAATGTGTGTGTCAGTCAATTTCTTCAAGCTCTGTTCGGCAAAAAGGGACTGGGGGTCAGTCTGGATTGATACGTCTGTTGATTTATGAGTCATTTTATGAGTATAGTATTTGCAAACTGATTGATGAACTTAGAGAGAGATGAGACCATAACTTGTTGTTGGATGACTTTTCCTTTGCAGAGTCTCAGGTGTCCGCGATTGGCTTTCAACAATTCCATGTATGCCAAATGTCACGGCCCTTACACAAGACTGCCTCACACTTGTAACGGATACCCAGCATACGAAAATGTGCCAGGGGCGGCCTTAAGAATATTACGGAGGAAGTCCTCTGGCCAGTGGTACTGTAATGTAGGTTACCTTCCTTGTGGAACCTCCTGGTTCTGGGGCAGCTCGGAGCTGGATAGAGAAGTGCCTGATGGTTTGCTCAAGACAGATGGTACTCACGGATTTTGTTGTTAATTTCTGACCATTCAAAAAGCACAAACTGACTGGTATTATCTAAATTTCTGACCAGTATCTTCTGAAGGATGTCTAATATTTTGTGAGGGTACCCCACACTTCGTCGATCATCACTTGTCCAATCATGGGCCTTCTGTGTCATCGGAGCCAACTTGTGGAATGATCTGCCTTACAAATTACAATTTATGATCAGTTGACTGTATTCAGCTTTTCAAAAGCAGACTTGAGACGTTCTTGTTTCCTAATACTTTTTATTCTGCTTTTAAACTTTCTTATCTTTCTTTAATTAGATTTTATGGGTCATTCTCAAATTTCTGGACAATTTGCGTCACTCTAGCTCCCTAACATTAATATGAATGCAATAAATATCTGAAGCGTCACTCTGCATCTGTTATTCGTATTTCTACTTAGAACCACTGCATTTGGAGCAAAAAGTCATTCATTAGACTTTTTTTAATGCATTATGTCCAGAAATCCGTGCAAAATCAATGGTTTTTCCCTGTCACTGGACCTGACATGACAAAATCAAGTGTTCATTTTCCTCCTAATATACCATTATTTTCAAAGTTTCTTTGCACGTTTCATGGGAATATAGACTTGAATTTATATTTAGTTCATATTCAGTTTTTTTTGGGTATAATTTCATTCATTAAATTGATACAATAGTCGTGTCACTAATTTATGTCAATTTTTTTGTCCCCTCCGTTACTTGCCATGGCTCTGTTCGTTATTGTTTTTTATGAGCTATTTTCACTGAATATCATCAGACGCATGTGAGCCATAGTACCACTGCCTTGCAGACTTCATAAAACATGTATTCAATAAATTATGACATAATTTTCATTAAAAAATGTTTTTGGTCCCACTAAAATGTCCCCTCCGTTTCCTTCATTTCCAAGCTTACCAATGATAATTTTACAGAGCGATTTCATGCATATGTTGCTGAGGGTGGCAGGTTTTAATATTCTGCAATTATTTAGTCCAATCTCCAAAATAAAAAGCAGTAATGAGCGAAAAGCAAAAAATTGTTCCCCTCCGTTACCGTCCACTCCGTTACCAGATCATGAGCAAGAAATCGACATTTGGACCAAAAAATCTACTGATACGAGATGAAGTACTTCTGAAAATAATAGTTACATCAATCTTTTATCATTTTTCCTATTGTTGCTGTTCCTAAGGTTGGTTTTTTACATCAAAATTCTCCTCCGTTACCACATTGTCCCCTCCGTTACAGGACAATTTTCCTATACCCGTTGTCCCGAAATTTGAGAATGGCCCTTATACGATTTACATCAATTTATGTATTTTCATATTCTATTGTTTGTACAGCGTTTTGAGAGGTATGGAAAATTGCTTTATAACATGAATTATTATTATTAATATAATTGGTTGCTTAGCATTATCACTTCACTCCTGCTGGCGTCTCCATGCATGTTGCATCCTCGGTACTGGCTGCCAGGGTATCATGTTGGTGTCCTTCACCTGTCTCAGAAAATTGTCACACAAATTTTGAAAATAAGACTTTGTTTGGTTCCCGAACGTACATCAACACATTCTGTATTTAAAAAACAAAAACAAAAAACAAGGAATATTGATATACCTCAAACAGTCAAGAGGATCTGCTGCCGGGGTCCAATTAAGTTGGAAGTAATGGGTATGATTGAGGTTTGAAGACCCAAGCAACATCACAAAAATGATCATGGGTATGTATTGAAGCCAAGGTGAGTGGTCAAGGTACACGACTGAAGGCACTAATGAGAAAATTGGGGGAGCTAATTGGAAAATTACTTTGAATGTTATGACTTCATCGGATGAATGGTTAGCGTTGGAGGATGTTTGGGTCAGTGTTAATATCATTTTGAGAACTGAGAAACTGTGAGTGGTTGGATAATGGTGCATATTATAACAATATTTGAGAGCAACCGTCCTCTTGTAGATGAAAACGACTTCAATGAATTTTTAATTGCTGAACTTACTTTTTATGTGAGAAGACTTACTGGAACAAATAAATGTTATTTTTTGGGTCGAGAATGCTTTATTACTATTTTAGTAAATCAACGCAATGTAAATTGATTGTAGCTACTCAATTTTCTAACAAATTTGCTCAGTGTTAACTTTTTTAACAGTCCTTGTGTCTTTACATTTTTAACCTTTAATATGTTTTTGTAAAATTTATAGCAATAAGCCCCAGTCAGATCAGCCTCGGTTGTATTTGGGGCCTCTGCTGTGAAATAAAAAATTTTTTAAAAAAACAAAACAAAGATTATTAGGTCTTATAACGCAATACAATAAAATATTGACAGTAGCCAGTCATAAAGCCACCAAAAAAAATGTATGGCCCGGTCGCTTTGTAGATTTACGTTAAAAAAATAAAGGATTCAAAGCATAGCAGATTAACTGAGCTTCTAAGATGAACATAAGTAAATCTAATCAGACGCATATAATATTTTTCGTGGCTTCTTTGGGATTCCAGATGAGTAATCTGCTTGCTTCGTGCTGCCGAATAAGATGTTAGAGATCCCTTGATCGGACACTGGTTGATTGGAATGTGGTTGATTGGAGTTCGGTTGATCATTTTCTTCGTCTTCTTCATCGCCCATTGCCAGACCTCGGAGATTCTCGAAGAAATGGTCGACGACGAGATGGTCCTCTGGTATGAGGCTTTCGTCGCCTTTGACGGCCTCCATGTAGTTACACAAGAGGGTGATGAACATGTTAATCATCAGGTAGATCATGGTGCACAAGTAGGTGATGAGGAACACTTGGCCTGGAATTCCAACAGCCAGCCGGATTGCTTGATAGTCGAAGTTACCCAATAGGTTCGAACACAGCGCAATTGCAGTATTCTTGATGCTGCCGTACTTCTGATATCTAGAGCCAAAACCAAGATATCCTAGAGATAAGAAAGCGGAGAATATGACAAACACCAGGAATCCCATACCAATCAGATCTGAAGCAGACTGCGCCACAGTTGCATTGAGCACTCCAATTGTTTTGTTATAACGTAAGATATGCAAGAATTGGAGCATGACCAAAAATGTCGCTAGACCGAGGAACGTCAGGAAAATATTGTCGGCTGTGGTGACAATTTGGAAGTTAGCTACTTCACCTGCAAAGAAAACCATAATGATTGAATTGTCTGAAAGAAAATCGATATTGAGAGGAAAATTGATATTGAGAGATCAGAAGGAAAATCGATATTGAGAAATTCAGATCCGTAATTTCAGTTGTCTGTACTGAAATAATGTGGGGTTTGATATCATTCTTGTTGGTAATTTTATTAAATTTCAGTGAACAAGATGGCAAAATGCTTTTGTTACCATTTATAAACGTTTGCAGATGTTAAATAGTTTCAGTTGACGAATGTCAACTGCTTACAGAATTGGGGTGAAATGTTCTCTGTGAGGTCATATGCCTATCCATGCCATGTTATTCTCTCTGGCTCATAAGCAATTTGTGAGGTCATATTGTATACTTTCAATGCTATCAAAACAAGTCATCAACTAAGTATCAATGAGGTCACAAGGTA